>CM048747.1:165290000-167690000 GCA_026315105.1 Locusta migratoria | reverse complement strand
ATATCTGTCTAGAACTCTGAAAAAGATGTACATTTTCCAAAAAAGGGGTGCCAACTTCACAGGACTCAGCTACATTATGCCAACAGGAAGGCTCGTCCGAGATACGCGTTTAGCTCTTGTGTTACGCTGAGCCGAGGGAGCCAGATTTTCTTGAAGACCGCTTTGATGGAGATTAATTTCGAAACAGTGTCCGGCTAACGAACTGCTAACGACGCCGACTTGTTCCACTCGCAGTTACGCAAGCGGCCTTCGTCAAATTCAGATTTACGATGCCTTGCCTGACGTCCTGGAATGCGACCCCTTGCAAATCCCGAAACAAATTGCACCGCGGTGGTTGTTGCCAAATATTAATTCTCTCAAGGCTGCCGCCGCCGGCTGCCCGATTGCTGACTTGCACGATCTAATCGTGCTGCCTCTTTTGATACGTAACTGTTTTCCTTTTATGTCGTCTTCGGACTCGGTGTAAGCGGCCAAACCTTGACCTTTGCGCGGGAATAACTATAGTCGGTTTCCTGAAAGGTAAGAGCAACGTTCATGGACCACTGTTAGGTTTCGCAATACAACTCCGGAAACAATATTAATGTAAAAGTTCTTCATACTTGGGAGGAGGCTATCTGTCCAATTAATTTACTATGTAAAATAGCCAACATCGCTTGTAACGTTCATTCAGATGACCGTTTTCAGAGATTAACCTGCCATCTTTGGGTCTTTCACTTCATTCACATCAGAAAGGAAACCTTTTAACCCAAGTATGCATGCCCTGGGTCCAACATACCCAGAAGCAGTTTTAATTTTTAATTGGTGTTCGAAAGACTGAAAACTAAATCCCAATAGATAAGGTATGCTCTCTGGCAATATTCAAGAAATCATTACAGGAACTACTAGAATAACGTATCATTAGTTCAAGAGCCCCTTATATTTTCTTCTATATACTACACGTTTACATAACCTGGGTCCGATGGACCCTGTGGTTTATGTGAAAGTCTAATTAAATTCGACTGGGTTGTAATCAATTAAATTTTGCTAGACATAAGAAAATACGTTAGTGCCCACATACACGTTGTTGTAATCGCAGAAAACATGTTGTTATAACTCGGAACTGTTCAACCGTCAGGCACCATATGGCTGTGT
The DNA here is from genome assembly GCA_026315105.1 of Locusta migratoria. Lineage (NCBI taxonomy): Eukaryota > Metazoa > Arthropoda > Insecta > Orthoptera > Acrididae > Locusta > Locusta migratoria. The sequence goes on along the minus strand of CM048747.1, from coordinate 167,688,869 downwards.
TCTTTATGGAGCTAAATATCGGCCGGCAGCGGTGGCCGAGGAGACTAAGGCGCTCCAGTCACGGTCTGCACGGCCACTACGGTCGGGGGTTCGAATCTCACCTCGGGCATGGATATTTGTGCCGTCCTAGTTCGTAAGTAGTTCATAAGTAGTTTGTAAGTTTAGGGAATGATGACCCCTTAGTTAAGTCCCATAGACTGTACAAACATTTGAGCTAAATATCGCAGTGGATTGTTATGAACGTGTGAAGCATTATAGAAATTGTGCATTAGTCTGCTACACAACAGTGTTGTATTTGACATTCGATACTCATTCGGAAGAAAGGTTTGGGTTATTTGTAACACTTAACAATAACATCAACGGCGGTTATATTTCTACGCTCGATAGAAGAAGAGAGTACTGAGGTTATTTGCTCATGCTGCTATTTTTCAGATAGAATTTCATTATCTATATCTATAAAAAGGAGCCAGAATGAGTATAGCATACGTTTTACAAGCCCATATTATGAATCAGTTGTTACTAAATGGGTAGGTGAAGATAACGATATCCGTCCAGATATCAGTTCTGCTTCGTATGAAACCATGCAGTTGTTTCTTAGGCAGTACACCTTGTATGAAGAATCAAGTAGTGATGGTGGTGGTGGTGAAGAAGAACAAGAAGAATGTCTAGATAATAATATCTGAGGACAAACAAGCAGTGAATGTGCTAATTTATTATTACTCCAAATGATACACCGCGGAGTAAGAGCCTCCGCTGCAAAATGAAACACTTGCACACAATTTGGTAACATAATGCACTAGGACCACCTAGGCGTACAATCAATAAAGCCTAAAAAGATGTGCCTGAAATTGTAAGCTGCACAAACTTGGAGGCGAAAAGAGTGTGTGTAAATCCGGCATGAATGCCAAGAAATGTTACAACAGCAACAGCACAGTTCGTTGGCTGAACAGGTGTTCACTGTGTCCTACTTCAGAGGACAGAAATATAGCGTGCACTAAGCGCACAAAATGTGTGCCACGACAACAGCAGTCTGGTGTACAACAATTATAAAATTGTTGTGATATTTCTATGTGTAATGATTTATTCTTTGCCAGTGCTAAGATCACCGGTTTGTGAACACTTCATGGAAAATTACACTCGTGGCTTATGTTTCAGTTTTCTATTGCAATGTACTAAAATAAATTCATTCGGGATTAAAACCATAATTTTTAACTTAGTGAAACTATTATAATGGCCCCAGCTTTTTTATATTATACTCACAAACCTTCAAATAAAATATTCAGTCAAGAAAAATCCAAAAAATTCCTTTTTCCATTTAAATTCTTATATTAGGCACAACGGGTCCAATGGATCCAGAATATGTAAATGTGAAAATAAATAAATAAATACAGCTGCATCAAACCAGTCTGCGGACTGAAGACCACAACAACAACATATATAGAAGGGTTAAAACATACTTATTCACCAACATTACTGTTGTTTTGTTTCAATTTTGTGTGATCACATCACAGTAAAGCATGATGATTTGGTAATTTTATATGTATTATGACAAGCCAACAATAATGTAGGTGAATAAGTATGTCTTTAAGATGTTTCCTTTGTGATGTGGTGCATGAGATGAAAGATCCGATTATGGCAGGTTAATTTGCCGAAACCGGTAATCTGAATAAAGATTATAAGCCATCTTGGCTGTTTTCCATAATGAATGTTAACGTAGCTTATAACTAATCTTATGGATTACGAACAAAGGCCAGAATGCATAATGTAGAGTAAATATCATCGCAGCAGTGAAGCAACTAAAATCACTTAACAAGAACATGTCTTCTGGTTCGGACTGTATGTTGTTGTTGTTGTGGTCTTCAGTCCGGAGACTGGTTTGATGCAGCTCTCCACAATACCCTATCCTGAGCAAGCCTCTTCATCCCCACATAAGAACGACAACCTACATCTTTCTGAATCTGCTTACTGTATCCATCTCTTGGTCTTCCCCTGCGATTTTTTCCCCACACACTTCCCTCCAATGCTAAATTAACAATTCCTTGATGTCTAAGAATGTGTCCTACCAATCTATCCCTTCTTTTAGTCAAGGTATGCCAGAAATTCCTTTTCTCCCCAATTCTGTTCAGTACCTCCTCATTAGTTACGCGATCCACCCACCTAATCTTCAGCATTCTTCTGTAGCACCATATTTCAAAAGCCTCAATCCTCTTCCTGTCCGCACTGTTTATCGTCCATGTCTCACTCCCATACAAGGCAACACTCCATACAAATGGCCTCAGAAAGGACTTCCTTAGGCCTAAATCAATATTCGATGTTAACAAATTTCTCTTTTTCAAAAACGCTTTTCTACCCATTGCCATTCTGCATTTTATATCCTCTGTACTGCGCCCATCATTTGTTATTTTACTGCCCAAGTAACAAAACTCATCTACCTCCTTTATTGCTTCGTTTCCCAATCTAATTCCTTCAGCATCACCTGATTTTCTTACACTGCACTCCATTACCCTAGTTTTGCTCTTGTTAATGTTCATCTTATATGCACCTTTCAGCACACTGTCCATTCCATTCAATTGCTCTTCCAGGTCCTTTGCTGTATCTGACAGAATTACTATGTCATCGGCAAAACGCAATGTTTTTAATTCTTCCCCCTGAACTTTTATTCCTTCACCAAATTTCTCCTTGCTTTCCTTTATAGCTTGTTCAATGTACAAATTGAATAACATTGGAGAAAGGCTACAACCCTGTCTCACTCCCTTCCCAACCACTGCATCCCTTTCATACCCTTCAACTCTGACAACCGCTGTCTGGTTTTTGTACAAGTTGTAAATAACCTTACGCTCCCTATAATTTACTCCTGCTTTTTTCAGAACTTTAAAGAGTTTATTCCAATCAACATTGTCAAAAGCCTTCTCCAAATCTACAAAAGCTAGAAATGTAGATTTGCCTTTTCTTAATCTATCTTCTAGGATAAGCCGTAAAGTGAGTATTGCCTCCCGTGTTCCTACATTTCTCCTGAACCTAAACTGATCTTCCCCGAGGTCGGCTTCTACCAGCTTTTCCATCCTTCTGTATATAATTCGCGTTAATATTTTGCAGCCATGACTTATTAAACTGATGGTTCTGTAGTTTTCACACCTGTCTGCACCTGCTTTCTTAGGGATGGGGATTATTACATTTTTCTTAAAGTCTGAGGGTACTTCACCTGTCTCATACATCTTACACACCAGGTGAAACAATTTTGTCATGGCTGGTTCTCCCAGAGACTTCAGTAGCTCTGAGGGAATATCATCTATTCCAGGGGCCTTGTTTCGACTTAGGTCTTTCAGGGCTCTGTCAAATTCTTCTCTCAGTACAGTATCTCCTATTTCATCTTCATCTACATCCTCTTCCCTTCCTACAATATTGTCTCGAAGTTCATTTCCTTTGTAGAGCCCCTCTATATATTCTTTCCACCTTTCAGCTTTCCCTTCTTTGCTGAGAACTGGTTTTCCATCAGTGTCCTTGATATTCATAGAGCTGTTTTTCTTATCTCCAAATGTTTCTTTTATTTTCCTGTAGGCTGTATCTATTTTTCCCCTATTTATACATTCTTCTACATCCTTGCATTTGTCTTCTAGCCACTCCTGCTTAGCCTTTTGCACTTCCTGACAATCTCATTTCTTAGTCGTCTGTACTCCATTTTGCCTGTTTCATTTACTGCATTTTTATATTTTCTCCTTTCATCGATTAAACTCAGTATCTCCTGTGATATCCAAGGATTTTTTGTAGGTCTTTCCTTCCTACCTATTTTGTCCTGTGCTACCTTCACTATTTCGTCTCTCAATTTTACCCATTCCTCCTCTACTGTTTTATTTCCCCCCGTTTCTGTCAATTGTTGCCTAAAGCTCCCTCTGAAATTTTTAAGAACCTCAGGTTCCTTCAATTTATCCAGGTCCCATCTCCTTATTTTCCTACCTTTTTGTAGTTTCTTTAGTTTCAGCCTACAGTTCATAACCAACAAGTTATGGTCAGAGTCTATATCTGCCCCTGGGTATGTCTTACACTGTAGAACCTGATTCCGAAATCTATGTCTTACCATTATAAAATCTATCTGATATCTTCCGGTGTCTCCTGGTCTCTTCCATGTATACAACCTTCTTTTGTGATTCTTGAACCAGGTGTTTGTTATAACTAAATTATGTTCTGTGCAAAATTCTACCAGGCGGCTTCCTCTTTCATTCCTTTTGCCCAGACCATATTCACCTACTATCTTCCCTTCACTTCCTTGTCCTACTACCGAATTCCAGTCTCCCATAACAATTAAGTTTTCCTCTCCCTTAATTGTCTGAATAATTTCCTTTAGCTCCTCATATATTTCTTCGATTTCCTCATAATCGGCAGAGCTAGTTGGCATATAAACCTGTACTACTGTTGTCGGTGTTGGCTTCGTATCTATCTTGACAATGATAATGCGATCACTGTGCTGCTCATAGCAGTTTACCCGCATTCCTATTTTCTTATTCATTATCAATCCTACTCCTGTGATACCCCCAACTGATTTTGTATTTATAATCCTGTACTCACCTGACCAGAAATCCTGTTCATCCTGCCACCGAACTTCACTAATCCCCACTACATCTAACTTCAACCTATCCATTTCCCTTTTTAAATTTTCTAATTTTCCTACTCGATTAAGGGATCTAACATTCCACGCTCCGACCCGTAGAATGCCAGTATTGTCTTTCCTGATGATCACATCCTCCTGTGTAGTCCCCGCCCGGAGATCCGAATGGGGGACTATTTTACCTCCGGAATATTTTACCCGAGAGGATGCCATCATCATATGTTCATACAGTAGAGCTGCATGTCCTCGGGAAAGGTAACGGCTGTAGTTTCCCCTTGCTTTCAGCCGTTCGCAGTAGCTGTGTGGCAAAGCCACATTAGCTGATGTTAAAAGGCCAGCTCAGTCAATCATCCAGACTGTTGCCCCTGTAACTACTGAAGAGGCTGCTGCCCCTCTTCAGGAATCACACGTTTGTCTGGCCTCTCCACAGATACCCCTCCGCTATGGTTGCACCTACGGTACGGCTATCTGTATCGTTGAGGCACGCAAGCCACCCCACCTCGGCAATGTCTGTGGTTCATAGGAGTGGTCGGACTGTATATCCATTAGATTTCTATTTGATTATGTTGATGAGATAGCTCCTTACTTAACAGCCATATACACCGCTCGCTCAACGAAGGATCTGTACCAAAAGACTGGAAAGTTGCACAGATCACACCAATATTCAAGAAAGGCAGTAGGAGTAACCCACTAGGCTGCAGGCCTATTTCATTGACGTCAATTTGCAGCAGGGTTTTGGAACATATCCTGTATTAAGATATTATGAATTATCACGAACAGAATGATCTATTGATCCAAGGTCAACACGGATTTAGAAAATATCGTTCATGTGAGACACAACTAGCTCTTTACTCACACGAAGTGACGAGTGCTATCGACAAAGGACCTCAGATTGATTCCGTATTTCTAGATTTCCAAAAGGATTTGACACCGTACCTCACAAACAACGTTTAATCAAATTGAGTGCTTATGATATATCGCCCCAGATTTGTGACTGGATAGGGGATTTCCTGTCAGAGAGGACGCAGTTTGTAGTAATCGATGGTAAAGTATCGACTACAACAGAGGTGATGTCGGGATAGTGTCATTGGTCCCCTCCTGTTCCTTATCTACATAAACAATTTGGGAGAAAATCTAAGCAGCTCTTTTAGGTTGTTTGCAGATGACGCCGCCATTTACCGTCTAGTAAAATCATCTGAAGATCAAAACCAACTGCAGAACGATCTAAATAAGATATCACTATGGTGTAAAAATTGGCAATGGACTCTAAATAATGAGAAGTGTGAAGTCGTTCACATAAGTATGAAAACACATCCGTTAAACTTCGTTTACAAGATAAATCAATCAAATGTGAAGGCCGTAAACTCTTCTAAATACCTAGGATTTACTATTACATCTGACTTAAACTGGAAAGAACACGTAGATAATGTCGTAGGAAAGGCGAACCAGAATCTGCGTCCTATTGGCAGAACTCTTAAAAGATGCAACAGAATTACGAAAGAAACTGCATAGACTACGCTTGTCCATCCTTTTTTGGAGTATTACTGCCCAGTGTGAGATCCTTGTCAGGTGGGTTTGACGTGAGCCATCGAACGAGGCCAAGGAATGGCAGCCTGTTTTGTACTGTCACGATACAGGGGAGACAGCGTCACGGAAATGATACAGGGACTGGGATGGGAATCATTACAACAACGGCATTTATCGGTACGGCGTGGGCTACTTACGAAACTCCAATCGCCAACATTCTCCTCCGAATGCAAAGATATATTGTTGACTACCACTTACATAGGTAGAAATGATCACCAGAATAAAATACGTGAAATCGGAGTTCGAACGGAGAAATTCAGATGAGAATGAAATGGTAGATGAACAGTAGAAAGATGTTTCCATGAACCCTCTGCCAAGCACTTAAATGTGATTTACAGCGTATCTCACGGTAGATGTAGACATGTATATCCATTTACCTGTGAATATTCAATGCTGTTGCACCCGCGGCTGCTTGGCATCTGGCGCTGCCTCTACTGCTGCTGCTACTTACCGCCAGTATTTACCAGGCAAGGGAGCAGAGATGGTGACGTAAACAAAAAAGTCACAGTACACCCTTTCATTTAAAAACGAATCTGCAGGAATTGGGAAACCTTAGCATTCCAGTCAGGTATGGGCGAGGTGATCTATCTTATATGATATGTACTGAACAAGGACGCCATCTTTAAATCGGCTATCTCGAATCTAAATCGGTTTATTTATTTACATTTTTACATGGAAAGAGTATCGCGTGATATACCAGATAACATCAGCATTTCCTGACACGTTCATTCCTGTAAACAGATTCGACGTTGCTATTTAGGTTCATAACTTTCAACAATTTTAGCCCCTGTAGGTTACAGTAGTAACATTAAAAGTGATCATTCACGATCGCCTTTTGAGAGCTCCAAATTTAAATCGACGCAACTGTTGATGTGAGACGAAAATTGAATAAATGAGAAAATTCTCTACAACTTTGCTCTTTCTTTTTTTCCAATATTTCGCACCATTGCAGAGATATTAGCAAAAATAACGCCTATTTGACAATGTTTGTAACCTGTTCTTACTTCTTAGTCCCCCCCCCCCCCCCCGTAGCTCAGTTCACAGTATTGCTGACTACCACGCAAGGGGGCCGGGTTCGGTTACTGGGTGTTGTGTTATCATCATCTTTATCATCATCGACATGTCACCGAAGTGGGGTCAAGTAAAAAGACTTGCAATAGGCGACCGAACAAATCCAGACGGTATCTCTGGGCCAAAAATGCCATACGATCATTTCATTCTTTTTTCTCACTATTTTGGTCGCGCCGTTCACCAAATTTTACAGACGTTATTGACGGGCACCAGCGACCAGAATCTCCCTATTGCAAATGTTTCAGATAAAATATAGGTTAGTAACACTAAAAATAAGCTGTTTGTGATAGCTCTTTGGCAACACGAAATGTAATTGCAAATAATTTCTTAACCGTTCAACTAATATGAAAGTTGAACAAACGTATTTGTAGAGGAGGAAATTCTCTACAACTCTGCTCTCTTACGCGTGTTCCATAACTCGCATCATTTCAGAGATATTTGCAGAAATATCAACGATTTGACACTGTCATTTGATGTTACATAAAGCAGTACAGTCAAAGATAATAAACTTGAAAAGGAGGTCAAATTACCACGGAAAGACAGGCGATGATATTTTTAACGAAAAAGGATAATTAAAATACGGAAAATATATTACAATAATTGTTTAAAGAGGAAAAGTTCGAAATAGAGTGTTTTGTCAAAGTTAAACTCTGAAATATCATATAATTCTGGCTGTGTGTTAAAGTACTGTCAGAGAGAGTATTACGTGATGAGAGCATAGATATTATCACAATAGAAGAAATGTTCAAATGTTTGTTAAGCTTAAGGGACTTAACTACGGGGTCAGCAGTCCCTAAACTTGCAAACTACTTATGAACTACTTACGAACTAGGACGGCACAAATATCCATGCCCGAGGGGGGATTCGAAACCCCGACCGTAGTGTCCGTGCAGACCATGACTAGAGCGCCTCAGTCCCCTCAGCCACCGCGGCCGGCACAATAGAAGAATCGTAGGCGTATCGTCCATAGACGTTTTAAGATCAGAATTGATTTCTTCAAAAGGAATTAATTGTGACTGAATCGGATTGCTCGTCGCAGAATTTCAAGCGTTTTCCTTTCATTTTTGGCGAATGTATTACATTCAAATCTATACGCGACTTTTACATTGCTGGGGACATTTCCTTATAAACGTCGTTTTCGCCTTGTTTTTCTTATTTTTGTCTGAAATATTTGCAAAACAATCTTAAAACTACAGGAAAACCTAAAGTGGGCCGTGAAACATGCCAGTGCGACTTTATTGTAGTTCTATTTATTCAAGGATATCGATGTTTGGTCTCTCAATACTATCTGGAAAAGCTGCAAGAAGTGATGTCACCCTTACTTCCGAATGTAGGTGGCACCTTTTTTTTTCTCTTACTTTCAACAACAACAACGGCCACCCAGATCACTTGATCTCACACCATTTGACTTTGTTGGGCCATTTAAAGCAAATCGTATATACAGAGCAAATAAGAAACGGACATTATCTCGACAAACGCCTCTGACAAAGCTTGTAGCAGAATTTCTGTGGAAATCCTCCCAGTGCACGACGATTGGATTCAGAGCCTTCAAATATGCGTTGTCCAAGAGGGACATCGTTTTGTACAGATTAATTAATAGTTTTTACGGAGAACAGTTCAGTCAGTTTCTCCAAACGAAATGTGCTCTAACTTGTGAACCGTAAACTTTTGAACCATAACTGCTTCGTCTGTTTACAGGAATGAACTTGTCGGAAAATGCTAATGGTATCTGATATATCACACGACCTCCTTAACATTAAAAAATGACAGATTCAAGATAGGCGACTTCATGGTGTCTGTTATATTCGGTAGATACCGTAAAAGATAGACCATCTTATTCACATCCTAGTGGAATATTCAGGTTTGCAAATTCGGGCAGAGCTTACAAAGAAAAGGGGACACTGCGACATTTGACGCACGCCTTACTTCCTTCACCAGACTTCCCACCAGTCTCCTAGACGTAAGTGTATACTTTTAGGCAGAGTCTCATGAATCAGAGCTAAATTCGACTGTTAGTAATTCGCTTGCAGAATGAGGGTCGTTAAGCCCGAAACTCCCTTTTGTGTAATTCGAGACAAGTAGGCCACGAGCTAACAGCGGAGACCATCTTGACAGTCTTTCATCAGTACAAACGTGGGATTCTTCAATACACACACCCATGATGGTAACGTACAGTCTCGATAATTACCCTTCAGGTTCTCATACACCACGAGGAGAAGACCCATCGTGCGTGCACTAGGAAAACAATTTCTGGTCAATTGCTTAACCTCCATGGAAACGGTGGGGATCGGCGGAGTTCTCAGTGTGTGTGGGTGGGGGTGAAGGTAAGAAATACATTACGGCCACAAAAAAGTTGAAATTTTTAATCCAGATTGATTTATCAGAACAGCATTTTTTTTTAAATATTACGGATGTGTAATTATGATGTAGATGCTGAAAATATCTTTTAGCATACACGTAGCAATACAAACATAATGTGTATAACATGTATTATCAAGAGGAAGCCCCTTATGAGGATCACAAAAAGAGAATTTTATAATAATATAGTTCCGAAAATTGTTTTGACGTTTATTCAAATCCAAATGTTTATAAAAATAAGGGACCAAACTGCTGAGGTCATCGCTCCCTAGATTTACAAAATACTGAAAGTAACTTAAGACATACATCACTGCATAAAGTAGGATTCGAACCTCCGACGAGAGCGGTCACACGTGACATGGCGCCTAATAACGTGAGGCCATTCCCGCACGACTTTATTCAGAATATTATTTTTAACAGATTTCGATGTGTAAATATCGTCCTGAATCTAAAAGTATTGAAAATGATTTACATTCTGAAAGGCCGCATTGTAAATGTATTCATGAAAGGACACACAACGATGATACAGAGGGTCACTTTTGAATTAGCCCGGTCGTTCTACTCAATTAGAAACAGTATGTTTACACATTTAACGTTTCTAACTGTCTGTCTATAATAGATACGAATTTTATTGGAATTTATTTGTACATATTTGGTTAAAACAGAATATATCTACTCGATGACAGAAGAGAAGTAATATTCTCTAAATACAATTATTGCCCGTTTCTGTGACTCTCTAGAACTTCAGTAAATGAACGAAGTTCACAACACCGAAGGAAGTTAAATATTTCTTACGATTACCTACGTGTATAAAATTTTGTTATCATGTATTGTGATACGACGAAAGACTACCACACCAAATTGATCTGGCCACGAAACACTGACAGTTGGCAACACAAGTTCGTACAATACCGCAAGAGGCTGCGCAGTTCGAACTCAGTCACGTGTGTGAATGCTGATTGGCCGATGGATAATTAAATACTCGGCACTTTCGACGTGTAGACAGAACTGTACGTCGTGTTCAGAGAGAATATGCATCGTCTTCATCAAATGTGTGCTTCGAGTTAGCAGTGCAACGTTACAGCAGATTGATTTTTTTTAATAACGGGATCCACAATCTTTCTAGAAAAAATTCGCGACCCAGTACATAAAGGGTTTCCCATTTATCTTGTCCACCCAAAATATCTCTGGAACAACAACAGCTATTGTAGAAGGACTTTCATCGGTATCAATGTAAGGCAGGGGCACATGGATGTAAATATTTTGAAATATTATAAAATGAACGCATATGTCTTTTTAACACTAACGTATGTGTTTTAAATGGACATTCCATATTATTTCATCAGAAATCTATAGCATGACAAATCACATAAGCAATAGCGTTGATTGCATCGCAATACGCCAATTACATCCAGAGATATTACGAAGTTGGCGCTTGAAATATGCAAAACGCACGGCTAGCGCACGTCGTAAGACTCAGGCGAGAACCCCATGCTGCTCAGGACGTGCGGTAGCCGTGTGTTTCGCGTATTTCGAGCGTCAACATCACTTCGCAATATGTCGGGATGTAATTGGCGTATTGGCATTCAATGAACGCCATCGTTCATGTGATTCGTCAAGCTATAGATTGCCGATGAAATAATGCATAGCGTCCATTTAAAAACACCCTGGCTATCATTGATACCGGTGAAAGTTGTTTTACAATAGCTGTGAATGTTTCAGAGAAATTTTGAGTGTTCAAGATATATGGGACACCCTGTATATTACAGGTCCAAACGACCAATTTTTGTTCAATAAAAATGCTTTAAACAAATTAGATGTTAAACTGAGTAACATTTGTTAAATTGTTAGCTCTTGGTACTAACTATACTATCCATATCTGAACTGAAGCTTGTTGGTTTTAGGCCTTAATTGTTTTCTACACTTTTCCTATACATCTTACAAAATATGTTGTATGTGTGAATGCGGGTATATATTTTCTATATATCCTCCTAAACTACTGCATGGATTTCAACCAAACTTGGTACACATCTTCCTTACTATGAGGTAACAATCGCTGTCGGGGTAAGAAGCACCTACAACACATACGTAAGAAGGTATGACGTCCTAAACAATGACAGTCGTGAAAAATGTTCGCATCATGGGATAATACTCTACATCTGCTCCTAAACTAATGGATCTACTGCAATAAAATTTGGTACAAATATTCTCTAAGGTCATTAATCATTTGCTATGGTTGCAAAAACCACCAACTATACATAGTTCATACAATATCAGGTCATAAGCAATGAAAAGAATGAAAAGTTGGTGATTTACAAACTATTTCTCACCCATAAAAATTCATAAGATAATCTTGAAAAGTAACTATTAAAACATCACCAGTATTAAGTAATACTCCTGCAAAAACCAAGTTTCACTGAGCCTAAGGTGAAAATATTAAAGGTATCCAAAAGAAGGAGAGGCGTAGAATTGAAACTTCCTGGCAGATTAAAATTGTGTGCCGGAACCGGGACTCGAACCTGGGACCTTTGCCTTTCGCGGGCAAGCGCTCTACCACTGAGATACCCCGACACGACTCACGATGCCGCCTCACAACTTTACTTCCGCCAGTACCTCGCCTCCTACTTTCCAAACTTCACAGAAGTTCTCCTGCGAAACTTGCAAGACTAGCACTCCTGGAAGAAAGGATATGGTGGAGACATGGCTTAGCCACAGCCTAGGGGATGTTTCCAGAATGAAACTTTCACTCTGCAGCGGAGTGTGCGCTGATATGAAACTTCCTGGCAGATTAAAATTGTATGCCGGAACCGGGACTCGAACCTGGACCTTTGCCTTTCGCGGGCAAGCGCTCTACCACTGAGCTACCCCGACACGACTCACGATGCCGCCTCACAACTTTACTTCCGCCAGTACCTCGCCTCCTACTTTCAAACTTTCCCCTAGGCTGTGGCTAAGCCATGTCTCCACCATATCCTTTCTTCCAGGAGTGCTAGTCTTGCAAGTTTCGCAGGAGAACTTCTGTGAAGTTTGGAAAGTAGGAGGCGAGGTACTGGCGGAAGTAAAGTTGTGAGGCGGCATCGTGAGTCGTGTCGGGGTAGCTCAGTGGTAGAGCGCTTGCCCGCGAAAGGCAAAGGTCCCAGGTTCGAGTCCCGGTTCCGGCACACAATTTTAATCTGCCAGGAAGTTTCATATCAGCGCACACTCCGCTGCAGAGTGAAAGTTTCATTCTGGAAACATCCCCTAGGCTGTGGCTAAGCCATGTCTCCACCATATCCTTTCTTCCAGGAGTGCTAGTCTTGCAAGTTTCGCAGGAGAACTTCTGTGAAGTTTGGAAAGTAGGAGGCGAGGTACTGGCGGAAGTAAAGTTGTGAGGCGGCTCCGTGAGTCGTGTCGGGGTAGCTCAGTGGTAGAGCGCTTGCCCGCGAAAGGCAAAGGTCCCAGGTTCGAGTCCCGGTTCCGGCACACAATTTTAATCTGCCAGGAAGTTTCATATCAGCGCACACTCCGCTGCAGAGTGAAAGTTTCATTCAGGCTTAGAATTATTAAATATAATGCCGCAGCCGGGATTCGAACCTGAGACCTACTTCTATTCAATGTGTTTGATATAATGAGACAATATACGTCTCGGAAAATTGAGTTGGTGTTCGACGCGAAAATATTAGGTCATAAAAACTTTACCTTTTTAAATAAAGAAATTCTTAATTGCTACTTTTCTTTTATGGACTAAAAAAGAATTATGTAAGTAATAGATTTTACAAACCACTCTTTCATTTTTTACAGTCCGTAAGATATGTACTGTGATACTTCAAAGCCGTCTGGCGAGCCACCCGATGGATAACGCCACCCACTAGTGGATCGCTACGAGCAGTTTTTGAAACACTGACTTACATGATTCAGTAGAACAGTGGAACAGTGCTTCAAGATTTATCACTGTATCGATAATTAGAGATTCTGTCGGATAGCCAGAACTTTGAAGTTTAAGAGGACTTTAACTTTTTCAGTCATCATTGCACGACAACAACACCAAATTTGTCACGTATTCTTAAGTCGTGGAATTTTTCTGTTAAAGTGTACCTAATCACATCTACCATGTACACCTCCATAAAAATAACGGTTTTTTTTTATCTTAGGATGAAAAACAACTTATCTACGACGTCTACCATGTACTACGGCATTCATAATTAGTGATGTAGGTAAAAACAGTATATCTTAAAAAAAGAATGCTGTGAAATTTTGGGGGTGGGGGGGAGATATTCGATAATTCACATTTGATACTCACTTGTTGTAACATGAAAGACGCCGCCCATTTTGCTGTTCTGTTCTTTCTTTCTTTTTTTTCTGGTAGATAGTTGCTTTTAGTCGTTTGTTTATGTTTGTTCTTTGTTGTTCGTTGGTATTCATGAACTATCAAGGTATGCTCTCTCACCCAATCTTAACTCAATGTGTTAACAGTACATGCCTAGTAATACACAGCTCGTAGCTCAGTAAACGCTCTGTTCAGCAAGCGACTGAGACGGTTTTCGTTCCCTTACAGAGGCTTTGTTTGCTTGTTGGACGCCGGTGTGTGAGTTCCGCCTGCAGCTGTATTTTGAGGACAGTTCGCCGGCTGACGGGAGTCAATCGCTCGTGATCCCTTCTCGACGTGACTGAGTCAGCGTAGCCACAATGACCCCGAGATTGTTCTCGGTTGGAGCTGACCTTCACGACCGTCTCCGGCTTATGAGTCACGCTTTCCATTTATTAAAATCGTAGAACGCTTCCCACCGCACTCCCGGCGAAAATTAGTCGCTCCTTGGCTTCAGATGTAAGACAAACTCTGCCTGGAATACTCTTTACCAGTGGCGGATTAAGGCTGTCGGAGGCCCGCGGCGGCGTCAAAACAAAATGAGGGTCTCCGTCCTCTTGGAATACATGTATTACTATAAAAAGAGTAAATTTTGAGATTTGGAGCCCCTCCCCCCCCCCTCACCGGTAGAGAGGCACGGGGGGCCAGTATAAAAGAAATGGCTTTCGAGATTTGTAGGCCTCAGAACGAAAAGCGTGCTAAAAGATATATATATATATATATATATATATATATATGAGAGGCCAGGGGCAGTCCGCCCCCCCCCCCCCCCCGTTAGTATACCACTGCTCTTTGCTTTTCTCATGTGAATTACACGTGGGGCGAAATGCTTGTACTCAGCCATAGCTGTCATCTCAGAGATTTTAGCAGAGGACATGAACTGCAAAGGTCGATCACCTACTTGCAGTTGCGTGTTCCCCGGGAAACTAACTAGTCGCGTGAGAATGATCGTGCGGTTGTAGGCGCCATGTCAGGGTCAGCTCAGACTCTACCGCAGGTTAGTTTAACTTAGTTTAAATAGTCTGTAAGGCTAGACTTATGACCACAGTAGATTGGTCTATAGAATTACAAACATTTGATCATCCAACTATCGCGGATGCAAACGCCAAAAAAGACATTATGTGAAGAAGTGTGGACCTGTAAATACCTTCATTACTATGAAATTATCTGGCGAAAACGTACCGTTTATACTTAAAACACTGCAACCTAAAATGGGAAAATCAGGATGAAACTTTCACTCTACAGCGAAGTGTGCACTGATATGAAAACTTCCTAGTAGATAAAAATTGTGTGCCGGAACCGGGATTCGAAATTGGGACCTTTGCCTTTCTCGGACAACCGTTCTACCACTGAGCTATCCCGACACGCTTCATGGTCCGTCGTCACAGCTTTAATTTTTCCAGTTCCTTTAATCTGCTAAGAAAGTTTCATATCAGCGCACAGTCCGCTGCAGAGTGAAAGTTTCGTTCTGGAAACATTCCTTAGGCTATGGCTACGCCATGTCTCCACCACACCATATCCTTTGTTCCAGAAGTGCTAATCCTGCAAGATTCGCAGGAGAACTTCTGTGAAGTTTGAAAACTAGGAGGCGAGGTACTGGCTGAAGTAAAGCTGTGAGGACGGGTCGTGAAGCGTGGCGAGATAGCTCAGTGGTAGAGCGCTTTTCCGAGAAAGGTAAAGATCCCAGGTTCGAATCTTGGTTCCGGTACACAATTCTGATCTTTCAGGAAAGTTCCATATTAGCGCACAGTCCGCTGCAGTGTGAAAATTTCGTTCTGGAAACATCCCTTAGGCTATGGCTAAGCCATATCTCCACCATATCCTTTCTTCCTCGAGTGCTGTTGCTTCAAGGTTCGTAGAAGAAGTTTGGAAAGTAGTAGGAGAGGTACTGGCAGAATTGAAGTTGTGAGGCGTGACCGCGAAGCGTGTCGGGATAGTTCAGACACTTTCCCGTTGAAGGCAAAGGTCCCAGGTTCGCATCCAGGTTCCGAAACTCTATTTAAATCATTCAGGAAGGTTTCAGGGGAAAATCAGTTATCTGTATGTTAAATGTTGGGTATTTTAGAAAGGAAGCCTGCGAGCTTCCCGGGGGAAAGAAGGAACGAAGGAAGTTTAGGTTGTTGTTGTTGTTGTTGTTGTTGTTGTTAAGGGGACTAAACATCTAGGTCATCAGCCCCGGAAGTTTATGGTTTAACGTTCCGTCGTCATTATGATCATTAGAGACGGATAGTTTATGACATGACCTTTGAAAGGGACCATCCAGGCATTTGCCTGGAGGGATTTAGGAAAATCACAGAAAACCTAACCGGCCGGAGGTGAGTTTTACCTCCCATCCTCACGAATGCGAGTCCAGTGCGTCACCACTGCGCCACCTCGCTGTGTCTTGTACGGGGAGATTCTGTATCAGAGTCGAAGCGACATTGCCATCTTGAGTGAATCCCTGAAAATCAATTTAAGGAATATTGCCATACAGCTAAGATGATCATCTGACCAATCACAGAAGTTGCATGTGTAAAAGCTAAACTTCCGAACTCTACTTCTGTGTTCCTTTTTTTTCAGATTGAAACTGCTGTAGTATCGGCGAACAACTCGAATGTTGCTGTCGTCTAAGTGGCGATCTTTCACTGAACCACCAGCTAGAATGGTTTGACATACTAGATCCAGTTTCCTTTTGTGTTATGGCCATTCCTTTTGAGGACTTTGACGCTCAGGTTCTGTTCTTTAACATGTTTGTCAAACACATTATAAAAGATGGAGAATGGAATAAGGATTCAATGAGAGCAGATACAAATACAAAGATCCTCAGGCAACATAAATCATCTGTCTTAAAGCGAAGAGGAACAAGAGAAATGTTTGATGGTAGTTGGTATGTGGAGATATAACACGAAACAGAGCGGAAAGCATAGAGCGAAAAGCAGGACAATTAAATTAGTTAAGTGAGTACGAATTCAGTAGCATTTACTATCAACGTTTATCACACCCTTCGACACATTTCAATTTGATCTCCAGACTGATAAAGTAGTTCATCAACTCTATTGTTAACAATCGAGGTATCACAAAAATCAGTCTAAGATGAACGAAACTAAAAGCATGTCATTGAGAGATTTGTAAAGGCGTTTAGGGCAGTAAACCTTGGTGTGGACAAGAGAAGTAAAGACGGAAAGTAATAACGGTAAAGAGCGGTTGTAATACAACGTCTGACCATGAAGTTCGGTGAATAGCCCCGTAACATGTACTTAGATAAACTATGAACAACAGATACCTTATTGTCCTTCGAAATAGTCACCTCCCATAACTATACACCGCTTAACTCTGCCATACATGTCCTAGAAACCTTGCACAAAGTCTTCCTTCGGCATGATGTTCAAAAGCTCCGTCACGTTTCGTTGGATATCAGGAATATTGTCAAACCTCTTTGCTTTCAAAGCAAGTTTAAGTCGAGGAATAAGAAGAAGTCTGGAGGATTGCGAACAGGAGAGTATGGTTGCATCAGCCCCCCCCCCCCTTTTTTTTCAGGAAGTGTTTGACGATATTGGCTGTGTGTAGACCGTCGTCGTTCAACCTGAACGTCCGCCATACTCCCCGGATCTCAATCCTTCAGACTTCTCTCTATCCCATGGACTCAAACTCGCTTTAAAATGAAAGAAATTTGATGATAATTCCTGACATCCAAAAGAACGTGACGATGCTTTTGAACACAATCCCAAAGGAGGACTTGGTGCGAAGTTTCCAGAACATGTATCGTAGCAGAGCTCAGCAAGGCGTATTTATGGGAGGTGACTACTTCTAAGTACAGTAGGGCAACTGTAGTTCATAGTTCATCTACGTTAATGTTCACCGAACGTCATGGTCAGACGTCGTATGGAGAACGGATTATAAATGGTTTTCCCTGTATTGGGCAGAAACAGTAGAATGGAATATAAGGCGACACGAAACCAGTTGGATGCCTGCGGAATATAAGAAATAATTAAAAAGAAAAACAGGCCCATAGCAAGTAAAAGAAAAAATGAGAAGGACAAGAGAGTAAATGGAAAAGAACGAATTAGAGTAAACTCTGCAAAGCTCTGGAAACTAATTAAAATGTGGCACCAGTGTGCAGAGGAGCCTTAAACTAGTTAATAAATGCTGAGAACGAAGTAGGGATCCACAAGCGAGCAGAATAATAGTTTTCAACTGTTCTTTCTTCTTTTTCAAATATGTAAACCAAAAATTATAAAAATACACCTATTAAGTTCCCCCTTGCAGCATGTAAGTTAAATTGAAAAAATCGTTGCTCAGAGGAAAAACAAAATAATGGAAAAGTTCTTGTAAGAAGACTAAACTGGTTCTTACTACGTAACATGTTAAAATGATAACAGGAAGGGACTGCTGCTGTATTATATGAGGATGACAGAGGAAGAAAGAAGATTCCACACACCAGAAAGTGGCATTTTCAAGAGAAATAATTGGTGCACTAGAAGATATAGTAAATGAAATGTGGATTGCAACGAATTAACATACCAACTTCTGCCCTGCGCACAGATCAGTGCTATGTTACAAATACTGTACGAAAGTGGCAACGTTTCGTGAAATTGCATTCTAGGACATTCATTTTAAATGGTTCATTTCCAGAAAAATGTTCAAATGTTTGTAAGTCTACTGGACCATCTACGTGGTCATCAGTTCGTAGTTTACAAATTACTTAAACTAAAGTAAACTAACCTAAGGACAAAACACACACACACACACACACACACACACACACACACACACACACACACATGCCCCAGGGAGGACTCGAACCTCCGACGGAGAGCAACCGCGCGCTCCGCAACAAGGCGCCTAAGACCTCTCGGCTACTTCATCGCGGGTTCATTTTCAGTAATAAACGCATACTGCCTAGCTACAATGGTGCTAGGTCGATAATGTTGTCAGCAGTGGAAATCAAAACGCCGTAGTAAACAAGTCGGTAAATAACATTACTTATTAGTATCGTAATTTCGTTTACTTTTAGGTAAGAATGATTAGTGGTCATTTCCACCGACAGCACAAAATTTGAAGTACGTTTCCGCAACCTCTGACAAAGTTCAGTGAACAGTCCTGCAATATAAACGTAGATGAACTATGAACTACAGTTACCTTACTGTCCTTCGAAATAGTCACCTCACATAACTATGAACCGCTCTACGACGTATGTCGTGGAAACTTTGCACGAAGTCTTCCTTTGGGATGGTGTTCAAAAGCCTCGTCACTTTTTGTTGGATGTCAGGAATACCGTCAAATCTCTTTCCTTTCAAAACGAGTTTTAGTCGAGGGAATAAGAAAAAGTCTGTCGGGTTGAGATCTGGCGAGTTCAAGTTGCGAGTTCAAGTTGCACCATCTTCTTTTTTTGTTGTTCACAAATACTGTTTGACAATATTTGCTGTGAGTGTGCAAGCGTTGTTCTGGACAAAAAGCCGGGAGCTTTGTTGTGCGTAATGGGGTCGTACCCTGCGTAGACGTTGCATGAAACGGGTCAATATTTAGCATTCAACATCATTGTAAAAATTCCTTGTGGGTTATGAGCATCAGTTTCATGCATGACTTCTCGGGTCCGATCCAGTGGCGGACTAAGGGGGGGGGGGGGGGCGGAACGCCCCGGGCCTCTCGTCTTAGGACGCCTCCAAATACTTCGGAAGAATTATTATTATTATTTTATTTTTATTTATTTATTTATTTTGGAGCATTCTTGTTCTTTCGTTCTGGTGCCTCCAAATCTCGGAGGCTTTTTTTGTTAGATTGTCCCGTTCCTCTCGTTCTGGAGGGGGGAGGCTCCAAATTTCAAAAGTTACTTTTTTAATAGCAATACATGTATTTCCAAGTGGAAGGGGGGCCTTATTGTGTATTGCCGCCTCCCCGGGCGGCCGACAGCCTTGGTCCGACTTTTACCCGACGAAGTGATGTCGGAGAACGCTGTTCCATACTTCATCCTTAATAATGATATGGTCTGCAACAATCGTTGAATTAAAAATGTTTTTATTTGTGTGCACTACACGAGTTTCGAGACCTATGGCTCATCATCAGGTGCATTTAGTGCAGAGCTTTCCAAACTGGGTGTCGCGTAGTAGTATCAAGGTTGTCGCGATACTAACAAATTTAGACTCTAAACAAAAAAACTTACCATAAAAATAACATAAAATATCCTTCTCTTCATACTACCCTGAAGACTCGCCTGCAGCTAATCATCCTTCTCTTCATTCAGTGCACCACAGATCACGCGTTAAAGGAATGTTCGGTGCACATTAACTGCGTGCTCAGCCGCTAGGCGGCAGCTCTGCTTCAGAAGCAGTAGACACTCGGGATTCGTTCAAGCAGCTTCCAGTTGCCAGATTCCATCAAACTGCGCATGCGCAGAGCTACTGCTGATACTCGATAACAGCTCCTCCCGTACGCAGTTTGCTGGAACTGGCAGCTGCTTGAACGAACCTTTACTGTAGTCTGCTTTAACTTCTCAAAAGCTACAACTGAGCGTCTTTTATTGGATTTATCAAAGCCACGTCACCCTCGGTAGCGTTTCTTACAATTAAATGAAAATAAATGACACAGTGGCTGTAAAAGCTGTCACAGATTGTAATAGCAGTCACAATTGTCCACTGACTGAAGCTATTCAGTAGCGATGTTTAGTAAGGAGTATGGCCGGATGATTAACGGAGAATAGTATTTTAAATGCAGTGATCGTTGGTTGAACCCTGGTGTGCGTTAATATTTGTTTCTCTCAGTTTCCTGAATGTAGCAGATTCTGAGACCAGAAATGACATTCATATTCTTACTTGTCAAAAATATTGATCCATTTTTTTCCGAATATGTCGGGACTTCCGTAGACGTGGTGAAGGAAGAACCTAACAACAAAACCTAAATAATAATTCATCACTTGTCATAAATACATCCTCTTTATTTCTGAAAATAATGTGATATTGAACTGAAGGGAACATCCACTGTGCTGTCTAAATGAGAAATCCGAGCAGCTAATTTCCAGATGCCGTTTTCAATCGCTCCAGCAAAACCATATCTGACCCTGACATGTACACACGACAGCGAAAAACGGAAACGGTTTCCGAAATTCAGTTTTCGTGTTTCGGATGTTGGGTCGCATGTAGAAGGAGCAAGTATTACTGTGTGAGTTAGGCATTGTTGTCTGCGGTGTTACTCTTTTGTACATCTCCGCAGTTCCTAATGTTTCCTTTTCTTGCGATGAGTGTACGTAATTGCTGCAGTCAGGATCATGTCAAATCATACGAGTATTTCAGTTTCGTTTGCAAATTACATTTAAGCGATACTTTATTTCCGCCCCTCCCCCCGCTAGAACCATCTAAATTCTACCATATGTATTTACATTAGTGAAAGGGTGTTGCACAAAACTGTAAGCTATAAAAGGGTGTCGCCATGAAGGAAAGTTTGGAAAGAACTGATTTAGTGAGTTCATAAACGGTTACTTGTAGCAGAAAATTAAGACTGTGGGTCCTTTGTACATGCAAACTGCTTGCCTGACTGCCGGCAGTTCAACTGCTCCGATGGCCGTTAGAGGGTGGATAGGGTGCTCGGGCGTTTACACCCTGCCCTGTGAGTGGGTATGTCGCACCGAAATTACCAATAGTGCCTCCCGGTTTTTTTGCATGTACCAGGAACCCACTAGTTTAACACATTCGTTAAGACTGACGCTTATAAGCGTTTCCGCGATCAACACGCCAGAGCTGCCGACTGGTCTTGTGTAGTTCGCGAACGAACTAGTTCGGAAGAGCGGTCCCACAGACGAACTACGCGAACTACTTCGCAAATCCCTCGCCTCTTAGTTCGTCCGCTCCTTTTCCGAAGACTGACGGGGAACAGCGAGAGGACGCGAGAGCGCGCAGAATCGCGGGATTCCCTTCTGCATTTCGAGCTGAGGTGCAGCTCAGCTGTAGTTTCATAGTTCACTACCACAAGAAATCTATTTTAAAAATAAAGTACTACGAGTACTCTGTATGCAAAGTAGTTGAATACCATTGTATCACCCAATCGTGTAAATAACTGGTTTATTTGCCTAAGTATTTGATGTCAAATTGCCCAAAAATACGGGTAATAGCACACGCTTTGGCAACACTGATTCATCATATAAAAAAGCTGTCATAAAAAAGAGCTCTTTTAGTAGCTGTAGCAAAAGCCAAAAAGAGCGGACGAACTAGAAGGAGCGGACGAACTAGGAGCAGCGGACGATTATGCCAAACGTTTCTCGCTTCATAGTTCGTTGGATTCTTTTCCGAAGACCGGCGGGCAATAGCGAAAGGGCGCGTAACAGAATTAAAAGTCACGTGTTTGCTTTCTGCTGATGACTCATTTTGAGGTGAGCGTCTGCCCTGATAGATTACATAGTTCAAAATTTCTGTTTTGGTGTGTTCTGCACTCTGCAATATCTGACTAATAAATTCCATAATGCCAAGATATAGAGATAACTCTAAACTTAAACGCGAGAAATTATCCACAAACTGTTTCTTTTGGTTTGCGTGATATCGTTAGCGGCTCAAGCAGCAAGCGCACGAAGCAGATAGGTGGGGGAACTTCCCCCTCCACCTGCACGCGCAGACCATGCCGCTCAGCCGTGACTGGGAGCGGACGAACTAAAAGAGCGAAGTAGTTCGCGGCAGAGCCACGAACTATAGTGAGCGCTCCCGATCGCGAACTATTATGCGCAAGTCTACTGCCGACGCTTATAAGCGTTTCCGCGAACAAGCCAGTGCGGGTAGTGCTTATAAGCGGCGCGTTCGCTAGCTGAGTACTCAGTTTAGTTTTTTCGGCTGTGTCCTCGAGTTAGTACAAGCCACCAAAAAATATCACGTAACGTCTTCTTATCTGCAGTTCTGTGTTTTCGTCTTTAGTCGTCCGTGTTGTGCATTGTTTGCAATGGCGCCGAAACAACCGGCACCAAGGTCTTCTAACCGAAAAAGAGTGGGAAGAGTGAACAATATCCCGCTTATAAGCGTCAGACAGCATTCGGCATGCAGCTAAAGCATACGTGCATTTCTATATCTAGCACCACCTCTTGCGCAGACGTTATTTTGCTGTCGATATTACGTACGTGCACAACACGAACTTACAGGTTTCGCAGGGGTATGATTTCAGCTCTCAGCGAACGTGCGATAGATGTCATTTGCTCTTTCACGGCATAACAATAAATTGTGAAACAACTGGCACCCCGACTTTTTGAAATATTAACTACGAGCCTGGTCTCCAGTTCCGAAGCTTCCACAGCATAACACTTCAAGAGAAGAAGTTCCACGACCTGTGCGCTCCTTCTGCGTGGGGACATCAGTTATCACGAAGAAGCCAGGTTAGTGACGAGAAAATTTTACTACACGCACTGACGATGCAGGTAGTTCTACGGCCCTCACGTGCAGTGCTACGCGATTAAATCTCGCGACATTGGCACGTGTGCGGTAGCAATATCGCCGAGGGAAGTATTGGAATTAGAGAAAGGGACAGAATTTAGGTGAAGGCCAACTGACTTTTATCTAAAGCTCTTTCCACGTATCTCTCATCTCTTAAACCCCGCCGTAACCTGATGAGGGTCTATCTCCCAAACGCTTTCTTTCCCTTGTATCTTCTCCGCCTCACATCTTCTGTGCAACTTCCGTTGGAAGTTATCATGCCTACCAGACATTCGAATGATTGAACCTGTTGTAGTTTTGCTCTATCTAGTGATATATTGATCTTGTCGCTTTCTTTCCAGATTTTTATCACTTTGGTGTTATCGATGTTAACTTTCATTGCAGATTCTTTCCCCAGCCTCACATATCATCCATCATTACTGTTTCCACTAGTACTGCATACTACATACTTGATAGTTTTTATTCTTTCTCCTCCCACTTCAAGTCCTTTTGCAGAACTAGACAGACACAATTTTTCCGTAGAGGAAGTATTAGAAATGTGGTCATTGATAATGTTGGTGCAACCGATTTGTTGAACTATACATTCAAGTAAAAATTAATATTTGTTTGTCTTTTTGTTCGTATTTTATGCACGGCCACTGCGTACATCCGACTGCGATAATATTTTGCCAACTCGCACGAAGTTTATAGGCACACTAAAGTTAGTATGCATATAGTGCATGCAAATCGTATAGTGGTGGAGGGTGCTTTACAGTTAGGTAATTCGTGTCTTACGCCTTCACGCTGAAATGGCTGGACGGATTTGATTGAAACTGGAAACAGAGCTAGCTTGTACCCTGACTTTCCACAAGAGTTGCCTTTAGGAAGCCATCTTACGGTGCATGGCGGAGCGTACCTTACAGTGTGTAAAACTGTTTGTTACTTTTCATGCTGAAACTGCTGCAAGGAATTCAGTGCAATGTGGAATGAAGATAGCTGATACCCCAAAGTAATGCATGGGATACCTTTCTTAAGCCTCCGTAGATGCATGGCGGAGGGTATATCACAACAAATATCCAAATTGGTCACCATGAAAGGCAACACATAAATATATGTTTCCATGAAGGAGATTTATATAATCAGCAAGCCAGTGAATTTAGCACGGCGTAGGGTACCTTCCGACTGTGATACCGTTTGACCTGTCACCAAGAAACTATAGTCGGGCCGAATTACGATGATCCCTGGCTCCGCCTACTGGGTTGGAAGACCGCCCCGGCCGCTGAAACTGAATGCAACCATGTTGCCAAGTAGTTACTTCGCTGCTGGACATTATAGCTACCGGTCGCTGTTGTCTGACAGAACTGGCAACAGTGAACAGCGCAGCCGGACGTACGCATGCGCAGAGCAAAGCTCGCGTTTGACTTACTCCAATAGTTACTGCCGCAGCCAGCGCCCAAAGCCGATTGGCGTAAGCACCAGGGATCATCATATTTCTGCTCGACTATAGGCGCATATATCTATGTTTTCATATATAGGAGGGAGAGGAATAGGTGGAGGAAGAGACGGATATAAAAAGGAGGGACGAGACGGACAGAGAGATGATGGAGGAGGAGACAGACAGAGAGAGGGGAGAGGGGAAGAATGAGAGAGTTGAGATGGTGACAGACAGGTGAAAGGAGATGTACAGAGGGAGAAGGAAACACAGATATAAAGACATGAGGAGACGGGGGGAGGAGAGAAGAGAAAGGAGGAGATGACTAATGAAAGATTGGAAACCTCTTATATATTGTTCGTATCTTATGCGCTGCCATACCGTTCGTCTGATTGCGATAAAACTTCGTCCACTTACTTTTTCCTCTTACGCGAAGATTTCATTCAGTGTACGCCCTAAGAAACGTTGCAATAAATTTGGGCACCATTTCAGTGACTACCATGAAAGTTACCTAACTTTTCACAGATAGAGGAGGCAACAAATTGGGGTGATGGAGGAGGAGTTCGACAAAAAGGCGTGACTGGCAGAGAAACGGGAAGGTGGAGATGGGCAGAGAGAGGCGTTATGAACAGAGAGAGGGGGTATGAACAGAGAGGGGAGCGAAAAGAGGAGGCGGAGGGAGAGAGAAGGAAGGGAATTGTGACAGAGAGAAAAAGCCGCGGTGGAGTAGCCTCGCTGCGGAGGGCGCGGTTGCTTGCCGTCGGAGGTTCGAGTCCACCCGAGGACATGGGTGTGTGTGTGTTGTCCTTAGGTTAGTTTACCTTAGTTTAAGTAGTTTGTAAGCTACGGAGTGATGGTCACGCAGTTTGGTTCGATAGATTTACAAACATTTGAACATTTGAAGAGAGAAAAAGGGAAGGAGAGATTAACGTAATATTGGAAAAAATAAGTACCCGGGCGTCGCCAGGTTTTCAGCTAGTTTAATACATAAAAAATTAGTTTCGTTACTTTGTGAACACAATTGAATACCTCCCTGGAATAAGGATGTAACCATCAAATCAGTAAGTTTTCAGGAGAGAGGAAAATTGTTTGTGGGGCCTATTTTGAGATATACAGTATTGGAACTCGTTGCATATGTAAGTTTACAAATGTGTTCAGCTATTAAAAGCAATATTTTATTTTTGTAACTTAAGGTTTTAAAAATAACATGATAATTGTGATAATTGTAAGTGCTACAATGGAAAAAGGATGTATGATCAGTAATATATTTTGCAATATTTCTTACATGTAACATAAGAGACATATTGTACATGCACTTAGTATTCAAATTAAAGAAAGTAATATTATAATAATAAAGAAGTTAACATTGTGAATGAAAATGTCAACAAAATACTATGACAACAAAATGCTTCAGAATATAGATTTGAAACTTCATTTTAAGCATGATTTTACAATATTATTGTGGTTTGCAGGTCTCATCATTTAAATTATTTTGAAGTGGCATTGGTATGCTGAAACCACATTAAAAAAGTCACATTGTTAAACTATAATCCTGACTGTTCCATCCTTATTTCATGGAGAGAAACGTTCAGCTGGTTGTAAACCAGCTTGATGTTCAAATATATGACACAAGATGGCACCACAGCATAGAGGCATACAGATACATCCTATTTCCACTGAAATCACACTTTTCGAAAATTTGTGGGTTACATCCTTATGCCAGGGAGGTATTCAATTGGTCAAATATCTATCACTAGCAATACTAGCATTCGTAAACTGTTCTAAATCAGACGCGATTCTGCTTTTCCACTTCGAATGAATCTAAAAAAATTTGCGAACAACCAGAACGTATCGTGACGAGTCGCCAGTGTATCAGCGCAACGTCACTGAGGTCTCGTGTTTCGCATCTTCGGACGACTTTGACTGAGCTGTCGGATTACATTACGTGAAGCGGACAGATGAAGGAATTCGCCCTTCAGACAGAGACGACCGGCCCGGCCAATACGCAGTATGAATGGCGGCGCGCCGCTGCTCGGGCTGCAAGTACCGGGGCCGCGGCCCGCCCCGCATGCCGCCCCATTTGACCGCGGCCGCTCTGACGACAGATGCGCGCGCACACACACACACACACACACACGCACGCACACATGCACAGACCTCCCAGGCGCATTCCTCCTCCAGTTGGCCTTTCCCGCCGGGAGCCATCTGCGGCCGCTGCAGCGCTCAATTTGCCAGACGACGCTTTTACGGAACGGCCGAGTGCCGGCTCCGGCATCAGCAGCCTCACTTGTTGCCCACGGCGTCTCGTCGTGCGCTGCTGTCACGTCGTGGGAGGCGCGGAGGAGGTCAATTGGACGGATGACGAGTTGCGGGACAGGCGACTATTTCTAGGCTATGCACGAGCAATGCGTAGTTTCTGAATAACAACGAATTTCATCACTGACGTGCGCATGTCAGTTCTTCCGACGTCCAATTAGCTAGCCGTTTCCGTCGATACGACTTTTCACAACGTATGCGTCCAACGCTGAGTGGTAAGGAGTCTGACAAGATACCCGGTGGTTGTAATGAAGCTTTCTATATTTAACGCGGAAACAAAATTACCGTAAGAGTAGCATCAATGCTTACAACATCGTGAAAACAAATAATGCAGAATCAATTCAATCGAAACATTTTAATGTGCTGCTACGGTACATCATATCATTACACACCAGTACTCAGAACGTAAATACATCACAAATATTTATTAAAATACGAGATTTGGAGCCGGCCGCGGTGGTCGAGGAGACTGCGGCGCGCCACTCACGGCCTGCACGGTCACTACGGTCGGGGATTCGAATTCCGCCTCGGGCATGGATATTTGTCCGTCCTTAGTGTTAGCTAGTTCATAAGTAGTTTGTAAGTTTAGGGACTGATGACCCCGTAGTCAAACATTTCAACATTTTTTCGAGATTTGGAACTTAAATAGTGGCAACTATTTATTCACAACCGATACAAAAGCGTAACATGTTTGCACCTGTTACTGTCCTTCAAAGTAGTCACCAGCGTTGTGTAAAACCCGTTGCCAGCGATGTGGAAGTCGTAGTTTACCGTTAGCAGAGCCTGTTCTTTTGATGGTGCGAATGGAGAGGTCTACTGCCTGTCGAATATCTGGAAAGTTCTGAAGTGAATGCCACGAAGTGGTTTCTTCATCTCCGGAATCAAATCAAAGTCACAAGGATTTAAGTCCGGGAAGTATGATGAATGGTACAGTACTTCCCAGTTCCATAGACGACACAGAGCAGCCAGAGCTTGCGCTGTATACGCCCACGTATTGTCGTGCAAAGTCATGGGTGCGTTCCGCAGAATGTGTTTCCGCTTCTTTCGCAATGCTAGTTACATGTGATGCTACAAATATGAACAGTATTGTTGTACATTGACGGTCTGCCGTGTAGGAACGTAATGCGTTAGGATAACACCGTCACAGTCGTACATAAGAATCACCACAACTTTCATCATACCCTGGCTCTGACGCACTTTCGACTTTCGCGGCGACCCATAATGACGTTGGATTGGCCTTTCAGTTTTTACTCGTACGATGTGGCTCATGTCTCATCCAGTGTTTACAAAACGGCCTATGAAAGCCTTACCATCGAGCTCATAGCACTCCAAGTGCCTCTGACCAGCGTTGCATCGCATCCATACCTGCATTTCCGTCAATTCATGCGGAACCCATCGTGATGCCATTATTCGCATGCCCAGGCGTTCCTTTAGGATGCGAAGCACAGTCGGACGCGCTAATCCGGTTTCGTGAGCGAACTCACGAACCGGCTGGCGTCAATCACTGTCAACTAACAGGGCAACAGTCTGCACTTATTCTTTAGAGACGGTAGGACGACGTGCCCGATGAATGTCTGCCACAGTTTTCCAACCTTCGTTGAAGGCTTTTACCCAACGTGCCACGGTTCTGCACGGCAATGCCGATTCCCCGCACGCCTCTTGAATACCTTGATGACACTATCGTGCTGTACGACCTCTGGCACATTCAATCTTGGTCCAATTCCGTTGTTCATGTTTCGATAACTTACTGACACCGTTACGTTAGGCCGCTCGATCACTAGTGACTGTGTTTCCTTCCAGTGTGCGCTCGCTGGTAACGTGAGATGGACAAGACCATTTGCTCGGAGGGTATGTCAACAACGTATGCTATCAGCGACAATAGTTGATTCCATTGCATAGTGTCTCCACAGCAGTGTTGCCACTATTTAGGTTTCAACCCATAGAAAATGGGTCAAAATGACAGGCGTGATTCTTGTAACGTTAACCCTGCGTCTCTTCAGCGAACAACCCGTATCATACACTGGCATAGAGACTTCCTGCACCACGCCACGCCGGAGAGGGCGGTGTTATTATATGAGGGAGAGCTATTGCAGTCTTTCTTGTCTCCAGTCAGCACCCCTTTTCCTGTACCCCTCCTCACCTCCCGCCTTTCTCCTCCATACCTCCATCACTGTCTCCTCCTCCTTACGCAGCTTGTCGCAAGAGGCTAGTGTTGTTATGATGTTCTCCTCTCACAATTGCGACACACATTAATTTACGATTTTGTATGCTTCAGGGGTCTCAATCATATAATTTTTGTTGTTGAAAGAATTGACCGTCATTTGACTGGGCGTTTTTGTTTGTTTGTTGTCACAACCTGGTTTCGGCCTTAGGCCATTTTCAAGTGCTGTGCTATCATGTTATTTCTTTATGTCGTGGTCATAATAAGAAAAGCAATAAAAATATTTGGAGTTGAGTCCATGTCGGTAACACATTTGTCCCCGCATCTTAATTTAAAATAATAAGACAGGTATGTGTTTCCTATAAGGTCACAAAGGCAGTGGTTGATGAGGATACAGGATACATCAAAGACTATCACAAAGATAACTGCAAAGAAATGCCATCATATCCGTATTTGGAATGGTATCTGTGGGAATATATTGCTGGATAGGTGGATTATCTTTGGGTGGTGAGTACAGTGTTGTTGTTTACTGTGAATAGGTGGATTATTATGTACAATTTATTTGTATACGAGAAGGCACCTACAGTGGTTATGTTACAATTCCACTAGTATGCCATACTACAATGTTCATGATATTTAGATTATTTGTAAAAGAACATCTTCCAAAAAAAAAAAAAAAAAAAAAAAAACACCTGTGATTACCAATTTGCTGTTGATTTTGGATTTTATTTCACATTCATACATCTGCTTTTATAAGTCATATGTAAACCTGACATGCACATTATTGTACTTTCATCTTTTATTTTATCGATGTAATTACTGATCCATTAGCAATTATTTCATTTGTGGGTCTTGTAATTAAACTATATAAATAGTAGGACATATGAATAGCCGGCCGCGATGGCCGAGGGGACTGAGGCGCTCCAATCACGGCCACTACGGTCGGGGGTTCGAATCCCCCCTCGGGCATGGATATTTGTGCCGTCCTTATTATTAGCTAGTTTGTAAGTTTAGGGACTGATGACCCCGTAGTTAAGTCCCATAAGCTATACAAACATTTGAACATTTTGAACATATGAATAGGTATTACTTCAACAATAGGTTTAGACTTATTAATGTATCAATGTTCTGCCATGTATACCAAACTGTGACATACTGATCGATCATTATGGTATACATAACTTCCACAATTATATGAATGGATCCGACCCACTTCGTCTATCCTACTTGCACGCTACCATACATTCATATCATTCAGAATTGTAATAGTATACCCCAAAGGCTTACCAATTACTTACTGAAGCCCCCCCCCCTCCTTTATTACCCTATGTACAGTTTAAATGAATACGACACTTATCTGCCAGAAGTATTTGTCCGTGCTACATTAGTTTTAGATCTAGCTGCTGTATGGTGGTCTGCATCACTTCACAATAATTTTGTAAATGTATTCGCATGATATGTAAGACTTACCCTTCAACAACTGCCCCCATGTAAAGATGTAAACTTTTCACCTTGGTAACTCACTGAAATCGTACAGTAATCCACAAATTGATATTGTAATATGCTTGAAGATTTTTAAAATATTATATTGACTTCACCATAAAGTGATGATTGGCCTCCCACGTCTTAAAGCACTTCCTTGGAGCCCCACCCCCCACTTCTACCATATAATAGTTATTGGTACCAATTGCATTTAGGCTTATTTTATCATACTTTTACATCTTAATCATGTATATATCCTATATCCTGACCAATCAACCCCCCTCCCCCCTGCTTTCCTACCCGAGGGATTGGTCCTGTTTGGCACATTTTATCAGTACAGACGTAATTTGTAGCAATGCAATGTGATGTTTATTTATTATTTAGACAGTATTTTATAATGTGTATTGCTTCTCAATATATATATATATATATATATATATATATATATATATATATATATATATATATATATTTGCTGTAGTAACCTAAACATAATAATCCATCTATTCACTGTAAACAACAACACTAAACTCAACCCCAACCACCTATCCAGCAATATATTCCTACAGACACCACTCCAAATACGAATATAATGGCATTTCTTTGCAGTTGTCTTTGTGATAGCCTTTGATGTATTTTTTTATCCTGATCAACCAGTTGCCTTTGTGATCTTATGGTAAACACATACCTGTTTTATTATTTTAATTAAGATGCGGGGACAAATGTGTTACCCATTTTATGCTTCCGACATGGACTCAACTCCAAATATTTTTATTGTTTTTATTATGGAGACCACGACATAAAGAAACCTGACTGACAACTTTTATGTAAGTAACTAACTTATATCACTGTAACATGCCTTATATTTGTATTTTATATTACTCTATATTAATTCTAGTAATGTTTTTTAAGTGATAGCACATCACTTGAAAATGGCATAAGGCCGAAACCATGTTGTGACAATAAACAAAAAAAAAAAAAAAAAGGTTTCAGTCAAATGGGGCCAATTCTTTCAAAAATACATTAATTTGTTTCTCCTCGTGACTCACAGCAGAATATAGGGCCCATAGGCTTTTTTGTGTGTTTTGCGTTCGTTTGGAAATTAACCTGGTAACCGATATGTTTATTCCCACCTATTCCAGAAGGCGATAAGGAAGGGAGGGAGGGAGTTAAAACATCATCTATTGGACTCGTACTACATCGTATGCAGACAATACAGGGTACACTCACATTAATGTGTTGGTATCCAGAAAAACAATCCTAAGGATTAATGAAAAGTTTACTAAAAATAAAGTATTAGAATCGCCTACAGTATTAATGTGGGTGGTATTTATCTCTCGAAACAAATAACTATGGACTCAGCATGCCGTTTGTAAATACTGAATGATCCCAACCTATACTTAAAATTTGTGTACTTAATATAAAAGAAAATATGTGAAAACTATGAAATATAAAAAATAAAACGGAAAATGGAATACTATAATGTACACGTTTTGTTTTACTTCATATTCTGAAGTCAGAAAGGGTAAAATATAGGGAACGGAAGGTTGTTTACAACTTGTAAATTAACCAAACAGCCGTTATTAGAGATGAAGGGCATGAAAAAGACGCAGTGGTTGGGAAGGGAGTAACGAAGGGTAGTAGTCTTTTTCCAATGTTATTCAATTTGTACACTGAACAAGCACTGAAGGAAAGCAAAGATAAATTTGGAGAAGGAATTAGAGTTCAAAAATGTTCAAATGTTTGTAAAGCTTATGGGACTTAACTACGGGGTCATCCGTCCCTAAACTTACAAACTACTTACGAAGTAGCTTATTCTAAAGACGGCACAAACATCCATGTCCGAGGAGGCGAATTAGAGTTCAAGGTGAAGAAATAAAAACATTTCGTTTTGCTGATGACATTGTAATTCTGTTAGAGACAGCAAAGAACGTGCAAGAGCAATTGAACGGAATGGACAGTGTGTTGAAAGGAGCATTTAAGATGAAAATTTCAAGAGCATAACTAGGGTAGTGGAATGCAGTCTTGGAAAATCAGGCGATGCTGCAGGAACTAGATTCGGTAAAGAAAACGTAAAGGTAGTACATGAGTTCTGTTACTTGGGCAGCAAAATAACACATGATGGTCGCAGTACAGAGGATACAAAATGCTGAAGAGTATTGGGAAATAATTGGTTTTCAAAAAGCGAAATTTGCTAACACCGAATATTAATTGCCGGCCGCGGTGGCCGAGGGGACTAAGGCGCTTCAGTCACGGTATGCACGGCCACTACGGTCGGGGGTTCGAATCCCCCCTCGGGCATGGATATTTGTGCCATCCTTAGTCTTAGTTAGTTCATACGTAGTTTGTAAGTTTAGGGAGTCATGACCCCGTAGTTAAGTCCCATAGACTATACAAACATGTTTTTTGAATATTAATTTAAATGTAACGAAGTCTTTTCTTAAGTCATTTGTGTGGCGTGTTTTCTATTATGGGAGTGAAACTTGGACGGTAAATAATTTAGACAGGAAGAGGATAGTGACTTTAGAAATGTGGCGCTACAGAAAAATGCTGAAGATTAGGTGGGTAGATCGCGTAACTAATCAAGACGTTCTGAACATAATTGGGGAAAAAAGGAATTTCTGGCATACCTTGTCTAAAAGAAGGAATCGATTGGTTGGACACATTCTTAGACATCAAGGAGTCGTAAATATAGCATTGGAAGGAAGTGTGCGGGGGAAAAATCGCAGCAGGAGACCAAGAGACGAATATAGTAAGCAGATACAAGTGGATGTGGGTTGCCGTTCTTATGTGGAGATGAAGAGGCTTGCTCAAGATAGAGGGTGGAAGCAGCATAAAAACAGTCTCTGGACTGAAGACCACAATAACAACAAAACGAGATATTTAGAAATAGAAGTCCAATGGAATTTCGTTTTGCGGTAGCAAAGTTGCAAGTAGCAAAGTACTATTTGTGAGATCTAAAAGTAAGTACTGAAAAGACAAAAATGAAAAGGAATACAGTGCAATTACAGTATCATGCACGACTCCATAATTGCACTACGTTATTACCGACGTCTTTACTACGCTCTTACGGTCCACAACGATTCAGTACTCATACGTATTGGTTTCCACCAAACAAATCACATGACCCAATTTTTGACAGCTATGTACTGATATGAGCTGCTGCACCTAGCTTCACTTCAGTGTGAGGCACAGAAAAAAATATTTTTTCTGCAGATTCAACAAAGCGCATCATTCCATAAACTTTATAATTCATGGCTTAACACCGAGTTATATGTTTTCATTTTACCACTGAGCGGCAATTCATATGCGATAAAATTGTGTGAAATTTGCATAATTTTACGAGCACCGCAGTTTTCGTGAGCGTTTTTATTCGGGTGTGAAGAGCGCTTTTTGGATGGATTCCACTACATTAACTTCTGATCGTTATTCACCGCAAAAGTATGTGTGGTTCGTCGCAATGTAGCTCCTGAGACAGTAAAATGTTTTATATTTTTCATTTTCCTTCATGTATGCAGTGAAAGTAATATATTCATTTATGAAATATATCTCTGCATTAAAAAGAATTATATGGAGCGCAGAAATAGCTGTGTAGCTGTTACGGAGCATTCCAAAAACAAATTTCCCATTTTTTAAAACAAAGGTAACATAGTTGCATGAAAAACTTAATTGGCAACAGGTTCAGCAGTGTTAGAGCTTTCCTTCAAAGTCAGTAAAATAATTGAAGCCCTTGTCATATCTTGAGATCAACTTTTGTATTCCTGCGTCATATAAAGAATCCGTCAATGAATGGAACCAACATGCGAGAGTCGAAAGCTCTTCGTGACAAAACGACAGGAATTTTTTGAAGTGCAAGAAATATGGTAATCGCTGGGAATAAGATCAGGAGTGTATGCCCCACCATCAGCTGAACTTCCACTAAGGTCTTTGTCTGCTGCAATATTGGACACACCTATTTACATCATGCATTTTGAAACGTACTTTAGAGATGGTGATATTTTATCAGTAATTTAAGATCATGTTGTCATATTACTAGCCCTGTATATTTGTGTTAAATGTCTCCGCCTTTTTCACGGCCAAAATTTTTTTGGCAGTCATGGATTTGCAAATGTGATTTAAAGATATTATGGCAGAAATGGTTTAAGTGTATGGTATGTTTTATTAGTATGAAGACAATACAATTTTCATTCTCTAAAACATTTTATGAACTAAAGATCGTCAAAAAATCGAAACCGGAAATCAAATGAATGAAATAAAACTGCGATCCTTACTTTGAGGATTAAATCCTTGGTATATTAAACCTTAGATCGCGTCTCCAGTTTTTGACAAAGTCAACAAGCATGCTTTTTTCCCCTTTTTATTTCTTCGGATAGTTCGGTCTTCTGCGGACGTAGGATCGTGTTTGCTCTATCTTGATCGTTGAGATCCTGGCTCAGTTTATTTTACATTACAGGGAGCGGTTAGGTTGTCTGATAGTGATTCGTCTGTGACACTTGATGTGTTTCTGGCTCTGTTTCTTCCTGTTTGTGGGCTGCGCCACAGAACTCCTCACTCCCATTCAATCTGTCCCCTTGCGTTATGTGATAATTCGGTCGACGTTGTGTTCCTGCTCCATGTGGTGGACCTGTTACGCATTGCGTCTGTTGATCCTCGTGTAGCCTCGACTATCTTCAGCTGTTTAATTGTAAAGCTGTTATTATGGAGGAAGGAACGCAATCTGTATGCTAAATTACTTAATGTCATCATCAGTTATTATTAAAAGCGCTGTGTTTGCTTCATAGGATATACACACGACAATAAAACGCAACTTGTGCAGGTAAATGTTACACATGTACACGTCGAAGGTTAGTCATAAGAGATTCAAGTGACATTATATGTCAGAACTTTGTCTGCTTTTATATTCTTGGAAAGTGCCTACAGCGGCAAGGCACTGCGGCCCGCGGCAGGTGTAGAGGTCCACTGGATGTCGCGCCTTGCTAAATGCTTTTTACGCGCACCTATCCATTTTGTTCTCTACTTGCGAAAAAGAAATAAATAAACAAATAAAAAAATTAAAAAAAGATAAAAACGACTGCGCACAGTATTTTCCCTCACAATACATTCTCTGTCTGAATTCGAACCCAGGACGTTTCCGTTTTCCGAATAAGCGGTGTAACGAATGAGCTACCTGTGCACGCATCACAGATTTACTTTCGCCAGTACCTCGCCTCCTACGTTCCAAACTTCACAGCAGCTATTCTGTGAACTCTGCAGCCCTAACACTCATGGAAGAAAGGATATACACTGTTCAACCACCGCCTAAAGTAATATTTGCGGAATGATAGTATTACTCTGCAGTGGACTGCGCACTGGTATGAAACTTCCTAGCACATTTGAACTGTTCTAAACCGCGAATCGACTTTGCCTTCGCGGACAACTCTCTATAGATCTTTTTAAAGTTTATTTAATTTTTTGTTTTTGTAGTCTACAGTACGGAAATTGGTTTAATTCACTCCTTCACCCTACTCTATCCTTAGCAAACCTCTTGATTTTCTCGTAAGAACAACAACCCCACACCCATTTTAATCTGCTTAATGTATTCTTCTATTGGTCTCCCTCTGTATCGTACCCCACACACTTTCCTCCAATGCTAAATTCACGGATCTGTGATATCTAAGAACGTGTCCTACCAATCGATCCCTTCTTTTAGACAAGGTATGCAAGAAATTCCTTTCCTCACCAATTCTGTTCAGTACCTCCTAATCTTTAGCATTCTTCTGTAGCACCACTTTTCTTACTTTCTGAACTATTTATCTCCCGTTTTTCACTCCCGTACAATGCTAAACTCCAGACAAATGCCTTCAGAAAAGATTTCCTTACACTTAGATCGATAAAAATAAATAAATAAATAAATAATAAAAATAGGGAAAGTCTTAAGGCATTAATGCCTGGGAGACACCGAAGATCAGGTCCAGCCGCCTATATAGAAAGGTTTTCCCTTTCCTTTGCGAAGTGTAAGAACCGTGTGCTGAAGTGGCTATGTTAAGTGTAGGTAACTGTAATGGGTGTGGGTGTAGTGTAGTGTCGTGTTGGAGATGATTTGAGAAGGGAATGGGTGAAACCCGGTGCTGGCACATAGACTACTCCTCTGTTCAAAGAAGTTTCGGGCGTGCAGCCGCATAAAGTTTACTTCTTCTAATATTTCGGCTGAGAAACGTTCAGCCACCTTCAGAGACGAGTCGAAGACTGACGCTCCAGCACACGCTTCGTGCTTATAAACGCGCTGGCCGCGCTACTGCGCATGCGGCCACAGATACAACAAGGCGCCAAAGACGTTACTCGGCGGCAAGGAAGTACACGTATATGTAAATTATGTCTGTGGCTGCATGTCGATTACTGCGGAGAAATCGATGTATTATGATCTGTGCTGTGGCGGCGTCTTTGTAAATTTATTAAAGTAAGTGCCGGATTCCATGATTTATCTAAACTGAAGCCACTGTCCCTGTTAATTAAATTCGTCCCCAAGCGAAATTCTATTGCTTCTTTCACTACTGAGTCCCAGAAAGATGAAGTGGAAGCTAAAAAGTTGACGTTTTCGTACGTCATGGAGTGTCCAGTATCAATACAGTGCTCTGCCACTGCCGATTTATTTGGTTGTAAAAGACGAGTATATCTCTGGTGTTCCGTGCATCTTTCCTGCACTGTACGTGTCGTCTGTCCTATGTACGAAAGGCCACATTCACATGGGATCTTGTAAACCCCGGCCTTCCGGAGCTCCAAATCATCCTTGTTAGAACCCAAAAGTGCTGCTGTCTTTGGTGGGGATCGAAAAATTACTTTAACATCGTGTTTGTTCATAATCCGTCCGATTTTCGACGACAGGCTCCCAACATATGGCAGAAAAGCCATAGATTTAAAACT
Source organism: Locusta migratoria (assembly GCA_026315105.1). Lineage (NCBI taxonomy): Eukaryota > Metazoa > Arthropoda > Insecta > Orthoptera > Acrididae > Locusta > Locusta migratoria. The sequence goes on along the minus strand of CM048747.1, from coordinate 167,651,255 downwards.
TTTTGCATCCTCTTCCGTATTCTTTGCACGTACCGTTGACTTCGTACGTAGTGCCTTATGTATCTGTTGTGGAGAGTACCCGTTTGCTTCAAAGACTCTCTTCAGGTGTAGAAGCTCGTTCTGCAGATGCTCTCATCAGCAATGACGTGTGCTCTATGGACCAGTGTACTAAGAACACTCATCGTCTGGGATGGATGATGGCAGCTATTTGCAAGTAAGTATAAATCAGTATGCGTCGGTTTCCTATATACTGAATGTCCTAAGGTGCCATCGTCTTTACGTCGTACCATCACATCCAGAAATGGAAGGCATCCATCTTTTTCGACTTCCAACTGGATTTGGTTATGGATGGAATTCACGTGGTTTACTCCTCTAGTAAAGCAACAAGGAGGTCACCGATCTTAACGTCCCCGTCCCAAGGACGGATCACCATTAACACTGTCCCATGCCCTCACTCCATGAGACACCGCAAACAGGTTTGGAATTTAGTACGTTGGTGCAAAGACTGGTGATCAAGGACTTTGCACCACCACTCCTCCTGTCCTCTCTGCCGTAAGGCAAAAGAAGAGTTGTCAATAGCGCACCGCGCGGGGGTAGCCGCGCTGTGTGGAGCACCACGTTGCGGTTCGCCCGGCCTCCCGCGTTGGAGGTTCGAATCCCCCCTCGGGCATGTGTTTGTGTTGTCTTTAGTATAAGTTAGTTCATAAGTAGTTTGTAAGCTTAGGGACTGATGAACCCGCAGTTAAGTCCCATAAGCTTTACAGACATCTGAACATTTGTCAATAGCGTGTGACGTATCCGGTCGGTTAGCCATCCAAGTACGGACGAAGCCCGACGGTGCTTAACTTCGATCATCTGACAGGAACCGCTGTGTCCACCACGGCACGGCGGTTGTCACATACATCATTATTCGATGTTAACAAATTTCTCTTTTTCTAAAACGGTTTTCTTCCCATCCCCAATCTGCATTTTATATCCTCAGTACTGCGACCATCAAATGTTAATTTACTGCAGAAGTAAGAAAACTCATATTTATTTAAAAGTTCAAATGTTTGTAGAGCTTATGGGACTTAATTACGGGGTCATCAGTCCCTAAACTTACAAACTACTTATGAACTAGCTACAACTAAGGACGGCACAAATATCCATGCCCGAGGGGGGATTCGAACCCCCCGCCCGTAGTGGCCGTGCAGACCGTGACTGAAGCGCCGCATTCTCCTCGGCCACCGCGGCCGGTATATTTATTTATTTATATTTCAAAATTTTTGTTTATATTTATTTTATATAATTTTTTCTCGGATAGATCGTTCCTTTGTGCTATCATGTTCGTTCTTGGGTCCTTTTTTGTTTTTTAACCTACTGGCGGAACGCCAAATGCGAGGACGAGTCGTTTGGCGTGCAACCCCGCCCGCCTCTCATTCGCCAATTTTCACCAATAGGAATAAGCAATGCAAACACCAATGAAGTTCCTCTATTCCCATCACAGGCCATAAATGAAGACCAATAAAGAACGCCAAATACTTTGATAAGAGCTTCTACCACTATTATATAAGAAGCAGCAATCCCTTGTATTTTGCAGTCAGCCAAACATCTTGACAAAGGCCACTTGCAACAGTGGCCGAAACGTCGGATTTTATAAATTGACAATGCGGCCAAAAACACTGAAGAATTTTATTGACAGTGACAACGGCCGCGGAAGCCTTCGTTTACAAAAAGCGTGTAACGTTGTTTGCCATAAAAGGCACGTAATATCTAAAAAAAACTATGAATTGCACAAAAAATGTTTAAAACAAAAATTGTAGAGAATTTCATGCTCTACAACTTTTATCGGAGATGCAAATACCATTTAACACATAGGAAGCGAGATATTTGCGAAAAACTGATTTTCGTGACCTTTGGCCTTTAATATCTTAAGAGGCGCACACGAGATTTTATGAGATTTTTGACACATCATTTAGAATGCCAAAACAAAGGGTTATGCAAATATTCAGCTTGTTACCTCTCATTCCGATGTTGACGCCTTTTTTTCGGATTATTTGACTGGACTAGAGACCGTTACGTAAAGCATGCGCGGCGGCTGAAGTGAGTGTGTCGATACGAGGGGGGCTGGGTGGCACGTGGTCGAGTACGGCAGAGGACACGGGAACACGGCAGCGTAGCGTCCGCGCGGGGATCGATAATCGCCGCCCCGGTCGACCCTGGTCCGGCCCGGCCGCTGTCGGCAGTTGTCAGCGGCGCTGTTCTGCGGCCGGCCTGCGGCCAGTGTTTTGTTGATAGCCTGCTGTCAGCAGGCCGCTCTGCTGATACCCCTAGCGGCGCCTTCTATAGCACTGGCCGCCACGGCGGTCTCCAACACTGTACTGTCGCTTAAACATCGATTGTTACACCTTCGATATTATCGATAGTATTTTTAAAAAATTATCGATATATCGCATAACTATCGATTGTTTGGGGCTGATACTTTAAATGAAAAATAACATTCCGAGAATTTTTTATTCATTAGAGTACTGTTCAACAATACAAGAAAAAATTGTCTTACAAGGAGAGGACGCCTACTCGTCTTTGTCGAATTCGTCGAAATTTGTGGTACATGTAGGGCGTGGTGAGATATGAAAGTGTAACCAGTGGGAACTCCAGATGGCTTAGCGTTTAGGAAATAAAAGGAAGTTTCATACGGATCTATCACCATATGCACCTTATCAAGTGCCCCTGAAAGTATCCGTTTAGAAAGTCTACTGACCAGCCGTCAGCCTACGGAGCGTGTATCTCAGTGTGTCGAGTTTCTTACGTCACATCGTGCAAACTACGCGCTGGGGAGAGTTTCAAAACGTGCAGAGCAATATCAAGCAAATGGAAGTTCACCAATGACATGGGAAACGCTGCCACCTAAGTTACAAGCAAGCTTTCCGGGTCTCGGGCTCTTTATGTTTTTTTTTTTTTCTTGCAGATACCAGTCCGGTAGTAATAGGTGACATATACAGACGAAAGGACAATGTGTTAACTGCACCTGTAGATATGAATAGCAATGAAATATCGTAACGCACTACTTTATTACGGACTTTCACAGCGCTAAAGCGTACACTTGGCATGAAAAACCTGGGCCTACAGATCTACCTTAATCTCATTCCACAGATTAAGGAATCACTACGTGGCAGGCGGTTTGATAGAGAAGAGAACATTGCTAATGCTGTGCGCCAACAGGTGACCCGATTCAGACACTGTGCGGCAAATGCTGAGGAATTTGGTATGACAGTACTACTTTGACGGTCTGTAAGCCAAGGTTTGTCATGTCAACTGTATGTGTACTGTGTTGGCATTCTTTTTCAATGTGAAGGCCATATTTCCTTGCATACTACCGTAATATAGCAGTGTGTAATGACATTTCAGTGCTATTAATTGGCCTCACATAAAGCTTACACCTTATCCTTTCGTCTGTATACGTCACATTTTACAACCGGACTGGTATCCACAAGAAAATAAGTAGTTGGCGCGTGCGCGCGCGCGCACGCGCGCTTCTGTGTGTGTGTGTGTGTGTTTGAACGATGGTCAGATACACCTCATTCAAAGCAGCGGTGTATCAGTTAAATTTTGTTTCACGATCGAATTTTTCTCTCGTCTCAGTGAAAAACAAGTAAGATTCCATTTACCTGTATAAGTGTTGTTTGATTGTGTTGGGTAGAAGGTGATGGTGAAAAGATTCTGATAGTTAACGATTCACATACAGTTTCGTACTGTAGGTAGAAGTTTGGTGACAAACTCTAACACAGTCGTTCAGACATTTCAAATGGTTGTAAAGCTGTTGGACCAAACAGTTATGGTTATCAGTCCCTACACTTAAAAACTACTTAAAGTAACTTAAGCTAAAGACAAGCCACAAACAAACAAACAAACACACACACACACACACACACACACACACACACACACACACACACACACACATGCCCGAGGGATGGATCGAACCTCCGGTGGGAGTGACCACCCAGTCCTCAGTGTGATGCCTTAGACCAAGCGGCCACTATCGAGCGGCATTCAGACATTTCACTTCAGCATTATTTAAAGATTACTTTCGGCGTTTACCAAAACATTTAACTCATTACGCATCACCAGCGTAAAATCAATTTACGTTCGCTTTAGGCGATCAGATTTCACGATGTCTCCTACCTCAAGCGTGATGGAGTCTATCCAGGAGCCGGCCACCAGCAGGTCGACGCTGTCGATGCCGATGAACCAGTCAGGCGACGGCGTGATGCGGCTCACGGCTGACACCTGCACAGCACACAACAGGGGGCACTTCAGACAGTTTTACTAGACTGATCACAGCGAGAAGGCACCCAAATACACACTGTCGCTATTGCCACGCACTGAGGTGATACAGCTTCTGGGACAGTGATATGCACAGACACAGGCAGCAATAGTATCGTATATACATACCTTCTTATGCTCAGATTTGCGTAAGAGATATCCGTGACTCTTTCTGAAGCCTACGTCGACTTGGGCGTGCTTCCGGACTTACCATAAATGCGTGAGTGAAACGTGTGAGGAGACTGATGTCGAACAGTAAATCGCTTGCACTATCATAGCTAATGTTTATAGAATACTATCTTCCCGGACATCCATATTTAAGGTTGATATTATTTATGAAAGCAATTCAAGGAGAATCTCATGATAGTTCAATAAAAATTCTGCTACCTCTCCGTATACTTCTTACAGCGATCTAGAGTGAACCCTTAACTTCCCTGTTTGACAATTTGTTTTAGAGATGGTATAAACAGGAACGCATCAACTATCATTTCAGTGTTTGTGGTACGTCTGTCCTACTATTATGAACAATTCTTCGTTTGTGTGGCCATAATATCCGTAGTTGTTTTCATAATTAGGAATAGCAGTGATTGTCCGTCTTTGCAACTATCCCCAAAACCACACACACACACACACACACACACACACACACACACACACTACTTGCATTACCACTACCCATAAATTTCAATATTACTGTTACTTCTTCACAATGAATTTACAGTACTTTAATTTATTTAATAAAGGCGAACTGACAATTTTCTCCCCTCTACCAACCACCACCCCACCTCCTGTCCATCAGTTTTGTCTTCCATCTCACTTCACATCCCACCTTACCACATCCAACCACCATTCAGTCATATTTCCCTACTACTCAACCCCCCCCCCCCACCAATAATGATAGTATAAAAATAAAATAAATAAATACAAACGTTTCCATATATATTATTTTGCCATTAATTCCAGTCCGTTTACATCAAAACTAAATACACTAAAACATAATTTATTATAAACCATATTCGTGATGTTGGCAACACTCCAATAACACTCTGCAGACTCGGTCAAAACAAAAACTAACACGTCTGATCTGTGAAAAGAATTATGGGCAGTACAAAAGTGACAGTGGAAGTAGTGGGAAAAGCGACACAGCATGAAGAACCGGTGGTACTGCATGAAAGAGACCGGCATTCCATGATGCGAAGCGAAAACAAGACAGAATTTCCGTAAGTAACAAAACGTTAGGCCTACTTTTCATCTTTCATTAACGAACTGTTTTCGATCTAAAAACAAAACAAACTGTAGATTTCAATTATTACAGACCACTGAAGATGTTTTACTATCATTAAAACGAAACGCGTCTGGTGAGAAAAAGTCACATTTTTACTGTAGTTGCAAAGACGGACAATCACTGCTATTCATAATTATTAAGAACAGTTTTTGTCGGGAACTGATAGAAGTATCAAGTTGAAATTTACGCCCTATTGAGGTATACTATCCCATAGTAGTGTGGAAAAAGAAATGTTCTAAGTCAATGTACACAACAGATACGGCCACTTATGTCATATAATTTACTACTAGCACACTCCTTTATTAAAACCTATAAAGTAACTCATTACACACATTTTGCTCCTTGACTCTCAGCGGTAAAGAACGAGCTTGGAAAACTAGAAACCCCATTATTGAATCTCGGTCGCAACACGAATATTTAAGTCTCATGTTTTAAGTTGGTCTTCACCTCTGCGGTGGGAAGAGAGACAGAACAATATGAGGCTCGCGTTGTATGTTAAGCTGTAGGCCCTGTTTCCCCGGTTGCATATCTGTGATTGGTTAGGGGCATGCAAGGCGCCGAGTTAGCGTCCAACAGAAAGACTTGAGGTACACTAAATTATTACTACGAGTCTTACCTGACTAACCTTGGCTGCGGGTTGGTCTGATATTGAATGAATGGGGAAATAAATTACATAAGTCTTACAAACATAGACGCTCCGAGAAAACTCTGGATACTTGCCTATCAAACTATGTGAGGAATCACAATGGTGCCTGGTTCTGGATCTCTGTAGGTGTTAGCGCAACTTATAAGAACTGTAGCAACACTGACGACCATCTGGCCATCTTGTAATACGCCATCTTGGATTTCAATTACTTTTTTTTTTTTTTTTTTTTTTTTTTTTTTTTTTTTTTTTTTTTTTTTTTTTTTTTTTTTTTTTTTTTGAAATCAGAAGTGGGTTATGTAGTACATAATTTCGAACGGTTCCTTTCTGAGGAATAAATACGTGAAATATGTTCCATGTCCTAAGGTTCAGAACACTTCTCGTAGTCATCATTGCAGCATATACTCAATATGACATCCTTTGCGCTGGATACATAATCGGAGTCTTTTTTGTCAGTCAGTCCTGCAGAAGATGGGCAGCAGGAGCAGGGAGCAGTACAAGGACTAAATACATGTAGACAATACAGTAAAAAGCCTGAGTGGGCAAAGAGGTGTGAAACGTTGATGGAGGAGATTATGGAAAGTAGTGTAGCAATTGCGAAGCATTCCCGGGGTTTTCAGGTAATTAATAATAAATGGCGGTACTTAATTTTGGTTTGGAACTTAAATAGTGGAATCACTGTTGTGGAGACACTATGCGATGGAACTTACTATTGTCACTGATAGCACACGTTGATAACATTCCTACCTTACCTCCGAGCAAATGGACTCGCCCGTCCCACTCAACAGGCGTGTGCACAAACTACGGAAACCCAGTCACGTGAGGGAGTGGACTAACGTAACGGTGTCCCTAAGTTTTCGAAACACGATCAAAGGAGTTGAATCCAGATTGAATGTGCTAAAGGTCGTACAAAACGACAGTGTCATCAAGGTCTACGAGAGGCGTGCGGCGAATCGGCATTGCCGTACAGAACAGTGGCACGTTTGGTAAAAGCCTTCAACGAAGGTTGGCAAACTGTGGCAGACATGAATTGGGCACGTCGTCCTAGCATCTCTGAAGAAGAAGTGGACACTGTCAATCCAACAAACGGCGTCATTATGAGTCGCGGTGAAAGTCGAAAGTGCGTCAGATTCCCAGTATGGTGAAAGTTATGGTGATTCTCGTGTACGACTGTGATGTGTTATCCTAACGCATTACATTATTCCACGGCAGACAGTCAATGTACAGTATTACTGTTCGTTATTAGAGCATCACCTGCGAACAACTTTGCTAAAGAAGCGGCAACACTTTCTGCGCAACCCATCATTTTGCACTACAATGTGCAGGAGAATACACCGCAAGCTGTGGCTGCTCTGTTCGGTCGATGGGACTGGGAAGTACTGTACCATCCACCATACTCCCCGGCTTCAGTCCTTGTCAATTTGATTGGATTCCGAAGATGAAGGAAACACTTAGTGGTATTCACTGCAGAATTGTTGTAGAGATTCGACAGGCCGTGAGACCGCTGCATTCGCACCATCAACAGAACAGGCTCTGCTAACGATATACTACACTCTCCACATCGCTAACAACGGGTGCTACACAACGCTGTTGATTACTTTGAAGGGCAGTAACAGGTGAAAACATGTAACGCATTTATATCGGTTGTGACAGAAGAGTTGCCACTATTTAAGTTCCAAACCTCGAATAATACAAGGTGTACGTTTCAACTTTTTCACCATAAATATCTCTCTAACTACAATAGTTATTGGAAAACTACTTCTGTGGTCAGGGGCTTATGAAACTATGCATTACGAGACAGCCTAAAACACAAACAAATATCAGGCGTGATTTCATGGTCGAAGTTGTGCTCAATGATTGTAATTTGACTCGTAGAAATTTTTCAGCACTCAGTCGTAAGTATTATTTATTAACAGATCTAGATTTCGACCACTATATGGTCGTTATCAGTGCTTAAAATAAAACGATTAAAATGCGTAAAACATCTCGACCTCCATGATGGAGGTTGCGGTCGAACGAAGCATTGATAATGACCACACAGTGGTCGAAATATAGGTCTGTTATTAAATGATACTTACGACTGATTAATGAAAAATTTCTAAAAAAAATAAAAATAAATAAATAAATAAATAAATATTATTTTCAACACAAACTTCTAATTTTTTAAATAGATACCCTGTATTATTTCTTACGCAATCAATAGCCTGAATAATCACAAAAGGAATGGCGTTGGGTGCTTCGCAATAAGTCAACATCCCGAGAAATAGAGAAGCGAAGTTGACGTTTGAATCACGTGAAGCGCCCAGCTAGCGTCCTATTTTGAATATAGCTGCGCATTGCGGGATCAACACCAGGTGGGACTGACGGGCGATTTAGAGAAGATTCAAAGAAGGGCAGCTCCTTTTGTATTATCGCGATATAGGGGAGAGAGTGTCACGGAAATGATGCACGACACTGCACCAACAAAACGACAATCGATTATTTTTAATCGAGAATGATTACGTCACCCAGAGATAGCTACAAAGTCAGTATCACGTGGCGTATGATGGCGCCCTCTACGCCCTCTATAAATGCTAGAGCCCCTCGGCCCACAGTGGCAATAGTCGAAAGCCCCTTGAAGATGTCTCCCGCAGTTGGAGACGAAACGTCGGGAGGAAAGTTTTACATCTGGACCACGGCCCATCACCCGGAAATTTTACCTGAAGACACTGTATAATCTTTATCTACCGGTACATACGTAATTAAGTCGGTACGGAACACTCGGCGCACGTGTGCTAATCGCACTTGACCTGTTTCTTTGTATTTTGGAAACGGACGACAAGGCTGTCCAGCTCGGTTCGCGATTTAAAGCGCACTCTGGTCTCAGCAGGCCGTCCGTGCTCCGGCCGGTGTCGCGCCCTTGTAGCGAGGGTGCGCTGTTGCGGGGCGATTATGAATTATTCCGGCGGGCGCGCACGTGGCGTGCTGTCCGGCGCAGCCGCTACAGTATTCATCTGCCGGCAATCTGGGGGCGCATTGTTCGCGCACGCCGGCCGCCGCGCATGCGCAAGGGGCCGCTTCCCACGGCCGCGCCGCGGCCCTGAGATACCTGCACGAGCCACAGGCCGTTCCCAGGAACTGCGCGGGCCACGAGGGGCTCTCCCACTTTGCATGCCTTTCGGCACAGAGTAACACATACGGAGGAGAAGCCCCCTCTAAACCACTGTCCTACGCTCCCCTCGTAGTTCCGTAAGATGCTAGCAGGTGTCAGACGGTTCCCTGGCTTAGGGTGCCTCTCGCACATCAGAGGGTAGCGTGGAGGCCACGGCTGTATATATTTGTCTGTGCTTTTGGGCTACTTCTGCAGACACGTCTTGATCTCCAGATCGATTTGGTACACAGATTAGCTTCGTTGTATCTAAAATTGGCCCACTTTAGGTTACGGTAGTAACACTAAAAGTGGGCCTTTGCGATCGTCTTTTGACAGCTCGAAATTTAAATGAAAATAACGGCTTAACCATTCATCTGACACGAGAATTAAATAACCGAATTTGTAGAGGAGAAAATTCTCTACAACTTTGCTCTCTTCATATATTGTATCTTTTCAGAGATATTTACAAAAATAACGGCGATTTTGGGATGGATATCTGTCTGTCCGTAACGTGTTCCCTGTTTTTAAGACGAACCGTTCAACCGATCAGCACCAAATTCTACAGACGTAATTTTTGGCTAGCAGAGACCAGAACCTCACTTTTTGAAATATTGCGGACAACGAGTACGTTAGTAATCCCAAAAAAATCCGTTTTTAATATAAATTTAATTGCAAATAAACCGTTCACCTGACGCGAAAATTGAATAAACGAATTAGTAGAGGAGAAAATGCTCCTAAACTTTGCTCTCTTATGTTTTTTTCATATCTCGTATCGGTTCAGAGATATTTGCAAAAATAACGGCGATTTTGGGATGGATGTCTGTCTGTCTGTCCGTAACGTGTTCTCTGTTTATAAGACGAACCGTTCAACCGATCAGCACCAAATTTTACATACGTAATTGTAGGTCGTCAGAGACCAGAACCCCCTTTTTTCAAATTTTTCGGACAAAAAACACGGTGGTTATACAAAAAAAGCGGTTTGTAATATAATCGTAATTGCAAACGAACCGTTGATCTGACAGGAAAATTGAATAACCTAATTGGTAGGGGGGAAAATTCTCTACAACTTCGGTCTATTATGTTTTTTTCATATCTTGCATCGTTGTAGAGATATTTGCAAAAATAACGGCGATTTGACGATGTCTGTTTGGCTGTAACGTGTTCCCATTTTTTAGGTCGAACCGTCAACCGATCGGTACCAAATTTTAAAGACATAATTGTTGGCTAGTAGAGACCAGAACCTCGATTTTTGAAATATTTTGGACAAGAAGTACGTTATTAATCCCAAAAAATCCGTTTTTAATGTAAATTTAATTGCAAATAAACAGTTCATCTGACGCGAAAATTGAATAAACGAATTTGTAGAGGAGAAAATTCTATATAACTTTGTTCCCTTATGTTTATTTAATTCTCGTATCGTTTGAGAGATATTTGAAAAAATAACGTAGTTTTGACACCTTCCATTGAATTAACGTATCGTTTGAGAGATATTTGCAAAAATAACGGAGTTTTGACACCCTCCATTGAATTAACGAAAACCAGCCGTTCGCAGATGTCACGGGACATTCCTCGCCCAGATCTCTCTTTGGCATACGCCATCTTGCGTTGCGTAATTGATGATTTTCTTATTGTAACTTAGACGTTGCCATTTCAAAGCACTGGCGCACTGAAGAATTAACAAAGAAACGTCGTTCTTCGTACGATAAATGATGATCTAGTGTCTACAAATGCCATTTAGCATCAGTTAACAACGGTCATCAATAGTATTAAATTAAAGAGTGCTACTTCCCACCGTTTTGTGTAGCGTAGTAGGCACTGCGTTGGACTGTGAAGTTGAAGGTCAGTGTTTCGAAACCCACCACTACCTAAAAAATTTTTCCCCTAAAAGGGTTTCAGACACTCTTATTAATTAATTTTTTATTATTTAGATTATTATTTTTGTCCAAACTCTTTTCAAAAACTTATAAAACTATAAATCTAAAGTGGGCCGTAAAACACGTCAGTGTGATTTTTTTTCACATACACACTATATGGGCTGCTCATTTCAGAACAGACTAAAATTAAAAAAAAAAAAAAAAAAAAAAAAAAAAAAAAAAAAAAAAAAAAAAAAAAAAAAATTGGTCTCATATCTTTTTAAACAATTAATAATTTCTACATCAGCCAGATAATGTAAAAGAAAACAACTGTCATAAAATTATCCCTTGTTTTTGTCGTGGTCTTCAGTCCGGGGAGTGGCTTGATGAAACTCTACACCCCACTCTATCCTGAGCGAGCCTCTTCATCTCATAACCTTCAGTATTCTTCGGTAGTACCACAAACGAGCCAGGTGGAGCAGTGGTAACGCACTGGACTCGCATTATGGAGGAGGCTGGTTAAAATCCACCTCCGACCATTTAGATTTAGGTTTTCCGTGATTTCCCTCAATCACTCCAGGCAAATACCGCGATGGTTCCTTTCAAAGGGCACGGCCGATTTCCTTCCCTATTCTTATCCAAAACTCCGAGCCCTGAGATACCTGCTCGAGCCGCCTTGCATACCTTTCGGGCTACTTCTGTGGACATATCTTGATCTCGAGATCGAACTGGTACACAGATTACCTTTATTGTATCCAGAATTGACAGCTCGAAATTTAAATGAAAATAAGAGCTTAACTATTAATCTGACACGGAAATTGAATAACCGAATTTGTAGAGGAGAAAATTCTCTACAACTTTGCTCTGTTATGTTGTATTCATATCTCGTAGTGTTTAAAAGATATTTGCAAAAATAACGGCGATTTTTGGATATATGTCCGTCTGTCTGTCCGTAACGCGTTACCTGTTTTTAAGACGAACCGTTCAACCGATCAGTATCAAAGTTTACAGACATGATTGTAGGCCACCAGAGACCAGAACCTCCCTTTTTCAACTTTTTCGGGCAAAAAATACGGTAGTAAAAAAAAAAAAAAAAAAAAAAAAAAAAAAAAGCCGTTTGTAATATAATTGTAATTGCAAACGAACCATTCATCTGACACGAAAAATGAGTAACCTAATTGGTAGAGGGGAAAATTCTCTACAATTTCGCTCGATTATGTTTTTTTCATATCTTGCATCGTTGGAGAGATATTTGCAAAAATAACGGCGATTAAACGATGTCTGTCTGGCTGTAACGTGTTTCCAATTTTTAGGTCGAACAGTTCAACCGATCAGCACCAGATTTTACAGACATAATTGTTGGCTAGCAGAGACCAGAACCTCGCTTTTTGAAATATTTCGGACAAAAAATAAGTTAGTAATCCCAAAAAAATCCGTTTTTAATGTAAAATTAATTGAAAATAAGCCGTTCATCTGACGCGAAAATTGAATAAACGAATTTGTAGAGGAGAAAATTCTCTACAACTTTGTTGCCTTACGATTTTTTCATATCTCGTATCGTTTGAGAGATATTTGCAAAAATAACGGAGTGATGTTGAAGGCCAGTGTTTCGAAACCCACCACTACCTAAAATTTTTTTTTCTTAAAAGGGTTTCAGACTTTCTTATTAATTAATTTTTTATAATTTAAATTATTATTTTTGTCCAAAATGTTCGCAAAAACTTATAAAACTACAAATCTAAAGTGGGCCGTATAACACGTAAGTGCGATTTTTTTTTTTTTTTTTTTTTTTTTTTTTTTACATACACACTATACATAGAGGGCCGGGCAAATGCGCTGACTAGGATATACGGGCTATTCAATTTAAGATCGGACGTAACTGAGAAAATTGAGCTCGTACCTTTTTAAATAATTAATAATTTCTACATCAGCCAGTTAATGTAAAAGAAAACAAATTTCATAAAATTATCCCTTGTTGTTGTCGTGATCTTCAATCTAGAGTCAGGTTTGATGCAGCTCTCCACCCTACTCTATCCTGATCTAGCCTCTTCATCTCACAAGAACGGCAACCTATATCCATTTGAATCTGATTACTGTATTTCTATCTTGGTTTTTCACTGCGATTTTTACTCCACATACTTCCCTCCAACGCTAAATTCACGATTCCTTGATGTTTAAGAATGTATCGTATCAATCGATCCCTTCTTTTAGTCAAGGTATGCCAGAAATTCCTGTTCTCCCCAAATCTGTTCAGTACCTCCTCATTAGTTACGCGATCCACCCACTTAATCTTCAGCATTCTTCTGTAGCACCTCATTTCAAAAGCCACTATCCTCTTCCTGTCCGCACTGTTTATCGTCCATGTTTCACTCCCATACTATACAACACTCCACTTTCCTGATGACCACATCCTCCTGAGTAGTTCCCGCCCGGAGATACGAATGGGGGACTATTTTACCTCCGGATTTCTTTACTAGTATATTCATACAGAAGAGCGGCATGTCATCGGGGAAAATAATGGCTGTAGTTCCCCCTTGCTTTCAGCCTTTCGGAGTAACTGTGTGGCAAAGCCACATTAGCTGATGTTACAAGGCCAGCTAAATCAACCATCGAGAATGTAGCCCCTGTAACTACTGAAAGGCTGCTGCTCCTCTCCAGGAACCACACGTTCGTCTGGCCTCTCCATAGATACCCCTCTGCTATGGTGCGGCTATCGCTAAAGTCACCACACCTCAGCAATGTCTGTAGTTCGTGGGAATGAGAGGGGGGGGGGGGTTATCGAGATGAAAATAAAAGTATTGGTAAATTCGATCTTTCTTACATTGGGACTAAACCCTTGACTGAAGAAGTGTAAATTATGCAGGATTGAAAAATCGATTCAGCGGTTTGAAGATGTTGACGTCTTGTGTAAGCATTTTATTCATCTCTTGGTCTCCATCTGCGATTTTTACCCCATACACGTCACTCCAACGCTAAATTCATGATACCTTGATGTCTAAGAATGTGTCCTACCTATCGATCCCTTCTTTTAGTCAAGATGTGCCAGAAATTCTTTTTCTCCCCAATTCTGTTCAGTACCTCCTCATTAGTTACGCGATCTACCCACATAATCTACAGCATTCTTCTGTAGCACCATATTTCAAAAGCCTCTATCCTCTTCCTGCCTGAACTATTTATCGTGCAAGTTTCACTCCCATATACATATCAACATACTACACAAATTCCTTCAGAAAAAGTTCCGTTACACTTAAATTAATATTCGATGTTAGCAAATTTCTCTTTTTCAAAAATGTTTTTTTTCCCCATTGCCATTCAGCATTTTATATCCCCTGTACTGTGAACAGCAAATGTTATTTTACTGCCGAAGTAACAAAATTCATCTACCACCCTTATTGTTTCGTTATCTAATCTATATTCCTTCAACATCGCCTTATTTTCTTAGACCACACTGCATTACCCCTAACTGATTATTATTTATCGAGTTAAAATTCGGTGAAGTTAGTGTTATTTTCCGAACGCAACACTTTATGCGCTGTGTAACTCAATAACCCCATATTAGATTTCAGTGAACTACGGCGCATTTTGAAGCTGAATGTCTAAAGTCTGAAACGCTACAAATAAAAATATAAATAACTACACAGTAATTAACTTAGCAAGACGAAGATTATAGATACCACCAAGGATCGTTTATCTTTCTCTCTTAAAAAAGAAAATAAAATCTGAAAATCCCACATTCCCTTGTTTTACCGCCGGAGAGAAAGAACAGCGAACCGCTTCATTTGTCTGTCTATTGCCGTTGTCGGGTTAAGACGCATTACTAGCAGCTCTCCCCGATCGCATTTGTTGTAAGTATTGTGCTAAATGTGTAAATTTTGTTTCTTTGAAAAGTATAAGTTCCTTAGTTAAATGGCGCGTGTGTTCTTATTTGATTTCCCGCCTCCCTGTGGCATAGATGTTTCACACAATTTGCGTGTGACGGAAATGGACACCATTACGGGTGAAGAAAAACAGTGCAGTGATTGTTAAACATTTTATTACCATTTGATTCCGAATTTTCCCATTCACAATAGTATTCAATTTTTAGAACCTGCAGTCATTTTTATTAAGCAATAGTATATCACGAAGTCCGAATTTTCCATCCGCGCAGATATCTACTAGCCGCAAACGCGCAAAGGCCACAAATCAAATTTAACCCATGTTCTACTGCACATCAAAATTCCACCCGTCCAATTCCAGATCATGACGGTGTCTTCCCTTCAATTGTCGTAATTTGAATTTACAGATTTCTGTGCTGATATCATCAAAAAGTTGTATGGTAACACTGAAGGTAAACTCCGTCATCTTTTTATTAAGAAGTTGCCGCCAACATTCCCCTTTTTCTGACGTTATTCAAAATTATTTAAAGAATATTTAAAATCATATCCACCATTTATCCTCCACTTTTCCTTGAGTCAAAGCTTTTACGTAATATTTTAGTTAACGACTCAAACCCCAACAACCAATAGGCGCCACATTATAAGTTGATGTACGTATATGTAGATTGATGCAGCTACGACAATAACATGTCAACAATTAATTCGTTGTTGTAAAATCATTTTTTTTATTTATTAAAATAAATTCTTTTTCTTAAGGCTTAAACTTAGGAAGGCTTTAACTTCTTTTTCTTGATCGTTGATTTCCGTTTAAAGTACTACAGAGTCCCTTATCTTAAAAAAAGTAATAAATACGTAAGCTGGCGCTGCACTTAAATGTTTGACTAGGACGTGTTGCCGTCGGTCACTCTGCAGCGGAAGACTTCGCCTCGCAGCTGGACATGTTTGGTCAATAGGGAGCTGAACGACTGACTGGTTGCATACAACACGGGGCAGCGCAGCCGCCAAATTTGGCGCAGTTTCTAGATACATTTTATTTTTTCTACAGCTCTCTATTCAAGATACCATAAAACTATTTACTCCTACTATTTTTAAATCAAATGCTGAACAATATGGCATACATTTTATTCCATTTAAAATGCATTTTGTAGACAAAATATGACAAATGATGAAAAGTACTTGAAATTTAAATTCTAAAATTACCATGGCCTGTTTACTGGATATCTGTCGCTTTAAGTTTCGGGCTTCTTGCTGCCATCTGTCACCAACTTGGCGAGTTATAATAAAAAACAGTGAACAAGGCGGACCCCTTGCGGAGTGCGTCAGGCATGATATCAGTAGTTGAAATTATTTTATGTATTCATTTATGAATTATGCACAAATTCCAAGTTGCGATATAAGTTCCACAAGAAATATGCAGCGACATATCTAACTCTTGACTTCTTATTTCACACCCTTAACTGCCTTCCAGACCCGGAGACAAATTTATTTGATACTTTTCTTTTTTTAAATTTTGGAACCTAGTATGAAGATTTTTAATTTTCTTCAAACATACAATTAATAGGGTCTTATAGACATTAAAAAGTACAAGAAAAAGCTTTATTCTATTTTGAAAATAATTCAGAACTGATGGGGTTAATACGTGCTTCGTTCATAAAAATTCAGCGCGTTGAGCCACGGCACGGCCTGAACTATACCGACAGATGCAGCAAGTGTTTTAATCATTGGTACTTACATTTACTTGCAAAAATTCAAAGTCGATTTTTTGGAGAATTTTTGTGAGTTGCGTCGAATGGCTTTGGCTGATAGTTCGTTGAAGTTCTGAACTTCACGTACGATAATATAAAAATAATATTAAAATCCTGCACCCATGTGGTCTCCTTTTTATATATTTTTTGGTTTTAGAGCACAAAACTACTGAGTTCATAAGCGCCCGATGTGCTCTAAATGTTCAAATGTTTGTCAAGCGTATGGTCTACGGGGACAAACTAATTATGAACTACTTACGAACTAGGACGGCACAAATATCCATGCCCGAGTGGGGATTCGAACCCCCGACCGAAGTTGCCGTGCAAACCGTGATTGAAGCGCCTCAGTCCCCTCGGCCACCGCGGCCGCCGATGTGCTCTCCTTGTTAATATTACTAATTGTGCTTCGAGATTGTCGTCACAACTTCGCGGATATGAATTTCACTTGAGATACGGGACGCCAGGCGGGCGGTTCTTGCTCGCCTACGGAGTCTTCCACGCCTAGAACAACAGTAGGCGGTTTTGCGCTGCGGGGCGTTCACCCTGCAAACACTTGTCTTTTGCGCATGCGCAGTTCCTTTGTTTTCCCTCGCGCCGTAAACAGGAGGGGGAGCCGGCGGCGCATTATAACGCTTGTTTATTTGATGACAGAACCGAGTGTAAACGTCATTATAACGCCACGTTCTGCGCTATTCTGAGCCGAGGCGCGAAGGGCACGGCCGGCCTCTGGCGAAGCCACGCGAGCACCTGTCGCCACTTAGGTTGTTCCCCGCTGGCGTATATCCACAACAGTCACGCTGCAACAGACGTTTGAATACCGAGAGTGAAACAAGAACGCACAGCCGGCTGGGAAAATAAACCAAGTCGTGCTTCACTCTTTTCTTTACACGGAAATTACTGAACTGCACTTACGTAGATGCAGAAACAGTACAACGTATAATTCAAGTACTTTATCCATTTCAGCAACTGTTCAGGTTGTAAATTAATAAAATTCAGCAACCAGTTGCTTGTAATTATTTATTTCAGACGACCGGTATCTGACGCTTGAGTGCCCTTCTTCTGGTCTATTTTAGTACTGTTGCTTAATGAATGTAGCTACATAAGATTAGGAGAATCAACACTGAGTCTAAAATAGGCCAGAAGAAGGCCACTCAAGCGTCCGAAACCGGTCGTCTAAAATAAATAATTACAAGCAACTGGTTGCTGAATTTTATTAATTTATAACGTATAATTCTGTCGTGAATTATTCTCTTCCATAAACAATACGGATAAGGAGCATCACTGGACCAAAACTCTAAACTCTGACCTGTAGATCAGATTAAATTATTATTACTTATTCTATGGATCACGTATTGGACATTTCGTAATAATGTGAAATGTGTCAGTTTCTTAAAGAATATCTTTACATGATATTACAAGACAGTCAATTTTTTGACATTACTTATTTATATCTAAAAATTTATATACCGAGTAGAAGGAGCTGCCATTAAAAAAAAAATAATTTCTTTTCACCTTTAACTGGGGATGTGGGTTGGTCAAAGCACCCCAGTTGTAAAAGTTTACTGGTATTTAATTCATTATCTCGTATATGAGACCATTTACTCTAACCACATCGGTTCAATTTCACGTACCACGCGTGATTACGCCAATCCTTTTTCGGAATGTTATAGGCAATGAAAGGAACTCTGATTGAATACCCATCTAGCCATCCACATTATTTGTTCTCCATGCTTTCCAGAACTCAATTAAAGGAAACGATCCCTATGGCAGTAAGTACCACACTGTTGAGCGGCTTGTTACCTTCAAATGTTCAAATGTTTGTATAGTTTATGGGACTTAACTACGGGTCATCAGTCCCTAAACTTACAAACTACTTATGAACTACTTACGAACTAGGACGGCACAAATATCCATGCCCGAGGGGGGATTCGAACCCCCGACCGTAGTGGCCGTGCAGACCGTGACTGGAGCGCCTCAGTCTCCTCGGCCACCGCGGCCGGCTTCTTACCTTCGTTCAAATGGATACGCACTACCACAACTTTCAGCTTGTAAACAAACCAAAGAGTATGTGGCTGTAATGTCGTAATGTGTGTGAAGTATTTGTTAATTTTACCACTTAAAAGTCGTGGGAGTTGCTGTGGTGTGTTGATGGAAAGAAAGTGTAGTGAAATCCTATCCATAAGCGGACCAAATATGGACAAATTAAATGTGAAGCGCATAACTGTAAGTAATGGCTTGAAGACAGACTTATATTGTAATTATTCAGTACAGCCTACCAAAATTAGTGTTTACTTTTTTCTCGTTTTCTGCCCTGCCACAGATACAAATGTAATTTGCAATAAATGTATACCATCTGATGATGAGCTGCTAGGCAGCTTGAAACCGGTAATGGTTTAAATAAATGTTCATTAAGAAGAAACAAAAGGCGTCTGGTTGCAGTAATTTCTGAAACCTATTTCAAGAAACAGTCGCAGGTTCCAACACAATGGATAAAAGTTTTAGATAGGTTGATATCAGGTTTGAATCGCAAATACTTTCGTGGGGATGGTTATCCCTCGTGATAACGTTCCCCATTAGTTGTGTGACAAACAACCCCGAAATACCATTTTGAGAACTTCAGCTAGTCTCCAGATCTGTGTGTTTCATAAGGACTTAGAAAGAGCGCACATAGCATATTGAATTATATGCTATGTGACTGAAGAATCCGATTACCAGAAGAGCACATATTTCTGTAGTTAAATCGACCGGTAATAATGTTTTAAATTTTAGACAGCAACACTAATAACAGATAACAATTGAAACTTCACATAACACATGCAGATAATCACATAATATATGACATCAACTGCGAATGGGCAAACCTGAAAATGTGTACCCAGCCGGGATTCGAACCCGCGTCTTCTGCTTTCTAGTCAGTTGCGCTGACCCTTACACCACTGAGGACATAGAGACCCCCCGCACCTGCAATGACTACCTAAGTACGCCTCCCGTCAGATACAAATTCCCAGCTTGTGTTTGACGGGAGGCGTACTTAGGTAGTCGTTGCAGGTGCGGTGCTCTCCTCAGTGGTGTAAGGGTCAGCGCAACTGACTAGAGAACAGGAGACCCGGGTTCGAATCCCGGCTGGGTACACTTTTTCAGCTTTGCCCATTCGCAGTTGATGTCATATATTGTGTGATATCAACTGCAGGATCAAAAGTAACGTCTATTCTTTCGGAACAGACGCCACATTTATATACATGCAGATAGTGTTGGCACTCTTAACGAAGTCATTCCAGTACAGTGGGAGATCTGGTTGCTGAGTTATAAACTTTGTGGCAATTAGACCACGTGACTACCATACACTTCGATTAGTTGCACTGCATTAGTAGCAGAAATTAGTAAGCGATGAACTTCTTTTGTTTCTTTTTGTTATGGTTACCACCAAGAAAAGGTGTAGTAAATGTCTGAAATTATGTATGAAGTTTGTTGCAAGTGGATTAGTGCTTTCATTCTCGAATAGTAAAAGAATGAAGTCTCGTTACGCGTCGTATGCTGTGGTAGTTATTGTCACTAGTTTATGTTGTCTTACCTGCTGCACCATATTTCGTAGGTGGTACTTACTGCCATAGGGATAGTTTCCTTTAATTGAGTTCTGGGAAGCATGGAGAAGAAATAATGCGGATGGCTAGATGGGTATTCAATCACAGTTCCTTTCATTGCCTATAACATTCCGAAAAAGGATTGGCGTAATCACGTGTGGTACGTGAAATTGAACTGATGTGGTTAGAGTAAATAGTATCATATACGAGATAATGAATTAATTTTCGCTACATTTTATATAATTCGTGGCCTTAGTTTTTAATATGAAACGTGTGTATTATTGGTCAGAAAGGCTTCTGAAATTGCCTACACCACTTAAAAATCGTATATTATCGTGAGTGGAGAATGAGAATAGCGTAAGATTTTCACCTGGACACATTTATATACAGGTAAATGGAGGCTAAAATATTAAGGCTCACTCAAGTAGTGAATCTGCTAGCAATTAATAGCCTACGGAGCGTCGGCTTAGCAAGTCTCAGAGACAGATCAGTGCAGCGGGATGCCTACTCGCAGGCGCTGTTAATTGGTGGATCTGCGCAGTACGGACTGCGAAGGGCAGTCGATTTGGTGCGTTAATTTTGAACAATAGGAGGTCGGACTGCGCTAACCAACGTCGTTTCCTAATAGAGAAAGAGGAAAATATCACAAAGAAAATGTATCAGTAGAGGTCCCCCGTGCGGCATCGTTTCTTTGAAGCTATCAACAATGTTGTAGAAAATTAAACTAATCAGTCGCTATCAATTTTTTGATTTTTCCAGCTCTAGATTTCATTCAGAGTTTAACCTTCCTCACAGCAGAAATTATATCGTTCTATATAGACAAATACCGTGGCAGATATTAGTCCGCGATGAAATCCGAAACTACTCACATGATTTTAACATAATTTTACCACAGTGTGTGTGTGTGTGTGTGTGTGATTTGGTCCAGCTTAAAAGATAGAATAGTTTTTATCTCTATTAATAAGCTCAATATTACTTTTATTGCAAATTAAAAGTTTTTATTATGGTAACGTTTGTATTCAATAATTGAGGGCGTGTCACAACGTGTTTTACATTATACTTATTTCTTCTAATGATTGATTTTTTGGCCTATTTTAAATTATTATTTTGCCTAAATGAAGTAATGAAAGAGCCTATGTTAAATGCCTAAATCTCTTTTTACGAGCTAAAAATCTGCGGTCTAGTCATAATATAAAATCTCAAAGGAATAGCTGTTGTTGTTGTCGTGGTCTTCAGTCCGGAGACTGGTTTGATGTAGCTCTCCACAGTACCCTATCCTGAGCAAGCCTCTTCATCTCCACATAAGAACGGCAACCTACATATGTCTGAATCTGCTTACTGTATCCATCTCTTGGTCTTCCTCTGCGGTTTTTACCCCACACACTTCCCTCCAACGCTAAATTCACAATTCCTTGATGTCTAAGAATGTGCCCTACCAATCTATCCCTTCTTTTAGTCAAGGTATGCCAGAAATTTCTTTTCTCCCCAATTCTGTTCAGTACCTTGTCATTAGTTACGCGATCCACCCACCTAATCTTCAGCATTCTTCTGTAGCACCACATTTCAAAAGCCTCTATCCTCTTCCTGTCTGCACTGTTTATCGTCCTTGTTTCACTCCCATACAAGGCAACACTCCATACAAATGCCTTCAGAAAGGACTTCCTTAGGCTTACATCAATATTCGACGTTAACAAATTTATCTTTTTCAAGAACGCTTTTCTACCCATCGCCATTCTGCATTTTATATCCTCTGTACTGCGACCATCATTTGTTATTTTACTGCCCAAGTAATAAAACTCATCTACCTCCTTTATTGCTTCGTTACCTAATCTAATTCCTTCAGCATCGCCTGATTTTTTTTGGACTGCACTCCATTACCCTAGCTTTGCTCTTGTTAATGTTCATCTTATATGCATAGTAAGAACAGTAAGTCCATGAATAACGAGAAAAACGTGAGTAACTGGCCGCGGCGGCCGAGGGGACTGAGGCGCTTCAGTCACGGTCTGCACGGCCACTACGGTCGGGGGTTCGAATCCCCCCTCGGGAATGGATATTTGTGCCGTCATTAGTATGAGGTAGTTGATAAGTAGTTTGTAAGTTTGGGTACTGATGACCCCGTAGTTAAGTCCCATAAGCTTAACAAACATTTGAACGTTTTTTTTTTTGAAACGTGAATATCGCAAGAGGAAAATGTTTAATGCTTGAAGTTTAAAAAAGAAATAGTAATTTCGGTTATTATTTCCAGCAGTAATCATTGATGCGTCACTGCTACGATCAGGTGATGTAGCAGAGCTTGTTCAATCATTCATAACTTACTCGGACGTTCCTGACGCTCAATTAACCAGTGCCTTCATAGGCGGCACGCTTCCAGCTGACACCACAGCATGCGTTGTAATTGAAAGCGTCCGCTGCAGGTTGAGCAGATTACGGGACTCGACAGTGTAGATTGGTGGTACTGCCGACCAGCGATACCGCCACACTGTTTGATTACGAGCTGACCTAGTGTTCGGTCCGTAATGACCGCGGCGTCGACGAGAAGCTGAGCTCTAAGCCTCCCCTCTCAACTGCTGGAACCACCAGTCGGTGCACTCCATTTGTAGGCAACTAGATTACGTTCCACCTGCGGTGTGTGGATACAATTTACTGAAAAACGTAGTGGCTGTTATTCAACCATTACTACCTGCTAGACTTATAAGTGAAGTCTGCAAATCGAATCGTTTTAATATCGGAGAAGGTGGAAAAACGGAATCGTGTTTCAGTTCGTGTGTCCATAAAAACAGAGTTCGAGCACGATGAAGTTTTCTTAGTTCATCGATTAGCTGGCGTGAACTTCCTATTCGATAGAGCTGGAGAAGTATAAATCGACCGATCGATTAAGTTTCATGTTGTTGACAACTCGATACTAAACAACAGAATGGAAACATTACACCAAGCTTTTGAACTGCCTCTTTGATCGTAGAAATTTTACTCTTCCAGGCAGAAAAAAGTATTTTATTGCCAAATGTTGGCTTTTGTCTGATGTTATACCAGTGACTTTGCATTTTCGCTTGTGTATGACTGTGTGTTATTGTACGAGTCGTATTGAACAAAGGTGTCTTTTGTGATTTATTTTGAACTTTTAATGCCGTATGTCGCTTAAAATAGGCAAAGGAAAGATTGTCTTGGTAATCTGCACACTTTGAAAACTTTATCAACTGTGAAAACCTAATTTTTGTTCCTCTAAGCACGTGCATTAAGCACATGGCAATTTAGGCATTTTTGTGTGATTACGTTTGAAGAATGAAGAAAATAACGAACTATGTTACATCCGCGCAGGCATAGAAGAAGCTGAAAGTCGATGATTCAATATCAGACGTTAACGGAGAAACAGCAACACTGTCTAGTGGTTATGCAGACGATTCCAACGAAGAGCCTTCCATCGTGTGTAACAGTGTTAAGGAAGATATTCCAGAGTTCACTTATTAAAATAACAAGTTCTTATGTATTTTGTTCTAAGTACAAAATACATAAGAACTTGTTATTTTAATAAGCGAACGGGTTATGTCCTCTTAAAAAACAGTGAGGTAGTTGGGAAAAAAAATTAAGAAGGCCAAATTATACGAGGGTTTGAAATTAAATCGTGGCAGCACTGTTGTGGAGACACTATGCAATAGAATCAACTATTGTCGCTGACAGCACACGTTCTTGGCCTACCTACCTTACCCCCGAGCAAATGGACTCGCCCGACCTACGTCATAGGCGTGCGTACGATCGAGGGAAAGACAGTCACTTGTGAACGAGCGGTCTAACGTAGCGGTCTCACTGTGTTTTCGAAACAGGAACAACGAAGTTGGATCAAGACTGAATGCACAATATTACTGTTTGGTTTTGGAGCATCACCTGCGACCAGATTTGCGAAAGAGGCGGTAACACTTTCTGTGCAACCCTCCCATAATTTTTCACGACAAAGCGCGAGCGCATGCAGAGCAAGCTGTTGCTGCTCTGTTTGGTCGATGGAACTGGAAAGTACTGTACCATCCGTCTTCCCCCCCGGTCTTAAGTCCTCGTGACTTTGATTTGATTTCGAAGATGAAGGAACCACTTCGTAGCATTCGCTTCAGAATTGTTCCAGAGATTTGGCAGGCAGTAGACCACTCCAGTCGCACCATCAACAGAACAGGCTCTGCCTAACAGTAGACTACATCTTCCACAGCGCTGGCAACGGGTTCTGCACAACGCTGGTGACTACTTTGAAGGACCGTAACGGGTGGGTGTAAACATGTAATGCTTTTGCACCAGTTGTGAATAAATAGTTGCCACTATTTAAGTTCCAACACTCGTACAATACTCGTTCGTTTCAGTTATTCGATAGCAGTACCACAGTTTTTTCATTTCATTGTTTTGTTACAGAAAAATATATTAAATGCGAATGTACAGCTGTTTTTTAAATGATCGGCGTCAATGTTTTACCTAAAACAACTGTTTTGTATTCTTCTTGTTGATTTTAATTGCTTTTCTGTACAACAATGAGTTAACAAATCTACATTTGAAACTTCCTGGCAGATTAAAATTGTGGTCCGGAACCGGGACTCGAACCTGGGACCTTGCCTTTCGCGGGCAAGCGCACTATCGACTGTGCTATCCCGACACGACTCACGATACCGCCTCACAACTTTACTTCCGCCAGTACCACGCCTTCTACTTTCCAAACTACACAGAAGCTCTCATTCTGGAAACATCCCTTAGGCTGTGGCTAAGCCATGTCTCCACCATATCCTTTCTTCCAGGAGTG
Organism: Locusta migratoria; assembly: GCA_026315105.1. Lineage (NCBI taxonomy): Eukaryota > Metazoa > Arthropoda > Insecta > Orthoptera > Acrididae > Locusta > Locusta migratoria. Next base: position 167,626,067 of record CM048747.1, on the reverse strand, counting down.
CTAGTCTTGCATGTTTCGCAGGAGAGCTATGAAGTTTGGAAAGTAGGAGGCGAAGTACTGGTGTAAGTAAAGTTGTGAGGCGGTATCGTGAGCGTGTCTGGATAGCACAGTCGGTAGTGTGCTTGCCCGCGAACGGCAAAGGTCCCAGGTTCGAGTCCCGGTTCCGGCACACAATTTTAATCTGCCAGGAAGTTTCATATCAGCGCACACTCCGCTGCAGAGTTAAAGTTTCATTCTGAAATCTACATTTATTTAATCTATTGCATCTGTTCCAATCCTCTTATAAACTAGTGTTCCTCAAGAGGTACTCATTTGAAAAGAAGCAATGGGAAAGACACACCATGGACTTTTACTTTCGGTGCTTACGCGACTTACATGCCGATGAAGTCAATGTGTCTCGCCATACCGTCGAAATCAATAGACTCAAGGCCAAAATAACGGACTTGAAACGAAAACAGTTGGAAGGCATGAAAATACGATCGAGGGATTACTGTGGAATTGAGGACGAAAAACCAGCACTCTTCCATCTCCTGTCGGAAGTCAAGAGGGGACGGCGTCAGCATATCAGTGCTCTCACTGCGGACGACGGCAGACAGATCACTTCTCAACGTGAGATCTTAATGTTTGCCCAGGACTATTATGCTAAACTGTATGCTTCGAGCGACACTTCTGACATCACCAGATGTGAAGCGTTTTTGAATGTTATTCCACCAACGGTGACGGACAAAGAAAATGTTGATCTGGAAGCACAATTCACAGAAGAGGAAATCTTCGACGCTTTGAAAGCAAGCCCTCGGAACAAGTCCCCTGGACCCGACGGTTTGCCTGTTGAATTTTATGTAAAGTATTGGTCCTTATTTGGCGGTAAACTGACGGAAATTTTTAACGAACTACGTACTATTGATATGGTTCCCAGTGAGTTTTTAGAGGGCATCATAGTATTGGTCCCTAAAAAGTGTGGAACAAAAGAATTGCAAAATATGCGCCCTATTTCACTGCTAAACGCGGATCTCAAGATAGTTGCTCGGGTTTTGCTTCAAAGACTGAAAGCTGCTGCTGCTCGTATCATCGGTCCCTATCAGTCGTGCGCAGTCCCTAGAAGATCTATACAGCAAGCGCTCGAGGAATACCGCGATATCACGGCCGTCAGCGCGGCATCCAACTGTAGAGCGGCCATCTTGTCATTAGATATGGACAAAGCATTTGACAGGGTTCAACATGAGTACCTGTTTCAGGTGATGTCCAAGATGGGTATGCGGCCGTATTTCATAAATATTATCCGGCGACTGTATACTGGTGCGGCTTCCCGAATTCTTGTGAATGGACATTGTACAGCAAAAGTACCCATTCTAGCTTCGGTGAGACAAGGTTGCCCCCTTTCAATGATGCTTTTCGCCATTTCAATTGAGCCATTCCTACGAACCCTGTACGTACAGCTGCCGGGTCTGGAAATTGGATGCCATAAATACGTCTGTCGAGGTTATGCAGACGACCTGGCTGTGTATATGAGTAACCCCTCTGACCTCACTACAATCTGAGAGGTAATCGGAACGTATAGCTCTTGTTCGGGAGCGCAAATCAATCTACGCAAATCTCATATTCTGCAGTTGGGGAAAGGGATAGAATTCGTCGGAAATGTCCCCTTCGAACTGAGTGACGTTATCAAATTACTTGGGATCAGTTACAATAACTGCCCTGTCAAGACGGCAGCTTGGAACTGGAAAATGAGGCTCAACAGCTTACGAGCGATTTTAAGGGAGAATTCCACCCGCTCTTTAAATATATTTCAGAAAACCATGTTGATTAATCTTGTGATATTGCCAAAAGTGTACTACCTCGCGAGCATATTTCCCTTACCTGCAACAATCGGGGCACGTGTTGAATCCACGCTTGCGTGGTTTATATGGCGAGGTAGTCTCCTCAGGGTAGCCTACTCCACGGCGACCCTCCCTGAAGCAAAAGGCGGCCTGGGACTCACCGACGTCAAGAAGAAATGTAAAGCGCTGCTTATATCTAGAACAGGTAAGGCCCTAGCTACTGGAGACAGCAATCTTACAGCGTACATAGTAAACGCAGTGACTCCGTCTGACAGAAGGGCGCCAGTTATGGTCGGACACATCAATTACAAGCTACGACATGTTCAACAATACATTCTTGACAACAGTTATATTCCAGAAAGATTAAGAAACTATACTACCAAGGAAATATACAAAGTGCTGACAGAAGATAGTGGCGTCAGTAAAGTACAGAGGAACAATCCCACAATCGCCTGGAATAGAGTGTGGAAAAATATACATTTGAAAACCTCGTCATCACATGTACGGGCTACGTGGTACTGCGCAATTCACAACATCATAAGCACAAATGAGCGCCTCTGCAGGATAGGCATGTCAAACACTGAAAAATGCCTGGACTGCCAGCAGACCGACACCACACTACATCGGTTCACTTGCGGTGCTGCTAACGACGTATGGCAATGGGTACGGCACAAGATAGCAGTTATGAACCGTACATCAGAAAGTAATATAACTGTAGAGGAACTGTTAGCGCCTACCAGGTGGCCATATCCAGACCAAAAAAGGATGTCCACCTACTGGTTGATGGGCAGGTTCATCAATTACTGCCTGGGCAATGAGAGGAAGTCCCTACCGGAATTTCAACATGATATCTTGCAAGAGTACTCAAAATACTCTAAACTCCGGAAATGGAAAGAGATGATGGGAGGCTATTTACCTGCAGTTCTTGAAATAAGGTGACCAACGGATAAGTGAAGATTACATTTTCGACTACACATGAGCATGATATACTATTATTCTCTTACGTATCCCACTGGAAGAAAGGTTTTTTTGGACATACATTCGAAGGAAAATGTTATGCATCGAATCGTTTTTGTTCGTCACTTTTGTTTATTTTAAAGTAGCAGGAGTATTGCTCTTTATTTGTAGGAAGATACTTTCTCATTTAGTTACAAAGTTATTTTCGATGCATAAAACCACTCCGGTTTCCTCAAAAATGATGAGGTAAAGGAATCCTATATACTTTTGTTTGGAAGATTTCTTCCTCGTCGGTTGGTTCAACGTGAAGGGGGTGTGGAGCAGTAAGCAGTACAGCGCTTTGAGTAGCGAGAAGACAAACACGTGAAGTCAAATTCAGTAACAGATAATAGGAGAGTAACGCGATCCAGCATATACCGGAAGACAAATTTTCTGCGAGAAGACACTCTCAAAGCAAACACGTAAATGCGACTGTTCCCTTCCGACGTCCAGCGACGACATCACAGAAAACGGCATGGAAGCCAGGCCGAGAAGGCAATTCATGGAGAGCGAAAGGATGGGCTAGAAGGGGAGTTGGGAGGCCCAAAATAAAAAAAATAAAAAAAAATAAATAAATAAATAAAAAGCAAAAAAAAAAAAAGTGTTGCCTGTGATCGTGAGTCTCGTTTCATTCTCGGAAATGCTAAATGCACGCTTCATTTGTTTCAAACGTCAACTTCACTTCGTATTTCTCCATCTACAATGGCCTTTTTGCGATGCAACCAACGCCAAGAAAACACAAGTTTCTGTAGAAAATATTATTTGTTTACGTTATAGACTGTCTTATACTACTTATTATCAGTAGCTCCTGCTGTATGTTCATGCCTGTGGAAGTAAGTTTTCCAAATCTTTTGTTATTCCAGATATATTTGGGGTGAAAAGCTGAAGCGGGACACCCTGAATATTACGCTTTTTCAAAGGAAATACAATTTTTTTCACCTGTGCTATCGCAAATTGATATACCGTTTTCCCTGGTTACAGCTATAATAATAATAATAATAATAATAATAATAAACCTTTCATAGAACAAAATAGCTTTGGATCAGGTCGTTCATGCACAAACAATGTGTTTATAATTAAGAATATCATAGAGAAACACAGAGATTTTAACATAGAAACCCATATGACGTTTATCGACATTGAGAAGGCTTTGCCGGCCGCGGTGGCCGAGGGGACTGAGGCGCTCCAGTCACGGTCAGCACGGCCACTACGGTCGGGGGTTCGAATCCCCCCTCGGGCATGGATATTTGTGCCGTCTTTAGTCTTAGGTAGTTCATAAGTAGTTTGTAAGCTTAGGGACTGATGACCCCGTAGTTAAGTCCCATAAGTTGTACAAACATTTGAACATTTTTTTTGAGAAGGCTTTTGACCGTGTCAGCCGTGATAGCCTATGGAGGATTATTACTGAATGTGGGTATCCTTATCACCTAATAGATGTAGTAAAAAGTCTTTACGAAAATTCACGAATCGTAATAAACACAGGCAAGAGTAAATTAGAAGAAATAAGTATTACACAAAGAGTAAGAAAATGATGTGGACTCGCACCTACCATTTTTAATATATACATTGACTACATTCTTCGGAAATGGAAGCTTAAAGTAAACCAAGTAATTATAATATCGAGTCAGGAATACCTGAATATTGTTCTATTTGCAGATGACATCGTTATTATTCGAAAGACTCAAGATGACCTCCAAAGATCAGTATATCAGCTGAACAAAATATGCAGGAAATATAACTTTAACCCTTTCGGGGCGCAAGGGCCGTATACGTAGCCCGACTGTCGCGTCACACACCCAGCGCTGTATCTAGGAACTGGCTAGGAGTATCGACACGAGACGGGCCCCGTTCTGTTGGGAACAATGTGAACTATTTTACTCTAGCTATTCTAAGGTGGGTATCGTCAACGCTTACTTCCTATATGTCATTATAGCAAAGAAAAGGGGGGAGGCAGAGAAAAGTCATTTGCACTTTCGGAAGTGTCTCATCAAGGACCTTGTGAGCGACTTCAGAGCTCAACAAACCCCACTGAGGAAAAGGCCATCCTCTGAACAAGGATGGACAGCCTGAACCATGCTATCGGCTATCGCAAGAATGGACACCGGAAAACATGGTGCCTGTGTGGTTTGCAGTGATTGCTCCAACAAGTCAGTAGGGCGAAAAGCCCCCCCCCCCCTTTTTTCCGACCAACCCTTTTCTTCACATGCCTGAGTACTTCAACAGATAAACAAAGTAGCCAAGTACCGAAAGGACTTCTAAAACATGGTTGCCTATTAGAAAATTGATATGCCAAAGTTGTAAAGTTTGTTTTAAGCAAATTTTTTGAAATTTTATAGTGCATTGACATAAATCATCCCTAAAAATTTACTTCTTATTTTTCTTCCGACGGACGTCCCATAAGAGATAAAATTTTATTTCATATGTCGTTTTAAAGCTAAAAATTTGAAGAATAAGATACAACTAATTTAGTACGTATAAGGCAATGCATCGCCTCTCAACTAAAAAAAAAGTAAAAAATAAATAACTTTTCTTATTTTAACACCACCACCATGTCAAAAAGTGGGCGATAAGGAATAATGAAAACAGTAGGCCAGTAAAGAGTGTTTTTAAACTTCATTTACAAAAGTGTAGATTTTATAAGCGACAAAAGAAACTTAAGGGATATGGAACCAACACAGCGCTTAAAACAGCCGCGCCGAACTGCTCCGCTTTGAGGAAACGCACTCCGGCCCGAAAGAGTTAAAATTTATAGTAATAAAACTAAAATAATGACTTTGCGAGGAAAATGCCAAAATAGGGAAAGAATTATCTTGGGTAATTCACCTTTAGCACAAATCTCTCATATCTCATATTTAGGCTGTGATATAAGTTTCGATTTTGATTCCAGCGTAGGAGAAAAAAAAATTCCAAACTGTCCGTGTTACCACAAACAGAACATCTGGCCATAAAGTACAAAAAGATACTATTTTAAAATTCTATAAAGTGATGGCAGTTCCTGTACTATTATGGCGAAAGCTGGATTGCTACAAAGAGACAAGAACATAAAATCCAAAGTGCAGAGATGGAGTTCCTGAGACAGACAAAGGGCAGCATTAGAAGTAACATCAGGAAAGAAATATTTTCAGAATCGACTAGGAAATCCAACAATATCGATAAAACTGGTGGCAACACCTTCTTAGAATGCCAGAGCACAGAATGTCCCAGAAGATCCTGAAATACAAACCGAATGGTAAAAGGGATATTGGAAGTCCACGGAAAAGATGGAAATAATCGTTTTTGAGTTCAGAACAGGTAACAGCCTAATCCCTGAAAGGATGATGATGATGATGATGATAAAGCTCCCATATCCGGCACCAAAGGATACCGAAAAATATTGGTTATTCAGATCTACAATAGCAGTATCGACATCAACTGGTCGTTTTATTCCTTCTCTACAGGTCGGAGCAAACGCGTGGAATCACTCGGCACGTAGGTGGAGCCTGGATCTCTGTGCGAGATACTCGGCGCTCGCCCCGCTAGGTATAAAGTCGGCGGCGGCTTTGAGGGCGGTCTGGGCCGCGGCGCGGCGCGGCGCATCGCTCGGACACTGCGCGCTCCGCTGCGGTGCAGACAGATACCTATCTCGACGACGCGCCAGCAGCTGTCGGCGGCGACGCTGTGCGCATGCGCGGGCTGCCGGCTCACCGCGCACGCATTCCTCGCGCGCCGCGGCGCAGCCGGAGGCGGGCACAGCGCCGCGCTGCGGTCACGGTCAGTCCACTGCTCGCTGCCGAGTACAGCAAACCGGGTGCCAGCTCTGTACACTCGCTTTGAACTCGCCAGCGAGAAAGACAGGGCGTGCGTCACGTTGTATAATCAGGGTACCCCTGAGCTCGCTGGTACAGAGTGACTACTGTATGAAAGGGCTGCTCCTTTCATCTGTATGCAAAGCGTTGCATTCAACGCCATATTGAAAGGGAGTAAATGCCGAATGATAGCTGCTTGCAACTACGGTTCGAAATTTTTGTTAAAAGGCATAATCATCACCTTGAGGTGAATTGGTATACTTCCTGTTGAGTCAGTCCACGATCAGTCCATTGATCGCTGCCGAGTACAACAAACCGGGCGCCAGATCCGCACACTCGCTTTGAACTCGCCGGTGATAAAGGTAGAGCGTGCGTCACGTCGTATAATCAAGGGTATCCCTGAGCTCGCTGGTACAGAGGAACTACGATATGGAAGGCAAAGCAGAGGGCGGCTCCTTTCGTCTGTATGCAGCAAAGCGTTGCGTTCGACGCCATATTGAAAACGAGTAAATACCGAACGATAGATGCTTACAGCTATGGTTTGAAATTTTTGTTAAAAGGCATAATCAACACCTTCAGGCATCCAGGTGTCTTGGTATACTCCCTGTGGAGTCAGTCCACAGTCAGTCCACTGCTCGCTGCCGAGTACAACAAACTAGGCGCCAGCTCCCTACACTCGCTTTGAACTCGCCAGTGAGAAGGCAGAGCGTGCGTCACGTCGTATAATCAGGGTACTCCTGAGCTCGCTGGTACAGAGGAACTACGATATGGAAGGGAAGGCAGAGGGCAGCTCCTTTCATCTGTATGCAGCAAAGCGTTGTGCTCGACGCCATATTGAAAGCGAGTAAACATCAGACGATAGCTACTCACAACTACGTTTCTAAATGGACCATTTTTTGCTACAAGGCATCAATTAGTCATTCAGATTAGCTCTGTGTAGAAAAAATTTCTATCTGGGACCATTTATTTGTTTGGGGCGTATGGCCAGTAATTACATGTCAGTGGTTACATGTACATGCATATAAATTTACAGATGGGAAACATGTCTGCAGTTCACAGTTGGATATTCAGAGATTCAATCTAGTGCACACCATCAGGAGATGCCAGCAGGAAGACTTCTTCATAACCAAGATATGCCTGGATGTTAAAGTCAGTGACGCAGTGGCGGAATAAAGCTTTCCGAGGTCCGGGGCGGCGGCAAAATAAAATGAGGGTCCCACCCACTTGGAAATACATGTATTACTACAAAAAATAACTTTTTAGATTTGGAGGCCTCCTAGTGCGAGAGGCACAGGACAGTAAGGGGGGAAAAAGAGGTTTTCGAGGTATTTGGAGGCGATCAGCCGCTTCCCCCGCCCCATTAGTCCGCCAGGACAGTGACGATGTGTTGAATGGTATGGTGTGGAGCTCCACAGTCACAGTCTGCATTGGGCACTTATTTTGCACTTTAGGAGAGCATATCTGCACTGGCAATGACCCGTTCTGATTCCCTGAGTCAACAGATGGGGACGTTTGCAAAACAACAACCATCTGCACGAACAGCTCGACGACGTTTGCAGCAGCATGGACTATCAGCTCGGAGACCAGGGTTGCCGTTACCCTTGACGCTGCATCAAACACAGGAGCGCCTGCGATGGTGTACGCAACGACGAACCTGGGTACACGAATGGCAAAACGTCGTTTTTTCGGATGAATCCAGGTTGTGTTTACAGCATCATGATGGTCGCATCCGTGTTTGGCGACATCGCGGTGAACGCACATTGCAAGCGTGTATTCGTTATCGCCATACTGGCGTATTACCCGGCGTGATGGAATGGGGTGCCATTGGTTACAAAGCATCGATGGCACTTTGAACATTGGCCGTTACATTTCAGATGTGTTACGACCCGTGGCTCTACCCTTCATTCGATCTCTGCGAAACCCTACATTTCAGCAGGATAATGCACGACCGCATGTTGCAGGTCCTGTACGGGCCTCTCTGGATACGGAAAATGTTCGACTGCTGCCCTGGCCAGTACATTCTCCAGATCTCTCACCAACTGAAAACGTCTGGCCAATGATGGACGAGCAACTGGCTCGTCACAATACGCCAGTCACTACTCTTGATGAACTGTGGTATCGTGTTGAAGCTGTATGGGCATATGTATCTGTATACGCCATCCAAGCTCTGTTTTACTCAATGCCCAGGCGTATCAAGGCCGTTATTACGGCCAGAGGTGGTTGTTCTGGGTACTGATTTCTCAGGATCTATGTACCCAAATTGCGTGAAAATGTAATAACATGTCAGTTCTAGTATATTAGTCCAAGAAATACCCGTTTATCATCTGCATTTCTTCTTGGTGAAGCAATTTTATTGGTCAGTAGTATATATATGTAACCACCTACTACCATCAAACTCTGCCTTACAACTCTCCTACAATCACTCTGTTTTAGAAAACCATCCAACCAAAGCACAAAAATTCGCTACCGCTGGTAGCGCAAAGAAGAAAAGAAGATGCAGCAAGCACCAACAATCAAGACCAGAAGACGAAGAAATAAGAAATCAAGAAAAAAGAAGAGGCAAGGCGATGCAGTAAATGCAAGAACTTCCAATTCCGAGGCACCCTTGGTCGATGCCTCACCAAAGAGCTGCAGCAGCAGGGCCTCAGTACGTCAGCACACCTGACGATGACGGCATGTCTGATTGCCTAAACATTGTGCCCGTTGGACACTATGAACCGGCAGTACACCCACCGACTGTTCGTGTGACAAATACGCCGGGAGAAACTGAAGTATCACAGTTGGATGGTTGCGCTCAAGCCTCAGCTGATTACTTTTGAATAAAGACTTCAATTATATTCACAGTGTCGTTTCGTAACTTTTCATTTGAACACCCCTTATATATGCAAAACAGGGTTGGGTGTCGCATAGCGGAGTTCTATAAAACTTCACAGACATGGGCTTATCATTCGCTCTGTATAGACTAGTCAGTGTGTTCTTTTAAAATGTCTCTTCACAAGTCGTATTCATTAAAGTTTGCAGTACCTTTCCATTCACGGAAACAGACGGTGCCTGTACTGCTTCTGTCCTCTCTCTCTCTCTCTCTCTCTCACACACACACACACACACACACACAGACACACGTTGACGCGCATACATACGCACTGGCAAGCACGCAGGTATTCATCTGCCGTCACGTACGCAGCACGGGGTAGCGCACGGTGTCTATTAAGTTTCTTCCACAGAAAGGACAATGAGGCGAGGACTACGTTTAAAAAGCGGTCGTAATGTAATTGCGGACATTCACGCCACGTGCGGAAGTCATCTTCTGCGGTCACATGTAGCAATTAAACATCCGACGACGACGCGGGGAGGGGGCGACACCCGAAGCTCAGAACAGAAACTCAGAGGCAAGGGTTCCTCTTGTTTCGCGTGCCTGGAGCCGTATAATTATAGCGCTTCCCCCACGTGCGTAGTAAACCAGGGTTTTAAGAGCTGTGTGAATGAACAAATTACACACGGCTCCCCTGCTGTGAAATTTATTACGACTAAGAACAAAGAAGGGGGCATAAAATTTTTTCCTCGGCCAAATCACACCGCAACGTTAAGAGTGGTGTTAACTGCCGCGACACAAAATTTAACTACCGCCAGCAAAATTAAAGAACAGATCTCCATTATGCAAACTTGCTCGTTACAGGTCAATATAATCAACTTCCTTTCTGAATATCTGCTCTAATGAAAAGTAATTACGCGGGGGCCACTGTTGTTCGTCTCCTGTCACTAATTAAGGTTCTATTCTGCTGTGATGGTGCTCTTTCGCTACTTGCATTTACAAAAAAATTTAAAAAATGTAATATCCAAGTATTTCGTAACCTCCTATACGTTCGTTAGGGTAATTTTGATAAGAACGCGGTCGAGGTACGCTGACCGAATAACAATCTGACATATTCCGTTGGTGGGGGATTATGTTAACATAACTTAGACCAGAAAAATATGTGGCTTATACAGTAGAGTCTCAATTATCAGATCTTCGGTTATCCGACATTCCGTGTTATCCGACCCTTTCACCGCGCCGGGACTGTACACAGTAGCCGTGCGCCAGCCTACCAGCCTACAGGTCAGTGACTGTACGTGTTGTTTGTTTTGGTGCCGTCTGCTACTCGTTACTCATCAATGCTAACGTAGATCTGTAGTAGGAGTGGACGTATTGCGCGTTGTTTATAAAAATATGTGGTGATGGCTTCAAAACGGAAAAGTGGTCGCTTCAGTTCATATATGTTCATATGTTTGTATAGCTTATGGGACTTAACTACGGGGTCATCAGTCCCTAAACTTACAAACTACTTATGAGCTAGCTAATACTAAGGACGGCACAAATATCCATGCCCCGACCGTACTGGCCGTGCAGACCATGACTGGAGCGCCTCAGTCCCCTCGGCCACCGCGGCCGGCGTCGCTTCAGTGTAAGGAAAACTTAAAGCTTTAAAAAGAATAGACAATTATGAAATTTTATTAAAAGTGGCGTAAGATTATAACGTTGGGAAAACAATAGTTGGAGAGTGGTAAAGGAAGTGCGATGAAATTGTTCTCAGAAAATAACCTCGACTGTTTTGAAACATCGGAAAACCATGAAAAAATGTGATTATGAAAAAGTAACTGAAGCTTTGTTTCGATAGTTTACTGAACATAGAGATAAAGGTGTACCCATGACGAGAACTACTCTGCAGGAAAACCCTTAAAGTTTCGTAACGAAGTAAACGAACGTGAAAAAAAAAAAAAAAAAAAAAAAAAAATGTTTGTAAATCTATCGGACCAAACTGCGTGGTCATCAGTCCGTAGCTTACAAACTACTTAAACCTAGGTAAACTAACCTAAGGACAACACACACACCCATGCCCCAGGGAGGACTCGAACCTCCACGGCGAGCAACCGCGCGCTCCGCAGCGAGACGCTTTAGACCGCTCGGCTACTCGACTGCGGCAAACGAAGGTGAAACTGATGTTTTATCACTTTTCTTTGAGTGCCTTCTAATGTATTTGAACGTTATATTCAGTTCTTGTTCACGTATTCTATGTTCAAATAAATTTTGTAAACTTGTTAGGTTTTTTTTTAATTTATTTATTTATTTTCCGTGTTATCCGACTTTCCCGCTTATCCAACCTTTCCGCAGCCTGTTTCGGTCGGATAATCGAGACTCTACTGTAGCACGTTTTATGAAAACGATGGGTACAGAGAAGTTGATCGTTACTTCATATAATGGTGCTATTTTATTATTATTAGGTAAACCCGACCACACATTTCATTGTGGCTCCGATTCATATGAAATGAACGGGAAATAAAATAAAATTCTTGCGAACATAAGGTTCGCCGTAATGCAGGAAACGGAGCGGTTGTTCCGGAGGCGGAGATTTCGCGCCATTTCATTCGGAGTCTCCGGCTACCTCCGGTTGGACATGTCGAATTTAGCAGACGCCAGTTTGGAGATGAATCTTGCCGCATTCATTTCATTTGGCAGTGTATTTTGCGTACCACGAAAAGAAGCTGTTTCCCAGCATCTATTCCATGAATATAATCTCGATCGAAGTTTTCTAATACACGTTAGTTATTATAAAAGTTGTGTAAAAGTAGGATTATTGGTAAAAGGTTCACGATGGCCGTATAAGACTCACGAAGTACAAAATATTTGATTGATTCTAACGGATTGCAGCATAGCTGAGTTACTGGCGTTGTAGTTCGTTGAGTGGAACGTCCTGTGGTCGATTCCCAACATGTACAGACATTTTAATTCTCCGTAATTGTCAAAATTTCTTTTTCTTTGATACTACTACTACAAAATCTTATTGTTATTATACCTTTGTACGGGTCATATATTTTTATCAGGTGGTGTTCTTGTAGCTTTCTGTCAAAAACTCTCGATTATGTAGATGTACAAACAGTGTCTTTCCACCTTCACACAATTTTGTCACTAGTTCTGTAATATCAATTTGAAGGTAGTGAACACAGAGTGAGGACTGTGTAACTGGAGACAAGAGTCTATACATAACAACATAAAATCCGAAAGTATCGCATTGCAAGCTAGTGTATACCTCTTACGTTGTCGAATAGTCTGTCCTCTACAATCATTCAAAACCTGTATACCTGTTACGTTGTCGAACAGTCTGTCCTCTACAATCATTCAAAAACTGTATATAAGCAGCAAAGAACGGAGTGATATTAATATTCTGTTTTATCATCGTTTTTTGTCACTTTGTTTGTGCTAGGTTTACTGTAAAATTTCAAAGGAAATCTTTGCAGTTACCTCTGCATGTCTTCCACAATTACGAATGGTTGCATTGTGGAAATCATGAAATATGTCAAGGTTGAAGGTATCGTGTATTTTATTTTTATTGACACTTTCTTTACCATTCTTAAGTACTTCAGTATTGTGCCCTTGTTACTGTCACTTTATGAAATCTTTTTAAATAGTCTTGAAGATCAGATGTTCCTCTACCTGTAGCATATAGTCGTTTACACAATTTAAATTTAGCCCTTTGTCATCGTAATCCGCTGTATCGAAGAACTACCACACATCCGAGCGACGTTTTGACATATCTAGAGGCATTATTTTACGATTAAAAATGAAATTGTTACTCAGTTTAAGACTTGTCACACTTACAAGAAAATTTTGCGAACATTAATTATCTTCAAAATACCTGCTTCTATATTGAATACAAAAATATGAAAGGTACACATTTCCGCAAGTTGAAAACAACCGCCTCATCTGCTTTGCCTCTGCGATAGTACCAGAAAAGTCCGCGTGGAGCGTACTCGTCGGAAGCTCCCTCTGGCCAGCGATATTGCATCGCGTCTCCGTTTCCTCCGGCCAGCCTCCGATTAGCCTGGTACCTACTACGGTAATACCGGAGATCACCGGATGTGGCGAACTAGTCGCACCTTCGATTTACCCGACAGTTAACCGCATCCGCAGACCAGCACTAACTCACCGACAAAGTACACTGGTCAAAACGGTTTGCGGCTCAATGGATATACGTAGCTTTTGAGGTACTGCCATCGGCAGAATGAACTAAAATGGTCATATATTTTATAAACGCATTGACTCCACGCCAAACTTAGAAATTTATTTTGATTGCATACTGATTTTTTTCTTAATATTGTAGCAACATTGTCGTGGCAGTGCGGTTAATCACTTTCTGAAGAATTATGGTCTAACTCAGGGATAGGCAACCATGATCTACTATTTCATCCACCGTATCAAAATGAAATACATCTTTTGAAAGTACAGTAATAGCTGGATTTTTAATTTTTCAGTTTTGTAGAACAACCATATTTAACTATTAAACTTAAATCTTCACTATTTGTTCAAAACACAAAAGAAAAATTATTTCGTAATATTTTAAAATATCATCTTAAATTTAATGTAAAACTTGAGCAGATGCTGTCTTAACAATGTTCTTGACATATAGTGCATAACTACTAACACCTGCTGCAATACATGAGAGCAAATGTTCGTCAGTTAATCTTCTTCTGTGTTTATTTTTAATAAACCAAATTTGAAAACAATGATTCGCATAGATAAGTGGAAGCAAACAAAGCCTTTTTTCTTACTGAAACATTAGCTCTTATAGCGTATTTCTGTTGACGAATTATAGACCAACAGTTTCTGGATTTTGCCACACTTTCGAGATACAAATAATTTTAATGATATTATTTGAAGTTCAAGAGATTCTGTACCTACAGCAAAAATATTTTCGGTGGAAGAAGATATATTCATCGTTGAAGGTTCAGTCCTACCCCAGAAATATTTTGCAATATCTGGAAACCGGTCATTAAAATCTTCCCTGAAAGTGACGATCTTAGTCTCAAAATATTCCATACACACCCACACGTAGATCACCGCAATGACACCGAAGAAAATATTCCAACCACCTTGAACAGTACGACACACGAAATTGACCGTCTTCTGCAGCCACATACCGAACCAATACTACACATTGTCCACAATAGTGTAGCAACGGGTTGCGCGCAGATAGCGGCTTCTTGAAGGTAGATGTTGCTACCAGTGGCGGCTCGTACAAAATTTGACCAGTGTGCTACAATATTACAAAAATAAACAGGAAACAAAATATACTAAAATAAAAAGTCAACCTTTGTATGATTGCCTTTAATTAAATATCAATTAATACTGTATTGACAGTAAGACCTTCAGGGGAATCTATAACAGCGCTGCCAACTGCATGTATTCACTGCAGGTAGTAAATATAACGTTTAAAAATATTAATTTTATTTACAGAAATTAAAAATTGAGACTCAGAGGTATTTGAATACGAGACAACGCGCAAGAAGCCTGAGTCAGCGCGCTGTTTGACTCTGTAAGCCACAATATTCGTCATATACTATTCTTCCGCAGCCATCACACGCAGCGCGAAGAGAAATATTGATGTGGTGCTGCAGTCGGTCTCAGCACACATGAGTCGCCAGGCCTGACGTCATGTCTGCACATGCGCACTAGCGAACAGACGACTGCGCCGCGTATCTGCGCACGTACCAGTGCGGCTGAATCCCAACGGAGCTAGTTTCCAGCTATCTGCTACGAGAAAATGTTGTCAATTTTATTCAACAGATTTTTCTTCTGAACCCTGAGAACTCATGCATCTACCTAACAAACAGTGGCGAAATACCGGTAGATGGCGATCTACGTGTTGCCGACCCCTGGTCTAACTGTTACGTAACATAATATTCTAAAGAGAACGTTTCAGCAATACGATGAAGCGGCAATTTGCATCGTTACCCAGGAAGACAAGTAAAGCATTTGTCGGAAGCAGCTGGGACACATCTTCTGTGAACATGTACTAGCTCTGTGCATTCCAGAACTGACTTCAAAGTCATCGGCCAATACCGCCACGATTGATTTACGGGCTGTGGCTTTGAACTTGTCCCACAAGTTCTCCGGCAGTCAATTGTTCTCAATCCTGTCATGAACACATTGTCTGGCGTGTCCAATAAATATTCATTTTCCTCATGAACGCCTCTCAAAAATTCTGATGTGGCTTTCGTGCTTGAAATATTTCTAAGAAAGCAGACATTTTCATTTTAGGCAGTGATTATTTACCGCATTTGACAGGCATTCGATGGCATTATTAGTGAAACATTAAGCTATCCCCTACCCTACTGAGCTACGTAACGTTTTGAAGTCCGCTGCGAAGAAAAGTAATTCAGCGATTACAGACCAATAACTAACAGTAGTTCGCTTGTAGTCTGTGGAATTCGCGCCTTTTACTGCGTGTAACATATTGTAAGGTATACAGTCATTTCTATTCCAGTAATCTTGTTCGATACTTCTGGATTAATGTCAAAGTAAGCCGCGATTGCTGTAAAACTGAAAAAGAGAATCTTTGTCCACCGGGCAAGAATTTGTATCAACCTGAGTGCAAAATTTCATGTGAATATTGAAAATATGTTGTTGTTGTTGTGGTCTTCAGTCCAGAGACTGGTTTGATGAAGCTCTCCACAATATCCTATCGGGAGCAAGGCCCTTCAACTCCATATAAGAACGGCAACCTACATCTGTCTGAATCTGCTTACTGTATCCATCACTTGGTCTTCCTCTGCGGTTTTTACACCACACACTCACCTCCAACGCTAAATTCACAATTGTTTGATGCCTAAGAATGTGTCCTACCAATCGACCCCTTCTTTTAGTCAAGGTGTGCCAGAAATTCCTTTTCTCCCCGATTCTGTTGAGCACTTCCTCATTAGTTACGTGATCCACCCACATAATCTTCAGCATTCTTCTGTAGCACTACATTTCAAAAGCCTCTATCCTCTTCCCGTCCGCACTGATTATTGTCCATGTTTCACTCCCATACAAGGCAACACTCCACACAAATGCCTTCAGAAAGGACATCCTTAGGCTTAAATCAATATTCGAAGTTAACAAATTTCTCTTTTTCAAGAACGCTTTTGTACCCATTGCCATTCTGAATTTTATATCCTCTGTACTTCGACCATCATTTGTTATTTTACTGCCCAAGTAACAAAACTCATCTACCTCCTTTATTGTTTCGTTACCTAATCTAATTCCTTCAGCAACACCTGATTTTCTTAGACTGCAATCCATTACCCTAGTTTTTCTCTTGTTAATGTTCAACTTATATGCACCTTTCAGCACACTGTCCATTCCGTTCAATTGCTCTTCCATGAACAATGAACAAATTCTATGAAAACTACCACCTTTTGGGAATTCTTTGAGAATTGTTTGTTTAACAATTCTGCCCAGGAGGGAAGCAATAGATTTTCTTTCCTTACCAATATGTAGCAGCCATTGACATATCCCTGTATGAGTACCATAAATATAAATAGAAACTTATATTGCTATCACTCGTTTTTACTTTGAATTCATGCACTTTGTTTTTCATCAGCAATTGAACATATTTTCACATTATGAATACATATTGGAAGGGTCATTTAACTTAGCAAAAAATCATAAGTGAGAGGTACAAAATCGGCAATCTGTTCCAGAGTCCATCGGAATCTATGTTTAGATTTAAATACTAAGTAGAAAACCACCAGATTATTTTCCAGATAAATTGTAATATTGCAGAACATAATAATTTCTAACAATAAAGCTGAGCACCTGTAGCACAACTCTCCTCTTTGTATAAAAACTAGTGATTATAATATCTTTAATAAACTACATATATAGTTAACAGATATAATTTTATATACCGGGTTATCAAAAAGTCAGAACAAATTTGAAAACTTAATAAATCACGGAATAATGTAGGTAGAGAGGTAAAAATTGACAAACATTCTTGGATTGACATGGGGTTTTATTAGGGGAAAAAGTTCAATGAATGTCCGACAGATGGCGCTTCATCTGATCAGAAAAGCAATAATTGGCATAACAAATTAAACAAAGCAAAGATGATGTTATTTACAGGAAATGTTCAATATGTTCATCATCATTACTCAACAATAGCTGTAGTCGAGGAATAATGTTGTGAACAGCAATGTAAAGCATGTCCGGAGTTATGGTGAGGCATTGGCGACGGATGTTGTGTTTCAGCATCCCTAGAGATGTCGGTCGATCACGATACACTTGAAACTTCAGGTAACCCCAAAGCCAATAATCGCACTAACTGAGAGATCTTTCACGCGTCTAGCAATACTTTTTTTGTCCTAATAAAACCCCATGTCATTCCAAGCATGTGGTGACAATTTTTACCTCTCTATCTACATTACTCCGTGATTTATTAAGTTTTCAAATTTATACTGACTTTTTGATCACCCGGTACTTTGGCTACGTATTAACCAGTCTAAACAAACAAACCGTTATTTTAAAACTTTACATTGTTGCATACTGTTCATTATTGCATTTTATTCCATCTAACAACTCGTAACTCACATTATTGGCAATAGTATAGCGTCTAACTGTGGAAAACATATTACATACCGTCTATGAGGTAGAAACAATGCACATGCATACCATTCTAATATGAAAAATGTATGGTAAGTAAATTACTTCTTGTTGATTCATTTCTAACTTGTCAATGTTATATTTCATGTAATGTATTTATACTGACGGTGACTTTTTGTTGTTTTAGCATTGATAAGGGCAAGTCACTTGCCAAAATCTAGATCTGCAAAATACAGCATTTTCTTACAAAAATAACTACAGATTGCTGCAAAACACCCATTTGGATATCATAAATGCAGTCGCGGGTGTAAAAAAAAAAAAAAAAGCTTCCTTTATGGAAAGCAACCTGATAAATCTGGCATTTCTTCCCATCGGTTGTGAGCACAGATGAGGCAGATGCCGGTTTTCAATCCTGAAACGAAGCGTTAGTCAGGTCATTGGAATCTGTTACAGGTAATCCTTACTTTTAGCCATGCGGGATTGACCGTGCACTCCAAGGCGCTTTGCTGTGAAGTGTGCGTTGGTCCCCGTCGGAGGTACGAGTCGTCCCTCGAGCATGTGTGTGTGTGTGTGTGTGTGTGTGTGTGTGTGTTTTGTCCTTAGCATGAGTTAGTATAAATACCGAGTGATCAAAAAGTCAGTATAAATTTGAAAACTTAATAATAAATCACGGAATAATGTAGATAGAGAGGTAAAAATTGACACACATGCATAGAAAACAGAGGTATTGCTAGACGCGTGAAAGATCTCTTGCGTGCGTAGTTTGGTGATGATCGTGTGCTCAGCTTGGCTTCCCAGGTCCGCAGATGTCAGTCCGAGCGATTATTGGCTTTGGGGTTACCTGAAGTCGCAAGTGTCTCGTGATCGACCGACATCTCTAGGGATGCTGAAAGACAACATCCGACGCCAATGCTTCATCATAACTCCGGACATGCTTTACAGTGCTGTTCACAACATTATTCCTCGACTACAGCTATTGTTGAGGAATGATGGTGAACGTATTGAGCATTTCCTTTAAATAACATCATCTTTGCTTTGTCTTAATTTGTTATGCTAATTATTGCTTTTCTGACCAGATGAAGCGCCATCTGTCGGACATTTTTGAACTTCTTTTTGTTCTAATAAAACCCCATGCCATTCCAAGCATGTGTGTCAATTATTACCTCTCTATCTACATTATTCTATGATTTATTAAGGCCGGCCGCGGTGGCCGAGGGGACTGAGGCGCTCCTGTCACGGTTTGCACGGCTACTACGGTCGGGGGTTCGAATCCCCCCTCGGGCATGGATATTTGTGCCGTCCTTAGTATAAGGTAGTTCATAAGTAGTTTGTAAGTTTAGGGACTGATGACCCCGTAGTTAAGTCCCATAAGCTTAACAAACATTTGAACATTTTTGATTTATTAAGTTTTCAAATTTATACAGACTTTTTGATCACCCCATAGTTTGTACTTCTAGGGGCTGATGATCATTGCAGTTTGGTCTCATAGTTTTACAAACATTTGAACATTTTATTATTATCTTTACTCATTGCGTTGTAAAGGGAACGACTGTGTGAGGTGCATCCTACCGAGATGTTTCCTGGAAAATTGTTTCTTCCAATGTCGGAAAACGGGCGGAAAAGGCTGCGCGTGTGCTCTTTCTGTTAAAATTCCAGTCATAAGGTTGTTGCCGCGGCGGAGTGTCCGGGCGCATTGAGGCGCTATGCTGCGATGCGCGAGGCTGCTGTACCTCGGGGGTTCGATCCTCTATCGGGCATAGATGTTTGTGCTGTCTTTAGTATAAGTTAGTTTTTAAGTAATTTGTAATTTCAGGGACTGATGATCCCGCAGTTAAGTCCTATAAGCTTAACAAACATTTGAACATTTAATTTTGAACATAAGGTTGTTAGTTGCTGAAGGAATTAGATTAGGTAACGAAACAATAAAGGAGGTAGATGAGTTTTGTTACTTGGGCAGTAAAATAACAAATGCTGGTCGCAGTACAGAGGATATAAAATGCAGAATGGCAATGGGTAGAATGGCGTTTCTGAAAAAGAGAAATTTGTTAACATCGAATATTGATTTAAGCCTAAGGAAGTCCTTTCTGAAGGCATTTGTATGGAGTGTTGCCTTGTATGGGAGTGAAACATGGACGATAAGCAGTGTGGACAGAAAGAGGATAGAGGCTTTTGAAATGTGGTGCTACAGAAGAATGCTGAAGATTAGGTGGGTGGATCGCCTAACTAATGAGGAGGTACTGAACCGAATTGGGGAGAAAAGAAATTTCTGGCATACCTTGACTAAAAGAAGGGATAGATTGGTAGGACACATTCTTAGACATCAAGGAATTGTGAATGTAGCGTTGGAGGGAAGTGTGTGGGGTAAAAATCGCAGAGGGAGACCAAGAGACGCGTATAGTAAGCAGATTCAAGTGGATGTGGGCTGTCGTTCTTATGAGGAGATGAAAAGGCTTGCTCAGGATAGAGTTGGGTGGAGAGCTGCATCAAACCAGTCTCTGGACTGAAGACCACAACAACAACAACAAGGTTGTTAGTGTAGGTCATATTAACTCCTAAGTATGTTGTTCTGTCTATTGAATCAAATAATAGGTTGTTGATAGTTATAGTGGGTGGAATAGCCTGTCTTTCACTCGTTACGAATACTAACTTTGCCTCATTTATCATTAATCCTATTCTTCAAGCTTCGTCCATCAGTTTCCTCCCAATCACCTCCAATTCCGTAGTATTTTTACCAATTAACACAACATCATAGGCAAACGCCGGAATATTAATCGTCCTACTCCTATGTCTACTCGGGTGCGTTTATTTCTAATTATTGTTAGGGTCTTACTCAGTGCTATATTGAACAGTGTTTGCAATATAACCTCGTCTTGTCTTACACCATATTTAACCTTAAATGTTTCTTAATGTGCTTTTCCCATTCTAACTAAGCATTTTGACGGATTAACACACAGATAGCTCATTCTTATCAATTTCTTTGCAAATTCCATATTCTTCCATCACCTTCTATAGCTCTTACCTCGTGATCGTGTCACAGGCCTTGTAGAAGGCAGTATGTAATTTTGTTGTATTGCCTGACCTGAAACCCACTTCAACTTCTTCTACTACGTCTTAAACATGAGGTTTGGGTCAGTTTAATGTGATTCTTGACAGAATTTCCTATTCTATACATAGCAGTGATATTCCTCTGTAGTCCTTGGTCATTGTTCAAATGTTTGTAAATGTAAGGGACCGAACTGCTAAAGGCATCAGTCCCTAAAGGACTACGCAAACTAACTTAAGCTAAGCACAACAACACAATTCGCTGCTCAATTGGTAGCAAGACGCCTTAGATCACACGGCCATGCCCGCAATACCTTGTACACTGTCTTACAGCCCATTTACAATATTGTACATATGAGGCCACTATGCGTTCTTCAGGTATCTCTCTTCCTGTTTCCATAAATGTGTTATCAGTGGGTGAATGAATGTACTCTTTTGTGTCTCCTCATTGGCGTGTTTTATCAGTTCTGTTCGAATCTGATCTTTTCCTCCTACTTTGTTTTTGTTGAACATATTGATAATCTTCACTTCTTCTAATCTTCGGAAACGCTGCTAATTGCATATGCTTGTATGTTTTGCAGAATTTTTTTTATAGTCAGGCGCATTTAGCAGGTTTTCAGAATATGTCTTCTAGTTCTCTAAATTCTTCTTCTCACTACTAATATAGTTTCCATCTGTCTTTCATCACACCAAGCACTGGTGTATATCACTTCTTTAACGCTTTTACATTTTTGTAGAATTGTGTTGTATATGGTTCTTGTTATGGCCAATTTGTGCGTTCTAAGCTGTCCTTCCAGACAGTTCGTCTTTCTTTCCTGATCGTTCTTTTCATTTCCCTGGTGTTTACTTTTAATTACGCTCTGTTTACATCAGTATCCTGTCTCAGCAGTCTCGCTTTGGACCTTTTCTTCTTGTTACTTCTGCTATGCTTTCATCATGAAATCTAGGTTTTGATTTAACTTACACCGATCACTTCCACTTCTCTTCCAGTCGTATGTGGTTTTTCTTTTTCGTCTACTTTCCAAGAGATTCCTCAGTTCTTTATTAAAAGCTTCCTTCACTTCCCCATCTTCCACAAGGTGTAAATTTACCCTCTGTGTTTCGTATTATACTCTCTTGTTACGATGTATCTTACTGTTTACCCTATTTTGATTTCTAATAGGTAGTGATATGGACCTCTTTAACCTGTAATCGTCCGTACAACTGTACACTGCTATGTCTAACATCTGTTATCAGATGGTCTATTTGATTTTTAGTATTATGATCTGGATTTCGCATGAAACTTTCGTTCTCCAGCGGAGTAAGACCGAGTATGAATCAGCATACCCTCCGTTACGGTGAAAAAAATTCATTCTAGCCATGTCTCCTTAATATCCTTTCTTCCAGTATTGCTAGTTCTGCAAGTTTCAGAGGAGGCCACCTGTGAAGTTTGGAAGGTATGATACGAGGTACTGGCGAAACTAAAGCTGTGAAGACGGCCCGAGAGGCATGCACAGGTAGCTCGGTCGGTATAAAGCTTTTCTGCGAAAGACAAAGGTCCTAGGTTCGAATTCCCGTTTAGTTTTAATCTCCAAAGTTTCAGCTTGGATAGTGTAATGGCTGAATGGTGACAAAAGTAAAAATGGAAATTAATGTTTTAATCGTTTTGAAAATAAGCTACAATGTACTGTGCAAGAATGTCTTACAGTAAATGGGCCGTGCGTTCATAATGTAATGCCGTAATCGAAATAATAGGCGTACCAGTGAGAAAAGCTGGTTGATCTGTAGCAAACATGCGATACCGATTACTTCTTCCGAGAAGAAAGATTTTTATATTCGGGATGCAAAATGATTAATTCTTATAATTTGTCAAGCCAAAAAGTATGAACTTGATGCAAACGTACGCAAAACGCGGGCTAGATTACAGAGAGAAAAAGTTATTCATGATAGGATTTGCTTGGGTTTCATTTTCTTGTAACTAACTGAACTAAGTTGAAATGAATGTCGCCGAAATAAAATAGAAAATTCGGAGTTACAGGGTTTCTGTTGTAATGAAAAATTTGAGGAGCATAATGACAAACAGTAACAGCCACACTATGGAACAAATTTGATGTCCTCTAAATTTTACCTGCTCTCACATCGAAACTATTGCGTGTTAATTAAAAGGTTCGAGTGCACAGGTAGGCGTATCCCGTCCGTAGGTGGGTGTTTAGCATTCATTCCAGCCTTTCAGTTGTACTCCGGTAATGAAATATCTCTAGAAAAAAAAGTTGGTCGAATTGTACTAACTTGAACGTGAGAACCTGGAAAAAAGTACGGTTTGGTCTAGAAAACACACACTGGCTACGATGGATCGAAAGTTTCTCACTATTCTCGCGTATTGATCGAAACTTCTCAACGAAGTGTCCTCTAGTATTGATCAAAAGTTCTGAACGCTGTGTTTTCTGGTTTCAGAATTATTTGCTTGGGACTAAGTGATTTACTACAGTTAAGACGATTGCTGCCGAAATAAAACCGGAAATTCGAAATTGCAACGTTGATTTACTACTGCCGACGCCTTCCACGACCTCTGTGTCGTAAAAAAACTTCAGTGGGGCAACGAATTATCCCGTGTTCATAAAAGCCTTATTAGACTTTAAGTCCTCTAATAATGGCGGTTTTCTTTGAGTCAGCACGCAGTTTCATTTACTTCGCAAAATTAATCTCTCTGTTTTACTGGTTTTTATTATAATTCATTCAGTATATCACCAAGATGATTATGTTCCTGTTAGGAATGTAAAATACGCAGCGAAGATGTAAAAAACTGAAGAGGTTAATCTGAAAGAAACTCTACTACAGAGATGTGGAAATGTAAACAACTGTATGGCAGTTTTGGCTGGTAGACCTCATCTACATCTACATGGGATACTCTCAAAATCACATTTAAGTGCCTGGCGGAGGGTTCATCGAACCACCTGTACACAATTTATCTTCCGTTCCATTCTCAAACAGCGCGTGGGAAGAAAGAACATCTGAATCTCTCCGTTGTAGCTCTGATTTCTCGTATTTTATTCTGAGGATCATTTCTACCTATGTAAGTGGGAGTCAACGATATATTTTCGCATTCGGAGGGGAATCTTGGCGATTGGAGTTTCGTAAGTAGCCCACGCCGCAGCGATGAGCGCCGTTGTTGTAATGTTTCCCATCCCAGATCCTGTATCAGTTCCGTAACGCTGTCTCCCCTTTATCGTGACAGTACAAAACAGCTGCCCTTCTTTGGACTCTTTCGATGTCTGAAGTAATAATAATTCCTATGTATTTTGTGGAGTTCACGGCCTTCACGTTTGATTGATTTATCTTGTAAACAAAGTTCAACGAATTTCTTTTCATACTCGTGTGGACGACTTCTCACTTCTCATTATATAGAGTCAATTGCCAATTTTTACAGCATAGTAATATCTTATGTAGATCGATCTGCAGTTGGTTTTGATCTTCAGATCATTTTACTAGACGGTAAATGATGGCGTTGTCTGCAAGAAACCCAAGAGAGCTACTTAGATGTTCTTCCAAATCGTTTATGTAAATAAGGAACAGCAGAGGACAAATAACACTACCCTGTGGAACGCCCGATATCACCTCTGTTTTAGTCGATGTTTTACCATCGATTACTACAAACTGTGTCCTATCTGACAGGAAATCCCCTATCCAGACGCAAATTTGGGGCGCTATACAATAACTACGCAATTTGGGTAAAAGCTGTTTGTGAGGTACGGTGTGAAAGCCTTCTGGAAATCAAGAAATACGGAATCGATTTGCGAACCTTTGTCGATAGCACATCACTTCGTGTGTGTAAAGAGCTAGTTGTGTTTCGCATGAACGATACTTTCTAAATCCGTGTTGACCTTGGATCAACAGATCATCCTGTTCGAGATAAGGGATCGTTCTGCCACCGTACTGCAAGTCTTTTTCATTGACACCTCATGGGTGACTTGCGTGTCGATGATGACGAAGTAATGACAACACACAACACCCAGTCCCCTGCCAGGAATCGAACCAGGGCGCGATAGTTAGCGATGCTATCGTCTGATTTGCGGAGGCGGACTTCAGAGATGCGATTTTTTCTTTTCCAAAAAATTAGAGTGTCTGGCCAGTACTCAGCTTAGTGCCGTCGATTGTAACACGAAAAAAAAAACAATGAATAAATGCAAGTGCTAGCTGTAGGAATAAAATTCCTTCTTCAGACAGGAGACAGGAGGGTGTAGACACGGAGAAGAAAGGAATGTGAATTTAATTTACTCCCAACCCAGGCCATGAGGTAAGGATGGAGAAAAGGTTGTTGCGTGGGAGTCAAAGGCAAATATTCTTCTGTAAGAGATTCTCTGTCGTCTACGAGGCATACTAAAGCTGCTTACGCGAAACAACAGCACGAAAGGCAATTTACAGTTCGTCTACACGACCCCCTTTCGCCCCTTAGCACAGCGTTTGTACTTGGCGCTGCTAGGGCTATTTATGTGTTTCTGTGCCGCGGCGAATTAGCCGTGCGCACTGGGGCGCCGTGCTGAGATGTGCGCGGCCGTTCGGCGTTGGGGATTCG
Source organism: Locusta migratoria (assembly GCA_026315105.1). Taxonomy (NCBI): domain Eukaryota; kingdom Metazoa; phylum Arthropoda; class Insecta; order Orthoptera; family Acrididae; genus Locusta; species Locusta migratoria. The sequence goes on along the minus strand of CM048747.1, from coordinate 167,600,480 downwards.
AGTCCCCCCTCGGGCACGGGTGTTTGTGTTGTCCTTAGGTTAGTTTACCTTAGTTTAAGTAGTTTCTAAGCTACGGATTAATAACCAATCAGTTGAGTACGATAGATTTACAAACATTTGATTTTTAATATGTTCCTGCTCTGAAATGCTAATCGTATGCACCTCTAAACGACACAAATTTCATCTAATTTGGTTGCTTCCCTCAGATTGATTCATTTTGGGTGGGCAGTAGTGTATATTAGTCAAACATTCTTGGAATCACTCTAAATTCTCATGAGCTGGTAAAAATCTATAGCGACTGTGAACATTCGGTCATCACAGGACAGGTTACTCTGTAACTTCATAAATTTGGTATGTTCTTAATATTTTTCCATTAACTTTTTAGATATCATACTTTGTAAACAGTAGCTTACATTCAGTTGTAACATTTGTTTAACAGATCTGAAGATGGACAGCTGTCCCGAAACCGTTCATGTTTTAGAAGATAAAAGCGATCTGGAGACTGATATTCAAGAATTTTAATCTGTAGCGGGTTTGTGCTAATTACGGAGCCGGAAATAAAGGAGAAGCCTACCGCTCCTCATGTGCGCAACAAGTGATATTACTGGTCAAGAGATGCAATAATTGTTTTTACAGTCACTGACTTCGGAAATAGACTGTGGCCATCAATTTCCGTGATATCGTGCTATTACATACGCTGAACGTTGCCGCTGAAAGTGACAATGGAATTGAATTATAACAAAAATATGTTGACATTGTGTATTGCAAATGGTTGCGTATATAACGAGTTAAAAGAACCTTTCGCAGCGGGATCAAAATTCTTATTTATATTTAAATGTGATTTCTTTCATTCGTTTTGCCATTGGAGAAATTCGCTTCTATTGAATAAATGATTCAGCAGTACTCATCAGTATACACATATAGAGCACGCACTGTCGGTTTACTGGATCGCGTCAGATTTCAATTCCCAATATTTTCGAATGCAACCATGAGAGTGGAAATGTACTTATATTCTCGCGTCAAACCTTCGATAACGCTCCTTTTCAGCCTTACGTAATTACTTTATCTTAATGGTAACGGCAGAAATTTACTTCCTTCCTACTCAAACTCTTATAATATTTACAAACAACATTGTTTTAAAGTATTAAAGAACTCTTCAGATACCTCACTTCTTACCAGCAAGTAACCTGACACCATAATGAGCACCAAAGCGTAAATGCTTTCCTGAGAATAATTCTCCATTCTTTCCAAATTAAAACTGTAGACTAGATGTGGCTTAAATTCAGAGAAATAGTATCGATAGAAATTGATACTTTTGTAGTCAATAAAAAAATAATAAATAAAAATGATGTGTTTGACGACCCACTTTAAGTTTTCCTGTAGTTTATTATTATTATTGCAAATACTTCAGAGAAAGATAATAAAAACAAGGGAAATGACGTTTATAAGGAGATGTAATACAAAGTCTCCAACAATATAAAAATCGCATATAGATTACAATGTAATTAAACAACAACCAGTGATATTCTGCTCCGAGCACGCCGATTTAATTATAATGAATTCCTTTGAACAAATGAAGTTGTAAATCATTTCTGATCTTAAAACGTTAATGCACGATACGATTACGACTCTACAATTACAATATTTATGCGCTCAACACGTAATATTCTCTCTGACTGAAAATAATTTAGATAAGATATCTGTGTGGTACAAAAATTGGCAATTGACCCTTAATAATGATAAGTGTGAAGTCATCCATATGACCACTAAAAGAAGCCTGTTAAAGTTAATTTACACGATAAATCAGTCAAAACTACAGGCCGTAAATGAATTAAATACCTAGGAGTAACAATTACAAACAACTTAAGTAGGAAAGAATACATAGGAAATATTGTAGGGAAATCGGAAAATAAAAGTTTCGTTGGCAGAACACATAGAAGATGCAACAGTTCTACTAAAGAAACTACCTACACCACACTTGAGCGTCTTATTTTAAAGTATTGTTGCGCATTGTGAGATCCCCAGCCAGTAGGATTGACGGACGATCTAGAGAAAGTACAGAGAAAGGCAGCTCGTTTTGTATTATGGCGATATAGGGGAGTGAGTGTCACGGAAATGATACAAGAGTTAGGGTGGAAATAAAAGAAGGGCGCTATTCGTTTCGGCGAGATATATTTGCGAAATTTGTTTCACTAACTTTCTTTTCCGAATGCGAACCGTAGTGGCCGTGCAGACTGTGACTGGCGCGCCGCAGTACGCTGGGTCACCGTGGCCGGTAAGATAAAATGGCAGTTGATCCAAAATACTGAAAAGTGCTAAGTTGTCCACATGATAATTAAAAGGAACGCGTCGTTATCAAAGTTTTTCAAGAGGAACCAATGATATCTGAAGCTGTTAATCCAGCTAAACACCTAAGAATCACTATTACGATAGAATTCAGTTGTAAAGAACACTTGAAAAATTGTGTTGATGACTAAACGAAAGCTGCGTTTTGTTGAACACACTGGACAAGCAACAGAACTACTGAAGAGACTGCCTACAGTATCTTTGTTCGTCCAGTTGTAAAATACTGTCGCATGGTGTGAAATCCTTATTACATGGGACTGAGGGAGGCAATCAGAAGAGTACAAAGAAGCGAAGATCGTTTTGTAGTATCGCGATACTGCTGGGAGAGTGAACACAAGTGGTACAGGAGAGGGCGTGGAACTCATTACAACAATGGCGTATTTCGTGGGGGAAAGATTTACTTACGAAATTTTGCCGTCTTTCTCAGTTGACTCCCACCTACATAAGAGAAAACAAGAGAAACAAAATATGAAAAACGGAGATATTTAATTGTTTCTTTCTTAACGCGTACTACTCGAGAGTGGAATCGAAGATAAATGATATGATATGATATGATAAACCCTCTGTAAGCCACATATGTAGGTTTCCAAGGAACCCATGTAGATGTAATTGAAGAGATAATACTGAAATAAATAAATACTGCAAAAGACCACAAGACTTCTGTAAATCAATTTATTTCACCGTTACCAGTTTCGGGCCTGAGCTCATCATCAGACGGTAGTATTGATTTGAGATCTACATTGGTCTCCTAAAGATAAGCATTGATGAAAACCTAGAAATATTACATTTTGCAGAAAAAGGAGCACAAATGAATTTGCTTGAAGAAATTGAAATTTATAGCCAAATTCACAGAAAACCTGACTGTATCCTGAATGATCAGCTAGAATAAAGAAACAAATCTCAAAATTTCAATCAAGAAAGATGACATTTAACTGATAGAAAAGTTTCTTCATTGCCTGTTATAAGCTGATTTCAAATGTAAAATTGCATTTAATAAAAAATGAGCATAAGTATCTTTTCAGTTGTACTGCAGTATGCTATATCAGTAAATATGTCACGTTCTTTGGTGCATCAAATCAGCTGATGCAAACAAACGCCGCCATCTTGAAATGAGTGTAACTCACAGATCAACATGGAGCGATACAAAAACACACATCCCTCTCCTATAATGTATAAAGGAGACCTTTCTTCTGAAGTAAGTTCATTGTATGAGCATAGTTGTAATCTTAATTCATGTGTAAACAATACAAGCAAAAAAAACTTTGTTATATGTGTGGTAGAAATATATAAACTTTATAGCCTACAGATTCCCACACCTTTGTTATTTTAGGAGACCAATGTACACCTGAAATCAATACTACCGTCTGATGATGAGCTCAGACCCGAAACTAGTAACTGTGAAATAAATATATTTACAAAAATCTTGTGGTTGGTTGCAGCATTTATTAACTACCGTATTATTACGAAAACAGCTGCGATTTTCTCAAAGCAAATATGTAAACATATATTGACTATCTGCTTTTTGATTGCTGCAATTTATTAAAAGAGAGGGACCATCTCAGAAAAAAAAAATAGCTGCCAAAGGAGGTGGATGGCCTGTCAGTAAATATGACTTAGTCCATAAATTCACTACAGACTTTTACAATTTTTATAATTCAATAAGATTTCCTGATGTATAAAATTGTTTGTTCCTTTGTAAACCCTGTCAACTTATGTACTGTAACTTGTGTCTGAAAAATATCTGATGTAACCGCCTGAATCTAACCATCAAACATGTAATATTTCTGTGTAATGGGGCAAGTTAAATAAAGTTGAAGAGATAATTATAAAACTAGAGAAGTCGGTTTATAAATATTCGAACTGACGAAATGAATAAGGTAACATGAAACGAATCGTTTTAGTGTTGGTAGAACGAAACTTTTAAATGTATTTAAGCCTTTAGTTCACTCTCTAAAAGGGTTTGATTTCGTAAGTAGGATAAAAGGAAATTTTGCTGGTGCTTGATCATTAATACCGTTTTGTGAAAGTATTTTTTTTTTAGATCTATACAGACCGCTGTCGTTCATATGACTGTTCAATTAACAGAAGCTCGTATCTTGATTTTTACCTGAATATCACACCTTTATAAATGCGGGATGTGTAAACGAGAGACTTCGGGCTGGTGGTATCTGAAAGGAGAGGCAATGTCTCCCAGCAAGATTTTACGAATATTGGCAAATTACGTTCCACGAAAGTTTCGAGTGGTGTTGTTCTTTCACAAAGCGGAACTTTCTGGAAGCGCCTAGTTAGGACCTTCTCTCGGGGACCCGCCCCCCATTATGAAACTAGAGCACTGCACCTGCCCCACCCGCCCCGATGTCTCGTTGCTGAACTTTGTTCACACCGTGGGAAGCTACGTCTGCAGCTGCAAGTTCTCTGCGCCGAAAACGTTTGCAAGTTTTCGTTCCAACTTCCTCCGCTTGTCTCTAGTGCGACGTTACCTGAAGAGACGGTCAGGGAGGGCATGCACGCTTATAGCTGTCCCTCTTCACTCATAACCCAAGGTGGAGAAGCAGAAGTTTGTCTACGATAATCGTGAGCAAACTTCCGCCTTGATAATTAACTGTATATTGCTCTCATGACTCCCTCCCTTTATTATTATTGCCATTATTATTATTTGGAAAGATTAAAAGCTACACTTGTACCTGTTCTGCTTCTTTGCCATCGCTAAACATACACACTAATAACAGCATTATCATGCAATGAAGGCTTTCACGACAGGATGTCATATTTGCTGGTAGAACTTCCGGGTTATAAGGCCGTGGTCCATGAAACTTTCCAGTTTCACCTGACGTTTCGTCCAGAGCTGCGCCGGACATCTTCCGAGGTCTTCTTACTTGCGTTGAGTCTTGCCGACTGATGCGTCGGGTGTCTGAGAGCGCCATATGTACTGTAAAAAGTGGGCGTGGTCAAGCTGTCACGTTATCAGCAGAGATAGTCCCTGTCAAAGATAAAACATCACTATCGATTGCAATCGGTCAGAGATAAAACCTGTCGATCTTTCAGAGCTACTGTCCATATGTCGCAAAGTTTCATGGATTCTTCTTTCCAGTTAAAATTTTCTTTCTGTTTGTATATTTCAATAGCTTCCCTGTATTATCGTGGAGAATAATTCGTCATTGTAGATAAAACTGATGTTTCAAAAAACCTCACTATATGACTTCCAGATTGAAGAGCATGCTCTGCCACAGCCGATTTCTGTCTTTTTCCTAGTCGGTAAAGACTTTTGTGTTCCTTCAGCCTAGTTTCTATACTTCTTTTTGTGGTTCCAATATAACCTTTATCACACGTACATGGAATTTTATAAACGCCACAAGCAGAAAGAGTAGGTCGTTTATCTTTAACAGAACGGAGTACCTGACATATTTTCTTAGTTGGTCTGAAAACCGGTCTGATGTGTTTGAGTAATATTTTTCCTATTTGATCAGTTACTTTTACGATATATGGCAGGGAAACTGTGTTCTTCCATCGTTTTATGGACCACGGCCTTATAACCCGGAAGTTCTACCAACAGTATGATCGTAAAACCGTTTCATGATTTAAAAAATTGGTGTAATTCTTGAGTTTCTCCCGGCGTATTTGACAATCAAAATATCCACAGGTGTACGGCCGGTCTACAGTGTCCGAAGGACACAATATTTCGGCGACCATACATGTTGCCATCGTCAGGTGAACTGACGGACTGAGCTCCTGGAAATGCGCCGGCACGGAGATCCGCACGCTACGGCGGCTCGAAGGGAACTGGGTTCTAGCCCGGTGGCGGGCGATTTAAGTACACTCCGTCCACGGAGCGCCCCCTCGGTGGTCCGCGCCCTGCGCCGCGGTCGCGCAGTGGAGCCGATTGCGACGGCGTCTGAGATGACGTCGATGTGAGGGCTGTGTCCGCCGTGGTCGTCACTACGTTACGTTTGCTAGGTTTACTCTCAATCGAGCCAATCACTAGTTCCCACAGTCACGGTTTATGAGGTCGTCACTAGTTCGAATTTCAATGGCCTCTCAAACGACGCAGTCCAAGTATCTCCATGTCTGTACTAGAATCCTAGTGCGTTCATACTCCATCGCGTGATTCTCCGACAATCAATGTTCAGCGACCGCCGAATTGCTCGTACACATCAATCGTGGGTGCCTCTGGTGTTCAAGGCATCGATCCTCGACGGTACGCGTCGTCTGTCCAATATATGACTTGCCACACTGACACGGAATCTGGTACACGCCGGCCTTCCTCAAAATGAGATCATCTTTGGCGCTACCCACCAGTGCACGAATTTTGTTGCACAATTTAGTGTCTTTGTGGTTTTGAGTCTGACTATTGGTTCGCTGTAACTGTGGACAATGTTCTATCCTGTGTATAATACTCTATCCTGTGCAGGACTTTATGAACAAAGTTGTTTTATCAAAAGAGCAGCAATAATGCTGCTACTCTTAGTGAGTACTCACGCATTAAAAGAATACAGGGCGGTGAAGTTTCCACGTGTAAATCCATGATTGTTAGGTTTGAATTAAACAAAGATTATCTGATGCAGAGAGGTCCGGGGGCCAATTATGCAACAAACTGTTGAAGGCGTTCGTTTATTCGTTTCGTATTGTCCAACTTTCGACCACGATAACACAGTCTAACACATACAGTCACGACACTCCAGCAGATTTTTGTTATACACTACGACTGCAACGCTCCAAGCGGCCGGCAAGCTACATTTCTGGATACGGTATTGGATGAGTGGGAATAGTATGGTTTTTATTGATTTTTACAGACTTTTCACACCAAGGAACGTATGTAGTGCCATAAAAATAGGCAATAATTTAAAATTAGCGCCACCTTTATCTTTATTAGGTTTACTGAGGTACTAAAAGGTACATTGCATGACAGTTTATTTAAAATTAATTTTTAGCCTACAGGCTTTTTCTGAATGATATCATTTTCTATTAAAAATAAGAAATGGCTAAGAAACATCAGAAGACCTGCCTTTGGCAAAAAGTCGTCGTTTTTCTACTCAGGAAAGTTAAGGTTTCTTCACTATAATTGCAGTAAAATCGGTGAGAGTGGAACGTAGGAAACGCATATAGAATGCAATAACTACAGTATTTAACGTATCAAAGCAGCTACCACAGCTGTAGCTGAAGGAAAAACGTCATAGACAGGGCAATATAATGATAAAAGTAACCAAACTGTTTTCAACAAAGAAGAACCCAATTCCACAATTGTTGCTACAACTGAACCACAAACGGCAAGAATCTTCAAGACATTGTCTTCTTAAGTTAAAGTAATGACACTCAAACGAATATGCGCGTATCAGTAAAACAAGTGAAGGCTAAAAATGTGCGAATCATTACACTACACACCGAATTGATACGCGTCAAAAAACTCTTGTCATAGTAAGAACACACCATAATAGAACTTTATATTTCTCTTATGTTTATATTCTACTTACTTTCAGCGGGACATAATGCAAAATATCACATATTCGTAAATATTTGTTCATGACGAAGTTGTTCATTACACCTCTGACTCAGTTGAATTCGGCTGTTTTTACATTAATGTCCGTGTTACGTATATCTCTTAATATTTTACTAATGCTTGCATCGCAAAAACTATACCAACTACTTCGTTAATAACGCACACAAATAATTATAAACAAACATCACTCCTACGGCGGCTTGCCCACCTCTAGGAGCGCTAGTGTAGTAGAACTGTCAGTTGGTAACACTCTCACAGCAGTGAGTTTCGCAACTGTATTTGTTAGACTGTGACGATATTACAACTGCTTTCCTTTTTTGGGGTTTTATGTTTGCCCATTACTCCCACTTCCATTTTCTGTGTAATTATCTTCTCTCATGAGTTTTTCCTGGCTTTACTTTCGGCTTTTCTTAAAAAACCTGAATGGGAGCGCTGTATGATGTCCCAGAATGAAAATAACACTGACGTTCGCAAAAGGTTTTTAAAATTTATTTGATAGGAGGGTGACCGGTTTAGATTTACTCTGAGAACATCATCAGACCGACTGCCGATTGTCGCACGCTCATCGCCTCGGCATTAACGACGAATGTGTCTGATGATGATCTCAGAGTAGATCGAAACCGTTCAGCTTCTTATCAAATAAATTGTAAAAACATTTTGCGGACGTGGCTGTTATTTTCATTCTGAAACAGATACAAGTTCGCTGACGTTCCAATAGGAGACTATGTTTTCTAAACTCATGCTATATGATGGCATAACTGGTCCCACTTCTTCGAGCTCTCTCTCCACCTCAGTGAACCAAACCCATTTTGTTTACTGAAAATGGGTAACGAGGCGTTTTGTGAGTGTCCCGGACTCTTTAGAGTCACACTGTCCATAAAACAATCCGTTTTTTTCCCCAGATGGTATCATTTATGTTCTCTACGTGGGTTACATCATCATCTATATTCCCCGACTGCATTATAGGACTTAGGATATTTCTTATAATTTTCCTTTTCTTTGGCTTCAAGTTTATCGATTACACTTTTTTTTATTCATTTTGAGGCCCTCAAAAGCTTACAAAACCTCCTTCGGACGAATAGCAGTACAGTAATACCTTAGTTTTGCAATTGAACGATATCGATTATTGTTCTAAATACTTTTAGTTAAATGGCATGCTGTTTCTATTTTTTCGTTTGTGACGTGAAGACTTCTTTCTATGATAAGCTAGTTGTTTTCCTTCTCCGAGTTATTTAAACTTTGTTACTCGCTCCCTTGGTGGTAACCTGAAGTTGGTTACAAACTCCGTTAATTCAAATGAAATCTGAAGGCCCATCTTCTATGCTTGCATGTTAATCTGATTAATCTGTCTCTTTGGTGTTTCTGCAGAATCAAAGAAAATTAGCGAAATAGGTTTCAAGATTTTGTTTCCTGTATTCCAGCTTTACAATATTTTCAGTTTCTCCATTTTTCAGTTCTTCGGGCTATTCACGGATCACTTTCTCGAGAACATAGTACAATAGCAGAGGTGACCGCCCATCGTCTTGCCCTAATCAACTGTTTATTTCAAAAACATTTGAAACTTCTCCTCTAAATTTCACTTTTGAGGTGGTGTTGGTCAGTGTTTGTTAGATGATCGCTTTGATCTTGATGCCTATACCAAGTTGTTCTAGAATTCTAATCAAGGTGGTCCGATCAATCCAGTTATATGCCTTTCTGAAATCCACGAAGATAACCACAAAATCTGCATTCCTGAGCGTCAGATGCAAAAGAATGAATTTGAGATTTATTATCTGTTCGACGCTTGAGCACTCTTTCCTGAAACCACCTTGGTATTCTACTATTTGTGGGTCTACTTGTTCCTTTGCTCCAGTTTGCGGAGATTTTGCCAGAATCTTATAGGCTGTTGACATGAGAGGGATACCACGATAGTTATTTCCATTATTTTACCATTTTTTATGAAGATGATGAATCAGAGCAGATTTACAGTCGTTTGGGGTCCTTTGGGTTTCCCTAGCTTGGTTAAGGAGTTGTTGTTGTTGTTGTGGTCTTCAGTCCGCAGACTGGTTTGATGCAGCTCTCCAACCTACCCTGTCCTGTGCAAGTCTCTTCAGCTGAGAATACGTTCGGCAACCTACATCCTTTTGAATCTGCTTACTGTATTCGTCCCTCGGTCTCCCTCTACGATTTTTACCTCAAACTCTTTCTTGTAATGCTAAGTGGACAATTACTTAATGTCTCAGAATCTCTTCTGTCAGGATATACCAGAGACTCCTTTTCTCCCCAATTCTGTTGAGCACGTCCTCATCTGTTATGTGGCCTATCTATCTAATCTTCACCATTCTTCTGTAGCACCATATTTCAAAAGCTTCTATCATACTTTCTTTCTGTACTCCTTTATCGTCCACGTTTCACTCCCATGCAATGCTACATTCCAGACAAATGCTTTCAGAAAGGACTTCCTAACATATAAGTTAATATTGGATGTTAACAAGTTTCGCTTCTTTAGAAACGCTTTTATCCCCATAATCATTCTGTATTTTATACCTTTTTTACTTCGGCCATCAGAAGTTATCTTGCTGCCCAAATAACAAAATTCATCTACTACTTTTATTGTCTCATTACCTAATCTAATTTCTTCAGCATCGCCTGATTTTTTGACATTACATTCCATTACTTTCTTTTTACTCTTGTTAATGTTCATCTTATATCTTCCTTTCAAGACACTGTCCATTCCATTCAATTCATCTTCCAGATCCTTTTAAGGATTTATTCTTATGATACCTAAAACTGTTAAACGCAATATGCGGCGTTTAAAGCAATACATGTGGTCTGTCATGAAAATTTCTGCCAGAAGTTGTGAAATGATAAACGTATATACTTCATGGAGGGATATGGTAGTCTCATTGAGCGACGTTTGTGATCCGGAACGCGTTCATGGAATTCACAACAAATATTATAATCTCAAGGGGAAATTTGAATGGTTTATTGGTTATTTCTCCCTTTCACGTCCTTACAATTGTTTCCAAAGGTTTCATTGTACTGCTGTGACTCGTTTTCATTGTAGTCTGTAGAATAAGGAAAATTTTATAATAAACATCCTGTGTCATTAAAGCAGGCAGCACTGTAATAAATGTTCGATTATGTGGTACAGTCAATACGTTCTGACATTGACGCCTCGAGGATAGGCAACTACACGATTCAGTATATGCTAATGCTATTGTGTAATGCCATGAAATACGACATCGTGTGCTACATGGATGCCTATCCTCCAGGCGTCACATCTCATAGCTAATTGCGGTTTTGATGGATATTTTACGCGGTTCCTATTTCAGCTGGGAATATGGGATGAAACGTTTTTGATTTAGGTAAGAGAAGTGCACGATTTATAGCATTTAGAAGAAATGTATTACTGTAGGCATTTAGAGTATATAGGCAAAGTTCTTTTCATATGTTTACTGGACTCCAATTAATGCTTTGGTACTGGCACCACTTTTATATGCACAGTTCAGATTTTACGAGCAATTTTTTTCCTTATGAGAGTGCTACGGATCTGTTAAAACTTTGCACGAACGTAGATAAATGGATAAAACATTTTTTACCGGATGTTTACTATTCGCTTTCCATATACGATGGTTTACCGTGGTACTAAATTTAGCAGTTCTTGAGACTCGTTCGACGTTGCAAAAATGTTGCATTAAAAAGTTAATACATGGGGAAATGAGAAAATTTTCACATCTCATCTTATAGTCGAACTAGCAGAAAACCCGGCAGTTCTAGGGTATTTATTTATTTATTGCAGCCTTGAGTTAGTACTTATCATATCCCTTCTCTCTCTCTTTGTCAATCTCTCTTTTAAAGCATATTACATTTATTGGAGAATATTTCAAGAAATAAGGCTGTCTTGCGTAATGTACAAAATTATAAGTGCAGTATCCAAAGAAAGAAAGAATGATAATAATCAAAATACAAATGACATATAAAATTCGTGCGATTTCATATTTATTGACTCGATGTTGCACAGGTGTATAATTTTTCAGGTATATATTCATTTGAATAAGTGCTGTGTGTCTGTAAAATGTGTTGCGAATACAGTTAGTAGTAAAGAAGTAATAGATTATAACCTGATGCGTGATGGGGCGGTTTTCCATGAACGCTACTCTTTATGCGGTCGTATCTCATGAACTATTTGTTACATTGTGATACATTTCAAAGGTACATTCAGCTATATGTATTCATACTGCATGTAAAATTTCCTACGGCTACAATTTGTGGTGTAGAAAATATAAATTGTAACGTCATACCGAATGTCGTAGTTTTAACCCATAAACAGCTGAAAAGTAGTAAGCGAGAAACTTTTTTCCTTTCATTATTTTCTTGGGGTAGTCAGCGAGAAAAAGTTTCCTAACGGTTTGAAATTATGTTTAAAAATTTGTTGCAAATCACTAGGTGCTGTTCTTCTCAAATAGTGGACTGATAAAACACTATCACTTGCCACAAGACGGGGACGTTTTCATTGGTTATGACGTCATAGATCCTGAACTATCGGCCCTATCGAAAAATCCTTTCTTAGCTGACGTCTTCTACCTACAAACGACATTCCTGCCAAATTTAAGCTTCATGGGTGAAATAGTTTTCGAGATTTCGTGTTTAGTCAGTGAGTGAGTGAATGAGTGTCCTTTCGCTTTTATATAGAGTGAGATTACGACTGTAAATGCGAAGTCAAGATATGGATTCCAGGAGTTGGATGTTCCTTGGTTCGGGCCGGCATTATCTGCCGAAAGCTCCGCCGCACGGCGCTGCTGTCTGTCTTTAATGATGGCTGTTGTGACACACGTCCACGGCGTAAGAGCAAAGAAGTGTAATTCGTTTTGTATGGAGCCAGAGACGAACGACCTTCGGGATCTACAGTGAAATGTATCCACATATGGGGAAAAGTGTCTCGCTTTGAGAAATGTGAGGTGGTGGAGCTGTGAATTGCAAACAGGTGGCCAAATCTTGCATGACAAAGAACGGTCGGGGAGGTTGCGTTCGTCGCCGCATGACGAAAACATTTGAGTGGGAGATTCCGGAAACCCACCATACAGTTTAGAATTTGCGTGTTTTCGGACTGTTTGTGAATTTCTTGGCAGGACAGAGTTTCATAAGAAACGATGAACGAAGGACAATATTCGTAGGGTGGTTCTTTAGTAAGCCGCAACCATTCTACAGCAGAAGCAACTCAAATTTAGTGTTCCTATTGGATACAAGTATGGTACGATGCGGAGATTACGTGGAATAACAGTGTAAGGGGCGTAGAATAGGATGTATGATTGTAGTGTATCCTATCTCATATTGGAATACATAACAATGAATCCGTATTCCCGTTGTTTACGACATAACTTGAGAACGGCTGGACCGATTTTGGTCATCTGTCTTTTGTTGTGTTCGTAATTCTCAGAACAAGGTTTTTGGGGTGACCTTTCATAAGTGCACAGTATGATTGACTAGTATTAAGTTTTTCAATGTATTCATGTATGTAATTTCAACAGAGTATTTTCGAATATAATCCAATTCTGGATTTATTTGTTCAACATTTATAGGTGCACATCGATCATTAGGATCTAACGCATGAAACAGGTTTCGTGAAATGCTGGGATGATTACTGTGTAATAATTTGCCAGTACTGCCAAACAATGTGCTTGTATGTCATTGACACCTAGTCTATATTACATCTAGGCAATGTGGCAGTTTCAAAAGAAACTCTGAAAACATTCCTCTCCAAATATGCCAGCACACAACCACAAGAATATTTTTCGCAATAGCAGTGGGTATTGGTAGCACTGCAGCAATGTGTTATATCTTAGTGAATACAAAACAATTAACAAATACTACTCTCTGCAGTCTATCTAATGATCTCATGTTGTGATCATTCAGAATAGCTGTTATACCATTCATCTTCTGAATCCAGTTTAATAGACACATTTCCCTTGGGTTTGATGTAAACGTCATGCCCAGGTGGTGAATCTGAACAGTTTTTTGTATCCAGGAGATTTCCATGTTTCCTGCATATGGACCTAAAGGCAATATTTTGTATTTATGCGGATTAAGTCTCGCACCACATGCATCTTCAGAACAAATTATTATTCTTCGCAATTCATCAATCTCCATTTTATTATTGATAGAAAAGCTAACATTATCAGCAAAAGCATAACACACTGTTTTTGTATTAAAATGTTTAAACCACCTGAGCTGCACCGACATATCTACATCTACATCTACATCGATACTCTGCAAATCACATTTAAGTGCCTGGCAGAGGGTTTATTAACCACCTTCATAACTTTTCTCTACCGTTCCATTCTCTAATAGCGCGCGGGAAGAAAGAACACCTAAATCGTTCCGTTTTCGATCTGATTTCTCTTATTTTATTGGGATGGTCATGTCTCCCTAAGTAGGTGGGTGCTAGCAAAATATTTTCACATTCAGAACTAAAAGTCGGTGATTGAAACTTCGCAAACAGATCACGCCGCAATGAATAACGTCTTTCTTTTAATGATTTCCACCCCAATTCGTGCAACATTTCCGTGACGCTTTCCCCCCCGTAACGTGATAAAACAAAACGAGCTGCCCTTCTCTGAACCTTCTCAATATCTTCCGTCAGTCCCACCTGGTGAGGGTCCCACAAGGGGCAACAGTACTCCAAGAGAGGACGCACAAGTGTGATGTAGGCAGTCTCTTTGGTGGAGCTGGTGCATCGTCTAAGCGTTCTGCCAATGAAACGTAACCTTTGGTTCGCCTTCCCCACAATATTTTCTATGTGTTCTCTCCAGTCAAAGTTGTTCGTAATTGTAACTCCTAGGTATTTGGTAGAATTTACGACCTTAAGGTTTGACTGATTTATCGCGTAATTGAAGTATACATATGGTATACGTGTTTTATTTGTTGGTACTTACCTCTACTTACAAAATTTCAAAGTGAATTTTCTCGAGAACTTTGTATAGTTTCGCCGATTGGCTTTGGGTGATTGTTATTTGAGTTCGGAATTTCATGTACCATATTATATATATATATATATATATATATATATATATATATATATATATATATATATAAATCTAAAATCCGATATCCATGTGGTCTCCTTGTGAGATAAGTATGGTTTTGTTGTGCTGCTGTATAAAGATTTTAGCCAGTTGCAGCGTTAATGCCATTTACACACTGGCGACTTGGTCGCCGCGATTGAGCCTTGCAGTTCAGTCGCTGCAGTTGGAGACTGTCGCGCGGCTCAGTAACGCGGCAGCGCCTCTACGGCGAGAGCTGTATGTGTGCTGGTGCTGACTGCCGACCAGTTATCAAATGGACTCTGACGACCAGCTGCTGCCTTTCGCTCTGCTGTTGAAAAGAACATACAGACACCGCCGGCGCCAAAGAAAATACTGGATACAGCCTCTGTTAACTACTCGAGAGAAACACGAACATTGTGAAAAAATTAAGAGAAATTAAAAATTAAGATAAAACTGCAAAATTCTGAACTAAATCAGAATGCCTGCAGGTACATTCACGGCTTATAATAATTGTAACAAAGTTCGCGCTCTAGACTGTTTCTCATAAAAATTGCAAGAGAAGTATTGTGCTATTTACCCTAAAATGTTCCCAAAAATATACGATGTATTCTAATAAGAAATAAAGACAATAATACATACCAAAATCGTTTTTCTACGACACTGTTTTATTTTCGAAGTCAGGAACAAATTACTTACACATCTCCTCCCAAGCATCACGTTTTTCTATCTAGTCCGTAGCATACAAACTATTTAAAGACCCGCTCGGTTAGCCGTGTGGTCTGACGCACCGGTTTCCGAGACGGAGAGGCGTACCGGCACCGATTCGAATCCGCCCCGCGGATTAACGAAAGTGGTCGGAGTGCCGGCCAGCATGGATGTGGTTTTTAGGCGGTTTTCCACACCCCCCTAGGTGAATACCGAGCTGGTCCGCAAGTCCGACCTCAGTTATACGATTCGCATACATTTCGTAACACTCTACACTTTCGCACACTTATAACACTATCCGCAGACATTTGGGGTACACTTTTCCTCCTGGGGGGCATGGGGTGGCGGCAGGAAGGGCATCCGGCCACCCTATAAATATTAACTCATGCCAAATCCGTGTTTAACATAGTGCCGACCCTGCATATGCGGGAAAGGGCCAAAGAGAGACAGATAGACAGACAGCTTACAAACTACTTATGCTAAGGTTAAGCAACCTTAGGCAACACAAACACCTTTGCCCGAGGGGGGTTCGAACCCCTCGACGGCGAATGGCCGCGCGCACCGCAGCACGGCGCCCCAGTGCGCACGGCTAATCCGCCGCGGAGTCAAAAGTCATTTTTGTATCAAAAATAGCACAAAATTCTTTAACACAATAGAGATGACGCTCGTGAGTCAACAGTCAGGCTGTTTACCCCCACCCTGCTGTGCAGCCGCTGTCAGATCGCCAACTGTGAAAGGGTCAAACACGGCCAAAAGCTGCAAATGATCAAATGTTTGCATAGCTTATGGGTTGATATTTGGTTGCGAAACAAACTATACATTAAAAATCAGTCGCGGCCAGCATCATGTGAAATGCACCGCTGCTGTTGCTACTATCGTCCCGTAATCTTATTATTAATTCTTCTACCTGTTCTTCAAGTGTACCTTCTCGTTCCCATGCCTCTTCTAAGATGTGCCACATATGTGTGACAACATTGCTCCATTTTGTGGGAGTAATACTGCTTCACGAACTAAGAATTCTACTTTTGTAAATGAAAAACTTTTATTTCTTTCTGCAACGTACATTTTCACCTGAGCCCACACGAGTTCTATTGCATTGAAATGGCAATGATATGGTGGAAGGCGCAACACTCTATGACCACATGCTTCAGCAATTGTATCAATTTCATAAATGATTTTTTGGCTTTTCTTTTTGTAACACAACGAGACAAACGAGGAACACGCGGCAGATGCTTCGGCAGCAACTGAAGGTCGCCACCCTGCGCGACCTTGAGTGGCAGGGTAGCAACGTGGCACCGTTACCCTGGCAACGTTTACGAATTCCAGAGCTCAGGTTGGTGCTCGAGTGTCCCCCCCCACCCTCTGCGGCCCACGTGCGAGAACTGTCAGGGTCATTCTTTCGGCGGCCCGACTATAGGTGTGACTTAGGCACGGCCTGTTGTAAGGCCTTGTCTGTAGGGGGTGTTGCCTAAACGCGCGCGCTGCGGTTAGAGAGGCTGACCTTGGAGTGGTTGGTGTCGACGAAGAAGTGTGTCTCGGTGCGGCCGACGCCTGCCCTGACGGGCGGCGCGGTGAACTGGTCAAGCACGCCGGCCGCCGGCTGCCCCAGCGCCGCGTCCACCAGGTCTGCGCGCCCCGTCTCCGCCAGCACGCGGAGGCCCGGAGACGCCACCGCGCCCACGCGGAACAGCGGCGCCGCCTGCCCGCTGTGCGAACGACCTGCCCAAAACACAACACACACACATGTATTTACCTGATTAAACATTACACTACATTAATACTTGTTCTGTGTAGCTGGCTCATTTCACACATTAAATACAGGCTGTACATAAAGTCCGAGAACACTTCCAGTTATTGATAGATCCGAAGCATTGAACCAAAATTTGTGGTGCGGCCGGGAATCGAACCCGGACCTCCATGCTTCGGATCTATCAATAATGTCTTTGACATATTTGAGACGTAAATCCGTCTCTGGGATTATTTATTTCTATTAATTGATGCTTCCAGTTATATTTCAGAACATCGCATGCACAAAATTCCGATGGACACAAATGAAAGATAAAATGAAACAAACATCATAAAATCAGTTGCCATCAGCAATGGGTACAGTCCTGCTGTCATTGATAAATTAATTCAGTCAACAAAATCAACCAACTAATTCCTGAACAGACACACATACACACACACACACACACACACACACACACACAAAAGAAATCTTTATAAGCCTACCTTTCCTAGGAAAAGTTTCATACCAAATTGCAAACCTCATCAAGAAACATGAGATAAAAATTAGCTTCTCCACAAACAACAAAATACAAAATAAAATCACCCACAACAAAAAAACCAACATAGATAAATTTTAAAAATCAGGTGTCTATAAACTAACTTACAACTCATGATCAAGCTTCTATATTGGTCACACTGTAAGAAGTTTCACAACAAGATTAAAAGAACACATGAACGCACTCCGCCTTAATAAATTAAACAAATCCAGCTTTGCCGCACAAGTTGCCCAACAAGGTCATTCTGCAGATAACATTTAAAAGAACCTCCAAATAAGGGTATGAAACTTGACATCCTTGAAGAAACTGAAATCCTCATCAATACAAATACAGCATCCAACAACCTACTTAATGATCAGACTAAACTAAAAAACAAAATGTTCCTCCAAAATTTTGAGAACTTGCTAATGTAAAGAAACTAACTCACAAAAAGCCTCTCCCTTCCCCCCTTTCCCACCCCTCTCAAAAACCGCCCTCCACTCATGACAACTCTTTCATGTGCTTCTCATAAGGTAAAAACACTATCTAAGAACAACTACATAAATGCTTTACCCACATCTAAATACCTACCCCTTCCATTGTACAATAATAGAGCAAACAGATTCATACTGTCATTAAACACAATAAACAGAACGTACTCTATAGTAATATTCTAGAACACCACTAGTATGTGAATAAATATTCTTGTACCTTTAACTGATTGTATACAAACATATTAAGTAAAAAAAAAAAACTATGCAAACAATGCAGACAGTATTTATTATTCACTTTTCAAGGTTAATATTGACAAAATTATTTACTAAATGATCGACTGTATCATACTCAAAACTAACTTAACTGTACAAACAGTGTTATATCTTCGAATTAAGACGTGTGTAAATAACAGCATCTGTAAAAGCTCATGTTGGAGAGAACCCAATAGGAAAAAGTGATCTGTTATTGTGACATAAACAAAAGGAGACGCAACAAATGGAAATTAATCACAAAAATCCGGCATACGGTTGCAGTAAGTAAACCAACAAATTTCACGGAATCTTACAAATACAAAACACGACCTAAACAACTTGCAATTTGAGTTATTGAAATATATTTCCGTCTTCCCACCACAAAGCCACCATCCAACGTGACGCTTAAAACGATATTGTAGTATGACTCATCTGATGATGGACCTGAAAAGGTTTGAAAACCAGTTCATGGAATAAACATCATTTCACGAAAAAGCGACTGGTGCAGTTTTCTTAAATCATATTGAAATTAAAAGACACGGTTTCTGAAACATCCGTAATGGATAATCTAAATACACTTCCAGTTATTTATTGCACAAGAACCAAACATGATATCGTACACATGTCATTTTGACGAAAAACCCTGAAAGTTTATTTTATTTATTTATTCATGTACACCGCCAAGTGTAGTTTGGTAATTTGCCGATAGTCAGCGCTAGTCGCAAACACGACGAGTTTAGGCGCGGAGCGAGCTTTCTCTTTGTTGTAGTTCGACAAAACAAGTGTTCAAACGTTTGTAAATCTATGGGTCTTAACTGCTTGGTTATCAGTCCCTAGGTTTACAAACCGCTTAAACTAAGTTAAACTAACCTAAGGACAACACACACACCCATGCCCGAGGTAGGAGTGGAAACCCCGACGGCGAACGGCCGCGCGCTCCGCAGCACGACTCCTCAATGCCATGGCAAAACAAGTGTGCTTCAGCCTCCCTTGTTGGTGGCTTCCTACCGTACTATGTTCTAAACATCCATTGAACAGCTGCAGCACATTTAACATGTGTATGATATCCGTACAATGTTTTGTTCTCGTACAATAAATAATTGTATGTGTTCCCGGACTTTAAGTACACCCTCTAATGTACGTATTGCATGACACATAAGTTTCTCACGTCCATCGAACTAACCTAAGGACAACACACTCCGACTTTCATCTGTATCCTACATCGCATTTATCACAGTATTTATCACAGCAGAGATAAAAGGCCACAGTGGCCGAGCGATCTGCGGCGTGTCATTCACGGTCTGCACGGCCGGTGCGGTCGAGGGTTCGAATCCCCCCGCGAACATGGATGTTTGTGCTTTCCTTAGCACAAGCTAGTTCAAAAGTACTTCATAAGTTTAGGGACTGATGACCCCGTAGTTAAGTCAAATAAGATCTACAACATTTGAACATTTTGAACATTTTTTTAACTATACGCTGCAAGAATCTGCGTGTTTGGCTATGTGTGATTCTCATTCAGAAGTTTCGCTCAATGTTATCTTAAGGTGGAACCGTACATGTTTGCTTTGATGCCCCAGCAACTACCTTAGTTGCATATATTATCTATTAGCTATGATCCTGTAGTTAAAAACACTCTGTACATAGGCTGTAGTTTGCGAAACAAATAAGAAATACTAGCGGATCCGTGCGAATATTTCTACGTTAGTGGAATGACAAAAAAAAATTAGGAAAAATGGAATTAATGTTGAATTTTCACGCATAGCTTTCTTCAGAACCAATCAATGCAAGTGTTTAAAAGCGGAAATGAAAGAGCTTGATCCGCTGAGTGTTGTTAGGTCAGAAAGAACTGCGTACCTTAATTAGAATCGAAGATATCGTAAAACAAACCGATTAAAATATTCAATGCAAGGGCAGGACGATACTCCGTTTTTATAAAAATAAATGATGGGGAGACTTAAGTTAATTCTGATACTTGACACAAATCTGCGAATGAATACCTTTAATTTAAAACAAAAATGAAGGGAATCGGCCGAGTAGTTTGGTCTGGGAGAATGACTTTAGTTTTCGTAGATTCTTTTAATATATAAGATTACATAAAATAACTGGTTCATTGATAAAAAGCTTTTTATTCTAACGATTGCAAATGATCTACGTCTGTATTTCCTTTCTTTCATATTTCTCTATTCGCTAACGCTGTCATATGTCACTACCGACCACATATTTCTATACGAAATCTGCTTATTACGGTCCCCTCTACCGCCAGTTTCATTTTGAAATGTATTTTAGGAACACCCTGTACAATTTCGATGTTGTTATGTTTCTGATTCATAGACATCCACACCGTTTCCCTGAGCTCCATGAAAGTGCTGTCTTGCATATTCAATTTGTCATGGAGAAAGTTCATAGAAAGTGAGGTGGGAGAGGGAGAGAGAGAGAGAGAGAGAGAGAGAGAGAGAGAGAGAGAGGGGGGGGAGGCAGGAAGGGTGAAAATTTGAATATATGGACGAATGTGAATGATTTGGTCTTCAAAAGTAATTTGACTTTTCACAAAGGAATGAGCGAATTTTACATCTTAGGTTCGCTTTTTATGTGGATTTTAATTACAATTTGCAACCGTAATACTATTCGTTTGGAATAAATTTTTTGTGGGATGAAGACTGGCTGCAATAGCACAAGTGAAACGTTGATACTTTTATCGCGTTTGTCGCAGTCACACACCCAAGAAGTTTTTGCCACACGCACTGCAGCTGCGATAATCGATCCTTTTATAAAACTAAGGATTGCTGATTGAAACCATCGCAGACTCATGTATTTTTACTGCAACGAAAAGGTTTGGCATCGAATATGTACGTGGCAAGTTCAAATCTATTTCGATACGATTGCTTGTCAAAACGTAACTACATTAAAAAAAAAGCGTCCTAGTGGTTCAAACCAAACGACGACGTACCACATACGATGTCGGGTAGACCGAACAGCTGGCAGTACCGCAAGATCCTGCGCGCAGATTACCTAGGAAATTTCACCCAGTCACGTCATTTCCTAGCGGTGACTTTCGTGACCTTTAGAATGTGTTTATTTTCTTAGAGGCTATTTCAAGGAGAATGTAGTCGTTTAGAAACTTACGGAACTTACTCACTCGTAACTTCTAGCTAAGTTGTAGGTAAGATGTGAAACTTTATACGAAGGAGGTGGTGCAACTTTAACATCCATCATACTCGTCGGATCGTAATCCTTCAGAAATCTTCCTTTTACTTCGACTCAACCTCGCTTTGAAAGGATATTCCTGACATTCAACGAATGTGACGAGGCTTTTGAACACCATCCAAAAAGAAGACTTCCTGCAAAGCTTCCAGGACATGCATCGAAGAGCTCAGCAGTGCATAGTTATGGGCGGTTGTGACACCATAAGTGACGATAATGTATTAATATTGCTGTGTTTTTATCAAAATGTACAAATATCAATTTAATACAAATAAACAAACCCTGAGATGGATTTTCGTCTCGAATATGTCAAAGACAATGATTATAAATCTGAAACATAGAATTAAAATTTGTGATGCGGCACACGTCTTGCCTTTTTTTTTTTTTTTTTTTTTTTTTTTTTTTTTTTTTTTTTTTTTTTTGGGGGGGGGGTAGTTCTCTTTGTTGCGGACGCTGATCGTTTTTGTTCGTTCTTGTTCGGTGTGTTGTTGGCTCAGCTTTTTTTTTTATTACAGAGGGCGTTCAGCCCTCTGACCGGGCGCGAAATATTTGCTTAAACAGTTAGACCACCACACCACTAACGATTAATGCGCCTCGGAAGAGTCTGCGTACCTTCACGTCACCTTCATGTCACAAACTTTAATTCAGCTTCTGTTTTCCAAAGATAATTGCCATTACTGCCAAGGCTCTCCATGCAGTGGCAATTATCTTTGAAACACAAAAGTTGAATTAAAGTTTGTGACGTGGAGGGAAATCGTACTTAGACTATTCCGAGGCGCCTTAATCGTTAGTGGTGTGGTTGCCTAACGGTATGACGTCGCGTGAAGGTTCGGGTTCAATTCCCGGCCGCCTCACAAATTTTAGTTCTATGCTTCAGATTTATAATATGTACAAATTTGTTGCACAGACATTTTTTTCCATAATTACATTAATTCATATGAAGTTATGTTCAATCGATGAAAGTATATACAGATGTCTTTGTTCCCATAACATCTCTGATAATTTTTTATTTTAAAAATCATTTTAATCCTATGTGGATTGTAATGTAAATAATGTTGTGATTACTTTATTGTAATAGCTTTGTAGAGGATCTGGCTTAGGGATTTTGTAAATATTACAGTAACGTAAAAGCCGATGGGAAGAACTGAAAAACGAAAAGAGCGTGCGTGAATGGAAAAGATGGGAAAGCGCGGCAAAGCTGTGCTGTTGCGCGCTACGAATGTTCTAGTTGAACAGAGTAGTGTCTGAGCCTTTGACGGATAGCAGCGTGCAACGGAGGCATTATCGGAGGCAAAAGTCCATGGAAATGGCCTAGTATGATGAATGCTGCATATTGTGGGCAATGGCGCAAATATTGGTGGCTTATTTGTTTTGAATTTCCGACGCCAAGAAGATTGTAAAAGTGACAGTAATGAATTAGCCCACACTGGTACCATTACACAACGGCGAACCACGCACCTGCCCTTCTCTGGAAACAAAGGCAATGCAAACTTTATTAGTTTTTGCAACTATAGCTACAGACATTTGTGTTGGTATGAATAACAACCTAATTTTATTTTAATCTGTGTTCCACGCGTTATTTTTCTAAGTCACTGAGCTATGTAGGATCCCAACCTTGTAAGTGCAAAAGACTACCCGAGTGTCCTAAACTTTCAGAGGAATTTAAAGAAACTGATGTTTATCCTTCATTATTGTGATTTTAACAGAAATACGTGTGACGTTTCTTAGTCTAGACAAAAGTTTACATTAACAGATTTTGATAAAGAGTAATTATTCATATTATCGAAACAGACGATAGCTAGAATTGGTGACTTTTTCATAATAATTTTGCCATTTATTTAAAGAAAGTGTTAGATTTGTGACCATTCAGCAACTTAGTTTGTACTGTGTGATTTTTACTTTTTGCTGATTTAGAAAACAGTTGAGAGTATTTGAAACAGAAAGGGGACAACAGACTAATTTTTTGTACTTCATGCTGTGTTCAGATTATGTATAACAGCGTAAACTTTTCTGATTTTCAGATTAATTTTTATGCAGTAATTTAAATTTATTGAAGCGAACAGTAATAATAGCGAAAGATAACTACTGTCTTACAGTACAAACGGCTATTTAGCTTGGAAATAATTTTATTTGAATGAAATTGAAAGGTTTGTTCCATATAAGTACATTATTAATACAGAGAAAGCGTTTTATTCTTAAAGTACACAGCCTATATAAAAATATACAAAAAATGTTCAAATGTTTGTTAAGCTTATGGGACTTAACTACGGGGTCATCAGTCCCTAAACTTACAAACTACTTATGAACTACTTACGAACTAGGACGGCACAAATATCCATGCCCGAGGGGGGATTCGAATCCCCGACCGTAGCGGCCGTGCAGACCGTGACTGGAGCGCCTCAGTCTCCTCGGCCACCGCGGCCGACAAAAATATACAATTACCACACTGTTAATAGTAAAAGGTTTGCTAACGTTCATGCAAGCAGCCAATTTAGGCTTAAAAAGTACGAGATTTATTATTCCTTACAAACTGGTTACACTTACAATGAAATACTTGACACAACGTCTTAAGAGCAGTGTATTTTAATGTGCGATACATTCTTCACTAGATGACTACAAAATTTGCAATTTAAATTATTTTCAAACTTACTTTCATAATAGAGTGCATGCTCGGGTACTGGCAGAATTTGCTCCTTTGTGTGCCTATTCCAAAGTTATGTAATTATTCATATAGTTGATGATACTGATTATTAAATCATTTGAAACTTTAATTTGACTATATAGTCTGGCGACCGTAATTATTACTAAATTTCTTGGTACATTAGTACAAGTAAGCATTAATTTTCACAACAGTATTGCATTAGTTTATAAAGTTTCCCCAAGTATAAAGTCTTAGAGAGACGAAACATAAAAAGTCTGATGCCATTATCCATGAGTAAGCACACGGTTATCCTCTCGGAGGGGCGCGTTACTGTTCAGGAACTTGGCGTAATTGTGGGAAGCGGTTGCGAACAATGTAGTAAATGGGACTTTTACAGTGCAAAATTGCACGTAACTTTCTGTTGTCTGTAGATTATTTCAAGGTATCCCGTATAGCAGGAGCGTTGCAAGGTGATTATTTCAAACGACAGTAAGGTAACTGTAATTCATAATTCATCTACGTTAATGTTACAGAACTATTCACCGAATCTGATTGACAGAGGTTGTATTCCAGACAGAAGAACACTATTCGGCAGTACAGTACATAAGGTGATTGTGCTGTATTACTTAAGTTCTTTGAGTTTACTTTCCAGCTAGCACCAGCCAATTCTATTAATATGTTATTTCTCAATTTTAACTTATCTCCTGTTAGTTCTACGTGTTAGACAAGGTTTTTGTCTTTCTCCACTATTGTTGACGTATGCCTTGACGAAATCATTGCAAAAGGCTTAGATGGAAAAAGAGGAATACGTATTGGTGGAAAGAGAATAGAATGTATAAGAGTTGCTGATGACATGGTGTTAGTGGCAAAAAGTCAGCGGACAGCGAAGAACGTGCTGAAAGATCTGAATGATACTTGTGTGGAATAAGGGATGAAAATGAACACAGCAAGAACAGAGTAGGGTCAACAGTATAAGACGCAGATTGGCCAATATTAAAATAGGACAAGCAACCATTAGCCAAGTAAGCGCATTTCAATATCTTGGAAGCACAAAAACTGAAGACTTGAGATGCCACCAGGAGGTGACAACGCGAACTGCCATAGCGAAGGAGGCATTCAACAGAAAGAGGAGACTGTTATGTGACAAATTAGATATAGGTGTAAGGAAAACGCTCGGCAAATGTTCGGTGTGGAGTGTGGCACTATATGGGGCAAAAACATGGACACTGAGACGAGAGGAAAGGTTAGAAGCATTTCAGATGTGGCTGTGGAGGAGAATGAAGAGGATAAGCTGGATGGAAAGAGCGAGTAATGAAAAAGTGTTGGAACTGGTTTATCCATTTAGTGACCAGTGGGAACTATAGTTCTCACTTATTTCTTTTCGCTTATAAGTTCAGTGGTACTCCGTGTTCCCACTTCTAACTTGTACCACTTCTGTTACAGTGTACTAACTACTAATAGATTGTCAACATGCTCGCGCATGTGGTTGTTTTTCTACATTGTTAGTCAGTCAATGCAGGAAAACAAGCGACCGTTTCGACCTTAACAGTGTTTCTTGTACAGCGTGGTTTCCTTATGGGTGTAAAATGACTTGTGTTGTATTTGTCTGCTTTTATATTTACGAGGGAGATAAATGTTCAAATGTTTGTAAAACTATCGGACCAAACTGCGTGGTCATCAGTCCGTAGCTTACAAACTTAAACCTAGGTAAACTAACCTAAGGACAACACACACATCCATGCCCCAGGGAGGACTCGAACCTCCATGACAAGCAACCGCACGCTCCGCAGCGAGACGCTTTAGACCGCTCGGCTACTCCACCGAGGCTATGAGGGAGATAGTATTCATCAAACATAAGGTGCCACCAATGTAGCACCAAAAACAAATAAAAGAGGACAAATATAATGTGTAGGAACTGTCGTGTACCTTCTCTAAGTTCGATAGTATGTCACCTTAGTGAAGTCAATGGGTAATATGAAATAATACAAAAGTAAACAAAATGTTTAATATGCTTTTTGTACTAAAAAACTAAAAGATATACATATTTTGATAGTCAAGTCCAGTTACTCAAAAATTTGGTGGGAACAATAGTCCTCTCTAAATTTTTTATACCCGTAGGCTAAAGTCTCACATTCAAGATTTCATAAATAGTCTACAACTTCTGGAAATAATTTGGTCACTAAAGGGTTATGCTATCAGATATCTTGCAAGGACTGGCTTGTGGGAGAAGACTGAGAGGAAGAAAACGATACAAGATGATAGACGACATACAGGAAGAGGAAATTATGTGGACCTGAAGAGGATGGCAGAAGACCAGACAGCTTGGAGAATTATCATGTGAAATCCTGCCTTTTGGCAGAACACTGATTCTGAGTCCTAGGTGTTTCCTAAACGTCAGGTATCTGGCGAGAATCACAACGAAATATTGGGGTATCGAGAATATCGTATTTTTTGTAGAAGATTTAATGAATCCCTTTGCAATGTTTAACTCGTTGGCTACCAGGGTGATTGGTGAAGTGGTGATGGACGACGCGACGTGCTCGCTGTAGGTAACCAGTCGGCGCGTGTCGCTAGAGTGGACGGCAGCTTGGCTGAATGGCAGCGCGCGCAGTTAGGCCGCTGCCCGCTGCAATATGCAGCGCGCGGCACAGCCAAACAAGTGGCTGGCTAAGCCGCCGCCGGCACCAGGACACGCCGGCTACACGCAGGCGAGCCCACGTGCGCCGTGACGTCAGCGGGCACGGACTATGCACGCGTCCGCATCGACCAGCGCTAGCTATAAATAGGCCAGCGCTCCCAAGCCCGCCCATCACTTGACGAGGCTCCGCTTCCTGAGAGCGTCCACTCAAATCACGCTGATTGCCACTTACACAGAACACGTCCCGGGCTGCCAGTCACTCAGAATCGATAAACCATATACTGATCTAAGAATACATGTGAACTAGCTAAAATCCCGTTGTATTCCCTGTATTTATTTCACTGCTCAAAACAATTACGGGATCAAGTGAGACTTTTTTTTCTTGTGGGACTTAACTACGGGGTCATCAGTCCCTAAACTTACAAACTACTTATGAACTAGCTTATCCTAAGGACGGCACAAATATCCATGCCCGAGGGGGGATTCGAACCCCCGACCGTGGTGGCAGTGCAGACCGTGACTGAAGCGCCACAGTCCCCTCGGCCACAGCGGCCGGCGAGTGAGACATCATACAGAAGATATACATATATAGTAATGTACTGTATTCAGATATTAGTTGTAATTTGTGTGTGATACAGTTCTATATATTGCTGTCTCATGTCTACTAGAAGGTTACAAGGCGTTTACTTAGAGCGAAGCACCATATAGCTGCCGTAATAGTAGAAACGTTATTCTCTTTACCCTCTAATATGGTGTGTGATAACTTCGGACGGCCAGTAAAGTTGCACACCTGCTTGGCATGGTCAGTATGAGGTTATCAGTCAGGATTATTTGGTCATTCTTCCATGAGTGCAATATGCAGGTCTGCAACCGTTGTCAAAGGTTCAAGTCGGGCTGCAGTGTGTCTGCCAAGTGGATCCCAGATATGCTCGATAGATTTATCCGAGCGAGGGGCGCAGTGGTAACACACTGGACTCGCAGTTGGGAGGATGGTGGTGCAAATCCACCTCCTTCCATCCAGAAATTTCTCTAAATCACTCCAGGCAAATGCCAGGATGGTTCCTTTCAAAGGGCACGGCCGATTTCCTTCTCCATCCTTACCCAAAACAACCAAGCATAAGTTCTGCCTCTAATGACCACGCTATCGACGGGACGTTAAACGCTATCTTCCTTCCTTATCTTCCTTTCGATAGAGTTTAAGTCCAGTGAACAAACTGGTCATCACTTTGGTTCATTTCCTTCAGTTTGTAGCACGTTGTCCACCAGTGTAGCTCTTGAGGACGAGCGTTATCTTCCACCAGAAGGAACCCGTCTTCTATGCCACCAGCGTAGTGCACAACAAAAGGATCTCGTCACTGTACCTCTGAGCAGTCAAAGCGACATTCTGCACGACATAGAGAACTGCCCACACCATTCGTCCACCACCACGATGTGGTGATATTACATGCTCAGTATTGTTCCGGGTTACACGTTCTCTCCACATGAGGGAACGATGATTTTCCGGCTGAACACGAAGCCGTGGCAAACGATCGCTGTATCGCTCCTCGGAGTGCGTCGCTGCTCACCGTCGGAGGTTCGAGTCGTCCACCGTGTGTGCGTTGACCTTAGCATAAGTTATTTTAAGTAGTTTGTAAGTCTAGGGACTGATAGACAAAGTAGTTCCTTAGATTGATAAATATTTCAACATTTTTCATTTCTTGAACTCAAAATCTTGACTCATCTATGAAAAGAACCCAGCGCCATTCGTTACGACTCCAATCGTAATGTTTCTCCGGCCAGTTTCTGCAGCTAAAGGGTGTCGACGTTTTGATGTTACACATACGGTAGACCTCCGTGCGTAATGGCCACATTACCGAAAGCGGTTTAGGACGGTTTGTGTTGATATTGAGGTCCTGTCGGTTCTTTACAGTTGTATCGCATTCAGCGTTCTGTCTCGACGAGATGTTAAGCGGAGATGTTACCCGTGGACGACCTTAGCCTTTCCTTATTTTAACGGTTACTGCTTTGCTGGTACAAATAGCGACAAGTGCACATAGGTCGTGGCAACACGACAGAGTAACATTTTTGACGTACTAGTTGACATGATCTTCGTTCCACCAAACGCCCCATTCCTGATTCTACTACACCAGTAAAGTCGTAATACGCGCCTATTTATATCTAAAAATTGATCCAATGAGTAGAAGGAGTTGTTATTCATAAATTCTTTTAATTTATTTTTAATTGCTTGTTGGCTGTCTGTCAGGCTTTTGATGCTGTTTGGTAGCTGACCGAAGACTTTGTGGCAGCATAATTCACCTCTCTCTGTGCCAAAGTCAGATTTCACCCTGCATAGTGAAGATCATCCTTTCTCCTGGTGTTATAACTATGCACACTGCTATTACTTTTGAACTGGGTTCGATTATTAACAACAAATTTCATGAGTGAATATTAAATACACTGTGAAGTTATTGTGAGGATGTTTGCAGGATGATCGTGGATGGGCTCCAGCAATTATTCTGATTACATGTTTTTGTGCAATTAATACTTTTTTACTCAATGATGAAATACCCCAGAATATGAAGTCATACTAAAGCAGTGAATCAAAATAGGCATAGTAAGCTAATTTACTGAGATGCTTATCGCCAAAATTTGCAATAATCCTAATATCAAACGATTTAGCAGACCATCAATGTGTTGTTTAGTTTAATCTCTCATCAGTGCACACACCAAAAATTTTGAAAATTCTAACTTAGCTACAGACTTCTGCTCGAAGTCTACATTTTATACTGGAGTTGAGCTGTTTACCGTACGGATCTGTATATGCTGTGTTTTATCAAAT
Source organism: Locusta migratoria (assembly GCA_026315105.1). NCBI lineage: Eukaryota > Metazoa > Arthropoda > Insecta > Orthoptera > Acrididae > Locusta > Locusta migratoria. The sequence goes on along the minus strand of CM048747.1, from coordinate 167,570,602 downwards.
ATAATGAGAGTACGTTTGCTGAGAACCACTAAAAATCTTGTGAAAAACATTATTTACGATTACATCAGTTAGTTATTGTTTTTGGCTGTGATTACTATACTTCTATCATCAGCAAAAAGAACTAACTTTGCACCTTCATCAGTGTAGTACGGCAAGTCATTAATGTATATCTGGAACAGTAAAGGACCTAAGACCGAATCCTGTGGGGTCCCATTCTTGATAGCCCCTCCCCCCATGACGAATCAGCTGGTGCTTTGACATTACATGTACCACTTATTTCAACTTTCTGCATTCTTCCAGTTAAGTATGAATTACTGCCCCATTAAAACAGTTATGATCAAGCTTATCTTTTCAAATCAATGATTAACATACTTATCAACTTACCCCTAAGTAAAGAAGCAGTTGGTAAAGAACTTGAAATTCTTCAGTACATAACGTACAAAAACAACTTTGTTTCTACAATTATCACACAGTTATATAAGAAACACCTAACACCAAAATAAGACAGAGTGCACAAAGACATCCAACTTGTTAGAGAAGACAGAATTCGTACTAAATTTAAATACATACCCACAATCTATTTGGGTAAAATTTCCACCAAAATTAAAGAAACTCTTTAAAAATACGAGAATTAAATTCGCCTTTCGCACCAACAACGATTTAAGAACAGAACTACATTTCGCAACTGCCAGAAATTCTCCATACCAGGCATCAGGAATCTACAAAATCACGTGTAACAACTGCAATAGCTTTTATATGGGTCAGACAGGACGTAATTTCGTCACACGATTTCGCGAACACAACAGAATAAACGGAAACAACCTGTCAAGTTTTTATATACACCTTAAAAACGAAAACCATTCAACTCAAAACATCGAGACTGCACTGACGAGTTTACATAAACTAAAAAAAATGTTTGTAAAGCTTATGGGACTTAACTACGGGGTCATCAGTCCCTAAACTTACAAACTACTTATGAACTACTTACAAACTAGGACGGGACAAATATCCATGCCCGAGGGGGGATTCGAACCCCCGACCGTAGTGACCGTGCTGACCGTGACTGGAGCGCCTCAGTCACTTCGGCCACCGCGGCCGGCTTACATAAACTTACAAAGGGACCAGTAATGAATATTTTGGAAGAGGTCGAGATATATATTCACACTAAAAATTATCCAGACAAAGTGCTTAATGAACACACGGATTTTAAACATAAAAATGATTTAGTTAACTTTATTGACTTCATCGACGAAAAAGGCTGAGTTCACAACAACAATAGCTAATAAAATAACCGTCTGACATATTAAACATCTCTGGTATCATAGTTATTTACATTGTAAAACACCTTTGGCAAACTGTTACATTTTAAAAAAGGTGTTTATACAAAAAATAAAATTAAAAACTAACTAACATCTCAGGGTGTAAAAAGTGCCGCAGCTAAATGCAAATAACATATTGCTATAAAGTATGATTATATAATAAGAGTTATGCCAGATGTTATACAGGGTGTTTCACTAAGTGTGTTTGCTTCTGTAACTTATATAAAATAATAAGTGACGGGAAATTTTAATGCGATAGGTCAACAAAAGTAATGTTACACTTTCTTCGGAGCTATGAACATAGGTTATTGTATCATTTTCCAAAGAATTACAGCACAAAGATATAATTTTTTTAAATGGAACAATAGTTTTTTTCTATCGTGAATTGGACTCGATGAAACCAGCTGCGTCCAAATCAATTTAAACTACATTCCTACCACAGTTTGGGAGCTACAACCCTTCAAGGTTTCAGGGGCAGATACTACAAACGCTGCGCATAATGCAATGCGCCTTCTAAATGTGGTGCGGCCGAGTTGTAACGTCGCCGGTGTCACGGAGCGAGAAGCTTCCTCGATGCGCTGTTAGACTGCCGACTGTCGCCGCGAACGGCCGTATACCCGACAGATGGAGCCACACAAACAACCGGGGCTCAATGTATCACAGTTACTGACATCGGATGACGATGGCATACACGAACAATGAGTACGTTGATATGTTGCTGATGCTCGGCGAGTGCCGACACGATGCCACTGAAGAAGCCACGGCGTATGCCGTGAGATATCCTAGGCGAAGACCACCGGCAGCCATTACGTTCTTACGTGCCTAACAACGACTTCGGGAAACAGGCAGCTTGGTAATGCGCCGCAGTAACAGACGAAGACCTGGAAGAAGTGAGGAGACGGAGGTGTTTGTTTTAGCTGCATTACACCACGATCCTCATGTCAGCTTACGAGCCGTTGCTGCAGTCGCTGGTGTGTCTCACATATGTGTGGCGTACAGTACACGGCCACAGGTTTCACCCGTACCGCCTGTCACTGACCCAGGAGCTGCATGGGAACGATTTCCGTGCAAGAGTGACGTTCTGTGAGTGGGCCTTGCCTAATTTCACGCTGGAGTCTTTACAAAGTGTAATGTTCTCTGACGAGTCCACGTTCACAAATTATGGTGCCGTGAATCGCCATAACATGCACTACTGGGCCGCAGACAATCCTCGGTGGGTACGACCTGTCGACCGTCAACGTAGGTGGTCTATTAACGTGTGGTGTGGAATCCTTGGGAATGAAATCATCGGCCCACACTTCTTCCCAGGTACACTGACAGGTAAGTTATATCGCGCTTTTATGGCAGATAGTTTGGGTGGTCTCCTTGAACATGTGTGTCTACACACGAGAGTCCATATGTGGATGCAGCACGATGGTCACCCAGCCCATTCTGTGGGAGAACTAAACAACAAGTTTTCAGGAAGATGGTTGGGACGCCATGGTCCTCATTCATGGCCCGCAAGGTCGCCCGATTTAACAGCAGTAGATTTCTTTTTGTGGGGATATCTAAAGGATCGTGTTTATGTCACTGAGCCCACATCCCCAGATGATCTAAAACGCCGCATCGAGAACGCATCTCGCTCCGTCACACCGGCGATGTTACATCTCGTCCGCAGATCCTTTCGACGGCGCATTGCATTATGCATTGAGGAACATGGACACACATTTGAACATCTCATGTAAATCAACTTCCCACCGCCATAACGTCCAGCCGGCCGCGGTGGCCAGGGGACTGAGGCGCTCCAGTCACGGCCTGCACGGCCACTACGGTCGGGGGTTCGAATCCCCCCTCAGGCATGGATATTTGTGCCGTCCTTAATGTTAGCTAGTTCGTAAGTAGTTTGTAAGTTTAGGGACTGATGACCCCGTAGTTAAGTCCCATAAGCCGTACAATCATTTGAACATTTGAACATAATATCCATCACCCACCACACAGCCATGTATTATGTACAGCGTGTGGTATCTGCCCCTGAAACTTTGAAGGGTTGTAACTCCCAGACTAACAGTGATAGGAATGTAGTTTAAATCGATTTGGACGTAGCTGGTTTCAACGAGTCCAGTGCACAATAGAAAAAACTATTGTTTCATTTAAAAAATTATATCTTTGTGCTGTAACTCTTTGGAAAATGAAACAATAAACTATGTTCATAGCGCCGCAGAAAGTGTAACATTTCTTGTGTTGACCTACCGCATTAAAATTTCCCGTCACCTATTATTTTATAAGTTACAGAGGCAAACACACTTAGTGAAACGCCCTGTATATGACGCTAGACCGTCATAGCTGTAAGTGAAAATTTTTAAGTATGTAACTCGTCATTTACAATACACAAAAAGTAATTTATGTTATTCTTACATAATTGCAGACACTTGAAATGGCAAACTGCTAAAGCGGCTGTTGTGTAATAAATTAAAATATTAATTTTAGGAGTGATCTGGACCTCTTAATACTAATTCCATGATTTACACACTCAAAGGCCTTTGAGAGATCACAAAAAATATCAGAACACGTGCAGGTGCGCTTTGTCTGTGCTGCCAACCTTACACACACTGCAACGCGATACACGTGGAGATCGCCACTGCGGGGAGACTTACGGACACTCTGTAGAAGGAGAAAGTCACGCCAGTACACAAAGTACCCTCGTCCACAGACCACGAGGTGGGTTGCGCAGTACGGATGTAGATGTGGATTAATTGCCCCCCCCCCCCCCACCTCAAATGTCTGTCCACGCTGGTGACGCGCTGACAGAGGCAGCGTGGAGAGATATGTAGAGCGTGACGGCCTGTGCCGGCGTGTGACACAGGGATGGCGAGGGTGGTTACGAGTGCGGGGTGTCGCCATGATGGCGGCGAGAGTTAGGGTGGCGCTAACTGCCAGGGGAGGCCAATAAAGGCTGCGGCCGGCGCACTCAGCGGCCGTGAATAATTCAGGGGGCTAATATGAGGCGCCTGATGCAACATGTATGCCCCTGCAGACTCGTTACTCACGGCGGGGGCGCCCCCCTGGGGACCCACCCTCCCCCAGCCAGGTGTGTGACTGCGTTACGCGATGTCGTCGCCAACCCTCACGGCCGCGCGTGCGTCTCCGCGGGGCGCGAATCTCTGTTAACCGCCTGAGGGCTTTGTGTCCCTCATTGGCCTGCGGAGTGGAAAGAGGGGTGTTGAAACACCGTGTGCGAGTATACTGCTCGCTATTAAAATTTCAACGGCACTGAGGCTTGTGAATGTATGCGAAGATGCAGTGGCACCCGAGTGTAGAGCTATAATTGTTACCTACGTCGGACCGGTTTTGTCTATCCAGTAAACACGTGTATTTCCTCTTCTGGCTTCGGATATTGAAACAAGATATATTTAAAGCGTATAAGGTAAGTGGCGAGCAAATGGTTCAAAAAATGTTCAAATGTTCGTATAGTCTATGGGACTTAACTACGGGGTCATCAGTCCCTAAACTTACAAACTACTTATGAACTAACTAAGACTAAGGACGGCACAAATATCCATGCCCGAGGGGGGGGGGGATTCGAACCCCCGACCGTAGTGGCCGTGCAGACCGTGACTGGAGCGCCTCAGTCCCCTCGGCCACCGCGGCCGGCACACAAATGGTCATAGCACGGTATGCAAAATTGTCATTGTATTCGCTGGGGATTTCCTCCAGTCTGTAGGAAATTAAAGCCATGAAATAAGTTGATTTCCAGTCCATGGTGTACAGCAATCAGTGAGAATAAATATTACTTCAGTAAAAAACCGTCTTGATTGCAAATTGTTTTGTACCTTATTTAATGATGCGTTTCGTCCTTTAGCAGGGCATCTTCAGATTATCTGCGTTTCAGAATTTACACAAAATTACAAGACGTAATTACAAAACGGGGATAATGGGACATGTGCTTATTTTGTGTTTATAAGACAGTATAAATGGTAAACAAAGCTTACAAAATAACTACGGTGTCACACCACGGAGAGCGCATTGTAAGCTTTTTTTACTATTTATACTCTCTTCTAAACACAAAATAAGTCCATGTCCCATTATCCCCGTTTTATAAATACGCCTTGTAATTTTGTGTAAATTCTGTCATGCAGATAATCTGAAGATGCCGTGCAAAGGGCGAAACGTGTCATTAAATAAGGAATAAAACAATTCGGAATCAAGACGGTTTTTTACTGAATGAATGAAATACGTTGTGCCATGACACTAGGTCCTCCCTATGCCACATTGTGACTTATCCCGCAATATGTTGGTGCATTGGGGAATACTTCACAATAGCGTTTAAAGTGACTCGGTCGTGGGGGGGGGGGGGGGTGCTAATGGGGCTGAAGCCCCCCCCCCCTCCCCAGCAACTTCCAATTTTTTAACTTTATTATCTTTCATTATTTATATTTGTTACTTTTTTTCAAACAGGTCGGCACCGGGAAACTGAAATAGTACACGTGTAAAAAATCACAACGTAACTATAATTCGCCAAGGAGAAGTAAACGATGTAAATTCAATGTTAGGTTGTATTCATAAAGTTAAGACTGTGGTGTATAATTGTCTGTCTGGCGTAAACTTCTGAAAAAACTTCTATCGTTGAGATGAGAAATAGTAATAATAATTATAACAGCGCCATGTATTGGTTCCTGCAGAGATTACTTCGTAAAGCATGAAATTGAAATCGTCATTGTGTAGTAGAACTATATATTCAGAAGACGGATTATAAATAAGTGCAATTGTCTCTGCAAGAAAAGACGTATTTCTCTATCTTAATGTATTCCGCAACAAGAGTAAGTAATTACTCATTTTAATTACAATATTGTACTGAACAATTAGAAAGCAGAGGGGTTTCTGATGAGTTTGTCGTTCGCGTGTGTCCTAATGGGGCAGGCAGAGAGCAGAAATATCTATGGAGTCAGCATTCAGATGCGCAGAACAGATTATGAGTCTTCGACATTAAGGTGGAAATGTCCCATGATATTGGGAAAAATCTACTAATCGCTGACTTTTGTTCGGTTAAGACGCTATGTGTAAATGGCCCTTTTAGCGACGCTTCCTCAACTTTGTTGTTGCTTCTGTGACACATTTATTTACACATTATTTCATGTTAAGTGGTTGCTCTGCGTAAAGGAGGTGTTATTTATCAGGTACATTCCACTATATATGTGTATACTGTTTGTAAAATTTCCTTCAGGTACAATATGTAGTGTAGAAATTATAAATTTCAACGTTGTACCGAATGCCGCAGTTTTACTCCATGAACAGCGGAAAAGAAGTAAGCGATAAACTTCTTTCCTTTCATCATTTTGCTATGGTTGTCAGCGAGAAAAATTTTCCCAAAGGTTTGAAGTTATGTTCAAAGTTTGTTGCAAGTCACTAAGTGGTCTCCTTCTCAAATAGTGGACTGATAAAGTCACAGTATCACGTGGCACAAGACGGGGAAGGTTTTATTGTTTATGACGTCATATCTCCTGAACTATCGGTCCAATCGCTAAATCGTTTCTTAGCTGACCTCTAGTACCTATAAACTACGTTCCTGCCATATTTCAGCTTCATAGGTGAAGTAGTTTACTAGATTTCGTGTTTATTGAGTGAATGAGTGAGTGAATGTATGAGTGAGTATCCTTTCGCTTTTATATAAATAGAGATTTTCATGAAACACTCTCAATACGCAGTCGAATTATTCAAATGTTCTTTGTTTTCAATTTTTTCTCTCTTTTTGTCTTGTCCTACAGTAAGAGTTAGTAACATTTGTAATATGTAACAGGCTACTTCGTAATGCTAAGTGCTACTTGCAGAATATATTCATTATTTCACTGAACTGTCTGATTCCTGGTCTGTAGCCATCCCCGGTTCTTACAATTTCCACTCACTTATTAAATGACAGAAACTCCTGCTAGTGAAGAGCTTGCCCTTTATTCACATGAAGAGTTAAGTGCCATCGACAAGGGATCTCAAATCGATTCCATATTTCTGGATTTCCGGAAGGCTTTTGATGCTGTACCCCACAAGCGGCTTCTAATGAAATTGCGTGCTTATGGAATATCTCCCCAATTGTGCGATTGGATTCACGATTTCCTATCAGAAAGGACACAGTTCGTTGTAATTGACGGTAAGACATCGAGTAAAACAGAAGTGATATCTGGCATTCCACAGGGAAGCGTTATTGGTCCCCTACTCTTCCTCGTGTTTATAAACGATTTAGGTGATAATCTGAATAGCTCCCTTAGACTGTTCGCAGATGATGCTGTCGTTTATCGGTTAGTGAAGTCAACAGAGGATCAAAAGCAACTGCAAAGCGATTTAGACAAAATTTCTACTTGGTGCGAAAATTGGCAATTGACACTAAATAAAGAAAAGTGTGAAGTAATACACATGACCACTAAAAGAAATCCGCTGAACTTCAATTAGGCGATAAATCAGTCAAACCTTAAGGTCGTAAATTCTACCAAATACCTAGGAGTTACAATTACGAACAACTTTGACTGGAGAGAACACATAGAAAATATTGTGGGGAAGGCGAACCAAAGGTTACGTTTCATTGGCAGAACGCTTAGACGATGCACCAGCTCCACCAAAGAGACTGCCTACATCACACTTGTGCGTCCTCTCGTGGAGTACTGTTGCCCCTTGTGGGACCCTCTCCAGGTGGGACCGACGGAAGATATTGAGAAGGTTCAGAGAAGGGCAGCTCGTTTTGTTTTATCACGTTACGGGGGGGGGGGGGGGAGCGTCACGGAAATGTTGCACGAATTGGGGTGGAAATCATTAAAAGAAAGACGTTATTCATTGCGGCGGGATCTGTTTGCGAAATTTCAATCACCGACTTTTAGTTCTGAATGTGAAAATATTTTGCTAGCACCCACCTACTTAGGGAGACATGGCCATCCCAATAAAATAAGAGAAAACAGATCGAAAACGGAACGATTTAGGTGTTCTTTCTTCCCGCGCGCTATTAGAGAATGGAACGGTAGAGAAAAGTTATGAAGGTGGTTAATGAACCCTCTGCCAGGCACTTAAATGTGATTTGCAGAGTATCTATGTAGATGTAGATGTAGATGTAGAGGAGGTCCGATGCTGGCAACGGTCACCGCAACAGAAGATTAACAGGTAAGTCACCTGTTAATTGGGAAGCAGAAGTAAGGCGGGTTAACTAATCCCACAACCTCGCTACATTTGTTTCTTCTACCATCCAACCACCTGAAGAGTAGGCGCTACACGACCATTATTATCACGACGCGTTTAGGGAAATAATTTCTGTTTTCAAGTGCGTTTCTTGTGTTATCCCATTTTGTTGCGAAGTTTCCGATGTGCGAGGTTCTCCATTATTTTTGTTTTGTTTTACTGCAGTGACTAAAAACGCGCAAGTACTTAGTTGTGCGATCCTTACATATCGTTAATGGCGAAATATTTTGAAAATATCTACTTCCAGTTTCCTTATCGTCCGTTTGCGTAGAATCTCACAGACATGAAACATCACATTAACATTCTGTGCACAGTATACATCAATGCAGACAAAACAAACGTACACTAATAAACAGTTTCAAACAAGTTCTTACATGGCGTTAACGAAGATTAAGTATGAGGTTTTTCATATAGTATGGTAAAATTTTTGAAACAAGAGGTTTTTTTCCTAGTGATCTTGTTCATACTTTACTAATTTCTATTTAAAATTCAGCTAAATAAAATCTAAAAAAAAAAAAAATAATAAAATAAAAAAAAATTATATATATCGTGACTGCTGGCAGAGTTGTTATTTATAAACAAACACATTGATGTTACAGTATCAGGGCTTCAAAATTCACTTTCAAATGGATAAAATTAAGAATAATTATTTATATTGGGGTTACGAGACGAGGTAAGATAGTCCTTGCAACTGTGGTATTTGTAATTTTCTTTCTCTTTTTTTTGCGATACAACACAAAACTTCGTTATTACTCTCGACTTCTATAATACTTCAATCAAATGATACTACACAATCAGATGACGCTTAGTCATTGCAAACGTATAAATTTTACACAGAAACTATTTAATTTAATTTATCCTTGAATTCAGATCTAATTTTGTTTACACACACACACACACACACACAAGAAATAAAAACGTACACACGTTACGAATTAAACATTTCTTGATCAACGCATCACTGTGACTTTCCCTTGTTTAAATTGGAAGTTTAACTGCTCTTTCTTGCGGTCAACTGAGTGAAAATTAATTTATTTACGTTCGACATCTAGTGCAGGAAGACTAATTGTTTCTCTTGTAAGTTTGCTCCTACGCTCTGTCTCGGAAACGCAATTAATTCTGTCGCACGATTATAACACACTACTCTGTCGCAAGAAAATTAGAAATCGTCTCACTGTAATATGTTATGTATAAAAAGGCATACGCTTCATCAGATTATACTTTCAATTCCTTTAATTAATTCCTTTTACAGCTAATTGTCAGTATCGCAATATCATTTCACACAAAAAATGCACACGTTACGATCATTTCCATTTTCATTTTCATTGCTATTTCTTTTTCTTTCTTCTTTTCTTTCTTTATCATTATTTTATCTGTCTCTTGAACAGATATTTATAGGAGCTAAAAAGTTAGCTTTGTTTGGAGAGATTCCATTGCTACTGCCTTGTTGACTGACAGGTCAGGATGTTTGTGTCTGAACGCTGCTACGAATGTGTTATAACTCGGTGAGAAGAAGACTGTTCCCCTGGAAACATAAGGAAGAAAATTTGTTTATCTTTGCCCTGAATATTTAAACGATTCCGTGTGTAACCCGGCGAACTACATTGTTAAGCAGTGCTATTCCAGTCAGCAGACACTCTGCCCTTGATCTGGCTGCAGATAAATTATAGAAGACACGTCGCTGGCAAAATGGAGCCACCGTCCCGTTCAAATTAATCGTTCTACTAAATCTTCACGCTTTAGCGAACTCCATTCGAAACTGTTATTGCTCACATGGTGCCAGATTCATAAATCAAGTATGCCATTCATGTTCCTTATAAAATGGTTTTATTGCTCCAACTGCCTCAACAATATACGTACCATAATTCAATCAAGGATCACCACAGCTACTTTATATTTACAAATCCTCCTCTTCATCTGTTATCATATGTAAATAATTGTCAACTTTGTTTCGGATTATGAACATATGCCCCAGCTCATTATTCGTAATGGTTCTCTGTACTGAGTTCGACTTAACGTAATGGACTAATGGAGTCCACTTTTACCCAATATTAGCGCATTATAACATGGATAAAAAGATACCTTGTGTCCTGAGGAGAGCCTGCCATGACAAAACTGTTTTGCTTGCTGCTTTCGTTTATAAGCCATGGTTGCAAAATACTAACATGAATTAAAAACTGCTTCTAGCCTGCCTCAGCAAATATCAGTTTGTATTTAGAAGTGTAGGAATTCGCGCAGCAATACTGGCCATAAAACTTATCTTAGAAGGTAGTTTGAGGAAAGGCAAACCTAAGAGTATAGCTTTTGTAGAGGGGTAAAAGCTTTTGAAAATTTTGAATGGAATAAACTTTTCAAAACTGTAAAGAATTCAAGAGTAAAATATAGAGAACTAAAAGTTATATACAAGTTGTCCAGAAAGCTGATAGCAGTTATATGAGTGGAAGTGTATGAATAGGACGCAATGTTTGGGAAGGGAGTAACATAGGGTTGTAGCCTTCCCCAAGTTATTTACTCTGTTCATTGAGAAAGCTGTAACTGAAAACAGAATAAAATTCAGTGAGAAGAAATAAAAATTTTACCTTTTGTATACGACGTTATAATTATGTCAGAGACAGCAGGGAAACTGGAAGAGCTATCTAATGGTATGGACGCTGTCCTCAGAGTGTAACATAAACATTAATTAATAAGAGCAAAATAAAGGTAATATTATGTAGCTGAATTAAATAAGGTGGTGATGAGGGAAGAGACAGTAAAGGTAGTGGTTGGGTTATGTTATTGGAGTCGTAAGATAACTTATGATGGCAACAAATTATACCTTTTATTATTAGCCGTGGTGGAGTGGTTGAGCGTTCCAAGACGCCTAGCTACGGAGCGCGCCTCTGCTCGCCGTCGGAGGTTCGAATCCTCCCTCGGGCATGGGTGTATTTGTTGTACTTAGCATAAGTTAGTTTAAGCAGTTTGTAAGGCTAGGGACTGATAATCAGAGTAGTTAAGCCACGTAGATTTATAAACATTTCATTTTTTTTGTTATTACACTTACGATTGCTGAAGTAGAGAAGATATAAAATTGAGAATCGCTATTGGAAGAAAAGCATTTCTGAAGACGAGAAATGTGCTAACATCAAAAATTAAATTATATTACTAAATATTGGTCCACTTTAGGTTACGGTAGTAATACTAAAAGTGGCCCTTTGCGATCGTTTTCTGACAGCTCGAAATGTAAATGAAAATAACGGCTTAACCCATCATCTGACACGAAAACTGAATAACCGAATTTGTAGAGGAGAAAATTCTCTACAACTTTGCTCTCTTGTGTTTTTCTTTCATATCTCGTATCGTTTCAGAGATATTTGCAAAAATAAGGGCGATTTTGGGATGTCCGTCTGTCCTTCTGTGTGTCTGTTCCGTAACGTGTTCCCACTTCTTAAGAGGAACCGTTCACCCGATCAGCACTAAATTTTACAGACATAATTGTAGGCCGCCAGAGACCAGAACCTCCAATTTTCAAATTTTTCGGACAAAAAATATGGCAGTAATACTAAAAAAAGCCGTTTGTAATATAATTGTAATTGCAAACGAACCGTTCATCTGACACGAAAACTGAAAAACCGAATTTGAACAGGAGTAAATTCTCTATAACTTTGCTCTCTTATGTTTTCTTCATATATCGTATCGTTTGAGATATATTTGCAAAAATAACGGCGATTTGACATCGTCCATTGATTTTACGAAAACCAGCCGTTCGCAGAGATCACGTGACATTTCACGCTCAGAAGTCTCTCTGGCATACGCCATCTTGCGTTGCGTATTTGATGATTTTCTATTGTAACTTACACGTTGTTATTTCAAAGCAACGGCGCACTGAAGTATTAACAAAAACACGTCGTTCTTCGAACGATAAATGACAATCTAGTGTCTAAAAATGCCATGTTAGTATCAGTTAACAACTGCCAACAATAATAAGAAAATTAAGGACAAATTTTGTTACTGTTCGCTGTAGTGTAGTGGGCAGCATATTGGATTGTGGTGCACATGGTCCGTGGTTCGAGACCCGCTAGTCCGAAATATTTTTTTCTCCTTTTTTCCTAAAAGGGTTACGTATTGGTTGCATAGATATTATCACAATAGTAGAGTCTTAATCATATCACTATAATTTTTATTATTTACATTATTATTATTGTCCGAAATGTTTGCAAAAAATGATAATACTACGAATTTAATGTGGGCCGTAAGACACGTCAATGCGATTTTTTTTCTGATGGCATTTGCGTGGAGTGTAGCATTGTACTTGTGTGTAACGTGAATAATAATCATTTCAGACAAGAAGAGAATAGTAGCTTTTGAAATGTGGTTCTATAAAAGAATACCTTAAAATTAGATGGGTATATCACGTACCTAATGAAGAGTTACAGAAATAGGTGACATAGGTTGACAACAAGAAGGGATCAATTGATAGGCTACAGACAAGACACATCAAGTAACTGGCATCTTAGTATTTGATGGGAGCCGCGGTGGAGTAGCCGAGCGTTCTAAAGCGTCTCGCTGCGGGGCGCGCGGTTGCTCGCCGTGGAGGTTCGAGTCCTCCCTGGGGCATGGTTGTATGTGTTTTTCCGTAGGTTAGTTTACCTAGGTTTAAGTAGTTTGTAAGCTACGGACTGATGACCACGCAGTTTGGTCCGATAGATTTACAAAGATTTGAACATTTTATTTGATGGCAGTATGGGTGTGTATGTATGGGGTGGGGTGTGGGGCATCGGAGAGGGAGGCTAAGAGACGAACACTGGAAGCAGATTCAAGTGGATGTTGGTTCACGTTCTTATTCAGAGATCAAAAGGCTTATGCAGGACAAGGTATCGGCCATATTTCATAATGCAGTCTCCGAATGAAGACCACAACTACTAAAACAACAGCAGGAACAACGGCTCACTCTGGTGGTTCTTATTTTGTCGGCATGCTCAATTCGGAATAGGTCTTTCAGGCAGCCAAAGCACAATATAACTCCTACAGAATTGCGAAATTTGGCACGCACATATAACAGACTTATATTACTGTTACTTACGTCTGATGGATTCAAATAATTGCAGAGAAAACATAAGGCGTGTTTTCTTCCCTCAATATCTTGGTAGCTTTAGAGGAACACGCCACGGATTTTGCAGAAGCGATTGCCGTCTCGCCGGCTTCATATTCCGATTTCGATCGCCTTCTGCCACTTCCCGCTAGCGCAAACATTCGGCTGTTTTTATAGCGAATGTTTCTTGCTGCTCGCAGAAACATTTCATGAGAAATTTTGCGCAGTTGGCGCGCCGAAAATACTGGGGCGAGAAAACAAGCAGAGTTTATCGTCGCCGCTTTGCAGCAAATAGCCAGGAGCGTTAAAACTTTCCGACTGAGTCGTGACCTTCTTAAACGGGGGGACTTTGCACTCCAAATATAAGCGTCGCCTCCTGGAGGGAAAGAGGTCTCATAATGTATGCTAACGATACCGCAATTTGTGCAGAAGTTTTACTGCTCAAAATATATTTGGGCAGGCGTTCCGTTGAGAATTACTAACGTAATTATCAGAGCTGAGTGTGCTATTGATATTTGGGTCACATGATGGAAACGAAAATCTATGCTGATGAAAGGAAACCTGTAGCTATTAAGTATGAATAAATAAAACCTTGCAGTTGTGGAAGCTCATTGCTAGCCCCACAGCCTGTGACAGCAAATTTACATGACATTTAGTTTCACAAGGACTTTTAATATTATTTATTTCACTGTTTCAGTTGTTGCCATTATTTACATTGATTTCTCTACATTTCTCTTTCGCATCTACATCTCCTTCCATATCTACTCGGCACAAGCCAGCTTTCGGCGTGTGGTGGTAAGGGTGGGTGGGGGGGGGGGGGGGAGTACTTTCAAACATGTACCCTCCAGTGCGCCTCGCTTGCACTGTGGTAGAGTGCCAGAATACAAATCCAAAGGTCGTGGATTCGATCCCCGCCACGTCCTAGGATTTTTATCTGTTACTTTCCACTTCTTTCGCCTCTGGCAGTATTGCTGATGTGAAAAATACCGAGTAGCACCCTTATAACTGGCTGGGTAAGTCAGTTCGAAGGTCGGAGGATGGCAACGGCATACCACCTCCAAACAGGACCATGCCTAGTAAAGCACTGTGGTGTTCAAACCAATCTTCGGATTGTTGACTGCTTTATCTTTTACCTTCCCAAACAATTATACAGGTGATCGAGTTCAATTTGTTGTCAAAAATGTTTAAATCCGGAGGTACAACTGCAACATCGTCCGAATTTGTGGTAAACTCATTCTCTGAAAATTATTTCCAGCATTTAATTCATGAGCCCACTCGAAAAGTAAGCGGTTATCAAGACAACGAGTATCAAAACGGATACTGGTATTAATGAAGACAGGGTTGTTCTATCGAAACTGAAAGACGAAAGTCCCAAATTTACCAGAAATAATTAAGAATAAATGTATACAGAAAATCAAAGAAAAACTTCGTTTAGTGCCTTCCTAAGCGACAGTCTCCACTCCTTCCTAATTATAAATGTGAGTTGTTTCTCCGATTGTTCGTCCGAGATGAAAATTGTAAGTTACTAGTAATAAAAACATAATTTGTAACTCGGCCGGACAATGTAATAAACAAATGAAATAAATTTTCTGATCCGGCTCCACACAGTGAAAATACCGAAGAAATGTAATTGTAGACCAGAAGTAGCTTAACTTCAAACAGTATGAATACCAGTTTATAGATTTGTCCCAAATATTTTAGTTAAAGTCGAAGATAATCCGCCTTGACATACAAAACAGGTCACAACGCTGTTGCAGAAGTAACGCAAGGAACATGGCAAATTTAAACGAACACAAAATCCACAAAATTGAATGTATGGTCTTCAGAAATTCATTATTTAGGGTCAATTGCCAATTTTTGCACCATACAGATTATCATAAGTCAATCGTTCTGATTGATCTTATGATAACTTTACTAGTCGATAAAAAACAGCTTCATGTGTAGAAAACCTAAGAGGACTGCTCAGATTTTCTTTCAAATCGTTTAAGTAGATAAGGAACAACTGAGGACCTATAATAATAATACCTTGGGGAACGTAGATTCAGATGGATGTGGGTTGCCGATCTTGTGAGGAGATGAAGAGGCTTGCTCAGGATAGAGAGTAAGGTGGAGAGCTACATCAAACCAGCCTCCGGACTGAAGACCACGATAACCTTAAGTTCGCATAGCACTGGGTGGGCCACAGTACAGGGTGTTCAGATATTCAAATTACCAACTTGGAGGAATGGTATGGAGGTATGAGAACACACGCATTATGATAAGGAATCCATGTTTTCATATGTAATTCACTAACGCTATGAGAACTTCCACATCGTTGTTACTGTGAAACAAATATCAGGCACTGCCAACTCTTTTTTTTTTTTTCATATTCTGTGAAGAAATAATATGGATTAAAAAAAGTCACGTAAACATAGACTTTAAAATGCATGCCTTAAGAGCTATGTGCACTTGACCAATATAAGCGTCGTGTTCATTATACCTAGCTCTTAAGGTATGCATTTCAAGTTTCCATATATTTTCTTGTTTTAGTCCACACGACCTTCTACAAAATTAAAGAAAGCAAAGTGCTTGCAGTATAAGATATTTCTTCCTTTCCAAAATATTATTTACTCACTCCCTTATTACAAGTCCTAGAAGTTTGTAACGAGAATTTCCGAACATCCGGTTTATTTCATTTATTCCTTCGGTTCATTTGTAATAAAATTCCCGTAAATTTTAGATAGTAAAATTTTACGTGGAGGAGGGTGTATAGATTTATTTTAGTGAATCGACGTACAATTATTTGCGTATATATTGGTAGCTTGGCTATTTGTCATGTCCCTCGATAAAGCTGCAGTCAACACGTAAACATACAAATCAACTGATTAAGTCAGTAAATAAATAAATAAACGATCAGAGAATAAACTCTCCTCCAAGATCGTTCACAAACCAGGATTTCGCAACAGTTTGTTTATCTCTGCTCGGTGAAACGTATTTACAAAACGTGCGATAATTAGAAAAAGGACACGAGAAAGCTGTTGCCAATATATTTCTGAATCATAAGGAAGCGTAGACGATACGATTTTGATGTGATCGTAGTTTAGTAATCTCTGGTGTTTATTTTACTAGAATTTCAGAAGTAGAGATCAGTCATCATCAGAAACATACGTAGGTAAGTCGCTTCTAAACATACATTTTAGTGGGTAGGTCGAGTAGTATTCTATTTATGTACTGTTATTTTGAAAATGAAGTGGAAAAATGAGTAAATAATCAGTACAATTTAAATGTCGCTCAACGAGAACGTGTCAGAAATTAAAAATCACTTCTTTCTTCGTGTAATTAAGTAACAAGTAATAACTAAATCAAGTTTGCTTTAAACAAAAGATTTTCTTTATGCCACAGCTACTGATGAAGTGGCGAAAAAGCTACATCGCAAGGATTAGAGGGAAAAATCGAGATTTTATCTCCTGTCCCAATAGTTTGGTTAAAGAACCATCAGTTTGATAAGTTATGGTTGCAAAATTTTAACACGAATTGTCTACAGGAGAATGGAAAAGCTGGTAGAAGCTGACCTCGGGGAAGATCAGTTTGAATTTAGGAGAAATGTAGGGACACGGGAGGCAATACTCACGTTACGACTTATCTTAGAAGATAGGCTAAGGAAGGGCAAACCTACGTTTTTAGCGTTTGTAGATTTGGAGAAGGCTTTTGACAATGTCGACTGGAATACACTCTTCCAAATTCTGAAGGTAGCAGGGGTAAAATATAGGGAGCAAAGACTTATATTCAACCTATACAAAAACCAGGCAGTGGTTATTAGAGTCGAAGGGCAAGAAAGGGACGCAGAGGTTGGGAAGGGAGTAAGACAGGGTTGTAGCCTTTCCCCAACGTTGTTCAATCTGTACATTGAGCAGGCAGTGAAGGAATGGAAGGAGAAATTTTGAGAGGGCATTAATGTGCAGGGAGAAGAAATAAAAACATTGCGGTTTGCTGATGATATAGTAATTCTGTCAGAGACCGCAAAGGATCTGGAAGAGCAATTGCATGGAATGGACAGTGTCTTGAAAGGAAGATATAAGATGAACATTAACAATAGTAAAACGAAAGTAATGGAATGCAATGTCAGAAAATCAGGCGATGCTGAAGGAATTAGATTAGGTAATGAGACAATAAATGTAGTAGATGAATTTTGATATTTGGGTAGCAAGATAACTTCTGATGGCCGAAGTAAAGAAGATGTAAAATGCAGAATGGCTATGGGAAGAAAAAAGTTTCTAAAGAAGCGAACCTTGTTAACATCGAATAGTAATTTAAATGTTAGGAAGTCCTTTCTGAAAGCATTTGTCTGGAGTGTAGCACTGTATGGGAGTGAAACGTCGACGATAAGGAGTTCAGATAAAAGTATGATAGAAGCTTTTGAAATGTAGTGCTACATATGAATGATGAAAATTAGATGGGTAGATAACGTAACTAATGAGGAGGTGCTTAACCAAATCGGGGAGAAAAGGAGTTTCTGCCATATCATAACGAAGAGAAGAGATAGATTGGTTGGACACATTCTGAGACATCAAGGAATTGTCAGCATTGAAGGAAGCGTGTGGGGTAAAAAATCGTAGAGGGAGACCGAGGGACGAATATAGTAAGCAGATTAAAAAAGGATGTAGGTTGCCTAACGTATTCTCAGATGAAGAGAATTACATAGGAGCCGGCCGCGGTGGCCGAGGGGAGTGAGGCGCTCCAGTCACGGTCTGCACAGCCACTACGGTCGGGGGTTCGAATCCCCCCGTCGGGCATGGATATTTGTGGCGTCCTTAGCTAGTTCATAAGTAGTTTTTAAGCTTAGGGACTGATGACCCAGTAGTTGAGTCCCATAAGTTCTACAAACATTTGAACATTTTTTAATTACATAGGACAGGGTAGCGTGGAGAGCTGCATCAAACCAGTCTGCCGTCTGAAGACCACAACAACAACATGAAATGTCCTCAACATCAATCTTATGTCCTTATTCATAGTTTACAGCGACTAATGAAAACGTTTCTCTTCAAAAAACTGCCAAGAAATTTGCTGACATTTAGCACAATCTTACATAAAGTAAGAAGGAATAAATAATTCGTAATAGGTGAATGGTACAAATGATTAGTATTCGTACAGGCACAGATTTTTCCCACTGGTGTGCTTTTTCGGTCGCAAGACCGGCGATCTCTGAACGTGAACCAATGAATTTGATTTCCCGTGAACCACCAGAGGCATTTCACGGCCGGCGCTTCGTGCGTCGGCGGTGAACCGCATCGTTTTTCGATAATATATGCTAATTTGATTTCGGCACTAATTTTATATTCGGCTGCTGCCAGGAACGAATCGCGCTTCCTGCCAATATTTCCGTTTAATCATAGAACGTCGATCTTGAAGTACGGCTGACAGAGGAATTTTATGGGGGGAAAAAAATCTGAATCTTTTACACAGACGTAGTGAATTTTTCCGCACAGTGCTCTGGGAATAAAAATTATTTTGATATGCCTGGCTTCTTTCGCGGTGAAATTCTATGTTAATTACCAACAGGAGCACAGTTTTCAACATTCGAGTGGTGGCATATCATCCAGGTATAAATCACAGTAGCAGATACAGGCGTACATGTAGGCCTTACATTAAGTGGCAACTCATTTTATCTCAGTCAGGTTACACATTCGGTAAATAAAGGAATGGGAATGAAAATTTTTGGTGAAGGGAACAGCTTCCTACTTCCTGATTCCTAAACGAAGTAGCTGAAATATGCTTCTGTCGGAACACAAAAATGGGAAATTCATTGTGCTTTACAAGTGACTGACAGAAAAGTAGAGATTCTCCTGCCTGATTGCTCATTCTTCCTTGATCACCAAAAATTTTAGCATGCGCACATATTCGCGTTCTTTTAACGTGGAACTTATTGACTGTACCACGTATAGTGATATGAAGATGTTCTACTAAGAACCCATAGAAGAATCAGTGAAAATGCCTACATTTGCCTTAATTTTTAGTTTTTTTTTTCGGCTACACAGTAAGAATTTTATCTCTGTACTCAATAAATTGGACACATTATACGGAAGTTTTATTGCAATTCTTCTAAATGTCTACGACTGAAATACAGGGTGTACTTAAAGTCCGGGAGCAGTTCCAATTAATTATTGCATAAGAACCATGCATTGTACAAATATCATGAATACGTCGTTTTGAAGAGAAACCCGGACAGTTTTGTTTTTCATGTATATCGCCACAGCGAAGTTGGGTTATTTGTCGATAGGCAGCGGTAGTCGCAATCATAACGAGTTCAGTGTGTTGGAGTTTGACAAAAACAAGTATGCTACAGCTGTTCAACGGATCTTAAAGTTTTAAACATAGCTGCGATTGTCAGCAACCATTACGAAGGGTAAAGTGCAGCCCTCGGCCACGAAGATAAGATTATTTGACCAGGTTTCGGCAATAGCTAAGATCGCCTTCCTCAGAAAATACAAATTAATGCAAGTCACATAATAGAGGTTGCAAAATCAGAGGTAAACCTTACGACACAAATCAGCCACTAGAGGTTGCACGCCTGCACGGAGGCATCAGTCTTCATACATTTTTTAAATTTGTGACGTAAGCTTTACCGCTGATTTTGTAACCTTTATTATGTGACTTGCATTAATTTATATTTACTGATGAAGAGAATCTTAGCTAGTGCTGAAACGCGGTCAAGAAATCTTATCTTCTCCACCGAGAGCTGCACTTTTATCCTTTGATTTTGTTTTTGTTCAACGGATGTTTAGAACCAAGTATGGTAAGAAGCTACCTACAAAGAAGGCCGTTTACCACTCGTATGACAGAAGCTGTATATGGAACCATTGAAATTGGAGCTAGTGCAGAAGTTCAATGACGACAAAGACAAGCGTTTTGAGTTTTCTTCGCAGTTTTCCACAATTAAATGTCTGTATCAATTGCTCTTTGATTGTCGCTGTTTCGCTGCTGTGCGTGGCTTAGCAGAAAAGTTCGGCAGTTCGTGATTGCGAGAATTAATGGTTAGAAATGGTCTCCGAGAAGGTGCATTACGTGTGGTCTCTATAAATGCGAATATTTTATTTAATTTTTTAAATGATGAGATAATTCAGACTGACTGTAGATTCCACTTTGAGAAGATTAGAAATCTTTCCGCTTCTTAGAATTTCTCAGACAGCCATTGTTAACAAGAAGAACAGGTCTCTTAATAATTCGTTTTGTGCCCTCTCGACAAAAACATAACTAAATGATGAGATGAAGAGGTTGCTTTTTTTTCGGGGAACTGTTGTAATTTTTTAATTATTGTTTTTAACTGTTAATGATGGAACATATGTTGATTGAATATTTGTGGTGTTACTTCACCTACGAAACCACTTTTCACATTAATGGCAAGGTGAACAGGCGTAGTGTCGAATCTGGGGTTGAAAGCATCCCCAAAGGGATATGTTTCTT
The DNA here is from genome assembly GCA_026315105.1 of Locusta migratoria. Classification (NCBI taxonomy): domain Eukaryota; kingdom Metazoa; phylum Arthropoda; class Insecta; order Orthoptera; family Acrididae; genus Locusta; species Locusta migratoria. Next base: position 167,549,584 of record CM048747.1, on the reverse strand, counting down.
GTGCCTTGTCACGTCAACAACTGTACGGGTCATTCTTCTTCGTTGCGAGCACTGTCACTGGATATTCCTACTTGGATGTTTGCAACAAAGACGAACGCCTCAAATGCAATACGATCCCCATTCATCTTTCCTCAGGATGGGGCTCCAGCCCATTTTCATCGTGCAGTTTGTGAGTTGCCGCATCGATGTATTGGCCGTGCTACAGAAGCGGGAAGCTGTTTCATGGTATGGCCTCCCTGATCACCAAATCTCACTCCTACGGAGACCACATGGGTATTTGATTTTAGAATTTCTTTATATTTATGGCACGTGAAGATCAGAGCTTACTTAACTATTAGCCAAAGCTATTCGACGCAACTCTCAAAATTCTCGAGAAAATCGACTTTGAAGTAAGCGCAAATAATGGATTCAATAATAATTAAAAGAGTTGTAGCATCTCTCGGTGTAGCTCAGGTGGTAGCGTTCTGGCCTCATAACCACAGAGTCGATGGTTCAAATCCCGCTGACAGATATTTTCGTTGTTGATTTATATAAAACATTTTTAAATCTCTAATACCATGTGTCGTGTCAGTTTTTGTTTAGGTGTATGCAGACGAGCTGAACGCCTTGTCACCTAAAGCGATGGTTGAGTAGTTTAGCTGCTTGGAAAGCCATTATTAACTGTGGAGATGACTTTTCGAAAGTAGCGTCGTAGCTCTTCACAAACTAACAGTCAAAGACTAACGTCGTCATCTAATAGTGAAGCAAATACTGTAAAAGTTGTAACTTATGTTTTTTTAATTGAAACCATAATTACCAATCTTTTATAAAATATAGAAAATTACGAATATATCAAAGCACGTGCATTTTCGTAAAAATCGCCATTAGATATTAAGATTGTGTAAGTATTCGAGAACAGAAAAAAAGAAAGGTCACAGCAGGATTCGAACCAACGACACTATGGTTGCAAGGCCAGAAAGCTAGCACTTAGCCACGGCGCCCAACATCACCTGAGCTACAGCAACAACTGATTTATTTATTGATACTTACGTGTACTGGCAAAACTTCAAAGACGATTTTCTCGAGAATTTCTGAGAGTTGCATCGAATGGCTTTAGCTGATTGTTATTCGAGACCATAAGAATAAAAAAATTCCAAAATCCGATACCAATTTGTCTCCTTGTCAGTGAGACTTTTTTCTGTGGGAACACATTATTACAGATCTGGTGTATGTACCGCCATTACCAGATGAAGTACAACTCCGGTAGAGAATATGGGAAGCGGTTGCCACAGTCGACGACGCCATTCTGGGTCGGGTGTGGCAAGAATTCGGTTACCGCATTGACGTCTGCCAGATCACTCATGGTTCGTATGTCGACTGCATTATGTACGACATCTGTGCAGTGTTTAGTTCTTGTGCATTAAAGAAGGAATTAAAGTCCACGCAGAGGAAATAAAACCTTGCGCTTTACTGACGACATAGTTATTCTGCCAGGGAAAGCAAAGGACCTGGAAGAGTAATGAAACGGAATGGACAGTGTCTTGAAGGGAAAGTATAAAATGAACATAACAAGAGTAAAACGAGGGTTTCTGAAGAAGCGAAATTTGTTGACATTCAATATTAGTTTAAGTGTTAGGAAGTCGTTTCTGAAAGCGTTTGTCTAGAGTGTAGCATAGTATGGGAGTGAAACGTGGACGATAAGGAGTTCAGACAAAAATATGGTAGAAGCTTTCGAAATGTGGTGCTACCACAGACATATATTACTAGACTGGCAATGCCATATACAATATCATCGGTGTCAGTGAAGTCACACTGCCATATTTCTATACTATAAACGTGTAAGCAGTCGTTTGCGTTATTACGGAAAACAGTTGAAAAATGCCGATGAACTGACGTAAGCACGCTGTCTTTAGACTTTTGACATATGAGAAATTCATGTGTTGTATGTGGCCATAATTTTTTCAGCTGCAGTAAGCTTTGACACATGCCGTAGAGTAATGACTTTTATTGATTTGCTGTTTTTATTAATCTGTACAAATTTCATTCAACTTCGGAGTTTCTTTCAGTAGTTTGGTCATCAGAAAGTGTTGTTTCTTGTGGATAACGCGTATTCTTCCTCTTTTGAGAGTTATTTCGAAATCTACAGTCTGTTTTGACACATGCTCTAATGAGTCGCATTTCCTGTTTTTATTAATCGGTTACTAGTTTCGATAAACTTCGTTTTTTTTTAAATAGTATGTCCGTTATAAATGTGATATTTGTCGTGGATAACATACATCTTTATTGTTCTGAGTGTTCTTCAGATAAGTACAGTCTGCTTTAACTGTACGTAACAGTAAAATTTTACCGTCCCAGCGGCCTCACATGATTATGTTGGCAACATCAACAATAAAAATTGTAGATGTTTGTATAGTCTATGGGACTTAACTACGGGGTCATCAGTCCCTAAACTTACAAACTACTTATGAACTACTTACGAACTAGGACGGCACAAATATCCATGCCCGAGGGGGGATTCGAACCCCCGAGCGTAGTGGCCGTGCAGACCGTGACTGGAGCGCCTCAGTCCCCTCGGCCATAACATCAACAAAATGGTAGAAAGCCGTCACCAAGATGTTAATATTCTTAGAAATCCACACTGGCTAACTTGATTAGTGTTTCGTACAGACTATGAAGTAAATAAATAATGCTGTTTCTGCTCTTTGCTTGTCAGTTTCTTATATGTGCCCTCGTTCACTCAGTAAAAGTAATTGCCCTCGTAAACGAAGTCTTGCGTTGTTATGCGACTGGCTAATGTCAACGTCACATGATTGACAACATAATCACTCGAGTCCGCCAGGACGCTAAGTAAAATTTAACCGTACGTAACACATTGTTCTCATAACATGATTCAACAGTGTACGCCTATGTGTTAAACTAAATTATTGTGGAAGCATTAGCTTAAACGCAAATCATGTTGAAACCAATTGATAAAGCTTACAACGTCATATCGTATCAGAAGATAATAGTAGTATCGTAAGAAAGCTTTTTGACGTGAGGTGAGGCAAGATTGTGGCGTCAGGCTCCAGTCACAGAGAGACGTTTGCCAGTCTAGTAATGTGTGTCTGTGGGTGCTACAGACAAATGATGAAGTTTAGATGGGTAGATAACGTAACTAAGGAGGAGGTACTCAACAGAATTGGGGAGAAAAGGAATTTCTGGCATATCCTGACTAAGAGAATGGATAGGTTGGTGGGACACATTCTAAGACATCAAGGAATCGTCAGGAAGTGTGTGGAGTAAAAATAGTAGAAGGAGACTGAGGGAAGAATATAGTACGCAGATACAAAAGGATGTAGGTTGCCGTACGTATTCTCAAATGAAGAGGCTTGGACAGGACAAGGTAGCGTGGAGAGCAGCATCAAACCAGTCTGCGGACTAAAGACCACAACAGCAACATATAATTGAAAATGTTCCTGATCTTAATATACACCCTGTATTTATTTTTTCCTGATGAAACTGCCTGTAGCCTGTATCCGTACACCGAATACCTGTTTTCATGCTTAAACTGCGTCCAGTTTTTTGGGGTCAATAGACTTGGCTATCTTCCATTAAATCTGAGGGTAGTGCAACGGGACCGAGCGAGGTAGCGCAGTGGTAGCACACTGGACTCGCATTCGGGAGGATGGTGGTTCGAACCCACCTCCGGCTTTAGGTTTTCCGTGATTTCCCTAAATCACTCTAGACAAATGCCGGGAAGGTTCCTTTCAAAGGGCACGGCCGATTTCTTTCCCTATCCTTACCCCTAAACTCCGAGCGTTAGCTTCGTCTCTAATGACCAAGCTGTCGACAAGACGTTAAACTCTAAGCTTCCTTCCTCCTCCTAGTACAACGGGGACTTTCCCTTGCGTGTGGCTGAGAGATGAGACCCGTGCTCCTCGCCTGTCCAGACGTGAGCTGCCGCCCGCCGCCGTGGCCGCAGCTGCCACGCCCAGTTTAGCCGGGCCCCGAATAGCCTGCGCTGTATCGTACACAGGCCCATCGCTCTGGCGGCGCGTCTCGTAAATTTGACAGCGCGAACGCAGCGCCGACGCGCCGGTGGCCGCGCGGCCAAGCTGACTGATGGCGCCATCCGTCACACGACGCCGCTGCCCCGCCGTTTAACTCGGATTGCCGTTGCCGGCGCTCACCAGTTCATCGCCAAAACACTGTGCGTGTACCCTCTGCCGCTACACGCCCAGTACTACGGTGGAGCGCTGGCGTACATGAGAAGAGCAGGACATTCAAAACACTCAAAAGTGACGGTTTTCTTATTATCAAGGGGCCGGGGTTCAGAATATTAGAAACACTTACGAGTCTGCAGCCGGGTGACAGGATCGACTGCAGCACACGCAGCCCCCCCCCCCCCAAGAAAAAAGAAAATGTTCAAATTTAAGGTTGGAAACAAACAAACTGTTTATGTTCTACTAATTTTTTGTTTATTTACTAACAAGTTTTCGGCTTATTAGTGTGATGTCGCACAAGTCTGAAGTGCGCGCCACGTACTTTCGCCGCGCGCCGCCATGCAAGCACGGCGCGGCGTTCTTACGGCGTCAGCCACGAGCGCCCTCTACTGCAACTCCGCTCGTGGCCACCACTTAACTGCGTCGGTCCCTTGGGATTCGGACACACACTAGGACTCTTCAGTAGGCAGCCCTCTACCTAGCTAAACTATGTATCAGCATTCTGCAGTAATGAAATATATATCTTCTTCTAATCTAGCTTAGTGTTTCTAGTTTCTGCTCTCCCACTGGCTGGTCACCTCAGACTCTGTACCCGCACACGCGTTCATCCTATTTCCCTGTGTCGGTCTCTCTCTACTCGGCCACCGACAGCCAGGACAACCGGTGGCAACGAGACACAAAAGTGGCGACGAGGATGGGATACAAAAATTAGGCCATCATCAGGTAAGCTGTTGACATGCGTCGACAAAACCGCTATTGCTTAGGTGCTCAAAGGTTGGAATGAACATAATTCTACATAGCAACAGATATTGTTTGCAATTCCAACAAAAGTCATATGCAAAGACCGAGTATTTTGTGTGTTGTATCTTTGTTTTACCACCTTTGAGCACCTAAGCAATAGCGTCTTTGTCGACGCATGTCAACAGTTTACCTGGTGATGGCCTAATAAGCCGAAAACTAGTTAGAAATTCAAATTCAAAAAAATTAGAAGAACATAAACAGTTTGTTTGTTTTCAACCTTAAATATGGAAGCGTTCTACCAAGAAGTGCCGGAAGAATCCATTTATATATATATATAAATAATGTTCAAATGTTTCTAAAGCTTAAGGGACTTAACAGCGGGATCATCTGTCCCTAAACTTACAAACTACTTATGAACTATCTTATACAACAGACGACACAAAAATCCATGACCGAGGAGGGATTCGAGCCCCTGACGGCAAACGGCCTCGCACATCGCAGCATAGCGCCTCAATGCGCTCGGCCGCTCCGCCGCGGCTCGCAGCCATTTTCAAAGCAACTGTAGAGCCAGCACTGTGCAAGGACATCTAATACGGAACAACTAATAAGTGTACTAGAGCAGCATCACACAGCCAACGATGATAAATGTCATTAGTAGCTATAGTAGATTTCAGTGATCACTAGCTGAAGCGACATTCAACCTGTTCTTCTCGCGTTCTCTCTCTTTCTTCTTTACGCCTCCCCACACTTCTACAAATCCCTCTAACGCCATGCCCTTTGCCCCGCCTTCCGTATTCGCCTCTCCACGCCTACGCGGATCCTATACGATTTTATCCCATTCCCCCACCTCCTCCTCTTCCTTCGGTACATCTCCCGTAAATTGGATCCGCCGCCACCCCCCCCCCCCCCTCTCATCGTTCTACCCCTCCTGTCTCGGATCCCGGCCGACTACCACATCTCTTCTCTATTCGCATCCTGTCCCAAGGAACCTTCCGACAACTTCCCATCCAAAATATTGTCCTCCACCCCGACATCTGTCCCTCCTATCGACTGTGATCCCTCTAACCTTCATCTTTCCTCCCCTAAGGGTCCCCTTCATCCTCACTCCTTCCGTTCCCAACACCTTCCTCAAAGCTGAGTCCTTCTGGTCTCCCTTCCTACCGCCCCTTTGTCCTCTCCCATTCTTTCACCTGTCCACGGTCTCCATTACCCTTTTTTACCCCTCCATCCCCTACCACCTACGAGCTTCTCCTGCAGGACTCCCGCCATCTTGCTTCACATCGATCACCGTCCTTATTTTGTGCATCACCGTTTGGTGTTCGCTAAGTGTATAGTGCGTCGACTTGTGTTCAGTGTTCTTTCCTCACTGTTCTTTTAGAAAAACTGCGAACGCCAACCCTTAGACGACGCCTTCGGCCTTTAACTATCTGTGTATTCTTCGTATATGTGACGTTATATTTCTCATCACTGGTCCTCTACGTTTTATTTGCAGTTTCACCCAAGTCATTCTTCTTTGATTTTATGTTTCGAAAATACTCCAATATACATCTCCGTTTTTAAACTATTTGATACACCTCTTTTTAATACTTTTTAACTGTTACAAGCCCGAAGAGCGGCATAGTGTTTCGCCAGCCTGTCTGTACTTTGATGCAGGAATTGCGAAGCATTCAAAAACATCTCGCCTTGATTCACCACATTTAAACTATTTGCTAAGGTAATATATTCTTACCAACTGACACATGTTCTATAACTGATGTACAGTATGAGAATTGCTAAAGACATGGAAAAAAACCAGAAACGTCAATAAACGGACGGACAGTTCATAAATAAATAAATAATTAAAATTAGCAGGGAGACTTGAACACGGATCCCCGGCGTTACACTTCAACCATATGACCGCACAACCACCACGCTCTCGCTCCATTTCGTTCCTCAACATTGCAAATATTGCGCCGGAACCGTTCACTATTTTCTTTCTTTCCTCACAGTTCAGTACACATAGTTCCTGATTTCATCCTCAATCTGTATTTTTTTGCTGGGCTACCCACTGCATCATCATACGCCTTAGTCTGAGAATGAAGCGATGCAGGAAGGAATGAAGCTAATGGTTCAACATCCCATCGACTTCGTGATCATTAGAGACGCAGCTCAGGCACTGCTTTTTATGTACTTTTAAGTCAATTGCTGTTTTTTAGACAAGTTTGTCACTTCCGATGAACGTTTGATGACGAATAGGGAAGGCGAAACGCGACATATCTGGAAAAGGAAAATATTGTATTTGTGCAACAAGACTGTTTTTCGTGCGTTTTGTTACTTTGTAAACATAAATGGTCGCCCACAGACAAAAGTTGCTCTTGTTATCGGGTGCTATACTAAATGAAAAGTCATATTCACGAAATGTTAGACATTAACTGCGATTGGGTAATGTTGAAAATATGTACCCAGCCGGGAATAGAACCCGGGTCTCCTGTTTCCTAGACTGTTGCGCTGATCTCTGCACCACGAGAGACACAACGATCATCACAGCTATTCGATCACGCCTTCCTTCAGACACAAATTCTCAACTTATTCTTACCAACGATTAGTGGAATTCGCAGTTTGTATCTGACGGTAGGCGCAGTTGTGATGATCGTTGTGTCCCCTGTGGTTTACAGATCAGCGCAACTGGCTAGCAAGCAGGACACCCGGCTTAGAATTTCCGCTGGGTACACATTTTCAACTTTACCCAATCGCAGTTAATGTCTCACATTCCATGAATATGACTTGATAATAATTGCAGCATCATACTGGTGTCTGTGCTATCAGTCATGTATATACGAGGCGCGTCCAGAAAGTAAGTTCCGTTTCAATTTATCTCCGCTGAAGCGCTGCGATTGCAGTTCCGCACATGCGCTGTAGAGGATGTGTATCAAGGAGAAGAACGTGCGCCGTTTGGAGATCGCTGTCAGTAACGTACGCTTTGTTGTGCTTGTTTGAAATGTCGGCGTTGCCTGAAAATCCCACCGTCTGTGAAATCAGGTCGGTGATTCGGTTTCTGAATGCGAGGAAAGTGAAACCAAGTGAAATTTATCGGCAAATTTGCGATGTTTATGGACCAAATGCGATGAGTGATTCGATGGTGAGAAGATGGGTCCGGCAGTTCAATGGCGGGCGTAGTGATGTGCACGATGAAGAACGAAGTGGGCGTCCACCTTTGGTTACAGAAGAACTGGTTCACGCGATTGATGACAAAATTTAGGAAAACCGTAGGTTTACAATTAGTGCTCTCACTATGGACTTCCCCCAAATTTCATGATCACACTGCAAATGTGACGAAAAACCTCCTACAGGGATTTGGATGGCATGTGTATGACCATCCTCCGTACAGCCCTGACCTCGCTCCTAGCGATTTTCATCTGTTCTTACATCTCAAGTCTTTCCTTGGCGGTCATCACTTCACCAATGACGACGAGCTGAAAGAAACTGTTTACAACTGGTTGAAGACACAAGCGGCAGATTTCTATGAAGAAGGTATACAAAACCTGGTGCCACGCTATGACAAATGCCTGCAAAATTTCGGCAGTTAATGTGGAAAAGTAGTTTAAGAGTTATAGAATTTTGTGCATTAAAAATTTCTTCTGCATCTGTGTACAATTTCATTTTATTTCCAAACGGAACTTACTTTCTGGACGCGCCTCGTAATTTACGAATGACATGTATCTGTGAAATGTGTAAAGCTGTTAAACCAGAACTACAGCCAAGAATGGAATCTCGTCACTGGTCTGGACCGGTGCGGCTGTAAACTTGCGTTGCGCGATATCTTCTTTCTGGCAGGGTACTTGAAGCTGTCAGACGGTGCGATAGGACGTGTCGACCTCTCAAGAGGCGCTCCGCACAAGAGCTGCCCCCCCCCCCCCCCGGCAGTGACGTCGCAGCCGTGGCCTTGACACTGGCTGATCGTGCTCTGTTTAACCCTGTCCCTTGGACGCCACATTGGTATTCAGAGCCACCGCGTAGTCCGGGGTCCTCCTAATTCCGGATCCTATTAGCAGTCGTCCGGCTCAACTACTCCTGCAGTCTGCACGTGACGGGCTTACGTCGAGACCAGCTCCAGTGATCCCGACTGTCACATCGACGGCGACCTAACAAGGGGACGGTCTGGCATGTGGGCCAACGATTTCGATAAAATTTTGCATGGACCTTCTATCTATATCTATAAGTGTGAATGTCTGTTCGCAGTACGTTTATCACGTCTGAACCACAAGACATAAAGAGCTAAAAATTTGTACTGTTACTAATGTCTACCCGGGAAAGGCTTTAGGCACGTTTTTATGGCGATCGGACAGCTATTTATTTATATATATTAATGTGAATGTCCGGTGTACGTTTATCACGTTTGAACCACAAGACATACAAAGCTAAAAATTTGTACAGTTACTAATGTCTACCTGGGGAATGCTTTAGGAACTTTTTATGGCGATCGGATAGTTATTTATCTGTATTTAGGGTGTTTCACTAAGTGTGTTTGCCTCAGTAACTTATAGAATAATAGATGACGGGAAATTTTAGTGCGGTAGTTCAACACAAGAAATATTACACTTCCTGCAGAGCTATGAACATAGTTTATTGTATCATTTTCCAAAGAGTTACAGCACAAAGATATATTTTTTTAATGGAACAATAGTTTTTTCTATCGTGCATTGGATTCGTTGAAACCAGCTGCGTCCAAATCAATTTAAACTACATTCCTATCACTGTTAGTTTGGGAGCTACAACCCTTCAAAGTTTAGGGGGCGGAGGCTACGAAAGCGTAGGTAACTGGCTGGTGGTCATGAGACAGTGGGCCGTGCCCCAGGGGATAGCCACTCGGCCAGTCAGCTACCCTATCGCAGCCTCCACCCCCGGAACTTTGAAGGGTTGTAGCTCCCAAACTAACAGTGATAGGAATGTAGTATAATTTGGTTTGGACGTAGCTGGTTTAAAAGAATCCAATACACGATAGAAAACTCTATTGTTCCATTTAAAAGTTATATCTTTGTGGTGTAACTCTTTGGAAAATGATACAGTAAACTATGTTCATAGCTCCGCAGAAAGTGTAACATTTCTTGTGTTGATCTACCGCATTAAAATTTCCCGTCACCTATTATTTTATAAGTTACAGAGGCAAACACACTTAGTGAAACACCCTGTATATTAATGTGGATGTCTGTTCCGTAACGACAAGACACAGAGACTTAAATATTTGTACAGTTACTAATTTATACCCGAGGAAGGTTTTAGGCACGGTTTTATAGCCATCTGATAGATATTTAGTAATGCGAAATGCGGAACAATAATTACTCTTGGAAAATTATATTTACTCTTTGAAAATGGTTTTATTTGTTGCATTGTTGTTTGAGGGTAGATAATGTTAAAAAGGTGGAGTAAATTAGGATGGAAAGTTATCGGTGTATATAAAATTCTACGTGTGTGTGTCTTAATATTTCGCTCTACAGCGAAAACTACAGAATGCAAACGAATGGTCTGTGTGAAATTCTTGTCCGAAGTCTCCCGTTGTACACCATAGCAGTTCCATGCCGATAGCTGTAAGGGGGTGGAAGATATGGTGGTTGAAAGTCGTCAAATTATTAAAAAAATTCGGCCAACGATGACGTTTGCGACTCTATAGCAAGGAGGTTACATACAGCGAAACGTGATGCCACAGACTATAACTTTGGTCTATGCGTGCTACAATGTCTTCAGCTCTTTATCTGTAAGGATAACTATACGAATAAGGAAACATAAGAATAAATAAATAGCACACTACTGAAAGATAGCTTATCTGTCATAATCAAGCAGCAAGCGAGCGGAGCCTCGGGTTCAAGCTAGTAGTGAATAAAAAGAGAAGCGAATTTCGGTTATTTGCTAGACGCTCAGTAGTTTCTGAAAAACTCATGATCGAATTTGGATGGAAGATTGTCTTTTCAATACTATACATCGTAAGATCGTCTGAAGATGAGCGTTTTTACTAATATACTAGAAGACCTGGAGAACTTCGTATCACTTACCTCTTAATATAAATCATATTAATTTAAATCATATGTATTTTAGATCCGGTAGCTTTATAAAGGCATCATCAGATAGTCTAAGTATCGGCTCGATTGTTGGCGGAAAGAGTGGGCAAATCACGCACACATGACCAGGATAACTGTCATGTCACATTCGTGGAAGTTCCGGGAAGGTTTAAACGGTGATGAAATATGGGAAAATTGCGAGTAAAATTTAGATTTAAAACATGTAAAATAGTGACATGGTTCTTATGTTGGATGCGTTCATAAATATACTTTGAAAGAGTAAAGTTTACTTTACACGATCTGAACCCGTATATGAACCGTCAAAGATAAAAATGAATTGCTGTTCGTTAGTCTCGCTAAAACCACTGAATCTATTGTTATGAAATATGGTGTGGAGATAGCTTGAGTGCTGAAGTACCGGATAAGATACTTTAGAAAATGTGTAATTCAAGTTATTTTTTGATTTGAAGTATATAAAGCGAAATATCGAACAATAATTACTATCTGGAAAGCCGGCCGCGGTGGCCGAGGGGTCTGAGGCGCGTCAGTCACGGTCTGCACGGCCACTACGGTCGGGGGTTCGAATTTCCCCTCGGGCATGGATATTTGTGCCGTCCTTAGTGTTAGCTAGTTAGTAAGTTTAGGACTGATGACCCCGTAGTTAAGTCCCATAAGCTACACATACATTTGAACATTTTTTGAACTCTCTGGAAAAAGGAATTACCCCTCTCCGTTGTGCGAATAGTCAGTTGTAGTGCTGAATTCAATCAAAAACACATTGAAAAACGCACTTTCAGTTTTTCTCAAATTTTCTAATTTTACGGTAGATTTTCCAAAAAAAATATTTCATACATTCCTTGTCCTGTCATGCCGTACTCAAGTGATGCTCTTACAACCATGTGCCAATTGATTTTTATTCATAGAAAAAAATCGCTTTCGGTTTTTCCCAAACTTTCCTACTTTCCGCACGACTTTTCCAAAATTTTATTTGATGTGAACCTTCCTCTTGCTTTCAACATGAAATGTACAAAATTTTATCGCAATTGGACGAACGGCGAACGACTTAAGTTTCTTTGTGATGAGTGCTATGTATCTGTGGCAGGACAGAAAAATCATCACAAAGACTTAACTGCATTGAAATGTATGTACCATCTGATGGTGAGCTCTTAGGAAGCTTGAAAGCGGTTGTGATCTGATAAATAACTCCATCGAAAAAAAGGCTACTGGTTGCAGTATTTTCTGAAATCTAAATATCTTCGTGCCTCGTTGCTTACTTCCTATTCTGGGTTTAGTAGGCTCTACGCAACCGTCATCTGTCGAACTTTTGATCATACAAATACCGTTTGGGTGAGAGACCAGTCTTACAGCCGCAAGCCACTGTGTGCAGCATAGCGTGGTTGAGCTTCCGCGGAAGGATAATAGTCTGACGTAGCGACTGAAAAGCATTTCTAAAGAAGCGAAACTTGTTAACATCCAACATTAATTTAAATTTTAGGAAGTCCTTTCTTAAAACATTTGTCTGGAGTGTAGCATTGTATGGGAGTGAAACGTGGACTATAAGGAGTTCAGATAAAAAGATGATAGAAGCTTTTGAAATGTGGTCCTACAGACAAATGATGAAAATTAGATGGGTAGATCACGTAACTAATGAGGAGGTGCTTAACCGAATCTGGGAGAAAAGGAGTTTCTAACATATCCTGACTAAGAGAAGGGATAGATTGGTTGGACACATTCTGAGACATCAAGGAATTGTCAACTTAGCATTAGAAGGAAGCGTGTGGGCTAAAAATCGTAGAGGGAGACCGAGGGACGAATATAGTAAGCAGATTGAAAAGGATGTAGGTTGCCGAACGTATTCTCAGATGAAGAGACTGGCAAAGGACAAGGTAGCTGCATCAAACCAGTCTGTGGACTGAAGACCACAACAACAACAGCGACTGACACGCAGCAGTACACAGTGGACATTGTACAGGGGGTCGCAATTGAGTCCGGGTCTGCTACTCTGTTTTGATCTGGTAGGAAGCTACAAACAGGCGCAAAATCAGCTGCAGAGTAATTATTTTTTCTCAAAACGTAGCGGAATTTTAAATTTCGTCTTAAGCTTTTGATGAATATATTTTCTTTTATTTTTCCATTTGAAGTTGGTTGATATAAACTTTACCGCATACTTATAATGTTATTATTCTCTTTTACGACTAATGACGTCGTAGCGCACGGAATGAAAAGAAATAAATCCTCGATTTTTATCACTGGAACTTCAATTAATGTAACAAACTCGGACTTCCGGCACGGGAGCATCGGGGAAGAAAATTCGGATTATTTACAGTTGAGTAATGGATCTGACTGGCTAGTCGGAATGTCTCCGCTCGTTCACTTTCACTCTTGCCGTTTCCAGATCGTAAATCTTGCAGGAACACTTTAGAAAGTTACGCACCTGACAACATTGTGTTAGAGCAGAAGAGAGAGTAAAATAATGGATGCTCCCGCTTTCATCAGCTCCTATTAATTTGGCCTGCAGGAGCGGTGCCTAATGTAACGGAAATAAAATCACTTTGCCGGCGCCCTGCAGAGAGCCGCACTCTTCCACTCTCTTGCTGCTGACTAATGGAACTGACGTGACAGCCGAATTTCTGTACTCGCCGTGCCGTCTCCGCGACCGCCTGCAAGCCGAGTCCATCCGTCTACTGGCACTGGTCTCATACAAATACTGCTTCTCGGCACGAATAATTTTCAACATCTTATCTTGAAATGCGGACATCCGCAGCCAAATGCTGTTATCGTGATATTATGTCCATCTGACTGCAACGAGCTTTTATGTCAAAGGTTCGACTGGTTTCGCGAGTTATATAAGCATCATCAGCCGTTTAAAATGAAAATAAATAAATAAGTAATGAAAAAGCATGTCTGTCGTTTACCCACTCTCCAGCGTTCACGTCGCATATTTTAAACGGGGCCGGACGCGGTGGCCGAGAGGACTGAGGCGCTCCAGTCACGGTCTGCACGGCCACTACGGCCCGGGGTTCGAATCCCCCCTCGGGTATGGATATTTGTGCCGTCTTTAGTATTAGGTAGTTGATAACTAGTTTGTAAGTTTAGGGACTGATGACCCCGTAGTTAAGTCCCATACGCTTTACAAACATTTGAACATATTTTAAACATTCGTTGCGAACGCCGTGGAGTGGCTATAAACGGCAGAAAATTATGGCCGACTTTAGGTTACGGTAGTAACACTAAAAGTTGGCCTTTGCGATCGTCTTTTGACAGCTCGAAATTTAAATAAAAATAACGGCTTAACCATTCATCTGACACGAAAATTGAATAGCCGAATTTGTAGAGGAGAAAATCTCTACAACTTTGCTCTCTTAAGTATTTTCCATACCTCGTATCGTTTCACAGATATTTGCAAAAATAACGGCGATTTTGGGATGTCTGTCTGTCTGTTACCTGTTCCCACTTTTTAGGTCGAACCGTTCAACCGATCGGCACCAAATTTTACAGAAATAATTGTTGGCTACCAGAGACCTGAACCTCGCTTTTTGAAATATTTCTGACAACAAATACGTTAGTAATACAAAAAAAAGCTGTTTCTAATGTAATTTTAATTGCAAATAAACCGTTCATCTGACGCGAAAATTGAATAAACGAATTTGTAGAGCAGAAAATTCTCTACAACTTTGTTCCCTTATGTTTTTCTCATATCTCGTATCGTTTGAGAGATATTTGCAAAAATAACGGAGTTTTGACACCCTCCATTGAATTAACGAAAACCAGCCGTTCCCAGATGCCACGTGACATTCCTCGCCCAGAACTCTCTCTGGCATCTATCGTTGCGTAATTCATGATTTTCTTGTTGTAACTTTTACGTTGTCATTTCAAAACAATGGCGCACTGAAGAATTGACAATAACACGTCGTTCTTCGTACGATAAATGACAATCTAGTGTCTACAAATGCCGTATTAGCATCAGTTAAAAACGGCCATCAATAATACGAAATTAAAGAACACAACTCCTCACTGACAGCCGTAGCGTAGTGGGTAATGCATTGGACTATGGCGCAGGAGGTTAGTATTTCGAAACCCGCCATTACCTAAGTTTTTTCCTACAAGGGTTTCAGACACACTTATTAATACATTTTTTATTAATTAGATTATTATTTGGTCCAAAATGTTTTATAAAACTACAAATCTAAAGTGAGCCGTAGAACACGTCAGTGCGATTTTTAGTTTCAAGCACCTGATGATGTGTCTATAAGGCGCGAAACTGCTTGTTGCAGTCTGAGCGGACTTAATCTCACAATACGTTTCAACATTTTGGTAAATTAAACAAGTAAGCTATTCCAAAAAAACTTACGGGTATCCAGCAAGGTATCAAATTCGACGTCGGCCGATATTTCGGCAGGAGACCACCCTGCCATTTTCAAGGCGACACTGCAGTGAGGAAGCAGTGTACGACGATCTTTAAAAACTCGGTTTTCAACGAGTAAACAGAAAAGACAACACACACCGAGCAAGCAAGCTCACAGCGCCGACACGAGCAAAGATGAAAACAGTCAGGATATCGATAATAAACATCAGTTCTGAACGGATGAGGTCGGAATAGTTTTGTCCCTCTGTTTTCTGACAAGTGAGAGAGCAGGATCCCATGCTAAATTTACGTAAAATCCCCCATCCCTATTCATAAGATTCTCTGCTAGATTTATTTCAATGGCTTCCTTGGTAACCCAGTCGCGGTAGCTGGAAGTACATGCCAAAATTTCCATTTTGTTGTATTCTATAGGGTGTCCTGTGTCAAGACAGTGTTCGGCCACCGCTGTTTGGCTGTTGTGCTTGTTTATGCTCAATACAACGGTCCTCAACAGTTGTAGTAATTTGACCAACATATAACATACTACAGCTGCATGGGATACAACAGACACCCGCCTTGCGCAAACCGAGATTATCCTTAACGGATCCCAACAGTGCCTTAATTTTAGATGTTTTTACGCAAAATGCGGCCAATATTGTTGGAAGTGCTGCCAACGTACGGCAGAAAGGCCACTGATGTGGTTTGCTTATATTCCTCATACGATCCTGCTGTCTCAGTTGTCAAAAAAGAGGGACAAAACTAATTCGACCTCGTCCGTCGAGAACTGATGTTTATTATCGATATCCTGACCGTTTTCATCTTCGGTCGTGATGTCGCTGTGTGCATGCTTGCTCGGTGTGTGTTGTCTTTGCTGTTTACTCATTGAAAACAGAAGTTTTAAAGATCGTTGCACATTCCTTCCTCAAAGCAGTTTCGCCTTGAAAATGGCAGGGTGTTCTCCTGCCGAAATCTCGGCCGACGTCAAATTTGATACCTGTTATTGTTATTAAGGAATCACAAGGTAACTATTGATTTTCAGAACTGGGAAAGAGGAGTGTCAAAGCATTTGGTATGTAGTTTTAACGGTACACAGCAAGGGAAAAACCAGTATTGGACTACTCGATATCACTCATGAGATTATTAACTGGCAAAACATATTATTTTGCACTTGCTCTCCTTTCGTAAACTTACGACGACTCAGATAGTTTATTTCATGGCTGTTTAGTTTTGTAAGGATAACTCACGAAAGTGGTTCCAAGTATTCTGTACAAAATCTAGTATGCGTTCTAGCTGACCTTTCAATTTCACGCCTACTGCGTGTGGCTTATGCGGGAGCTGCTGCTTGTGTGTCTGCCTCCCGTCAGGCATCCTGCAATTGATCGACAGATGTTTTGCGTCTCCCGTGTCTTACACGTGCTACCGAACGGCACGTGGCTTTATGTTTGCTATTATTACCTTCGGGGAAACACAAGCTGTTGTTCCTGTTACAATTCTTGTGGGTGATCTAGGACGATACAGGGCACAGTGTCAGATGTTCCATATCGCAATGATGCAGAATTAAACCTGCTAAAACTATTGCAGTCAATAATGGTTTTGAAACAAATATAGTACAGGATAGCTTCAGACAAAAAGCCAGTAACAGAATCACCACCCTTGGCTCTACAAATAACGAGCAAAACGATTCAAAAGTAATATTTTTCGTTACCACAAATTGCACCTGTATTTTACAGATAATAACGTCTTCTTAGAAATAAATGTGACTGCAACATAGTATTTTTCACCAATAACCGCCTGAAAGATAAGCTTATCCCTAACTTAAAACCTAGACGTTCGCCGTTTCAAAACTCAGGCGTTTATAAAATTTCTTGTGACACCTGCCCAGCCTCTTACGTAGGACAGACTGGACGATCCTTCTCTGTCAGATATGAACAGCACCTCTTAGGGAAAAGAGGTACAAACATATTTCATCATTTGCTGAGCACATTCTGACCACAGGCCACAAACCTAAAGAAGTTCATAATGTTGGTATTCTGCACACAGAAAAGAAAGGTTTCAGACTTGACAAGCTTGAACAGCTAGAAATTTATAATCATCTTTCTCGTAATGAACAATTTATTCTCAATGAACAATTGCTGTTGCGTGATAAAAACATTTTTGATGGCGTAAATCCCTTACTCAGAATCACGTAATGTGAAATATTATACCCAGTTTCCAGTCTGTAGCCTCAAATATTGTTTTTCTCTTTTCTCTTATTATGTACTCACTTTGTGTAATTTTGAACTATTTTGTCATCTAATAACATACTTTTTAACATGCCATATGCTTGTCAATTTCTAATATGTAACCATATCAGTTCACTTCGCGTGTAAAGTACTACTAGTAATTTTGAAAGCTTTTTTTGGAACAGCGATCTAAAAAATTTTAATAATTAAATTAAGACAGTCTAGATCCCAATTTGATGCGTTTATTACTGGCAACAGGCATTTTCAGGCCTTTGGCACCTTGTTGGTGTACGGTGACGGTAACCGGAGCAGGCGTCAACTATTCTGTATTTTCCCAGTTTTACAAACGGTAGTCCACCGCACTGTTATGTGTACAGTTGCGAAATTTTATGAAACTGGTACGACTCGATCCCGTACATCCTGCCAAGATCTACTGCTGTTGTGATAATGCAAGGAAGTTATTCAGAGGGGGGCTGCTAGGTTTGTTATTGGTAGATCCGACAAAGACACGCGTACAACGGGGATTTCTAGGGTATTCCTGGAGAGAAGTCGACGCTCTTTTCGTGAAACACTACTGCGGAAATTTACAGGAACAGAGCATTTAGAACTGACCGTGGAACGATGCTTTCGCCGCCAACTTACATTTCGCCTAAGGACCGCAAAGATAATAGAAATTAGGGCTCATACTGAGGCATGAGCAATTGTTTTCCCATCCCTGTATCTGGGACTGGAACAGAGGAGGAAGTGACTAGTAGGTACGAGTTACCCTCCGCCACTCACCGTATTGTGGCCTGCGGAGAAGTACGTAGATTTAGATGAATGCAGCTTTTCCATGTTTCTTGTTTCAGAGACCTTCTACTGGTCTCGCTTGGTTAATTCCATGATAATGAAGAGAAATGGCGTTTCACGCAACAGGTTGCAACTGTAACTTAATTATATTGAACAGTGTCGCTTATACATGCATTAATAAAACGAGCCTATATAACTCTTTCAGAAAACATAAAATGGAAATGCACTGTATAACAGAATTTAATTACAAGCAGAAAAAATGCACCTATCACTAAACGTTACGTTTTTATTTTATTTACATTGTATTTAGAAGGCTTTGATCCACCACCAAGTGGTGGAAATGCATTAGGACTGTATGGCAGTGGAATCGAAATCTATTTTAATTTCTTGTTCTAGTAATATAGCAGCCGTATTTGAATTCGGCGAGAAAATAAATATGAACATATATGGGTGGAACGCTCAAACAGCTGAAGTTCAGCATCCAGGTAGTATAGAGATCAATGTCTCTATACAACCTGTCATGTATAATTATGGTCTCTGAGCATATAACTGCAGCGTGCCTGCACATTCGTATGTTTTGTACATGATTTTGCATTGTTCTGCATAATTTAATTTGACAGGCGAATTTTCATTAGCTCGAATGTGACGACGCAAAATTGCTTTCTTACTTTTTTTAAAAAACTTTATTTAAATATGGGATGCAATTGGCGGATATGGTTGCGTAATCGAAACTTATTTTTCCGTGTTGTGTTATTTAGTAGCAACAATTTCACGAGAAACTAAATAATAACATATATCGCTGGCACGCTCAGACAGCTGAAGCTCAACATTCGCGTAGTATAGACACAGTCTAACATATGCAGTCACGCCACTCCTCAGAATTTTGTTAGACACTTCGACAGGAGAGCTGCAAGCGGCCGGCAAGCTACATTTCCGAATACGGTATTGGAAGAGTGCGAATTTTGATTTTAATATAGTTTTTACATTGGGGAACGTATGTAGTTCCATAAAAAGTAGGTAATAAATTAATAATAGATCCACATTAGTCTTTCTTAGGTTTCCTAAGATCCCTAGGTACGAAACGCTACATTGCAGCACAGTTTATTTATAATCTTGTAACCATAGGTTTTAACTGCGTAATTTCATTTTCTACTAAAAATAAAAATGGCTAGGAAACACCAGTAGACCTTCCCTGTGGCAGCAAGATGTCGCATTTCTACCAAGGAAAGTCAAGATTTCTTCACTATATTTCCTGTAAAATCGATGGATGTGGAACGTAGGTAACGGATATCGAATTAAATAACTACAGTACTTACCGTACCAAATCAGTCACCACAGTTATGGCGGCAGGGAAAACTTGGAAATAAAGCGGCAAAAGCAATCAAACTATTTTCAAAAAAAAAAAAAAAAAAAGAACCCAAGTCGACAATTGTTGCTGAATCACAAACGGCCAGAATTTTCAAAACATTTTCCTTTTAAGCTAAAGAATATACACTCAAAAGAATATGCGCGTATAAGAATGACGAGTGAGCTGCAAAATGTGCGAATCATTAGACTCCATACGGAATTGATACGACTCAAAAAACTGCCTTTCATAGTAAGAACAGACCATAACAGAAATTTCTGTTTCTCTTATGTTTAGCCGGCCGCGGTGACCGAGGGGACTGAGGCGCTCCAGTCACGGTGTGCACGGCCACTACGGTCGGGGGTTCGAATCCCCCCTCGGGCATGGATATTTGTGCCGTCCTTAGGATTAGCTAGTTCATAAGTAATTTGTAAGTTTAGGGACTCATGACCCCGTAGTTAAGTCCCATAAGCTATACAAACATTTGAACATTTTTCTTATGTTTATATTGTACTTAATTCCAGCTGAATAAACTGCAAATATACACATATTCGTAAGTGTTTGCCCACGACGAAGTTGTTCTTTATACTACTGAATCAGTTAACCTTTACACGCGCTGTTTTTGGTAACGTACAGTCACTTGTTGGGTCTACAAGTATACCAACAAAGTTTAGGTACCCATATTGGAAATAACTTCAATGTTTATATACTTAAATAATAAAAGATAACATATTTTTATTTAAATCGTTTACTGTGCTTATAATAACGAAAACTTTGTTATTTACAGCCTGTCTTTTTTTTATAGCTCAGATAAAATGACATGAATTCTACTCACAATCTATATATAAAAATGAATGTTTGTGTATGTGTTCATAAACCATTCATTCGATTGCAATGAAACTTTGGTGAACTGTTCACCGTACACCCACGAAGGTTCCTAATCCAAAAACAAAAGAGCACGACACATAGCTCAGGAGATATGACGTCATAAATTATGAGAGACCACCGCGTGAGAATACACAGATTATGCACCAGTTATTGGAAAATGGGAGTAGTTAGGGACCTGCAATAGAGTTTTCATGTAATTTCGGACGTTTAGGAA
The DNA here is from genome assembly GCA_026315105.1 of Locusta migratoria. Classification (NCBI taxonomy): domain Eukaryota; kingdom Metazoa; phylum Arthropoda; class Insecta; order Orthoptera; family Acrididae; genus Locusta; species Locusta migratoria. The sequence continues at coordinate 167,528,827 of CM048747.1, read as the reverse complement.
ACGTTTTGTAACTGACCCTCCCCCCCTCTCCCACTCCCGCCCCCACAAAATTATGAAACGAAAAGAAGTATAGCGCTCACAACAGTTTCCCTGTAGATGCCTAAAACTGTCGCATCGTTCATGACCTTGTATCAAATGAAGTTAGCTTTACAAATTTGTATGTTACTATTTGTTTTTGTCTGCAAGTTTTCCTTAATTCTCTTGCATCCAAAATTAAGCAACCTGTTTTCTTAATCTCTATCTATATAAAAGCGAAAGGACACTCACTCACTCACTGACTAAACACGAAATCTCGAAAACTAATTCACGTATGAAGCTGAAATTTGGCAGGAATGTATTTTATAGGTAGAAAACGGCAACTAAGAAAGTATTTTGTGATAGGTGCATGGTGGAGCATACTCTCCTATAGACTCACGAAATGTACAGTTTGATACCGATCTTCACGACATTACACATGCTTGACCTTCAAACCTTAAGTTTCATACTGTGCATGGGGGAGGGTACTAAATAATCGCACCATAACTTAAGAACGGCTCGACCCATTCCATAGAATTTTTTTTCTGTTTTCGTTATTCTCAGAACGAGGGTTGTATAAAATAAAACTGAAATATTTGAGAAGAACGAAGTGCGTTTTTCAATGTGACCCTGCGTTTCAATTGCATAGAAACCTATAGTTTTGTTCCGATATTGATGAAATTTTGCACACACTACCTTAAAAACAAGAGGAATGTCAGTGTCTGTATAATATTTCGTTCTGTGTATGGTGGAGGGTACTTAACTTATGCAAGTGGAAGGTCACCGGTTACATAAGTGTCTGTATGGTACGTGACAGAGGTACCTTGCCGAGAGTGGGAAAGGTGGAAACTAACAGAGACATGGGAAAGAAAGAGATGGATGCAGAGAGAGGGGGGAAGTGGATGTGGACAACGAGAGTGTAGAAGAAAACACCGGGCATCGCCGTGTTTACAGCTAATTAAATTATAATTAAACTCTTTGTTTTCTTGTTTTGTTTACAAATTAGTTTACAAATTATTATTATCTCTTTTTTCTGCAAGTTTACCATATTAGAGAGGTCTTCTTATCTTTAGACTTCGGGCAAAAATAACACCTTCGATTTTTAGAAGCATAGCATCAGACTTACCTTCATTGGCGTTGATACAGTTTGTTCTCTACCAACCAATTTGTAAACACTTTGGTGTATATATTCGTCCACATTTGATTATTTTCTAATCTACTTCAAACGTATACGTTCGTAGGCTTCCACGGCCGGTGTCATTTTTAATAAAACACAACCACTGCACAGTGATCGAAACGTCGGCAATTCCATTTGCTAAGTGTTTAAAAATGACGCGACCTAATTTGATTTATTCAAAATTCAAACGTATGACTTTATAAGAGTCATTGCAGTTGACTTTATGTATCAGATACGGCCGATTTCCTTCTAACATTAGTAAGATATCCTTATTCCGGTGAAAGCCAGTCATTGTTGTAAATATATTGATTTGAAAGCAAATTACTGTATTAGTAAACTGTAAATAAATATTTCTTAAAGGCACCAACGATTTAAAAGGTACTTACCTCTGAAAAATGCAGCGCCCGTCCATTTATTGCAAACATTCGCGGCATACCGAGAACACCTAAAATGACGAGACTGTAGTGCGCCAACAATGGAAATCATTGTTGATTGAGCCACGTCCCTCTCTCCATTGTCATCCTCTTCAATTGTTCATACGATTTTATCCCCATAACTTTTTTGATGTTATCAAAATACGTTGCTCTGGGCCCGCCTCTTGGTATTTTCCCTAAAACTTTTCCTTCAAATACATTCTTTAGGAACTGGTTGTGAATCCACAAAATGCAGCAACCAGTTGCTTCTAATAATTTATTTGTGACGACCGGTTTCGGGCGCTTGAGTGCCCTTCTTCTGGTCTCTACACAGGCAAACAAGTGCATTGGTATTACAGTATTTCACAAATAAATAAGTTATTACATGCAACTGGTTGTTGCATTTTATGGATTAATAACCTGAACAGTTGATGCAATGGATAAAATACTTGAACTGGTTGAAGCAACGGCTAACCCCCACCCCTTCCACCTCAGCATCCTATCACAATAAAGTTCGCCGGCCGCGGTGGCCGAGGAGACTGAGGCGCTCCAGTCACGGTCTGCACGGCCACTACGGTCGGGGGTTAGAATCCCCCCTCGGGCATGGATATTTGTGTCGTCCTAGTTCGTAAGTAGTTCGTAAGTAGTTTGTAAGTTTAGGGACTGATGACCCCGTAGTTAAGTCCCATAGACTATACAAACATTTGAACATTTTTGAACAAAATAAAGTTCCACTCTTCCGCTATACATTCACCAATAACATCGCTTATTTTTAAAAATTATGACGTAAGGTCTAAATGAAAGTAATATAAGTGTAGTAACAACCAGCTCACACCAGTTACCCAGATGAAGGCCACTATAACGTTGGCCGAAACGTTGGTTATTTAAGTAATAGCCTTACATCATGACGCGGTACCATACCCAGAAAACTTTTATGTCATCTGACTCTGGCCGCGGAAGCCTACGTAATTATATGGTTGTGTCTCATTATGTGCCCTATCATTTTTTATTTTCTTCTTCCTACATAATTTAGCAGAGTTATGTTCTCGTTCACTTCTCTTAAGACCTGTTCATTACTCTTCCTATCTACCCAGCTTGTTTTCGTCATGGAAATTATAAACAAAAAATATCTCGTGGGGTCTTCTCGAACCCCGCCTGTGTAGTTAAAGATTAAAGTCACGTGTTTTATTTTTCGTATTATGTATGTCTGTTGATATTTTACTATGCTTGTAAATTACACTATTTCGTTAATTAGGTACAAAATTAATTATAAACAAACATCCCTTCTTCGGCGGCTTGCCCACCGCCAGGAGCGCTAGTGTCGTTGCAACTGTCAGTTGGTAACAACTTTCACAGCAGTGAGTGTCGCGACTGTATATGTTAGACTGTGAGTAGAGATCGATGAGGGACTCACACAGTTTATGTTATCTCTGGTCTATGAAACTTTAGATGAGAAGAGGAGTCCGGTACAAGAAGCGCAGCTATCGCCCGCGGCACATGTTACGAATCCCGATGCGCAGCACCAGCTTCCAGACGGGCATTTCTCGCCTGAGATACGGCGCAGACTGCGCGGGCAAGAACTGCTTCTCGGAGGCGCCACTCGTAAAGCAGGGCGTGCGAGTTACCACACTACCAAACGGCAAAACATAGAATGGAAGAAGGTTATCTCCCGCGATGCATTTCTCCGCTGCGTGTGTGCTTGTTTTATCCTAGGAGCGACTGGTTCTTCTGCTCCTGCTAGCATGTGTTTTCTCCATCAAGCCGAGACACGTGAAATAGGGGACTCTGGACGCCACCAATGTATCGAAAAGTACAAAAAGTATAATCCGGTCCAAGCTATAAGGCAACAAACAAAGTAAGGGCGCGTCTCGTAATTAGACACCACAAATGCGGCATGTATGCAGGAGGTCGAGCGGTTGCTGGCGCACCCCTTGGTGGGCGTGCACTCAGGTGGCATTGGAAAGCTGGTCATTTATCAGGAGGCCAGACTCCTAACCGCCTCGGTATGCCCTGCAGGAAGAGGTACGGACGGTTCTGGTGCCGCCGTTGGCGTAATGAAAGAATACTGTGCAGTAAGACATTTATTCTGAAACGGTACACGTGGCTGCGTACTCCAGGCGAACGGGTTGATGACGTCGGCGGCCTTCGGAAGTACTGTGCGCTGACAGTGCGGCTGCGTCCGCACTAGCTCAGCGGGCGGAGGTAGGCGCCCTGCTGCCACGCCGTTTGTTGTGGAACCGTACGGAAGTACGGTCGAACGTGTAAGTGAGATTCACACGTCTGGACGGGTGGTTCTCGATCCCCACTCTAATAACTGTCTCGCATCATCTTTATACCGGTCGGCGTTGACGGTTGTCGTGTGGTCGTGATGTGCGCTGACTCCTGGCCTACAGGCAGGTAGGCGTCTTCCCTAGGAACGCTGGAGTTCTGGTGTGCAGGACATGGAAGTCCTCATAGATACTTCCTCTGCGTCCCTAGTTGGTTGTAGCGCAGGAGTCGAACTCGAAGCTACGCAGAAGTCGACATCTGGCCGGTTACCAGCTGATGTAGAAGAGTGCTGGAGTTCAATAACAGACTTTTACCGACGTTAGAACATGTCATGGAATCCAGTGATGCGAAGTGTAAGTTATCCATTCATCTCACCGACTGCTTATGAATTCAAGTGCCGGAGTATGTATAGCGTGTGTGGAGCGTCTCATATTTCTCCATATCGGCCCTGTCGTACGAACGTGTCGGCGTTTTTTATCTTGCTGTGTTTACTTAATAGGTTAGCTGGTGGTTCCAGAAGGCTCCGAATACGCGTTGATGCGTTACACATAAGCATTGTTTCTTCACGTAACGAAGCTCGTACTGTTCCATTTAACTTCCGCTGATCGTGCTATTCAGTTCGGCGCGTGTATCTCCATTCCTGTCAGCTTGACCCAGCAAGTATGACGTAAAGCAGCTGCTGTTCGCCTTCACCAAAAAATGTTCAAATGTTTGTATAGCTTATTGGACTTAACTACTTGTCATCAGTCCCTAAGCTTACAAAGTACTTACGAACTAACTTACACTAAGGACGGCACAAATATCCATGCCCGAGGGGGGATTCGAACCCCCGACCGTAGTGGCCGTGCAGACGGCGGCAGGCTCGCCTTTCCGTTCTGTGGACAACCGCCATGTTTCTACAGCAACCAAGAGTTGGAAAAATTTACCGCTACAGAGCAGGTGTACAACATGTATAATAAATGGTGCTCCAAAAAGAATGAACAAATTTTGTAATATTACTGAGGCAATGTGACTAGGTAACTAAAACAGCGCTAGATGTAATCGGCATGGTCTATAGTTTCAGAAAAAAATCCACTAGATGTCGCTACGAGCGCTGACCTAGAGCCTGCATTTCAAGGAGGTTAGAATCTCTGGAGATACCATAACAGTGAAAAAGTGAAGCCAGCAAACTGGCAATCCGGCATTTCTATATGCCCAAACCATCTGTTGTAGTGCGTGTATATAATAGTGCTAGTCGTTGAAATGTTCTTCATAACTAAGTAAATATTCCCAAGTGACATTCAAATTAGTATCATTGCGTAAAGAGATCATTATTCACACAGTGTTTAAGTGAGAAATCTTTGTTTTGGGCCCTTCTGACTTCAATCAATCTTGTTCTCAACATAGGTAAGGCCACATGTACTAACCTCCTTGGCGCAGACAGTCTCGCGCAATATGGCGTCCGGGCGTATTGAATTACTGAATTTAGTCGTACTCCATCTGTGATCGCAGTTCAGCGGGCGTTTCATATTCGATATCGTGGTAAACCACCATCACCAAAGAACAACAACGTGGCAGTTTCCTCAAAGCCAACATGCCTCAACGTTGGATATGGGGTACAGGACCGCGAGAGCCGGCCGCGGTGGCCGAGCGGTCTGCGGCGTGCCAGTCACGGTCTGCGCGGCCGCTGCAGTCGGGGGTTCGAATCCCCCCCTCGGGCATGGATGTTTGTGCCGTCTTTAGTGTAAGCTAGTTCATACGATATTTGTAGGTTTAGGAAATGATGACCCCGTAGTTACGTCCCATAAGTTCTACAAACATTTGAACATTTGAGGATCGCGAGACCAGGCTTTAGACCCGGCGCACACTTCACGCAGCACAAGCAGAGGAGAGCAGTGCAGCTTTTAGCGCTCACCCAAAACAGCACGTGCTGCATGTCCACTGCAAACCTCTCGACGCAACTTGATTTAATTTATTTGTGTGTGTGTGTTTGTATTCTGATAAAATTCCGATTAATTAGACAACAGTTCAAAGATAGTCACCTGCTGAGTAAAAAAGACCTGTTGTTGTGGTCTTCAGTCCACAGACTGGTTTGATGCAGCTCTCCACGCTATCCTGTCCTGTGCAAGTATCTTCATCTGAGAATACTTTCGGCAACCTACATCCTTTTGAATCTGCTTACTGTAGTTTGTATGTTTAGGGACCAATGACCCCGCAGTTAAGTCCTTTAAGCTTAACAAACATTTGAAAATTTCGTTTTCAGTCCCTCCAAAAGTTTTTTCTACTTTTCCTTTCTTTTAGCAGTTGACTTATGAAATATCTTCAATATTTTCTCCTTCACTTCACTTACCTCACTGCCTTGCAATGGATTTTCACAGAGAAATCAGTTCCTTTTCTCGGGATCCATGGTACTGAAAATGCGAACGACGCTGTAGAACGGTGCACTCGTCCTGATTTTCAGGCAAGACATTTGAGCTCGGTTGGCAGACATTTCGTGGAAGGGATCCAAAATTCCCAATGTAAAGGAAGGAAATCCCGCTCTATCTGTGACAGACCGTCTAACCACACTTAGGCCGCAGTAGGCCGGGTTTTCAAAAAAATGCTCAAAAACGTTTGTAATTCTATGGGACCAAACTACGTTGGTCGTTCCTAGTCTTACAAACTACTTAAACTAAATTAAACTAACCTAAGGACAACACACACATCCATGTGCTAGGGAGGATTCGAATATCCGACGCGGGAGGCCGCGCGATCCGTAACGTGGCGCTCCAGACCGCTCGGCTACACCCGCGCGGCCCGGGTTTTTACCGCGCAGTAAAATATTTTTCTTTAAGTAGCATTTACTGCACTCGTAGGCGGAAACTATTCATTTTACAAAAAAGAAAAAAAATGGTTAGTACATAAGTTGTAGGGAATTTTCAATAGTTTAATTTATCACATAAGTGTATTCATCGTAAAATGCGTCGAAAAAAAAAACTTTTTTTTTGGGAGCCATTTTTACAATATGGCGGCGCTAGCGGCAAAGATACGAGGTGGCAAAGTGAAAATCTGAAAAGAGCACATAAAAATCTATGAGCATGCCAGTTTTCAAAACTTCCGCAAAGCTTTCCAGGTAACCCTTTTTCCGTACACCAAATGACTGGACTATTAAGGCATCATCGAATGCTCCAGAAGCTAGTCGTGAGTCGTACAAAATGTCCAAACCTTCACTGAAAGTTATATAAAAAACAATTTTTTTCTGAGGTCGGATATTAATATTTTTATTCGTCTCGCAGAAAAAAGGTGTAACTGAAATTGTGTTACATTGTTTTACGTAATGAGTACGGGCCATCAGTTATGCTACATTTCAGGGAAACAGGCTAGGACTACAAACGGGAACGACGTGCGTCTGTCAGAGTCGGTGAGTTATTCATAGTTGCCTCGTTTACTGACCCCGTTTGTGGCGGGTTTGCGCCGCGTGCAACAGACGTTTCAAACAAACGTAATCCGGTGTAAACAAACAGCCTGCGTGGCGTAAATGGTGGTTAAGTGGATTTAGTAAACAACGGCGCTGATAGGGACGGCATATATTCCCTTGTGATTTTCAGTTGGGCGGGGGGGGGGGGGGGGGGGAAGGAGACCTGAATTTGTTTGATACCCCCATAGCCAATAAATTTTGTTTCATATTTTGTATCCCAGCAAATAACTTCCATATAATCCGTACCGAACACTTTAGTTGAAACAAATCTAAATGTACGGAAATACACTGCTCGAGGATATTCAATAGCTCCGTTCATGAAATTCACTGAAAAATAGAAGATGGAAACAGAGTATTCCTTTACTTCACAGCCACATTTAAAGATTTAAAATTAAAGGCCGAAACGTTCGGCGTGTACTCCGAACAGCCTATTGGAATGCATAGAATTTTTTCTTAACTCAATGCTGATTGGTTGCAAATAAGGTTAATAGATAATTTTACTACCGGTTTCGGGCGTTGCCCATCATCAGATACACTTCGGCATAAAAGAAGAAAAGTGAAAACAGTGAAAACAATCACGTAATTATGAAACTTCCTGGCAGATTAAAATTGTGTGTCGGAACCGGGACTAGAACCTGGGACCTTTACCTTTCGCTGGCAAGCGCTCTACCACTGAGCTACCCCGACACGACTCATGACACCGCCCCATAACTTCAATTCTGCCAGTACCTCGCCTTCGAAAGTAGGAGGCGAGGTACTGGAGGAAGTAAAGTTGTAAGGCGGCATCGTGAGTCGTGTCGGGATAGCTCATTAGAGCGCTTGTCCGCGAAAGGCAAAGGTCCCAGGTTCAAATCCCGGTGCGACACACAATTTTAATCCGCCATGAAGTTTCATATCAGCGCACACTCCGCTGCAGAGTGGAAGTTTCATTCTGAATCACGTAATTGTTTTCACTGTCTTCATTTTTCTGCTTTGTATGCCGAAGTGTATCTGATAATGGACAACGCCCGAAACCGGTAATAAAATTATCAATTAACCCTATTTGCAACCAATCAGCATTGAGTTAAAAAAATTTATACATTAAAAATTGTTGCTGACCTCATGAAAGATTTTAAATCGTTTTTGGAAGCCTATTGGAAGTTACAGCGGTATGCTGAGATGCTTAATATTGAAAGAACCTGATCGGTCGCCTCTCCCCCCCCCCCCCCCCTTATCTAATTCTAGATTTTAATTTTAAATTTTTTATTTTGAGAAACTGTTGGTGCATGCAGTTATAATTATTGAACATCAAATAACTTAAAAAGTATAATTACATCCATAGTACGTAAGACCTGATAAAAGATCACAATAAACACATCATGGTGAAAAGATGCAAATTTAAATCTTGTAGATCATTGAGGGCAAAAAGAAAGGAAAGTGTAGGAAAATACTAATTAGTTTTGAAATGAAGTTTCTGCCTAATTTTCCGATAATGCGAATGGGTTCCATTAGATAACACTTAAGGAACATATAGCTACGTAAGAATATTAAGACCCACTGAATCGAATGAAATATATAATGAGTGCAGAAAACGCAGACAGTCGTAAGTAATGACGAAGTGTCAGAAATGAGAATAGTGATAAAATTAATATATTTAGAAGAAATGATATGTTGTAAGTGTAAGATAACGTATGATCTATGAGTCAACGAAAGGCGTTACAGTACTACATTTAGCTATGCAGGAACAGTAAGATCCACTAAAAAGAGAGAGTATAGAGAGAGTATAAACAGCAGACAGACGAAAGTAGTGAGAAATGACAGAAACGATTAAGATTAAGATTAAGATTGGGGCCATTGTAAACAGAAGAAGTGGATAAATTCTGCTATGTTTTAAGCGTCAAATAACGTATGATCTATGAATCAAGGAGTAGCATTACAGTACTTCAGGAAAGGACAAATTCCTTGCCCAAATAAATTTATTTGTGTTACACATTTACTTTAATACGTAGAAATTATTACTGAGAAGCGCAGAATTGTATGCAAGTGAATCATGGGATTTTGGAAAACTGGGAGATATTCTATACAGGAGTATCATAGGATTTTGGAAAACTGGCAGATATTCTATACAGGAGTATTTGAAAATTAACTGAATTGGTAAGAAATTATGTCTTCCACCAAATTAAGTAGGAGACGTACAGTGGTAAACATTGAAATGAAGGAGGTGCTTGATCGTCACACTTGTCTTTAAGATAACAAGGAATAAGTTCCATGATATCTGAGAAAGCTTTAAGGATAAAACTGCAGGGGAAGACAGAGTTGAGTATACAACAATAAAAGAAAACCGTAGTACGAAGGAACTAAACGAATGGGATGGAAACGGAAAATCGGCGTTGCTGACGTACATGCAAACAAATGATCACAATGTAGAAAAGTGGATGATTTTTTAAGAGAAAGAGCTTTACAAACTGAGCAAGTCAATAACGTGTAGGTTCACCTCATAGCAGTTTCGGGTTGGCATAAATTGAGAGTTGTTCTATGTCCTAATGATGGATATCGTACCAAATTCTGTCCAGTTTGTGCTTCATATCATCAAAATTCCGAGCAAGTGGCAGGGGCCTAACTTCAAATGTCTGAAATTTGGGATAGCTCCGGCGACCTCGCAGGCCAAGGCATGGCTTGGAATGGAATGGGAGCGGGAATTATCTTGCTTAAATGACTTCCCATGAAGGATGAAAAAGATAATCCTTAGAATGTCGGTGCCGTACCGCTTATTCTGGAAGCCGTAATGGTGCCGTGGATGGCATTAAAAGGGATCTTGCTAATCACATCAAAGGACCACTCCTGCATGTCGGGCGGTATGTCATGTCGGACGACAGTCGGGATGGTAGACCACAGCTGACCGTGGCGACTGCAGAGACAGTTTTGCTGGTCATCGGCACTCAGTTCGAAGGGGACTCATCACAAAGATAATAATAATCAATAACATTAAACGCACAGTAGTAACAAGATATATTTAGGTTACATCTTGACGAAAGACGACAGATAAAGAAGAAGAAAAATTAGAGTAATAAGCAGAAATAAACTCAGCCGATTACAGACACCAAACACTCACTCAAGCAACCCACTTTGAGCTCTTAGAATCAGTACGGAGCTTCACTACAACTACTTGGGCACACCGTATGGAACTCGCTGTAAAGGAAACAATAATGTCTGGGCGATGGGAGAGGAGTACACTGTTCTCTCTGGAGCATTTGCAACCACTTCATTGGAAGTACTGTACGTGGAAGTAGGACTAGACCGAGTCTATATTACAGCCAGATATCGCTCAGAATCGTACTGGTTGTAAATGGGTACACCTAATAGATTACAACAAATGACTGGAGTACCAATTAAGAACAAGTCCAAACTTAAAAGTATATCTGGTGGAAACCTGACACAAATAAAAGGAGGTTAATGAAAGGGTCGTTGTGTAATAATAATAAATGTTTGTTAAGCTTATGGGACTTAACTACGGGGTCATCAGTCCCTAAACTTACAAACTACTTATCAACTACCCTATACTAAAGACGGCACAAATATCCATGCCCGAGGGGGGATTCGAACCCCCGACCGTAGTGGCCGTGCAGACCGTGACTGGAGCGCCTCAGTCCCCTCGGCCACCGCGGCCGGCCTTAGGTCGTTGTGTCGTCAACATATTCCCTAATATTAAAGAGCGTCTGGAAATGCATGAAAGAGGAAAGGAAGATTACGGTTTAACATCGCATTGACACCGCAGACATTAGAGAAGTTGTGTGCCAACCTCAGCGACTGATGATTTAATTTCTGACCTTATCGAACGAATTTACATCGTATTACACTGACCAACGACCGAAACTGTACATTCGGAGAAGTTGCAAACCTAGAACACACTGTTCTGAGCTGTAGACTGTTCAGCAACTTAGGACAATCAGGACAAAAATGCACGAACACGTAGCATCGTACATTACACAGTGCGTATTGAAGATACGTGAAACATACTCAACACACTGGCCCGCACAATCCCTATCGTACTAAATACTGCGTACCGGAATAAATTAGTAAACTATGGACAACTTAATATGCAGGACCAAGATTAGTTCCTCAGGGACGAATTGGGGCGATAACCGAAAGAGTAAAAGTCAAAGTGCAAAAAATGTTCATACTTTTATAAATCTATGTGAGTTAATTACTGAGGTTATCAGTAGCTAGGCTTAAAAATTACTTAAACTAACCTAAGGACAACGCACACAGCCATGTCCGAGGTAGGACTCGAGCCACCGACGGAGAGCAACCTCGCGCTCCGCAGCAAGACGCCTTAGGGCACCCAGCCATTCCACCGCGGCGTCAAAGTGGACATTGCATGAAATCCACGTTAGCAAAGATGTTAATATAGCCTAAACATAAAGTAAGTCAAGGTACAACATGGGATAAAAAGTTTAACCCATATGTAGCCACACATATGTATATATGTCGTATCAGGTATCGGTAACTGCAACGCGAAAATGGACACCAAATATGTACTTAGATGTGTAATTATAAACTGGGGGTGGCAGAATGGCTACAGTAACTTCTTAATGGGATATAGTTTCTTACACGTGGGGCTTTTCTTTCTTATCTCCAAAATAATGTTTGACACATTTGGTTGAAAAGTTCTTGTATGGCCACTACGGTCGGGGGGTTCGAATCCCCCCCCCCTCGGGCATTGATATTTGTGCCGTCCTTAGTATATGGTAGTTGATAAGTAGTTTGTAAGTTTAGGGACTGATGACCCCGTAGTTAAGTCGCATAAGTTCTACAAACATTTGAACACTTTGTCTGCAAGCTGCGTTAGCAGATTCGAGAACTACGTCCTGTCGCATCAAGAGAGCAAAAGACCCACCGCTCTTTCATTTTTTCGGATCTGTGGATGTGTGACCATGTGTTTGTGAGACATGACGATGTGCGCAAACCTCTCCAGTCACCGTATGATGGGCCGTATCCTGCCCTTAGTAAGGATGAAAAGACGTTTAAGGTGGATATCAAGGGTACAGCAACTGCAGTTTCCATTGACCGCCTTAAAACTGCCTTCTGCACTACCCACCCTGATTCTAGCACAGAACCTGGCACACCTTCTACGAGCACAGCAGAATCGATCACTACCCCACCACCTGCTACCTTGGAGCCGCAACGGACTCCAGAAGTGAACACGGACGACTCACCAGCAACTTCAGCTAAACCTGTCGTCACGCGATCCGGTCGTCATGTCCGCTTCAACAGAAAATATCGTTGACACTGAGAGGGGAGTGATAAAGTGATTGTGTGCCATGTAATTAAATGCAAAGTACCTTATCAACGTGTACAAGGTTATTGTGCTACACAGCGTCACTGGTGATGCATGTTTATTCTCTCTGTTCAAATAATTACTCTGTTCAAATAATTACTCTGTTGTTTATACCAGTATGTTTCTTATCTTTGTATTTGTGATACGGTAATTAAATGTTGAAGATTAAGTAAATACATCTTATCGTAACATTTTTGGTGACCCCGACGTGATTAAGGCATTCTTGATTGTTGAATATCGATCGGTACTTGGCGGTGAAGCCAGAATATCTTGTACTTCTGTCGCCAAGTCTTCATTCAACGCTGCGACGACATAGCTGTATTTAGTACTAGCTGAAAACCCGGCGTTGCCCGGGTATTTATTTACTTATTCGAACCTTGAGTTAGTACTTTTCTTATTCACTCTATCTCTCTTCCCATCTCCTTTTTACTAAAAACATGTTACGTTTATCAGAGAAAACATAAGAAATCACAGGTAAAAATGCACTCGTTTCGAAGAATCCAATCACGAAATTCAACAATAATGATTGTAATAAAATCACATATTGTAGCACATTGTAGCACGCATAGACCAAAGATATGGTCTGTGGCATCGCGTTTCGCGGTACGTAACCTCCTTGCTATAGAGTAGCTGACGTCATCGCTGGCCTTCAGTCGGATTTTTTTTAAATAATTTTAAGACTTTCAACCACCATATCTTCCACCCCATTATAGCTGTCGGCATGGAACTGCTATGGTGTACAACGGGAGACTTCGGACAACAATTACACACACACCATTCGTTTGCGTTCTGTAGTTTTCGCTGCAGAGCGAGGTATTAACACACAAAAAAGTAGAATTTTATATACACCGAAAACTTTACATCCCAATATACTCCACCCTTTTATCATTATCAACCCTCAAGCAACAATGCAACAAATAAAACCATTTTCAAAAATATAATTTTCAAAGAATCATTATTGGTCCGCATTTCGCGTTACATTCTTCAAATTACTAAATATCTATCAGATCGCTATAAAACCATGCCTAAAACCTTCCTCAGGTATAAATTAGTAACTGTACAAATATTTAAGTCTCTTCGTCTTGTCGTTTGTAAGTGATAAGCGTACACCGAACAGACATTCACATTAATATATATATATAGATAAATAGCTACCCAATCGTCATAAAACCGTGCCTAAAGCCTTCCCCGGGTAGACATTAGTAACTGTACAAATTTACAGCTCTTTATGTCTTGTGGTTCAGACGTGATAAACGTACACCGTACAGACATTCACAGTTATAGATATAGATCATCATGATTTTTTTGATTTGCAGAGCGATAGCGAGGTGCGGTCGAATCCTCTCCACTACGGTCGGGGGTTCGAATCCCCCCTCGGGCATGGATATTTGTGCCGTCCTTAGTATTAGCTAGTTCATAAGTAGTTAGTAAGCTTAGGGACTGATGACCCCGTAGTTATAATAATATTATTATTATAATTTATTATAATATCAAAGAATACAACCCATTACCTAAGACTAAAATGGGCAATAGTGTAATACATAAATTTCTTACGGCTAAATGGTGACATTACATTTCATTACATTATATGTTTCTGCAGAAACCACTGGACATCTTGCTGGTTGTTGATGTTTATACTGGGTGATGTGTATGATGTTGTGTCTTATGCTACTGCTGTGGACATGTGTGCCAGCATTACAAACCTGCTTGTGGTGGCCAGGTCACTGAGCTAATCCCAGTGAGAATGTCCAGTGAGCAGCCTCCCTGCAAATCTTTTCCCCCTGTGTGTCTTATTCTACTATTTAAGAAAAACCTACATCTAACTTACGTCTATGGTCTAATTCGGTGTTTGCAACATCTAACCCCCGAATCCAGGGGATGGCGGATTCTTCCATTGCTGGAGACCAGTCCATCCCCCGGCGGCATGGCAGATGTGGCTGTCTCAATCGGGTATTGGATCAGATCCGGTTATTGATTCAGGATAAAGTCCCGAAGCTCTTTGCGCGAGACATTATTGGCGATTTCGTCGAGTACTCGGAACGTGTCTGGGGTTCTTATGAGCTCAAAGGTGTTATTACTAGGCAGAGCCCTTCTGAGATCCGCAGCCACGTCGTCATACGTAGGACACTCATAAATGATGTGTTCTGGCGTACGTATCTCGGCACCACAGGCACAAGCTGGCGTAGCCTGTCTCCTAAAAAAAAAGTCTGTAAATCTTATGGGACTTAACTACGGGGTCATCAGTCCCTAAACTTACAAACTATACAAACTACTTATGAACTACTTACGAATTAGGACGGCACAAATATCCATGCCCGAGGGGGGATTCGAACCCCCGACCGTAATGGCCGTGCAGACCCTGACTGAAGCGCCTGAGTCCCCTCGGCCATCGCGGCCGGCACCTGTCTCCTAAGCCGACATAGATATGTCGGATAGGGTCCATGCCCGGTGAGGAAGTGCAGCATCCCCCTAGATGGTTTGAAATGTTTCATATCCAAACTTTCCTGGATATCTGGCAGGAGAGCGTGAGTTCTCCTCCCAGATTCCTCTTTGTCCCAAGATCCCAAGATTGCTGCCAAAGTTGGAGCACTTTCTGTCTGATCTCTGTTTTACTTAGAATTGGTTCGCCAATAATTTTTTTCTACGTTCCCTCCGTTCCCTTTCTTGGCCCAGTACCCTGCTCCCTTACCTTGATGTCAAGGGGCCATAGCCTCATCAACACCAAGAGGGCCCCGCCGGGAGTGGTCCTGTAGGCTTCAACCGAATGCAGGACGATGTTGCGCTTCACCCTTCTCACGGCCATGGCAGGCGTCACCCTCGTGGGCCTGTGGGCCCATACCGGAGATCCGTAGCCCACGATGGACGTCGGTATGCTGTTGTGATGCAGCTGTATGAGATCGGGAGGGAGGTTGAAACCTCCGGTGCCCGTAGTTAAGTCGCATAAGTTCTAGAAACATTTGAACATTTGAACATCGGATCCTCTCGACCGAAGCCACGACCGTGGCCGTCGGCAGCCACGGCGCAGACGGCGGGACGTGACGCACGCCACCGGCCGGAGAAGAACCAGGCTGAGGCGTCTCGCGCGGCCGGCCGCCTGTTTGTTGGTGGAGGCCCGCTGGCTCTGTTTACCTGCCGCTGCCGGCGCTGACTCACGCCCGCCGGTAAACAGAGCGCCTCCCCGCCCCGCCCCCCGGCCGGCGATAACTCTCCCGTGAATACGTAAGCGCCGCACAGTGGCGTCGAAAGCGGACGTCGCTCTGCGCGCCCCGGGGCCAGGGTCAGCCGACGCTGCGGGCAGCGGCTGGCGGCGCGCCAGGCCAGGCCAGAGGCGCTCAGCGAGAGCCAGTTGCCGCCAAGGGCAGCAAAACAAACCCAGGCAAAGGCGGCCGCCGGCTACCGCCTGACTCATTGTTGCCGCTCCAGAGGGTTTTCGGCCCTGCCATGCATCACCTCACACCAGTGCTTCATTCCTGAAATTTTCCTGGAACGCACCGCTTCAATCCAACTGCCCCCCCCCCCCCCTCCCTGCAAGAACTTCCTCCTAGAGACTAAACCAATCTTGAAAGTGCAGGCGTAGTTCGTAAAAAATAGTATAGGGAGGCGTGCGGATTTAAAAAATGTTCAAATGTTAGTAAATCTATCGGATCAAACTGCGTGGTCATCAGTCCGTAGCTTACAAACTACTTAAACCTGGGTAAACTAAGCTAAGGACAAACACACACACCTATGCCCCAGGGAGGACTCGAACCTCCACGGCTAGCAACCGCGCGCTCCGCAGCGAGACGCTTAGACCGCTCGGCTACTCCACCGCGGCGCGTGCGGATTTAACGGCCCACACTGTGCATCCGAGATCTGTAGTTTCATGGGGTAAGGACGTGAAACCGCCCAACTTGTGGCACGACAAGCACCACAGGACATTTACACGATATACACTTTTACAAATAAATCCATGAAACCTTTTTCATCATCACGTGGAAGGACTCAGAATTCACAGTTATAGTAGCGGAAGTTCGAGAACATAACACAATTAATTTCTTTTACAGGTTAAACTTCATCATTTTTTTTCACTTTGAGACGTTGCGTGTTCAAATGTTCAAATACTTGTAGAACTTATGGGACTGACCTACGGGGTCATCAGTCCCTAAGCTTACAAACTACTTATGAACTACCTTATACTAAGGACGGCACAAATATCCATGCCCGAGGGGGGATTCCAATGCCCGACCGTAGTGGCCGTGCGGACTGTGACTGGAGCGCCTCAGTCCCCTCGGCCGACGACGTTGCGTGGCCTGTGTGAATGGGCCTTAGGTCGTCGCTAGGGTTGCTTGTTACTAAAGCACTCCAAACCACACAACGAATCAAACTTCGCCGCGGTGGAGTAGCCGAGAGGTCTAAAGCGCCTCGCTGCGAAGCGCACGGTTGCTCGCCGTGGAGGTTCGAGTCCTCCATGGGGCTTGGTGTGTGTGTTTGCTCGTAGGTTAGTTTACCTAGGTTTAAGTACTTTGTAAGCTACGGACTGATGACCTCGCAGTTTGGTCCGATAGATTTACACACATTTGAAGTGCAGGGCGTAGTTAGGAGTCCGTAGAAGATGGTATAAGGATGCGTGCGGATTTAGAAGCCCACAGTGTCCATCCGGGATCTGTCGGTTAGGGGAGACCAGGGGAATGGCACCACCTTAAGGGAAACCAGTTTTTTACCTTCTTAAATTTTGTGTTTAGTTGCCTCCGGTTGTCCTAGGTGTCGGTGGCCGAGTAGAGAGAGACCGACACAGAGAAATAGGATGCACGCGTGTGGGGTTACAGAGTCTGAGGCGACCAGCCAGTGGGACAGCAGGAACTAGAAACACTAAGCTAGATTAGTACAAGATAACAGGGTGTTTCACTAAGTGTGTTTGCCTCTGTAACTTATAAAATAACAGCTGAAGGGAAATTTTAATACGGTAGGTCAACACAAGAAATGTTACACTTTCTGCGGAGCTATGAACATAGTTTATTTTATCATTTTCCAAAGAGTTACACCACAAAGATATAATTTTTTAAATGCAATAATAGTTTTTTTCTGTCGTGTATTGGATTCGTTTAAACCAGCTGCGTCCAAATCTATTTAAACCACATTTCTATCACTGTTAGTTTGGGAGCTATAACCCGAGTGGCTATCCCCTGGGGCACGGCCCACTGTCTCATGACCACCAGCCAGTCAGCTACGCTGTCGTAGCCTCCGCCCCCCTAAACTTTGAAGGGTTGTAGCTCACAAACAAACAGTGATGGGAATGTAGTATAAATTGATTTGGACGCAACTGGTTTCAACGAATCCAATCCACGATAGAAAAAAAAACTATTGTTCCATTCAAAAATTATGTCTTCGTGGTGTAACTCTTTGGAAAATGATACAATAAACTATGTTCATAGCTCCGCAGAAAGTGTAACATTTCTTATGTTGACCTACCGCATTAAAATTTCCCGTCACCTATTATTTTATAAGTTACAGTGGCAAACACAGTGAAACATCCTGTATATTTCGTAGAGATAGTACAATACTCAACTTTGTTAACTGAAGACTAGTTGAGTGCAGATACTGAGGCCTGCCTACTGAGGAAAGACTATTGCCAAGTGACCGATGCAGTTCAGTGGTGGACACGAGCGGAGTTGCAGTAGAGGGCGCTCGTGGCTGACGTCGTAAGAACGCCGCGCCGTGCTTGCATGGCGGCCCGCGGCGAAAGTACGTTGCGCGCAATCCAGACTTGTGCGACACCACATTAAAGGTGTGTCTTTTTCGTAAAGAATAATACTACAGCTTCGCCAGCTAATAACACTTGATTATATTCTTTTTCAGACGTGTATTTTGTTAAGTTTTATTGTTAAAAATATATATTGTGAAACTACAGGGTGTTAAAAAAGGTACGGCCAAACTTCCATAAAACATGCCTCACACACAAAGAAAGCAAATATGTTATGTGGACATGTGTCCGGAAACGCTCAATTTCCATGTTAGAGCTCATTTTATTACGTCTCTTCAAATCACATTAATCATGGAATGGAAACACACAGCAACAAAACGTACCAGCGAGACTTCAAACACTTCGTTACAGGAAATGTTCAAAATGTCCTCCGTTAGCGAGGATACATGCATCTACCCTCCGTCGCATGGAATCCCTGATGCGCTGATGCAGCCCTGGAGAATGGCGTATTGTATCACAGCTGTCCAGATTACGAGCACGAAGAGTCTCTACATTTGGTACGGGGGTTACGTAGACAAGAGCTTTCAAATGCCCCAATAAATGAAAATCAAGAGGGTTGAGGTCAGGAGAGCGTGGAGGCCATGGAATTGGTCCGCCTCTACCAATCCATCGGTCACCGAATCTGTTGTTGAGAAGCGTACGAACACGTCGACAGAAATGTGCAGGAGCTCCATCGTGCATGAACCACATGTGTCGTTCTTGCAAAGGCACATGTTCTAGCAGCACAGGTAGAGTATCCCGTATGAAATCATGATAACGTGCTCCAGTGAGCGTAGGTGTAAGATCACGAGGCCCAATCAAGCCGTCACCAACATTTCCTGCCCAAACGTTCACAGAAAATCTGTGTTGATGACGTGATTGCAAAACTGCGTGCGGATTCTCGTCAGCCCACACATGTTGATTGTGAAAATTTACAATTTGATCCCGTTGGAATGAAGCCTTATCCGTAAATACTAAAATGAGCTCTAACATGGAAATTAATCGTTTCCGGACACATGTCCACGTAACATATTTTCTTTCTTTGTGTGTGAGGAATGTTTCCTGAAAGTTTGGCTGTACCTTTTTGTAACACCTTGTATACACAGAGGTGCCATTACCCTGGGTTCCGGTGTAATGACGCCATACATTTCAAAACCAAGGATAAACCTACACGATAAGTGAGTAGTAATAAATAAGTGTTACAACCGTTGTAATTTATACTTATCTCTGTTCTGTATTAGACATCTAGAAGGCTTCAAGTACTTGTCGATGTAAAATTGGAATAAAAATACATTTTATAATTTAGGCTTGATTAAGACACCGCAAAAGTCAGAAATACCGGTATAGTTTTTGGCACTCCAAACCTACTACATTCTCTACATTCTGCAAATGCCCATTTCACAAAATGTATGCATCTGTATTACACTTCAATTTGCCTAAATTCTCCACCATGGCATCATTACCCCAGTTAAAAAATACGGCTAAGAACCTCAATTTAAAGCCTAAGATTTTGCAAAACAATTAGGTTAGAAACACGAGCTCTAAGCTAAATATCTACAAATTTCGTTAATACCAGTATTAAAAAGCACTCACGGCCTATAGAGGTACTTATTTCAATGAAATACAGGCTCGAAAATTAGATCCAAAGCGTCGAATCTAACAATTTCTTTCACACGATTAATACCTGTCAACTACCACGGACGGCGACCACAGGAATTAGATCCGCGGTAGGTAACGGAGATAGAACACTGGCAAGCGTACTCTTACTGAAAACCGTTCGTCATAAAACTGGGATGGCGCGATTACCCAGGATGACGCCGTTACCCTGGTCTCCCCTGAGGGGATAAGGACGTGAAACCGACCGACTTGTGGCGCGGCAGGCACCAGAGAACATTTTAATTTAAACGATGTACACTTTTACAAATAAGTCCATGAAACCTTTTCACCATGACCAGGAAGGACTCAGGATTCGCACTCATAGTAGCGGAAGTTCGAGAAAGTAACATAATTAATTTTTTTACAGGTGAAACTTCATTCTTTTTTCACTTACTATTGAATGCACTTGTTGTTGTAGGTACACTTTTATTTATAAGTAAAAGAGATTCATCGATGAATTCTTCACAGCATACGAACCGTACTTGTAAGTGTGCGAAACTCTAGAATTTTCCGAATAAATTTAAGAAATGTGGTTGAAATTGAGTTTCATACACCTGTAAGTATGGTATGCATGCTATACAAAATTCATCGAACAACTTCTCTCACTTATGAAGGAAAATGTGTACCTACAACAAGAACTGCGTTCCTTGGTTTGTAAAAAAAGAAGGATGAATTTCACGTGTAAAAAAACACTCGGTTATGTTTTGCAACTTCCTCTGCTTTGAGTCAAATGCTGCATCCTTCCTGGTCATACTAAAAAGTTTCACGAATTAAAAAAAAAAAAATGTTCAAATGTTTGTAAATCTATCGGACCAAACTGCGTGGTCATCAGTCCGTAGGCTACAAACTACTTAAACTAAGGTATACTAACCTAAGGACACGCACCCATGCCCTAGGGAGGACTCGAACCTCCGACGGCGCGCAATCGTGCCCTCCGCAGTGAGGCGCCTTAGACCGCTCGGCTACTCCACAGCGACATTCAGGAATTTATTTGTAAGAGTATGGACAGTGTACATTAAAATGTCCTGTGGTGTCTCTTGTGCTCCAAATCGGCCGACCGCGGTGGAGTAGCTGAGCGGTCTAAAGCACCTCGCTGCGGAGCGCGCGGTTGCTCGCCGCTTAGGTTAGTTTACCTAGGTTTAAGTAGTTTGTAAGCTACGGACTGATGACCACGCAGTTTGGTTCGATAGATTTACAGCCATTTGAACAAATCGGCCGGTTGGATGTTCTTACCCCCTTAAGGTGATCCGTCTTTAAGTCAGACTTGTGAGCCGACTTGTAGGCGTTCCTCCTACCTGTTTTGCAGGAGGAACTCTGGATGACGTAGTCCCTTCGCAGCTAGACAGCAGCCCGTTGATGGAAGTGCTATTAAAAGAGCTGAAATATTAACTCTTTACGGGAAGGTATTCTGTCCAAATAAAATCTGGGATGCTAATTATGGCGCTTTATTACTAGCCACACCATAATACTAGACTATTTAGTGAGTTTGAAATTAACAATTATAATTCTACGGCTAATTCTGAGAGAATTGTTTCCATAAGACAGGTCAGGACTAAGTCCTAACGCCGTGTGACTACAGCTTCGCGCAGCCGAGACCTCCTATAAGATTCGTACATCTTCGGAAGTATTCGCAAATACTCGTTAAAAGCATTGTATTTAATTTATTTATCTATTTGACCATTATTAAAGAATATCAAATGATCATCACCTATTTCTGTAGACACCTAGTCTGCTACTAAGGTCTGTATGCCACAAAAGCATTGTTAAATTAAAAATATAATTGAATTAAATATTTCAGAGTCGCGCCATATTATTCGTACATCCCCGGAGTAGAATCGCGGCGGTGGCAACGTACAATACCACGGAGGCAGCGATCTGGAGCTTTCTCTACGCCACGTCCACAGCCAACGCCGTATGGTACGTTTCATCCGTGGGGACCTACAACCACTCTTACTGTCGTCAAGCTACCAACTAAAAATATAACTGCCGACGACTCGCACACAAAAAATGCCAATAGCTTATTTAAAAAAAAAAAATGATTTTTTTTTACCTACACTCCTGGCCATTAAAATTGCTACACCATGAAGATGACGTGCTATAGACGCGAAATTTAACCGACAGGAAGAAGATGTTGTGATATTCAAATGATTAACTTTTCAGAGCAATGTACTGACCTGAGGAAAGTTTCCAACCGATTTCTCATACACAAAGAGGAGTTGACCGGCATTGCCTGGTGGGAAGTTGTTGTGATGCCTCGTGCAAGGAGGAGAAATGCGTACCATCACGATAGGTCGGATTGTACCCCATCGCGATTGCGGTTTATCGTATTGAGACATTGCTGCTCACAATCCAATGACTGTTTGCAGAATATGGAATCGGTGGGTTCAGGAGGGCAATACGGAACGCCGTGCTGGATCCCAACGGCCTCGTAATCACTAGTAATCGAGACGACAGGCATCTGTAACGGATCGTACAGCCACGTCTCGATCCCTGAGCCAACAGATTGGGACGTTTTCAAGACAACAAACATCTGCACGAACAGTTCGATGACGTTTGCAGCAGCATGGACTATCAGCTCGAAGATGGCTGCGGTTACCCTAGACGCTGCATCACAGACATGAGCGCCTGCGATGGTGTACGCAACGACGAAACTGGATGCACGAACGGCAAAACGTCAGTTTTCGGATGAATCCAGGTTCCGTTTACAGCATCATGATGGTCGCATCAGTGTCTGGCGACATCGCGGCGAACGCACATTGGAAGCGTGTATTCGTCATCGCCGTTTTGGCGTATCACCCGGCGTGATGGTAAGGGGTGCCATTGGTTACACGTCTCGGTCACCTCTTGTTCGCATCGACGGCATTTTGAACAGTGGCCGTTTCATTTCAGATGTGTTACGACCCGTGGCTAGACCCTCCATTCGATCCCTGCAGTATAATACACGTCGCATGTTGCAGATCCTTAGGGGCCTTTCTGGATACGGAAATGTTAGACTGCTGCCCTGGCCAGAACATTCTCCAGATCTCTCACCAATTGAAAATGGTGGCCGAGCAACTGGCTCGTCACAATACGCAAGTCTCTACTCCTGATGAACTGTGGTATCGTGTTGATGCAGCATGGGCATCTGAACCTCAAGCCAATCAAGCTCGGTTTGACCCTAATGCCCAGGCGTATCAAAGCCATTATTACGACGAGAAGTGGTTGTTCTGGGTACTGATTTCTCACGATCTATGCACCCAAATTGCGTGAAAATGTAATCACATGTCAGTTCTAGTATACTTGTCCAAAGAATATCCGTTTATCTTCTGAATTTCTTCTTGGTGTAGCAATTTTAATGGCCAATCTTTTGAAGCTACTGTCCATATGTCGCTAAGTTTCATAACATCCTTCCTGTTAAAATTTTCCTTATCTCTGACCGATTGCAATCGATAGTGATGTTTTATCTCTGACAAGGACTTTCTCTGCTGATAACGTGACAGCTTGGCCACGCCCACTTTCCACAGTATATATGACGCTCTTAGACCCGCGACTCATCAGTCGTCAAGACTCAACGGAAGTAAGAAGACCTCCGAAGATGTCCGGCGCAGCTCTGGATCACAGCCTTATAACCCGGAAGTTCTACAAGCAACTAGCCCATGTATTAATTCTGAATATAAGCTGCCGTGATTGCACATTTCATTTAATTCCGTCCAGCCGTTTCAGCCTGAAGAGAAACAAAAGTGTTAATTCACTGTAAGTTACCTCCGCCACACACTGTACGGCGGCTTATGAAAGATAACCCATGTATATTAATCAGTGTATAAGCTACCCCTGTTCTAAATTTCATTCATACCCGTCCAGCCATTTCAGCGTGAAGGCGTAAGAAACGAATTAAATAACTGTAAAGCACCATCCGCCATGAACCATACGAATTAAGGTTAGTATGCTTATGCTTTTACCCTTCGCGCGAGTGCAAACAATGAGTTGACAAAGTTTTATCGTAATCGGATGTGCGCTATGGCCGTGCATAAAATACGATCAAAAAGGCAAACAAATAAACATTAATTTTTACTATAAATTATACATTATATATATACAGAATGGAAACAGTATTAGGCTTCCAAACAAATCCTGTTAGTAAAGTACAAGTAACTGATTTGAAACGTGTCGTAACATGTATGTTCACTTTCTACGCTTGTCTCAGAAAAAATTCTTTTCAAGATAATGTTTTTGGCAAACTAGACATTAGAGACTGCACTGATGCAATCAATCAATTCGTGTTATTTACAGTTGCGCGCACTGATAACGCCAGAGTAACTCCTGCTTCATTGAGTCATTTTAAGAGGCAAAGTAGAGAGTGTCTGCCGTTTGTAAAGCATACGAAGAAAAGCTATATCCTTCCATTTAGTATCCCTGTAACACATTTTACTTTGAGTGTGAAAAATATTTAAAAATCTTTTTTTCAGATTCGTGTGTGTTCTCCACTTATGCAGTGTTTCTCCATCGATTTTGCAGAAACATCACAATAAAAAACGTTCTGTCTCAAAAGTAACAACATGATATTGAACTGGTTTGCTTTTAGTTATTGCCCATATACAGTTACTAGATTAACGCCCGCTGCTTCGCATTCGTAGGCTGGTTGGTCTGCACCAGTTGTTTCTCCCACTTAATACAAATTTTCATAGATATGTCTTAAGTACTGTCATAATGAAATGTTGTGATACTACTTGAAGCCGCGGAAGAATGGCCATGCGTATTGAGGCACCATGCTGTGTTGCGCTCTCCTGTTCGCCGTCGGAGGTTCGATTCGCCCCTCGGACATAGGTGTTCGTGTTGTCCTTAGCATAAGTTAGTCTTAGTTTTAGTTTAATTAGTTTGTTAGTCTTAGGGACTGATGATCGCATAGTTAAGTTTCTTAAGATTTACAAACATTTGAACATTTGATTTTACTACTTGTAACCCCCTATGACACCACTTAATAGTTGAATTTCGAAAAATATCCCAACATATGTCTTTTAAATTCCAACCAAGTATGCAAATATAATTTTTGTTGTTGTAATTCTGGGTTCAAAATTGGGTCAGTAGCAACGTATTTTCAAATAAATGTTTCCTCTCCTATTTCACTCCCTAAATGATTAATTTTCTGAAAGTACCGAAACACGTATCTTTTTAATTCTGACCAAGAAAACATATACCAATTTATGTGGTTGTAGCTTCAAAATTGCCTTAACAGCAAAATATTTTCGAAAATCAGCCCCCTCTCCAATTTAATCCCCTTGATGGTTGCATTTCCAACAATACCGAAACACGTATTTTTTTTAAATTCTAACGAACAATACACATATCAATTTTTGCAGATCTAGCTTCAAAATTGTCTTGACAACAATGTGTTTTCGAAAAGAATTGTTGATACCCTATTATACCTCCATAGTTGTTGAATTTCCAAAAATACTGAAACTCGTCTTTTTAATCCTTATCAAGGGTCCATATCCTAAGTTTAGTAATTATAGCTTGAAATTTGAGTTAACAGCAACATATTTTTAAATCAATTTTTTGCGTTTCCTATTTTACTCCCTTATTGGTTGAATTTAAAAAAAATGCCGAAACACGTGTCTTTTAAATTCGAACCCTGAATTGAAATACGAAATTTTGTATTTCTAGCTTCAAAATTGCTTAAATAGACACGTATTAAAAAAATACATTTCATCCCTTATTTAACCCCCTTACGGACGGAATATCGAAAAACCGTTTCTTAAATGACGCCTATAGAGTAAGATCTTCTACAAATTTCAAGTTTCTATCTTCAGTGGCTTTGGCTGGATGATGATGACTCAGTCAGTCAGTCAGGGATATTGCCTTTTATATATAGATATTGTTGGATAAGAAACAAGGTACGGCGATGCGCGTGTTTTGAAAAGTTTGCAGTGAAAAATATAGTCGCTACTGAATTTGCGTTTTTACCCCGTACATTACTGCATACGAAATACAGCCAACAGTTCGAATTTTTTTTTTTTTTAACGGTGAGAGAGCCATTTCTCTTTCCATTCTCGAGAAAATACGCGACGCGCTCGGCAGCCACGCGCCAAGCTGTTGCCGCCTGCAGTTCCGCGTGCGGAACTGCCCCGTATTTCTCATCTTCGTATGCCGCCAATAGAGAGCGAAGAGCGAAATAAATAACCTACTAAAAAGAAAAGACACCGGGACATGTCAGCTGGTGATGTTGACTATGTGTTTCTGCGATCTATGGTCCCTGGTTTCACGATACTTTGTGACAGACGTAAAGCAATTAAATAACCTAAAATACCTGCTACTTCTTAATTATATCCATAATGAATGAGAGGTCGCGTTTGTATTACTTAACTAGCTTAAACCCGCGGCTCCGCTCGCGTGTTGGTTGATTATGATAGATAAGCTATATTTCAGTAGTGTGCTATGAGACTGGTTTTGAAGGATGAAATGAAATACAATACCTTCTTTAGAAAAAAAAAGAAAAACATTTTAATCAACATTCAAATAAAAAAAATCATGTGAAGTGCTTACTGATCTATATCTATAAATGTGAATGTCTGTTCGCTGTACGTTTATCCGAGGCACGTTGTCTGAATGTGATCTATTAAAAGTTGATATACCGTTGTAATAAGTGTAAAGTAACGCAACGCACATTTATCTACGAAGTTTAAATAACAATTAAGTTAATGAAATTAATTTCACTCATTTTTGAGGAAATGTCGCTGATAAAGCCGAACTGAAAAACATTCCTATCAGATTGCAGAAGTCTATGCACTTACCGTTTATCAGGAAAGTAAGTAGTGTAGATCAAATTACACTTAAAATTCACTCGTTCCGAAGAATCCAATCACGAAATTCAACAAAAATGGTTGTAATATCGATTTTTTTTAAACAGATGTATTAAAAGAAATATCTTTTTTACTGCTTTATTCTTATATTTCCTTATTCGTATGCTTATCCTTACAGAGGATGAGCAGAAGACATTGTAGCACGCATAGACCAAAGATATGGTCTGTGGCATCAAGCTGCGCTGTATGTAACCTCCTTGCTATAGAGTCGCAAACGTCATCGCTGACCTTCAGTCAGATTTTTTTTAATAATTTGACGACTTTCAACCACCATATCTTCCACCCCCTTATAGCTATCGGCATGGAACTGCAATGTTGTACAACGAGAGACTTCGGAAAACAATTACACACAAACCATTCGTTTGCGTTCAGTAGTTTTCGCTGCAGAGCGAAATAATGACACACACGTAGAATTTTATATACACTGATAACTTTCCATCCCTATATACTCCACTCTTTTATCATTATCAACCATCAAGCAACAATGCAACCAATAAAACCATTTTCAAAGTGTAAATATAATTTTCAAAGAATAATTACTGTTCCGCATTTCGCGTTATATTCTTCAAATTACTAAATATCTATCAGATCACTATAAAAACGTGCCTAAAAACCTTCCTCAGGTAGAAATTAGTAACTGTACAAATATTTAAGTCTCTGCGTCTTGTCATTCGGACGTGATAAGCGTACACCGAACAGACATTCACATCAATATATATAGATGCTGGCCGCGGTGGCCGAGGGGACTGAGGCGCTCCAGTCACGGTCTGCACGGCCACTACGGTCGGGAGTTCGAATCCCCCCTCGGGCATGGATATTTGTGTCGTCCTTAGTATTAGCTAGTTGATAAGTAGTTTGTAAGTTTAGGGACTGATGACCCCATAGTTAAATCCCATTAAGCTATACAAACAACAAATATATATAGATAAATAGCTATCCGATAGCCATAAAACCGTTCTTATAGCCCTTCCCGGATAGACATTAGTAACTGTTCAAATTGTTATCTCTTTATGTCTCGTGGTTCAAACGTGATAAACGTACACCGAACAGACATTCATATTCATAGATATAGATTATTTTGTCAAGTAGGCTCAACCACAGAAATCATGTAAAAACACTAAAATATGACGCGTTTCAAGGGTCAAGCCCTCATCATCAGATAATATGTGCAAAAATCTTAAAACTTGAGACAATAAAAATCTAAAACGTAATAAAAGAAAACGTGGTTACTTCCCTTGTAACCGTGTCTACGCAGAAAGGTCCTCAGCATACTGTGCTTCCTCAGGATTCAAATCAGACCCCAGCACTGGTGGCGCATAACACTAGCTTGTGGATGATCGTTGGAATTTAGAGGTCTTTGGTTTCCATGTGCATACGTGCGCCCCAGTCGTGTTGTTGACTCCGTGCATTGCGGTAGTGTTATGCGCCGCCAGTGCTGGGGTCTGATTTGAATCCTGACGAAGCACAGTATGCTAAGGACATTTCTGCGTAGACACGGTTATAAGGGAAGTAACCAAGTTTTCTTTTATGACGTTTTAGATTTTTATTGTCTCAGGTTTTAAGATTCTTGTACAGATTATCTGATGATGAGGGCTTGACCCTTGAAACGCGTCATATTTTCGTGTTTTTACGCGATTTCTGTGGCTGAGCCTACTTGACAAAATAACCTGCTATTTCTGAATGAGCAGCTGGACGAAGCTGGGACCTTATCGTCGGGGACCTTCTTCCATTTCTTCCGAAACACTGTCCACCCTACGTAGAGTTCACCACCCATTTCTACACCATGGATGAGGAATGATCTACAAATCCAATAAATACCCTGGAATTATTAATATTATTAGCAATGGCCGTTAATGCTAACTATTCTCAGGGATGACGACAGAGACATCACAAAACGCAGGGCAATGAATTACTGTACATACAAGAACAGTCGCTGACAAAGAAGACGCTAAAAGCAGACTCCAGTGTTATGGTACTCGAGACCATGAAGGGCTACGAATAAAGAGTTAGGGAAAGAGATACTTTACATGTAAATGTAATTAAAAAGGAAACTATGATTGCCGGCCGCGGTGGCCGAGGAGACTAAGGCGCTCCAGTCACGGTCTTCACGGCCACTACGGTCGGGGGTTCGAATCCCCCCTCGGGCATGGATATTTGTGCCGTCCTAGTTTGTAAGTAGTTCATAAGTAGTTTGTAAGTTTAGGGACTGATGATCCCGTAGTTAAGTCCCATAGACTTTACAAACATTTGAACATTTGAAACTATGATTTACATAAATTTTTCATGTCGATGTATCTCTCGACTAGAGAAATGTCAAAAGTCTACCAGGTGTCACCGAAGAGGATAGTGTTTCTGATAGTGTATACTACACCACATTCACGACTGAATATGCCCTTCAATTATTGTACTTACAGTGACATTATAAAAAAAAAAAGAGAGAAAAAATTAATCTGATTTTAATTTCATACTTACAACATATCCCTAATTTTTCTTCAGTAGGTATGACTTCTCGTAAGCTAATTTGTTTCCCTTTCAAGCCTTCCTCTATCATCTTGTGAGTGTCTTTGAAATGCGTCTGTTTAATCAGAAGCGTTTCCGGAATAGCTGATAACTTCCATAAACAACACTCATTTTGCATATGTGCTTCACTTTTGCCTGTTACTCAGCTGAGACCGTTCACTACTGTTATCTAATATGTACAAATGAATGGTTGTTTTTTGTATGTTTGCTCGTAATTTATCCGCTGCCGTGCCATTCATGCGATTCCGATGAAACTTTGTCAGCATATTGTTTGCACTTTCACAAAGGTTATAAGCATAATTATACCAATTTACGAAACATAGCTCAAGACGTCATCGACACAGACGCAATATGAATGTCGTTTAAATGTATCATTCCTTGCTACAAAATGTATTCACCACATATTTTGCAAGCAGTATTCATTTATGCCGATGCTTGCACTTTCAAAATTATTTCATTTTACGACATTTATTCTGACCACCCAAAATATCTCTGCAACTACAAAAGCTATTGTAAAACGACTTTCAACGGTATCAATGTAAGGCAGAGCCTCATGAATGTAAATACTTTCAAATATTCTACGTTGAAAGCATATTTGTTTGTAACAAAAACATATGTGTTTTATATGGACACACTATATTATTTCATAGCAATCTATAGCGTGACTAATCACATAAACAATAGCGTTGATTGCATCGCAATACGCTAGTTACATCCCGAGATATTGTGAAGCGAAGTTGATACTTGGAATAGGCGAAACGCGCGGCTAAAGCACGTACTGATAATCAGGCGAGAACCCCATGCTGCTCAGAACGTCCGCCAGGCGCGCGATTCGCGTTTTTCAAGCGTCAACTTCGCTTCGCAATACCTCGGGATGTAATTAACGTATTGAGATGCAATCAACGCCATTGTTTATGTGATCAGTCATGCTATAGATTGCTGTGAAATAATATAGCGTGTCCATATAAAACCCCGTATGTTTATTTTAAAAACACATATGGTTTCGTTTTAGAATGTTTCAAAATATTTACATGCGTGAGCTCCTGCCTTACATTGATACCGGTGAATGTCGTTTTACAATAACTGTTGTTGTTCAAAATGTTCAAATGTTTTTAAAGTCTATGGGACTTAACTACGGGGTCATCAGTCCCTAAACTTACAAACTACTTATGAACTAACTAAGACTAAGGACGGCAGAAATATCCATGCCCGAGGGGGGATTCGAACCCCCGACCGTAGCGGCCGTGTAGACCGTGACTGGAGCGCCTCAGTCTCCTCGGCCACCGCGGCCGGCTGTTGTTATTCCAGCGATATATTGGGTGGTTAACCCTCCGTCAGGCGCACCTTCAGATGAAACAAAATCAGGCGCACCCGGCCTGAGAGGCCACCCACATATTTTTTGGACTAGCTGCGCCATGTTAAATCAAATTCAAAATGCGTGTTGGCTAGTCTTGAAGAGGATCTAAAGGAAGGAATTACAGCAAACTTAAAGCATAATAATGGATTTGTTGAACACAATACACCTTAAACTAAAGTGACCAATTTCCCACAAAGAGCATTAAAAATTGGTCGAACAGACATCCATAAATGTAATGAAGTACATTAGGCAGTGTATTCTGACATGGAACCATCTTTTCTCGCCACATTTGCAGCAAAAAACCGATGCTCTAGCTCCCAAATCAACAGCTGAAACACAGGTATGGCACAGAACGTATACGTCGCTCAAGCAGATTGGTTGATGACAAGCTGAACATTCGTGATTCTTCATGCTTCTAACTCTTGTTTCAGCCAGGCATGGTCGACGTTTTAGCCATTTGGGAGGTAATCTGGGAGAACTTTCCCGTTCCTTGTGGGGTAAAAATTTTTTCAGTCGAGTTTGCAGGCGAATCGACATTCCACATATATTCATAGCATACACCGGCTAAATTGTCCAGTTAGAAGTTTTGCAATTGGTGGCGTCATTTGTAGCAATATCTTTTACACTGGATGTTATGTAATAATGATGTGACTCTTTACACTATGAATAGTAGAAGGTATCTACTTACACTACTTCGTCGTCTTATCGTTTCCAAAATAAAAACTCCTCACATATTTTCTTCTCTTCTTCATATTCCAGAGCTGTTCCCTAAACTTCCTGTTCAGTGGCTGAGTCCTCTTGCCTTCTCCTACCTCATCCTGAGAGTGGGTGTCTCTCTCATCGACTAAATCTTCGAGTGCGGCTGGATCTTCAGCAGTTTCGTCCTCGAGGAGGCGCATTAGTTCCACAAGATCATTGGCTTAGAGGCATAATATACTTTTCTGGACATTTCAGCAGAAAATATGGATGTGATAACGTAGGAAAAGAAAGGAAAACTGAAATTAAAACTCGATCAGGCGCACTCAGTCTGAAGGGCCAGGGTCGTCAGTCTTCTTTTTTTTCGAAGGTAATGGTGAAAATCACAGAGGACAGACTTATTTTGATTGAAACGAAGTAATAAAATAAAAATATCTTGAAAAATCTCAACTTAAAATCTCTAACGTAATCGGGCGCAGACGGCCTGTGAGGCCCAAGCAGTTACCCGTGATCCGCGTGGTAATCGATGGCAGCCTGCGGGTCGGCACTGTGTGAGGTTCCCAAAGTTACGCGAGTAAACGGAGAGGCTGGGCCACCACTGTTAAGCACGGGAATCAAAAAAGTGTTTTGCTGGCCTGTGAGGCCGACTGCGCCCGACGGAGGGTTAAGAGGAATAGGACACCGTGTATATTAATAATCGGACACTGTCGCTTCATTTTTTTTTTTTTTTTTTTCGTATTTTATGCGCTGTGTATCGTTCTATCGAAAGCGATGAAACTTTGCAGGCTTCACCATCAAAAAAAGACCAGAACCTTTGTCTCTATAAAATTTTGTATGGTGCGTGGCAAATGGTACTTTACCTACGAACTACGACTTTGATGAAATTTTGCAGCACAACGTTTAAAACCAGAGGAAAGTCGCACTCTACGTAAGATTTCATACGGTGCATGCTGGAGGGTACCATTCAATAAACTTAGACACTATTGATCACCACGTAATTTGTTGTCGATGAAGGAGGCATTGTACTGAGGTGGTGGAGGAGTTTGCCAGAGAGACGCGGAAGTGGATGTCACAAAAAGTGAAAGGAAACGGTAGGAGGAGAGAACAGGGAGACGAGGAGA
Source organism: Locusta migratoria (assembly GCA_026315105.1). Lineage (NCBI taxonomy): Eukaryota > Metazoa > Arthropoda > Insecta > Orthoptera > Acrididae > Locusta > Locusta migratoria. Next base: position 167,496,296 of record CM048747.1, on the reverse strand, counting down.
TGGATAGAAAGAGAAAGGGACAGGGAGGATTTGTACATAGAGAGAAGGAAAGAGTAGATGGGCGGAGAGAACGGAAGGAGAGATTGACTAAATTAAGACTGTAATAAAAAAAGTACCATAACGTCGCCGGTTTTCAACTACTTGTAGAGGACCCGTGTGAATACTTCGAACCGTTAGTGGAATGACAAAAATGTTGGGAAAAATTTAAGTTTAATGTTCAGGCATAGCTTTCTTCAGAATCAATCAATGCAAGTGTCTAAGTGCGCAAATGAAAGAGCCTGATCCACTGTTTTAGGTCAAAAAGCACTGCGTACTTTAATTAGAACCGAAGATATCGTAAAACAAATCGATTAAAATATTCAGTGTAAGGGCAGAAGGATCCCACGTTTGAATAAATATAAAGGACGGAGAGACTTAAGTTAATTCTGATACTTGATGACAAATCTGTGAATAAATAACTTACGTTTAAAGCAGGGGTTCCCAAAATTTTTTATCTTGTAGACACCTTTCCAACTTTTTTCTGCCCTGTATAGACCCCCTGCCTTTTGTGTACATAAATTTTTATGAATTCCTAACTTCAAATGTGTTTGCGCGCATGATATGGGGCTACTAATTCTGATAACTTTAACTGTAAAGAGTGGAGTGCAAAAAATGCTTAACAAGTTAGAATATATACATGTGATCTCTCCGCTCCACAAAAAATTTCAAAAATCTGACTACGGGACTGCAGCTGGAGACCGAAAAAAGAAAATTCCTCCACTGTCCCGTATAGCTTCAGCCGTGTGCGAATAATTCTGAATTTTGGTTGCGACCCACTGTCGTGGACCCCCATTTACAACAAATAGATCCCCAAATTATTTTCGGTGCCGTGGACACTGGGGGTCTATATAGACCACTTTGGGAATCACCGATTCAAAGCATAAATGAAGGCCTGACCGACTGACTTAGTGTTCAGCAAGGACATCCCCACAAGAAATATATAGAGGGAAATCACGTTTGAGTATAGAAAAATGAAGGCGAGAGTTATTTAATTTCTGATACTTGATGACAAATCTGTGGATGAATACCTTTCGTTTAAAACAAAAATGAAGGAAATCGGCTGGGTAGTTTCGTCTGGCCGACTGACTTTAGTTTTCGTAGATTCTTTAAGCATACAAGATTTCTTAAATGTAACCACAGTGAAAGGTTTTCAGTGTACATGCATCTGCCTCTTCTGTGCCTGTGATCTGCTGAAGCCCTTCTCCTCTGCTCTGTCTCTGCAGCGCCAAGGTTGTGCCTGGCCTTATATATATATGAATTGCTGTTCGTTAGTCTCATTAAAAATCGAGAACGGCTGAACCGATTTGGCTACTTTTAGTCTTGAAATATTCGCGTAAGTTTAGGGAAGGTTTAAACGTCGAGAAAATATGGAAAGGTTGTCCGGAAAAGAGGAAAATCTGGAAAAACTGAAAAGGCTTTTTCCAGCGAGCTATCGATACCGTTCGTCCAACTGCGATAAAATTTGTACATTTCACGTTGAAAGCAAGAGGAAGGTTCGCATCAAATAAAAATTTGGAAAAGTCGCCCGGAAAGTAGGAAAATTTAGGAAAAACCGAAAGTGAGTTTTTCAATGTGTTTCTGATTGAATTCAGCTCTGTAACTGACTATTCGCACGACGGAGAGGGGTAATTGTTTTCTTTTGCTTTGTTCATTATAGTCCTGGAAAAGTTTTCAGTACAAAAAATAGGGACAGTTAAAAGGGAAAGTCACAAAATGCGAACCAAGTTCATTTGTCAACGTGTTTCTAAATAAACTCAACACTATAATTTCAGAACCGTTCGTCCGATTGCGATAAAATTTTGATCATTTGACGTTCAACAGAAGATGAATGTTCTTTTGAACTAAAAATTTGGGACAGTTACCCGGAAAATTGGAAAATGTCGAGAAAATAGAAAGAGATATTTCTATGAAATATCAATACCATTGCTCTTAATGCGATAAAATTTTGCTCATTTGACGTTCAAAGCGAGAGGAAGATTTGAGTGAATTAAAAGTTTCGAATAGTTGGCCAGAAAGTAGAAAAATTTGTGGAAAGCTGAAAGAGCTCTTTTCTTTGGGATATCAATAACATTCAGATAATTGTGATAAAATTTTGAACATTTGACGTTCAAAGCAAGAGTACATACATATTATCAATTGCTTAGCATTGCCGGGTCGACTAGATGAATAGATGACCCGGTGAATTTCGTATCCCTTACCTCTGAATATGAACCATATTAATTTAAATCATATGTATTTTGGACTCAGTAGCTTTATAAAGGCATCATCAGATAGTCTAAGTATCAGGTCGATAGTGGGCGGAAAGAGTGGGCAAATCACGCAGAAATTTCCAGCATAATGTTCATGTCACATTCGTGGATGTTCAGGGAAATACTTAGACTATCTTATGATGCCTGTATATAAAGCTACTGGGGCTAAAACACATATGATTTAAATTAATATGGTTTATATTAAGAGGTAAGTGATACGAAGTTCACCGAGTCATCTAGTTTTATTAATAACTATATTTATTTTAGTCAATGAAAAAAAATTTTTCTATCGCCAATTCTGATTTTTTTCCAAAAACTATGGAGTACAAATAGCCTAATCAGGTGTCTTCACAATTTCAGTGTGAACGTCCTTGCAAATCTTGATCAAAATCGGTGACCCAAGAGCAGTGTTGCCAGATGGCAGAGAGAGAAAATACCTACAGTCACACAAAAATGTACCTACGTTTTCCCTACTTTCTCCCTACCACCTCATTAATGCCCCTACATCAGGGTCGTAGCCAGGATTTGGGTCTGGGAAGGGCTAAATCTAGAAGTCCGGCCAGCAGAGATTAACAAAAAAAAAAAAAAAAAAAAAATGTTTCAAATGTTTGTAAATCTATCGGACCAAACTGCGTGGTCATCAGTCCGTAGCTTACAAACTACTTAAACCTAGGTAAACTAATCTAAGGACAAACACACACACCCATGCCCCAGGGAGGACTCGAACCTCCACGGCGAGGAACCGCGCGCTCCGCAGCGAGACGCTTTAGACCACTTTTTTTTTTTTTTTTTTTTCCTTCTTTTTTTTTTTTTTTTTTTTTTTTTTCGGGTCTCCTTCCTCCCCTTCAACCCGTCCTTGCACTCGCCAAATGTGGCCTTCTCGGCCTGGCTTCTCCGCCATAAAATGAATGGTTCTTCTGTGTTGTTCCTTGTAAATGAGATGTGAGAGTATAATATCAAATAAATAAAAATAAACTTCTTCTTCCTGAGGAGGAATACGAGCTGACGACTGCAAAATGTAAAAGAAAAGTCCCTTCTCCTGGGATTAATATTAACGTTAATGATAAAAGTAGAGGAAAAAAAACGAAAACATCCTTTTGTGACAAATTTGAAATCTGAATCACTGATTTAACTTCTGCGAAGTGCATGCCTTTTCAGGGTTCTGTTGAGGCCTTCACGGCTACCGTAGCGGCCACGGGGCCCACGAAGTCCCCACCGTACTTCACCCTCAACAGCAGTCCCCTACTTCAGCATGCGACTGCGATTCATTCTTCTTTTAATACATAATTATCCTACACCCTGCTTTTCAAACAAAATTTGTAACATATTCCCAAAATTCTTTTTATTATCTTTTTTTCGGTAAATATTGTAATACTCGTGAAGTATATATTCTTTGTAATTTTGCACATTGTCATTACCTTTGTTAGCGATTACGTAGTGACAAAAATTGCCAATAATCCAGTGGATGGTGTTGTTCTTTTGTCGAGGAAAAAACATTTCTTCTGGAAAAAAGACGTAATCCAAATTGATTTCTCTACCATCACTTCTCTTTAGGAAAGATATCTGTTTAATAAGTTCCTTCCATATTTCGGTGTTCCCCATGCAAAGGAATCGATGGTCTAAAGTGTCCGTTCTGTGACATTTTAAACATTGGTTTGTGTCACTGAGGCCAATGGCATATAATTTTTCATTTGTACTTACTATGTTGTTAATTACTCTATACCAAGCCACTTGTGTGTCTGAGGAGAGTACTTTGTTACTTATATTTTTCCAAATAATTTTCCAATTTCTGTTTGGAAACCTGGCCTCCATCTTATTTTTATGGTCCTGTGCTCTTAGTCTGTGCATCATATACTGATAGTTCCTCTTGGTCTTGTCCGGTAAAATGCAACTCATATAACTGAGCTCCAAGTAATAACTACGTATATGTTTCAATTTGTAATTAATTGAATTTATATTAATTGGTGGCTGCAGACTGTCAGGTTTAAAAAGGTTGAATAACTGTGCTGTAATACCTTCAGGCTGGCTTTCAATTAGCTGCAAGGATCTCTTAACAAATAAAACTGTCGATTTTTTCTGAATATCAGTAAGTCCTAGTCCTCCCTCTTCCGGTTTTAACGTTGCTGTCCCTACTGAAACCCTAAAAATCGCTCCATGCCAAAGATATTGGCAAACTGTCGACATAATAGCTTTTGCTATTTCCTTTGGTAAGGGTAAAATTTGCCCTACATATATAGCTTTCGAGAGGACGACGCAGTTGATGAGTCTAACTTTTTGCTTGATGTTCAGCTTCCTCATATGATTTAGTATGACTGTACCACGAATCCTATCTAAAATCTTCTTCCAGTTGGACGCTATCATTCGCAGAGGGCAGCTGCAGAGAATAAGCCCGAGGGCTGTGTGCTGTTCGACGCGCTGCGCCCAATTAATCTGGGGGTTCGTGAGACCATTTAAATTAAGGAATGCACTCTTGGCGCCGTTGATTTGTGCTCCCGACGCGTTGCAATAGAGCTGTACGATGTCTGTTAATTTCGCCAAGTCAGTCTGGCTCCTGACGATCACACCAACGTCATCAGCATAAGCGTTGGTTACATATTTCACTCCTGATAGTGAAATACCTGTGAGAGCATCCGTCAATCTTCTTAATAGTGGTTCCAGTGCTGCTACGTACAGGATCATCGAAAGTGGACTTCCTTGAGGGACGCCACTGCTTATTGATATGTCCTTAGTATAATGCCCGTTTATAGTAATCTTTGTTTTTATACCTTCTAACATATTCCTTAAAATTCGGACATTGCAGTCGTTAAGTCCCATGTAAGTCAAGGTTGATAAAAGGTATCCGTGATTCACGTTGTCAAAGGCTTTTGCAAAATCGATAAAAGCAAGTCCTCCGTGTTCTACCGTGTTGGAAAAAATCGATACAATGTCCCTGTATTCACTGACGGTCTTTAATATATTGCGCCCTGGGAAACACGTCTGATGGCCGCCAATAATTTTTTCGAGAGCAGAACGTAACCTCTCTTTGATGACCCTCGCTACGATTTTATAATCGGAATTCATCAGTGTAATTGGTCGTAATTTAAGTATATCTTTCGTTTCCATATTCCTACCTTTCGGAAGGAGCACCGTAATACTCTGTTTAAAGTCTATGGGGACTGCCACCCCAAGTAGTGTTTCATTGACAATTTCAGTAAATTTACTTCCTATTATGTTCCAGTAAGTAGTATAAAATTCAATGGGCAATCCGTCTGGGCCTGGTGATTTTTTTTTGGGCGAGGACTTTAAAATATCTAAGACTTCCTCTTCTGTTATGGCTCTTTGTATATCACGGTTATCTTCATCAGTGATGGTGTCCTGTAATCCAGAATCTGATAAAAACTCCGTTATAACTATTCCCTCTATGGGACTGTTACCATAGAGTTTAGTAAAATAACTGAAGGCCGCATGTAGAATGTCTTTTTGATTCGTTAGGACACTGTTATCCTCTGCCCGAAGACTCTCTATAAAACTTTTGCGTCGAAAGTTTGCATGGCGTATAAGGTGATAGAGCGAGGCAGTTTCTTCTTCCACAACAGTTTGAGTGTGTGATTTGATTTTTAGGCCGTCTAGCTGTGACTTCTTAATTTTTATGAGCTGAGCCTTTATCCTGTTAATTTCCATTATGTTTTCTTGATTCATTGGTTGTTCGTAAAGATCCCGGAGACAAGTGTAATAGAATTCTACTGTGTGTCTCAACCATCTCGCTCTCTCCTTACCGTATGCTATCAACGTGGCTCTAAGTTTCTTCTTTGCTTCCGTGGTCCACCACTCAATGTTCGATCTGTATTTGTGGCGACGTCGTAAAGCAGTCTGCCACGCCTCGTTGATTGTGTCAGCAATGGCTGTATCTGACAACATGTTGATATTCAGTTTCCACAGCTGCCGACCCCAATATGTTTTTTGTTTCTCTAACCGAACACTGCATCTTACGGCTAGGTGGTCAGAGAAGGCGGTCGGTATGACTTCAATTGCTGACACTTTATTTTCCAGGTTCGAAGAAACATAGAACCTATCAATTCTACTTTGTGACCTACTTGTGATATAAGTATATCTGACGAGGGTGGGATATTTAATTTCCCATGCATCTTTCCAGCGTAGGTGAGTAACAAGAGCCTCGAGTTCCCTGGATTTATTGAAGTTTGGTCTCTGGTCCTTTTCGTGTAAAACACAGTTCCAGTCGCCCCCTATTAAAACTGTTGCAGGATTGTCTTTAAGTAATGTTAAAATATCACTCTTAAAAAACTTAGCTCTGTCCGCCCTCGCATTATTCCCCGATGGTGCATAAACGTTGAGAAATGCGGTGTTATGAAGTTTACACCGAATGCCCCTTCCTGAGTCTAAAAGACTGACATCTTTTATTTCAATTCCCTCCCTGACTAGGATAGCCGTCCCACAATGGAGTTCATGAGCTATGTTTAAAATTTCCCTAAAGCCAGCCACATTGATGTTCGGTATTTGCACTTCTTGCAATAAGGCAATATCAGTGTCTGATTGGTACAGAAATTCTTTAAGAGCAGCTACCTTAACATTACTTTGAATTCTATTTATGTTTAAAGTAGTGACATTATACGTTTGCTCCATTAGGAGACGTGGCAAATTACGAATGGGAAAATTATTGAAGGGATAATATAATTCTGTCTTTGCTATTCTTTCTATCATTTCTCTTCAACTTACAAAATCGTGACATATCTCCACTCTGACTAATAATGAGAATAATAAGAATAATGAATAACATGTACGTATGGATCGGTTCATTGTCAGTATCATCTTTAGCAATAGCAAGCTTAGTAAAAGACGTCGTCTTCATCTTGTGGCAGTTCGTCTACCATATCGACATCCTTGCCGTCCTCGTTGCCTTCAGACCAGTCGACTTCTGCCTGTTAGACCACTCGGCTACTCCACCGCGGCCAAGGATTAACCAGTTGATTAATGTGACATGTTCCAGTTTTGAAAAACTTTAAAATAAATGTTTGGCATCGTGCTTCACTTGCTAGATATGTTTTTCCAGTGACGGATCGTTACTGATTGATGGAATCAAGTTTAGATTATGCCGCAAATTCCAAATGCTCTGTTACAAGAATTACTGATTTATCGATCGGGCAAGGGTACATCAAGAACCTGTCAACCATAGAGAGGAACAGCATTAATCAGTTTCCCCAAATATGTCGCTAATTCCGGGTGCACTGTTACACGAGGATAACTGATTTATTGACCGCACAAGGATACATAGAGACACTATCGACCATACAGTAGGAACAGTAGTAATTATTTAGTTCACAGTCAGCACAAAAAAGAAAGTCTTTCAATCTACATGATTCGATTTTCAAAGAGTAATGCTATGTTGACAGTGAATATCTAGCGCTTTGTTCATTATAACGTTAGCGTTTTCTTGTCAGAATCATCTTCTCATTTACAAGTACTTACTAGTATATCGTCCTGACGTAAATAAATAACAGTTTAGTCAAGGTAATAAAACGACTTTCGTTCATGGAAACAATGAACTTTTCTTGTGCTGACATTTTCTAACACTATTTTCAGACTGATTCTTCATTCCACTGATATACATTGAAATCATCGTAATGCCCATCAATTTTAATGTGTCTGAAACAAGGTTTTCAAATTAATATTGTTTACTCGTGTGCCTCGCTTGCACAGTGATAGGGTGCAAGACTACAAATCCAAAGGGCGCGGGTTCGATCCCCGCCAGGTCCTAGGATTTTTATCTGCCACTTTCCACTTCTTTCACCTCTGCCAGTATTGCTCATGTGAAAAATACCGAGTAGCACCGTGGTTCCCTATAACTGGCTGGGTAAGCCAGTTCGAAGGTCGGAGGAAGGCAACGGCATACCACCTCCAAACAGGACCATGCCTAGTAAAGCACTGTGGTGTTCAAACCAATCTTCGGATTGTTGACTGCTTTACCTTTTTTTACTATAAACAGAAAACAACTATTCCGTCTGAAATATCATTGGCTACATCAAAGTTTGCCACACTTGATCGGCTCCATTCGCGCGTGGTGACAACTGTTCTGTTGCCAACATTACCCGCTAGGCCTACGTCGGCGATCGTAAAGTTTTACAAAAGTACCTACGGGTTGGGGACTTTTGTATGAAAAATCCTTACATGATTTTGATGCTTAAAAGTACCTACGTGTAGGGAAAATTCCCTAGATATATACATGTGGCGTCTGTTCCGAAAGAACAGACGTCACTTCTGATCCTACAGTTGTTATTCTTTAATATTCCCAGAATGTATGACATCAACTGCGATTGGGCAAAGCTGAAAATGTGTACCCAGCCGGGATTCGAACCCGGGTCTCCTGATTGCTAGGCAGTTGCGCTGACCCCTACAGCACTGGGGACACAGTGACCACCGCACCTGCAAGGACTACCTAAGCTCGCCTTCCGTCAGATACAAATTCCCAGCTTCGCCCTGCCCACAGTACTCAAACTCGTAGTTATGAAACTAATTCCCGTAAGAGTAAGAGCTTCAAACTTGTCCACCCCTCCCCACTAACGATAGGATCTTTGCCCGTCACCAGCATAATATATATATATATATATATATATATATATATATATATATATATATATATATATGTGGTGTCTGTTCCTAAAGAACAGTTGATCACTGTGTCCCCAGTGGTGTAGGGGTCAGCGCAACTGCCTAGAAAGCAGGAGACCCGGGTTCGAATCCCGGCTGGGTACACATTTTCAGCTTCGCCCAATCGCAGTTGATGTCATACATTCTGTGAATATTGAAATTCCATACGTCTGGCAACACTGCCCAAGAGTGACAGACTATCCTTGTTGCAGGTCTCCTTTCTGAACCTCAGTTTCATTGTGTCTGGGAGTGTCCAAGATAAATGACTGTTGCTGTGTGAGGGATAGCCAGCACTGGGTTCGTATTGTTTTGATGTCACGAGCGAATTTTCAAACCGATTCTCCATTCCACTGATATACATTGAAATCATCGTAAAGCCCATCAATTTTAATGTGTCTGAAACAAGGTTTTCAAATTAATATTGTTTACTATAAACAGAAAACAACTATTCCGTCTGAAATATCATTGGCTACTTCAAAGTTTGCCACACTTGATCGGCTTCATTCCCGCGTGCTGACAACTGTTCTGTTTCCAACATTACCCGCTAGCCCTGTGTCGGCGATTGTAAAGTTTTACAAAAGTACCTACGCGTTGGGGACTTTTGGATGAAAATTCCCTACATGATTTTGATGCTTAAAAGTACCTACGTGTAGGGAAAATTCCCTACATATATACATGTGGCGTCTGTTCCGAAAGAACAGACGTCACTTCTGATCCTACAGTTGTTATTCTTTAATATTCCCAGAATGTATGACATCAACTGCAATTGGGCAAAGCTGAAAATGTGCCCACAGTACTCAAACTCGTAGTTATGAAACTAATTCCCGTAAGAGTAAGGGCTTCAAAATTGCCCACCCCTCCCCACTAACGATAGGATCATTACCCGTCACTGGCATATTATATATATACATGTGGCATCTGTTCCGAAAGAACAGTTGATCACTGTGTCCCCAGTGGTGTATGGGTCAGAGCAACTGCCTAGAAAGCAGGAGACCTGGTTTCGAATCCCGGCTGGGTACACATTTTCAGCTTTGCCCAATCGCAGTAGATGTCATACATTCTGTGAATATTAAAATTCCCTACGTCTGGCAACACTGCCCAAGAGTGACAGACTATCCTTGTTGCCGGTCTCCTTTCTGAACCTCAGTTTCACTGTGTCAGGGAGTATCCAAGATAAATGACTGTTGCTATGTGAGGGATAGCCAGCACTGGGTTCGTATTGTTCTGATGTCACGGGCGACGTTAGGTGAGCAGGTGTTGCGGCCCGTGGCAGGTATTTGTCTGCGGTCAGGGAGCGACATAGCGCCTGGCGGTGGACCAATGGCGGCAGCCCTGGGCTACTCAGGTGAGTCAGAAGCGCTGGCGGCGGCTGCGGTTGACTCAGCGGCCCCGCGGGGTATTCTGGTAGCCAGACGGGGACGCCCGCAGCGGCCGTTGCCCACCAAGCAGCTGCCCATCAGCGGTTCGCCGCTGTGCCCGCCTCCACTGCCGTCGCACGCTTCTTTGCGATCAATTCACTACGCGATAGCAGTGGTGGTACTACTGACGACAGTTCTGCTGATGTTGTGGTCTTTAGTTCGCTGACTGGTTTGATGCGGCTCTCCACGCTACCGTGACCTTTGGAAGCCTCTTCATCTGAGAATACGAACGGCAACCTACACCCTTTAGAATCTACATCTACATAGATACTCTGCAAATCACATTAAAATGCCTGTCAGAGGGTTCATTAACCACTTTCATAACTTTTCCCTGCCGTTCCATTCTCTAATAGCGCGGGGGAAGAAAGAACACCTAAATCATTCCGTTTTCGATCTGATTTCTCTTTTTTTATTGGGATGGTCATGTCTCCCTAAGTAGGTGGGTGCTAGCAAAATATTTTCACATTCAGAACTAAAAGTCGGTGATTGAAACTTCGCAAACAGATCACGCCGCAATGAATAAAGTCTTTCTTTTAATGACTTCCTCCCCAATTCTTGCAACATTTCCGTGACGCCTTCCCCCCAGTAACGTGATAAAACAAAACGAGCTGCCCTTCTCTGAACCTTCTCAATATCTTCCGTCAGTCCCACCTGGTGACAGTCCCGCAAGGGGCAACAGTACTCCAGGAGAGGACGCACAAGTGTGATGCAGGCAGTCTCTTTGGTGGAGCTGGTGCATCTTCGAAGCGTTCTGCCGATGAAACGTAACCTTTGGTTCGGCTTCCCCACAATATTTTCTGTGTTCTCTCCAGTCAAAGTTGTTCGTAATTGTAACTCCTAGGTATTTGGTAGAATCTACGACCTCTAGGTTTGACTGATTTATCGCGTAATTAAAGTCCACCGGATTTCTTTTAGTGGTCATGTGTATTACTTCACACTTTTCTTTATTTAGTGTCAATTGCCAATTTTCGCACCATGCAGAAATTTTTCTAAATCGCTTTGCAGTTGCTTTTGATCCTCAATTGACTTCACTAACCGATAAACGACAGCATCATCCGCGAACAGTCTAAGGGAGCTATTCAAATTGTCTCCTAAATCGTTACTTTGTTTGCCATAATTGTAACAATGATGGCAGTGATTAAAAAGTAAGGAGTCCGTTTGCCCCCATATGCAGTGTCCGTTTGCCCCAAAAACGGGAAAACGGACATTGGCGCACCATCCATTTATATCAATTATCCTGTGCTGAAAATAAAATTTAAAAAGTAATTAAATATGTATAACTTTGACATAAGGTATAAGCTTCTTAGTGATATAAAATGAACATCTGGAATTAGATTTTTTTAATAGTTATTTTAAAAAATCCGCTTAGCGTGTCCGTTTGCCCCAACCTTACCCTGATTGAATTCGTCCCTCGACTTTCCTCTACGATTCTTACCCCACTCACTTCCCTCTAATGTTAAATTGTGGATTCTTTGATGTCTCGCGATGTGTCCTACCAATCTACTCCTTCTCTTAGTCAGGATATGCCAGAAACTCCTTTACTTCCCAATTCGGTTAAGCGCCGCATCATTAGTTACGTCTTCTACCCACCTAATTTTCATCATTCGTCTGTACCACAATATTTCAAAAGCTTATATCATCTCTTTCTCTGAACTCCCACACAATGCCGTCATTAAATTGTACTCTGCACAAAATTCTATCAGACGCTCTTCTATTTCATTCCTTTTCCCTAGTCCATATTCACCTATTGCATTTCCTTCTCTTCCTATTCCTACTGCCGAGTTTTAGTCCCCCATCACAATCAGTTTTCGTCTCCCTTAACTGTCTGAATATTTCCTTTATCTCCTCATACATTTCTTAGAATTCCTCATCATCGGCAGAGCAAATTGGCATATAAAAGCACTACTGTGGTCGGTGTTGGGTTTGTGTCTATCTTTGCTACGATAATGCGTTCACTATGCTGTCCATAGTAACTTACCCGAATTCCTATTTTGTTATTCATTATCAGATCAACTGATTTTGTATTTATAACCCTGCACTTACCAGACTATAAATCCTGTTCATCCTGCAACTGAACTTCACTAATCCCTACCATGTCTAACTTTAACCAATCCATTTGTCTTTTAAAATTTTCTAGCTTACCTACACGATCCGCGCTCCGATTCGTAGAATGCCTGTTTTGTTTTTCTTGATGACGACATCCTCCTGAGTAGTGCCCACCTGAAGATCCGAATGAGGGCTACTTTACCTACGGAATATTTTACCCAAGGAGACGTCATCATCATATTTTCATACCGTAGAGCTGCATGTCCTCGGGAAAAGTAACGACTGTAGTTTCCCATTGCTTTCAGCCATTCGCAGTAACTACGTGGCAAAGCCATCTTAGCTAATGTACAAAGCCAGATCAGGCAATCATCCAGACTGTTGCCCTCGTACTATTGTAAAGGCTGCTGCCCCTCTTCAGGAAGCACACGTTTGTCTGGCCCCTGTATAGATACTCCTCCACTATGGTTGCACCTACGCTAAAGCTATCTACATCGTTGAGGCACACAAGCCACCCAACCTCGACATTGTCTGTGGTTCATGAAGGTGGAGCAGTTCTGATGAAGCAGAATAGCTTAAAACAGCTTTACGAAATTCCTTCACCGAAGAAGACGTAGCAAATACTCCAGAATTCGTATCAAGAACAACTGACAGTATGCTTAATTTAGAAGTAGATACCCTTGGAGTATTAAAGCAATTTCAATCACTTAACAAAAGTAAGTCTCCCGGTCGCGACTGTATACCAATGACGTTCCTTTCAGAGTATGCTGATGCAGTAGTCCAATGCCTATCTATCATATACAACCGCTCGCTCAGCTAAATATTCATATACAAAGACTAGAAAGTTGCGCAGGTCACTCAAATATTCAAGAAAGGCAATAGAAGTGATCTGCAAATTAAAGGCCTATATGACTGACGTCGGTTTTCAGCAGTATTTTAGAACATTTACTTTTCTTAACTTTTATGAACTACCTCGAAGAGAACGACGTATTAAACCATATTCAAGACGAAGTATCTTTCTTGTGAAACACAGCTAGCTCTTTACTCACAGGATGTGATGAGCACTATCGACAACGTATGTCAAATAGATCACGTGTTTCTAGATTTCCAGAAAGCTTTTGACACTGTACCTCACAAACGTATTCTTATCAAATTGCATGCTTATGGAATATCACCATAGTTGTGCTATTGGATTAGTGATTTCCTGTCAGAAAGAACACAGACGCTGTAATTAACGGTAAGTCATCGAGTTACACAGGGAAGTGTTCCTTATTTGTATAAACGATTTGGGAGGCTGAGAAGCTCTCTTAGACTGTTCGCGGATGATGTTGTCATTTACGGGTTAGTAAAGTCACCAGATGATCAAAAGCAACTGCAAAATGATTTAGATAAGATATCTTCATGGTGCAAAAATTGGCAATTGGCCCTTATTAATGAAAAGAGAGAAGTCATCTATATGACCAGTAAAATAAATCCGTCAAACTTCATTTACACAATAAGTCAGTCAAATATACAGGCTGCAAATTCAACTAAATGCTTAGCAGTAACTATTACGAACAACTTAAATTGGAAAGAACACAAAGAAAATATTGTAGGGAAGGCGAACCAGAGGTTACTCTATTAAAGATATTGCCTACACAACAGTAGTGCGTCCTATTTTGGACTATTTCAGCGTATTTTGGGTTCCACACCAGGTGGGACTGACAGACGATTTTGTATTATCGCGATATAGGGGAGAGAGTGTCACGGAAATGATGCGCGAGTTGGGGGGAAAATCATTAAAAAAAAAAAAAAAAAATAAAATAAAAAAAAAAAAATAAAAAGAGATCTGTTTACGAAATTTCTTCCGCCAACTTTCCCTTCCGAATGGGAACATATTAGGACCCACCTACATAGAGAGGCATGATCACCACAATAAGAAAAATCATATCGGAACAGAAAGTTTAGATGTTCGTTTATCCCGCGAAATGCTAGGAAATTGAACTGTACAGAAATGTCAGAAATGCGTTTCGATTAACCTTCTGCCATGCACTTCAATGTGACTTGCAGACTATTTATGTAGATGGTGTTCTATCCATATGTTCGGCACCATTATCCATATGAGGATGTTGTAGAATGTTGGTTTAGCTTTAGTTTAGTAGTTGGCCCGAAGTATACGACTTGGATAATATCCAATGCTGCTGCCTTTGCGCCCTTTTCTGGATCGCTCTTTCCATCACAATTTAGTGATTGGGGGAAACAGGTTTATTGACCTAAGGTCTGTTGTTACCTATTTTTGTCGGCGTCTTCGTTTGTTTCCAAATTTGCCTTCATAATAAGATAAGCGAATGTGAGGGGAAAAAACTGTAATTTTTTCCGTCGCTTAGTCCGAAAATGGAACAAAAATGGACAGTATTCGAGTTATCCTTCGACATGCAATGCACAAAGGTTTGCCAATTTTATATGTAGATATTTATAGCTTTGAATGGCAACACTTCACTACGTTTATTGACCGTGGGATGGACTTTTTGGAATCTTCTTTTAGGTTTTCAAGAAGTCTTCAATTTGACGAATTGGAAATATCCTAACGTCTCAGCTATTGCAGGGAATTTAACTACATTTAATGGCGAAACAGAGTTTGTGCCGCACACGTACTCGAACCCATATTTCTCGCTTCTGGCCAGCGCGCGGTCGTCTTAACCAGTAAGGCTATTCGGACTCTTATCGGAAGCTACGAGTGTAATGTCCCTATGTCCCTTGTTCATTATTCGTCTTGCTCGCTGTTCATCTGGGCGTCGGGTTTATTTGTGCAAATGCACATAATTTGCTATTGGTGTGTTTGTGACATATACGGGGTGTTACATAAAGTTACGGCCAAACTTTAAGGAAACATTCCTCTTACACAAAGAAAGAAAATATGTGGACATGTGTCCGGAAACGCTTAATTTCCATGTTAGAGCTCATTTCATTACTTCTCTTCAAATCAAATAAATCATGGAATGGAAACGCACAGCGACAGAACGTACCGGCGTGACTTCAAACACTTTGTTACAGGAAATGTTCAAAATGACCTCCGTTAGCAAGGATACATGCATCCACCCTCAGTCGCATGGAATTCCTGAGCACTGATGCATCCCTGTAGAATGGCGTATTGTATCACAGCCGTTCACAATACAAGCACGAAGAGTCTCTACATTTGGTACCGGGGTTGCGTAGACAAGAGCTCTCAAATGCCCCCATAAATGAAAGTCAAGAGGGCTGAGGTCAGGAGAGCGTGGAGGCCATGGAATTAGTCCGCCTCTACCAATCCATCGGTCACCGAATCTGTTGTTGAAAAACTTACGAACACGTGGACTGAAATGTGCAGGAGCTCCATCGTGCATGAACCACATGTTGTGTCGTACTTGTAAAGGCACATGTTCTAGCATCACAGGTAGAGTATCCCGTATGAAATCATGATAACGTGCTCCAGTGAGCGTAGGTGGAAGAACATGAGGCCCAATCAAGACATCACCAACAATTCCTGCCCAAACGTGCACAGAAAAACTGTGTTGATGACGTGATTGCACAATTGCGTGCGGATTCTCATCAGCCCACACATGTTGATTGTGAAAATTTGCAATTTGATCACGTTGGAATGAAGCCTCATCCGTACTAAAACGAGCTCTTAACATGGAAATTAAACATTTCCGGACACATGTCCACATAACATATTTTCTTTCTTTGTGTGTGAGGAATGTTTGCTGAATATTTGGCCATACGTTTTTGTAACATCCGGTATAAGAACAGGTACAATATCTGTAATTTCCCTCCATTTGATTTTTGTATTGTATGGGACTAGCAATCTAAAGACTACTGTTCTCTTGTTTGGGAGCTTACGTGTTTTGGGAACGTAGTTACGCGTTTAGGGAGCTGCGGACGGTAAGCCCAGTAGCAGCTGTGGGCAGAGAGGGCGGGGGACTCACTTTGCTGCCTGTGAGCCAACAGGATTTGTTTCCGGGGTTTCCCTCCCCAGGGAAATTGGCTTCGCTGCGCCTCCCGGAGACTGCTATGTCCTCTGCTGTAGGACATAGTGCGCGAAGCAATTAGGAGAACGGTGAAAAATTTAGGCAGGAAGGACAAGCAAATAAAGTTTTTAAAGCCATGGAAATACCTTATTACCTTCCACAGAAGCGAAACACCAAAAGCAGGCCTGAAGTTCAATCAGCAGAAATGCTACTTGCTATAGGGGAGGAATTTTAAGAATGGAGGAGTCCGAGAAAAATTTACAGCGCGGAGCAATGTGAGACAAGGTGACAAGATTCGGAGGTAATGAATGAGCCACGTACAATTGATAAACGACAGCAGCCCCCAGGAAGTTGTAAAACTTTCATCCTTCAAGAAAAACAATTTATTTACTAAGAGATAAATGGTACGTACTATATAGTCTCGTTTGAACTTTATGCAGGAAGCACTTCTTTAGCGATAGCGTGGACTGTAAACTACGGTGGGGGCTTTTCTGAATTGATGACCTATCTTGTGACAATCTTTTCCCACTGCAGTACAATCTAAACATTCTGAAATGCTTTTGCGTACACACTGTTCAAAACAATCAGGCAGTCAGTTGAGATAGATCGGACCTGTTCGAATATGATATCTAGTTTTACATTTGCCTAGCAGTGGATTCATCGATTCATATCGACACCATTGCTTATCGTTCCAATATTGCGAGAAACGAACACCTTAATCCTTCCTTTTGAGCTCTGATTTGTATTATTTTTCTGTTGTGATGATTAGTTACATTTATGTAGTTGGGCATCATCCGAAGGAGAAAGCTGGTGACTGTGACGCGGTAGATTAGCCGAGCGGTCTAAAGCGTCTCGATGCAGAGCGCGCGGTTGCTCGCCGTCCGAGGTTCGAGTCCTTTCTGGGGGCATGTGTGTATGTGTGTGTGTGTGTGTGTGTGTGTGTGTGTGTGTGTGTGTTGTCCTTAGATTAGTTTACCTTAATTTGAGTAGTTTGTAAGCTACGGACTAAACAACACGCAGTTTGGTCTACTAGTTTTACAAACATTTGAACACTTGAAAGCTGGTGACTGTAATTTCGTAAACAGATCTCAACGCAACTAAGCAAGCCTTTGATTTAACAATTTTTACACCAACTGGGATATTGCATACTCTTCCTCTTACTGCGTTATACCTTGTCAGACTGCTTACGACGAGTATGCTACTAAACGTAACTTGCGTCCTTGGAGACTTCCGAAGTTAACAAGGAATCAGTCAGAACTTGGAGTTGCGGATTTTAAAGTCCTTTTGATTACAACAAAGTACTTTTTGTAAGTAAAGGAAGGAGCCTCCAGTTGGTAGGACATTTTCAGCCAAGTAAAATAGGTTTCACTAACCCGGTGCAGTTCATATACACGTACCGTTGCCTGAAACATTGCGAACGCTGCACAATTCGGAGGCTGAGCACCCAATTACTACCCGACGGTCCGTATTCGATTCCATATCTGGATGTTGTTTTTCAATTTACTTTTCTGTTACCACTGAGTACGTATTATTAATTCTTCCTCAATTTTGTCGATAAATTTGTGTATCGGAACGCAAATAACCATCATTATTATTTATTGACTATAAAAAATTACAAAGTTAATTTGGGATGGCGTTATTATTCGTTATCGCTACCGTCATCGGAGGGGAGGGGAAGGGAAGGGAGCTTGGAGTTTACCATCCCGTCGATAGCGCGGTCATTAGAGACGGAGCTTACGCTCGGAATGTTTGTGTAAGGATGTGGAAGGAAATCGGCCGTGCCCTTTCAAAGAAACCATCCCGGCATTTGCCTGGAGTGATTTCCATCGAAAGCGCTCGTAATCGTTATACTGTACGTATCGTAGAATACGCGAAATATAAATTACATTTACACTGCGCGCATTTTATAAATATAATGTTCTATCCCTGGCAACATGCACTTCCTTTCGTCGCAGGAAAAAACAGTTTGTTGACATTTAAAAACTCAGGCTCCCCTTTCAATCACGTTGGCGCTAAAACAAATATATTTCCACATATTTTGATTCATAATCAAAGACTTAATCATGATAGAACGTTCGCGCGATGCTGTCACCCTCTGGTGTATTACTAAAACAGTGGCGTTTCGATGGCACTTTGTCAAACGTTTCAATGTGCTGGTAGAAATATATGACCGAAATGTTCACGAATCGAGTGTAAAATTAATTATGGGGCTAAATAGGACAAAATAAAATTGTGAAGGTTAATAGTGCTCCAATTCCACATGTTAGTCGACAAAATAGTAAAAGACTGGATAATACGTCGTCCGATAATAGCGCAAATGGAAGAAAAAAATTGTCTGAGTCAGGGATCGAACACGAACCGCCAGGCTAGTAATTGGGTATTCATCCTACTCTCTCTCTCTCTCTGTTTCTATTTCTTCTTTGTGGTGTGGGGGACGATTCCATTACCAGAACATTTTATTCATTAGGCTGAACTGAACTTTTGTACTGTGTATACCAGGATGGAAGCAGTCAATTTCGGGTTGGTGAACACCATCATCCTCTGACCTGACGAGACCATGCGCAGCACTTCGAAGACGTAGACGAACGAATAATGGCACGTTTTGTGGACGTAGAGCAATCTTACAGTTTTTTTATTGCATACACCTTATTTTTGAGGTTTCTTCCTGGCTATTATTCCATTGTATTTTGGTTTTTACTGACACACAACGTATCGTCTCCATCTGCGGAGGACATTTTCTAGGGGGATCGCGGCACTTTTTTTTTTACGTCCGATGCCCACCCTGGCTCGTAACTAACTGCAGCCCAATTCATTTTACGAGGGCTCGCGCACAGAGTTTCGACGTCAGATGATTTCGATAGGCGCGCGCAATTCGTCGTTTCCGATTGCCGTTGTCAGCTGTTGCGGAACATGTTTTTCAGTCAGGGGACCATCATATTCAATTTGATAATACTCAGTTTTTGGCAGCCAAAAATGGATATCACGAAAGACTGTACAGAGACTATAGAAACTGTAAAACATCCCACTAATTTCTATAGTATGGAGGAAGGCGTGAAACTGAATGAAATATGGATTCCGGTGTTGAAGAAGAAATGCAACAATCTTCCAACACGGGACGATATTAAAAACGGCAATCGGCAACGACGAATTGCGCGCGCGCCTATCCAAAACATCAGACGTCACTCCTCTGCGCGCGAGCCCTCTTAAGACGGAATATGGCTGCTATCAGTAATGAGCCTGGGTGTGCATCGAACGTGTAAAACTGCCACGATCCCCCTTGAAAATGTCCTCCGCAGATGGGGACGAAATGTTGGGTTTCAGTAATAAATCCATCTACATCTACATGGGATACTCTGCAAATCACATTTAAGTGCCTTGGAGAGGGTTCATCGAACCACCATTATACTATTTCTCTCCCATTCCATTCTTGAATAGCGCGCGGGAAGAAAGAACACCTGAATGTCTCTGTCTGAGCTCTGATTTCCCGTATTTTATTCTGCTGGTCATTTCTACCTATGTAAGTGGAAGTCAACAACATATTTTTGCATTCGGAGGAGAATGTTGGCGATTGGAGTTTCGTAAGTAGTCCACGCCGCAGAGATAAGCGCCGTTGTTGTAATGATTCCCATCCCAGATCCTGTATCATTTCCGTAACGCTGTCTCCCCTGTATCAAGACAATACGAAACGAGCTGCCCTTCTCTGGACTCTTTCGATGTCCTCCGTCAAACCCACCTGATAAGGATAACACACTGGGCAGCAATACTCCAAAAATGACAAGCAGTTTCTTTTGTAGTTCTCTTGCACCTTTTAAGGGTTCTCCCAATAAAACGCAGTGTCTGGTTCGCCTTTCCCACGATATTATCTACGTGTTCTTTCCAATTTAAGTCTGAAGTAATAATAATTCCTAGGTAAACAACTTCCTGGCAGATTAAAATTGTGTACCGGAACCGGGACTCGAACCTGGGACCTTTGCCTTTCGCGGGCAAGCGCTCTACCGACTGAGCTACCCCGGCACGACTCACGATGCCGCCTCACAACTTTACTTCCGCCAGGTCCCAGGTTCGAGTCCCGGTTCCGGCACACAATTTTAATCTGCCAGGAAGTTTCATATCAGCGCACACTCCGCTGCAGAGTGAAAGTTTCATTCTGAATTCCTAGCTATTTTGTGGAGTTTACGGCCTTCACGTTTGATTGATTTATCTTGTAAAGAAAGTTTAACGGATTTCTTTTCGTACTCATGTGGACGACTTCACACTTTTCATTATTTACAGCCAATTGCCAATTTTTACACCATAGTGATATCTTATACAGATCATTCTGCAGTTGGTTTTGATCTTCAGATGATTTCACTAGACAGTAAATGACGGCGTCATCTGCAAACAACCTAAGGGAGCTACTTAGATTTTCCTCTAAATCGTTTATGTAAGTAAGGAACACCAATGGAGCAATAACACTACCCTGTGAAACGCCCGATATCACCTCGGTTTTAGTCGATGCCTCACCATCGATTACTACGAACTGTGTCCTCTCTGACAGGAAATCCCCTATTCAATCGCAAATTTGGGGCGGTATACCATAACCACGTAATTCATAAGACTATGGCATATTAGCCCGGAAAATTTTACTAATATTTCGGAAACGAATTTTCCTCTGTAAGGGCTGGGCTTTGGTTGCCAATAATGGCACTTTTACGTTTACCTTATTACTGTCCTAAAAGGACGTAAGAACCCGTAATCCCTAGTTGAGGCACTTGTCAATTCGCACTATGTTGATTACTGTGTGCTGGACTACGTGCGAGCTACAGTGTTCACGTGGCTCCCGAAGGAGCAGCTTGTGGGAGACGAGACGACGGGGCGACTGTGTCCGGCGTCCACCTGGGGAGCGGCGGACGGCTGGCTGTGTTTCCGGGCGGCCGTCTCCGCGGCAACATCGATCCACGGCACCTCGCCGCCTGCCGCTGCTCCGCTTCGCTCTGCTCTCGTCTGCGCTGCGCCTGCCGCCGCGGCTACCCTTCCTACACCGAAGCCGACCCGGCGGCCGATACACAAGGCGCGCGAGCTCGCACTCGGTTCATCTCGAGCAGCCAGTACCTAACCAGAAAAACCACTAAATTTAATTTTGACGTAAGAGCAGAAGACATCTGTTCTTATCTATACGCTATTACAGCCGTCTGCAAAACGCGAGTTTACTATTGTTACACTGGTCTTCAGTGCTAAGAGACGACATTCCAGTCGCTGTAAAACACCTACCATCCGATCTTCACGTAAGAGCAGAAGACATCTTATTGTTCTCACCAATTCGCTATTACAATCGTCTGCAGAACGCGAGTTTACTATTGTTGCACTGGTCTTCTGTGCTGAGAGACGACATTCCAATCCCTGTCAAACACCTACCATCCGATCTTAGGGAAATTTGTAAGGTAAATAAATTGATTTTTGCACATCCTACAATTTGATATGTTCACTCGATAAAGGACTGAATTTACTTCGTTATTCGCCGTTGTTGCTGCGCTAAATAAAATTTTGAAGAATTTTTGTTGAGTTGTGGTTCAACAGCCGCAAGATATATGAGGAAATGCATACTGTAAACCATCAGGTGTTTATTATTTTTCAAACATCTACCGGTTTCGGTTATAAACCATCTTCACGGAAGAGAACTAGACAGACTGATTAAACAGGTGCATCATATGTCTCCGTATGCATACTGGCATGTATGTCACACAATAAAAATAAATAAGACGTCACTATGCATGAAGTCTTGATTAAAAATATAAAAGCATTGTTTTTAATCAGTCCGTCTAGTTCTCTTCAGTAAAGATGGTTTCTAACCGAAACCGGTAGAAGTTTGAAAAATAATAAACAGCTGATGGTTTACAGTATGCATTTCCTCAAATTTTTGAAGAATTTGCGGAAATATAATCTCATTGCATAGACTTTGTGTATGGTCGGTTTTAACTTACACACTGCTGCATATGAAATATGGATGTCATGCCGTATTTTTATTTACAATCGGGAGAAATTCGATATATTTCATCCTCGAGATACTGCGTTTTATATCCGGGTAGTAGTCGCGCGGGTCCATATCTGAATTCCAGGAATTGGCGGCCACTTGTCGGTCTGCTGTTAGAAAACTATTCGGAAAAAAATATTTAGAATTTTGGACATCTTAAAGGTTTGTAACATGGCTCGGTAAGGGACTGAATTTCGTTTCGTCATTCGCCATAGTTAGCGAGTCACATCACATTCAGCAAATTATTTCCCAAGACAATTAACAGAGGTAAAACCGCTTTGTGCATACTTTGCGTGTGGTTGATTTTAACGTATACACTACAGAATATTAAAAATAGCAAAAATATCTAAATACTATTTAAAATTCAGAGAAGAAGCGTATATCTTCGCATTCTAGGAATGTTGCGTTATGTATCCGTTGCTTAAGACATCCAATTACGTCCCAGTCCGTCGAAAATTATGCAGTCAAAAATAGTCAGTTTTCATAAATGGTCCAAGATGCCGAAACGATTTTTTTTCATAGATAATAGCTTCAAAGAGATACCTGAGTTCTGTGGTAAATACTAGAAACTTTTTATTCGTCGAGATACGGTAGAAACTCGTGCACAACAGTGAGACTGTCGGCATGTAAATATTTACAGTGCTCCTACGGTAAGGATGGAAATTACGTGCAAACACGTCCAGTGCACATGGCAAGAGTATCTGGTATTTAATAATCGATATCTCCTACAACGCTACAGTTCGATTCTAAAACTATTTCTGTGTAGTTTCTGATTGATAGTAACACCATTCGTATCTTCGGGACTTGAATCTTTCATTACCAGCAAATATATAATACACTTTTTATCAAACACTAATCGATCACTGCATATGAAATTTTACAATTAAAAAGCTGCTAAAACATGTACAACAGATATTTTCTTAAATTGGTAGTTACTCTCTAATTAATGTTTCAGTTTTACGTTAACCGAGAGCGATGTATTTTCCTCATACAGAAAGGAGCAATTTTCTCCGACACATGATTAAGTGCTGCACAGGATTATTCACTAACAATTATGCGAAATTTCAGGATGTTCCAGTTCATAGGTATTGAGATAAGATACATTACTCTACGTCAGATGTAATTCGAAGTTTTCAAGTCAGTCTTTGGAATACTCTCATTGACTTGCTTTAAGCAAACGCTCTCGCGGGAGTAATTTCGTGCTGTTGGTCAGTGCTACCGATGACAGTTCTGTTAAAGGAAAATTGCTTAACACAGCTTTCCGATATTCCTTCCCCAAGCAAGGCGAAGAAATTACTCCAGAATTCTTATCAAGAACAGCTACCAGCATGCGTAATTTATGAGTAGATACTTCTAGAGTATTAAAGAAACTTAAATCACTAAACAAAAGTAAGTCTCCCGGTCCCCATTTATGCCAATTAGTTTCTTTCACAGTATGCTGAGACAATAGCCCCAAACCTAGTTATTATATACAACCGCTAGCTCAGCGAAAGACCTGTACTAAAAGACTAGTAACTTGTATCAAGAAAGCCGACGTGAGTGGTTCGAAGACTAACTGGCCTATAGTACTGACGTCGGACTGTAGCAGGATTTTAGAACATATACTTTATTATTATGAACTACATAGCAGAGAACGACCTATTGACCCATAGTGAACACGGATTCCGACAGTATCGGTATTGTGAAACATCTAGCTCTCTACTCGTGATGAGTGCTATCGACGAGGGATGTAAAATAGATCCCGTAAGGCCTTTGACATGGTACTTCACAAGCGTCTTCTAATCAAATTGCGTGCTTATTGCATATCGTCCCAATTGTGCTATTGATTCATGATTTCCTGTCATAAAGGACACCGTACGTTGTAATTGACGGTAAGTCATCAAGCAGAACAGAAGTGATATCTGGCGTTTCCCAGGGAAGTGTTTAGGGCCGCTACTATTGCTTATTTTAATAAACGATTTAGTAGACACTCTGAGTAGCTCTCTTAGAATGTTCGCGGATGATGCTGTCATTTATCGGTAAAGTCACCAGTGGAACGAAGGCAACTGCGAAATGATTTAGATAACATATATGCATAGTGCAAAAATTGGCAATTGACCCTTAATAATGATAAGTATGAAGTGATGGGTATGACCACCAGAAGAAATCCGTTACATTTACTCGAAAAGTCAGTCAAATCGCTGTCAATTGCACCAAATATCTAGGAATAACAATCAAACCAAAGGACTCATGCGCGCTATTTTCGGGTTCTGCAGCGCACTGTGGGATCCACCCCAGGTGGGACTGACGGAAGATTCAGAGAAATGTCAGAGAAGGGCACTCGTTTTGTATTATTGCGATAGGGAAAGAGTATCATGGAAATGACGCACGTTTTGGGGTGAAAATCACTAAAAGAAAGGCTTTATTCGTTGCGGCGATATCTATTTGCAAAATTTCTTTCACCAACTTTCTCTTCCGAATGCGAACATATTTTAGCACCCTCCCCTCTGCATAGGGAGACATCATCATCACAATAAAATAAGAGAAATCAGATCGAAAACACAAAGATTTCGGTGTTCTTTTTACCCGTGAGCTGTTAGATAAGGTAACTGTAGAGAATTATCATAAAAGCGGTTCGATGAACCCTCTGCCATGCACTTCAGTGTGACTTGCAGAGTATTTATGTAGATGTAGATGTGACGCCAAACTGTGCGGCAATGATCAAACATATATGTTCGTCGTGCATTCCACATTGTTTCTGCGATTGTTTTTCACAGGATTATGTGTTTTTTAGCGTTGACTTCGTAAACACCGCTGCTATTGGTTATTAAATGCTGGGCGTGGTCATTGCGTTGTCTGTGATGAGAGGCAATATCTGAAATTTGTAACTTTCGTCAGACGCTTAATGGATCTCGCAATACGGAACTACCTAACGATTACCGAAACGAAATGTGCCATTCATCTAGCTCCAACGCAGCGTCAAGGTCTGTTAATTATCATCGTGTTGCTATAAAACTTTTTTTCATATTAATCGGCAGAATACTGGAGGCGTTTGAAAGGTCTGTGAAAAGTGCGAAAGATGGCTCCATCGACAAGTATCGAGGTTAAGTTTAGTTAGTAGCATCTTTGGAAAGATCGCACACCTAGTTTATTGGTCTATTTCTTAGCTTTGCATTTCTGTGAATCAAGGAAGTCGAGTGATTGTCAAAGAATGGACGAAACAGAATTTCGTGTAGTGATTAAACATTACTTAATGGAAGGCAAAACGCTCAGGAGACTAAAGAGAAGCTTGATAAACATTATGGTGACTCTGGATATTCGATTAAACCAGTTTACAAGTGGTTTCAAAATTTTTGGCGTGGCCATATAGGCCCAAGTGACGCTGAACGTTCTGGACGCCCTGTGGAGGTTACGTTGTTGTTTAGAGGGGACTAACCTACTTGGTCATCAGTCCGTGGAGGCTACGACTCCAGAAATAATTGATAAAATTCCTGATATGGTGATGGATGACGTAATTTAAGGTGCATGAGATTGCTAGTGCTGTGGGCATCTCGAATGAACGGGTACATCATATTTCTCACAAACCTTTCAACAAGAGAAAACTATCCGCAAGATGGGTGCCGCGATTGCTCACGCTTGACCAATAACGGAAACGGATGAAGTTTTGCAAGAAAGGTTTGCAGCTGTTCAGGAAGAATTCGAAAGATTTTAAGCGTCGTTTCGACACTGTGAATGAAATATGGGTATATTACTATACTCCTGAAACCAAAGAACACTGTAGAAAATTGGTTACCAAGGGAGAATCTGCACCAAAAAAGGCGATGATCGATCCTTTGGCTGGAAAGATTATGGCAACTGTCTTTTGGGATTCGCAAGGGACAATCCTCATCGAATATCTGAAACAAGCTAAAACTATGACAGTTGCATATTATTCATCGTTATTGGACCGTTTGAAAACCGAGCTGCAAGAAAAACTCCGGCGATTGGCCTACAAAAAAGTTCTTTTCCATCACTTAAGTTAATTATGAAACTTGACGACAAATCTGCGAATGAATACATTTCGTTTAAAGCTAAAATGAAGGAAATCGGTCGGACAGAACGGCCTGACCGACTGACTTTAGTTTGCGGCAAGGACATCCCCATCAAAAATATACAGAAGGAAATCGAGTTTGAGTGTAGAAAAAGGAACGCGCTTCACAATTTTACTTCCGCCAGTACCTCGCCTCCTACTTTCCAAACTTCACAGAAGCTCTCCTGCGAACCTTGCAAGACTAGCACTCCTGGAAGAAAGGATATGGTGGAGACATGGCTTAGCCACAGCCTAAGGGATGTTTCCAGAATGAAACTTTCACTCTGCAGCGGCGTGTGCGCTGATATGAAACTTCCTGGCAGATTAAAATTGTGTGCTGGAATTGGGACTCGAATCTGGGACCTTTGCCTGGAAAGTAGGAGGCGAGGTACTGGCGGATGTAAAGTTGTGAGGCGGCATCGTGAATCATGTCGGGATAGATCAGTCGGTAGAGCGCTTGCCCGTGAAATGCCAAGGTTCAGGATCGAGTCTCGGTTCAGGCACACAATTGTAATCTGCCAGGACGATTCAGGCACAGTATTGTTTAAAACAATTATTAATTGCTTAGAAGGCAACTGATGAAGCTGGACCTGAGGGCTCCAGATATATCGTGTCGTTAATAAATTACCATTGTGACCGGAGGCAACACTACCTAGAGACAAGGCCTCACAACGGGTCGTGCCATGTCATACTGACCAGGTCGCAGCCGCTAAGAGGCACTGGGCTGTGCCAACAACACCTAGAGAGAAGGCCGCGGCGCTCTCGTGTGACGTCAGGCAGAGTAGGTTGCGCGCGCATAGCTGACTGGGTAGCCGCTGGGGCACAGCCCACTATGCCGAAGCAGCGAGCCAGTCAGCTATGCGCGCGCAACCACCACCACCAGAGAGAAGGCCGCGGCGCTCTCATGTGACGTCAGGCATAGTAGGTTGCGCGCGCATAGCTGACTGGGTAGCTGCTGGGGCACAGCCGACTATGCCGAAGCAGCGAGCCAGTCAGCTATGCGCGTGCATCCACCACCACCTAGAGAGAAGGCCGCGGCGCTCTCGTGTGACGTCAGGCAGAGTAGGTTGCGCGCGCATAGCTGACTGGGTAGCCGCTGGGGCACAGCCCACTATGCCGAAGCAGCGAGCCAGTCAGCTATGCGCGCGCATCCACCACCCCCTAGAGAGAAGGCCGCGGCGCTCTCGTGTGACCTCAGGCAGAGTAGGTTGCGCGCGCATAGCTGACTGGGTAGCCGCTGGGGCACAGCCCACTATGCCGAAGCAGCGAGCCAGTCAGCTATGCGCGCGCAACCTACTCTGCCTGAGGTCACACGAGAGCGCCGCAGCCTTCTCTCTAGGTGGTGGTGGATGCGCGCGCATAGCTGACTGGGTAGCCGCTGGGGCACAGCCGACTATGCCGAAGCAGCGAGCCAGTCAGCGATGCGCGCGCATCCACCACCACCTAGAGAGAAGGCCGCGGCGCTCTAGTGTGACGTCAGGCAGAGTAGGTTGCGCACGCATAGCTGACTGGGTAGCCACTGGGGCACAGCCCACTATGCCGAAGCAGCGAGCCAGTCAGCTATGCGCGCGCATCTACCACCACCTAGAGAGAAGGCCGCAGCGCTCTCGTGTGACCTCAGGCAGAGTAGGTTGCACGCGCATAGCTGACTGGGTAGCCGCTGGGGCACAGCCCACTATGCCGAAGCAGCGAGCCAGTCAGCTATGCGCGCGCAACCTACTCTGCCTGAGGTCACACGAGAGCGCCGCGGCCTTCTCTCTAGGTGGTGGTGGATGCGCGCGCATAGCTGACTGGGTAGCCGCTGGAGCACAGCCGACTATGCCGAAGCAGCGAGCCAGTCAGCTATGCGCGCGCATCCACCACCACCTTGAGAGAAGGCCGTGGCGCTCTAGTGTGACGTCAGGCAGAGTAGGTTGCGCGCGCATAGCTGACTGGGTAGCCGCTGGGGCACAGTCAACTATGCTGAAGCAGCGAGGCAGTCAGCTATGTGCGCGCAACAACCACCACCTAGAGAGAAGGCCGCGGCGCTCTCGTGTGACGTCAGGCAGAGTAGGTTGCGCACGCATAGCTTACTGGCTCGCTGCTTCGGCATAGTGGGCTGTGCCCCAGCGGCTACCCAGTCAGCTATGCGTGCGCAACCTACTTTTCCTAACGTCACACGAGAGCGGCACGGCCTTCTCTCTAGGTGGTGTTGGCGCGCGGTCAATGGGACATACAGGACCCAGTGCAGATGTCATGCGACATAAGCAAGGTAGGTCCGAGCCGGAGGGATCGCTAGCTCAGTGGCTGCCAGCTATGAGGCAGTTGGGTGTGCCCCAGCGGCCGGCCAATCAGCTAGAGATCGCGCCGGCTCGGAACTACCTTGCTTACATGGCATGATGTGCGTGCTGAGGCCTGTCTTTCTCGCCGGCCACGTGTTGGCGCAATCTACTCTGCCTGACGTCACACGAGAGCGCCGTGGCCTTCTATCTAGGTGGTGGTGGTTGTCCCCCAGCGGCCAACCATTCAGCTGGTGGACCCTGCCTGGTCAGCGTGACGCCCTGCAACCCATTGTGAGGCCTTGTCTCTAGGTAGTGTTGCTGGAGGCGAGTTCTTTTCATTTATCACTGATTTGTGATGGTCCTGCGTGGCCACTATATTATTCTATCATAAACTTGCTCACTGTACAGAGTTTTCGATGTTTGAATAGGGCGGCACCGCCGAGGTACGGACTGTAAGTCACCGGGGGTGAGGTCACAGAGCGGCAGCTTAGGAACGAACTCGGGCCACAATTCGCAGAGTGCCGCTCCCCGTATATCCAGAGGAAACGCCGAGGTCCCGTGCGACTCTTTCTGGTGGAGAACGAAACTTGGGGCTGTAAGAAAGTCCGAGTGCGGAACTTTGTTTAACGGTCCCGGTCGCGGCGCTGCGAAAGATTCACGGCGGAGCGGCGGGAGGTGTTCCGGAGAGGGAGCGCCTTCCGTTTGATTTAGGGCCCAGTTACGACTGTATTTGTCACCGCCGGCGTGTGTCAGCCCACCATGTGCTCGCTCCCGCCCGTGTTTCTCCTCTATTGGCGGAATCTCAGAAAACAGCGCCGGTCGCCGCATCCGTCTTCCGCAATAGTGGCCGAGAGGCGAAAAAAGTCGCCACTCTCTGCTAACTGACGGTACTGACGGATTTCATTCCAGTCGTGGCACGAGCATCAAACTTTGTATGTACAGTAAACAGACATCGAGTAAAACAGAAGTCATATTTGTCGTTCCCCAGGGAAGCGTTATAGGTTCTCTACTCTTCCTTGTGTTTATGAACAATTTAGGAGACAATCTGAATAGCTCCCTTACATTCTTCGCGGATGACGCTGTAGTTTATCGGTTAGTGACGTCAACAGAGGACCAAAAGCAACTGCAAAGCGATTTAGACAAAATTTCTACATGGTGCGAAAATTGGCAATTGACACTAAAAAAGAAACGAGTGAAGTAATACACATGACCTCTGAAAGAAATCCGCTGAACTTCAATTACGCGATAAATCAGTCAAACCTTAAGGTCGTAAATTCTAATAAATACGTAGGAGTTACAATTACGAACAACTTTGACTGGAGAGAACACATAGAAAATATTGTGGGGAAGCCGAACCAAAGGTTACGTTTCATCGGCAGAACGCTTCGAAGATGCACCAGTTCCACCAAAAGAGACTGCCTACATCAAGTTTTTGACTAAGCAGCCTCAATACAGTGAGTTCCCTGTTCATACTGAATATCGCGCAACTGAAAAACGCCTTGCTCCGGAAACCATGCCATGTGTGAATAATGTCATTTAGTGCATCTGTATAAAGTATCTTACATCTATCCTAAAAGACATAACTGATGTTGCTATACATAGTAAAAAGTATAAGAAATGAAATTTGGAAAAAAAAAAAAAAAAAAAAAAAAAAAAAAAAAAAAAAAAAAGGTTGTAGCTCTCGCCTAGTAAGGAGGTGGTACGGGGTTCGAATCCCGGCCACAGCACAAATTTTAATTCAATGCCTCTCCTTCAGTTTAATACCTGTAATGTATAGTGAGACAAAATATGTCTCTGGAAGTGATTTATTATTTGATACAAGCATTTGAACTATTGAATTCTACGTGGATGGCTGTACCACATAAAATCTTTCGCGTCAAACACGCGTCGATTCCATCACGCATGGAAAACGTTGTCAGGACCCATGGCGGACCTGTTCGTACTAGGCAACAGGTCACATGCTGAACCGAAATGACTGAGAGGCTAATCATTTCTACAGAACGTACTGATCAACATGCCATGCAAATGTGCACTTCCTTCGTTAAGTTCTGCTTTTTGGCCCACTTTAAGTCAAGGTAATAACACTATAATTGAGCCTTTGCTATCGCATTTTGACAGCTCGAGATTTAAACGAAAATAACGCCTTAAACGCACATCTGAAACGAAAATTTAATTAAACGAATTTTTAGAGGAGAAAATTCTCTACAATCTGCTCTGTTATGTTTTTTTCCCTTCCATTTTCTTTCTTTTTTCATATCTCGCATCGTTTCAAAGATATTTGCAAAAATAACGGCGATTTGACGATGACTGTCTGTCTGTCCGTTCAGTCGATCGGCACCAAATTTTACAGACAAAATTGTTGGCTGCCAGAGACCATGACCTCGATTTTTCAAATATTTCGGACAAAAAAATACGTAACACTGAAACAAGCCGTTTGTAACGTAATTGTAATTGCAAATAAATCGTTCATCTGACACGGAAATTGAATAAACCTTATAAACCTATTTGTAGAGGAGAAAATTCTCTACGACTTTCCTCTTTCATGTTTTTTTCGTAACTCGCACCGTTACGGACATCTTTGCAAAAATAAAGGCGATATGACACCATCACTTAATTTTACGTAAGCAGGCGTTAGAAAATGTCTTGTGACATTCCTCGCTCAGAACTCTCTCTGGCATACTCCATTTTGCTTCCTGTATTTTATGAGTTTCTTATTACAACTTACGAGTTCTCCTAACAACGACATGTTTTTGATAATTTTCAGTGCGCCATTGTTTTGAAATGGCAATGCTTGAGTTATAATAAGAAAACCATCAAATACAGAAAGCAAGATGGCGTAGACAAAAGAGAGTTTCGGACAAGGTATCGGGCGAGGGATGCCACGTGACTTATTTCCGAACGCCAAATGTTGAGCACCTCCATCAAACGAACCACAAATGTGTGCTATGTTGGTTATTATTTTAGGTACATTTTACTGTTTTAATTTTGACCAACCACCCATTTTATATTTGACTATCCACCAGCACACTATTTTCTATATATCATCCAGAACACCTACCAGATTTTATGTAGAGCGCCATAATAAGCAGTTTAATGTCAGTGAGAGCAGGTGATGACACAATGGAGTGTAGAAACCCGTTGTCTTGAATAAATAAAATAAAAATTTCGAACTTGGCAGCTATCTTATTTATACAATAAGATCGTTCGCTAAGATAAGTAAATTAAGTGATCATGCAAATCTGGGGGAGATAGTAAAATAACAGTTTATAGAGGTAAAAGCCCACAAAAACGGTATATTTGTCAAAGATAAATTCAGATATCAAATAATTTCGGCTGTTTCTTAAAATACGGTCAGACAGAATATTACGTGTTGGGTGCATGTGGAAAGGAGCATATGGCTTTATTGGCCGGGAGAAGCCTTGGGGATTTGTTCGGCCGCCTTAGTGTCTTTTTATTTCACGTCGCGTGGGCGACTTACGTGTCAATGATGATGATGACAACACACAACACCCAGTCCCCCGCCGGGAATCGAACCCGGGCCTCCTGCGTGGTAGTCAGCGACGCTACCGCTGAGCTACGGAGGCGGACTGGGTGTATGTATTATTATCACAATAGTAGAGTCGTAATCGTATCGTCCATCAATTTTTATTATTTTTATTATTTGAGCCCTAAATGTTTGCAAAAAAATCATAAAACTACAGGCAAATGTAAAGTGGGCCGTAGAACATGCGAGAGCGACTATTTTTTTTGAATACTCAGCCACAAAATCGCAAGTACAGGCAACGATACGATAAAATAGTATGAGACTGTCCACGTAACACGGCACTGAGAGAAAACATAAATTTTCTGTGAAATCACAACTAACGAGATGGATAATATATTCGCTGCAGACTTTTTTAAATGGTCGTCGGTCACAGTATCACTGAAACTTGTACTGGCCACCAAAAATAGAGGAATAAAGAGACGGCGTTACTGTTGAACGAATTTACACATGTTTCGAGGCATCCATGCATCATACCTGACAGCAGAGCTGCGGTTTTATCAGCACAAAGCCGTGCTGCGGTTTCTGCGGTGGCAGAGGCACCAGAGGGACGGAAGTATTTCGTCAAAACTTTCGCAAACAACGGGCGCTGCCATCACTTGTGATATTGTTCACATGCGAGTCGCCGCGGGTCGCAGTTTTGTAGCCAGAATTTAATGGCACGTAAATTAATGCCTCGCAACGACGACAAACTAAAAACAGGCTACGTTGCTTCCTATTATCGAATTAGTTCCACCGCTGATATTATGGCGCAGTTTTAGGTCCGTTTCTGTTCGAATTATAATTACCAAATTAACTCGTTAATGACATATTTCTTAGATTCCATTTCGCTTCAGCAATTTTTATTCCATATTTCCAGCGAGTCACTCATGATTCGTGTATGCTACTAAATTGCACACGCGTAACAAAATAAAATAATAATAATAAATAAATAATTAAAAATTGCAAAAACACAAATGTTCTGTATTATTTCAATCGTTTGCAGTGTGTATTAACTTGAGACGAGGATTACACTGGAGGATTTTAGCCGCGCAGTCTGAGGCAGCATGTCACACAGAATTTGCGGCCACTCCCGTTGGAAGTTCGAGTCCTCCCTCGGACATTAGTGTATGTTGTTCTTAGCATTAGCTAGTTCAAGTAGTATGTAAGTCGATGTACTTATGTCCTACGCAATTTGGTTCCTTAGTTACACAGATTTAGAACTTCACAGATTAAGAACTTTCGTATTTAATTTTGTGCTTGTTGGTGACATTGCAGAAATAACTTAATTTCTTCTTTTAGTCTCTACGTGTTGCACCCTATCCAAATGACCTAATAATTAATCCAGAGGAGTCTTGGTAAGTGAGAAATAGGTGCATGCTTCTGTCAGGCTCCTCTCGTTGAAATGTGCCTTTCCCGAACTAAAATTAAAAGACTCATTTCAATTGAATATGGCTTTTTGCTTTTCCAAAATCATATTAATTTCAGACAAATGTGGAACTCTACCGAAATAATAGAATACAGATGCAATGTACGGAATGTTTCAGTTTGTACAGTGTTGACGCAGTCGAAACAAGCAGATCGTTGGCCCAATGTACCGTAAAATTGGTCACAATTCGTTAAAACCGACAGCTCAGATACGTATTACGTCAAGTGTATGATATGTATACTTCACCTTTAAAGAGCTCATACATTCGGTTACTTCATACGTAATGAAATTTTGACATTTACATAATTTCATAATGACGATCAAAAAGTTTCAGTTCGCGGCTGCAGCGTATATGCAGCATAACGCAGCTCCCATGCGGGTATACACACACAAATATATAGGTAAGAGATTAGCATCTTTCCTATGTGTTTGCGGTAAAGTTCTGTGCATGAAGTGTGGGGACGTCATTATCCAGTACATCTAAACAGAATCAACGTGCTCTCATTCTTTCCTTGGCTGAGGAAAGTTAAGCTCCTGCAAACAAAGGACGAAGAATGGAAACACTATTATAATGCTCTGAAGATTTCAAAAAGTTCAGGAATGCATACATCTGACGAGATTTTGAGAAACTAAGTCTGACTCCGAAGAATGAACGTCTAAACACTCCGTGGAAGTAATATAGATTTACTTTCTTAAGGAAAACGGAAATCCTGACCGCAAATAGCAACTGCTGATATTATTCGAGTATGTTATGTTCTTGCAGATTGTGAGTTATTTCCATCGAGCTGAGACATAAGACGATGGAAAGTGGTGAAAGAGATATAGGACAGGTACATTGGTTACAGGAAGAGAAATAGAATGGTAATATTCAAAGCTATGAAGGAGAGAAGCGAGAAAGAACTGAGAGTGGGGTAACAATGGCTATACCGTCGTTAATGTGTAAATTTTGTTTCCACTTGAATGTCGAGTAGTTTTGGGTAGACGTAGATGACATGGCAGCGTGTTCCATAGTCGTATGGCTTAGACGGAGAACGACACGGAGAAAGATTTAGAGTTATGTGAGGGTACAGCCAAGGTGCAAGACGTATCCTGTCTGGTATTGCGGTTGTAGAATGATGGTAACTGTTTAATGTGAGAAGAATTTCATGTCGATAGTTTGAACGGAACGACCCAAAATGTAGGAACATGTTACAGGCAGACAGTATCAAATATCCGTTATTTTTGCGAATATCTCTCACACGGTGGGAGGTACGGATAAAAAAATTAAAACAAAGTTGTAGAGAATTGTCTCCTCTACAAATTTGTTTATTCAGTTTTCGTATCAGATGAACGGTTAAGCCATTATTTTCATTTAAATTTGGAGCTCTCAAAAGGCAATAGCAGAGGTCCACTAATTGTGTCCAACAAATTTTTTATTTCATTTCTGCACCCTGTAACGTCTAAGGCCACAAACAAGACATTTGCTGAAACTTGCCCGCGAAAGGCAAAGGTCCCAGGTTCGAGTCCCGGTTCCGGCACAAAATTTTAATCTGCCAGGAAGTTTCATATCAGCGCACACTCCGCTGCAGAGAGAAATTTTCATTCTGGAAACATCCCTTACGCTGTGGCTAAGCCATGTCTCCACCATATCCTTTCTTCCATGAGTGCTATCTTGCAAGGTTCGCAGGAGAGCTTCTGTGAAGTTTGGAAAGTAGGAGGCGAGGTACTGGTGGAAGTAAATGGTGTGGCGACATCGTGAGTCGTGTTGGGATAGTCGGTAGAGCGCTTGCCCACAAAAGGCAAAGGTCCAGGTTCGAGTCCGGTTCCGCCATAATATTTTAATCTGCCAGGAAGTTTCATATGAGCGCACAATCCGCTGCAGAGTGAAAGTTTTTTTTGTCTGAAGACATTTGCTGTAAAAATGCTTTTATAAAAAAGGACACAAAAGACTCTTGTAAAAATACAAACACAGTAACCTATGGTAGATGTGTAACCTTAATATTGTTGTATCAAAGATTGTATGATCATATTCCTCTCTCTCTCTCTCTCTCTCTCTCTCTGTCTGTCTGTCTGGTTTTATCTTTCGTCTATTGTCTAAATATTTTAGCTTCTTGGTGTGACGAGCTATGTCACGAATTGTATTACCTGTATAATTAGATTTCTAACGATTTAAAACCAAAAGCTACGTGTAGCGAAAATATAATGTGTTAAATATGGATATTATTGTTATTCGTAGTTTTCTAACCCGTCATTATTTATTATGTAAAGATTTTCAGCTGAGACAAAGGAACGCCGATGTCCTTTGCGGAATCGCTATCATTATGTAGCGTACATCTATTTTTCATTAAAAAAAAAAAAAAAAAAAAAAAAAAAAAAAAAAAAAAAAGGTTCACAGGTATTTTTATGACTAGTTCAAATGTTCAAATGTTTGTAATTCTTATGGGACCAAACTACGTTGGTCATCAGTCCCTAGACTTACAAACTTCTTAAACTAAGTTAAACTAACCTAAGGACAACACACTCATCCATGCCCCAGGTGGGATTCGAACATCCGACGCGGGAGGCCGCGCGATCCGTAAAATGGCGCTCCAGACCGCTTGGCTACTCCCACGCGGCCATGGCCAGTATTAAAGAGATTCTATATTAAGTCATGTTTCATGAGCATTCAATTTAGAGGACTTTTTTTAACGTCATTGATTGTCTTTGATAGTAACAAGATGTGGCATAGATCTGGCCTTGGTTCATTAATATAGTTTCAATAAATTTATTTGAGAATTGAAGAAGAATTATAATCTGCACCTCTTAATATTTTGAGTAGGTTTAATAATATTCAGGTTTGGGAGTATTCCGTTTATCTGCACATAAAAGTCGCGCGCAGCAATCGGCGATACTACGCGATCTGTTGCTGGACTTAATCTCACCGCATTGAAGCTGAATTTATTTACAAGTTATTATCATATCAATTAAACAGAGAAAAATGTACAGACAGGCGGAATAACCCCCGTCCCAGAGTATTTGTAGAGGCCCCTGGTGGATGTGCAACCACAGCTGCGTTGCAAGACTGTCGTGACGGCGTGTGCAGCGGTTCCAGTTTGGGCTGTGACGTCACGCAGCGAAGTGAGAGGGCGGTTTGTGGAGCAGTGGTTAACATTAGCCGCCGCTCGCTCATTTGGACCGCTGCCTGCACTGCCTGCTAGGAGAGGGGGAGGGACGGGGGCGGAGGCACTTGTAGAGTCACGCCGCTCCTCTACCTCACACGAGGGGAGTCGTCTTGCTGCTCACGACTCACTAAACTTCAGGCTGCCTACGCTCACCTACTTTCACGAACAGTGAAGAATTTTAGCAAAATTCTTTTGGGCGTTAGACCGCGTCATAGGGTTGCCAATTTCAGAAGTGAAGGTAAGGAATAACCGTGCATAGAAGAAGTAAAATAGGGAGAAATTCGAGAATTAAGGGAGCTAAATTCCATTTGTGCAGCGTGACAAGGTGAGGGGATCGCTAACTACTTCAAAATGAAATTTTTATTCGTGTATTAAACCAGATTGAGCAAAACAAAAATAATGGAATGCGGTCTTAGAAAATCAGGCGATGCTGAAGGAATTAGATTAGGTAACGAAACAATGAAGGCGGTAGATGCGTTTTGTTACTTGGGTAGTAAATTAACATGCGATGGTCGCAGTACAGAGGATATAAAATGCAGAATGGCAATGGGAAGAAAATCATTTTTGAAAAAGAGAAATTTGCTAACATCGAATATTAATTTAAGTGTAAGGAACTCTTTTCTGAAGGCATTTGTGTGGAGTGTTGCTTTGTACAGGAGTGAAACATGGACGATAAGCAGTGTGGAAAGGAAGAGAATAGAGGCTTTTGAAATGTGGTGCTACAGAAGAATGCTGAAGATTAGTTGGGTAGATCGCATAACTAATGAAGAGGTACTGAACAGAATTGGTGAGATAAGGAATTTTTGGCATACCCTGACTAAAAGAAGGGATCGCTTGGTAGAACAAATTCTCAGACATCGAGGAATCGTAAATTTAGTATGGGAGGAAAGTGTGTGGGGTAAAAATCGCAGAGGGAGACCAAGATACGCGTATAGTAAGCAGATTCAAGTGGATGTGTGTTGCTGTTCTTATGAGGAGATGAAAAGGCTTGCTCAGGATAGAGTAGGGTGGAGAGCTGCATCAAACCAGTCTCCGGACTGAAGACCATAACAACACAAACCAGATAGCGCTGACGCCCTTCCAGAAGGACGAAAACGGCAGTTTACTTCTTTATTCTTGTCTGTAACAATTCTTAGAACGTAATATTTTATTTCTTTGAATTGCCTGCTACCATTGTTGATCAGTTTAGACTGTATTGTAGATTGTAAAGTGTAAATTTCTTCAGCAATCAGTCGTAAGAAAATATATTTATTTATTCACAAATCTCAATTTCGACCACTGTTTGGTCATTATCAATGCTTAATAACAATTAAAATACTTAAAACATCTCGACCTCCATGCTGGAGGTTACGTTCGTACTCAACCTCGAAATCTAGATTTGTGAATAAATAAATATTTTTTTTACGACTGATTGCTGAAAAAATTTCCACAAGTCAAATACTGTCGTGGAATACAAATTCCACCATGGAATAAAAAGCCTAATTGTAAAGTGGTTGGATACAGCTGCAAAGTTGAGGTTCATACAGAAGATACTGAAGACTTCAACGTAGTTGGGTTTGTAGTTATTGAACTTTTCTCTATTTTTGAGACATTTATATGTATATATTTCCTCTTAAATGTTGTTTTAATAATAATGATTCCTCAGATTATAAAACATTCATTTTGACGTCATTCCAGAAAGAAGGGCAGTATTGCAAAACTAATGGCGTGATTGTGGAAAAAAATCACTTATAACGATCTTGTGCAGTCATATGAAGGTAATTAATAGCTTCTGAGAAAAAAATTATTTCGCGCTATTTGGGTTATGGGGAGACGGAGGTCCACTGGGGTAAAAAAATTCAAATTTTAGATTTTAGCATATTTGTAACGCCTGGTCTTTCTTGCGTGATACAGGTTTTGTTTTATATAAATACGACAATATTTTCGTGAGTTAATATGGTTTTCCTAACGCTCTTGTACTTTGGGGGAGGTTGACAGCAAGGCTTATGACCGGGTATGTGGCGAACAGCCCTTTGGTCCTAAGATCACAATTTTTAAATTACAGAGCGTTGGGCATGTCCAGGAGAGGGTCCAGGTTGAGAAGATAATTAAAAGCAAAAATAGTATTGGCAGATGGTAAGAAGATAGGTGGATAAGGTCACCTGACAAATGTTGAAATAGATTATGGATTTATTATGGATTGGCCATAAGGAGAAATATTGGGAATTTAGAAAACATGATAAAAGCTATGTGGGTTATCTTTTTCCTTAAGCTTTCCACGAATGAAAATCCATTGCACGCTCTTTGCCCGAATGATCCTGACACTTGGTGCAGATATGACCACAAACATTCTTTACCTGCATCGTTGCGTCAGTAATGAATGAAATTAAACACATATTTAGAGACCTTTGTAAAGATGCGCTGTTAAATGTTTCCCTGAACTATCACGAGATAAGAACGGCCAGTGCAGGATTTGGCTCCGTACACCAAGATGCCGGATGCCATCCCCGTGTGCCTAATTTTTCAAATGTTTGTCAAGCTTATGGGACTCTACTGCGGGCTCATCAGCCCCTAAACTTACAAACTACTTATGAATTACCTTATACATCCGTGCCCGCGAAAGGATTCGAACCCCATACGGAGAGCGGCTTCGTGCATCGGAGCATAGCGCCTCAATGCGCTCGGCCGCTCCGCCGCAGCCCCGTGCGCCTCTCACGTATACATTCTATATTTTCGCACTCCCTTGCATCATTAGCACTGAGGCAGAAGTCACTCTCATCACTGAAGATACGTCTCCATTCGTCCTTCCGTGAGTATCTGTCGTGACACCACTGGAGGCGGGCTGGAAGATATTGGGTCGTGAGCAGAAGATGCCCTAATAGTACGCTTGATCGTGCAGCATGATGTGGCGAGCCAAATCCTACACTGACCATTCTCCACTGATGATCATTGAGGGAACATTCAACAGTGCACGGTACATTCAAAGCATCATTCAACCCCTTCTTGCTACTGCTCATGCACAAACAAGGCGATATGCTTTTCCACCTGAGCAATGTACGTCCACATGTATCAAGTACCACTCAACGTGCTCAGGTGTACGTCAACCACCATGGTTAGCACGATCTCAAGATCTGTCCCCCATTGAGCATGTTTGGAACCGGATGAAGCGTCACCTTGGCGTGGACAGTACGACTGGTACGAATTCTGGCCCAGCTGAGGCACCAGGTGGAAACTGCATAGCAGACCTTACCGAAAGATTACATTCGGCACCTCTATGATGGTCTCCATGGGAAAATTACAGATGGCATTGCTGCAAAAGGAGGGTATACACGGTGCTAACGTCGACATTGTGCATTCCCTGGTCACTGTACTCACGTGCGTATGGCTCTGTTTGGGTGATAATGCGTTGAATACATTCTCAAAAATTTCGTTCTGCTGGCTTGACAAATGTATGGTGTTTTTTCATGGGTACACATATATATATTTCTCGGGGTACTGAGATATAGCTATAGTAATGCTAGATAGCAGAGCCCTGTCTCCGTATTGCAAGAAGTGACGTGTTGTTGACAAGGTGTATTACCAAGACACTGCACGATTTTATTTTGACCTGAAGATAGCTCATTAGTAAAGCTGAAACGAATAATCACACAAACAATATTATTTGCGATCTTGGATACACTTAAATATATCTTGGATATATTTAAACACACACACACACACACACACACACACACATATATATATATATATATATATATATATATATATATATATATATATATGTGTGTGTGTGTGTGTGTGTGTGTGTGTGTGTGTGTGTTCAATTTTAAATAAGAGGACTTTATGCGAAAACACAATTTTTTATACAAAATCATCAGATAAACTCCCACTAAAAACAAAGCACGGAAAAATTCTACAAGTCAGTGAGTTTAAATATTTAGGAGAAATCATGCAAAAATCTGTGCTAAACACAAAAGCACACGAAGAGGAAGTCTCGAAATTACAGAGAGCCTATAAACTCACCTGGTTCCACTACAATAAAAAATGTATTTCCACGGCCGCAAAACTACGACACTACAACACAGTAATTTTACCAGAAGCTCTCTACGCATCAGAAATAACGAGCACCAAAGGAATGGCAAAAATCAAGGAGATTGAAAAACAAGAAAGGAAAATTCTGAGAAAAATCCACGGTGCAGTTTTTAGAGAAAATATCTGGCAAAAAATCCCACAGCAGAACCAAACAGACACTCTGATACAATCACGACACATATTAGAAAACGCAGACCAAAATGTTTCATGAGTACGCCAGAATGAATGACACCAGACTAACTAAAAGAATATTCAACATAATTTCTACATCGAAACGGGGCACATCTTGTTACAAAGAAACCACATAAGACCTGAAAACTTTAAACATCTTTATAGAAGACACACAAGACAGCAAAACCTGTAGGGAAAAAACAGAAACAAATCTGTTGACTTTAAGTCACAACACAAAAACAACATACGAAAATGGACAGACGAACAAAAGCACAAAGTGAAAGAATGAAAGGTTTTTGTGAAGAAAAAAAGAAGAAAAAAGACGGGAATAAACGCTAGATTTTTGTGTTTTTAGCGCTCTCCTTAGGGGAATGTACGCAAGTGTGTGTGTGTGTGTGTGTGTGTGTGTGTGTGTGTGTGTGTGTGTGTACTCACGTATGCAAAGACTATATATACTTCATACACGCTATATGTATGGGTAGTACGCAGACTAGTGGGACTGACAAGGTATTAAAAAGGATGACAGCATGGCCAAAGGGCTCTGAAGTTGAATAAAATGTGCTCACTGGAACGTTCGTTCACCAGTGATGTAGAAAAGTAAATTACATGCAGAAACTATTGTGAAGCAAGGAAAAATGTTTGATGACAGCTACATATTATATCAGAAACACAATTAGCTGGATAAAATTTTCACAGAAATATATTACTGCCGCGCAGATATTAATCGCGCTATAAATGGATTTCCACGCAATTACCGCTGATGAATAAAATTGAAACGCTCTCATACACCGAAAACCGCTTAACGAAGCTTATATTTGATTTAAAACAAAAGTACGTAGCGACGTATCAATACGGACCAATACTATCTAATGTTATGTACGCTTTATACTGACTCTTTAACATGCAACATAGCAAACCGTTTTTATATGTGATTACTACCTTCAGCTTTTTATTAATAAGCTACCTTCAGCTAAAAAAAAAATTCGTGCATTGTCTCGGAACGATACCTTTTCAACAACACATAACTTCTTGGGGTACTGAGACATAGCTATAGCAATGCCAGATAGCAGAGCCCTGTCTCCGTATTCCAAGAAGTCACGTGTTGTTGACAAGGTGTCTTACCGAGACAATGCATGATTTTATTTTGACTTGAAGATAGCTGATTAGTAAAGCTGAAACAAATAATCAGACAAAAATATTACTAGCGATCTTGGATATTAAAGGTTTCGCATAAAGTCCTCTTATTTAAAATTTAAACAGATAGCTTATTTCCACCCTGATCATCTTAGGAAATAACCATCTATAATGGCACATGAAACAGTTTCGAATGTAGGAAAAGAAGATAAACGTTTTCCGTAAAATAGCTTAAATGGCATACTCAACAAATTATATCATAGTAGTTATTTCTAACGTCTGAATGGATTATTTTCTCCCACGAATTTCGACTTTTAGGTCGAATCAGATCTAAAGCTAATTCTCTTAAAACTTTGTTACCTCCACAAAATCGTTATCAACTTTATTGACAAACCGTCAGTAGTTTTTCAGAAC
The DNA here is from genome assembly GCA_026315105.1 of Locusta migratoria. NCBI lineage: Eukaryota > Metazoa > Arthropoda > Insecta > Orthoptera > Acrididae > Locusta > Locusta migratoria. Next base: position 167,453,721 of record CM048747.1, on the reverse strand, counting down.
CGTATCTTTCTTTCTCTGATACGAGGACTGTAAGACTTCCATTTGCATTTAACCGACTGTCTTTGAACTTTACATGGAAGTTCAATGCAATCAAATCTCCCCGCGTTCCTTCACGAAAAACTTGAAAGGTAGAACTCGACATTTCGGAAAGTCTATCTCTCCTGCCGTCTTCTGGGGAAGGGGCGGAGAATCACAGAGTCTCTCTCTCTCTCTATCTCTCTCTCTCTCTCTCTCTCTCTCTCTCTCTTTTCTCCCTCTCTGTCCCTCTCGAACCACCGTAAGCTATCAGGCACTTAAAACGAATGATCTGGCAGAAGCCTGTAAATAAAGACAGAAAATTCCTCCGTGCTTTCTAAGCTGCGCAGCAAAATTGTAGGACCCATTTCGAATCCCCGCAACTCTCTCCCATTGTGGCTCAGAAGTTTGAAATTTGGTTCGAAGTTGCCTAACACCTTTCTAAATGATGGTACAAAGGAATGGAGCTTTGCTACGTCATCCTTCGGCACGAAATAGCGTCGACGCTCTCGAAAACATGCCAGAGCTCAGAATTTCAAGCGAGGCTTAAAGTGAATGGATGTAGTCTCATTGTCAACAAAAATTAACCACAACTCTACTCCGCGCTACAGATGTGTCTGAAAAGATTTACTCGGACAACTATCATAAAAGCATCTGATTTTAACAGTAAGTGCTACGGTTTTTACCTGCCGGCTGCGGTGGCCAAGCGGTCTACGGCGCGCCAGTCACGGTCTGCACGGCCACTACGGTCGGGGGTTCGAATCCCCCCTCGGGCATTGATATTTGTGTCGTCCTTAGTAATAGGTAGTTCATAAATAGTTTGTAAGTTTAGGGACTAATGATCTCGTAGTTAAGTCCCATAAGCTCTACAAACATTTGAACATTTGGTTTTTACCTCCATGGTATAGGCGTTAAAACAAGGGATCGTGACGGCCCTACCATCATGTGGCACGACCATGGTGACATTGGTAGAATTTGGGGCATACTTAAATCTCACATAATAATATCAGCACTGTTTTTAAAGTGTCGACACGTTTATTTTTATTTTATTTTATTTTTATTTTAGAATCGTCGCCGAGTCAAAAAGTGACGAAGGGCACCACGCTTTTGCAGCGTTACAGAGGAAGGTCGTATCAACATTTACAAACATACTCCAAAAGCTTGGCGGAGGTTATTTAGTACCACTACTAGTTACTTGCTTTCCTGTTCCACTCCCATATAGAACCAGAGAAAAACGAATGCTTGTATGCATACGTACGAGCCCTAATCTCTCTGATGTTTGTGGTCTTTACGCGAAATGTAGGTTGGCGACCTTAGAGTAGTTCTGCAGTCCGCCTCAAATTCCTGCCTTCTACATTTCTTCAATAGTGCTTCTCGAAAAGAACCCCCATTTGCGTTCCCGATGCATTTCGGTAACACTCGCGCATTGATTAAATACCGTCTAAAAAGATCCACGTGATAAGATGATATTTAAGAAGCTCTCAGACCCCCAACCCGTCAGTCGGCAAGATTCAACAGACGGACAACCTCCGAAGACGTCCGACACAGCATCGGACGAAACGTCAGGAAGCAACAAAAATCCATGAACACGGCCTTACAACCCAGAAGATATAATACCTACAGTGTCAGCCGGTCGTGAAAGCCTTCACTCTATCTGTCTTATGTAGTTTAGAAAATATAAATGTCAGAAATCTGTCCCTTCTTGCTGAATAGGTCTATAATCTGTTGTATGCGCTTTTCTGGGCGGGGAAGTACATCTACATACATACTCCGCAATTCACCGTAAGGTGCGTGGCGGAGGGTACACTGTACCACTACTAGGCATTTCCTTTCCTATTCCACTCCCAAATTGAACGAGGAAAAAAAGAATGCCTGTATGCCTCCGTACGAACCCTAATTTCTCTTATCTTGTCTTTGTGATCTTTACGCGAAATGTAAGTAGGCGGCAGGAAGATCGTACTACACTCAACTTCAAATTCCGGCCCTCTAAATTTACTTAACAGAAATTCACGAAAAGAACGTCGTCTTTCTTCCAGCGATCCCCAATTGAGTTGGCGGAGCATTTCCGTGACACTCGCGCATTGGTCGAACCGACCGGTAACAAATCTAGCTGCTCGTCTCTGAACCGCCTCTATGTCTTCCTTTAAACTGATCTGCTGCGGGTCCCAAACACTTGAGCAATACTCAAGACGTGGTCGTACAAGCGTTTTATACGCGGTCTCCTTTACAGGTGAAGTACATCTTCCCAAAATTCTCCCAATAAACCAAAGTCGGCTGTCCGCCTTACTCACAACTGTCCTTGCATGCTCGTTCCATTTCATATCGCTCTGCAATGTTACGCCTAGATATTTGAACGACGCGACAGCATCAAGAAGCTCACTACTAATGCTGTATTCGAACATTATGGGATTGTTTTTTCTACTCATGCGCATCACCTTACATTTTTCTACATTGAGAGCTAGCTGCCAATCTTCGCACCAACTAGAAATTTTGTCTAAGTCATCCTGTATGCTATTACAGTCAGTTACAGACGACACCCTCCAATACACCACAGCATCATCAGCAAACAGCCGCAAATTACAACTTATTCTGTCCATCAGATCATTTATATAGATAGAAAATAATAGCGGTCCTATCACACTCCCCTGGGGCACGCCTGACGATACACTCGTAGTCCGAAAGCGAAACCTGTTAGACTCCCTCTACCGTTCTTCCTTTCTGGTGAGTCAGTGATCCAGCCATGCATAAGCTGTACGTATATGCAGACAAACTGTTCTCTGACATGAGTCTCGTCGACGCAGCCACGGCGGTGCGCGGCTTAGCTTCCTGTTTTAGTGGCTTTAAAGCGTTCGCGGCGCTGTTATTCAGCTAGTGTCAAACAAAGGCCGGAAGGGCGTTATGGCTGGGGCCAAGACGTAAATGGGCTGCCGCAAAGCGTTCTGAGAGCACAGCGGAAGCTCAGGGCGCCCGGGGGTTACACCGTGGCCACGTCCCAATCTGATGTCGCCTACAGTACACAACAGAAAGTCTCATGAAATTCGGCAGAAAAAATCAGCATACACTATATGATCAAAAGTATCCGGATGCGTTTTGCTGCCACGGACTGCCAGGTACTCCATATCAGCGACCTCATTAGACATCGTGGGAGAGCGGTATGGGGCGGTCCGTAGAATTCACGGACTTAGTTGGTTGTCAGGTGATTGGGTATCACATGTGTCAGAAGTCTGTACGTGACATTTCCACAGTCCCTAAAAAAAAAAAAAAAAAAAAAAAAAAAAAAAAAAAAAACCCACAAAGGTGGGGGAAGTAGGGATGCAAACGATACATCGGTGTTTTGAAAACATCGATGTTTCGTCCATAAACACATCGATGTTTTGAACAGCGATATATCGCCGATGCATCGACGACGGAAGTCCAAAACTATCGACATCGTTCAACAATTGATTGACAACTCCATTATTACTTTATTAGTTGCTCAGACAGCGTCAGCTCAAGTGTGGTGCTCCTGCTGTCGTCGCTCGTCGCTGTTTTCATACTTTTGAAATAGTAGGCAAGTGAAATATGAAACAATCTGATGATTAATCTGATGTTTGCCCAGAACGGGCTGCTGGCATTACTGGAATTTCACCCTCCAACATCAGTGCAATCGAATCTTTGACAGTGCTACCCAGTCAGACTGATATCGTACTGTCAAAACGTCAGTTACAACATCAAACAAAAGTTGACGAAAAATCCGAGACAAAAGCCAACAAGCCAAGTATAACATAGATTTTCATTTCAGCAAGGTACACGATTTGATAAACGTCATTGATGAATATTCATTTTAAAAATACATTATTAAGCAATAACTGAAAGATGCATAATGTTTAATTTTCTCCACGTCGACAGCTAAGAAAAATGCAATACGTAAACAAAACACAAGTTATATCGCATGTAATGAACAAATCGATGTAAATCCCAAGTAAAATCAGCGCAATAGATACCGAAACCTTATTCCCAACTTCTTTTTCATTCTAATCTGCCATTTCGCTATGTATTCGTAGCCTAGTGAAAGAACATAAATAAGGCACATACTTTCTGGCAACACAGCTTCATATCAGTGTGTTTTTCCTAATATTTCTTAAACGTATGGAAACATCGGAAAAACATCGATGTATCGCTTTTCAGAGCGATGTTTTTTTAACATCGATATTTTTCCGTAGGAACATAGATGTCTGAACATCGATGTATTTATCAACGATTCTGCATCCCTAGGGGGAAGGGCAAGAGATGAAATGCTACTGTATAATGTAACATCAAAGTATAGTGTTGATTATACAAAATATTCCCTAATTCTTTTTCGGTTTCATCACAATATAATACTAAACGCCATACAAAAATCATTAGAAGTTTATTAGAGTTAAATCACATAACTTTCGCCTTATGCAGCACATATATTATCTGCAGAATTGTGAGAGAATCTTTGTTATTGCATAATTATAAATATACTCACTGTTTTCCCCTACTCTCTCCTCGATTATTCTCATCTCATCGCTTATTGTCTAATTATAGATATACTCACTGATTTCCCCTATTCTCTCCTCGATTGTTTCAGGTCATAAAACGAGTCTTACCTGCAACAGAAAAGAAAAACACAATTAGTAAAATGTATATACATGTCTGAGTCATAAACTGTGAAAAAAAATTAAAGGAAGAGGGACTGTGGCAAGCGGTCACTACTAATGCTGTATTGTAAGATTAAGGGATTCTTTTTCTACTCATCTGCATTCACTAACATTTTTCTATATTTATAGAAACTAGAAACTTTGTCAATGTCATCTTATTTCTCGCGTTTCGTAAGCAGGCTTGTTAACCATTACGCTTTCCGCGGAAGCCTCCCGGACCAGCAACTTGTAAACGTCACACCAAGGCTTGCGACAAGTGTAATAAACCTCTGTGCCTGTACAGGACGTACAATACGAACTGTACCAGCACTCATGGGTAGCAGGCAATGTGCGGCATATAGAAGTTTGGGTTGGTCCGGGAGGTGTGGGCGGATAGAGTAATGGTAAACGAAAAGCGGAACCCCTCCCCCCAACACGTGGACGGGATGCGGAACGGCTTTGAAATCTTAAATGGTAATACCTATTTTTATTTATTTATTTATTTTCACAGATTTGGATACTCCCTGAAAAAGTATGTAAAGTTCCGAATGAACATGTTTTTTGTTGATGACACTGTAATCGGCAAAAATAAAAATGAGCTGAAAATTGTGGTCAATTGAAGTCCGTGATAGACCCGTCGGCTTTAACCAATGACATGTCTGAGTTAAAGACGATAGTTTGTTTACAAGCAATACATAGATTATAGCTTAAGATTTTGTTGTTAAAAAGTGATCTGTAGCTTCTCTCTGATAGTTTCTCTTTTCCCAAGTGAGCGCAGAAGGCGCTAATTTTTGGACTGGAACCTGTGATGGATGGTACATTCTGTTCTGGTAATCTGTAACTTACCAGGATAATCACAGATTATTTGTTATCTACAATACGTAAGTATTACGATATTATCCCGTATGTTTATATTCGTTGACGGTATTTGTTTTGATAGTTGGTATGTGTAGTGTATCTTCTGAGACTCAGATATGACGTCATTGCTCAAAGCCGACAAGTTTTATCGCCGAAAATTGTTGAAAAACAATAATATATCTAAAAAAATTGGACTCTTTCTCTATATTTCAAGCTTCTGACTTTGACAAACAGTTGGACGATATTGCGAAACGTCGTTGCAGAAGAAACATTCTTCGGTTATTGGTAGATCACCATATTGACTTTTATTTAACTAATAGGTTTTCGACGTAGTTCAAAGTCTGAATATGTCCTAGAAAGCCGAAAACCGGGTAACTAAGTGGAAATGAACGTGTAGAATATACACAAAATTCTACTTTTAAGTAAGTGTGATGTTGTACTACCAAAAACCGAAGGATAAATCAGTGAAAATATCTCGTTTTACATTAGCTCTACGTTTGTCTGGATTTCATATTAACAGCTATATCTCTGTATTAAATAAAAATTGTACAGAGGTTATATTAAATTTTTCATGCAGTTCCTCTATATTATAACCCCCTAAAATACTTACGACGGAGTCGAAAAACTACGTTCCTCAGAGCAGGAGACAAGTACATACTCTCAAACAAATTCGCGACTTGGCTTCGTTTGTCAGCTGCGCATGCGCGAAGCATTTGCATACGCGTGAGAACAGGATCCATCCTATTCCCTCTACTAGCGATCATATGCGTGTATCTTGTGCAAGTGGACGCGTCTACACTGTACGTGGACGGCGTAACCGGTGGATCATGGGTAATCTCGTAAGCTCTCACTTCCCGTGTAGAAAGGGTTTTAGAGCGCACGAAAACTCTCATGTAGGCAATTTTGAGTGCCTCACCCCGTATATATTAAGAAGAAACATGTTACGAAACGATTTAGCTCGAGATGGGGTTCTTGAGTTGTGAGCACATAGAAGTCTTACGGACAACCGCAGAGACGAGTAGCAGGAGCTGGCAGAGATGCAAGGAGAGCACGCCTCACATCAGCTGACAGCTCTCGCAACCAGGCCACAGTGATTGACGGCCACAAAGTGCAGGACTGCATCCCGCGTTTACAGTGTCCGACCACAGGCGGTCTAAATGCGGTGCGATGCGGCGAAAAGGGGGCATCTCCCAGGGGTCGGCCCGACCGCCGCCGTGGCAACGCCTCACGCCGGTGGGAGTCATAACAGGCGAGGCAGAACCCGACGCCGCGAACGGCGCACACACGCTGCAAGGCCGCCAATCCCGTTCTGAGAGCCGGCCTCGCTCGCTATAAAGGGAAAGCCTTCTAGAGCATCCTTTTGACGTAATCGCGAGCTCATAAGCACCCTGAAATAACTCGGCTCCCTTCCTCCTTAGACAGTATCTCGCACCTAGCATCGGTGCTGTCATGGTATCGAATCAGGAGTGACGGCATTGCAAATGCGTTCATATACAGTGTGTTCGCAAAGTCTTTTCGCAGTGGCGAGCTCCGCTTGACTCGCATTGCGGGACGAGTAAGGGTGGCAGAACGTTCATGTCGCTGTATAAGCGAGCGGCCGGGTTTCACTGTTACTGGCTGCAGTTATGTTGCGAGACGGGATTCAACACTATTACAATTGAAACAATGAAATTAATTAGTTATATTAAATACAACAAGATACAGTGTACTCACCATTACCACAGTTGGTGCTGGAAATGATTTCCTTTTCCTTGAAGGCATAGTTCAACAAGTTTACATTTATTTTCGAATAACCTTACCAATAGTTCACGTGTAATTGAATGCCGATATTCAGTTAAAAAAATGTTCAAATGTTTGTTAAGCTTATGGGACTGAACTACGGGGTCATCAGTCCCTAAACGTACAAACTACTTATCAACTACCTTATACTAAAGACGGCACAAATATCCATGCCCGAGGGGGGATTCGAACCCCCGACCGTAGTGGCCGTGCAGACCGTGACTGGAGCGTCTCAGTCTCCTCGGCCACCGCGACCGGCGATATTCAGTTACCACTGTCTTAATTTCATGTATTGTCTTTGGGTTATTTTGATGACGGCCGCGGTGGCCGAGGAGACTGAGGCGCTCCAGTCACGGTCTGCACGGCCACTACGGTCGGGGGTTCGAATCCCCCCTCGGGCATGGATATTTGTGCCGTCCTAGTTTGTAAGTAGTTCATAAGTAGTTTGTAAGTTTAGGGACTGATGACCCCGTAGTTAAGTCCCATAGACTATACAAACATTTGAACATTTTGTTATTTTGATAAACAAATGATTTAGCCGCACCTAAAGGAAATGATCGGAAGGAGACTAATCCGGTGAGTGACAGGGCCAGAGACCTTTTGTAATTATTCTGTCTCCGAAGACAGGGATGGCTGTGCTGTATGAGCAGTAGCGTTGTCTTGCTGGAAAAACGAATAATTGATCTCATCTTCATTCAGCAGCGCAGTTAATGGTTAAATTATCTGGGAACAACAGATTTCGGAGGTGATGGTAGTTTCGAAAAATATAGGCTGTTAATTCGCGCTCGTATTGTGGCAATCCACACCCCGATTTTCCCTGCGTGCAATGGCGTTCATCTTAAGACATGTAGATTTTCGAAATGTTCAAATGTTTGTAAATCTAGCAGACCAAACTGCGTGATCATCAGTCCGTAGCTTACAAACTACTTAAACTAAGGTAAACTAACCTAAGGACAAACACCCACACGCACACACACACACACACACACACACACACACACACACACACACACACACACATGCCCCAAGGAGGACTCGAACCTCCGACGGCGAGCAACCGCACGCTCCGCAGCGAGGCGCCTTAGACCGGTCGGCTACTCCACCGCGGCCTAGATGAATTAATGTAGCCAGATAGGTGAAACCAAGCTTCATCAGTGAAAAATATTAGATCTAAAACACCAACTCCAAGTCTCTTAAAAATCGCTGAAACAATACATAATATGCTGTTGTTTTCGTTTGGTCCACAGAGAGTAATAGTACACTGCAGTAATTTTATACGAATACAGCCCCAATTATTTGGTTGAGGCGCTATGTGCTGTCTTTCAAGAGACTTTAGCCTCTCGTGATAATTTCCTTACTGATTTTTTTGGACACCGTTCTGTTAAAACCGTGGGCCTACCAGTTCTTGGTGCATCATGAACTAAACCTATTGCCTATACTTTGCGAATTTAATCACGTACAGTGTCGCGATGTGGACACTTCGACGTAGGAAAAAGCAATCTAAATTATCTCACATGCTCCGTGAAGTTTTCTGCTGGCTCTCTCTGTAACACTAAGCAACCTCACTACACTCAGCGTATACCACAACAAGACAATAGCACAAGTAACAGCGGTAGCGCATACACAACACTACCCCCACCCTACTACCACTGCAGATCGACGGAACATGTGCAGGTACGATTGGTCTGTGCTGCCAACCTTACACGCCCAGCAACGCGAGACACGTGGAGATCGCCACTGCGGAGAGATTTTGCGGACACACTGTACTTACGACCTCTGACAATAAAGTTCGGTGAATAGTCCTGTAACGTTGATGAACTACAGTTACTTCCTGTCCTCCGAAATAGTCACCTCACATAACAATGCTCTGTGATACATATCTTGGAAACTTTCCATGAAGTCTTCCTTTGGGATGGTTTTCGAAAGCCTAGTCACGTTTCGGTGCTTGTCAGGAATAACGTAAAATCTCTTTCCTTTGTGAGCGAGTTATAGTCGAGGGAATAGGAAGAAGTCTGGAGGATAGAAATACGACGGGTATGGATGATATTCAAGTCGCACCACCCACTTTTTTGCCAGGAACTGTTTGACGAAAATTGGCTGGAGTGGGGAAGCGTTGTCGTGAACAAAAAAACTAGGAATCTTGTTGTGCATTCTGGCATCATGTAGACTTTCCATAAAACGAGTCAAAATTTCAACGGAACTTGCAGCGTTCATAGTCGTTCCCTCAGGTAGAAATTCCTTGTGGATAATGCTGTGACTATTGAAGAAGCTGAAGAGCATCGTTCTGGTGTGCTATTTTTCGGCTCTGACCTTCTTCTGACGAGGTGATGTAAAACGCCATACATGCTTTGCCGTTTCATTTCAGGATCGTACCGGAGACACCAGGTTTCATCCTCAATGACAATACAGTTCAAAAAATTGGGTGTGGCATGCGCCATTTCGACAAAATCCTGCAAAGTCTGTAATCGTGCCTGCTTCTGATCGTCAGTCGAGTGATGTGGCACCAGACGACGACACGTTTTCCTCTTCCCTAACTTCCGTGTAAGCGACGGTCACTCATCGTCCGCTACAGGGAATGTCAGAAACACTTTCCGACCTACTCGAAAACAGGCGAATCACTCGCACACACACTTAACGGACAGTGCTTGATCCCCATAAATACGTACCAGCATCGCAGGAATTTATTTAGGTGTCTTCGGGGGCTTAAGACAAAACATTTTTTTTTTTTTTTTTTAAAGAGCATCGTTTTGACGCACGATTTTTCGCTTCTGTTCTTTTTCCTACGAGGCGGTGTTTGAGAACGCCAGTCTGTTTTGCCGTTCATTTCAGGTTCGTACTAGAGACACGAGGTTTCATCCTGAGTCAGTACAGCAAAGAAATTGGGAGTGACATAGCCGTTTAGTCAAAGTTCTGTGAAGACTGCTTTTGATCAAGTGAGATGGCACAATACAAGTTTTCCTCTTCCCTTGCTCCTGTTCTCAGTTCAGAACCACCGCACTAAACAAGTACTTCGTCCAAGAGGCCTAACAAGGAACATACTCATGATTCTCAACTGAAATATGGTGGGGGCTGCTTGTCAACACAGGCCGCTACCCAGGTGCAGCGTTGTGATTGTCGGTGTTGCTCGATCGGCAGTTCTGATTTCATGCACCGAATTTTATTGTCAGAGATTTATTTATATTGCACGGATAGCACAATTCGAAAACTCACCACTACATGTAGTGATTGGGTAATGTGAAAATAACAGTATTAAATATAGCGGGTTCTCCGTTTGTATCCCATCATTCTTCTGTTACTGCTCAACTTCCATGACTGTTCGTGTTAGACTGTGAACTGATAGGGCCCCTGCGGTTGGCTCTTTCTCCTCTATACTGCGTTCACCGAAACGAGAGAGGTACTGTAAACACAGTGAGGCGCGTTACCAGCGATGGACGAAACAGGGACGCTCGTTCAGTTTCGCTACACTCGTTTCAGGTGTAAGGTCCTTGCGTGTGTTGTTATATGGCAGTGATAACAGGTGTTGACTGTGAACTTCATCTTAAAGGACCAGTTGCTGAATAGTAACATAAGTATTAGTGTTTAAAATAACATTCAGCATTCACAGTTTGTGTGTCTCTTTTTCTCCCATTGGTATCACGTAAGAGTAACCTCATTATGCCATCTTTCAATTTGAGTTCACCCAAGAAGCGTTCAAAGAAGTGATAAAGTTCTTTAGAGAAACACATGGTTACTAGTGTGTATAAAACCCATCTGTTGTGTCCAGAACAGTCAATGACTGATATCGTTATGAAAACAGTCAATGGAAAGCCACACACTCCTTGAAGCCTCCCCCCCCCCCAAAAAAAAGAACGAAATTCGACAGAAGCTTTCAGAACGTCTTGATAACTTTGAGTGAAATGTGACACAAAGAATTTTACATAAGAAATCTCCAACTATTGACAAATGCTTGCTATGTCAAACGAAGGAGCAGAGTTGGGAAATTTTCGGAGAAAATCACTTTTTTTATAAAGTATTAAAAGAGTCGAATTTTAAATGTTTGGCTTCTAATAGCACTGCTATACAACAAAGCACAAACGACCTTCCACCTGAAACGGACGCAGCGAAATTGAGCGAGCGACCCTGTTTTGTCCACCCCTGGTCACGCGCTTCAGGGTGTTTACAGTACGTCTCTCGTTTCGCTGAACGGAGTACAGGAGTGCTACTGTAGTTCAAATTGCCTGAAGTAAACTTCTTCGTATATGTTAGACTGTGATATTAGTATGTAAATATGGGTTAAACACGGTGAGGATAGCATAAGCATGGTATTTCTTGTATTGAATCATATTACTTAGAAAGATCAATTAAAGCATTTTCTGGAATACCGTTAAGTAGCACAGTCAAAGAAACGAGCACAACTTTCAAATTTCCACATACTTGAATCTGGTATGTAAGGTTATAAATTGGAATTCCATCCTGAGGCTGCCTTTATGTGACAGGAGACGGACTGGGATTTTCCGTGTACTGTCTCAAAGTTGAACTGGAACCTACTGTGCCCCTACAAAACTGTGGAAATAAATCATTGGTGTTACTTTCTGTTTTCATTACGGCGTATGCTTACACACGCTGCCCTGGAGATCTGTCACTAGTTCACTCCGTGGCGCCACGAGCTGCTACCCATTCCTGTAGAAGCAGCGGCGCAGAGTGCGGTACAGAACGGCCTGACAACAGGTGATGGATGGCGTGCCGTGCTGGAGGGCATTTCTTGCGGGGGTGGGCCGTACCCGACACCGAGTGGCACAGCCTTTCCAGGGCTCCACCACCCAAGCTTCGGCGGATCTTCGGAACACGCAAGTCCGCCCCCTCTCAAACGCGGCCAACTTCGAAATGAAATTACTCTTGCTGTCAGGCCTTGCAGAAGACCGCTGCGTAGAAAACGAGGGGTTACCTACACATTCTATCTGGCCACTCTATGCTGTGCTCAAAATAACGTGTTTGGCTTTGCGTAACGCCTAAATTTTTAAACAACTATGAAGATAGGTTTCCTTCCTAGATGGTAGGGTTCGAACCCCAGGCCGTAGTGGCCGTGCAGACCCTGACTGGAGCGCCTCAGACCCCTCGGCCACCGCGGCCAGCTGCACACAATACATCGGTAGTGTGTGTGGGCCTGGGAAAATTACTTTTATGCGATGTAATCGTGCGATACTTTAATGATTATTAATTATCAAATTAACTGGTCTGTGTGTGTGTAGTCAATAAACTCGGCATTTCATCAATATTCAGAATTTGTAATTAAATTTGAGGTATTATTATTATTATTTTAATGATTCTTCCTTTGTCTGAGGACTGGCGTGACGGATTGTGTGTCTTTGCCGCGTGTCTTTTAGCGTTACTGGAATTCAGTGCGTTACAGTATGTCTCCCTCACTTGATCAAAAGAGTATGAAATACGGTTTGGGAGATCCCTACAGAGATACACATACTTCTTAGTAGCGGCACTAAAACGAAACCCTGGGTATTTACTTCATAGCAAAAGTTATCACATAAAAATACTTCATATTATGGTCAAATTCTATAATGCTCAAATATTTGGAAACCCGTTAGACGAAACTGCTAAGGTCAACAGTTCCTAGACTTACAAACTAATTAAAGTAATATAAACTAATCTAAGGACAACACACACACCCATGCCCAGGAAAGACTAGAACCTCCGACGGCGGGCAACGACGCGCTCCACGGCAAGGCACCTTAGAGAACCACTCCACCGCTGCGCTTGTGCAATAACCGGTCTCTTCTGAGTATGACAGTCTCATGTACAGGTGATGTCATTTCTGTGTGGCTAACATTGATCTTCACGCTCATATTTAAAAAAATATATAAATGACTTTCATAGTGGGGAGTAGTTCAGGCCATAGAGATGTCTTAGGAGGGATAAATTGCTTTCCTAGACAACGTTCACTGGACGGAAATCCGGCACATACAAATGAGTTACACAGTAGATTACGTACACAGAATATTTCCATTTTACGCTCACATGATCAATGACGTGGATCAATTTCAATTAAAAGGCGGCCGCTTAATCTACAGAGCAAACGAATAATCGTTGACAACACTTCCGCCATGTTTTTCAGTCGCTCATATTTTTTTGGCCCTCCATCCCCAGAGCATGGAGATATCAATGCCAAACTTCGGGTGCTGAGGTGGTCGGGTACTGCAGGAGACTGCGAAATGTCATATTTCGCTTATATTGTTGTAATAACTGATCATCTTTCAAAGTCTCGTGAGAATTCATGTGGCGATATCCCGAAGCTTCCTTGTTAGAGACAGAGTAAACGGTCGGATAGCACTGTAAAGAACCAACACTACATTTGACCTTAGTGATTTAGAGAAGTAACGAGAAACCTAAATCTGGTTTGTTGGCGTCGGATATGACCGACCGTCCTCACCAAGTGTGCTGCCCACTTCGCCTCCTCGTCCAGTGGCACGTTTGGAAATAAAGACCCAGGATATGGCTACTGAGAGCATTGTATTTCTGTGGGAAGAGTATTGCGCAGAATTTAGGTTAAGGCTAAAGAAGACAAAAAAGAAATTAGTGTGTAAATCGGAAATGAAAGTAATGATTAGTCGAGCGTCGTAACTGGAGAGACACAGACACAGGAGAAAACACCTACCTAGGAAAAAAAAGTTAAGCCATCTGATGAAAAACTGCCTAAGTTTTTGAGGTTTCATAGATTGAGATGGAAATGAGGAAGAGCGTATGGAGGACATCAGTGTACCAAACTGAAAGGTGAATAGCGAGAAAAAATACAGAGGTGATGATCCCGTGTAGCGTTTTTGGCCGTTAGACCCCAGCTGGGATTGTGTTCGGTCTGCCTGGTGCAAATCTTCAGGTGATGCCACGTAGGCGACTTGCGCGCTTATGATGTTTTTGCTGACGGACATTATACCAGAGTCTAACATAAGAGTCGCGACAGTCCCAGTGAATTTCTACATCTTCGCGACTGCAGCGCTGCCAAGTGGCTGCGTCGTAAAAACGCATCGCGAAACGATTGAGTAAAGAATAGTTTCAACATTTTCGTCCATTCGGGCAGTTGACAGACGTCTAAGACGATGTTTGTCGTTAGTCCACGTTTTGCCATTTTTAAATAGAATAAACCACTTTTAGACCCACAGCGTCATATTGGGAAGCTCTCTTCAACATTAGTTGGGAGCTCCAACGTTAGGCGGGTGATGGAGCCCCTTACAGAGATGGCTGCCAAGGAGGGGAAGAAGGCCAACGTGCACTCCGTGTGTACCCGACTCACACGATAATAGTAGGTGGTGATTTTAATTTACCCTAGATCTGTTGGCGAAATTATATTTTCAAATCAGGAGGTACGCATAAAGCATCGTGTGAAATTGTACTCAACGCATTCTCTGAGAATTACTTCGAACAATTAGTTCATGAGCCAACTAGAATTGTAAATGGATGTGAAAACACACTTGATCTCTTAGCAACAAATAATCCTGAGCTCATAACGAGCATCAAAACGGATACAGGTATTAGTGAACACAGAGCTGTAGTAGCGAAATTGAATATCGAAAGTCCCAAAGTTACCAAAAATAAACGCAAAGTATATTTGTTCAGGAAAGCAGATAGAAACAAAATACATTGCTTCTTGAAAGACAGCTTCCACTCGTTTCTAACACTAAACGTAGGTGTAGACCAGATGTGGCTCAAATTCAAAGAAGTGGTATCGACAGCAATTGAAAGTTTTATACCTAATAAATTAATAAAAGAAGGAGGCGATCCCCCTTGGTACACAAAAAAGGTTAGGACACTGTTGCAAAAGTAAAGGAAAAGGCATACTAAATTTAAACGAACACGAAATCCCCAGGATTTGCGATTGTACTCAGAAGCTCGAAATTTAGCGAGGATTTCAATGCGAGATGCCTACAACATTTATCACAACGAAACTCTTTCTCGTAATTTGACTGAAAACCCAAAGAGATTTTGGTCATATGTTAAATATACTCGGGGAAAGTCACAAACAATACCTTCACTACGTGATAGTAATGGCGATCCTGCCGATGACAGCGCTACTAAAGCAGAGTTACTAAACTTAGCTTTTAGAAACTCATTCACCAAAGAAGACGAAACCAATATTCCAGATTTCGAATTACGAACAGATGCCGTAATGAGTAACATAGAAGTAGATATCATCGGAGTAGTGCAGCAACTATAATCACTTAAAAAGAACAAGTCTTCTGGTCCGGATTGTATACCCATTAGATTTCTATCTGATTATGCTGAAGCGATAGCTCCTTACTTAACAGTCATATACAACCGCTCTCTCATAGAAGGATCTGTACCAAAAGATTGGAAAGTTGCACAGATCACACCTATATTCAAGAAAGGCAGTAGGAGTAACCCACTAAACTACAGGCCTATTTCATTGACGTCAATTTGCATCAGGGTTTTGGAACATATCCTGTATTCAAATATTATGAATTATCTCGAACAGAACGATCTATTGACCCAAGGTCAACACGGATTTAGAAAATATCGTTCATGCGAAACACAACTAGCTCTATATTCACACGAAGTGATGGGTGCTATCGACAAAGGTTCGCAAATCGATTCCGTATTTCTTGATTTCCAGAAAGCTTTTGACACCGTACCTCACAAACGGCTTTTAATCAAATTGCGTGGTTATGGTATATCGCCCCAAATTTGCAACTAGATAGGGGATTTCTTGTCAGAGAGGACACAGTTCGTAGTAATCGATGGGAAGGTATCGACTAAAACAGAGGTGATATCGGGCGTTCCACAGGGTAGTGTTATTGGTCCTCTGCTATTCCTTATTTACATAAACGATTTAGGGGAAAATCTAAGTAGCTCTTAGGTTGTTTGCAGATGACGCCGTCATTTACCCTCTAGTTAAATTCATCTGAAGATCAAAACCAACTGCAGAACGATCTGAATAAAAATCAGTATAGTGTAAAAATTGGCAATTGACTCTAAATAATGAGATGTGTGAAGTCGTCCACATGAGTACGAAAAGAAATCCGTTAAACTTTGTTTACAACATAAATCAATCAAATGTGAAGGCCGTAAACTCCACAAAATACCTAGGAATCACTATTACTTCAGACTTAAACTGGAAAGAACACGTAGATAATATCGTGGGAAAGGCGAACCAGATACTGCGTTTTATTGGCAGAACCCTTAAAAGATGCAACAGAACTACTAAAGAAACTGCATACACTGCGCTTGTCCGTCCATTTTTGGAGTATTGCACCCCAGTGTGGGATCCTTATCAGGTGGGTTTGACGGAGGACATCGAAAGAGTCCAAAGAAGGGCAGCTCGTTTCGTATTGTCGCGATACAGGGGAGACAGCGTTACGGAAATGATACAGGATCTGGGATGGGAATCATTACAACAACGGCGCTTATCGCTGAAGTGGGGGTTACTTGCGAAACTCCAATCGTCAACATTCTCCTCCGAATGCGAAAATATATTGTTGACTTCCACTTACATAGATAGAAATGATGATCAGAATAAAATAAGAGAAATCAGAGCTCGAACAGAGAGATTCAGGTGTTCTTTCTTCCCGCGCGCTATTCGAGAATGGAATGGGAGATAAATAGTATAATTGTGGTTCGATGAACCCTCTGCCAGGCACTTAAATGTGATTTGCAGAGTATCCCATGTAGATGTAGAAGTAGAACTCTTTCATGCACAGGCATATAGGAGAAATTTTCACTCTTATTGCACGAGACTTTTATTTTTTGAACAAATTTGTAAGAAATTACATTATAATGATAATGTAAATTGACATTAAGGTACTTTTCAAAAACGTTTCTCGTAAATAATGGAGGACTATTATTTGCACCACCAGTATAAATATCTACCTCTTCATTCTACGCCGGCCGCGGTGGCCGAGGTGACTGAGGCGCTCCAGTCACGGTCAGCACGGCCACTACGGTCGGGGGTTCGAATCCCCTCTCGGGCATGGATATTTGTGCCGTCCTAGTTCGTAAGTAGTTTGTAAGTTTAGGGACTGATGACCCCGTAGTTAAGTCCCATAAGCTTAACAAACGTTTGAACACTGATCTTCATTCTACGAACTCTGACCAGAGTATTTCTCTAGAACATTTCATTATAAACTGAAATGGAAGATGACGCCTAGAATAACACAAGGATTATCGTTTAACCTCTCGCTCAATAATACTGGACAAACATTGCGCATTGATTGATTGATTGATTTTCTCAGGGAAGTCAAAACAGTCTTGGTCCAACCCGCCACTGCCTGCAGCGAAACTAAGTTTATTGTGCGGTATCGCTCCCTGTATATCTAGTAAAGCCTACCAATGCCCTTGAACAATGCAAGGAGTCCCTTTACCAGTTCTTTATTAGACACAATTTCTTCGGGTCTGGTTACCCAAATGTTCTGTGCCTTCTACTCTCCAATGCAATGCATTCGAAGATTAGATGTGATGCAGTTTCATCACCGTCATCACAGATCCTACATTTAGGGTCCTCTTCTGTTATTCCCATTGTACGTAGGTGTTTTTTGAAATTCCCATGGCCTGTCAGCAGTCCAACCATGAGTCTAATCTCCCTCCTGCTCAGGCGCAGGATTGCAGAGCTTCTTTTAAAACATGGCTTTGGCATCATTGCCTCGCTCCAATTTGATCATTGCCTTGGTGATTGTCAGAACAGGTTCCGGTCCAATAAATGGAGTCTCTGCCCCCATCCTGGCTAATCTGTCGGTATGTTCGTTGCCACTAATCCCCGAGTGGCCGGGACCCACAATAAGTTTACTATATTGCTTTCCCCTAGCTCCATCAGAACCCTATGACATTCTGCAACAATTTTAGACCTTGTTGCAGGAGCTGCCAGTGATCTCAGGGCTGCCTGGCTGTCTGGATAGATATAGATGCTACGGTCTTTGTAGCACCTACGCAAATTCTCCTCCACACACGCCCCGAGGGCAGTGATTTCGGTCTGGAATACTGAGGCCAAGTTCCCTAGAGAGATGACGCCCTCCAGTCTTGGCTGCACCCCGTATATCCCGGCTCCAACACCTTGGTCTGATTTTGACCCGTCAGTGAACCAGACAATATCCACCGTACGGTGTCGAACTATTTTTTCCCACTGCTCTCTACTTCCAATTGATATACTGAAAGGCTTGTCGAAGCAGTATGGGGTTATAATATAGTCGGCTGGCATTTCCCCAACCTTTCCTATATTTACCTTACTCAATATTTTAGTGTGTGATTCTGGATATCCCAAAGAGTTCCAGTTTTTGCCAGTTTTGAGTATGTATGCACCAGCCGCTGCCTCCATCTTGACCCAAAGGTGTAATGGGGCCATATCCAACAGGTTTCAATCCCAGCAGTTGGAGTGCTGCTAATTCCGCCTGTAATGGCTAAACAGGCTAATCTCTGCACCTTACCAAGCTCCTTAGCAGCAACCTGCTGTTGTACCTTCTTCCACCACACTACCGACCCATAGGTGATCCTGGGTCTAATCACCGTGGTGTATATCCAGTGCATACCCTTGGGGCTGAGGCCCCAATTTTTGCCACAAGCTCTCCTGGTACTTACCAGAGGGGTCCATGTCACTTTCTCATCTAAGGTAACCCATAGATATTTCACTGTCCCATTCACAGGTAGCGCTTCATTGAAAAGCTTTAGATTACAACTTGAATGTTCGATATGCTTCTTTGTGAATGGTACAACAACAGTCTTCTTAGGACTAACCCCCAGATCCTGTTTTCTGTACCAGTCTTGCACAATGTCCAACGCACCTTGTGCCATATTCTTGACTGTGTCAGCAGCAATATTGCACATAATATGTATCACTACTCGGTGGTACAGCTAATACCTCTGTCGAACACCTTTGAAGCATGGTGGTATAAATTTTTAACTATGCGGTACTCATTAATTAGTCGTCTTCTGTAGAGTTATTATAAAGTGATTGGAGAGTGATTATAGAGTCATTATAGAGTGATTATAACGTGTAGACGTCGTTCTCTTACATGACTATATATTCATATGTAAAAAAACTGTTTTATTTTTGATGAAGTGATTTTTTCAAGTGATTATTCTATATTTTGACGAACTGTTGCTGTCTTTAACAGCCATGTTTAAAATTGTTACGTTTCTTGTTCTTTCACTTATTTTGTTGATCTCGAAAGTCAGTTCCAGTTGTAAAATTTTCTTTATTTCAATGACGCATTTCGCCCTTTTGAAGCATCACCAGGTAATGTAAACGAAATACCCTCCTCGGGCATGGATATTTGTGCCGTCCTTGGTATAAGGTGGTTCATGTTCATAAATAGTTTGTAAGTTTAGGGACTGATAACCCCATAGTTAAGTCCCATAAGCTTAACAAACATTTGAACAGTTTTTTCAAATTTATACTGACATTTTGATCACCCGATATTTTGCGGCTTGGCCTACAGCACGTCCATTACACGCCCAGTGGCTGCGTTGTGTGTGAGGTTTCACGAAAAATTTGTGACAGGGGTACCTCGCTTCTATGTGCTTCGTTGCTATTATATGTTTCTGCTGGCTATCCCTACTTTCATTTTTCTGTAGCTTCCCTTACTGTCCCCTGTTTTTGGCCGCGGTGGAGTAGCCGAGCGGTCTAAAGCGTCTCGCTGCGGAGCGCGCGGTTGCTCGCCGTGGAGGTACGAGCCCTCCCTGTGGCATGGGTCTGTGTGTTGTCCTTAGGTTAGTTTACCTAAGTTTAAGTAGTTTGTAAGCTACGGACTGATGACCACGCAGCTTGGTCCGATAGATCTACAAACATTTGAACATTTTTGTCCCTTTTTGTAAACTTTTTACCAGGCGCTTGAAACCCCTGTTGTAACAGACGAAGTCCGACTGCCTGGGGCAGAAGATGTGCAGGTGGGTTGCCTGCCAGGGAACAATGATTGTCGGAGACTCTTAGAAGGGTAATTTTACCATCTTTTCTTTATTCAGCCACAGCTTCAGCTTCTCCCAACATTCCCTACGCTACAATACTACTGTTGTCTACCGGTGAAGTTAAGAAACATCGCACCTTTAAGTCTGCAGCATCCACTACTTGCTTTGTTGCATTTCTAAATGTTCAAATGTTTGTTAAGTTTAAGGGACTTGACTGCAAGGTCATCAGTCCCTAAACTTACAAACTACTTATGAACTACCTTATATTAAAGACGACACAAACATCCATGCCAGAGGACGGGGGATTCGAACCCCCGACCGTAGCAGCCTTGCAGACTGTGACTGGCTCGAAGCAGACCGCTCGACCACTGTGGCCGCTTGTTGCATTTCTCCGCAACACTATATGCACTTGAAGCAAACAAAAGTAAATAAAAATTAAAAATAAATCTTCGGTGGAGGCAGAAGACCAGTGTCTCGGACGAGCCTGTTTTCTTCTTGTTGCGCGTTCTTTCCGGCGTCTACGGTAAACGCTGTGAAATTAATCTGACTTTATTCTTGTCCACACGTGGAAGCAAACTTTCACTTGGAACATTTGTTAGCAGCTCGCCGTGATCTTGACCGCCAGTGGGCTCGCCCTTTGATGTCCAAGGGCAAACTGCCGGGGATACGACCCGTGCGCCGGGCGCGCCGTTTACTTTAGGGAATATTTGTTTGGCTTTCAATCAGGGCGGAGCGCAGTGGCGACCCGTTCCTCAGTATTTTCAGGCGAATGTTTACGACCATCGCCAGCGTATTACAGAAGCGGCTCGGTTATCTTTAGAAACGCGCGCTCGAATGCAAAGATAAATGGGCTATGGATCTTGACTAGCACCGCAAATAGCACACATACGCTCTGTTCCCCCTCTCTCACTCTCTGTTTATTCTGTCGATATTTCGAGTTGCTTTGCAATTGGAACTACATCTTGAAAGTTTCTCTATTTTGAAAGCGTTGGCTTAAAAAAAAATTTAAAAAGAAAGGGGGTGGCAGAGTTGCAGAGTAAGTAAACTGAATGAAGTCGCGTTTCTTGGAACTCTAGACCGTAACACGGAGATGAACTTAAGTAAGTGTCATTCTTGTCATTCTCAATGCAGAGAAGTCTTCCGAAGTAAGAGTGATGTCAGCGGTGCCACAGGGGAGTGTCGTGGGTCCGTTGCTGTTCACGATATATATAAATGACCTTGCGGATAACATCGGGAGTTCACTGAGGCTTTTTGCGGATGATGCTGTAGTATACAGAGAGGTTGTAACAATGGAAAATTGTATTGAAATGCAGGAGGATCTGCATCGAATTGACACAGGGTGCAGGGAATGGCAATTGAATCTCAATGTAGACAAATGTAATGTGCTGCGAATACATAGAAAGAAAGATCCTGTATCATTTAGCTACACAATAGCTGGTCAGCAACTGGAAACAGTTAATTTCATGCCGGCTGCGGTGGCCGAGGGGACTGTGGCGCTCCCGTCCCGTCACGGCCACTACGGTCGGGGGTTCGAATCCCCCCTCGGGCTTGGATATTTGTGCCGTCCTTAGTATTAGCTAGTGCATAAGTAGTTTTTAAGTTTAGGGACTGATGACCCCGTCGTTATGTCCCATAATCTGTACAAACATTTGAATATTTCTTGAGTTTTCATAAATTATCTGGGAGTAGGCATGACGAGTGATTTAAAGTGGAACGACCATATAAAATCAATCGTCGGTAAAGCAGATGCCAGACTTAAATCCATTGAAAGAATCCTAAGGAAATGCAGTCCGAAAACAAAGGAAGTAGGTTACAGTACACTTGTTAGCCCACAGCTTGAATACTGCTCACCAGTGTGGGTTCCGTACGAGGTGGGGTTGATAGAGGAAGTAGAGAAGATCCAACGGAGAGCAGCGCGCTTCGCTACATGATCATTTGGAAATCGTGAAAGCGTTACGGAGATGATCGGTAAACTCCAGTGGAAGACTGTGTAGGAGAGACGCTCTGTCGCTCGGTACGCGCTTTTGTCGAATTTTCGATAACATACCTTTACCGAAGACTCTAGCAGTATATTGTTTGCTCCTACGTATATCTCGCGATCATGAAAAAAAAAATAAAAAAATCAGAGAGATTAGAGCCCACAAAAAGGCAAACCGACAATCTTTCTTTCCGCGAAAAATACGTGACAGCAATAGGAGGGAGAACCGATAATGGTACTCAAGATACCCTCCGCCTCACACCGTCGGGTGGCTTGAGTAGTACGGACGTAGATGTAGATGTAAGTGTGTATTCCAGGATGATCCACTGATATGATAATGTTGTGGAATAGCACTTTCAGTGCCGTATACAGGAAGTTCCACGATCTTAACACGAACTGTTGAAGAGGGTACTTTGACGATAACGTCTTGATAGGATACCCATGATGGGAAATGTACCATTTGATTGTAAAATGTGTTTAAAGTTAAGACGACTTTGGAATCTCCCTGTTCACGGTTCGTGTACAACGGCTACCATTAGATCTGATTTGCGTGATTTACATGAGCTGCTCCACGTGGCGAATTGCCATGCAATATCTGTCAAGCACACTTTCATACGCACGGTATACAAACCCTGCTGCGCTTCCATGGAGCAGCTGAGTGAAACAAGTTGTAGACATAAGGGAGCAAACTGCTGAGACCATCAGTCCTTAGACTTGCAAACTACTAAAACTAACTTGTACTAAGGACAAAACATACACCCCTTCCAGAGGGAGAACACGAACATACGACGTGAGTAGCCGAGCGATCTGTAACATTGCGCTCCAGACCGCTCAGCCATTCTCGCGTGGCCAGAGTAAAATTTCCTGTGCAGAATGTAACAGTGTTCCGTAGTTGTTCTTGTGATGTGACGAAGATGTTATGTCACTCGGGAAACGTTCAGGATGGTTACTTTGCGCATATCTACTATTTCCTGCCGTACCGTGAATTGGGAGTTTTAAGTGTTCCCATATGGATTGGGTTGTTTGGTTGGGATAGGGGGACTAATCTACTGAGGTTATCAGTGCCCCGGAGGACAGGGGAACGAATGAGGATAGGAAAGGAGGGGAGGGGGAAAGGAAATGCAGTCCGGGAAGGAAGACTGCATTAGCTCGGGGCCCGTGCTCGTCACACACGTACTCACGAAATAACCGGGAGCCTCGTGGGGGGTGTTCCCATATCCTAACTTGTTTTATATTCAACGTCAAATTTCAAACATTCCTAAATAAGCATCAAACGAAAAAAAAAAAAAAAAAAAAAAAAAAAAAAAAAAAAAAAAAAAAAAAAAAAAAAAACTTTTCTATAGTTGGCACGCTGGATGGCGCTGCCGTAGGTCAAAAATATCAACTGCATTTTTTGAATAGGTACCTCCATTTTTATTAGATATTCGTCTAGTACGTCATTAAATATGAATGTTTTATTTGGAACACTTTTTTCGCTTTGTGATAGACGGCGCTGTAATAGTCACAAAGGTATAAGTACGTGATATCGCGTAACATTTCGCCAGTGCGGACGGTGTTTGCTTCGTGATACATTACTAGTGTTAAAGTGGACCGTTTACCAAATCAAATGTTTGTGAATCTATCGGACCAAACTGCGCGGTCATCAGTCCGGAGCTTAGAAACTACTTAAACCTAGGTAAACTAACCTAAGGACAACACACACACCCATGCGCCAGGGAGGACTCGAACCTCCACGGCGAGCAACCGCGCGCTCCGCAGCGAGACGCTTTAGACCGATCAGCTACTCCACCGCGGCGACCGTTTACCAATTGCAGATAAGATCTATATGGTATTTATATATCACTATTGTGATCAATATGTCCAACGGATCTGTGCTATGTATGTTGTTCGGTATCCTGGAATGCATCAACAAAGTGTCCGGACCTTTCGTGGGATAGTTACTTTCTTTAAAGAGACAGGCAGTGTTCAGCTACAAGTGAAACGTCAACCACGACCTGCAACAAATGATGATGCCCAATTAAGGGTTTTAGCTGCAGTTGCGGCTAATCCGCACATCACTAGCAGACAAATCGGGAATCTCAATAACGTCGGTGTTGTGAATTCTACATCAACATAATTTCACCGGTACCATATTTCTATGCACCAGGAGTTGTATGGCGAAGACTTTGAACGTCGTGTATAGTTTTGACACTGGGCACAAAATAAATTACGGGACGATAACAGATTTTTATCTCGCGTTCTGTTTAGTGACGAAGCGTCATACATAAACACAGGTAATGTAAACCGGCATAATATGCACTATCTGGCAACGGAAAATCCACGATGGCTACGCCAAGTGGAACATCAGCGACCTTGGCGGGTTAATGTGGGGTGCGGAGTTATGGGAGGAAGGATAATTGGCGCGATGACAATCTAAATAGTGCAATGTATGCTGATTTCTTACTTAATGTTCTACCCAATTTACTTCAAGATGTTTCATTGAATGAGAATGGCGATGTGCTTTCAACATGATGAATGTCTGGCACGTGGCTCGGGTGCAGTTGAAGCGGTCTTAAAAAAATCAAATTTTCAAATGTTTGTATAGTCTATGGGACTTAGCTGCGGGGCCATCAGCCCTTAACTTACAAACTACTTATGAATTACTTACGAACTAGGACGGCACAAATATCCATGCCCGAGGGGGGATTCGAACCCCCGACCGTAGTGGCCGTGCAGACCGTAACTAGAGCGCCCTCGGCCACCGCGGCCGGCGAAACGGTCTTAAATGGAATATTTAATGACATGTGGATTGGTCGTAGTAGTAGCATACCGTAGCCCGCACGTTCACCGGATCTTACATCTCCGGATTTCTTTCTGCGGGGAAAATTGAAGGATATTTGTTATCGTGATTCACCGACAAAACCTGAAAACATGCGTCAGCGCATTGTCAATGCATGTGAGAAAATTACTGAAGGCGGACTACTCGCTGTTGAAAGGAATTTCGTTACGCCTATTGCCAAATGCACTGAAGTTGAAGGAATCATTTTGAGCATTTATTGAAGTCATTTGGTAATCACAGGTAATCACTCAGTATCAGCATGTGTTCTCATAATGTATGATAATTTCACAAAAGTACATGTATGGCATTGGAACAACAAAGTTTAAACGTACTACGTTCTGTGTTTTAATTTTAAAAAACCTACCTGTTACCCACTGTTGATCTAAAATTGTGAGCAATGTGTTTGTGAGTATTACAGCGCCATCTAGCACAAGCGACAAAAGTGTTCCAAATAAAACATTCATATTTATTTACGTACTAGACACATATGTCATAAAAAATGGGGGTTCCTATTTTAAAGAAATGCAGTTGATATCCGTTGACCAATGGCAGAGCCATCTAGCGGGCCGGCTATAGCGCCATCTGTTTTCCCCCTTCAAGCTAGAAAAGTTTTGTTCTGTGTAGTTTTTTCGTTTGGTGCTTATTTCGTGAGATATTTGGTCCGGTTACTATCAATGGACCACCCTGTATACAGGGTGTCCCACTCAAATGTTTCACCCCCGATATCTCTGAAAGTACAAGAGATATTGAAAAACTACTTTTACGGTCATGAACGTACGGCAGTGGCTTATGAAGATACGTACTATGAGACACTCTAAAACGTGAAGCAATTATTTTCAACACAATGGTTTTTTAATGGATACCCCATATTATTTCTTAAGCAATCGATAGAATGAAAAGTCACAAAAAAGAATGGCGATGGTTGCATCGCGATGCGTGAATTACATCCGGAGAAACTGCGGAGCGAAGTTAACATTTGAAATACATGAGGCGCGCTGCTAGCGCATGTCCGGGGCTCAAGCGAGACTCACGGTTGAGTCTCGGACACGCGCTAGCAGCGCGCCTCATGTATTTCAAATGTTAACTTCGCTCCGCAGTTTCTCCAGGAGTAACTGGCGCATCGCGATGCAACCGACGCCATTTTTCATCCGAACGATTGCTTAAGAAATAATATGGGGTATCTATTAAAAATTGTTTTGGAAATAATGTAATACCTACTTTCATAAGCTCCTGACGTACGTTCATGACCGTAAATGTGGTTTTTCAATATCTATTGTAGTTTCAGAGATATCTGGGGTGAAACAGTTTAGTGGGACACCCTGTATATGCACTCAATAGTGTTCAAAATGTTCAAATGTTTGTTAATCTATCGGACCAAACTGCGTGGTCATCAGTCCGTGGCTTACAAACTACTTAAACCTAGGTAAACTAACCTAAGGACAAACACACACACCCACGCCCCAGAGAGGACTCGAACCTCCACCGCGAGCAACCGCGCGCTCCGCAGCGAGACGCTTTAGACCGCTCGGCTGCTCCACCGCGGCACTCAATAGTGGATCATGGAGGAATTTTATAAGGCGTACTCTGCTCCAGACTGAAGGCGTAATCAAATGATGATGATAGATATGCTAATATAGTGATGGGATTATTTGTGTAAATTTAACCCGCCGCCTTACCAAAAATTGGACAAGATTCTGTTTGCAGATTTACACCAGTTTCCTTTTATACCAGTTACAGCAATAAATACCAAAATGTCTCATGACCATACATTGAATGGTAGTAGATCGTCTTACTCTGAGGGGGGATTAGGAGGAAAATCAGATTCAGTACACATACAGAGGTGCAGTAACACTCTCGATTCCTGGTACTACCCTACGGGAGATTAGTAAACAAACAATGTCGAATAGAAGGTGAAGCTGTTTGCTATCGGATGCAGTTACTACATACACCATCCGCGTAGGTGAACAACCAGCCCTGGCTACGGGAATAGTAGAATGAAATACGAGGTGTCTGCTTGGGCGAGACGTTCACTCTGCGAGCAGATATTCCTGGAAAGCAGCTGAGCCGCCTTTCGGTGAAACAGCCGTTTTCAGGAGGAGCAGTGGGTTACGCAATCCGTGATGAAGGCACAATGGATCTCGGCACGGCAAACAGAGCGCGGCTCTCCGACGGCGTGTAAACAAGCGGCGGTGACGCTATTAGGGCGCCAGAGGAGCAGGCGGCTGACATCCGCCGACGGCCTGATTGCTCCGAGACGTCTGCAGAGCAACTCACCACTCCTCCCAACTGCGCTGTCGCCGGCACTCCGAAACGCTAGACACGAAAGAAGAGAGCTTTTCTTTGGCTTTTAACTTTGTGTATCTCCCGGGGAAGCGACTTAAATGTTCCCACTTGGCTACAAGTATAACCAATTTGACGCTGCTGTTTGTAAACCGAGCTGCTAAGTGGAACCTGAAGCTCAGAGTCAGCGCAAGAGTACTTTTATCCAGTGTTGATGGAAGTCGTCTGTGATTTAGCACCTCCAGAGTGACTGATCTGTGTAACTGATTGTGAGAAATGCGAGGTATCATATTCACAGAATATGTGACTTCAACTGCGAAAGAGGAAAGCTGAAAATTTGTACCCAGCCGGGATTCGAACCCGGGTCTCCTGCTTTCTAGGCAGTTGCGCTGACCCCTACACCACTGGGGACACAGTGATCACCGCACCTGCAAGGACTACCTAAGCACGCCTCCCGTCAGACACAAATTTGAAGCTTTAAAAATGTTCAAATGTTTTTATAGTCTATGGGACTTAACTACGGGGTCATCAGTTCCTAAACTTACAAACTACTTATGAACTACTTACGAACTAGGACGGCACAAATATCCATGCTTGAGGGGGGATTCGAACCCCCGACCGTAGTGGCCGTGCAGACCGTGACTGGAGCGCCTTAGTCCCCTCGGCCACCGCGGCCGGCTTTCCAGCTTTACTCTGCCCCTCAGTACACAAACTCGTAGTCACTAAGTACTAATTCCCGTAAGTGTAAGGGCTACGAACTTGCCCACCCCATCCCCTAAATTTGTGTCTGTCCGCATTGCTCACAACTGTCCTTACATGTTCGTTCCATTTCGTATCGCTCTGCGATATTACGCCTACATATTTGAACGACGCGCCTGTATCAAAGAGCTCACTTCTAATACTGTATTCGCCGCGGTGGAGTAGCCGAGCGGTCTAAAGCGTCTCGCTGCGGAGCGCGCGGTTGCTCGCCGTGGAGGTCCGAGTCCTCCCTGTGGCATGGGTGTGTGTGTTTGTCCTTGGGTTAGTTTACCTAGCTTTAAGTAGTTTGTAATGGTCACGCAGTTTGGTCCGATAGATTTACAAACATTTGATTTTAATACTGTATTCGAACAAGAATCTGTATCAAGTAGGCTATGCAGAAGACCCGGTATTTCTCGCCAAAAATCAAAGAGAACTGTAACATATTATGAATCGGCTGGTAGAAACTGGTAGCAAATATGGTATGCAAACCGACATCGAGAAATCAAAAGTGATGCGGATATCAAAACTGGAGAAACCTTTGAGAATCGAGAACTGGAGAATGTTCAGCAGTTCAAGTACTCGGGAAGCTTCCTGACAAAGGATGCCCAATTTACAAATGAAATTCGGGCAAGAATTGCCATGGCCAAAGACGCTTTCTACGACAAAAGTGCTCTGCTGATCAGAAAGATGAGCTAGGCGTTAAAGAAGAAATTGGTAAAATGCTACATTTGAAGCATTGCACTGTTTGGAGCCGAGACGATGACTTTGAGAAAAAAGGAGAAGTTTTGAAATGTGGTGCTGGAGGAAAATAGAGAAGATCAAGTAGACAGATCGGATGAGAAATAACGTTGTACGAGAAGAGTAGGAGAGAAGGAAAATATACTGAATACAATACTTTAGAGAAAGGCCAACAGGATTGGACATATACTGAGACACAGGGATCATACATGATGTCATCGAAGGAAACAACAACGCACCTGAATGACGAGAAAGAAGAAGATTCACCACCTGGATGACCTGAAAGATGGAAGGAGCTACAGAAGACTAAAGGAAAAAGCTGTAAATAGGTAACATTGACATCATAAATTCAACCTACGAACATATGGATCTAGCACAAGGCAGAATACTACATAATAATAATAAGAGAATATCTCATTCCCATATACCAGATTCAAAAAACCATCGACACAAAATTTTAAATTTCACCTCGTTTCTGGAGGCCCCCCGCCCCAAAAAAAAAAAAAAAATTGTCTACAGTTGGCACACGAGAGATGGGACCCAGCATCTACGAGGTAGCGAAGAGCACGCTAGCGGGCTATGCCTCCACAAACACCAAAGGTAAGGCCCAGGGTGCAGCAAGTGTGTCTCGGACGAAAGTACTTTGCTGTTACTCACTCCACAGATGTGACATTTTTATTCGCCTTTTTTACCTGCTCCAGCAAGAATTCCATTTTATGCGTTTTACTTTCTTCTGTTGTTTTCATTTCAGATTTTTATGTCACTCCGACAGCACACGAATCTTACGTTCTTGGCTCTATAGTTTCTTGTTTAGTCTTCATGTTTTTAGTTTTCTGTGACAGTTCTTTTTCCAAGGATTTCAGGATTGAACTCCATCTTCCGTAACCGCATTTAATGGCGTCATTGTGTGGGTTTCCTACGTGGAGTTTGCACTTCTTAACGTTTACGTCACGCCTTATAATCTGGAGTCAACTTTTCCTTTTGTCGCCTAGATACTGCTGGTATTGCTTTTTTTTTTTTTTTTTTTTTTTTTTTTTTTTTTTTTTTATGGAGAGAAAGTTATGTTGAATAAAGAAACAAAGCCAAACGGATAATTACAGACTCCAAGCAGAAATCATGGAAAGACTTTGGAAATAAGCTAGAAACTCTGGGTCAAGCCGCGGGAAAACTATTTTGGAGCGTAATTAGCAGTCTTCGAAAGGGAGGGAAGAAGGAATTAATAAGTGTTTTGGACAGGTCAGGAAAGCTGCTAGTCAATCCTGTGGATGCCTTGAGCAGATGGAGGGAATATTTTGAAGAATTGCTCAATGTAGGTAAAACATTCAATGATGTGTCAGATTTTCAGGTAGAATGGGATAGGAACGACGATGGAAACAAGATCTCATTTGAGGAAGTGGAGAAAATGGTCAGTAGATTAGAGTGCAATAACGCGGCTGGGGTGGATGAAATTAAGCCGGAACTCGTAAAATACAGTGGAATATCAGGTATCAAATGGTTACACAGGATAATTGAGAAGGCGTGGGAATCGGGATAGGTTCCGTCTGACTGGACAAAAGCGGTAATCACGCCAATTTTCAAACATGGAAACAGAAAAGATTGTAACAACTATCGATGTATCTCTTTAATTAGCGTTGTATGCACAAAAAAAAACGAAAAAAAAAAAAAAAAAAAAAAAAAAAAACAGGTATTGTTGAAAGAAGAGTGCGAGTATTAGTTGAGGACAAGTTAGATGGAAATCAGTGTGGGTTTAGGCCTCTTAGAGGCTGTCAGGACCAGATCTTTAGCTTACGGCAGGTAATGGAAAAGTGCTATGAGTGGAACAGGGAATTGTATCTATGTTTCATAGATCTGGAAAAGGCTTATGACTGTGTCCCTAGGAGGAAGCTACTGTCAATTCTACAAGATTATGGTATAGGAGGCAAACTTCTGCAGCCAATTAAAGGGCTTTACGTAGACTGTCAGGCAGCAGTTAGAGTAGATGGCAAATTAAGCTAATGGTTCAGGGTAGTTTCAGGGGTAAGACAAGGCTGTAGCCTGTCACCACTGTTGTTCATATTATTCATGGATCATATGTTGAAAATAGTAGACTGGCAGGGCGGGATTAAAATAGATGAAAACAAAATAAGCAGTCTCACATACGCGGATGACTTAGTTGTAATGGCGATTCAATTGAAAGGTTACAAACTAATATCTCAAAGCTCGATTAGAGGTGCAAGGATTATGATATGAAGATTAGCATCTCCAAAACGAAAGTAATGTCAGTGGGAAAGAGATTTAAACAGACTGAGTGCCAAAAAGGAGGAACAAAGTTAGAACAGGTAGACAGTTTCAAATACCTAGGATGTATTTTCTCACAAGATGGCAACATAGTGAATGAACTGGAATCAAGGTGTAGCAAAGCTAATGCAGTGAGTGCTCAGCTAAGATCTACTCTTTTCTGCAAGAAGGAAGTAAGTACCAAGACTAAGTCAGCAGTGCACCGCTCTATCTTTCGACCAACTTTGTTGTATGGGAGTGAAAGTTGGGTGGATACAGGTTACCTTATTCAGGGGAAAAATAGATACAGCCTACAGGAAAATAAAGAAACATTTGGAGATAAGAAAAACAGCTCTATGAATATCAAGGATACTGATGGAAAACCAGTCCTCAGCAAAGAAGGGAAAGCTGAAAGGTGGAAAGAGTATATAGAAGGGCTCTACAAAGGAAATGAACTTCGAGACAATATTGTAGGAAGTGAAGAGGATGTAGATGAAGATGAAATAGGAGATACTGTACTGAGAGATGAATTTGACAGAGCCCTGAAAGATCTAAGCCGAAACAAGGCCCCTGGAGTAGATGATATTTCCTCAGAGCTACTGAAGTGTCTGGGAGAACCAGCCATGACAAACCTGTTTCACCTGGTGTGTAAGATGTATGAGACAGGCGAAGTATCCTCAGACTTTAAGAAAAATGTTATAATCCCCATTCCAAAGAAAGCAGGTGCAGACAGGTGTGAAAACTACAGAACCATTAGTTTAATAAGTCATGGGGAAGATCAGTTTGGGTTCAGGCGAAATGTAGGAACACGGGAGGCAATACTCACTTTACGGCTTATCCTAGAAGATAGATTAAGAAAAGGCAAACCTACATTTCTAGCTTTTGTAGATTTGGAGAAGGCTTTTGACAATGTTGATTGGAATAAACTCTTTCAAGTTCTGAAGCAAGCAGGAGTAAAATATAGGGAGCGTAAGATTATTTACAACTTGTACAAAAACCAGACATCAGTTGTCAGAGTTGAAGGGCATGAAAGGGATGCAGTGGTTGGAAAGGGAGTAAGACAGGGTTGTAGTCTTTATCCATTGTTATTCAATATGTACAACGAGCAAGCTATAAAGGAAACCAAGGGGAAATTTGGAGTTCAGGGGGAAGAATTAAAAACATTGCGTTTTGCCGACGACATAGTAATTCTGTCAGATACAGCAAGGGACCTGGAAGAGCAATTGAACGGAATGGACAATGTGCTGAAAGGTGCATATAAGATGAAGATTAACAAGAGCAAAACCAGGGTAATGGAGTGCAGTGTAAGAAAATCAGGTGATGCTGAAGGAATTAGATTGGGAAAAGAAGCAATAAATGAGGTAGATGAGTTTTGCTACTTGGGCAGTAAAATAACAAATGATGGTCGCAGTACAGAGGATATAAAATGCAAAATGGCAATGGGTAGAAAAGCGTTCTTGAAAAAGAGAAATTTGTTAACCTCGAATATTGATTTAAGCCTAAGAAAGTCCTTTCTGAAGGCATTTGTATGGAGTGTTGCCTTGTATGGGAGTGAGACATGGACGATAAACAGTGGGGACAGGAAGAGGCTAGAGGCTTTTGAAATGTGGTGCTACAGAAGAATGCTGAAGATTAGGTGTGTGGGTTGCGTAACTAATGAGGAGGTACTGAACAGAATTGGGGAGAAAAGAAATTTCTGGCATACCTTGACTAAAAGAAGGGACAGATTGGTAGGACACATTCTTAGACATCAAGGAATTGTGAATTTAGCGTTGGGGGGAAGTGTGTGGAGAAAAAATCGCAGAGGAAGACCAAGAGATGGATACAGTAAGCAGATTCAGACAGATGTGGGTTGCCGTTCTTATGTGGAGATGAAGAGGCTTGCTCAGGATAGGGTATTGTGGAGAGCTGCATCAAACCAGTCTCCGGACTGAAGACCACCACAACAACAACAACAAGGTAGAGGTTACAGATATGAAAGTGGCAAGAATGATTGCAGGTACTAATAGATGGGAACAATGGCAGGAGGGTGTCCATAATGAGGAAATCAAGGAAATACTGGGAATGAACACCATAGATGAAGCAGTTAGAGCGAACAGACTGAGATGGTGGGGTCATGTTACACGCATGGGAGAAGCAAGGTTACCTAAGAGACTCATGAGCTCGGCAGCGGAGGGTAAGAGGAGTCGAGGCAGACCAAGAAGAAAGTACTTAGATTCGGTGCAGAATGATTTTGAAGTAAAAGGCATCAATGTTAGCATTGAATAGGGGATCATGGAGGAATTTTATTAGAGGTACTATGCTCCAGACTGAACGCTGAAAGGCATAATCAGTCTCTAATGATGATGATGATGATGATGATGTTGATGAGATTAATTTGGAAATCTGTTGGGAATGCTACCTATTTTGAATTACTTTCGCTTGGAATCATATTTATAATACATACCTGTAAAATGTTCACTGTAAACCACTTATAAATTTCATAGTATACTTGGCGCGAAGTTTTCTATACAACTCACGCGTAATCACGTATTTCTTAGGTTATTATCAACATTATGTTCTTGGTAACTAATGTTACTAGCTTATAGCAACCCCGAAAGCCTGTGCTGGAGCCAACACCACCTGGAGACAAGTCCTCGCAACAGCCCGTGTCACGTGACACCAGCTGACTGACTGGCCACTACGAAGCAGTGGGCTGTGTCCCAGCGGCCAGCCAGTCAGCTGGCGATCGCGGCGTGGTCGGTATGACGTGACACGGGCTGTTGTGAGGCCTCTTCTCTAGGTGGTTTTACGGAGCAAGTGTGCCTCGGACAAATGTAGTCTGCAAGACAGCTTCCGGCAGGTCTAGTCTTACGGGCAAACGACCACCACTTGAGTGCTGGCACAGTCTGCTTTCACCGCTACCACCGCGGCCCGCAAGTCCCTGACAAAAATGTTCCTCCGACGGCACCAGTCCCGCCGTTACCGGTTAGAAATAATTAATGTACTCAGAA
The DNA here is from genome assembly GCA_026315105.1 of Locusta migratoria. Taxonomy (NCBI): domain Eukaryota; kingdom Metazoa; phylum Arthropoda; class Insecta; order Orthoptera; family Acrididae; genus Locusta; species Locusta migratoria. Next base: position 167,419,728 of record CM048747.1, on the reverse strand, counting down.
CACGAATGCGGAAGAAATGTCTCTGTCACCTTTGAATGTAGCAGCCCGTTATCGAACTTAGGGAGACTTTCTTTCCGTTACAGGATATCTTACGCCATAGTCCATTAGGAGGGCTGAATAATTTATCCGCTCCGTTCTCCTCTGAGGAACCCGATTCGCGAGGGGAAGACGGGCGGTATGACGTCACGCGCCGGTGCCCGGTAGGAGCTCCGTGACCCGCAGGTGTTGCGCCTCGTGTGGCCGTCCCCGTATCGGAGACATCTGGCGACCTCGCCGCCGCAGAGGAGCTGGCCAACTCCGCGACCTCCGTTCATACGCGCGCCCGTGGCCGGGCGGCCGCCTGACCTTGTCCCTGGTGACCCGCGTAATGGATGACGGCGGTCCGTCGCTGTCAGGAAAAGTCGCGGAGCCGGCCTGTCCTTTTAGCGAGCCGGCGGGGCCGTTCGCCGTGTTTACCTTGCAGGAGCCACTTACGCCAGAGATTCAAAGAACCGCAGCAGGTCAGATCCTAACAGGCAGTGCCGCTGCGGAGACCGTACAGTGAGTCGCGCAATTATTCAGACAGGCATGTTGTAGTTCCCATGGAGATCGGAATCTTTTGGAGACGCCCTAACACTGAAAAATTGAAGCTAGCAAACTTGCTTCGTAAATTCCTTTGTGTGTTGATTTATACCAGCTGCAGGATCCGAAAGAACATACATTACAAATATACAAACTGCCACAGTCTCTACTGATACATCTAGCTATATAAGAATTCTGACCCGCTACACATAGTCCACAAGTAGATTTCTCGGGCGTGCCACTTAAAATATGGAAACAATAATTCACTGTGTAATTCCTAAAGAGTCTTGATTTTCACTCGACTCAGATATTTGAGCAATAACGCAGTCCCAAAGACTTTGCTGCAGTATGAATCAATTGCTGACGATTCATGCACCTACCGCAGATGGACTACACCGCCTTGTAACGCAGTATACCTGGTGATCAAAAAGTCAGTATAAATTTGAAAACATAATAAATCACGGAATAATGTAGATAGAGAGACAAAAATTAGCACACATGCTTGGAACAACGTGGGGTTTTATGAGAAAAAAAAGTTCAAAAATAGATCTCTTGCGCAAATCGTTTGGTGATGATCGTGTGCTCAGCCGCCACATTCTTTAAGCTTGGCCTCCCAGGTCCCCAGACCTCAGTCCGTGCGATTATTGGCTTTGGGGTTACCTGAAGTCGCAAGTGCATCGTGATCTCTAGGGATGCTGAAAGACAATATCCGACGCCAATGCCTCACCATAACTCCGGACATGCTTTACAGTGCTGTTCACAAAATTATTCCTCGACTATAGCTATTGTTGAGGAATGATGGTGAACATTTCCTGTAAAGAACATCACCTTTGCTTTGTCTTAATTTGTTGTGCTAATTATTGCTTTTCTGATCAGATGAAGCGACATCTGTCATTTTTGAACTTTTTGTTTTTTTCTGTTCTAATAAAACCCCATGTTATTCCAAGCACGTGTGTCAATTTTTACCTCTCTCTCTACATTATTCCGTGATTTATTGAGTTTTACAATTTATACTCACTTTTTGATCATCCGGTATATTAGAACCACGGTCAGCGAAGTGTCGTGTACGCCCAAATGTTAAAAAAGCTTTATTCATTCCATTCCATCATAAGAACTTGACGCAATATAAGCTACTAATACAGAAGACCTACGTATTGTTTTATGGGGAAAAGAAATTCCACCTCGACATATTGTTAAATACCTCAGTATTATTTTTGATTTCGCTTTAACATACACACAGGTAATTACATATCTAATTGCCAAGGCAAGAAAGACAGTTGTATTGCTAAAGATGATAGAGGCCGAATTAGAGGGGCTCCGACACCAGCACTGATCTACACCTACAGTAGCTTTAAAAGACAAAACTTAGAACACGCTGCACCAATATGAAACTTTAGTAGAGAAAGGAGAACAAAAGGCCGCAAGTCTAAATCCAAGCAGCAGCAGAGAACAACTCTATCAAATAGCCGAAATTCAACCTTTGGAGGAAAGGCTTATCAAGATAATAGCCGATTATGGAGTAGCTCAAAAAAATGTTCAAATGTTTGTATAGTCTATGGGACTTAACTACGGGCTCATCAGTCCCTAAACTTACAAACTACTTATGAACTACTTACGAACTAGGACGGCACAAATATCCATGCCCGAGGGGGGATTCGAACCCCCGACCGTAGTGGCCGTGCAGACCGTGACTGCAGCGCCTTAGTCTCCTCGGCCACCGCGGCCGGCTATGGAGTAGACAAACCAACAACTCAAAGAGAACAGTGCTGTTGTTACAAGCTCCAATCATGCTCAATCGACCTAGGCACAAATATCCGTACCCGCCGAATGCCAAGGCGCAGGCGATAAACAAGGTACACCCAGAAATTAATAATATGGAAATTAAGGTGATCAGGATCACTATCAGCAAAGGTGGCGGCTGGTGTTTCAGATGACTGGGGTTCACTCCCCCCCTCCCTCCCCCCCTCCCCGCGCTCAGCGGCCAAAGATATATTTTCGTTAACAGATCTGCATATTGTCTTACGTCGGTTTGTTTGCGCTTATTTATTTCACACTTTTGTTCCAGGCTGAGTAATTTGTTTATAAAATGTACTGAAAGTTGCAAATTTTTCTTTGATAATAAACACCAAGAACATATGAATATGCTCATGAACACTACAGAACAGTAAGCAAATGAATCTGTTATGGTGAAGAGATAAGCTACCTTCTGGTCACGTGACACTGTAAGCAGCACCCCCTCCTATCTTTACACATGCGCAAAGGCTGCTCACCCCCACATTTTTTCAAACACTTAGAGATTTGTTACAATGAAGAGTATAAATATCATTTACCCTCAAAATAGCGACACATTTGCTAAAACGTCAGAAGATATGAAGCAACAGCAATACAAAAGTAATTGTTATTCCCGTACCTGTTAAAAAGAAAATTGGGTTTTCCAGTCGGGGTCTCGAACCTAATACCTCCGACGACGCAGCGCGATGCCTCTACCAATATTAATTTTCTTGCTAGGTGGAGAGTGGTGACTTCTTTATTAGTATTCATGATCGTATCTCCAGAAGACTTTTACAGTTGTCACGTCTTTAATTTATAATTATTAGATATTTTTCCACATATGACGTGTTTTTGATTAATCTTCAAGGCGCCGAAAACAAATACGAAGGTCGTATATTGCCTTAATGGAGGCTTTGTGGATGCGCAAGGCGATACGCAGTTGCTCCAATGCCTTTGCTTCGGGATAATTCGTGCGTACCCGCCCGCCAAAGCTCGAGTAGTCAAGAGCTGGTGACTCTACCAGCTCTAACGCCAATGTTATAAGCGGCGTTTCCCCTCGCCACTGCCGCAGGTGCGCCCCATATGCTGCCTCCAGGGGGTCCAGCAGAGAAGTGGAACCTCAGCCGCGCATGCGCATTGCAGTGATGCGGCCACTGTCGCCTATGACTCTCCGCGACGTAAAACGTTTCTCAAGAGAAAAAAATTACTTTGAATGTGTGAATAAAATGCTCAGAGGAATGAAATGAAGATTGATTGTTGGAAAACACATTTTATTTTATTTATTTATTTTCTTTTTTTCACGGGGGTTCACTGAACGCGTGTACACATAGGACGCGCCGCCACTGAATAATAGCAACCCGCACTGAGGCTTTTTCAGGGAAGTTTCTCCTAAGAAATATACTGGGTTATGAAAAAGTCATTATAAATTTGAAAACTTAATAAATCACGGAATAATATAGATAGAGAGGTAAAAATTGACACACATGCTTGGAATGAAATGGGGTGGTATTAGAACCTACAATAAATAATAAATAAAATAGAAAATAAAAAATAAAAATAAAAACTAAGTATTGCTAGACGCGAGAATGATTTGTGCGCATCGTTTGGTCATGATCGTGTGCTCAGCAGCCACTTTCGTCATGCTTGGCCTCCCAGGTCCCCAGACCTCAGTTCGTGCGATTATTGGCTTTGGTGTTACCTGAATTCGCAAGTTATCGTGATCGACCGACATGTCTAGGGATGCTGAAAAACAACATCGGAAACCAATGCCTCACCATAACTCCGGACATGCTTTACAGTGGTGTTCACAACATTATTCCTCGACTACAGCTATTATTAAGGAATGATGGTGAACATATGGAACATTTTCTGTAAAGAACATCGTCTTTGCTTTAATTTGTTATGCTAATTATTGCTTTTCTGATCAGATGAAGTGCCATCTGTCGGACATTTTTGAACTTTTTTCCGTGGTCTAATAAAACCCCACGTTATTCCAAGCATGTGTGTCAATTTTTATCTCTCTATCTACATTATTCCGTGATTTATTAAGTTTTCAAATTTATACTGACTTTTTGATCACCCGGTAAATAAAGCGGGTAACCTCCCGCGAATACGAAGATGATGATCAAGTAATAAATGAAAAGAAACTGCATGTTAAGACTATTCTCATACAAAAATTTAAATGAAAAGTGTCATCACTTCATAAAGTTTTGTTCCATGGCTTAAACTTCCTTATATGTTCGACAAAGGGGCCCACCATTCTATCGAGGAAAAGAATGAAGAAAAATAAAAGTTATCGACGAGATGTACTAACACTGATCTCCATATGGTAGGGTAATTTTCTCTGATGAAAGGAGAGGCTCATACAGTAGTGAGGATGATTAATTCTCTTTCCTTCGCATCATTGCTTTTCTATTTGTCGCTACTTTCTAATTGATAGCATACGTACACTAATGAGCACACCGTCGCGTGTCCGACCGAATGCGCCGACGCGAACATGGACAGTTGGAGCCCTCGGCCATCAACTCGCGTGTGAGCAGACCCGCTGAAAGAGCTCGGCCCATTTATACACGTTTCACGCGGCGCTAACGCTACCTTAATTACGCGCTGCCTTTCGCGGTCCAGTGTGCGTTACTCTACGCATTACGCCGGCTTTGCAGCGGGCAGTCGCATCTCTCAAAGCGTCAAAGCAGCTTTTGTGCTTAATGCGACTCGCAAAGGCAAAAGAAAATCCGAGACGTTTGTGCGGAAGAAACAGTGACCTTGGACGTCGCTGCGGGAAAGAAACAGAGAGAGAAACGGAGAGAGCACCATTATTACTTAACGGAGAGCAGAGCCGCTGAGAGTGGCGAAAGAGAGAGAGGGGCATGCCTCAGAGAGCTCTGGCTGCCAAAAAACAGAAGCGGTGAGAGATGAAGGCGCCCGCAGGCGTTCGACTGATAGGAACGCTTCTGCTGGCTGCGGTTCTTGCCGCCATGCATCTCTGCACGTGTGACCTTGATAGTGGCAGACAGATGCATCCCGCCACATTGCTCTTTTGCTCTTGGACCAGGATCAGAGGCGAAAAGAGGGCGTGTTGTCACACGTGACAAAACTCATCTCATCTCACGATGTACCATGGTGTTTTACAGGCTGTTGCACCAGTTTAGGATCAACTATGGGGTCAGGTGAGCTACCAACATACATATGTTGTTGTTGTTGTTGTGGTCTTCACTCCGCAGACTGGTTTGATGCAGCTCTCCACGCTAGCCTGACCTGTGCAAGTCTCTTCATCTGATAATACGTTCGGCAACCTACACCCTTTTGAATCTGCTTACTGTATTCGTCCCTCGGTCTCCCTCCACGATTTTTACCCCACACACTTCCTTCTAATGCTAAGTTGACAATTCCTTGATGTATCAGAATGTGTCCTACCAATCTATCCCTTCTCTTAGTCAGGATATGCCAGAAACTCCTTTTCTCCACAATTCTGTTAAGCACCTTCTGATTAGTCACATGATCTACCCACCTAATCTTCATCATTCGTCTGTAGCACCACATTTCAAAAGCTTCTATAATATTTTTGTTTGGACTCCTTATCGTCCACAATTCACTGCCATACAATGCTACACTCCAGACAAATGCTTTCAGAAAGGACTTTCTAACATTTAAATTAATATTGGGTGTTAACAAGTTTCGCTTCTTTCGAAACGCTTTTCTTCCCGTAGCCATTCTCCATTTTATATCTTCTTTACTTTGGCCATCAGAAGTTATCTTGCTACCCAAATAACAAAATTCATCTACTACTTTTATTGTCTCATTACCTAATCTAATTCCTTCAGCATCGTCAGATTTTATGACATTACATGCCATTACCTTCGTTTTACTCTTGTTAATGTGCATCTTATATCTTCCTTTCAAGACACTGCCCATTCCATTCCATTGCTCTTCCAGATCCTTTGCAGTCTCTGACTACTATGTCATCGGCAAACCGAAGAGTTTTTATTTCTTTTCCCTGTACTTTAATTCCCTCTCAAAATTTCTCCTTCCATTCCTTCACTGCCTGCTCAATTTAAAGATTGAACAACATTGGCGAAAGGCTACAACCCTGTCCTTCTCCGTTTCCAACCTCTGCGTCCCTTTCTTGCCCTTCGACCCTAATAACCGGTCTGGCTTTTCTACAGGTTGAATATAACTCTTCGCTCCCTATATTTTACCCCTGCTACCTTCAGAATTTGGATGAGTGTATTCCAGTCGACATTGTCAAAAGCTTTCTCCAAATCTACAAATGCCAAAAACGTAGATTTGCCCTTCCTTAGCCTACCTTCTAAGATAAGTAGTAATGTGAGTATTGCCTCCCGTGTTCCTACATTTCTCCTAAATCCAAAATGATCTTCCCCGAGGTCAGATTCCACACCTTTTTCCAGTCGTCTGTAAATAATTAGTGCTAGTATTCTGCAACCATGACTTATTAAACTACTGTCTGCACTTGCTTTCTTTGGAATTGGTATTACGATATTCTTCTTGAAGTCGGAAGGTGTTTACCCTGTCTCATAAATCTTGCGTACCAGGTTGAACATTTTTTTTCATGAGTGGCTCTCCTAACTTACTTTGTATAGGCCCTCTATATATTCCTCCCACAGTTCAGCTTTATATATAGTAATGTATTTCATTCAGATAACGGTTAAAATTCTGTGTGCCTGATAAAAGTACAAAACTGTACTATCTCAGCTCTTTACTTGAGGTTTACATTGCGTTTACCTACAGCGAGGCACCATGGGGCTACCAAAATAGTGAAAAACTAATTCTAGTTGCCCTCTAATATGGCGTTTGATCCCCTTGGACGGCCAGTACAGGTCTGCGTGGCAGAGATAATATGAGGTTATCAGTCAGCTCTTAACGGGTATTTGGCAATTCTTCCATGAATCTGAATCTTAGTGTTTTACGTCCCGTCGACAGCTTGGTCATTAGAGACGGAGCTTACGCTAGGATTTGTGGGTAAGGATGGAGGAGGGAAATCGGCAGTGCCCTTTGAAAGGAACCATCCCGGCATTTGCCTGGAGTGATTTAGGGAAATCACGGAAACCTAAATCTGGATGGCTGGAGGTGGATTTGAAGCACCATCCTTCCGAATACGAGTCCAGTGTGTTACCACTGAATTCCACCATGATTGTAATATCCAGCTCTCCAACCTTTAAGAGAGGTGCTGGTCTGGCTGCAAGGTGCTTGTCAAGTACATTCTATAAATACTTAATCGGGTTTAAGTCCGGTAAACAAGCTGGCTACGTCATTCAATTTCCTCAGCTTCAAGCATTTTGTACGCCAGGGCAACTCTGTAGGGACGAGCGTTATCGTCCAGCACAATAAAAGGTCGAGGTATTTGTCTATATATCTTTGGACAGTCAAAGCGCCACTCTGAACGACGCAAAGATCCGTACGTCCCACACCATTCGTCCACCACCTTTATATGGTGGTGTTTCCTTGAGCGTCTTGAATTATCTTAGATATAAAGGCAAAAAGACAGGGGTCTATTGAACAGTTTTCTTTGTGTAGGTACCATAGAGAAACGGTAATAGGTATTAAATCGAGAGGTTTTGTTGGCAAAAGTCTTATCCACCTGTCGCTAAATATCTGGTGAAGGTGCTGACAGACGTTGCACGGAAAGTGGACTGGTGTGCTTTAATGTAGGGAACACATGTTCCGGTGGATATGCAACGGTACATCCATCAAATGCTCCACCAGTATCGTACATAAAAGCCAAGTATCTGTGACATGTAAGATGAATCAACAGCACTAATGCCGAAATAACATGAAATCCACAGGGGTTTGTGGTATGGGGATTTTACGTACCCAAAACATGACTGTTACAGCGGTTGAATGTTACTTCATTTGTTAAATGCGCCTTGTCTATGAAAATAATGATCCGAGCAAATTCTTGAACCAAGGTCGTAGATAACATGCGAGATGAGGCAGTAGTTCTGACACCCCCCCCCCCCCCTAAATCTCTGTCACAATGAAACCCGAGTTTTCTTTACACTTCGACTCGGATTTACTGTACAAATGTTTATAAAGCTGTGGGACCAAACTGCAATGGTCATCGGCCCCTGTACTTAAAAACTACCTACAGTAACTTCATTTAAAACTTCCGGGCTCATAAGTCGTGGTCGATTTATAAAACATTCCCCTAACGTTTCATCTTCGGCTGCGGAAGACATCTTCAGAGGTCTTCTCTACCTCCGCAGCCGAAGATGAAACGTTAGGGGAAAGTTATATAAATCGACCACGGCTTATGAGCCCGGAAGTTTTAAATGAAATAGACGCCGGCCGTGAAATCTTACATTGTATGATCATACATACAATAACTTATGCTAAGGTCAACATACACATCCATGCCGGAAGGAGGACTCGAACCTCCGAAGGGCTGCTCCCGTCCGACGTTCGAGTCCTTCCTCGGCTTTTTGGGTGTGTTTTGCCTTTATGTAAATTTGTTTATTTGTAAGTCTAGGGACATATGACTATAGCAGTTATGTTCCACAGGTTTACAAACTTTTGAACATTGGAAAAGCAAGTTGTAAAATAAGCATTAAATCATCGGGGAGGCTCACTTGTGCGTTCCAAAGTGCCGCCATCATCCAACCAGCACAATGTGGGCAGTAAGTTAAAAATAATGGTCTATTGTGGCCCCGTATTTCTGGGAGCCTACGTAATGTAGTTTGCAGAGCCAATGGGCAGCGGACGAGTGTAAATTAGTGATTTCGCTTTAAAATGTAAGCTGAGAAGGTATGCAGGGAGAACTTTGGAGATTAAGCTAAAGTTCAGGGAGAAGACAGAAAAGAGCAAATATCAATTGCATGGAATGAACCTTGAAAGAAGGAACAAGAGAAAAACAAGGGTAAGCGAATGTTTTGTCAGAAAACCGGACGATGCTGAAAGAATGAAATTAGGTAACGAGACAAAAGTAATAGATGGCTTTTGTTATTTTGGTAGCAAAATAAGTTCTGAGGGCCGAAGTAAAGGAGACATAACATGCAGAATGGCTATGGGAAGAAAAGCGTTTCTGAAGAAGCGAAATTTTTTTCGCTTCCAATATTAATTCAAATGTTATGAAGTCCTTTCTGAAAACATTTGTCTTTAGCATTGTATGTGAGTGCAACATGGACGATAAGGGCCGGCCGCGGTGGCCGAGGGGACTGAGGCGCTCCAGTCACGGTCTGCACGGCCACTACGGTCGGGGGTTCGAATCCCCCCTCGGGCATGGATATTTGTGCCGTCCTTAGTATAAGGTAGTTGATAAGTAGTTTGTAAGTTTAGGGACTGATGACCCCGTAGTTCTGTCCCATAAGCTTAACAAACATTTGAATTTGGACGATAAGGAGTTCATACAAAAATATGATACAAGCTTTTCAAATGAGGTGTTACATGAGAAAGATGAAGATAAGACTAACTAATGAGGAGGTACTCAACAGAATTGTGAAGAAATGTAGTTTCTGGCATACCCTAAGAGAAGGGATAGGTTGCTGGAACACATTTTGAGACATCAAGAAATCGACAATTTAGCATTAGAAGGAAGTGTGTGGGGTAAAAATCATAGAGGAAGACTGCGGATCAAATACAATAAGCAGATTCAAAAGGATGTAGGATGCCTTTGATATTCTCAGATGAAGAGGCTTGCGCAGTGCAGGGTAGCGAGGAGAGCTGCATCAAACCAGTCTCAGGACTGAAGATCACAACAACAACATGTAAGGCCTGGACAACGTTGATTTCTTGTGTACCATGGAGGTGCTATTGTTGGGTATGGACTTGTTTCTAGCATTTGGTCCCCTTACTGTGCCCACGAAAACGCGACACGCTCAGGATATGAACACATCACGTAGGCAATGTGTACTGCGTATACCAGAGAAATAGTTCGGTGACCATGAGTGTTATCAGCAAGGCAGGGAACGCTTTCATAAAGCAGATTCCTCAAATAAGGCAAGACATTGGACTAAAATTCAGCTTTGAATATTCAGTAACGCCTTTACCTCCACAGTGACTACCCAAATATTATGTTATGAAATATTATAAAAGCTTATAATGTTGAAGAAAGAAGGTGCATTCAATTTTTCACATAGAGGTAGACCACAATGATATCTATCTCACCGTGTAAATCAAGGAGAACAAAAACTTTTGGAGTCTCTTTGAACCACTGTGGCCCTAAGGGAATGCTATAACTTAACCTACATTTGAAGATTTAAAATCTATGTTGCACCTATACCCAGCGATGCCAACCACTTTTATAATTCTCTTATTGGAGATAATCAAGTCATTAGGTATAGTCTATTTTGAAGAAGATGCACAGTGATGGCAGAAACGTTACATAATGTACAAAACAGAACGCTGTGTTTAATCCATATTACCTCTCTGCGTAGTGTTTGCTATCATATTAAATAAATATGTTGTATTAAAAGAGCGTGTTATATTAAACAGTGTGTGTGTGTGCTCGTTATAACCATATCAACAACATCAAAATATCTACAACGTAGTGGGTGATTTATTATTCCTGAACCTAGAATATTAGTTTATCGCTGTAGCTCAGCGCGTTGGGTCAGAGGCCTTGCTGACCTCTGCAATTTCAGAATACCAATATTATAAATAATAATAATAATAAAAGCAAAATGAAAAACTCGGCCGTGCAAAATTTTGATATAATTCCGTGCCATGTTGTCTGTGACAGGCTGAGTCTAGATCTGTCACAGGGATAAGTATTTATTTTATTTTAATTCCTGAAATTCACTAGCCCGCCCAGAGTGCCGACCTGAACTTAATGCAAAACATTTCAGACCACTAGCTGCCTTGTTTCGTTGCTTGAGTTAAGGATGGATTGCCGTTCCTTCAAAATTTTCAAATGTTTGAACAAAACTGATATCGTCATCAGTTCTTAGACTAACAAACTACTTAAACTAACATCTTTGAACATGGCTGGTTAACAACAACCGTAATCCAATTATTTTTAACAATTTTATATATCAGCCAGCCGGTTGCCTAGATTTAAGGTACTTGACCTAGGTTTCGTTGTCGCTAGGGACAACTTCATCAGAAGAATTAAAAACAGTTACATGAAACACGTGACATCAAAAATATTACGAGCAGAATTGCTCAAGCCGATTACAATAAAAACTAGCCACGCAAATAAAATCAACTGGATGCCCTTCACACCACACTGATTTTATTTGTATGGAAAGAATGCTAATTGTAATCGACTTGAGCAATTCTGCTCGTAATATTTTTGACGTCATGTGTTTCATATAACTGTTTTTTATTCTTCTGATGAAGTTGTCCCTAGCGACAACGAAGCCTAGGTCAAATACCTTAAAACTACGCAACTGGCTGGTTGATATATAAAATTGTTAAAAATACTTAAACTAACTTACTCTAAGGACAACACACACACACACACACACACACACACACACACACACACACACACACACACACCAATGCCCGAAGGAGGACTCCAACCTCCGGCGGTAATGGTCGCCCAATTCGTAGCATGACGCCTTAGACTTCGCGGCCATTCCGCTCCTTCGCGGACATTTATAGGACTCAGTGAAAGTTTTTACAGCGGAGTCCATGCGTACATACAGCCGAAGGCCAGATTAGTCACGAATACCTTCAGGTTTGGAAAAACGTCCAAAGCCCCTTCACTTCCTAACAACAAAACTTAACGTAGAAGGAAGAGCCCCAATTAACAAGGAGAATGTAGATGACTTGAAAATCTAGAGCTGTACACTCAAGGCTATGAGTCCATCTACAAGCAACTTTTCAATTGACCTACCGGTAACCGTAAACAAGATGACTGATATTCTTATTTCTTATCCAGAAGATGAGGACTAGATTAGTTAACGGAAGATTATAATATTACGAAATTAGTAGTGACTAACAAAATGTTCAAATGTTTGTTAAGCTTAAGGGACTTAACTGCGGGGTCATCAGTCCCTAAACTTTACTTATGAACTACCTTATACTAAAGACGACACAAACATCCATGTCCGAGGGGGGATTCTAACCCCCGTCGGGGAGCGACCTCGCGACTAACAATTTGTAATATATAAGATTAGTTATTTCTTTTTTCCAAGATTTCCTTAATATATTTTAATAAATATGAGTTAAATAAAAGCTGTTTTCTCACTAGTGAAATGCATTTTCTTCACCGGGAACTCCATGTAAATAAATATAAATATTATTTATTTTCGTAAAATTCACTTCTTGCACAAACAACGTTTGTGAATTAAAACAATGTAAAATCAACAATGGACTTAGAGTTAAAAATAGCATATCAGTACATTTGCAAAATATGTCATCTTACACATCAGTTAAAGGTCTGTTAAAAATTTCAAGTACGGAAACAGTTTTAGTTTATTAGTTATTTCGGAATGAGAAAACGTTACAAGTGTAGCTTCTGAAATAACTGATTCAATTATGTATAAATCGTTAACATTTGGTCACAGTGTACGTTACGCTGTATAGGTTTCGGCAACTAAATCGGAATTTTGAAAGCTTTACACTGATTTATGTAAGTACGAGTAGTTATCACGTAAGCAACATCGTCGACACCCACATTCAATATAACCCCAACATTAAAAACACATTCTACTCTGTGACAGGTGGCTTAAGAAAGTGGGCAGCCTAGTTATAAGGCGGCCGCGGTGGCCGAGGTGACAGGCGCTCCAGTCACGGTCTGCACGGCCACTGCGGTCAGGGGTTCGAATGCCCCTTCGGGCGTGGATATTTGTGCCGTCATTAGTCTTACCTAGTTCATAAGTAGTTTGTAAGCTTAGGGACCGATGACCCCGTAGTTAAGTCCCATAAGTTCTACAACCATTTGTACCTAGTTATGAATAAATTGCTTAAAATCAATTAATTAAAAATGTGTTTCTTTGAAAATTTGAAAGCGGCAAGACGCGAAGAAGAAAACCATCATGCTATCCCACGACAATTCTGTCAATTAATTACGCAATAGATAACAAAAACGAGAAAATGAACTGTGGCTTTCAGACGAAGACCGTTTCCACCTAAGGATTTGAGATATTGGGCGCAATACAATCTTACAAATCTACACCGGCGTCCATTGTACACGAACAAAATGACCTTGTGTGCTATGCCACCCAACGGTGTGATGGCCCCTTATTTTCTTGAGGACCAGAATGGCCATGCGATTACAGTCACATAAAATCGTTCCTTTGTCGTTTTTCATACCTTTGTTGTGCAACAGCTATATACATTTCCACAACTTATTAACACAGCCTCGTTTCAACAAGATGCATTTATATCACGCACAGTACGAATGCTGTGCTTCAATTGTCTGGGGAACTTGTAAATCGAGAAACGGTGACATTTAAATGGTATCACAGATCACTTGATCTGTATGCTTGCGATTTATTTATGTGGGTTCACTTTAAAAGCGAAGAGTTCCTTAGTCGACCAACGGAAAAATTAAAAGCTAAGAGCCAAGAAGGAACAGACGCAATTCCAATTGAGGTGTTGTGTCAAACAAAGAGCGATACAACGAAGAGACCGCAGGAATGTTTGCACAGACAAGGAGCTCAGCCGGCCGCGGTGGCCAAGCGGTCTGCGGCGCGCCAATCACGGTCTGCAAAGTCACTACGATCGGGGGTTCGAATCCCCCCTCGGGCATGGATATTTGAGCCGTCCTTAGTAATAGGTAGTTCATAAGTACCAGAATGAAACATTTACTCTGCAGCGTAGTGTGCGCTGATATGAAACTTCCTGGCAGATTAAAATTGTGTGCCGGAACCGGGACTCGAACCTGGGACATTTACCTTTCGCAGGAGAGCTTCTGTGAAGTTTGGAAAGTATGAGGCGAGGTACTGGCGGAAGTAAAGTTGTGAGGCGGCATCGTGAGTCGTGTCGGGGTAGCACAGTTGGTAGTGCGCTTGCCCGCGAAGGCAAAGGTCCCAGGTTCGAGTCCCGGTTCCGGCACACAATTTTAATCTGCCAGGAAGTTTCAGTTCATAAGTAGTTTGTAAGTTTAGGGACTGATGACCCCGTGGTTAACTCCCATAAGCTCTACAAGCGTTTAAACAAGGAGCTCAGTGAAATTTAGTTTTTGAAATAACATCTTGCAAGATGTTATTTCAAACACTAAATTTCACTGTATATATTCTAGAATTACATTATTTTTACTATTAAATGAAATAAAATTTAATTTTTTTTTCATAAAATGATTTAGTTTCCAAAATTTCCAGTTTCTCTGAACCGCCATGTATCATCAATAGGCCGGACGGTATTCTCAACATCGTATTCAACAAGTTTTTGCAGCGACTTGCATCCCATTCACAGCAAGGAAAACAATCACGGATGCTCTCCCTCAATTCACAACTGGAACGGAAGGGAGAGTGGAAAAGGGTTTAACGTTTGCCGATTTAATGAGAGGAGGAGCAGAAATTCATTGGAGAAAGTTGGTGAAGAAAACCGGGCGCGTCCGTTTCTAAGAAAGCAATCGGTCATTTGCCTTATGCTATTTAAGAAACAGTGGAATTAAAAAACCGTATTTGCGTACAAACTTTCTGAACTGGATGCATGTCCAATGCTTTACAACTGCGCCACCTCCCTTGTTATTATTAAAGTTGTTGTAATTTTTAAACTGTGAGGCATTTTATATTGTCTAGCGAATTTCAGTGCCTGGCAAAGGGTTCTTCAAACAGCTTTCATAATATTCTTAAGCGTACCATTTTACTGCGTGATTCATAAATGAGGAAAAATATTCCGTGCAAATTTTCACACACTGAGCTACAAACATAAATTCGTTTTCCGCATGTCCCCATGCCAATAAATGACAATACAACTGAATGGTAAAAGTCTGGAAATATGAAGTCGATTTTGGGTGTTAGTGTGCACAGACATTGGCTAAGGGGACAGATCGGCAACAGGGCACAACATGCAAGTGTTGTAAGTAGTCTAGCCAGTCAAGAGAAGGCGAGGCATGCGGCTTCAAGCGACGGTCTGTGTGACACTAGCAGCAATGACAGCGCTCACATCTATCTCTGTTCGCTGGCCGGTATTATGTATTGTGGCTAATTGGCACAGGGAAAGGAAATTGTGTCCTGTTGCCGATCTGTAACCCTTGGCCAATGTTGGTGCACAGTAACACCCAAAAGTCCACTACATATTTCCAGATTTTTACCATTCAATTGCATTGTCATTTATTGATATGCGGAAAACGAATCTATGTTTGTAGCTCAGTGTGTGAGAATTAGCACGAAATATTTTTCGTCATTTATGACTCACCCTGTATAATAATGTACGGAAACAAGGAACACCTAAATCATTCTGTTTTCGACCTGATTTCTCCTATTTCATCATATCTCCCGATGTAGGTGAGTGCAAACAAAATACATATGTTCACATTCAGAGTACAAAGTTCTTGAAAGAAATTTCGTAAATACATCTCGCTACAATGTATACGCCCTTCCTTTAATGATTTCATACCATTAAGTGCTTTATTTTTGTGACACTGTTATCCCCTGCATCCCTTGCATCGGTCTTCTCCGACCTTTTCCTAGGGTCTGGGGTCTGTCAGTCCCAAAGTCCCAACTGATGAGGATCTAACTTAACCATAAAAAAAGATAGATAAGTGGGGTTACACACTTAGTAGGTTGTATTTTTCATTCTTTGTATGAAACTCAGCCTTGGGTTCGTTCCCCACGATATTTTCTATCTATTTGTCCGTATATCAGTTGTTGATAATTATAATTCCTAAGTATTTAGTTGAATTTACTGCCTTTAGATCTGTCTGATTTATCGTATAAATGAAGTTTAAGTTATTTAGTGCTCATAAGGATGACCTCATACTGTTCATTATTTAGGGTCAATTGCCAATTTAGCAAAATGAAGATATCTTATTTAAATCGTCTTGCTTTAGATTATCTGGTAACTTTACAAACTGATAAACGACGGAATCATGCGCCTAAGAGAGCTGCTTAGTTTACCTGCTCAATCGTTCATAAATATAAGGAATAGTAGGGGTCCTTTAACACTGTGTAAGAAAGTAATCCGTATCAGTCCAGTTACACCAATAACTGCTGTAATGGCTTTGTGTTTCACGTTTCTGTGATCACAGGCTTTG
Source organism: Locusta migratoria (assembly GCA_026315105.1). Classification (NCBI taxonomy): domain Eukaryota; kingdom Metazoa; phylum Arthropoda; class Insecta; order Orthoptera; family Acrididae; genus Locusta; species Locusta migratoria. The sequence continues at coordinate 167,403,293 of CM048747.1, read as the reverse complement.
AATGCATTGCTATTTAACGTGACAAAACACATGGGAACCTTTAGTTACATTTGAGGTGCTACGTAGTATCGAATAGTTATATGTGATGAGGTTCTTTGCGTTCTGTTGTTCAAAATATTTCTTGTGAAGTAAGATTGCCTTTACTTTTGTTGCCATTAATTATTGTAATTGAGTGTTTTAATATATTTAATTTTATGAATTTTCAGTTTGATAGTTGATTTATTATATTTTCTTTTCCTTTGGTTTTGTCTTTTCTTGGCTCTTGTTTGGCGGAAACTAACCGGAACTAGTAACAGACATGAGCGGAAAAGAGACCTCCTTTTGAACAATTTGTAGAGACGCAAACCCTGCCTGTAATAATTCAATGTACTTCCTTTCCGGCTTACATTGAAAAGATATAAATGAAGAGTATATTATGTAAATGAGACCTCGCTACGCTCTGCCGTAACGTCGTAGCAACGACAGTGAGAGCTATATCCAAGACGACTGCCTTCTAAAGGTAAGCCACGTAGATGAAAGATTCGTCGCGTGTCTGTGACTTAAAAGCGTATCTCGCTCGGTACGTAGGTAAGTCACCTTGGAGTAGAAGTGTAAGATAACTAATAGTTTACGCACAAAGAGCAGTGATTTATCAAGGGTGATAGCAACTGCAAATGTACAAGAGTAAATTATAAAAGTAATCTGCAGTTAACCAAGATCCATCTCGCGATTTTCTTATCAACATTCGGCATACTGCTCTTGCATTTAAAATGATAAAAGATAAAATTGTGAAGTATTTCATTAATATATACTCTGCGCAAACAACACTTGTTCTACGTTTCTCCTTGAAGTTCTCCAATGTTAGCACTAACAACTGCTTGGCGCGGTGTTTCAGGTACCTTAGAACGCGAAACCGCTAAATAAAGGTATGTGAATCGAACTGTGACAGTTGTAACCCCAAGCTGTTCTTTCATAGGGAAATATTAATTTCGTTTAAGTTGCAGAGATAACCGTAGAATTACTGTTCATTTCAAACAAAGCTGATGAAACACGTGATCAGTAAGGGGTATTGCTAAATACTGATTGTTGATTAAAACATACGAAATGCTATTTTATCATTGGCAATTCCAAATTTGTTGTATACTTTTTTCATTGTTTATCGCTTCAGCAAACGTGTTGTTGCGCTATTTGTGTGAGCGAGACTGCTCAATATAAAGAGAAACCCATATAACGGTGTAAAATGTCGAGATAGTACACAGATTCAACACAAGTAACTTTTCGATAAATGTTTGATAACGGGAGACTTCCGTAAACCGAGGCCTTCTTAACATAAATTCCATTCGAAATTTCCGTCAGTAGACTGTTTACAGAAAGCATGAAATGTAGCAGCTTGGCTTGCTGGAGTGTGTAAGTAAATGTATAAACATTTGATGTTTGTGCTTATAGCGGTGGAGTAGCGGAAACGGAATATACAGTCCATGTATGCACTGAATGTAAACATAACAAACATTCCTGTTCAACGTATTGCCTAGCAGTTTACCGCTGCCATATATCAACCAATCTAGAAAATGGAAAATGGAAATGACTGCGACGAAGTGTTCTCTGATGAAGTACTTATTTACAACTTCGTACTAAACGCAGTATTGATGTTTATATTTATTCTAATATTCCTCACACAACGCTGAACATATATAATGCGCCATAGCTGGGTGCTTCGAGATCTTTATAGAGGCTTATTAGAAACAACGAAAAGAGCAGCACCGGCCGTTTCTTTTATTATAGCAAATCGATTTCGGTTACTGAGGGGTTGTCTTGAGTGATGTTGCAGCAAATTAACAGCAAATGTTAAATTAATTACAAACTAATGCATAGATCTGACAGATTCCATTTTATAATGTATAGATAGTGCTAGGTAATAATTTTAGGTTTCAGGTATACGTTAAACGTATACATAAAAAAAGTACAATGAAATAGACCAAACTACTACGACTTTATACAAATCCGCATTTATAAAAAATTAGACCACAAATTGACATTAAAACTCTGTGTCTCAATAATAGTAGGCCCTACACCTACACAATATTGTCAAAACAGATAAGTGCGTACTTCGAAAGCACAAATGATGTAAATAACTTCAACAAGTTTAAAATGAGTCAAAATACGACTTTTAATTCACGTATACTATTAAATACAAATTTCATATAACAGATACACACATTGAGATAAATAGTTGGAGCCTAAATGTAGTATTTTAATTTGTGTATTTTGACGTATTTCAAATACTCCTGTATTCGTTATTTAATATCTGCAAAACATTGTTATTCATCTTATTATGTAGTTCCGTTGTAGAGAGGCCATATTGTGTTAGATTATATTGGGTTGTGTTCTTGACAAGGTGTGTTTTCTCTGGTTGTCCTGAAATTATATTGTGCAACATTCAACAATGGCAATAAAAGATTTATTAAGAAAAGTTTAAACAAGTGAGTTCGTCATTTAACGTCGACCACCATTTCATTTAAGTTAAGGTAGCTCCGAAGTACATAGTATTTCTGTCAGAGACCACAAAGGATCTGGAAGAGCAGTTGAATGGAATGGACAGTGTCCTGAAAGGAAGATATAAGATGAACTTTTTACTCTTCTTAGAGTAAAACGAAGGTAATGGAATGTAATATCAGAAAATCAGACGATGCTGAAGGAATTAGATTAGGTAATTAGACAATAAAAGTAGTAGATGAATTTTGTTATTTGGGTAGCAAGATAACTTCTGACGGCCGAAGTAAAGAAGATATAAAACCCAGAATGGCAATGGGTAGAAAAGCGTTTTTCAAGAAGCGAAACTTGTTAACATCCAATATTAGTTTAAATGTTAGGAAGACCTTTCTGAAAGCATTTGTCTGGAGTGTAGCATTGTATGGCAGTGAAACGTGGACGATAAGGAGTTCAGACAAAAATATGATAGAAGCTTTTGAAATGTGGTGGTACAGACGAATGATGAAGATTAGATGGGTAGATCACGTAACTAATGAGGAGGTGCTCAACCGAATCGGGGAGCATAGGAGTTTCTGGCATACCCTGACTAAGAGAAGGGATAGACTGGTAGGGCAAATTCTGCGACATCGAGGAATTGTCAACTTAGCATTAGAAGGAAGTGTATGGGGTGAGAATCGTAGAGGGAGACCGAGGGACGAATATAGTAAGCAGATTCAAAAGGATGTAGGTCGCCGAACGTATTCTCAGATAAAGAGACTTGCGCAGGACACGGTAGCGTGGAGAGCTGCATCAAACCAGTCTGCGGACTGAACACCACAACAACAGCTCCGAAGTAAACCGGGATCAACGGACTTCAACTACGACGCAGACCGGCCATCTGACACGAATATCTAACCCGAGATAAGTGGTTTTTTGTTTTATAACGTGTACCCCACCATCCCCCCGCGTCCTGTTAATAGAACTGTGTTTTGCGATACGGACACTGTCTGGACCAACTTTTGGGATCGGTGAACTAGAGATTCTTCACAACAGCTATAGATAAATAGAAAACATTAAATAATTCTTAGTGTTGCAATATTTTTATTCTCCAATTACGCGGTTCGTTCTGCTAGCACATCGTCAGACTGGAAAAAGACAAATGTTTTGTTCAGTCCGTGTACCTGGCGGCCAGCGAATCTAATGTGACGAAGGTGAGTAAATTTTGAAAAGTCAGAATTACTTGGGCGGAGATGGAGCCAGAGAACTATCTATAGCTGTGGCTGACTTTTCAAAATTTACTCACCTTAGCCACATTAGATTCGCTGCCCGCCAGTTGCACGGACTGTAACAAAACATTTGTCTTTTTCCAGTCTGACGATGCGCTAACAGCGCGAAACGCATGATTGGAGAATAAAAATATTGCAACAGAGAATTGTTTAATTATTCAACACTGTTGCTGCACCAGCCGCCACCACCACCACGACCATGGAATGGAATAAAATGTGTAAAATAATAATAATAATAAAACACTGACGATGGCAAAGAGATGACGAAACGTTTCTGGGTGATAAGTGCAAACAATATTTTGCGTATCAAGGGTACCTGATACCCTAGGATTTTATGTGGTAGGATAAGGTAGTTGAATGATGGGCTACAAATGTGGAGTGCGTGCGTCATAGCACGCGCGAGCGTACGACTGTAGCTCTTTATTACGAGCCATCGTACAGCTGACGTCAGCAGCGCGTGCACATGAAGTTGTCGTCACGTGCCGTGAATCGCGGCGATGGTCGCATGTGCGCGCTAGGGTGTGGGCAGTCTGTATGCACATCAGTCAGCGCCGTCGCGAGCCAAACGGCCGATTTGTCGCCGCGGCAAAAAGCGCCGATTATCGGCTTTGCGACCGGCGCCATTTGTGAAGCCGCGCTATTGGCGAACTACTCGCGAGCTGTCGCCTGAATGTGTATCACAAAACGCCGCGCCGAACAGCTGCGGCGCGCTACTGAACGCCGTGGAAGTGAGAGGACTGAACGTCATAACGAGGAGGGACGCCTGATGATATTACGGCGGAGTAATTCTGTGAGAGAGATTCAGGGGGTGTTACCAGGCGCATACTGTCGTTCACTTTATCTGTAAGAGTGAGTGTTCTACGTTAACGAGTATTGCCTGTGGTCGAAATTCGACCAGTTGTGTCTGCAAAGTCATGAAAATGAAAAAAAAGTTAATGTAATTGTAATTTATTGAGCACTGCAAATTATAGGTTTTATGTGAATGCTATGAGAACAGGTGAAAGACAGGGCAAAGAGGAAACATGAGAGAACGGAAGAAACAAATGAGGGAATTAATTGCTTTGTTTCGCAATTTAGCATTGCAAAACTTCAGTAGAAACAACATTTTTCGTAAAGATTCTTTCATCATTCGCTAAGTGTTCTTGTTCTCTATGTTCACAACACACAATCAAAGGATCGAACTATACTTGCTGCAACATTTAGCTGACCATATGTGAAAACTGGTTTTCTTAATAGAATTCCACCTTTTTCAAATGTTTGTTCTTGAGACTTATTAAAATACTGCATTCAGAACCCGGTTTAATAATACTGAAAAGCTATATTTAAAAGGTAAGAATTGAACATTGCGAAGAATTAAAAACAAAAAGGGGCAGTGGCCATAGAAGCAAGGACCTTAAGATCGGAACACCAAGAACTCACTGAGCTAATTTATGCTGCCTACAACGGTTATAATATAATGGCAAAACTTAAGGAGAATTTGGAGTATCATGCTAAAATATTTCTTTTCCTTTTTGGCGCTCTTAAAAGCACGAGTAGTCGCGTGGTCTAAGGCATCATGCCACGGACTGGGCGGTCGTTCCCGCCAGAGGTTCGAGTCTTCCCTCGGATGTATGTGTGTGTGTTTATTGTCTTTGGTGTAAGTTTAAGTAGAAGTTTGCTCCAATAGGTTTACAAACATTTGAACATTTTTGAAACCGGCGTTCAGTCACAAAACATTCATTGCACATCCATTTCGGGTACATGATAGCCGACATCAGGGCACGGGATTACGTCGGCGATTATAACCACACAATCGAGTTAACGATGCATACACATTATTTTTTAATCTTCTGCACGTTTCTTGTGGGGAGTTCCTCGTCCTTCGCGGTTAGATAAATTCACTTGCTGAATTATAAAGGTATGTTCCGGTTACAAAGAGACAGGTAATTTTTAGAACGTCACTCACTCATTCTCCGCGGATATAAGTGGTATCTTTGTTTGTGTGCAGAACTGCAGTGTGGCTGCCTGTCGAGCGGAATCCTTGGGAGGGATGCCGGAAGGCGTCGGCGTGAATGCCTTGACCCCGAGGCGAAGCTAGGTGCCAGAGCTCAGCTGACACGCCACGGACACACTTTTACCTGGACGCGACCGTGAACAGACATATTGCCAAGGAGCGAGTTGTGCGGAAGTCTAGAGTCCGCCAGCAGTGGATTTATGCTGCTCAATATTATTATTAGAAGTCAACAATTCGTAGTTCATCCTTATTATCTCTATATATAAAAGGTAATGTCCCGACTGACCGACTGAATGATTGACTGATTCATCATCGCCCAGCCCAAACCACTGAAGATAGAAACTTCATACTTGTAGAGGGTGTTGATCTTACTCTGTAGGCGTCATTTAAGAAGCGAGTTTTTGATATTCCGTCTGTAAGGGTGTGAAATAAGGGATGAAACGTTTTTTGAAAATATGTTGCTAATAAGCCAGTGTTGAATCCAAAATTACAAAAAAATGATATTTGCATACTTGTCTGGAATTGAAAAGACACATGTAGGGGTATTTTTCGAAATTCAACTATTAAGGGGTGCCATAGGGGGTTACAAGTAGTAAAATCAAATGTTCAAATGTTTGTAAGTCTTAAGAAACTTAACTAAAGGGTCATCAGCCACTAAGGATTACTAACTAATTACACTAACTTAAACTAAATTAGACTAACTTATGCTAAGGACAACAGAAACACCCCCGACGGCGAACAGCAGCGCGCATCACAGCACGGTGCCTCAATACGCACGGCCATTCTGCCGCGGATACAAGTTGTATCACAACATTTCATTATGATAGTACTTGAGCTTATCTATGAAAATTTATATTAAGAGGGAGAAACAACAGGTGCAGACCAACCAGCCTAAGCATGCAAAGCAGCGGGCGTTAATCTAGTAACTGTATATGGGCGATAATTAAAAGCAAACCAGTTCAATATCAAGCTGTCACTTTTGAGACAAATCTTTTTTTATTGTTATGTTTCTGCAAAATAGACTGACGAACACAGCATAAGCGGAGAACACACACGAATCTGATAACAGGTTTTTAAATATTTTTTACACTCTAAGTGTTACAGAGATACTAAATAGAGGGAAGAATATAGCTTTTCTTCGTATGCTTTACAAACGGCAGACACTGTCTACTTTGCCTCTTAAAATGATTCAGTCAAGCAGGCCGTAGGTGCCTATGAGTTTTGGACATTTGGCGTTGTCAGTGCGCGCAACTGTAAATAACACGAATTGATTGCTTGCATCAATACAGTCTCCAATGTCTAGTTTTCCAAAAATATTATCTTGAAAAGAATTTTTCCTGGGGACAAGCGTAGAGAGTGAACATGCACGTTACGAGCTTATCTATGAAAATTTATATTAAGACGGAGAAACAACTGGTGCAGACCAAGCAGCCTACGCATGCAAAGCAGTGGGCGTTAAGCTAGCAAATATGCATTTATATATACTGGTCAAGACAATTAGAGGATCAGTTGAGATATCTAGGCTTAGAAGTATTGTAATAGGCAGAATGAACTCATATCATTCGACGTCTTTCTGTCGGTTTCACGGAGTGAAGAAAACAACATTACGGCAACCGAGAGAGTTTTAAAGACAGATGTTTGCTGCAGATGGGGTTGGTGTTGACTTGTGTTTAGCAAACGAACTACACAAGTACATGGGTTTAGACGGTGTAGCGAGCAGGTAGTGCAATGCAACAACAATGTGACTTACCCTAACTACGCCGCGGTGTAGCGGCCGAGCGCATTGAGGCGCTACGATACGATGCGCGAGTTCGTTCCCCGTCGGAGGTTTGTGCCGTCTTTAGTATAAGGTAGTTCATAAGAAGTTTGTAAGTTTAGGGACTGATGACCCCGCAGCTAAGTCCCATAAGCTTAACAAACATTTGAACCCGTAGCTAAGGCACTGACAGAGAGGCATAGGAAGGCAGGAAACGAAACAATCACAGAGGGACGTCGTTACAGTTACTGGACTGTCTCAAAGTATAATTTTCAGGACCTGATGAGATTTCACGAAACAGGAGCCATTAAAAGAAGGCAAGAGATGACCATTAATTTTCGTTAACAGCCCGTTCAGACAGGAGGCTGAACTCAGAACGCACCCTCCAAGCAACTTCCACCCCAACTGGACGAGCAATATCAGTACTAAATTGCCTTTGGGAATGGAGCGTCTAGGCAAGGAGGCCTGTAGTGTGTGTCCCATTAAAACCACGGCACCGTTTAGCCTGCAGAAAATTGGCGAGGACTGGAGTTGTGTCGAATGACGTCGATTTCTGTTCACAGATGAGTCAAGATTTTGTAAAACTTTTATTGATTATGGATGAGGAACACTTCGACTGTGGTGTAATAAGGTATCTTGAATGACAGGAATCAGTCGCCTTTTCCGCAAAATGTTTTTATTACATTTCTCCCATTACCTTACAAAGATTTTGTGTTCAATCGGACAATCGTCGTTCCCTCGTCTGGAGAGTACTTGGAACCTGGGACAACCCTGCTTATGTGCAAGAAACATAACTATATCATTGTGGAAGAATGGTGTGGGCAGGAGTCAGTATTGGTATGGACCTCTCTGTCGTTCAGAATGACGCTTTGACTCATCACAGGTATAGAGACGAAAGCCTTCAACCTTTTGTTGTGAACTACGATGGTGTCATAGGAGATGGGTTCCTTCTGGTGGACGATAACGATCGTCCCTACAGAGCTGCAGTGCTGGACAACAAGCTTGAAGTTGAGAAAACTGAACGAATGGAGTGGTCAGTTTGTTCACCGGACTTAAACCTGACTGAGCATGTCTGGGATGCACTTGGCAGACGCGTTAAAGCCAGACTAGCACATCCTACAATGGTTGCTGAGCTGGATATTGCACTCGTTGAAATATCCCGGAATAGCTGATTGATAACCTCATACTGTCAAAGTTACCCATGTATATAACTGAACTGGCCGTCCGAGGTGATTACACACCGTAGCAGAGGGCTGCGAGAATGGCGTTTTCACTATTAAGGTAGCCCTTGGTGCCTCTCTCCAAGTATACGCGAAGCATACCTCAAGTAAAGGGTTGAGACAGGAAAATATTCTACTGTATCACACACAATTTACAACTGTAACCCATAAAAACAAAGTAAAGCAATCAACAACTGGAAGATTGGTTGGAACACCACAGTGCTTTACTAGGCATGGTCCTGTTTGGAGCTGCTATGCGGTTGCCTTCCTCCGACTTTCGAACTGACTTACCCAGCCAGTTATAGGGGGACCTACATTCAACGTGGGTTCCGAACCACGGTGCTACTCAACATTTTTCACATCAATAACATTGCCAGAGGTGAAAGAAGTGGAAAGTGACAGATAAAAATCACAGGACCTGGCGGGGATGGCAACCGCGACCTTTGGATTCATAGTCTGTAACTCTACATCAGTGCTACCGAGCGGATGTGAATGAAATATGATACCATATATATATTGTGAAAGATGAATCCCCCAACTGTTTTGAGCAGTGTATATGCGTGGTATATGTCCCACATCTCGTCCTAAACCATCGGACTGATTTCATCCAAATTTGGCTCACATATTCCTCACTATAGAGCATCAATTGTTGTACTGGTTAAAACCAACTACTTTCCATGGGTTGGAAACAAGCGGAGGTTAAAAGTAACAAAATATGACCAGGACGTATTCAATGTACATATTCTATTACTTTTAACCTCTGTTTGTTTTATGACAGATATGTGTAACCCTACTAATGCAACGTAGGGATTTTATCATGTCAACCGTTAAATTGTGATATTTTATAACAGCTGACATTATCCGTCAATTTTACTCCCATTGAATACGTCCTAGTCTCCCGCCTTTCTGTCCTCGCCATGCCATGGGGCACCACCATAGGTGTGTGAGTTTAACAATAAGAACTGCATACAGTTGTATTTTATTGTCCCGTCCTCTCCATTTTAAACTTAAATATTTGTAGAATTGCTAGGTTTTAAGTTAGTTTCTATTTTTCTTATCTTTGTCATTTACACTAGAGCCACCTTGTGGCGTCTACCGTTTACTTTGACGATACTTGGTGAATTGGCTTCAGTGATGTTCAGCAGGGTCTTGACACCATACAGTTTTATTATGTTAATCCCCCTCCACGGGATGTACTTTGGTGCTCTCAATGTAGAAAAATGTAAGTTGATTCGCATGAGTAGAAAAAACAATCCCATAATGTTCGAATACAGCATTAGTAGTGAGCTTCTTGACGCTGTCGCGTCGTTCAAACATCTAGGGTAACAATGCAGAGCGATATGAAATGGAACGAGCATGTAAGGGCAGTTTTGAGTAAGGCGGACAGCCGACTTCTGTTTATTGGGAGAATTTTGGGAAGATGTACTTCACCTGTAAAGGAGACCGCGTATAAAACGCTTGTACGACCACGTCTTGAGTATTGCTCAAGTGTTTGGGACCCGCAGCAGATCAGTTTAAAGGAAGACATAGAGGCGGCTCAGAGGCGAGCAGCTAGATTTGTTACCGGTAGGTTCGACCAATGCGCGAGTGTCACGGAAATGCTTTGGCAACTCAATTGGGGATCGCTGAAAGAAAGACGACATTCTTTCCGTGAATTTCTGTTAAGTAAATTTAGAGGGCCGGAATTTGAAGCTGAGTGTAGTACGATCTTGCTGCCGCCTACTTACATTTCGCGTAAAGATCACAAAGACAAGATAAGAGAAATTAGGGCTCGTACGGAGGCATATAGGCATTCTTTTTTTCCTCGCTCAATTTGGGAGTGGAATAGGAAAGGAAATGCCTAGTAGTGGTACAGTGTACCCTCCGCCACGCACCTTACGGTGAATTGCGGAGTATGTATGTAGATGTAGATATTTGTGTTTGTAATGTACTTTGGTATCTCTTTTGTCCATACACTTCTCTATCTTTCTTGTGACAGAAGGCTTACTGATATTTGTAACTTTACAGATTCTGAAGATGATTTAATATAAACGCGTCAATAAACAAAGACATTATTGATAGATCTGAAGCATTTAATTAAAATTTGTGGTGCGGCCGGGAATCGAACCCGGACCTCCATGCTTACTAGGCAGACGTCTTAACAGTTAGACTACCACACCACTAACGATTAACGAGCCTTGGAATAGTCTGTACGATTTACTTCCACAACACAAACTTTAATTCAGCTTCTTTGTTCCAAAGATAATTGCCACTACTGCCAAGGCTCTCCATGCAGCGGAATAGCACCTCAGCAATGGACATGGTGGAACAATCCTGTTATGGTGATATAAATATCAATTAATACAAATAAACAATCCCAGAGACGGATTTACGTCTCAAATATGTCAAAGACATTATTGATAAATCTGAAGCATTGAATTAAAATTTGTTGTGCTGCCGGGAATTGAACCCGGAGCTCCATGCTTACTAGGCAGACGTCTTAACCGTTAGACTACCACACCACTAACGGTTAAGAGGTCTGCTTAGTAAGCATGGAGGTCCGGGTTCGATTCCCGGCCGCACCAAAAATTTTAATTCAATGCTTCAGATCCATCAATAATGTCTTTGACATATCTGAGACGTAAATCCGTCTCTGGGATTGTTTATTTGCTTCACTAAACGTTGACCACTTCACTATCTGTGGCCCTACAATTTTACACAGCGTCCTAATGGCACTGTTTATCTATTAAGAATAGGCTTGTTGGCGGCCTGAGCATTCCGTAAACGCTCCGGGAATACGGACGCTGTCTCCCAGGTTGCAACGGGAGGTATTTCTGTCCGACCGTAACGAGCAAAGTTTGTAGCTTATCCGGCGTAAACTCGTTAGGCGCGCAGGAAGGAAGCGACAGCGGGCGTGGCGGCTCGGCGTGGTGGCGCCCTCCCGGCGGTCGGCTGCAGCGGCAGCGGCAGCCGGCTATCATTAGACGGCCGGAAATAGGCAGCGTCCCGTGTCACCAGGGAACGGCCGCCGCCAGCGCCTCTCACGGCGGACACACCAACCTCGCACGCGCTCACTCCTCTGCTGGACTCCTCCGCTCTTAAGCCCGCTTTACGCGATCGTTCACGAAAGAAGACGAAGTGAACACTCCAGTATTCAATCCAAGAACAGTTGCCAGCATGAGAAACTTAGAAGTAGATGTTTCTGGAGTAGTAAAACAACTGAAGTCACTAAACAAAAACAAATCTTCCGGGCCAGATTGTATACTAACTAGATTCCTCTCAGAATATGCTGGTGCAATAGCTCCGTACTTAGCTATAATTTACAACCGATCACTCAGCGAAAGATCCGTACCCAAAGACTGGAAAGTTGTCCAAGTTACTCCAATATTAAAAAAAAAAGGCAACAGGAGTGATCCCCGAAATTACAGGCCAATCTCATTGACGTCGATTTGCAGTAGGATTTTGGAACATATACTTTGTTCGAATATTATGAACTACCTCGAAGAGAACGATATATTAACCAATAGTCAACACGGATTCAGAAAGTATCGTTCATGCGAAACACAGCTTGCCCTTTATTCATATGAAGTGTTAAGTGCCATCGACAAGGGATCTCAAATCTATTCCATATTTCTGGATTTCCGGAAGGCTTTTGACACTGTACCCCACAAGCGGCTTCTAATGAAATTGCGTGCTTATGGAATATCTCCCCAATTGTGCGATTGGATTCACGATTTCCCATCCGAAAGAACACACTTCGTTGTAATTGACGGTAAGTCATCGACTAAAACAGAAGTGATATCTGGCGTTCCACAGGGAACCGTAATAGGTCCCCTACTCTTCCTCGTGTTTATAAACAATTTAGGAGACAATCTGAATAGCTCCCTTAGACTGTTCACTGATGATGCTGTCATTTATCGGTTAGTAAAGTCGACAGAGGATCAAAAGCAACTGCAAAGCGATTTAGACAAAATTTCTATATGGTGCGAAAATTGGCAATTGACACTAAATAAAGAAAAGTCTGAAGTAATACACGTGACCACTAAAAGAAATCCGTCGAACTTCAATTACGCGATAAATCAGTCAAACCTTAATGTCGTAAATTCTACCAAATACCTGTTGTTGTTGTGGTCTTCAGTCCAGAGACTGGTTTGATGCAGCTCTCCACCCTACTCTATCCTGAGCAAGCCTTTTCATCTCCTCATAAGAACGACAACCCACATCCACTTGAATCTGCTTACTATACGCGTCTCTTGGTCTCCCTCTGCGATTTTTACCCCACACACTTCCCTCCAACGCTAAATTCACAATTCCTTGATGTCTAAGAATGTGTCCTACCAATCTATCCCTTCTTTTAGTCAATGTATGCCAGAAATTTCTTTTCTCCCCAGTTCGGTTCAGTACCTCCTCATTAGTTACGCGATCCACCCACCTAATCTTCAGCATTCTTCTGTAGCACCACATTTCAAAAGCCTCTATTCTCTTCCTGGCCACACTGTTTATCGTCCATGTTTCACTCCCGTACAAGGCAACACTCCATACAAATGCCTTCAGAAAGGACTTCCTTAGGCTTAAATCAATATTCGATGTTAACAAATTTCTCTTTTTCAAAAACGCCTTTCTACCCATTGCCATTCTGCATTTTATATCATCTGTACTGCGACCATCATTTGTTATTTTACTGCCCAAGTAACAAAACTCATCTACCTCCTTTATTGCTTCGTTTCCCAATCTAATTCCTTCAGCATCACCTGATTTTCTTACACTGCACTCCATTACCAAATACCTAGCAGTTACAATTACGAAAAACTTTGACTGGAGAGAACACATAAAAATATTGTGGGGAAGGTGAACCAAAGGTTACATTTCATTGGCACAACGCTTCGGAGATGCACCAGCTCCACCAAAGAGACTGTCTACATCACACTTGTGCGTTCTCACCTGGAGTACTGTTACCCCTTGTGGGACCTTCACTAGGTGGGACTGACGGAAGACATTGAGAAGAAATAGAGGAGAGCAGCTCGTTTTGTTTTATCACGTTACGGGGCGGAAAGCGTCATGGAAATGTTGCATGAATTGGGGAGGAAAGCATTAAAAGAAAGACGTTATTTATTGCGGCATGATCTGTTTGCGACGTTACAATCACCGACTTTTACTTCTGAATGTGAAAATATTTTGTTAGCACCCACCTACTTAGGGAGATGACCATCCCATAAAATAACAGAAATCACATCGAAAACGGAACGATTTAGGTATTAGAGAATGTAACGGCAGAGAAAAGTTATGAAAGTGGTTAATAAACCCTCTGCCAGGCACTTAAATGTGATTTACAGAGTATCTATGTATATGTAGATCGATTTTGTGGTGAAAACTGACTACTCGTAGTATAGGCGCCTTTCGTGCTTGCATGCAGATCAGCAACAAACATCATCGCGAGTGCATCTGTAACATCAATGATCTGTAGATTGTGCCGAGTGTGGAGTTCTAAATTTTCAATTGTGCTGCATAATGCGCATGCGCAGAAGCAAGTAACAGTAGTAGTGCCTGTGCTAACATCGGAAGTTAACCTAGTCTGGTCGAGCGCATGCATATTACAGAAATGTTTTCCCATCTTCTTTAATTTTGTTCTGTTGTTTGCTTTGTGTTTTCATCACACCGAAAATATTGGAACAGACCCTAATATTGATTGTTTCTTTTTTTTCCTACTACTTTTTTCCTACAGACGAGGCGAAACATCTGCAAGCAGAAAAATACTTTCGTTTCACATAGGAAAAGAAACTATGTACATATACGAGCGAAAATATATAAACGTGTTTTACATGAAATTATATTAACAGAAGATTCAGAATTCTTAGATGGATTTTCAATTAATTTGGACCGCTTGCAAGAAAACAAGATATGAAAACTAAAGTAAATAGTCGCTGCCAGCAGAAAAATACTTTCGTTTAACGAGGGAAAAGAAGCTCTACATTGTGTACATATACAAGCGAAAATATACAGGATGTTACAAAAAGGTACGGCCAAACTTTCAGGAAACATTCCTCACAAACAAACAAAGAAAATATGTTATGTGGACATGTGTCCGGATACGCTTAATTTTCATGTTAGAGCTCATTTTATTACTTCTCTTCAAATCACATTAATCATGGAATGGAAACACTCAGCAACAGAACGTACCAGCGTGACTTCAAACACTTTGTTAGAGGAAATGTTCAAAATGTCCTCGGTTAGCAAGAATACACGCATCCACCCTCCGTCGCATGGAATCCCTGATGCTCTGATGCAGCCCTGGAGAATGACGTATTGTATCACAGCCGTCCACAATACGAGCACGAAGAGTGCATTTGGTACCGGGGTTGCGTAGACAAGAGCTTTCAAATGTCCCCGTAAATGAAAGTCAAGACGGTTGAGGTCAGGAGAGCGTGGAGGCCATGGAATTGGTCCGCCTCCAACCATCCATCAGTCACCGAATCTGTTGTTGAGAAGCGTACGAACACGTCGACTGAAATGTGCAGGAGCTCCATCGTGCATGAACCACATGTTGTGTCGTACTTGTAAAGGCACATGTTCTAGCAGCACAGGTAGAGTATCCCGTATGAAATAATGATAACGTGCTCCGGTGAGCGTAGGTGGAAGAACAGGAGGCCCAATCAAGACCCGTGGTAATCCATACATCAAATGGGCATCTGCCAACTCCGCATTTGCAAAACCGGTTTTGCAGTCAGTGCAATGTTTACAAATGCGGAGTTGGCAGATGCCCATTTGATGTATGGATTACCACGGGTCTTGATTGCGCCTTGATTACAATTATTCATACCCAAATTCGAGGAGGTGATGTAGTACATAATGGACCTGGTAAACCTGTCATATTCTAGTACCTAGTAAACTAGTTACAACAATCCTTCTAAATTCTTTGAGTCGTACACTTTTACCAGTGTACAAAATAATAGAATTTACAACAAATAAATCTACAAAGTACCAAAACAATCGTAGTCAGGACCTTTTTGCTTTTCTATCAATTGCATAGAAATATCGTAACATGTCAGCTTTGTCAATACATTCCATATTTGCATGATTTGCCTTAACTATCTCAGGATAACGAATTTGCTTTAAGGTACCATCAGCGTCCTTTCTGTTTAAATCATCTTGAGAATTGATTATTGATGAAAACATTACAGGGCGTTTGTCTTTCCATTTTATACAGGCTTTTCAATCATTTGCAAATTATTGATGAAGGAGAGGAAGGAAGAAGGATTCGGAAGGAAAATATTGACAGTGGCTGCATTAGGGTATTGAAATTAAACAATGGCGACAAGTGAAAATGTGAGTCCGGCCGGGAATCGATCTCGGGTCTCCCGCTTCGGTCTACGGGTCGCTTTAACCACTTGGCCAACGGCTCCCATCCGTCTCAAACTTCCACAAGTCGCACGCTATGACTATAGCGCCCCTACTGTCCATGCCCTCTTGCATTACGGATTCCCGTGCGAGGTCGAACGTATGACCGCATCTGCGGTGAAATAATTGAAGCTAACGCCGTCTTCGCGTGTAAATGCTAATTATTTTGGACGTGTCCGAAAGAACAGACACCATACCAAATAATCATCTCTGTCTGTAATGTCATCTCCGAGAAAAATAATAATTGTCGTTACTTTGTCTCCAGTTATATATTAGTAAATGATTAATTACCGAGCTTGAGTTCGTCATCACAATGTCAGCGTCTTGTACAATCCCTAGAAACCGAGGATAGCGATTCTGAATTATACAGAACACGGAACAATTTACCTCTCTCCCTGGCATCTTACAGGCTACTTTTTGCTGGTATACACTTACGAACAGTCCCATTTTTCTGTTCACAAAATGGTATATCCTCAGAGCCGAATGTAAATGTGAATATGTGAACAGAAATTTCCGAACTTCGTAAGAAAGCCGCTCTTAATAATTCACATTTAACTGCAAAGCTCTTGTATATTCAGAAATCTGGTAAGTTTTCTGCGCTGTTTCGAGATGTAGGACTGTGAAAATCGTCGCGGAACGAAAAGACAAACTGAATGCAACTCACCAGGTAAGACTTGTATGGTGCAGGGGCATTCAACACTGGGTACTCACCTGCAACAGAAGAAAACGAAAATTAAGTTCAGAACACGGGTATCGTTAAAACAGTCATTTAAAATACGTCCTCTAAAAATATCAGCTAAAATGAAACCGTCATCTGATCACATCCCCACACAATAAAAGTGCTTTTAAAGCAGATTTCATCTGTAAACTTTGTAACACAATTCAGGGCACAAATCCAACAATTTGACACATACGTTAGTCAGAGCAAAGTCAGGCAAACGCAGTGCACTGTACTGATTGTTTACGTGCGACATATTCACTGTTTATTTTTTTTTTTTTTTTTTTTGGGGGGGGGGGGGGGGTGGGGACATTAATGGCTATGTTTCAATTGTCGTTTGTGTGTGAATGACAGTTAACGACAACTTCAAAATTATTGCTCGTGTCAGTCAAGAAGTGCAGGATGTAATTAGATTTTATGTAATCGATCGCGAACTATTACGCGCAAGTCTAGTACCTATGTTCTGAAGTGTACTCATCGGCGGAATGGAATAAAATGGTTGGACATCTTTCTGTCATTTCTATGGAGCGGAGACATCAACGTTACGGCAGCCGAGATAGTGCTGATAACGGAAAGTTGCTGCAGATGAGGTAAGTGTTGACTTGGGTTAGCAAACGAATTACACAAGCGTTAGATTCAGATAGTGTAGTGAGCAGGTATTGCAATGCAACAACAAAGTGACTTACCGGAAGCTACGGCAAGGAGAGCCATGGGAAGGTTGAAAGTGGGACAGCCACAAGGAGGTGAAGTGAAATTTCAGAATCTAGACGCGATTTCCGACAGCAGGAACCGTTAAAAGAAGACAAGGCCAGGGTCGTCTACGGGTGACATCAGCAAGAGATAACCGCTATCTCCGGTTAACAGCCCGTCGAGACAGGAGGCTGAAAGCAACTTAGATGGACCAGGACGCGCAATATCATCCCAAACTGTCCGAAATCGCCTTCGCGAATGGATAAAAGCCTAGTTTAACAGTCCATGACTAGTGTTCGGAGTTTAGATGTTGGTTACGCCGCGATGAATAAGGCAAGTGAAGGCAGCAAATCAGGAGTCGCGTTCGCTCGGCCAATAGGAAACAACTTTAGTGTTTATCGTTTATCAACAAATAATAGTAATAGACAAAGGGATGCTATCACATACCTGCTTATGCTGGATGTGAATTTTACAGGTTTTCTCGTCACGAATGTTTGCCTACTGCAATTTCAGTCTCAACGTAACACTGCCCTCGGAATTTGTGACAAATTTGCGAAATTAATGAATGCTGTTACTGCTCTATGGTTGACAGGTTCTCGATGTACCCTTGTCCGGTCAATAAATCAGCTATCCTCGAGAAACAATGCCCTCGGAATTCGCGACAAATTTGTGGAAATTAATTAATGCTGTTCCTGCTCTATGGTTCACAGGTTCTCGATGAACCCTTGTCCGGTCAATAAATCAGCTATCCTTGTGAAACACTGGCCTCTAAAACTACATCAATATTTAACAAACCTTACAACGAAATCTTCCGTTTCGGGCTGACGCCAAATTCAGTAGATATTAAACAATCCTATTGACTGTACGAACGCGACTCCTGATTGGCTGCCCTTGCGTCGTTTCCAATTTACACGCCAAGCACTAGCCCGGGACTCATAAACCACTTTAACCTCGGGAATGTGGTCTCCACACACGAAGGCTTGCAGCCAGTCACCTATCATGTTGTAGATGTGAATATTGCACTCATGGAACAATGGCCAAATATCTCTCAAGAGCTGATTGACAACCTCATAGTGTTCATGCAACGCACATGTGCAACTATACTGACCGTCCGAAATGATCATACACCCCATTAAAGGGCAACAACAATGACTTTTTCACTAGTATGGTAGACCCATTGTGCCTCTCTCTACGTAAACGGCATGTAACGCTCAAGTAAGGAGTTGAGACGGCAAATTACCGTGTTATATCACACACAACTTATAATTGTAACCAATATGTACCAAATGGTTTTGTGTATCTCACCTAATCGCCTAATTGTTTGGGCAGTGTATTTCCGTTGTATGTTTTTATGTACGAACTGACCTCTCGATGTCCAACAAATGTCCGTTGAGATTCATGTCGGACTATCTGCGTGGCTGGATCATCCGCCGGATGTGCCCACAATTCAAATTGTGTCTCGGTGACGTGGTCA
This sequence comes from Locusta migratoria, assembly GCA_026315105.1. Classification (NCBI taxonomy): domain Eukaryota; kingdom Metazoa; phylum Arthropoda; class Insecta; order Orthoptera; family Acrididae; genus Locusta; species Locusta migratoria. The sequence continues at coordinate 167,384,334 of CM048747.1, read as the reverse complement.
TCCATAAAAATTTGCAACGTTGTTTCGAAACACGATATTCATGTGCTGCTGAAAATGGTCTAGTAAACGGACGTAACCATTTGCTTTTAGTAAAGATACTTTTGGTTCGTCTATAGCCTTAGCACATTAATTCCTTACTCAGCTGTGTTGACTTAACGGATATCTTCGTCGTAGTACGTCTCACATCAATTTTTGACAAAATAGCTCTATGTAAACGCCATTCCTCTTAATCATTACCTGAAGCCCATCGCTGCTTGCCGTAGTGAGAGGTATTGCGTAAATACTGGTATATTTTCGGCACAAATTCCTGCAGTGTGGATGTCTGAATTTTCTGTTGCGTAACTACTTCCGATATGTACTGTCCAAAACGTATAGATCCAACCATTATTACGCGTTAAAAGTCTGATTTCACGACGTGTAGCTATAAACACGCCATATAACTAAAAATGTTTGTAGAGCTTATGGGACTTAACTACAGAGTCATCAGTCCCTAAACTTACAAACTACTTATGAACTAGCTAACACTAAGGACGGCACAAATATCCATGACCGAGGGGGGATTTGAAACCCCGACCGTAGTGGCCGTGCAGTCCGTGACTGACGCGCCGCAGTCTGCTCGGCCACCGCGTCCGGCGCCATATAACTCTTTTAGAAGAAACATTGCAGTAAAAAGGACAGCTCTAACAATACATCTCCCTTTTTTATCTCATGGCATCGGGCCTGGTGGATTAGGAGGAAAGCACTTCACTGATTTGAAACCAGGTCGGATCAAGGAATTTTTCAGTCTAGATTTTAACTGAGCTATCAGCTCTTAACGATGTGAGGAGTCGCCAGAACCGATACGTGGTTCACATTCCACGTTTAAATGTAGGTACCCTTTGCTCGGTTAGATTTATTCATTTATCGTGTGACATAAACACTTGGACACGTAAGATACATTACACAATGATGTTTCTTCAGGTGGGAAGCAGAGACAACAAACAGCTTATATAAATATTTAAGTGCATTAATTACAAAATGTTCAACTGTTTGTAGAGCTTATGGGACTTAACTACGGGGTCATCAGCCCCTAAACTTACAAACTACTTATCAACTACCTTATACTAAGGACGGCACAAATATCCATGCCCGAGGGGGGATTCGAACCCCCGACCCTAGTGGCCATGAAGACTGTGACTGGCGCGCCGCAGAACGCTCGGCCACCGCGGCAGGCGCATTGATTACAATGAAGTATAGAGGTTTACAGTAAAAAGTCCATTACGATGTGTGATGCAGTAGAATTTGAAAACAAAAATATTTATATAATAAAAATTTATTAAAGTATATTACATCGTACAGTAAGATGAACAATTGAATCAAAACTAATAAAAGAATAATAGGTTAGGAAAATAAAATAAGTAATAAGAAAAACAACAATGATATGAGCAGTAAATTTACACAATTTATGTTAACTGAATTAAGCTGCGAATATGGCCGTTATATATTAATTTCTAAACCAGCCAGCCATGAAACTGTATCATCTGTCACTTTATATAAGTCGGTTTTTGGACCTGGCTAAGACCTGATGTTGCAGTCATACACAATACGGTCTATTGTCTGACGCAAAGCACCACAATCGCATTGAGGACTTGTCGATATGCCCCACTTGTACAGAGAATCCTGACAGACTCCTTGAGATGTTCGGATTCTGTTAAGTGCTTTCCATTGTCGGCGGGGAAGTTCGAATCCAGTAGGATTTTCTGTGGGGTCGGGCCAGAGAGCTGTGAAGTTGAGAGTACTCCAGTCCGTTCGCCATTGCTCAGTGATGATGAAATCCGCGTCTTGTAGTTGTTGCGCTGAGACTAGTGGAGGCTTCCTGGACTTCAACCTTCTCAATGCTAGATGAGGAATGTCCTTATGCACTGGTAGACTGGGTCACTTTGGATCCTCTTCAGCTGTCGGACCAAACATCCCTTCGGTTGGATAATGCGGGTAGACTAGGGACACGCAAGTTGCCGAAGTGGCGCCAAGTTGAAAGACTTGCACCAGGCCACTCAGCCACACGAAACTATTATTATTATACCTTGTGAACGCCATACTACCGCCATCTGTAATTCTGCATACCGCTATCCCATGAGTTTGGTCACCTCAGTATGGTTTCTTTCTTTTTTTCCCGGCATCTACATCGTTGAGTCACACGATAACCCAAGTGCTTAGGAATGGGAGTTATTATGAGTGGCAGGTCAGTTTATGTAATACTCATCACTGAGTCAATAAAGTTATTCACACTTCAGTCATCCTGTGTTCTTTACAATTAAACTTTTAGGTTTTAAGACTTTAAAAGTTTAATTGTATTGTAACAGTCGCTGATTCACAACCATGCACAAAACTATCCTGTGTTCTCGTCGATCGGGGTATGTTTTGCAATGCCGTCTACCGTTACGCGAAGTTGTCTGTCAGTTGGAGAAGATACCAAGTGTACGGACGTCAAGCTGAGCGGAGGTAGATCTACGAGAAGAAGATGTTCTTTAATTTTGTATCGCGTCGTCTTTCAACTTCGGTAACGGCGCAAAATGTCTTCTTTATATTGACTGTAGGCTAACAGTAATTTTTGGAATCCGACTTTTGCTGTATCCGAATGCTGTTCTTTCTAAACATTTCATTCCATTCCATAATGGTGGTGGCGGCGGCTGGTGCAGCAACAGTGTAGAATAATTAAATCATTCTCAGTCTCTGTTGCAATATTTTTATTCTCCAATTACGCGTTTCGCGCTGTTAGCGCATCGTCCGACTGGAAAAAGACAAATGTTTTGTTACAGTCCGTGTATCTGGCGGGCACCGAATCAATGTGGCTAAGGTGAGTAAATTTTGAAAAGTCAGACTTACTTCGGCGGAGATGGAGCCGCATTAAATTCGCTACCCGCCAGGTACACGGACTAACAAAACATTCGTCTTTTTCCAGTCTGACGATGCGCTAACAGCGCGAAACGCGTAATTGGAGAATAAAAATATTGCAACAGAGACTGAGAATTATTTAATTAGCTGTTCTTTCTATTGCAAAGACACCTAGTAGACAATATGAAAAGAAACGTCGCGCATTTCGTCACATGCTCGTTTATGTAAGCGCATAATTACCACGGCGATGTTTACACAACTACATTAGGAGGCACCACAAGAGAAGCACTGTGCCTCTCAGTGTGATTTGCTGTTACAAGTTACGTCAACGTACTTTTCTAGAAGTCTCAACCAGTGTATTGCTTCCTCCTACGTTTATCGCGAAAGACCGTGAAGGCAAAATAAGAAACATACGATCACATACAGGAGCTTACCGGCAAAGGTGCTTCATGCGACCAAACGTATAAGATGCAGCAACTTAAAGTATGTCCTTGTAATTTATATATTGCTTCCACCATTGCCAGTAATTCAAAATGTTCAAATGTTTGTAAATATAATGGACTGCCGGCCGCGGTGGCCGAGAGGACTGAGGCGCTTCAGTCACGGTCTTCACGGCCACTACGGTCGGGGGTTCGAATCCCCCCTCGGACATGGATATTTGTGCCGTCCTAGTTCGTAAGTAGTTCATAAGTAGTTTGTAAGTTTAGGGACTGATGGCCCCGTAGTTAAGTCCCATAAGCTTTAGAAACATTTGAACATCTAAGGGACTTAACTGCTGCGGTCATCAGTCCTAGGCTTGCAAACTACAGAAACTAACATACGCTACGGACAAAACACACACACACACACATGCCCGAGGGAGGACTCGAATCTCCGACGGCGGGTAACCGTGCGCTTCGCAGCAAGGCGCTTTTGAGCACTCGGTCACTCCGCCGCGGCTGCTAGTAATTCCGAGAGCGCAAGTTCTTAGAAGGATCAACCGATATAAAGCTTCCTCTTAATTATCGCAATGAATTAGTACTAAAATTACGAGAAGGGAGGTTCCCTGAAGATTCAGCCAAAGTATCAGTTTCCTTTAATAATGATGAAACCGTTACGGAGAAGCAACAAGAGAAGCGTTGGGGATCACGGAGTGCGTTAATGGATAAATACCAGAGAGTAAATTCTTAGGATAGATGTATTACCGAGGTTAAAAGGTTTGAAAAGGAAACAGCCACAAGTCGTATTACTTTCCTCCTCGCATACTAAGTGTTGGAAGTTGAAATCACATGAAACTGCAAGTTATTCCAACCATCAGTAGGCATCAGACATAGTTTGAATCAGTTGCGGTGCCTTTGTTGTTGGAAAAGTTGAGTATTGTGTATTGATGAAATTCTTTATGAAATAGCCGCGGTATAGTAGCCGAGCGGTCTAAAGCGTCTCTCTGTGGAGCGCGCGGTTGATCGCCGTGGAGGTTCGAGTCCTCCCTGGGGCATGGGTGTGTGTGTTTGTAGTTAGGTTAGTTTACCTAGGTTTAAGTAGTTTGTAAGGTACAGACTGATGCCCACGCAGTTTGGTCCGATAGATTTAAAAACATTTGATTTTCTTTGTAAAATAAGGGTTAACGTCGATCGAAATTTATTTCAGTATCGTAAATGTGTATGGTGACTATTCCTTACATATCCACTGTGAAGAAATATGGCCGAGATGATCCTTGTGAGGAAAAGACGAAAAACATAACCATACCATAATTTGTCGAAATAGTATACGATGTGGAAGGAAGGTAGGAATCTTAGGGTTTAACGTCCCGTCGACTGCTTGGTCATTAGAGACAGAGCTCACGCTCGGACTTTTGGGGAAGGATGGGGGAAGGAAATCGGCCGTGCCCTTTGAAAGGAACCATCCCGGCATTTGCCTGGAGTGATTTAGGGAAATCACGGAAAACCTAAATCTGGATGGCCGGAGGTGGATTCGAACCACCATCCTTCCGAATACGGTATATACCTCGCTCGGTATATACGATGTGGCTTTTGGAAGATCGGGCCAAATATCTCAAGAAATAAGCATCAAATGAAAAAACTACAGAGAACAAAACTTTTCTATGTTGAAGGGGAAAACATATGGCGCAATGGTTGGCCCGCTAGATGGCGCTGCCATGGGTCAAACGGATATAATTGCATTTTTTTAAAAATAGGAACCCCCATTTTTATTACATATTCGTGTAGTACGTAAATAAATATGAATGTTTTATTTGGAACACATTTTAGTCCATTTGTGATAGATGGCGCTGTAATATTCACAAACATATTGCTCACAATTATAGAGGAACAGTGGGTAACAGGTAGGTTTTTTAAATTAAAACACAGAACGTAGGTACGTTTCCCTCCCTTTCCCTCCACACTCTCCACGCCCTTTCCCAGGGTAACTTCCGCCACCTCCCCCTTCCTGATGACATCCTCCGTCCCGACATATAGCCATCCTACTAACCCTCATCCCTCCCCGTGGGTGAAGCGACCCCCCGAGATCCTGCGACGTCAATTTCAACAGTGCTTCTCTTCCGTGTCGTGTGTGGAGTGCTACAGTACGTGTGTTATTATTTGCGTCCACCGCCAGCAAACCAGCGTCGCATCGTGTGTTTTAATATTGTGTCTCCGAGTGCTCGCCGTCCTGTGTTTGCTGTCACACTGTATGTTTATACTGTCACCGTGTCTCTTCGTTTTAACGTACCAAATGTGCTTTTAATCACCTGTCGAGCTGTCTGAAAGTCAAATTGTCGCCATGTATACGTCTAAATTCACCGTTATTTTATCTCCTGTTATATTTTTAATGTCTTCATGTTCATATTCTCATTTCTCTCAGCTGAATAGCAGACCATCGAGCTGCTGCAAGCCTACTGGCATTGTAATGCTTGTGTTGAACACCATGAAGGAAAAAAAAAAGTAGGTACGTTTGAACTTCATTTCGGTTGTCCAAATGTGATGCATATAATTTTGTGAAATTATCATACATTATGAGAACATATGCTGTTACTGCGAGATTACCTGTAATTACCTCATGACATCAATAAATGCTCAAAACGATGTCCTTCGACTTCAATGCATTTGGCAACACGCGTAACGAAATTCCTTTCAAAAGGGAGTAGTTCGCCTTCAGTAATGTTCTCCCATGCACTGACAATACGCTGACGCATGTTTTCAGTCGTTGTCGGTGAATCACGATAACAAATATCCTTCAATTTTCCCCACAGAAAGAGATGCGGGGGATGTAAGATCCGCGGAACGTGCGAACCAATCCGTCATTAAATATTCTATTTAAGACCGCTTCAACTGCACGCGAGCCATGTGCCGGACATCCATCATGTTGAAAGTTCATCACCATTCTGTCATACAGTGAAACATCTTGTAGTAAATTCGGTAGAACATTATGTAAGAAATCACCATACATTGCACCATTTAGATTTCCATCGATAAATTAGGGGCCAATTGTCCTTCCTCCTCTAACGCCACACCGTACAATAACCCGCCAAGGTCGCTGATGTACCACTTGTCGCAGCCATGGTGGATTTCCCGTTGCCCAATAGTACATCTTATGCCGGTTTACGTTACCTCTGTGAATGACGCTTCGTCACTAAACACTACGCGTGAAAAAATCTGTTATCACCCCGTAATTTATATTGCGCCCAGTGGTAAAACTGTACACGACGTTCAAAATCTTCACGATGCAAATCGTGGTGCATAGAAAGATAGTACGGGTGAAATTTATGTTGATGTAGAATTCACAATACTGGCGTTTTTGAGATTCCCGATTCTCGCTTAATTTATCTGCTACTGGTGTGCAGATTAGACGCAACTGCAACTAAAACACTTACTTGTGCATCGTAATTTGTTGCAGGCCGTGGTTGACGTTTCACTTGTGGCTGAACACTTCCTGTCCCTTTAAATAATGTAACTATCCGACGAAAGGTCCGGAATATGGATGATGTCTTCCAGCATAACGATCAACATACATAGCACAGGTCTGTTGGGCATTTTGATCACAAAGGCCACACATAAATACCATATCGACCTTTTCTGCAATTGGTAAACAGTCCATTTTAACACGAGTAATGTATCACGAAGCAAATACCGCCCTCACTGATGAAATGTTACACGATACCACGTACTTATACGTTCGTGACTATTACTGCGCCATCTATCACAAAGCGAAAAAAGTGTTTCAAACAGAAACATTCTTATTTGTTTACGTACTAGATGAATATGTAATAAAATGGGGCTACCTATTTAAAAAATGCAGTTGATATCGGTTTGACCTATGGCGGTGCCGAGCGGACCAACCGTAGCCCCATCTGTTTTCCCCATTCGAGCTAGAAAAGTTTTGTTCTTTGTAGTTTTCTCGTTTGATGCTTATTTCGTGAGATATTTGGCCCGGTCACTATCAATGGACCATCCTGTATATGATGGTTACATTTTGCAATAGGAATTGCATATGATTAAGCTTAGCGCATTATCGGTGCCGCATTGGTGGATCATATAGTCATTCGCATCTAAACTTTCTGAATTTTGCTTGACGTGTTTTTCGAATAACGAGACTTTTTTCTGCGTCAGTGTGCGACAGTGGATGATTTGCTTATGACAGGGGAACTAAACTGCTAAACTCATGTACCCTGGGTGGGGAAGGGAAGGATTGAGGATAGAAAAGAAAGGGGAGGGAAAGGAAATGTTGTCCGCGGAGGAAAGAAGGAAAAACGACTGCATTAGCACCGGGCCCCATGCTCTCCACTCACATACTCACGAAAGAACTGTGAGGTCCCTGGAGGGGACAGCCGATGGAACATGCATTTACCATCATACACCGGAATCCGAATGTCCAGATAGTGAACGGAGGCCGTTTCTTTACCTCCGAAGGATGCGAAGCGAGTGGTAAAGGCGGGGAAGGTCATGGCGTCGGTGTCTTGAGATGTGAAACAAATTCTATTTATTATTTTGAAAATGGTAAAAGAATAAACTGGAGAATATTATACAAGCTTCTAACGTAATTAGGCGCAAAGATTCATGAAAGCAAGCCCGACTGCCGGCCGCGGTGGCCGAGGGGACTGAGGCGCTCCAGTCACGGACTGCACGGCCTCTACGGTCGGGGGTTCGAATCCACCCCTAGGGCATGGATATTTGTGCCGTCCTTAGGATTAGCTAGTTCATAAGTAGTTTGTAAGTTTAGGGACTGATGACCCCGTAGTTAAGTCCCATAGGCTATACAAACATTTGAACAAGCCTGACTTCCAGAATGAAATTATCACTCTGCAGCGGAGTGTGCGCTGATATGAAACTTCCTGGCAGATTAAAATTGTGTGCTGGAACTGGGACTCGAACCTGTGACCTTTGTCTTTCGCGGGTAAGCTCTCCTGCGAACCATGCAAGACTAGCACTCCTGGAAGAAAGGATATGGTGGAGACATGGCTTAGCCACAGCCTAAGGGATGTTTCCAGCATCGTGAGTCGTGTCGGGGTAGCACAGTCGGTAGTGCGCTTGCCCGCGAAAGGCAAAGATCACAGGTTCGAGTCCCGGTTCCGGCACACAATTTTAATCTGCCAAGAAGTTTCAAGCACGACTTGTAGACGGAAAAAATCATATTTCATCAGGACAATACACATTCCAATAAGAGACAATGAAAGGCTGGAACATCCACCCTATTCCTCAGATTGGGTACGATCGAACTTACATCTCTTCCCAAAATATTTCTCGGTGGTCATCGTTTTCAATTAAGTATGAAGCGATTGCAGGTGTGTACGCTTGCTTCGAAGAACTTCCGGTGGAACACTATGGAGGCGGGATAAAGACACCGGGAGATTGCAGGATGAAATATATTTGTGTTATTGGACATTATATTTAAAATGCATATTGCCATTTACGCTATCAGGTGGATAATCTTTTGGACCACTGTCGTATATCGTGAAGAGAGTTTCGAGATGACAAGGAGAAGTCTCCCTGCGTACTAAAAATATCCCGAACCCGACCCGTAACTTCTCGAACGCTAGTTTCTGTTAAGCGGAAGAATAGGCTGATTTCTGTCCTAAAACGAAAATGTGGCCGAAACCAATATTTTAGCCAAAATTGGCAGAAACCGAAATCGAATATTCAGTTGGTCCTCAATTATTGTAGACAGGGGGAGGAGAAGGAGATCTACAACTACATCTACATCTACATGGGAAACTCTGAAAATCACATTTCAAAGCCTGGCTTAGGGTTCATCGAACCACCTTTATACTATTCATCTACCATTCCATTCTTGAATAGCGCGCGGGAAGAAAGAACATCTGAATGTATCCGTTCGAGCTCTGATTTCTTCTATTTTATTCTGATGATCGTTTCTACCTATTTAGGTGGGAGTCAACAATATATCTTTGTACTCGGAGGAGAATGTTGGCGATTGGTGTTTCGGAAGTAGACCACGTCGCAGCGATAAATGATTCCCATCCTAGATCCTATACCATTTCCGTGACGCTGTCTCCCCTGAATCGTGACAATACAAAACGGACTGCCCTTCTTTGGACTTTTTCGATGGCTTCCGTCAAACCCACTTGATAAGGATCCCACACTGGGCAGTAGGGATGGGACATAAAAAGAAAAATATCGCTATTCGATATTATCGAATACCGTTTAACTAAATATCGATACCATAGATAAATCGAATGAAAAGATTCATACTTCAATATATCGGTGCCAAAATTTTAGTTTTGAAATTCACTTAAATCTTAGGATATCACATGTTATTTGAAACAGAGAGGTGTGGTTTCATGAATTCATAAAAAAATTAAAAGAAACGAGCTTTAATTACACATTATTTTATAAATACAGAAATCTTACAATCTTGTAAGGCAACATTATCAGGGGGTGATTTTAACACTGTTTTCTTCGTTGATTCGGTAGCCACACGTCCATGATCTGAAGTATTTGGATGCTGGGACTTTAAATGTGCTTTTAAGTTTGTGCTGTTACCTGAAGTGCGGAGAATGTTCTCACAATAATTGCACTTAACACCTTTACTATCATGTGATTTAAAATGCTTCCATCACTTTTAAGAGCATTTCTGTTTTGTCTTCACACCAACAACTCAACAAAATAAAGACAGAACGAGCGAAGAACAGCAGTACAACACCAACAAAAGAGGTTTCAAGAATTACCGGCGATCTGAGAATTACATTTGAAAGAATTCTACCAACTGTACTTTAGAAAGAAAGGAAATTACGATAACACACAGCCGACAACAATCAAAATTTGCTAAGACTCTAATACATAGTAGGTTGTGTTGTAATCTTGTAAACAATTATATATTAAAACAAAAATACAGTTGAAATTTCTTTATTTTGAGTTAGAAAATAATGATAGTTATTTATATATAATGATATATTATTTATTTATATTCATATTTCTATATAATGATTATATCGCCACAAAATATCGATAATACCTATAAATCGGCTAGGTGAATATCGATTAAAAATATCGCCAACTGAATCCGATATATCGATATTTCGATATATCGCTGTCCGATGTCGCATCCCTACTGGGCAGCAATACTCCAAATGAGGACGGACAAGCGTGGTGTATCCAGTCTCTTTAGTAGTTCTGTTGCATCTTTTAAGTGTTCTGGCTCGCCTTGCCTACGACATTATCTACGTGTTCCGTCTATTTTAAGTCTGAATTAATAGTAATTCCTAGGTGTTTAGTGGGGTTTACGGCCTTCACATTTGATTGATTTATCTTGCAAACAAAGTTTAACGGATTTCATTTCGTACACATCTGCACGACTTCGCACTTCTCATTATTTAGAGATGAACTGAGTAGTCGGAATGAAAAGAAAGAGGAGGAGGTAATGGGGTGAGCCGTGATAGAGTAGCCGAGCGGTCTAAAGCGTCTCGCTACGGAGCGCGCGGTTGCTCGCCGTGGATGTTCGAGTCCTCCCTGGGCATGGGTGTGTGTGTTTGTCCTTAGGTTAGTTTACCTAGGTTTAAGTAGTTTGTAAGCTACGGACTGATGACCACGCAGTTTGGTCCGATAGATTTACAAACATTTGTAATGGGGTGAGGGGTGGGGGGAAATGGGTTGAGGGAAAGGAAGAAGGAGATAGGCTGAAAGATGGGAGAAGAAGAGATGGGACAGAGACAGCAAAAGAGAGGGGGAGGACTAGTGAGTATAGTGAACTGCGAGAGTATGGAATAAATAAATTCACTGCTGTTACAACAATTCTTTTTACATATTAAAGCGGTGTACATCCACATTGATGTGTCATCAGCATAAAATTTATAAGTCAATAATAAATCGTTTGAACCCATCTTTCTTAGGGTCAAACCAGAGGCACTTCTGAATCCAAGTTCACTACTGTCAGTAACAGCAGTGAATTCATGTAAAATTACTACACGTCTGAAGATAACGTCTAGCACGTCGAAACCGGTAATATAATTAAATGAAGATAGCTATCTTGGCTGCAAACCTGTTTCTAAACAATTCTACATGGCACCAATAATGAGTTCCTTATATACAAGCTATTCTATAATTTAATTTGAGACACTGAATGTCTCGAACTGCTTTCTTTAAAATTTCCAGGTCATAATTACACAGATCACGAACACCTGTCTGGTTTTCAGCCAGTGGTTGGATAAAACTCATAAAGAAGCACGGAAAACCTGTCATTGAAAAAGGTGTTCGTCAAGGACGAAAAGAGCAATCCGTGCTGCCTCGGCGTCGAACGCCAGCGATGAAAATATCAGCGCCTGCCCCTCTCCTCTGCGTCGGCAAACGTGCACGTGTTGTCTACGGCCAGCATCGTTGGCTCCCTCATTAGGGTTCGCATGATAAATTGGTTTCGAGGGAGGAAGCCATCATGCCTCCAATTAAGAATTTATTGCAGCACCCGCCTACAGTAATACAGGAACGGCACGATAAATCTGCACCTGCATGAGTTTAAAGGAAATTGCGTTCCGATAATGGGTAGCCGACGCGCTGGCGAAACGCCAAAGGTCTAAGAGCCCCTGTTATCGCCGCTTCAGCTCCCCACCGGCGCTGCATTCGATTCTCGTATTTCCGCCGTGGCACTGAAATAACGAGTGCGACCAAATACGGCGTTTCTGAAGTAATTTACTGTAGCGGTATTCACGACTCGAAACCGCGCGCCGCGGCTACGTCATTACTGCGTGATTATTGCTCACGAGCTGTTAGATCAGCGATCGGAAATTTTCGTAATGATTGCCACGTCAGCCGCAGCGGTAGCAGTAGCAGGGTTTCGCCGTATTTGGAAACGCTATGAGTAGCAGAGTGGCCTACATTCAGGCACGACGTACAGCAGCGTGCGACTGCGGAATCGAGGGAGTGCAGATTATTATTTTTAATTATCTTCAAAAGATCAATTTTCAAACATGGAAACAGAACAGATTGTAACAACTATCGAGGTATCTGTTTAAGCAGCGTTGTAGGCAAAATATTCTCAGGTATTGATGAAGTGAGAGTGCGAATAATAATTGAGGACAAGTTAGATGAAAATCAGTGTGGGTTAAGGCCTCTTAGAGGCTGTCACAAATACAGTCTTTAGTTTACGGCAGGTAATGGAAAAGTGCCATGAGTGGAACAGGGAATTGTATCTATGTTTCATAGATCTGGAAAAGGCTTATGACCCTGTACCTAGGAGGAAGCTACTGTCAGTTCTACAAGATTATTGTATAGGAGGCAAATTTCTGCAGGCAGTTAAAGGGCTTTACGTAGACTGTCAGGCAGCAGTAGTAGATGGAAAATTAAGCTCATGGTTCAGGGTAGTTTCAGGGGTAAGACAAGAACCTCTCACCACTGTTGTTTGTACTATTCACGGATCATATGTTGAAAACAGTAGACTGGCAGGGCGGGATTAAAATAGGCGAAAACAAGAAAAATGTTTGTATAGCTTATGGGACTTAACTACGGGGTCATCAGTCCCTAAAATTACAAACTACTTACGGCACAAATATCCATGCCCGAGGGGGGATTCGAACCCCCGACCGTAGTGGCCGTGCAGACCGTGACTGAAGCGCCGCAGTCCGCTCGGCCACTGTGGTCGGCTAGGTGAAAACAGAATAAGCAGTCTCGCATATGTGGATGACTTCGTTGTACTGGCCGATTCGATTGAAAGGTTGCAAACTAATATTTCAGAGTTCGATCTGAGGTGCAAGGATTATGAAGATCAGCATCTCCAAAACGAAAATAATGCCTGTGGGAAAGAGATTTAAACAGTTTGAGTGCCAAATAGGAGGAACAAATTATAACAGGTAAACAGTTTCAATTACCTGTGATGTATTTTCTCACAGGATGGAAACATAGTGAAAGAACTGGAATCGAGCTGCAGCGTTGGTTATACATATACCCCACCACGTCCCCAAAAAGACAATGAAATCTGCCGAAACCTAAGAAAGTTATAGTGAAAATAATTTCAAAACTGTCCGAAATCACCCAGTTTGACGGTGCTTCTTACGCCATACAGAGTAGGAACTGACTGTAGTCTGTTACAAGCTGTTGATTTCGACTAAGTGCTATGTTGCACGTACAATTTAACTTCCATTTTTTAAATATCGTAAGATGAGCACCTCATATAATTTTATATGACCAGACGATGGTGGCACAGCCCATTGCAAACGATCGCCATAAAATAAATAATTATTTTACGATCTTGGCTTTCAAAGTTTGAAGATAATTAATATATCATATCGCCTTCATAACCTGCGATGTCAGGTAACGTCAAAATTATTTTAAATACATACCAAGAAAACGCATAAAATAGAAAAAGAATGTAAGCCTCACATCGAATTCCCATCGCCTCAAAATGTTTTCAGAAATTGTGTAAAATCAAGTCATTTATTTTAATCAGTATCTATGGAAACAACTGTTCCACAATTTCGTTATGTTATTAGTTACGTGCCAACATTTATAGTGACTGTATCAGTACTGGACATCTTTATTTCAATATTAAATACGACTTGGCAATCACACGGTAAGCTAATCAGACAACATTTAAAAACTGCAATCAACATAGCGGAACATACAAAAGACGCTATACAAATTTTGTGGAAAGTGTCTATGTGGCGCATTATAGACATTTTAGAAGAACTGGAAATATATTTCTTTGTCATCCGAATTAAAGATCAACATCGGATTCAAAGAGAATATGATAGACGTGAAAGCAATCAATCAACATCTGAAAAATTAAAGCAAGAAAGCGAAACACATAGAAAATCCTGTACAAATTTCACATACCTGCGTAATAGAGAGGCATCAAGACAACTGGCAATATAATGGAGAGGCGTTAGACTACGCCACTGCGCCAAGCCTCAATATTTGGATTCAGCTTGGACCGTACACAGTCATTAAAAGAACACTGCACCGATCTAAAAGGAAAAATATGTGCAAGGAACAACATTATTCGTAAATTGACTGGATCCACATGGGGAGCGCAACCTGAAGTTCTGCGATCATCAGCAATGGGACTCCGTTTTGCAGCAGGAGAACGTGCGGCACCAGTGAGGGAGGCATCGTGCCACTCCAAACAAGTGGACATTGCTCTAAAGGAGACGGTCAGGACTGTCACTGGATGCTTGAGGCCAACACCTGTCCACAAAAGTACCCACTTGCTGCCATAGCAGCGTCAAATATCAGACGTAGAGCAGCCAGTGAAGTAGCCAGGAGGAAACAGCAAACCGACCCAAGGCACCTAATGTATAACCACCAAGCAGTTCCGGCCCGTCTTAAGTCTAGGAAGAGCTTTATGCAACGGACCGTACCACTAGAAAGCCGACCCGAGGCTCGCCGCCTGTCTTTATGGACGGATTCTTTACAAAATACGAATCTACAACCCAAGGAGGAAATTGCACAGGGGCAGCAACTACAGTATAGTACATGGAGACCACTGAATAGATTAAGAACAGGAGTCACAAAGTGCAAAGTAAATATGATTAAGTGGGGCTATTCTGAAGATGACCAATGCGAATGCGAAAACATACAGACTAATGAACATTTACTCATGTGCCCAACGATGGAAGTTGTTTGCGCAACGGAAGATCTGCTTTTATGCAATGACAAGGCCATTAAAGCAGCAGAGTTTTGGAAGAAGACAATTTAGATGTTCTCACCCAAAAACGGAAATTACAGTAAGTAAGTACCAAGAGGAAGACTAACACCAGATGGATTACAGGAGTGAAGGAGTACGGAAATGAAGGGAAGAAAATAACATAGTCCAGAGGGAAACGTGATGGGTTGAAAGAAGCCAGTGAAAAGGGTCTTGTTCGACGAATGCCCAGCCTGGTGCTAAAAACTGTAGACTACGATAATGATTATGAGGATCTGACTGACGAATTATGAGCATTTTAGGATAATTGGTGATACATTCACTCACAAACGCACACACATACAAAAAAATTTCCCGGAAGACATACCAAATGAAGAAACTGAACTAAAACGCAAGACCTACTTAGAAAATTTTATCCACATTTTCGAAAACTGAAAAGGGCAAAACTTAACGAAATCACAGATAGGCCATACAAAAATACTACCTTATATAATATCTACGATAGTATCTACCATCCCCCACTGCCAATCATAACGAATATGTAAACATTTAGTATCTATGGACAAATCAGTCAAGAAACAGTAAGTTGCCACGAAAATTTCACATGGTATGAAAAATACGGGATTGTAATCATTATAATTGAAAATGGAGATCTGTCATTTGACCCCTAGATGCCATATGTTTGTCACATACAACTAGAGGTAAGTAAAAATGAAATTTACGAATGGGACCTTATTAACCTAATTAAATTATAAATAAGTAGCTTTATTTACAACACCTAGCATGTGCAACTGAAAATGATAGTTTAAACCGAAATAGTCATTCATTTTGAACAAACGGTATTATATGCGTTATTTTGCAACTATTAGTAGTGAATTCTCATAAAATGTATTTCGAAGTAAAAAATGCTGCAAGTGTTAATGACAATAATCAAGAAACTACTAATTGAAATTCATTCTAACATGATTATGTTTACTTGGATAATCGAAATAGAATGATCAAAATTAAATGTAATGTAGTTTCTCTCAAAGAGTTTGATCTAATCATTTTTGACAACTCTGGAGACGAAAGTGCTTCCACGTCGATTATATTCAGAGCCGGCGGACTCTTGAGCTTTGATTTTAGCGAAGTTGACATTAATTAGAAGTGATCCACCCACACTTATAACTCTTGAAAGTATCACGTAGGCTTGACCGCATGTGAACACGGAATAACTGACGAGTCCAATGTTTATACTTATGAAGTAATCGAAACACTATATTATTGTTATGTGATTATGTTGTCATGCGATTTTCAAGTCATTATGCTTGTGTTTATTACAGGAATAAAGTCCGTAGCTTCTAACTAAAATAACTGAGTAGGTTTCACATGAGATCTCTCAACATATCGTGGCAAAAAGATTGCGTTGCGTAACTTGCATATTTTTTACACTTTATATTTTTCATAGGTTCTGGTATCTCCCAGATTGGCCTCCTCCCTTCTCGGGAAATATTTCTTCTACGTAAGCTGTGGATTTTCTGAAATCCACTCCCCTCCTCTATTGGTTTTTCTCAGAGGCTTTGATGTAACAGTTTGTGAGAAGTCTGGTAGGGAAGAGCTTCTAAGGCGATTATATTCATTGACTGCGGACTCATCGAGTTTTGATACAGTCATGTTCAGAAAGAAACAGAACACCTTGGAACACTAAAGATACGAAGTTCCTATTCACATGACGTGAGTAGTGTGTTCTGAAGAAATGAATAATTATCTTTACAGTCATCTTGGTTCATCATGTGTTCTAAAAAAGGAAGGAAGATTAAGGTTCCGTCGACTGTTTGGTCATTAAAGACCTAGATCACACTCAAATTGTTTTGTAAGGATGGTGAAGGAAATCGGCCGTGCCATTTCACAGGAAGCCTCCCGGAATTTGCCTGGAATGATTTAGGAAAATCACGAAAACCTAAATCTGGATGGTCGAGAGTGGAACCACCGTTCTCAAGAATGCGATTCCAGTATGTTAACACTGATCCACCTCCTTAGAAACAATGCTTTCTGTTTCCTAGTAAGGACAGGGTCTGCTATGTGTGGTGGTATCGATACGTTTAAGACATGATTAACGTCCTGTGTTCCAAAGTTCATCTGTGGTGGTTGACACCGGGTTATCCTACACATTTCACTGATTCTTCCATCGGTTATTGGTGTGAGATCATCATAGTGAATTGAAAATCATCATTTTCTGTCTGCCCCACAAGTTTATTGTAATTCATTACCACGCCACCTTCAGACATTTTTTTTTTTTTGTCAAAGAAGTTACAATGCGTAGATACGGACTTGAAAGATACTCGTTTATACTCGTTTCCACCTAGGAAATATCATCATTGGCTCTAGTGTCGTAGTTCAATTAAAACTTTACTATTAGTCAATCATTAATTATTATACAGGAGGGGGTACCAGTAATAAACTTAATTTAGATATGGAAAATCTACGTGTATAAAATTGTAAACAATCAACCCGTTCGATAAATAAATTGCGTGACAGACTGCTGAAGAATGTTTTAAATGACTTGAAATGTTCAAATGTTTGTTGAGCTTATGGGACTTAACTGCGGGGTCATCAGTCCCTACTCTTACAAACTACTTATAAACTAATTTATACTAAAGACAGCACGAACTTCCATGCCCGAGGGAGACCGCGCGATCCGCAAAAGGCGCTCCAGACCGCTCGCCTACTCCCGCGCTGCTTTACATAACTTTTAGATAGGATGTTCCATTGTGGGAGGTAATGGAAACCAAGGACTAAACTCAAACTGTGAACTGAAAAATTTTACATAATGACAGTTTTAAATTCATTAACAATTCGGATTAATCAATTTATTAATTGAAATTATTAATACATTTAAACTGGGAAGAATACATCTGGGAAATATTGTAGGGAAGGCGAACCAAAGACTACGTTTTATTGACAGTACACTTACAAGATTAACAGTTCTACTAAAGAAACTGCCTACACTATACTTGTGAGTCCTATTTTGGAGTATTGCTGCGCATTGTGGGATCCATCCCAGGTGCGACTGACGGACGATTTAGAGAAAATTCAGAGAATGGCAGCTCGTTTTGTAGTATCGCGATATAGGGGAGATAGGGTCACGGAAATGATGCACGAGTTGAGGTGGAAATCATTAAAAGAAAGGCTTTATTTTTTACGGCGAGATCTATGTGCGAAATTTCTTTCATCAACTTTCTCTTGAGAATGATAACATATATTGTTAGCACCCACCTACAAAGGGAGACATGAGCATCATAATAAAATAAGAAAAATAAGATCCAAAACAGAAAGATTTCAGTGTTCCTTTTCCCGCGAGCTGTTAGAGAATGTAATTATAAAGAAATATCATAAAAGTGGTTCCATGGACCCTGTGCCACACACTTGATTGTGACTTGCAGAGTGTCCATGTAGATGTAGATGTAAGTGTTGTGTATGTAAAATATTGCTGTTCACAGATAAAATTTATTTCTTGTTTTCCATACCTTCCACAATGTAAGATCCTATGTAAAAGTTCGAGAGCAAGAGACCTAATGATGGCAGTCCACTGACAGTTTATGATCTCACTATTAAAAGAGTAGACACCTCCAAACATTTGGGAAGCATCATGAGTAAAGAGAATAAAATGAAAATTGAAATTCAAGCGAGGCTAGCAACAGCAAATGAAGCTTATTTTGGCCTACGAGGTGTGTTTCGCAGTAGAGCTGTTTCGATAAGCTACAAACTTATACTATATCAGAATGTAATTCTGCCAGTAGCTCAATACGGATCAGAAAGCTTCACATTTAGATAAGAAGATGATCAAAAACTATTAGTTTTTTAAAGGAAAATATTACAGAAAAATTTTGGCCCCAAGAGAGACCTAGATACAGGAAAGTGGAGGATACTAAAAAGCCAGGAAATGAAAGAGCTATATCAACAGGTTAATATTACTCGAAGGTTGTAGAGAAGAGACTTAAGTGGGCTGGACATCTAATTATGATGGAGGAGGAACGACTATCTAAAGCAGCATTCTCTGAATCCATGGAGAGAACAAGGAAGAGAGGGAAATCACGTACTAGATTAGAAGGGTGACATCGACTTTGATACGGTGTCAATGTGTCTGAAAAAGGAGAATGGACTGCGAAAGCAAGGAACAGAGACGACTGGCCGGCCGCGGTGGCCGAGGAGACTGAGGCGCTCCAGTCACGGTCTGCACGGCCACTACGGTCGGGGGTTCGAATCCCCCCTCGGGCATAGATATTTGTGCCGTCCTTAGTCTTAGCTAGTTCGTAAGTAGTTTGTAAGCTTAGGGACCGATGACCCCGTAGTTAAGTCCCATAAGTTCTACAAACATTTGAACATTTTGAGACGACTGGAAGAGGAATATAAAGAACGCGTATGGTCTCCAAGCCCAGGTGTTAATTCAATCATGAGGAACAAATGTGGAAAAGATAGACTGGCAGAGTGAGATTAAAATAGGCAAACAAATTATCTCACTTATGCGGACAACTTAGTGGTGATCGTATATTCTATTGAATGTTTAGAATCTCGTATTTCAGAGCTAGATCATATATGTAACGATTATGGTAGGATGATCAACATCTCAGAAACGTGGGTAATGTGTTTGGGAAACAGGTTAAAACAGACTGAGGCCAAATATGTCGAAGAAAGAACAGGTGGACAGTTTGGAGTAATTAGGACGCATTTTCTCACAGGACGGAAACTCAGAACCGGAATCAAGGTGATACAAAGCTAATGGAGTGAGTACTCAGCTACGATGTATTGTCTTCTGCAAGAATAAAGTCAGTAGCGAGACTAAGTTAGCAGTGAATCATTCAATCTTTCAACCAACTCTGTTCTATTAGATTGAAAGGTGGGTCGATACAGGATACCTTATTAATAAGTTGGTGGTTACAGATGTGAAGGTAGAAAGTACTAATAGATCGGAACAATGGCAGAAGAATGTCCATAACGAGGCAACAGAAGAAAAAGCAACAGCGTACAGGTGAGAGATACAAGATTACGTAACGGATTTCTAAGTTCGGCGGTAGAGGGTGAAGCGACGTAGACAAAGAAGAAAATACTTGGATACTGTCAAGAATGATTTTGAAGTAATAGGCTTACCTTCAGATGAAGCATCAATGTTATCATCGAACAGACGATCATGGATAAAGTTTAGAAGTAGACTATGCTGCAGACTGAACACTGAAAGGCATAATCAATCTTAAATTATGATGACGATGAATAAATGGCAAGAAGACTGATTGATTTAAACTTGCAGGCAATAGGGCAGAATACCGAAGGATGCAAGTTAATTAACACAGCTACTAATAGAATACCTGCAGTACTGCTGTGAGTGTTTTGTAATCTGGAACATAAGGTTAATTTACCTCTTAATGAAATGGGTTAAGGTCATCGACAGCTAGACCATATGCATTCAAGAAGTACAAAAGCAGCAGAACGAAGTCGAGAAGGAGCTTAGCAATAGAACCGATATGAGAAAAACTTTCCGAATTCTATGAGTTAAGGAAATTACTTGCAATTATTTGTGCCTATAGCTTCGTAATTTTCTTAATGAAATAATGCAATTTTATCCGAATATATTGCTTTCATTTTTTTTAATGAACCATGGTGCCGTTTCAGCCATATAGCCATCTTCAGGTTGAAGATACTGGCTTTCTAAAACACCGTATACAGCTGTGTGATGGAAGTCCGTAACTTCCTACTGCACGTTCTCGTCCTACAGGAATCGTGGACCTTCCAAGTCATCTTTAAGGACCGATGGCGCGGCAATCGCTTGATGAGTGGTCAGTTCTAAAGGACGGACGGTCGAGTGTGTGCCACCTGTTGTTGTCCGAAACGGATGAGGTTGTTTCGACCGGAACGAATGGGAACATCACGAAAATTGCCGCACCATTTTCCACAAAATGTTACCCCATACAAGTACTCTATTCTCGGTTATATCTCTGTCATTGTTTCTTCTCCGGCAGCTGAGAAAAGGATAGCAGCGAGGTAGGTCCTGTTTGGAAGCATTTCTCAATAATGACCCCGTAGTTCACTTTTCTGTATTTTGACCACACTGGACGTTACATTTCGGTGCTCATAGACCGGCGTCTGTGTTGCGAAACGATGCATTTTTGGAATGAATTAGGAGAGGATAATTTTGTGTCTCTGCTAGGCTGTAACGGAATGCGGTAAGTTAGGAAGGTGGGCCGTGGCTATCAAGAATGTAGGCATGGCTCTGCAATTAAAAGCAATGATTCGTCCACATATACATTACAGATGGCCAGAATACTTAACTTTGATGTGCTTGTGTTGGTACAGTTCTTGCTATCTATTAATCAGTTCTGCAAGGTATCATAACAGTTCTTGGTAATACAGTTCCTGTTTGTGCTATGCAGACGGCTGCCTTACCTCTGTTGAACTTCTTGATTATTGTGAATCTTCATATTTTTACGGCGTACATGTTGGTGCATAAAATTGCGGGAATTTAATCACATATTTTCTTCTACTTATATTTCGGCTGCAAACCATCCAGCCATCCTCGGAGCGAGAATAATGACTGACGGCAAAGCGCTCCCGTCTTGGGAAGTCATCCTCGCAGACGTACCACATCGACGGTAGTTGTGTTGCCCTCTAAGTAGAGTATATATATATGATCACATACTGTGGTTGATATCGATGGCAAAGAAGTATGAAGCCGTAGTGCCATCTATGGAGAGCGTATGTAATCATATTCTGGGTTTAAGAGTGTTTCAGCGACGTTGTATTTGATTGTTTACGATTGTGCCAGATTTCAAATTTTGTAAAGATTAAAAAAATCATCACGATTAACTCAATTACTCGCCAGTCGAATTTCAATGACTTGTCTAAAATCTGAATACTAGAAGAATGAAATATATAATAAAAACTGAACATTTTCGTAATTCATGTTATGGCCAGTCTGAATACAATGTTCAGCTGCAGCAGATTTATCATGTTGTAGTAGGCGGGTGTAACTTTTATGCTCTGCACATCGTTCAGGGACTGTGCGCAAAGTGCGTCCGAAATACGAAGGTGTCTAACTCACAGACTTTTTGAGGGCACACACTGCACGGCCGCAGCGGCTGTGCCATAAGAAAGAAATCAGAGCAAAATAAAATTAAATATTCCAATCACGGATTGGTGTTGCCAGTAAAATTACAAACTCCCCGATACCAATAACAGACCGGACGGGTCCTTAATTACAAAGTAGCAAAATTAAATCAATTAATTTAGGACGGTTTATTAATTTTCACCAACCAAAGAGGACCACAGAATGATTGCTTACTTAGAGCACAATCGATTGGAAGGGACATAGTAATTTGGTTAATCTAGAAATTGCTCAGAATGGAGAATTTTCTATAGCCGTTAAATTTAAAAGCAACCGGAAGCGACGCCGTTACCAGATTTGTTCCGCGCTCCAAAAACGTGTCCCAATCTGAGTGTCCGAGACACAGTGCCGCCCCCAAGGGCTAAGCTTCGCCACCAACGGTTTCTCTCCCCTACCTATAAGGCTGGCCACAGGGACTACTTTTGAACAGCGGAAGCACACTGCGGTGCCGCGCCCGGCGAACAGACACGCACCGCCATGTGGTTGCATAGCTTCGAAGTATCCACCTCGCGGACAGTCTAGGGCGGAAGTCACCGTTGTATTAGGAAAGTGTGACTTTGAGGACCGTCCGCGTCTGTTACAATGATGGGCGAGTGGGAGCATCCACTACACTTAACGTTCAGTTTATAGTGAGGTAAGCTTGGCCGTTTGGCCCCTGCTCTGGTTTTAGTTTTACGACTTCATGGCTAGCAACATTCTCTCTGAAGCAACCACTCTCCGCTCTCTCTAGGGACTGCAAATGTATATGTGTAAAATGTGCTTATTTCTCGACTATTGTTAGTAATTCCTTGACCTACAGCAAGGTGGTTTCGTGGAGAAATAGTCTTATTTGTGAAATAATATTAAAGATGCAAATTCGTCATATCTGTATGAATACAGATTTCACCACAATTTTGCCTATTTGTTCTGTAACTTCCCTACTGTCCTCTTTTCAATTAATGAATCTTAAATAAGGCGACGAATCATCTGCCAAGAGAAGAAGTCCGACGCCTTCATGGTCCAAGGACAACAGATCAGCAGGTGAATGTAACTTCCTGTCTGAGAGGAAAGGCGATAGGCAGCAACCCTTCTTGCTTAATCTTCTGTAGAAAATGTTCACCAGTTACACGAGCACACTGGCAAGGAGGAATTTCACACACACCTGCCTTCCGCTAAATCAAATCATCCAGAGCCGACGAGTGCGGATAGATTCTGGCAGATAAACAACTTTGACTTTGTTTTTGGAGAGGATGCGGAAAATTTTTGATGATAAATTATCTATGTATGGTAAGAAGGCCATGAACCTTTCTTCTTCAGGTTCTTCCTGTGAACTTTAGGTTTGAATTTCAAGGCTTTCCGAATTTTCCACAGTGGATAACCATTTTCTTCAAATACATTTTCCAGGTGCTTGAGTACTTCCTGTAGATGGTTTACAAAAGACACTGTGTCCCAGTGTACCGTCAGTTTTACGTTGAACTAAGACATCCAAGAAGGGGAGGCAACCTTCCTTTTCAAGCTCCGTCGTAAATGGGATGCTCCTATGAATAGAATTTAGATGGTTCAAAAACGAGTTACGTTTTTCTGCACCATGAGGTAATATTACGACAATGTCATCCATATATCTCCAGAAAAATGTGTTCGTTTGAAACTTGCATACTCTAATGCATTCTCTTCAAATTATTTTATAAAAAAGACGAATTATCAGCAGAAGAAAGAATGTGGTTACGGCTGAATTCCCGCGTTTCTTGATCGTCGACTGCCTCGCACTCGCTGGAACTCCTGTCCTGCCTGTCGTAGCTGTGGAGCGCCGACATATATAGGCGAGTCCCCTTCTTCCTATTGGCCGACGCGCGAAGCAGGCAAAGAGGTACCCAGACTGCGGGCGGCCCCGGCAGCCGAAGTACTGTGGAGAGACTTATCGCTCCTTCGTATACTGGCGCGGCGACTTGGCGTGGGTCGTCGACGTTGTGGCGAATAGCGACGCAACAACAGATACAGAACAATAAAGGTGTAACTTGCACCCGGTCGGAGACCATTTATTTACTCATACTTCGTTACTGAGACTGCGTTATAGTATGCTCTATACCATACAGCTATACAGTATGCATTGTTTCCTCCTAGAGTGTGGTACTTGTGACGTTTCATAGGAAATATTAAAGATCCTGAGTTAAAAAAAATTCCTCGATTAAGCATTTTTTTTTTTTTTTTTTTTTTTTTTTTTTTTTTTTTTTTTTTTTTTTTTTTTTTTGTGAAACGAGGATATTGTAGATTTTATGAACCTAACAGTTTGTCAGTTTCGAACTATTTACGAAATTTTTTTTTCACTTGGAAATTATCGTTACCTTAAAATTTTGGTAATATCTTGAATTTGAAGTTCAATCATAAGACGTCAGGTGCGGACTCGTTTGTTTACATGAACTGACAGCTCAAAAGTATTGTATCACCTAGCGGCCGTGTAGCGAAATACTCACCACTTACCTTTAAATAATTAATTTATTGCATGAATTGTAACCTTTTTTCCAACTTTTGTAACCAGTTATATTATTTGTTAAATCACTAAATCGAACTGTATAAATTTCTTCAAAATTTGAAGTCAATTTGTTTGAAACAGAATTTGTAAACGTCACGTCACGTGACATATTCGCGACTTGGGCGCCAAAATCTATGTATTTAAACATGCCGCTACTGACAGCAAGCGGCAGTTGATGGCAGTTGTAAGTTGTAAGCTTTAGACCAGATGTATACAGTGCTGTAGTGTGATGGAAGACTCAATAGAAATCCGTTCTCATTTAACAACGACTTTATTTTGGTAGAAGAACCTTGGAGAATGTGCTGCTATGAACTTGACCAAGAACTTCTCTTTTTTGAAGTTTGATTCGTTGTGTGGTTTGGAGTGCTTTAGTAACAAGCAACTCTAGCGACGACCTAACCATTCACAGAGGCCACGCAACGTCTCATGCTGTTTCTCGTACTGCGTCACTGATTATTCAAAGTGTTACATGGCTACTGCATCTTCGCTGGGCGATGGACTAGGTGGTCAAACCGTGCCATTTCTGGTTATGGGGCCATCTCGGAAGTAACGTGTATGCAAGGCCCATTCCAGATATGGAGATAATGGAACTGCTTATGCATTCGGCGTCGTCGCTGCTGCAATTTTGCCGTCTGTCACGGCGGTATAGAATACGCATGCATTAAGGATCACGGATACCGTTTCCAACACAAACTGTAATTGTGGCTGCATTGCACAGCCCGCATTAGACCGCTGTCTCTGTAAAGTAGTCTGATTCACTAAATGGCCTCCAGCACGCAAAACATGCATTTCCGGACGTAAGTTCATTAGCTCTTATCTGTTCCGTATCCTCTCGTCGATCAATAACTAGCGTGTGTGCTCGGTGGAAAAGAAAATCACCCTGTAAACCCTACAAGAACGTCGACAAAAACATACTTTTTGGTCGCCCCTTATTAAATGCTGAGAATTAACAATATTTCATGGGATACAAAGCTGGGCATAACGTCCTCCTCTGTATCTGATTAGGTAGAAAGCCCGTTCACCTTAATCAGAAAGGGATGAAGTTGTCTAAAGTAGTCTTTGAAACAGGCGCTTGTAATACCATCAATCGTTATGGAAGAGGCCATTTCATTATGACGGGTCTTAACATGCATTGGCGCTTAATTTCACTGACAACAGACTAATCATCTTGATGTTGAAACCCTTTGTTTGGTCCGTGTTTGCTTTACAAATATTTATATCAGTTGCTTCTGGATAACGATCTGCCCTGAGCAAAACACTGATTCTATGTTTTTGTATGCCCATACACGTTTCGCTATAGTTGTAGCACCTTCAGCGAGTCCTTTTTATTGCTTTAAAATTGAACAACAGAAATATTTTTAGTTTTTTACAGTTTTTACAAGTTCATCCTGTTAATTATAATTACGTACAAAAATTTCATACATGTATATATACCTTGTATTATGTGTTGGACTGGTTAGTTTTCCTACATATCCCTGTAGCTTTTGGTTGACAGTTTGTCATCTGCAACCATATACCATTTATGTACAACACTGTTTGTTGTTGAAATACTTGTTCTGATTTCTTGTGTTATTTTTATGGTTAGATCTACTAATTAATTTTATGTGAATGGAATCTTTGAGTGTGTGTGTGTGATTTTATTTTTTTGCTAATGAAATATGTTCAACTTACATTTGGTGGAGCAGAGAAATAGAAGTTCTCCTATGCTCTTCTACTCCACCGTTTTAAACACCAACAAATGTAAGTTGAACATATTTCATTAGGAAACAAATAAAATCTCTCTCTCTCTCTCTCTCTCTCTCTCTCTCTCTCTCTCACACACACACACACACACAGCGATACCATTCACATAAAATTAAGAAGTAGACCTAACCATAAGAATAGCACAAGAAAGCAGATCAAGTATTTGAACAATAGTATGTAAGTGGCATATGGTTCTAGATGACAAACTGTAAACGAACACCTACAGAAATTATGTAGGAAAACTACCTAATACAACATGTAATACAAGGTATATACATGAAATTATAATAATTATAATTAACAGGAAGACCCGCTCAGTTAGCCATGTGGTCTAATGCACCGCTTTCCGAGATTACGAACCCGAGCGCTTACCGCTACGCCACGCTTCTGTACAATATTACTAATCGTAGAGATCATAGACAGTATTTCACCGCAACGGCTTTTTTAATTGTCGATTTTCTCGACAACGGCTGAGAAGTGCATCTTGGTGCTTTGTCAAATTACAACTCTGGCCATGAGCTTTCATTATGCGCAGTATGAATCGAATCTTAATTTCACAATTGGCGGCCTACCCTTGTAAAACATTACCTAAATTAGCACTGTGCTTCATAAAATATAACTTATGCTGAAATACAAAAACCTTGCAGATAAGGTATTGTGATGGTGTGTTTAAAATGTCGTCTAGACTCTCTTTGAATAAAGGCACTCAAATAAAACTTACCAGTATACATGTGTTGATGTTTTACATTGCCCACCTTTGTTAAAGAAAACTACACGCACCAATCCAATTACAACAAATTCTTATTTCTGAAATATTTCTGCACAGTCTGGGATATTAGGCTTTTATGCAAATGCGCTGGACTTTTCTTTTTTTAAGTTATATCCAAGACAGCTCTTCTCTTACGAATAACCCACTGGTTGCATCTATAAATAAATTATAAAAAATAAGATAGGCCCATATCAAAGTGTAAAAAACACTGTTTATTAAAAGCAAACGATATGTGTCAGTCTAATGGTAGACTGCCTAAGCGCTTTTATTTTTCCGGAAACTGAAGAAAGATTTCGGAGTGCTTTGGTGTTTGTAGTTATTACAACCGTATACAACACGTATACTCCCTCTCCCAATCATTTTCTAGTTCGGTAAAATAAGTCGACGAATCAAGTAAATCTTCTGACTCTCCCAATGTAAATCCGCTACTCTCTCCCAGTTTTAGTTCACAGCTCACGCCGCTAGGAGGTTCTCGGAAGCGCTATCGCACATCTTAGGGAAGAGTTTCCGCTATTATCTTTATAAGCTATTTGGTATCGCTACTTGTTGCTGCAGTTATAATCCCGAACATCTCACTCGACCAACTTGGAAGTGTCGAGTGGCAGAGATCCAACAGATTCACCCACAGATACTAACGCCTTCCAGAGGGTATCTCACATTGATATGTTACTGAAAATTTACGCAAAATAATCCGAGTGTAATGTTAGTTTCATCGATGTTAATAAGAAGTATCCAATTAGCAGGGCCTTCTGGCTAGGGTGCATGGGGCCTCCAGTTTCGTACACAAGTCTATATCTCACAGCTGGTCCGGCCTGTTTTGTTAGGGGTCAACAAAGAGACATCTGTAGACGATATGACACTATCACATGCAGACAAATGCCAGAAGCTCTTCATCAACGCTACAGTGTGCGTGTGAATGTTAATCATAATAAAACAGAAATAAAATATAGAGAGAAAAGTGAAAGGCGTGGTTCAGCGATTCCAAAAGTCAGGCCATGATAAAAATTCGAAAACACACTGACAACGTCATTCTCGTGAACGAATGAATCTTCTGGACCTCTTTAATTATTCATTCAACTGGTTCATCGAGCACACACACATACATACACATTTCTTAACTCGTAGCTACCTAAGCAATAAATGTATGATGCCACAGATATGTGTTGTAACAATATGAATCAATAGAACTGACTAAGAATTAATAAATTTAATATTAAGAGTATTACCACGGTAGCTTCTGCTGTCGATAGAAATCATAATAATAAAATAATAAGATTAATGGTAATGATAATAGTAGTATTAGTTGCAAATGCAAAAGGTACTTACAAATGTACGAAAAAGGTAGTTTCTGATACAAGAAACGCAAGGGGGAAGAAATTTAGGGAAGGAGTAATTACAGAAACATTCGAGACGTGAATGTTGCTTCATTAACCGTCTATTGAAGATATTATAAAGTTCAGAGAAGATAGTTAATGTAGTGAAGAAACATAAGGCAAGGACATAGTAAAGTTATTAGAGTGTATGGAAATTACAACGCGCGTCTACACGTAACATGGATAACTGCGTAAAAGAAGGGTGAAATTTGTTCAAATAGCTGTACGGTCCTCTGCTTTACATACAGACGTTCGCCATGATTTCGAGACGTCAGAAGATTTCCTGAGAGAGCGATCTTGCAGGATAACATCGCTTCAACTAACTATTTGAAATTAAAGCACTGTCTTTCTCAGGTCAAAAGGGAAGAGAAATTTTATATTTCCTTCTGCACATGTCAACTCTGCACTGGGCCCAATTTTGCTTTTAACCGGCCTCACGAGGTGAGGTCAGTATTCAGCCCCATGAAAGGAACGATCCATTCTAAGCAAGAAAATTCCATTAGACAAGGGGTCAAAACGGAATATTTCACGTAATATACGCACTTCTTCAATAAATAACGTGTGTTTGACAGTGGCGAAGATGAATAAGTGTTGACAGCTCTACAGGTATGCACTTTCAAACCCATGTTCGCGATAAAAATTTTCATAAAACTTCGTCACAATTAGGGGTCGATATGTTTAATTAATTTGTCCTGTAAAGCCGCATAACGAAAGAAAATTTTCCATTGTTTTGGCCCATACTACCACTTTCCAAAATTTTTAGATCTAAGAATTTGCAGTAGTAGAGGTGGCTTACAGTATCGATGTTGAAAAATTGTTTATAGCTCATGAGGTATCTATTTTAGAGCTTATATTTACTAAACGTCAACTGATCGTTTCTTTCATGTCTTCATGGAATACCCTATGATGTTACTCCTAATCTTTGTTGAGCGACAGGAGGTGATATATGTTCCAAGTAGACAGTAAATTGGCTTGTGGACAGCGAGGAAGCCACAATTCCCACAGTCATTTGTAAGATATAATTGCACTTTGTAAGTAAACAGTTTTGTGCCCAGTGGAACTCAAAAAGCTTTCGATACAGTTGCTCACTATCTTCTTTCGTTTGTTACAGCCAAGACGGAGAAACAGCAGTGGGATATTAAGAACAGCAACACCGTGAGTAGACCGAATGTCAAGTTAAAAACACTCAGGCCTAATGTGTACAAAGTTTTCTAAAAACTGTTTTTAATCTATATATACCAACTGTACAAACTGTGCAGACCTTTGCATCACTTACAGACTACAGAAGATGCTTTAAAATAAAAAGCGAAACGCGCCTGGTGTAAAATAAATCTCTGAATTGCAGTCAGCGTAAGGCGGATTACCGCTTATAATCGATTTTAACAGCTGCTGCGGAAGATGGGCTCACAAACAAACATAGTAAAATAGTAATAAAATACAAATGATATATATTATTAATTTAATTCAAAACGTGAATAGAAACAACATTTATTAATACTTGTGATGGGAAAGTTTCCGTGTCATTGTTTACGACGTCATACCTCGTGTACTGTGTGTTGTAGGTAGTTTTAACTCCACAGCGATTGTTGCCTAACAGTAAGCAATATGTGTACCAAGTTTAGTTGAAATCGGTCCATTATGCTAGGATAAGATGTTGAAAAATAGCGAATGATGTACCAGTTATTCGGAAATATCATGGTTTATGACGTCATATCTCCTGAAATATATGTCGTATTGTGATGTAAATTCGAACGTACATTCAGTGGTATATGTTCCTCTTGTATGCAAAATATGTTGTGAATGGTTTTAGCAGTAAAGACGTTATAAATCGAAACCTCAAGCATGTTGATGCGGTTTTTCATTTACCAAAATGACTTTATATCGCATGAAATATATGTTGAACTGTGATGTAGTATCGAAGGAACATTCAGTGGTATGTGTGTGTTCTGTCTGTGAATTGTCTCGCGAATACAATTTACAGTGTAGAAGTAATAACTTGTAACGTCATGTCAAATACCGTAGATATGCATCATGAATATTGGAAAAGTAGTAAGCGATAAACATTTTTCCTTTCATCATTTTGTTGGGGTTATCAGCGAGAAAAAGTTTCGTAAAGGTTTGAAATTATGTTCAAAGCTTATTGCAAGTCGCTAAGCGCTCTCTTTGTCAGATAGTTGACGAATAAATTCAGGCTATCACACGCTGCAAGATGGGTCAGTTTTCAGAGATAATGACGTGATATCGTAAGAACTACGTGTCGCAGGTGGTTTTTGCAAGCAAAGCAAATAACTCCTGACCTTAAAGAATATTTGTACCAAATTTGGATGAAATCGTCCATTAGTGTAGCAGCAGATGTAGAATATTATCGCATGATGCGGCCGTTTTTCACGACTGTCATAGTTTAATTCTCTTCATAGTGGATGGTTTGGGACGCAGATGATTCGATTATATAGAGGGATGAAAATATCACAGCTATATTAAAATTCAGTTCAACAGTCGTTGTTGAGAGTGTAGCATGAACTAAGCAAGAAATTTACGGCTACTGGTTTTAATGGCTACCCAATCCAAATGTGCTTCTAATAATAATCGCACAACGGGAGCCTGAAGATGGTGTAATGTAACACCGAAACCGGTAGCACAGAATTTAATAAAGATTTTGAATACAGCTGCTGGTATTTTCACCCAAAGATATGTCATAGTTCATGATAACATACCTCTTAACGTATGTGTCGTAGTTGGTTCTCACCCTGGCAGCGATTGTTGCCTTATTGTAAGGAACATGTGTACCACGTATGGTTAAAATCGGTCCAGTAGTAGATGTGTAACATACATACACACATACCCACATACAGTCTATTTTGAGTGTCCGTATGTTCGTGTGTTTCTATGTACGTATTTTATACAAATCTACAGTTTTCTTCGAATGTTTATGAATTTTTGCACACGTCAGCTTCAATCCATGGGGACGGTCGCCGTAAGTGTTAGGATCACGTACAACACATTGTTCACGAGATATGACGTCATTAACAATTCGATGATCGAAAAACTGTTGCATTAAACGACAGTGTTGCACATTTCCTGCTAAACTACTGGACCGTTTCAACCAAATTTGGGGGACATATTCCTTACCGTGAGGTAACAATGTTGTCGGGGCAAGAACCACATACGATTCATGGTTGAGGACATACAACGTCATAAGCAATACATTTGCAAGAAATTGTCACATAATGCGACGAGACTTTCTGGCATACCCTGACTAAGAGAAGGGATAGATTGGTGGGACACATTCTGAGACATCAAGGACTCGTCAAGTTAGTATTTGAAGGAAGTGTGTGGGGTAAAAATCGTAGAGGGAGAGCGAGGGACAAATACAGTAAGCAGATTAAAAAGGATGTAGGTTGCCGAACGTATTCTCAGATGAAGAGACTTGTCCAGGAAGGGTAGCGTGGAGAGCTCCATCAAACCTATCTGCGGACTGAAGACCACAACAACAACAAGTTTGCGTTGAAAATAATATTTCTTTACGTTTTAGACTGTCTCGTAGTACCTACTTTCATAAGCTTCTGCCATACGTTCATGACCGTGAAAGACGTTTTTCAGTATCTCTTGTAGTTTCAGAGATATCTGGGGTGAAACAGTTACCATTCAACCTTGGAACCATTGTTCTCTGAATGTAAGGAATATTATAGTGCGCTTCTATGATTGGACACGTTTGTCTAACCACTGGCGTAACTATGGGGGATGAGGGGGATAGAACCCCTCCCCCAGAACCCGAAAAGAAAAGAAAGAAGAAGAAAAAGAAGAAGAAAAGAGAGAGAGAGAGAGAGAGAGAGAGAGAAGTAGAGAAGTAGAGAGAAAGAAATCGTATAACAGCAATCTGGTAAAGGTAAAGATTGGAAACTTGGGGTGTTTCACCATAAGCTTTCATTGGAAGGGAGTGAATTAGTTTCTTCAACGGGAGTGGTAGATGGTACTTGGGGTGTTTCACCATAAGCTTTCATTGGAAGGGAGTGAATTAATTTCTTCAACGGGAGTGGAAGATGGTAGTCTGTCTGGAAACTGACTAAAATTTTGCTCGTCAAGCAGATCTATCCCCCCCCCCAAAGCCAAGTCCTAGTTACGCCACTGCATGCAAAGTCTCGTCCCAAATTGAATTTCCATGCCCGGAAGGCGTCCTTGTAAGCTATGGAGGTGGGCTACACGACGCCATGCGTAAAACGAAAAAAGAGTAACGGAGAACAGGAAATAACGGAGAACGGCGAGTTCGCAGTCAAGCACTTGCCCTCGGAGTATAGCAGGGGATGACAATGCTACACACGATTTTCAAGCAGCGCGGCAGAACGCGAGGTACGGAGACGAAAGAAATCCCCTGTGACAAGCAAACACAGGGCTCGCGCTTGGAGGCACTTGTGACAGCCGGCGCATGCGGCGGTGGCTACGTCAGCCACTGGAGTAGGAGGAGGGGGGGGGGGAGATGGCGTGTCTGTGTGGTTGGTCAGGGCAGACGCGCTGTCTGCGGTCAGGGGTCGCCGTCTGCGGGGTCGCTGGCCGCTTGCGGACGGGCTTATCGCTGTTCGCGGAAGACGGCGGCGGCGGCGGCGGCGGCAGCGGCCCAGAGGCGGTGGCGGTCGCGAGCAGAGGAAACGGACAAGAGACGTCTGACGTCCGGCCCGTAACAAGCTTGTTACGACGCCGGTTCTGCGGGCAGGTTCCGCTCTCCTTCGACACGTGGATGAGTAGCGCGGGCGTCGCCTGCTTTATTCCGTTCCGTAGCTCGCTTACACGAAGATGGACACCAAACTTCCAAACAACGTAAGAAAAGAATAAAAAATTAATCCAGATAGAGCGGAATTATTTTTCGTTTAATTTCTTTCTCAGAAGCTATCACTACTGCTACTGTTTGCTGATGATGCTTTGGTGTATAGGAGGGTGTCGTCTGTAACTGACTGTAGTAGCATACATGATGACTTAGACAAAATTTCTAGTTGGTGCGAAGAATAGCAGCTAGCTCTCAATGTAGAAAATTGCAAGGTGATGCGCATGAGTAGGAAAAACATTCCCATAATGTTAGAATACAGCAATAGTAGTGAGCTTCTTAATGCTGTCGCGTCGTTCAAATATCTGGGCGTAACATTGCAGAACGATATGAAATTGAACGAACATGTAAGGACAGTTGTGAGTAAGGCGGACAGACGTCTACGGTTTATTGGGAGAATTTTCGGAAGATGTACTTCACCTGTAAAGGATACCGCGTATAAAACGCTTGTACGTCCACGTCTTGAGTATTGCTCGTGTTTGGGACCCGCAGCAGATCAGTTTAAAGGAAGACATAGAGGCGGTTCAGAGGCGAGCAGCTAGATTTGTTACCGGTAGCTTCGACCAATGCGCGAGTGTCACGGAAATGCTCAGGCAACTCAATTGGGGATCGCTGGAAGAAAGACGACGTCCTTTTCGTGAATTTCTGTTGAGTAAATTTAGAGGACCGGAATTTGAAGCTGAGTGTAGTACGATCTTGCTGCCGCCTACTTACATTTCGCGTAAAGATCTCAAAGACAAGATAAGAGAAATTAGGGCTCGTACGGAGGCATATAGGCAATCTTTTTTTCCTCGTTCGATTTGGGAGTGGAATAGGAAAGGAAATTTCTAGTAGTGGTACAGTGTACCCTCCGCCACGCACCTTACAGTGAATTGCGAAGTATGTATGTAGATGTAGATGTAGAACCTTCATATGACTGCTAAAGATCGTCATAAGTGATCTTTTTTACAATCATGTCGTTAGTTTCGCAATACTGCTCTACTTTCTGGAATGATATCAAAACGAATGTTTTATAATTTTATTCTCTTCATTTATTATTATTAAAACAACATTTAAGATGAAAAATATACATATAAATGTCTCAAAAATAGAAGAAATTTCAAGAAATACAGTCTTGGCCATTAAAATTGCTACACCACGAAGACGACGTGCTACAGACGCGAAATTTAAACGACAAGAAGAAGATGCTGTGATGTGCAAATGATTAGCTTTTCAGAGCATTGATACATGGTTGGCGCCGGATGTTACGACTACAACGTGCTGACATGAGGAAAGTTTCCAACCCATTTCTCATACACAACAGTTGACCGGCGTAGCCTGGTGAAACGTTGTTGTGATGCCTCGTGTAAGGAGTAGAAATGCGAAATTTGGTCAACGTCATCCTGCAACCTACTACAGTACAACTAACTAACACCCTGTTGTACACCACATCATCATCAGCAAACAGCCGCAGATTGCAACTCACTCTGTCCGTCAGCTTATTTTCATAGGCGTCCAATATCACTTCCCTGGGCATCCCTGACGATACCCTAGTGTCTGATCAGACTTGCCATCGAGGACAACATACTGGCTTCTATTACTTAAGTACACGAGCCATTCACATATTTTGGGCCGCGGCGGAGCGGCCGAGCGCATTGAGGCGATATGCTACGATGCGCGAGGCCGTTCCCCGTCGGGGGTTCGAATCCCCCCCTCGAGCATGGATGTTTGTGCCGTCTTTAGTATAAGCTTGTTCATAAGTAGTTTGTAAGCTTAGGGACTGATAACCAAGCAGTTAAGCCCCATAAGCTTTACAAACATTTGAACATTTAAACATATTTGGGTACCTATTCCAATGCTCGTACTTTCGTTAGCAGTCTGTAGTGCGTACCGTGTCAAATACCTTACGAAAATCGAGAAATATGCTATCTATCTGGTGCCTTTCATCCACAGAAAGCAAGATGTCATGTGAGAAAAGGGGAAGCTGGTTTGGCAAGATCGATGCTTCCTAAAGCTTTGCTGATGCATGTAAATTATTGTCATGTTTTGATTTTACGAAGTGCTCAAATATTTGTAAATCTCTGGGACTTAACTATTATGACATATGCCGCAGGGACGATTCGAACCTCCAACGTGGAGCAACCGCGTGCTCCGCAGGAATACGCGTTAGAGTGCATGGTCATCTCACAATGGATTGATTTTACATATCTGTTAATCTGTTTGTACTGCAATTTGTGTTCAGTTCTTATTAAGTGGTCTGAAGATGTGCTTTGCCTGCAACGCATAAGCACAAATACAACAAAGAACCTATCACAAGCCGGCCGCGGTGGCCGAGGAGACTGAGGCGCGTCAGTCACGGTCTGCACGACCACTACGGTCGGGGGTTCGAATCCCCCCTCGGGCATGGATATTTGTGCTGTCCTTAGTCTTAGCTAGTTCTTAAGTAGTTTGTAAGCTTAGGGACTGATGATCCCGTAATTAAGTCCCATAAGTTCTACAAACATTTGAACATTTGAACCTATCACAATCTGGATATTTTTCTTGGCAGCGGCTTATTATCGATTTAACAAAATCGTTCTAATAATTATGTTGATAATCATGGCTGTATTCCTCCACCAAGTTTGAAGTCTGACTTACGAGTTAACTGTTGTTTACTGTTCATGACGCGTTATCAAAAACTGAGTTTTTCCCCTTAAATTAAATGTATACTGCATGCGGGGGAGTGCGTATAGAATCGATTAGTAGCCATGTTAATTTCAATAAATTTATCGTCATGGGTAGAGATCAATGATAAGTTCGTAGTCTAGAATCTACATATATATTCCGCAATCTACCGTAAGGTGCGTGGCGGAGGGTCAACTGTACCAATACCAGACATCGACTTTCCTATTCCACTGCCAAATAGAACGACGGATAAAAGAATGTCTATATGCCTCTGTATGAGCTTTAAATTCTCTTATTTTGTCTTTGTGATCATTACGCGAAATATAAGTAGGCGGCAGAAAATCGTTCTACACTGACCTTCAAATTCCAGCTCTAAATTTCCTCAACAGAATTTCTCGAAAAGAACGTCGTGTTTCCTCCAGCGATCCCCATTCGAGTTCCCCGAGCATTTCTGTGACACTGGCGCATTGGTCGAACATAGCTGCTCGCCTCTCAACTGCTTCCATGTCTTTCTTTAAACTGATCTGTTGCGGGTCCCAAACACTTGAGCTATACTAAAGACTTGGTCGTAAAAGCGTTTTATAGCGGCCTCCTTTACAGATGAATTACATCTTCCCCTCGTGTTAGTTTCCTGACACAGAGCTCGACAACGCCAGGTTCTTAATTCTGGCAGGGTAGCTCCCTCAACAATAAACACGTCATAAAAATTGATACCGACAGCAGACTTAACATCCAGAATAAAACGTTTCCGCCGAAACAAAAAAGGGGAGAGCGAGAGGGGACACGGGTTTAATAGCGCCACGCAGTGACATATTTCAAAATAAATTAT
This sequence comes from Locusta migratoria, assembly GCA_026315105.1. Classification (NCBI taxonomy): domain Eukaryota; kingdom Metazoa; phylum Arthropoda; class Insecta; order Orthoptera; family Acrididae; genus Locusta; species Locusta migratoria. The sequence goes on along the minus strand of CM048747.1, from coordinate 167,347,586 downwards.
TCCGCCGCCGGCGTTACGTCTTCCAGTAAGGAGAATCACAGAAGCGGAAGCAGGAAAGAGAACAAGGAATGAAAATTACCGCAACGAGACAGACGCTACACACCACAAAAAGGGATGAGAAATGCTTTTTAAAGAAAGGCCCCTTCCCCCTGTCCCGCTGCCCCTTTTCCCGTCTTTGTCATAAAAGAACAATGGGAGAAAAAGTCGGACGCTTCCGGCCGCGTGGCCGAGACAAAAAGCCGGCGCCCGGAATAGGCGCGGCGCCCGATGGCGCCGGCGTCGCCGTCGGGCGTCGGGCGTCGGGCGTCCCCACAGACGTCCAAGGTGGCGGCGACGCGACCGTGCTGCGAAGAGCGCTGGGGGGCAGCTCAGCCCAGCAGGGATTACTCGCGCTGAGCACGGCTACACGACAATTAGCCAGGCAGTCGCATGCAGCAGTTGGCGGCACTGCCGTGGTCTGCCGCGTTACTACAGACAACGCTTAACTCTGACGTCCGAAATGCGTGGACACTCAGTGTCTCCAGATTGGGTTTCTTTTTCCCCATTTTTGGGGAAAAAAATTTTTGTGGGGAACTTTTGGGGAAACAAAAAACCTGGGGAAATTGTTGGTGAAAAAAATTCTGTACTGGTGAAATTTGGGGTTAAATTTTTATTTTCGGCAGTGGCAGTGTTGTGTGGTCATGTTGGCCACGAAATGTACTATTTACGAGAGTAATTAATTTACTGAGCAAAAAAGGGTAGATACAAGAACCTGTCAACCACAACTTCATGGTCAACACGAAAGATTGTTCTCCACATTCTATTGCGTTTTGAAAGAGCACTCAATGGTCGTTAAAACATTAGCACACTACATTGCCACTACTGTAAGTAAGATTTCACTTCTGTTTGGTGGCAGCTGTACATCAACCGCTGCAAGATGTCACGCCTAACTTTGCTAGTATAAGGTAGTTCATAAGTAGCTTGTAAGTTTAGGGACCATCAGCAAGTTGGTGATGGGAGTTTTGAGCCTACCATTCTCGAATGGTAGTGTGGAGAGAGCATTCTCCATAATGAATGTGATAAAAAAACAACAACTGAGAAATAGAATGCACACATTCACAGCTGATCACATACTCAGAGAGCGGTAGAGTTTGAAAAACGAAGGGTGTAATAAATACGAGCCTAGCACTGAAATGTTTATGCAATTTAAATCAGAGGATGTGTGTAAAAATCAAAACGATGTTGATGTCATGCCGTTTCCAAAAAAAATGTTCAAATGTTTGTAGCACTTATGGGACTTAACTACGGGGTCATCAGTCCCTAAGCTTACAAACTACTTATCAACTACCTAAGACTAAGGACGGCACAAATATCCATGCCCGAGGGGGGGATTCGAACCCCCGACCGTAGTGGCCGTGGAGACCGTGACTGTAGCGCCTCAGTCCCCTCGGCCACCGCGGCCGGCATGCCGTTTGTGGCATAATAAATAGGTTATACTGATGTTACTTATATTTCATTCCAATATAAATAACAATGTTGGCTTTTGTACAGTAATTACAGCAGGTGACACAATTTCATTCATTGTAGCATGTAACGTAATATTTTTGTCATAATATATGAGTCTATTGTGATTGTAATGACAATTTATATTTTGTATTGTTAGAAACTCAAGTAATAAAAAATTTAAGCCTGCTGCCGTAATTATACTTTTATCACTCACTAATAGCTCTCTTATCTATATCTAAAGTTGTTATACCAACTAATGGTAAATCAGTAGAGCAATGAAGAAAGCAAATGGCACCCTTGAAGCAGGTTTTCTATTTTTCTTGCCAGGCTGTATGTTTTCATCGATAAATTAACAATTTTGTTTTATGTACTATAATTTCTGATACATACGATAATTTTATGGCCCCGAACACGTAGTTACATCTATCAAGTTGCCATTATTCACAATTATTGATAATTTGAAGAAAAAGGTAGTTTTAATCTATTTGGGGAAAAGTTGCCAAAATAGTGTCATTTTGGGGAATTTTTTGTCTGGTATGGGGAAAATTCGAAAACTCAATCTGGAGACACTGGTGGACAGGCATGGTTAAGCCGTCGGCATACGGAGCTTGTATCTGAACGAATGTGGGCAACGTGGCGAGTTTCTGACGCCACAACGTGTGAACCGCAGGTTGGCGAAGCTTCCCCAACGTGTCGGACAGTATCAAGCATGCCAGATATTCTCAACGTGCGTCTGAACCAACGAGCTTCAATTTCATAGAATCTGCCGTGTTTGAGGCAAATTGAAGTGGCGTCCGCCATGTTATCTGGGGTATCGTCTGACAGCTGATATGTCACACCCATTCGAGATTTTAACTACTTCCAGTTCTATGTTTTAAATAAAGATTTACTGTTGAATACCGATGTGCAAAGCTACGAATTGACGTGCCTGGTAGTAAATTTCCTAAAAATGCGGTAATGAAATATCACGAAACTGTCAGTATTACAGTTCCATTTCGAAGTATAACAGTTAGCTGAGATTTGCTATAACAACGAAAGCAGCGCTGCGAAAATATTTCTGTTAATTTTAAACGAAGTACATGGTCAAAACGAACTTCGAAACATATAGTGTATGTCATGACGAACATCGTGACCATGGATTTACATCTTCTATTAATGTGTTGTAACAACTGCTTTAAAAAAGTCTAATATACACTTATAGTGTGTTTACTAAACCTACAGTTTACCAAAAGTCTGCAGACTTGTAAAATTGTTGTTAAAGGGTTTGGTTGTAAACTTTGGTGGACGAAATCTGAGTATAAAAACGAAAGTGACAACAAAATACTGTAATAAAAAATGCGTCTAGATCATCTGCCACAAAAGCATTCCATGTCGAAATAAGGTGTCGTTAATAACTTTCTTTGTTGCCATGATGAAAGAAGTACGGTAATGTTTGGTGCGTGAAATTTTAGTACAAAGACGAAAAGACAACAAAATACTGCAATAAAATGCGCCTGGGTCAGATGCCACAAAAGCATTACACACCGAAGTAACGTATCATTAATATTTGTTGTTACCATGTTGAAATAAGTACAAATTTGTTGCAAAAAACACAGACACATACAAATAAAAAATTCTGGCTGTCAGTACCGCTTCCGCACTTTGCACTAGTTACATGACAACCATGCTCGATCAAGTATTTTCAACAACTAATGAAAATATTTTTAGAGACGCTGTGGACACTCAAAGGTGTGGTTACAACAACCACAGGAGCGACAGAAGAAGAAATATATCAAAAACGCACAAACACTATGTATAAAACTGAGCATTTTTTTAATGGTGTGAACGTCAGGGAAATTGCAAGATATGTCATCTGAAGCTTCACTAATGTGGCAGGTAAGTGCCATTAGTCAGGAATTTTGTTTGAGTATAGAAAAACTGAGATCAAACAAGGCAAAACATTTGGTATGCTTGGACGAAGTACTTGTCGTTTAATCACTTAGATTTTTGCATTTAAATGCTGTACATGCTTTAGGGATATTTCAACAGCAAAAATTGTACAGGCAATATACACTAAATACAATATATGCTAAATACAACACTTCAGGCTTAACAAATACGGTAGAAGATTCCTGTCAAGTGTCTTACCGCCGCGGTGAAGTAGCCGAGCGGTCTAAAGCGTCTCGCTGCGGAGCGCGCGGTTGCTCGCCGTGGAGGTTCGAGTCCTCCATGGGGCATGGGTGTGTGTGTTTGTCCGTAGGTTAGTTTACCTAGGTTTAGGTAGTTTGTAAGCTACGGACTGATGACCTCGCAGTTTGGTCCGATAGATTTACAAACATTTGAACATTTGTACTGACCACCAAAAATATGGCGGCCGAGTTTACTCAGGTTGCCGCAAAGAGCGCTGTAACTCGTGCTTAGCCACTCTATGAAATTTAAGCTCGTTGGTCTGAACGATCACCAATAAGGTGGGAGAACGCCCCCGACGTCACACCACGTGGCTATCCGGGGAGGTGGGCAGCTCTTTTTGGTGGAGAGATTAAGACGCCATATTTCATGAGTTTCATTTATGTTATTTAGATCTTATGAATGACACTTCAAAGCAAGTAAAAGTAACTAAGTAAATTGAGAATCTCTCGAAAACCGGTTATTAGAGGTACTATTTGTTGGAATAAATGATTGGTAACGTCTTATATCTGGTTAAAAAATTTCCGTATTACAGCAATCTGCTGTTTGAAGGCAAGGCGGTATGAAGATCTATCAACACGAATTTTTCTTTACATAATTTGTTGTAATTACATGTCATCAACCGACATACCTACCGGTAGTGTATACGTCTAATACCTTCGTCAATGAAACCCAAATACGTTAGTGGCCGTAGCGTTGGGAGCAAGTCGTGGACTACGAAATGGATGATGTCCCACGGCACTGGTTCAAGACTCCTCGGAAACAAGTACTTCTTATATTCGAGTTTTCTGATAGACTTAAAGACTTTCCTATAAATTTCATAGAAGTATACTGCATAATATTCGATGCTATGTAAACATAACTGCGCACCCTCTGAGAGGTGAGTTTGTGGGATTCGTTTTATGAATAGCACAGTTTGCGCCTTACTTAAAGTGCAAACTTAATTGTTTCACGTATTGCATTTTACAGGTTCTTAACATTCTTCTACTGAACAGTAACATTGACCGTGGAAGAATGATCTTTAAGTTTTACAAAAAAGCGAGAGTGTTACAATAATGTTTGCCTGATGTGAGGGCTATTCTAATTTTATATCGCACGGTTTGTCATGAAAGTTTTATAATTCGCTGCACTTATTGACATAACATGCAATGTCTATAAGAGTCTTATGTTCATAGATATTTCGTAGTTAAGTAGGCTTATATCACAGAAAATAACGAACATATGCACAAGCCGGGAAATAAATTAATTGATAGAGGTAAAGCAAAATTTTCACTCTTTTGATTTCGTAAACAGAGTGATTACAGGACCTTGTGCCGCCGACAAAAGGATAACTAATTCAAAAGTCTTTTCCTTTCAGTTAGTGAGTGCTGAAAATCTAGTGCATCAGTTCTTGGCTTGATAAACCGAAACGGTCCTATATCAAATTTTTCGTCTCGACTTACACTATAACATTGCGGTACGATGTAAACAGGTATACCACCTACAGCCGCGGTCTAAAACGTCTCGCTGCGGAGCGCGCGGTTGCTCGCCGTGGAGGTTCGAGTCCTCCCTGGGGCATGGGTGTGTGTGTGTGTTGTCCGTAGGTTAGTTCACGTAGGTTTAAGTAGTTTGTAAGCTACGGACTGATGACCACGCAGATTGGGCCGATAGATTTACAAACATTTGAACATTTTTTATGCCACGTATACCTTGTTTATGAAAAGTTCCCTTATAATTTAACATTTAACAAATATGGTCTTCATTTTTCCATTTATTCTTTTCAATCAGCTACATAGATACAAGACTTCATGCAGAGTAATGGTATTCTTCGGGATAAACCCACTTTACGTATATAACGCTCAATATCATACACCTGTTTTCACCATGTATATCAATAAATCAGTACAACAATAGGCACACGATATGTAAGGACGCTTTCACTATTTCGTACAACATTAGGCGGTAGTTAACTAGCGTAGTATTTTCGCTTGAATTTTCCTAATTGAACATCGATGGGCTACTATCGGTCCATTATTTTCCAGTCTCTGTCCTCTGACTCGATGAACAGAATAAATGTATCTTCCCTGCAACACGAACAGCACGACCGTCTGTTCGCCGCAACACAGAAGCCGTCGCCAGTAAACGTGGCCGGTAATGTTGGCAAAAATATGAGCTGTTTGCAGCGAAGCGTCCCATAAAATGCCGTACGTTTTATACGATACTTGAGCATCTAAACGCGCTACAGTATAACAGAGTTATTGCTTAACAATAAAATAGCACAAGCATTAAACATGCATGAATACGTGTACGTTCCATGGAAGCCACTACCTCGGTGACGTGTTAGTAGTGCTTTTATAGCCTCCTTATACTCTCTGTCAGTTAGATAAATATGTTTATAGATCTATGAGATGCAGGCAACTTAAGGAAAACTAGGTCCCTGGTATATTCTTGTCTCTTTTCCCGAAAACCGAAAAGGAGCGAATAAATTTCGTAGATTGTTAATTGAGTATATCCTAGCGACGGAGAGCAAGAGTGAGTGCCGACAAACACGAGTAAAGATGCGTTAAGAAGGAAAAAGAATGACATACCAAATGTCCGACAAGTTACTGATACAGGCGTATCCCTGCAAAACAGTAACGCTTCCACAAAGGGGTAATTAATTAGCGTAACAATTCTATCTGATTTTCCCTAACTGAACATCGATGGGCTATAATCAGTCTATTAGCTTCCATTTTCTGTCGACTCGATGGACAGAATACATACTAGGGTCACGTTAAGTACTTGAACTGTTCATGTGAAGAGCTGGAGGAACGCTTTAATCTTGGAAGAAGAAGGACCTGCCTGTGTAGCTCAAGTGATTCGTTTGGTGACAATGTTAGAATCGGAAGGCAATCAGCCGCTTTGTTGGGACTTTGCAAGAGGTTTAAGAATTAAATATTTTCCAGTTCCATTTCCGAATTGTAACTGTACAGTGTATATACACTACTGGCCATTAAAATTGCTACAAGAAGAAATGCAGGTGATAAACGGATATTCATTGGACAAATATATTATACTAGAACTGACATGTGATTACATTTGCACGCAATTTGGGTGCATAGATCCTGGGAAATCAGTACCCAAAACAACCAACTCTGGTTGTAATAACGGCCTTGATACGCCTGAATATTGAGTCAATCAGAGATTGGATGGCGTGTATAGGTACAGATGCCAATGCAGCTTCAACACAATACCACAGTTCATCAAGAGTAGTGACAGGCGTATCGTGACGAGCCAGTTACTTGGCCACCATTGACCAGACGTTGTCAATTGGCGAGAGATCTGGAGAATGTGCTGGCCAGGGCAGCAGTAAAACATTTTCCGTATCCAGAAAGGCCCGTACAGGACCTGAACATGCGGTCGTGCATTATCGTGTTGAAATGTAGGGTTTCGCAGAGATCGAATGAAGGTTAAAGCCACGGGTAGTAACACATCTGAAATGTAACGGCCACTGTTCAAAGTACCGTCGATACGAACAAGAGATGACTGAAACGTGTAACCAATGGCACCCCATTCCATCACGCCGGGTGATACGCCAGTATGGCGATGAAGAATACACGCTTCCAATGTGCGTTCATCGCGATGTCGCCAAATACGGATGCGACCGTCATGATGCTGCAAACAGAACCTGGATTCATCCGAAAAAATGACGTTTTGCCATTCGTACAAAAGTTGCTGCAAAAGTCGTCGAGTCGGCGGCGGTGGCCGAGGGGACTGAAGCGCTTCAGTCACGGTCTGCACGGCCATTACGGTCGGGGGTTCGAATCCCCCCTCGGGCATGGATATTTGTGCCGTCCTAGTTCGTAAGTAGTTCATAAGTAGTTCATAAGTAGTTTGTAAGTTTAGGGACTGATGACTCCGTAGTTAAGTCCCATAAGAAAAAAAAATAAAAAAATAAAAAAGAAAGAAAAAGAAAAGTCGTCGAACTGTTCGTGCAGATGGTTGTTGTCTTGCAAACGTCCCCATCTGTTGTCTCAGGGATCGAGACTTGGCTGCACTATCTGTTACAGCCATGCGGATATGATGCCTGTCATCTCGACGGTTAGTGATACGAGGCCGTTGGGATCCGGCACGGCGTTCCGTATTTCCCTACTGAACCCACCGATTCCATAACAGACATTGGATCGCGACCAACGCGATTGACAATGTCACGATAGGATAAACCGCAATCGCGATAGGCTACAATCCGACTTTTATCAAAGTCGGTTAAATTTCGCGTCTGTAGCACGTTATCTTCGTGGTGTAGCAATTTTAATGGCCAGGACTGAATTTCTACACGAGAAATTACGAATTTTGACATGTTATATGTCGGACTAAGACTTGAACTATTTTTTAGTTGATGGTTAATTTGTGTTGTGTGATCACGAAATGGACTTAGTATCCGAGCATCTTCAACTACGACCTAGTTGGAGATTTTGCTACCGTTCTCATAACTTAGTTGAAGCATATATTCGAATAATTTTAAAAGTTTATTTGTAACTTAATACTGTTATTTGTGTAGGACCACTTCCAGTAGATAAATCTTCTTAAGAAACATTATTCGACTGAGGTATTTAAAGTTGCCTACAATGTTTACAAACTTTAGAATAAACGTATTTTATTAAATAATCATTATCTGTTTTTATATATTATTATTATTTCGCAAATGTTAGCCTATGCGTAGATGGATTGACTGCATGATCAGAGGCACAAGGTATTATCTGCAGCTATTGTAGCTGCTAGGCATGAAAGCTGAGATGTACGTTTCGGTCCTTAGACTAATTGTGCCATAATTAATTTATTGAACCGGACATAGTCGAATACGTGTGTGTTTTTCCAACACAACTTAGTATGGTCAATACGCGAAGGCACGTATAATCGCAGATAACAACGGGCCACGTGACCGAGACAAAACTGTTCGCGATTGGTTTGAAGAACGTGCTAGAAACTTCCAGCGATGGCTTAGCCGCCCAGATCCTACACCATCAATAATTTTGCAGTTTTCAAAGACTATATGAGCAGCGTGGCTCAATATTCCTGCAGGACACTGCCTGCGACATGTTGAGGATATGTCACGTCGAGTTACCGCACTCTGCCCCGCAAAAGAATATCAGCCACGATATTACGAACTGGTCCCCTGACTTTAATTTTGTGTTCGCCCCTGTTCGGTATGTTTCATGTTTTTCGTCGCGTACTGTAGATAATAACGGAGGGCTTCATCCACGACGGCAGTCGTCACACTATGTAATAACACACGTGGTACAGTAAATGGTGGAATAAACATAAACGTCTAAAATTAGAGGCAATGAAGCGTCGCTACGACTTAACGCGGTGAGTACTTCACCACATTATCACGACACTCAAGCATCAGGTACAAGAAATACAGCGTCAGCAGTGAAACTAGCGCAGGACGAACGCGTTTGTTAAGTTGTGAATAAATTTCACTTATAGCAGGGATTTACATCTACATAGACATTCTGCAAATCACATTTAAGTCCATGGCAGAGGGTTCATTAACCACTTGATAACCTTTCACCACCGTTCTACATCTACATCTACATGGGATATTCTGCAAATCACATTTAAGTGCTTGGCAGAGGGTTCATAGAACCATCTTTATACTGTTTATCTCCCATTGCACTCTCGAACAGCGCGGGAAGAAAGAACACCCGAATCTCTCCGTTCAAGCTTGATTTCTCTCATTATATTCTGATGATAATTCTAGCTCTGTAAGTGGGAGTCAAAATTATATTTTCTCATTCGGAGGAGAATGTTGGTGATTGGAAGTTTCGTAAGTAGCCCAAGCCGCAGCGATAAGCGCCGTTGTTGTAATGATTCCCATCCCAGATCTTGTGTCATTTCCGCAACGCTGTCTCCCCTGTATTGTGACAATACAAAACGAGCTGCCCTTCTTTGGACTCTTTCGATGTCCTACGTCACACCCACCTGATAAGAATCCCACAGTAAGCAGCAATACTCCAAATAAGGATGGACAAGCGTAGTGTATGTAGTCTCTTTAGTAGTTCTGCTGCATCTTTTAAGGGTTCTGCCAATAAAGTGATAAAACGCAGTCCCTGGTTCTCCTTTCCTACGACACTATCTACGTGTTCTTTCTAGTTCAACTCTGATGTAATAGTAATTCCCAGGTGTTTTGTGGAGTTTACGTCCTTCACTTTTGATTGATTTATCTTTTAAACAAAGTTTAACGGATTGCTTTTCGTACTCATGTGGATGACTTCACACTTCTCATTATTTAGAGTCAATTGCCAATTTCTACACCATAGTGATACCTTATTTAGATCGTTCTGCAGTTGGTTTTGGTCTTCAGATTACTAGACGGTAAATAACGGCGTCATCAGCAAACAGCCTAAGACATTGCTTAGATTTTCTCCCTTATCGTTTATGTAAATAAGGAACAGCAGAGGACCAATAACACTACCCTGTGGAACGCCCCGATGTCACCTCTGTTTTAGTCTATGCCTTACCATCGATTATTAAAGAATGTTTCCTTTCTGACAGTAAATCCAATATCCAGTCGCAAATTTGGGGCGATAATACCATAACCACGGATGAAAATAGTCGTACGTTAACAGCGGTTTGCAATGCTGTATACCAGACGCAGTAATTAGCGCAAGCGGACTCCGCATTCTGGAAGACGGACGTTCAAATCCGCCTCCGACCATCGTCCTCTAAGTAACTCCAGCAAATGGCGGGAAGAGTCTTTATCGAGTAACAATCCTTTTGTTTGTTCCGTATTATAGTAGGCTGGTGATCACCTGTTGATAGGAGTGCGCCTATTTGCTATCAGAGTACGCAGAAAAGAAACCACATCGGGGAAATGCAGGGGGCGTGCAGGCAGTGAATCAAGACAAGAGTGCACAGCGTGGCAGATAAGCGAGCGAGCGAGAAGATTGTGCGACGTGAAATACAAGAACCGCAATTAAGGTGTGCATACTGCTGCTCGCAGATAAGACACCCGTCACCTGTTAAGTGTGCGGGGCATTTTATTGAGGTCAGTACCCGTATGCATCGTGCCTACACAAAATACGAGATAAGTAGTAAGGAGACTTACCTCTCTCTCTCTCTCTCTCTCTCTCTCTCTCTCTCTCTCTCTCTCTCTCTCTCTCTCTTTTGTGCGTATGTGCGCGCGTATTTGTCTTTAAAGTGGATGTAGTGTGTGATGCAATGGTATTAGTACTGTCATTTCCAACTTTTTATCACGAATTTACAGCAACTTTCTCAACCTCATATCACTTATGGAAACTCTGTAGATTCTAAAGTTTTTAACGGTAGATTTTTCCTGTATCTTTATATAATTTAACATCAAATAATATAGAGAATTCTCATTTCCTGAAACCCATTTCGTTACCAAGAAAGACAAATTTCCGGTCTTAACTGTCACAGGACATTGAAACGATGGTGACATTTGAAAATTTATAGTCGCGGCGGAGTGTCCAAGCGCATTGAGGCGCTATGCTCCGATGTGCGAGGAGGCCGTTCCCCGTCTGGCCGTCGGGGGTTCAGATCCCCTCCTCGGGCATGGACGTTTGTGTCGTCTTCAGTATAAGGTAGTTCATAAGTAGTTTCTTGCCGCGTTGGAGTAGCCGAGCGCTCTAAAGCGTCTCGCTGCGGAGCGCGCTGTTGCTCGCCGTGGAGGTTCGAGTCCTCCCTGGGGCACGGGTGTGTGTGTTGTCCTTGGGTTAGTTTACCTAGGTTTAAGTAGTTTGTAAGCTACGGACTGATAACCACGCAGTTTGGTCCGATAGATTTACAAACATTTGAAACATTTGAAGTAGTTTCTAAGTTTAGGGACTAATGACCCCTCAGTTAAGTCCCTTAATCTTCACAAACATTTGAACATTTTTTGAAAATTTATGCCAAACAGGGACCTGACGCGGAATACATACTTCATACAGGCGTTCCTTGCATTTGTTGACCAATCGGACACGCTTCGTGTGCGACCTAAATTAAAAACAGCCTGCAACTATTGCATGTAGTGTCCTTCATTCTAGTTGCTTGCAGCTTTGTGTTCCCGTGAAGGTATCATAGTTTCGAACTACATTGAAATTGTCGATTACTTACCAAGCAGGTATGCAATTACATAATAAAGAATAGACACAATACATATAATTTTTTCTCAGTTTCTCCCACTCTAATACGAAAAATGCTAACACCTCCTTATTTCTGTATATATTTCAAAACATTGAGTTACTTGTATATCTTTGTTACCGTTAGTAATAATACTTTTCACATATTAGTGCTTTCTGCCAGTTTCTGTACTTGTTAGTTTCGAGGTTTACAGAGAAGCTCCGAATTAAAAAAAGAATCATATGTCTGATTATGCTCATGTACACCGCTCTCACAAGCAATCACCGTGCCGGCCGCAGGGGCCGAGGGAACTGAGGCGCTTCAGTCACGGTCTGCACGGCCACTACGGTCGGGTGTTCGAATCCCCCCTCGGACATGGATATTTGTGCCGTCCTAGTTTGTAAGAAGTTCATAAGTAGTTTGTAAATTTAGGGACTGATTACCCCGTAGTTAAGTCCCATAAGCTGTACAAACATTTGAATTTTTTTGAATTTGAATTTTGCAATCACCGTGATCGTCTTCGGCAGAGCAGTCTGGTACCGTTTATTATCCCTTCGCTCTATATTAATCGCATTTTCGTTTCTCATCGGAAATGTAAACACGAATATACCTCCCCATCACCCCCCCCCCACCTCTCTCTCTCTCGATGAACGCATAATTAAGGCTAGCGTATTCTGCTCCTATAAAAGATCTCGCGGTGCTGAGGGCTACTTTGACGACCGTAGCTTGGTTAACAGAGCATTTATTATTAATCATGTAATCTGCGCTAAATTTAATGAATAAAAATCGTATTACAAGGTTCTCGTTCTGCTTTTTCGCAGAAAATCAGTAGAGTCATGAAAGGGAACCTTTTCGAAACGAGATTAAACTTGCTTTTGGAAAGGAAATGAAATTTCAATCAGAGAATGACATTTTTACATCAGTCTTCAAAATATGCACATAATAAACAAAATCTCGTAGACCTTGTAGACTGGGAATATCTGATAATACAGCGATTTACAGGGAATTTGAAATTAACCGTGAGATTTTGTGATATATATGCAGAAACGCCGTTTAGATTTCTTTAGTTACGTTTTTTCATGTTGGGTTGATCTGGGTCGTATACGGCCTGACGACTGTGCTTGTGTAACAGGAATAAATTTTACACATAAATCTATGTCATAAATCTGATTGTTAGCAAAAATCTCTAGATTAATCCTTGAGATTAGACTCGTTCAGTAAGCACTAAATCATGAGAGCGAGGCTGATCCAATTCCTGTGTCAACACTATACTAAAGAGACGTTGAGTAGGAACGTGTGGTCAACTGCTAATGTTCGGAGAGAGACAGTACGTCGCTAGATGAGTGAAACAACGTACTGCTTCATCATCATCACTTTCCAATTTCAGTTTACGAAGTATGTTGCACAAGCGCTTGTCTCCTAATGTCTTCATATATCTTCTGTTCCAAGGCATCTGACCGTTTACCGTCCTTTCTTCTTCACACCTGATCTTTCAGACTCTATACAGCGTTTTCTTGGACTCTCCCGAGGTGTTCGTACCCCGAGGTTCAAGTTGAAATACTTTTCAGCATTTCTTTCGCTGTTCATTATCGTTATATTTCCATGAAACTGATAACAGGGATCTCAATAGCAGATACTTTTCTATTCACTTAATTCCTGATTTTGTCCTTTGTCGTTATCTGATCACAGTCTCCTGAATCCTGCTCAGATATTTGTTTAGAAGCTTTAGAAGGTTACCACATGTAAGGAGTGGTGCGGAACAGGAGTACTGTTTTTCTCCCAAACACAATTCACGAATGCCACGAAGATAAAATTAGACCTCACCTGGAATCTTATCGGCAGTCATCATTTCGACGTTCTCTTCACTACTGGGACGGTATAACTAAGGAAGTGGCAGCGGTGTCCAAGTATCCACCACTACCCATTTACACATGGTTCTAAACGTTTTTCGGAAACTGTATTTACATCTACACACAATCAATATTTACGATTTTCTTGTAAATGTATGTAGTTCTGAGACAGAACCTGAAGTAAATCACATTTCCTGATGTTCTTTGTATGTGAGAGCCGATATGTCTGAATGACGTCGTCTACTAAGCGCAACGAAGATATTCAACTTCATAAAGCGTCTAGTAAAATCCTTGTTTCAATAAATAATCGCCTTTACATGTGTAGAAATATTTCAAACGTCTCATTACTTTGCAAATGAATTAAGTTGTTAAATATAAGGGCCAGATAAAAGTATTCCACATATACATATTGTAAGATACCTGTCAGCGCGATGCGTCACATAGGTACATTTGTTAACCATGTAATCATCGATAAAAGATTTTGTCACGTTGTAAATTAATTTCAAGGCTAATAGGTCAGTATCTTGAAAGCTATCATTTTTTTACTTATGTATTTTTATATGATGATATATCCATTTTTTTTAATAAGAGGACCATTATATAAAATATACATGACCGCATGGCGCTGGCACAGTCGTCATTAAATAAATTATTAATTCGCGATCGTGACGTTTAATTTTTGAAGAACATAAAACTAATTAGAATGTTCACAGTATTCAATATGTATCAAAAGAAATATTATTAATCACAAATTTATTGTAAAGTATTTTTCAGAACATAAAAAATCTCTGTGTAATTGCTAGGAAGATATAGTGGTTGTTTACTGGTGGAGGTTGGAGTATTCTGAAGATGGTTTTATGATTAGCTTCTATATGGAGTGTTAATGGCTGTATCACGAACGCTCAACATGTGTTTCAACTAAAAAATACTGCATTCGTCTACAGTTATTTAATCTCTTGCACATGCAGTTTCTGTTGAGTACAAAGGTAGCCTACGGGAGCTACCTCAGCTGGAATTCAAAACCTGCATATTATACACACGTGAATTTATCTGAAATTGATCGTAAAATTGATTGTTACATTAGAGACAGAACTTCTGGCAATTCCAGACTGGGTGGTGGATTATCCCGTCGGTGCAGAGAGACTCATTACAGAGATTCTCTTGAGCAAAAAATAAATTCAAGGTTTACAGGTTCGCACAATTGCAATAAATCGAGAATCTTCGAGCTACAGCGACACCACAACGTCTTGCCTGTGGTGGTAAGAAACAAATAAACTGTTCTCTTTCTGGATTTTCGCAGCATCTTATCAGAACCTGACCAGAGACTTTTAAATTTCATCGAGTCTAAAGAAATACTTAATTTGAAACAATTTAGTATCTCAGACATATTGAATTTATTTATTTATTGTATTTGTGAAGCTTAAGGGACTTTACTGCGGGGTTATCAGTCCGTAAACTTACAACTTACAAACTACTTATGAACTACCTTATACTAAAGACGACACAAACATCCATGCCCGCAAGGGGGATTCAAACCCCTGACAGGGAACGGCCTCGCCCATCGGAGCATAGCGCCTCAATGCGCTTGGATACTCCGCCGCGGCCATTTATTTTTTAATTTACAATACACATAAATATTTTGCAAATCACACTGAAGTGTATGGCAGAGGGCAGAACTAACATCAGGTAGTGTACAGTCGATTACGATCCTGCAGTCGTTTGCATTACATGGGTAGAAATTTAATTTTCACAATGGATTGCTCACGACATCTACATGGGATACTCTGCAAATCACATTTAAGTCCCCGACAGAGGGTTATCGAACCGTCTTTATACTATTCATCTCCCATTTCATTCTCGAATAGCGCGCGGGAAGAAAGAACACCTAAATCTCTCCGTTCCAGCTCTGATTTCTCGTATTTTATTCTGATGATCATTTCTACCGATGTAAGTGGAAGTCAACAATATATTTTCGCATTCGGAGGAGAATGTTGACGATTGGAGTTTCGTAAGTAGCCCACACCGCAGCGATAAGCGCCGTTGTTGTAATGATTCCCATCCCAGATCCTGTATCATTTCCGTAATGCTGTCTCTCCTGTAAGATGACAATACGAAACGAGCTGCTTTTCTTTCGATGTCCTCCGTCAAACCCACCTGATAAGGACCCCACACTGGGCAGCAATACTCCAAAAAAGGACGGACAAGCGTAGTGTATGCAGTTTTTTTAGTAGTCCTGTTGCATCTTTTAAGGGTTCTGCCAATAAAACACAGTCTCTGGTTCGCCTTTCCCACGACATTATCTACGTGTTCTTTCCAATTTAAGTCTGAAGTAATAGTAATTCCTAGGTATTTTGTGGAGTTTACGGCCTTCACTTTTGATTAATTTATCTTGTAAATAAAGTGTAACGGATTTATTTTCGTACTCCTGTTGACAACTTCACACTTCTCGTTAATTAGAGTCAATTACAATTTTTTACACCATAGTGATATCTTATTTAGATCGTTCTGCAGTTGGTTTTGATCTTCAGATGATTTTACTAGACGGTAAATGACGGCGTCATCTGCAAACAACCTAAGAGAGCTACTTAGATTTTCCCCTAAATCGTTTATGTAAGTAAATGTTCTAATGTTTGTTAAGCTTAAGGGAAACTAAGGGGTCATCAGTCCCTAAACTTACAAACTACTTATGAACTACCTACAACTAAGGGCGGCACAAATATCCATGCCCGAGGGGGGATTCGAACCCCAGACCGTAGTGGCCTTGCAGACCGTGACTGTGGCGCCTCAGTCTCCTCGGCCACCGCGGCCGGCGTTTATGTAAACAAGGAACAGCAGAGGTCCAACAACACTAACCAGTGAAGCGCCCGATATCATCTCTGTTTTAGTCGATGCCTTACCATCGATTACTACGAACTGTGTCCTCTCTGACAGGAAATCCTCTATCCAGTCGAAAATTTGGAGCGATATACCATAACCACGCAATTTGATTAAAAGCCGTTTGTGAGGTACGGTGGCAAAAGCCTTCTGGAAATCAAGATATACGGAATCAGTTTGCGAACTCTTGTTTAAGTATGCCCCTCATTTTTTCCGTACAGTTAATTATCCAATGTAAATATGTGTTTTAGATGGTTAAATAGAGTACAGATGTGCCTAGTGTAAGTTAGGGAAATATTACCGACAGTAGATACTCAATTCCCGATTGTATCATGGACATCGTCTGCACGTGGAGTGTGGCTTGGAACAGGTCGCAGGTGTAGAGGAGAACGTAAACACGACAGCGATGATGACAACAGCGTCGTTGCCGTGGCTACCGCTGCCATCTGGCCGGGGTCGCAGCTGGACACCGTTGATTGGGCCCTATTCAAGCGTTTTACTGGCTGCCATATTGATTTGATACTGCAGAAGCTCCGTGCTGTCGTAACGGACGCTGCGGGAGGTCTTCCAGAGATGCTCTGGCAGTAAAAGGCCAGTATATTGTGCCATGAGCGGAACCAGTTTTCACCACCTGACGGAGAACGCCATGATACTAGAAACATCGCACAGATTTTTATATCGTTTATTTACATCGCGATGGACTAGGCAGTGTGGTAAAAGATATATCACGTCTTGTGTAGTATGATTCAGACGCGACTCTTTCAGACTATGACTCCAAGGTCAATAAAATAACCACTGCTTCGCCCCGCCTATTACTCTTCGAACGTGGATCAATAACAGAAAAACTTCAGGCTTGATTCCAATTCCATGGTGGAACTTGTGCTCATCGACTGTTTATTTGATTTGTCGAATTTTTTTCAGCAATCAATAGTAAGTATTAGTTTATTCACAGATCAAGATGTCGACCACTATGTGGTCATTATCAATGCTTAAAATAAAACGATTAAAACGCCTCCATGTTGGAGGTTATGTGCTGAAAAATTTCTACAAAACAGTAAAAAATACTTGCTATTCAGTGTGCTGTAAAAATATAAATCTGACAATAAAATGATGACAATTATTAACGAAACCTCATAAATGCAAACGTAGGCTTCCGCGGCTGTTGTCACTATCAATGAAATTCTTCCGGGTATGAGACCGCGTCGTCATTTTATAAACTCTACCGACGTTTCAGCCACTGTTGCACGCGGCCTTCATCAGGGTCTTTGTCTGCTGAATGTACGATCGCTTGGGATTTATATATCAGCGGATGAGGGAGAGGAAGGGGGACGTTGGTTTTCCTTTATTGGTGGTTACATTATTGCACGCCATTGGTGGAAAGAGGCGTTGATGATTGGTGTTTTAATGGCTTGTTTTTCATATGATTGGCGGTTGCATTCTTCCCATTATTGGTCGAAATGGACGTTTTCGATTGGCTTTTTGCATTAGAAGTTGCTATTGGCGGAATGGACGGCGGTTGTGGCGGTTGTGGCGTGCTGCTGTTGACTTGTCTGGCGCAGACGGCGGCGGGCCGGTGCTCTGCGTGTGCTCGGCCGTTGTGGTCACAGGGGCGCCTGTGCGAGTCATTCCGCGCGCGGTGCCGTCACGTAATGTTGCAACTGCTGACAGCCAAGACGCCGGCAGCCTGTAGCCATTCTCCTCGTTCATATTGGCGGGACGCTTGGCTATTTCTATAGCCTCTCTAATCTTCCTCCTCGTTAAGAGTGGTTGTTTCGCCAGCACGCGGGCCTCACTAAAAGATACCTGACTTCCGCACTGTTTGTGGTGCTCAGAAACCGCTGACTTTGTGTGCTTTCCAAGCCGTATGTACCTTTCATGTTCAGAAAGCCTCGTACAGATTGCTCGTCCGGTCTCTCCTATATAGACCAGCCCACACTCGCAGCTTATTTCATAAACGCCGGCATTACTCAGTTTGTCAGCTGCGTCCTTAGTTGAATCTAGGAAAGCCTGTCTTAATGGTGCTGCGAAAGACTGACTTGATGCCTGCCCGACAATAAAAAACATCTATAAAAGCAACTGGTTGCGTATTTATACCAAAATAAATCGCCTACTTTCTGGAGTTTTCTAGCGGAAGGAGCGAGCTGTTTTCCTCAGTCTCGGTCTCGGTCCTGTAGAAACTGGAGCAGCGCGGTGGAATGGCCGAGACCATTAAGGCGCCTTGCTGCGGAGCGCGCGGTTGCACCCCGCCGGAAGTTCGAGTTCTCCCAATGGTAAGGCCCGGGATTCTGCGGGAGAGTCTGGCATTTGCACTCGTTGTCACGCATTGGAATAGTTACTGAAACGTTCCGCAACATGGCAAAAGAGTCTGGAATACCAGTAATTTTAAAATTTTTGGTCTAAGCGCATAATCCGAAATTATTTGTGTACGCCACTCTGTCATACTGTTTGCAAGTCAACTTCACAATGCTTCATGTACGAATAAATGACTATCTCCTTACGTTAGATATATATCACAGGCATGGCCAAACACCCTCGCCGTGCCCGCGCCGCCGCCCGCGGGTGGCCTTTGCCACGCCCCTGCCCCGCGCACTGTGCGTAGCGGCGTGCGGGGCACTAGCGACACTCGGTCGCGGACGGGGCCGTGAGCTACAGTGTACTCCGCATGCTGGCGCAGGCGCCCCCGCCGGGGGGAGATGTTGACCATACTTGATATCTGTCGTCCACTTGCAAACAGGGACAAGTCATTGAGAACAAAATGTTGGCAAAACGAGAAAAAAAAAAAAAAAAAAAAAAAAAAAAAAAAAAAAAAAAAAAAAAAAAAAAACTACCTGTGACTGATGAAACTGGAATTATTATAACCTTTTTATCCTAAATAAATCTGTAGGATACGTACATTCAGGGAATGTATTTTCGTAAATCTTTTGTTAGTACTTTTGTCAATAAACGAAAACTAATTTTGGACTTGAAACTTCCTGGCAGATTAAAATTGTGTGCCGGAACCGGGACTCGAACCTGGGACCTTTGCCTTTCGCGGGCAAGAGCAGTACCGACTGTGCTACCCCGACACGACTCACGATGCCGCCTCACAACTTTACTTCCGCCAGTACCTCGCCTCCTACTTTCCAAACTTCACAGAAGCTCTCTTGCGAACCATGCAAGATTAGCACTCCTGGAAGAAAGGATATGGTGGAGAGGTCCCAGGTTCGAGTCCCGGTTCCGGCACACAGTTTTAATCTGCCAGGAAGTTTCATATCAGCGCACATTCCGCTGCAGAGTGAAAGTTTCGTTCTGGAATTTTGGACTTATCTCCTTATGCAACCTTTTAATGGACTTGCCCCTTATTGCAGCAGTAGGGAACTAATCAAGCACAGAAAAATATGCAAAATATATTTTCTTCTGTTGCAAATTTTATTAGAATATAGACAATACACCACAATATAGAAAATACACCATATTTATGACATTTTATACAAAAAAAAATTACGCAATAATCCAAATTATTATGTTGATATACATATGAAAATCAAACATGTAGTATGGTACTACTTTTCCATTAAATGTTCTAATATTATTTAATTCCTTATATTTGTTCTATTGCGACACACAAAATCTTTAAAATTAAACACTTATGCCTGAACACTAGTGAATCTCCTCGTTACAGCAAGGTGACTAGCGATTTAAAGAATACCACTAAGCTCGTCCTCAATAACTTCTTGAAAGTCAGAAAGTGGATCATTCACCACGTTGTTTTGTGGTTCGTGTATTTCTTGCACAACTAACTTATAATAATAAAGCTCTGGTAGTGAGGCCCAGTTTTCTCCATAATGTACAGCAAGTAAGTCCGCTACATCTTCTTAGCTGCTTTGATCACCACTCCAGTATTAACCTTCGTAGGCTGAATTGAGTAACATGCCACGCTTCAATAAAGATTTGACAACGCCAACATCAAGGAAATAATTTACTTCCCCTTGGACGAGAACAGAACCTAATCTTTTACTTTTAGTCAGCTTAAACCTCTTGCAGGGAGCGAACTGAAAATGATACGAAGCTGAAGATTTCATAACTGAATTAACAGCTGTTTTCTAATCATACACAGGACATTCTCCTTCAGATGAGACTTTTATGACGGTTCCTTATGTTTTGTACATTTCCAAATAGTCATTGGTTCGCTATAGTGGACTTGCTCATAATTTTCTTTTCCATTCGGCCAAACACCCGATCTGGTGGCAAGAAAGAGTGGCCAACAATTGGGTACAAACATTCAATTTCTTCTATATTTAAAGCAGCGGCGGTGGTAAGCCATTTACTTAACATTCCCAAAACAATTTGGTTTTTGTTTTGGCCACCACACCCATCACAGAAACGTTCAAGTTTATGGATGTTGGACAAATCGATGAAATAAACATGAAGCAATTTCATTTGAGCCTTTGTTGTGCTCACTTTCAAGCCAAGTGTAAATAAAGGTATTTTCAGCAGTTTGTGCATCATTTGAAGAGCACACGCAGATAGTAAAGTTATAAATGCATAACTGACGTCGTGCATAGTAGTCTTTCTGATCTGGATGTTTGGGTAAAACTTGATTTTTCTGACAATCGTACGAAATTATTAAAACGCCTTCAACAGTCCCATTTTTCTGTTATTACAGTAACATCAGAGAAAATAACAAATTCCAAGATTCAATACACTACTAAAGATATTGCAATGTGCTTACTTGTTTCTTCTTGCTATATTTCATTTCCATGTTGATGGCAAACGAAGTTTCTTCCTTCCTTTTCCTCTCAGTGATGAAGTAATATTACCCTCAATCATCACATCAGGGAAATCTGACATAGTGAAACACCCTACGTAACAACTGGCAGCTAAACACCAACACGTACTAAGATACAATCTTATGCTTGCATTGACACCAACCAACAATAGTCCTGCGTGAGTTTTGGGGCACAAAATCGCAGAATTAATAAAGAGTGATAATTCTGAAGGACATGTCCCATTTTGCATCCTCAGTCATAAGAATACATAAACTAATCCAAGGACTTGTCCCTATTTGCAGCCCAGGTGTTTGGTGTGAGCACTTGCCCCATTCTGCATCAGAATTGCCATTGGACATGTCCCATTCCTCAAATTTTTGTAAATTTCTAATCGAATTTAAAGCTAGACTTATTATGTTATGCAGCATTGTTATATATCGTTTAGTTCGTCTTGTAAAGACGAACAAGATGACACAAAGACCTTGAAAAGTGGAATTTTTGGACTTGTCCCCTTTTGCAAAAGGACGACAGATATATCATCAGATTATTTCAAAATGACAAATTCGCCGGCAGTGGTAGTTGTTTATGTTTTAAGCTGGTACTGTATTTGGTGAAAGGATGACTTATTAAAACACTACGGTCAGGGGTTCGAATCCCCCCTCGGGCATGGATATTTGTGCCGTCCTTAGTGTAAGCTAGTTCATAAGTAGTTTGTAAGTTTAGGGACTGATGACCCCGTAGTTAAGTCCCATAAGCTATACAAATATTTGAACATTTGAACTTATTAAAAAATTTCTGTTTTTGGCTTATTTTCTGTGCCTTCTTAAGTACGTTTCAATAAGAGTAATGACATATTTTCGGTGCTCAAGGTGGCAAACATGATGTAATATTATCACAGTCTGTATAAACTTATTTTAAAACCTGAAATGCAAAAACAGTATCAGAATTAATCTTGCTTGCTTCAGGAATAAGAAGGTGGGGAAATTCTGAAAATGTTACAACGAAAGTCATTGAGCATTGCATTTAGCAAGGCACAATTAAATTCTGCACTTCATCGAAATAACTTCTATAATAGAGTAGTTAAAATGGTTTTAAAAAGCAATTTTTATCGAATTTAATTCGAGGTTATTGCAAAACGTAAATCTTCGGGCGAAGTAGGTTTCTTATCAAAATGTGTGGAGCACGATGCTCTAAGAGCTGGAACAAATAAAAGGAGTACAGACTACGAAGACGATCTGAAAGACGTAACGGAGAAAGAATACGTGATAATTGTCAGACTCTAAAATTCAAAATAGGGGTATGAGAAAATATTTATGAATTGTAGCCGGCCGCGGTGGCCGAGGGGACTGAGGCGTGCCAGTCACGGTATGCACGGCCACTACGGTCGGGGGTTCGAATCCCCTCTTGGCCATGGATATTTGTACCGTCCTTAGTATTAGCTAGTTCATAAGTAATTTGTAAATTTAGGGACTGATGACCCCATAGGTAAGTCCCATAAGCTCTACAAACATTTGAACAATTTTTATGAATTTTAAATAAAGACTGAAAATTAAGAATAAAATGACATGTTAGATATGTTACTTTAAAAGTAAATGAGTAGGCTTACTCTGCTCGCCTAAATTTCTTTCCTAGTTTCTGAATAACTGGCACAATGAGTCACCTTCACATACTAGGTAAGTCCCGCATTGATTTTTGAAAAAGTTGGCCGCCTTACCCAAGGGGATGGAAGTCAATATTGTCGTTAGTTTAACTGAAATTACTTTAAATAGCTTGTAAGCAAAGGGACTGATAACCTCGGTATTTGATTCCAACAGATTTGCAGACATCTGAACGTTTGAGGAACTGGAGCGCTGGCTTTCCTGGTGGTCCTCCACGTGTCTGCGGTCGCTGCACCTGTGCGAGAGGGGCGTGCCGGCCGCGGCGTCCCAGTTCCCAGCCCAGCCAGCTGCAGTGTGAGTCAGCTCGGGCCAGACGCTGCCCCCAGACACCTGCTACTACAGACTCTCGCCTTCCCCTCCAACGGCGCACCGCACGGGCTTTCATTCCCACAGTCAAACGGGGCACTACAGCTGTGAGAGTAACGAAACCAATTGTATCCTTATGTAATGGTTACTGAAAAAACAGTATCCGTTACAAACTATCGTTACTCGTTACTCTCATTATCAGTGCCCCCGGAAGTATGGATGCTTCACTTTGTCTGGACTCTCTCGTGACGTAAAATCTATCTACCGTAACAAAAGCGTGGTGCATGATTTCTGCTGTTGCTTCTCCGTAGTGGTTCGCAAACGGGACACGACAGGTGTGAGAGTAATGAAACCAAGTGTACCCGTATGTAATCGTTACTGGAAAAACAGTACCCGTTACAAACTATCGTTACTCGTTACTCTTGTTAGTGCCACTCGGAAGTACGGATGCTTCACTGTGTCTGGAATCTCTCGTGACGTAACCTCTATCTACGGTAACAAAAGCGTGGTCCATGGTTTCTGTCGTTGCTTCTCCGCAGCGGTTCGTAAACGAGGCACTACTACTGTGAGAGTAACGAAACCAATTGTATCCGTCTGTTATCGTCACTGAAAAAACAGTACCCATTACAAACTATCGTTACTCGTTACTCTCGTCAGTGCCAACCCGGAAGTACGGATGCTTCACTGTGTCCGGAATCTCTCGTGACGTAATCTCTATCTACGACAACAAAAGCATGGTGCATGGTTTCTGTTGTTGCTTTTCCGCAGCGGTTTGCAAACGGGACACTACAGCTGTGAGAGTAACGAAACCAATCGTATCCTTATGTAATCGTTACTGGAAAAACAGAACTCGTTACAAAATATCGTTACTCGTTACTCTAGTTATTAGTGCCACCCGGAAGTTCGGATGCTTCACTGTGTCTGGAATCTCTCGCGACGTAATCTCTATCTACGGTAAAAAAAAGCGTGGTGCATGGTTTCTGCTGTTGCTTCGCCACAGCGGTTCGTAAACGGGGCACTACAGCTGTGAGAGTAACGAAACCAATCGTATCCTTATGTAATCGTTACTGGAAAAACAGAACTCGTTACAAAATATCGTTACTCGTTACTCTAGTTATTAGTGCCACCCGGAAGTTCGGATGCTTCACTGTGTCTGGAATCTATCGCGACGTAATCTCTATCTACGGTAACAAAAGCGTGGTGCATGGTTTCTGCTGTTGCTTCGCCACAGCGGTTCGCAAACGGGGCACTACAGCTGTGAGAGTAACGAAAGCAAGTGTACCCGTATTTTATAGTTACTGAAAAAACAGTATCCGTTATAAACTATCGTTACTCGTTACTCTCGTTATCAGTGCCACCCGGAAGTACGGATGCTTGTGTCTGGAATCTCTCGTGACGTAACCTCTACCTACCTTAACAAAAGTGTGGTGCATGGTTTCTGCTGTTGCTTCTCCGCAGCGGTTCGCAAACGGGGCACTACAGCTGTGAGAGTAACGAAACCAAGTGTACCCGTATGTTATCGTTACTGAAAAAACAGTATCTGTTACAAACTATCGTTACTCCTTACTCTAGTTATCAGTGCCACCCGGAAGTACGGATGCTTCACTGTGTCTGGACTCTCTCGTGACGTAACCTCTGTCTACCCTAACAAAAGTGTGGTGCATGGTGTCTGCTGTTGCTTCTTCCGCAGCGGTTCGGTGAAGATATTTTAACAGTTACTGGTAATACTTCTTTAAAATCAGTCACCGTCACGGGAAATATATTTTACGAACACTCTCGCTGATGTTCTGGCAATTCGAGGAGCACTGAACTTTTTAAGTACTAGTAACGTATATCTCTATTGCAGAGTTTCTCGGCGTATTCCATTAACGAAGTCTTCTCGGGTAAGCAGCCAAGTGATGACGACGCCATCACTCGGCTGATTACCCGCGAAGACTTCATTAACGTATATCTCAATTCTGTAAATAAAAATTTAACATTTCAAAGAATAAGCATACTCTTTATTCAAACTTCCTGGCTGATTAAAATGGTGTGCCGTACCGGGACTCCAATGTGGGACCTTTGCCTGTCGCGAGCAAAGGTAAAGGTCCCAGATGCGAGTCCCGGTTCCGGGACACAATTTTAATCTTCCTGGAAGTTTCATATCAGCGCACACTCTGCTGCAGAGTGAAAGTTTCTTTATGGAAACATTCCTTAGGCTGTGGCCAAGCAATGTTTCAAAAATGTTCAAATGTTTATAAAACTTATGGGACTTAACTATGGGGTAGACTTAGGCATAAAAGTTCGCGATCGGGAGTGCTCAGTTTAGTTCGCGGCTATGCCGCGAACTAGTTCGCTATTTTAGTTCGTCCGCTCCCAGTGACGGCTAAGTGGCGTGGTCTGCGCGTGGAGGTGGAGAGGTAAGTTCCTCCACCTAGCTGCTTTATGCACTTGCTGCTTGAGCAGCTAACGATATCACGCAAACCAAAAGAAAAAGTTGGTGGGTAATTTCTCGCGTTTAAGTTTAGATTTATCTCTATATCTTGGAATTATGGGATTTATTAGTCAGAGTGCAGAACACATCAAAACAGAAATGTTGTAGCACTGAACCATGTAATCTAGGAGGCAGACGCTCACCTCGAAATGACTCATCAGCAGAAGGCAAACACGTGATTTTTAATTCTGCTACGCGCCCTCTCGCTATTGCCCGACGGTCTTCGGAAAAGAATCCGTATTTTTGGGCAATTTGACATCAAATACTTAGCCAAATAAACCAGTTATTTATACGAATGGGTGATATTCAACTACTTTGCACACAGAGTACTCGTAGTAATTTATTTTTAAAATATATTTCTTGTGTCAGTGAACTATGAAACTACAGCTGAGCATCTCAGCTCGAAATGAAGGTAACTGGCAGAAGGGAATCATGCGATTCTGTGCGCTCTCGCGTCCTCTCACTGTCTCCGTCAGTCTTCGGAAAAGGAGCGGACGAACTAAGAGGCGAGGGATCTGCGCGCAGAACTGTCTGCCATAGCAACAGCGGTTTGAGCAACCACCTGTGGTGCATCCAGTCGTCGACCTCATACCGCAGCAAAGACCAGTTCTCCAGTTGACTGAACGTCTCCATCATGCTCCGCACAACAGGTGCAGAAAGAAGACCCTTCCATAATCTTTTTAGCCGCCGATATTCTCGAAGTACAACAGCTGCATTACTGTTCCTTTAATAATAGATCTTGGCCTGCTGCTTTTGTCCAACCTCATATTGTACGTCAACAAATGTACTGCGGCTAGTCAGCTGTGTGAGAGTATGAATCACGATGATTGATCACGCCACTTGGTGGCTATAGTTGGAACTGGACACTGGTGCTCTGACGCATAGAAATCATGCACTCTATACTTTGGACATTAATGCTGCCAAGTCTTATATCCATACAGTGATCAGTTTTCGTGTTATAGCGTTTAAAATGGGAATAGTTAATTATAAACACCCTCTATCTCATGATTTACGACCTACAATTTTTATCTCGCGTTTCCACTTTACTGTCGAAGTCCCCTTTAGGAGCTTTGGAGAGACACCTAGCGGATATACTACTCCAGCGAAACACAGTTCGTGTTACGGTGTCCTCGCATCGGTCTATTCTGCAGTTATTGCATCTTTGAGGAGAACAAAATACCTTCCGACTCATTTTATACTATCAGGCCCGTCTTTAATGATATCTAGCCACTATCTCCCAGACATTGTACGCGCCTGGTCATCCAAATTGCAGCAGCAATACCTACATTAACTTATCTTAGAAAATAGGTTAAGGAAAGCAAATCTATATTTTTAGCTTTTGTACGTTACAAAAAATATCTTGTGACAAGGTTGACTAGAACACACTTTTTAAAGTATGAAGGTAGCAGGTATAAAATAAAGGGAACGAAATGTTATAATCAGATTGTACGAAAAACAGACAGCAGAAATAAGATTCGAAGGGCATGAAAGAGACGCATTGGTTGGGAAAGGTTGTAGCATTTCCTCAATGTTAATCAATCTGTACATTGAAAGAAAAGTAAGTAGAAATATGGAGAAGAAACTGAAGTTCAAGACGAAGAAATAAAAATTGTGTTTTACCGATGACACACCAATTCTGTCAGAGACAGCAAAGGATCTGCTAGAGCCATTGAGCGGACTGGATAGTAAAGTGAAAGGAGGGTATAATATGAACATTAACAAGACCAAAAGCAAGTTAGGTCTAAGAAAATCAGGCGATGCTGAGACAATTAGCTGAGTAACGAGACAATAAACGTAAGAGATGCGTTCTGCTATTAAAGTAGCCAAATATGATAGCCGAAGTAAATAAGATACAAAATGCAGCATGGCTATGGGAAGGAACGCATTTCTGAAGAAGATAAATTTGTTGACATTGTTTATTAATTCAATTGTTAGAAGGATTTTTTGAACGCATTTATCTGGAATGTAGCGTTGTATGGAGACAAACTTGGACGATAGGGAGTTCAGACACGAAGAGATTAGACACTTTCAGATGAATGGTGAATATTAGATGGCGTAAGTAATAAGGAAGTGCTGAATATTATTGGGAAAAAACATTTATGGCGTATTCTTAGGATACATGCTGGGACATTAAGGAATCGTCAATTTAGTATTGGAGAGAAGTATGTGGGGCAATAATCGCATAGGGAGGCCGAGAGAGGAATACGTAAGCTGATTCAAAAATATGTTAGTTACCTCTTATTCAGAGATGAACAGGTTTTGTACAGGATAGGGAAGCGTGGAGCGTTGCGTCAAAACGGTCTTTGGATTAAATACCACAACAACAACAACAACGATCTTTGCACAAAGTTGCAAAAGATATTTTTATAACGACATAGACAACTGAGGGGCACGCATATGGTGAGAAAAAAAACGCGTTACAGTTTTGTAAAGACTTTTATTGAAGCCACTAACCGGAGACGACAGTTGCCACGACAGATACTAGCAGCAATACATTATTTCGCTGGGCGTGAATTGACTAGCCCGATCGCAAAGTGTATGACACAATTTGTTTGTCGCTGCAGGAGGGACTACAGCGTCTCGTAACGGGTAGTGGCTTCAATAAAAATGTCTTTATACAACTGAAGCAAATTTCTTCTCACCATAACTTTGAAACAGGGTGTTAGGTCCGAAATACACTGGTCAAAACCATTAGGTGAAGAGTTGACATATCTAGGTTCTGAAGTATTATCATCGGCAGAATGAGCTAAAATGGTTCGACGTCTTTCTGTTGAGGCAACAACATTACGGCAACCGAGATAGTCGCAATAACAGATCGATGCTGCAGAGAGGATTGGTGTTAACTTCTGTTTACTTTCCCAAACGATTTACACAAGCAGTTGGGTTCAGATAGTGTAATGAGCAGAAAGTGAAATGCAACAACGATGTGATTTCCCGGAAGCTATGATATGGACATCCACAGAAAGGCTGGACGTCGAACAGACACAGAGGGAGCTGACAGCATCTATTGGAATGTCCCAAAGTGTAATTTCAGACAACAGAAGTTGTTAAAAGATGACTAGGCCAAGGTCGTCCGTGGGTAACACGTCAATACAGGAGTCCGAATGCAACTCAGCTGCAATGAACCCTCCAAGCAGCAACAGGACGCGGAAACCCAAAATCACTTTCGGAAATGTGACCTCTACGTACGGAGGCCTATGGTGTGTTTCCCAGTAAAACCACGACTCCGTTTAGACTGCAGAAACTTTGCGGAGGAACATCAGGATTGGAGTCGTAAAGAATGGCTCCGAATTCTGTTAACAGATGGGACAAGCTTTTGTGTTCAGCCATACAATCGTCGTTCCGTCATCTGGACAGAACTTGGAAGTCGAAACAATCCCGCTTATGTGCACGAAAAAGTACCATATCATAGTGTTGGGCGAATGGTATCAGGAGTTAGTATTGGCGGACGTGAGGACCTCTACGGCTGTTTGACTGCTCAGAGGTATAGAGACGAAATCCTTCGGCCTTTTTGTTGTGCCCGATAACGCTAGACGCCACAGAGCTGCATTAGTGGAGAACATGCTTGAACCTGATGGAATTGTCCAGCTTGCTCACCGGACTTTAACACGATTAGGTATGTCTGAAATTAACTTCGCAGACGCATTGCAGCCAGACCAGCACTTCCCACAACGGTTGCAGAGCTGAATATTGCACTCTTGGAGAAATGGCCATATATCCCTCAAGAGCTGATTGATAACAGCATACTGTCAATGCAAAGAAGATGTGAAACTGCACTAGCCGTCCGAGGTATCCCAAGCCATATTATAGAGCAACGAGAATGGGCTTTGCATTATTATGGTAGCACCATGGCGCCTCGATCTAAGTAAACACCACGCAAGTAAAGAGCTGAGACATTAAAATATCGAACTGTATCATACACAAATTATATATGTAACCAATATTTAAATAAAATACGTACACTCCTAGCCATTAAAATTGCTACACCACGATGATGACGTGCTGCATACGCGAAATTTAACAGACAGGAAAAAGATGCTGTGATGTGCAAATTATTAGCTTTTCAGAGCATTCACACAAGGTTGGCGCCGCTTGCGACACCTACAACGTGCTGACATGAGGAAAGTTTCCAACTGATTTCTCATACAAAATCAGCAGTTGTCCGGCGTTGCCTGGTGAAACGTTGTTGTGATGCCTCGTGTAAGAACGAGAAAAGCGTACCATCACGTTTCCAAATGTTCAAATGTTTGTATAGTCTATGGGACTTAACTACGGGGTCATCAGTCCCTAAACTTACAAACTACTTATGAACTACTTACTAACTAGGACGGCACAAATATCCGTGCCCGAGGGGGGATTCGAACCCCCGACCGTAGTGGCCGTGCAGACCGTGACTGGAGCGCATCACGTTTCTGACTTTGATAGAGGTCGGATTGTAACCTATCGCGAATGCGGTTTATCGTATCGCGACATTGCTGCTCGCGTTAGTCGCAATCTAATGACTATTAGCAGAATGTAGAATCGGTGGGTTCAGAAGGGCAGTACGAAACGTCGTGCAGTATCCCAACGGCCTCCTATCACTAGCAGTCGAGATGAGAGGCATCTTATCCGCATGGTTGTAAAGGATTGTGCAGCCACGACTGGATCCCTGAGACAACAGATGGAGACGTTTGCAAGACAAAAACCACCTGCAGGAAAGTTCGACGTCGTTTGCAGCAGCATGGACTAAAAGGTCGGAGACCATGGCTGCGGTTAACCTTGGCGCTGCATCACAAAGAGGAGCCCCTGCGGTGGTGTACGCAACGACGAACCTGGTTGCACGAATGGGAAACGTCATTTTTTCTGATGAATACAGGTTCTTGTTTGCAGCATCATGATGGTCGCATCCGTGTTTGGCGGCATCGCGGTGAACGCACATTGGAAGCGCGTATGCGTCATCGCCATACAGGTGTATCACCCGGCGTGATGGTATGGGCTGCCATTAGTTACACGTCTCGGTCACCTCTTGTTCGCATCGAAGGCATTTTGAACAGTGGACATTGCATTTCAGATGTGTTACGACCCGTGTCTCTACCCATCATTCGATCCCTGTGAATCCCTACATTTCAGCAGGATAATGCACGACCGCATGTTGCTGGTCCTGTACGGGCCTTTCTGGATACGGAAAATGTGCGACTGCTGCCCTGGCCAGCACATTCTCCAGATCTCTCACCAATTGGTGCCGAGCAACTGGCTCGTCACAATACGCCAGTGACTACTCTTGATGAACTGTGGTATCGTGTTGAAGCTGCATGGGCATCTGTACCTATACCCGCCATCCAAGCTCTGTTTGAATCAAAGCACAGGCGTATCAAGGCCGTTATTACGGCCAGATGTGGTTGTTCTGGGTACTGATTTCTCAGGATCTATGCACCCAAATTGCGTTAAAATGTAACCATATGTTTCTTTCAGTATAATATATTAATTTAATGAAAGTCCATCTCCAGTTGCAATTATTTGTGCTTCATTTAAGCCCACACTACGGGTTTCGGCCTCTATGTTAGGCCATTTTCAAGTGTGACAGACGCTATGCCATAGAGAAAGCAACGTCAAGTAAGTAACTTGACGTTGCTTTCTCTATGGCATAGCGTCTGTCACACTTGAAAATGGCCTAACATAGAGGCCGAAACCCGTAGTGTGGGCTTAAATAAAGCACAAATAATTGCAACTGGAGCTGGACTTTCATTAAATTTGAACCACAGTTGCGGCAACAGCAACCATCCAATGATGGAGAAACTAATAATATATTAATCCAACGAATACCCGTTTATCATCTGCATTACTTCTTAGTGTAGCAATTTTAATGGCCAGTAGTGTATATTGTGTATGATATCTTAGCTAATACACTACTTGTTGTGAGCAGTGTAAATCTGGCAGTGGATAACTCCGGTTCTTCTCGGTGAAAAGCCTGTGTTGTTAGTTCAGTGGGTGGAAGAGGCCGCTAGGCGGTCTGCGCGGCCTCTGCGCGTCCTTCGCCGTCGGTGCCTTTGGCGAGCCTTCGGCGGCGTCTGCTGCGGCGTCTGCGGCCGCGGTGTGCGGGCTTTCTCCGCGGCCGGGGCTCGACCCTGGCGCTCCCACGGTCTGCCTGGAAAGCAGCGCCGCATAACAGCACGCGCGCAGGCCCGGTCCGGCCCATTATTTATTATGGGCCCGCGAGAACAGCGCGCGCCGTTACTCGTCCCAGTGAGCAGGGAGAAAGGCGAACACCTGATACATATCGGCACGCATCTCGGCGAGGATCGCGACCACAACTGGTAGCTGGCCAGTCGGTTTCTGTCGGGTCGTAGGCAAAGCCACCGGTCCAGGTGGTGAAACGATACTGTAGTAGCCGACCGCAGTGGCCGAGGAGACTAAGGCGCTCCAGTCACGGTCTTCACGGCCACTACGGTCGGGGGTTCGAATCCCCTCTCGGGCATGGATATTTATGCCGTCCTTAGTCTTAGCTAGTTCATAAGTAGTTTGTAAGCGTAGGGACTGATGACCCCGTA
Source organism: Locusta migratoria (assembly GCA_026315105.1). Lineage (NCBI taxonomy): Eukaryota > Metazoa > Arthropoda > Insecta > Orthoptera > Acrididae > Locusta > Locusta migratoria. Next base: position 167,315,414 of record CM048747.1, on the reverse strand, counting down.
TTTAAGTCCCATAAGATCTACAAACATTTGATTTTTTTTTTCTAAATTTATTTTTGTGTTTGACTTTTCGTGCCATCTTAATCATTCATTTCACGGCTAGTGCCACGAGCAGTGGAGACAAGAATGCATCATGATTATTATCGTAAATTATGATAAAGGAGAGGAAGGAAGAAGGATTAGGAAGGAAAGGATTGGCATTGAAATGAAACAATGGCGACAATGGCAAAAATGTGAGCCGGACCGGGAATCGAACCCGGGTCTCCCGCTTTGGGCCAGCGGTCGCCTTAACCACTTGGCCACCCGTGCTCGCCTCCTGGCTGTCTCAAATTCCCACATGTCGCACGCTGTGGCTGTATCGCCCCTATCGTTCATGCCCTCTTACAGTCGCCATTTCGGATTCCCATTCGAGGTCGATCGTATGACCGCATCTGCGGTGATGTAATTGAAGCTGACGCCGTCGTCGCGTCTAAATACTTATTATTTTGGTGTGATGTCTGTTCGTTCGGAAATGTCCGATAGAACAGACACCACACCAAAATAATAAATGATTATTATTGTGCCGCGGTGGAGTAGCCGAGCGGTCTAAAGCGTCTCGCTGCGGAGCGCGCCGTTGCTCGCCGTGGACTTTCGAGTCCTCCCTGGAGCATGAGTATGTGTGTTTGTCCTAAGGTTAGTTTACCTAGGTTTAAGTAGTTTGTAAGCTACGGACTGATGACCACGCTGTTTGGTCCGATAGATTTACAAACATTTGAATTTTTTTTATTATTATTGCCATTGTAATTACAGGCATAATAAGTGAGCCCCGCTCACGTAAGGAGCTTTGCTCCACGGCACCCACCTTGCAGTCCTACTAAGTGTGTGTGTGTGTGTGTGTGTGTGTGTGTATGTGTGTGTCTTCGTGTGTGTGAGGCTGCAGCTGGGAAGGCAGAGATGCTCATAGAAGGTTAGCCAACTTCATTTGTGTATTGGACAGAGAGGTCTTCTGGGGGAACGTGGTCGACAGGTGTCTGTGATTTGCGATTCCTCCACAATTCGCAAGTTGGCAGGATGGTCCCTTTAGGTGATTGGCCAATTGCAGGACGGCTCCGACTAAGCTGAACGGGAAGGGCGGTTAGGCTCGAGGGCAGCCATATTTTCGACAGAATGTTTCCTGGACTGGCTGAGGACGGACGTGAGTATGTTGGTCTCCGAGGGTAATGTATTTGGAAGTGTGTGTGATTTGTGACAATTTTGGTATAGATTAGCAGGACAATGGTTCAGCAAATGCACAATGTTCGCAGAAGCCCATTTTCTACATTTTTGGGAGCGTTTTCACGGAATTAGGACGTGTTATGTTCCTTGCGGATTAGGCTCAGTTCATGTGTGGATCTCTTGTGTACTAAGTTCGCTTATTTCAATGAAGTTAGGGTGGGAAGTGGAACGATGTTTGCTTTGTCGATTTGAGATTCTACTGTGCGCACGGTGGAAATTTATTAATGAAATCTCGTATGGCTTCGTTTATCGTTTTGTCGTCCACTTAGATTCACGTGCTGGTGATCATACGACGGGGTGGGCCACGATACACAAAGAGAAGTGGACATAAAACCCTCTTAATCGGATTTAAAGTAACAGCAACAGTTAGCTAGTGAGTAGTAGGTATCCGTGACATAAGTTTCTGTGTGATCAATTATTTGGTGGGGATTGAATTTACGTGTGTGTCGCCACGTGGGTAGTACATCATGGCACTACGATTGTGGAATCCAGCCAGTAGACAAAGAGTGTGAAAGTTTTTAGTCTCTTTCTTAATCCCTCCACGAAATATTAATTGTATTCTAAATGTTTTAACTGAAATGCCCCATAATATTTTTTGCTTCATTGAGTAACAACAACATTTGTAAATAAATGTAAATTTGTTAAAAGGGAAACTATTTTCTTTATACTAATTCCCCGTCCTTGTTTGTATGCATAATATTCAGATAGGAAGTCATGTTAAGCATTGAGGTAAGCTACTTCCACAGCTATCCAATTAATTGCCATAGTTTCCGTAAGGTGAATTCCTTTGCGCGTCATTTATTAAATTAGGACACTAAGATCTGCTTTAACATCTTTTTATAGCCAGAATAGGGTGGCAACTGACAGGAAAGCGGAGGGTGGTATGCTTACAGTGGTACTCACCATACAGAAAAATGTATCCACTGGCTGCATTATTTATCTATTGATTTGCTTTAATGTTTAGTCTGGGAAATGATCACAATGACACAACTACATTCATAATGACATATCAATACATATATGATGTGTAAGTCTTAAGGTGTAGATGTGCCGCGGTGGAGTAGCCGAGCGGTCTAAGGCGCCTCGCTGCGGAGCGCGTGGTTGCTCGACGTTGGAGGTTTGAGTCCTTCCTGGGGCATGAGTGTGTGTGTTTTCCTTAGGTTAGGTTACCTAGGTTTAAGTAGTTTGGAAGCTACGGACTAATGACCACGCAGTTTGGTCCGTTAGATTCACAAACATTTGAATATTTTTAAGCTGCACATTTCGTAAGGCGCGATATTTATTTGTAGTCCTGCTATTTTTCTGTCAGGATCGCGATAAATTTTATAAATTCTTTTATTTCCACATAGCTGGTCTTAAATACTTTTTCACCCATGACGGTGGTTCATAACTGAATCCGGTTGGGATTAAAATTAATTGGAGAACATAGTGCCACACACTTCTTGAAATTCTTTGACTGTCAACTGTAGTCCTTCGAATGAGCCGCGCAAACTTTTTCAAGGCAAAACCGAGAGATAACGCAAGAACCTTTCTACGAGACAAGATCCTTACGTACTAGAAGCTCTGATGCCAGTTTTCATCTCAGGTTAAAAAGGATGTGTTGGAGGTGCTGACCTTAAACAACGACGACGTAGACCTGTGGCAGCAGTGGGACGTTTCCATAGAAACGTAACGAAATGGCATAACGTGACTGGTCGTTTGGTCGTTCAAGACGTGCGAACACTCTGGCGAAGTTGGCATTCTCAGGGATCATCTCATACCAAATGGATTCCGGTGAGTGCCCTCATTTCATTTCTCATGAGCCTACAGTGATTAGCGTACTGGAAAGTATTGGCTCCGTATTTTTATCAGTTTCTTAGCTGGGATCTAGTCTCTTCTTCCAAATGCTTTAACCATTTAGTGACCAAATTATTTCCAGGCGTTTTAGACTTTATTTGTATACTATATTTGACAAAGAAGCCATACATAAAATCATAGTTTAAATCTTGAAAATGATAGTGTAGACTACGGGTATAAAAACATTAGTGGGTACTATTGTTCCCACCGAACTTTGCAGTGACTGGACTTGATAATTAAAAAAATGTATAGCCTTTATTTTTTACCACAAAAAGCATATTAAACATTTGATTTATTTTTATATTAGTTCATATTGTCCATTGAGTTCACAAAGGTAACATACTACGGAACTTAGAGAAGCATGATGCTACACACAAAGGTACACAAAAGTTGCTACACATCATTTTTGTCGTCTTTTATTTGTTTTGGTGCTACAGTGCGGCACTTTCTGTTTGCAGTACCTTTTGTTGGCAACTGAGTTCCAACTTTCGACAGAGGAACTTCATCTGGAACTCCAGACACGCCTCTTTTTGGTGTCTGAAAATGAACGGGCCTTCCTCTTCGCTTACGACTTGAGAAGCCGGAGATGAGCTGCCTTGCCAAATGCAATCTAAATGTTAGCTGGTCTGCTTCTGCAACTTCAACATAATGTAGACATCGACAACTGCCATATATACAAGAAAGAAAAAAGTCTGTGCCATCACTTCCATGAACGACGACCTACAGCATACCGTTCTCGTAGTTGATCAAATCGACCCACCCCTCCCATTATTTTACTGTACTCTGCCACAAACAATGGACAGAATATTTCACTTCGGCTTCCATCGTTTTTTCAAAATCTGCAAAGTTTTTGGTGACTCAAAATCATCAGAGTCAGCATTGACATCTGAATCTTCTGCATCTTCTGGTAAAGCGTACAAAATTCTCAAAACCTCTTCTGGTGTGAGTCCAGGCATTCTAAACAATAAGAAATAACTAAGATGCCGATTACACAGCCATACACACTGCACTTCACACACGTTCAGTGGCAAACATAGTTCTCACTACCTTACCTTGTAATATTTATGTAATTTTCATTGATATCCAGCAAATATAACGAATACTATCTCCCCCGTAAATATAAAAGTAGACAAATTCAACACAAGTCACTTCACACGCAAAAGAAAAGCACACTATACAAAAAACATTGTTATGGTCGAAACAGTGGTTTGTTTTCCCGCGAAAAATGCGCTTCTGCATTGACTAACTTAACACTGTAGAAACATAGTGCAACCACTTTCGCGCGCCTGCTGACAATCTATATGTAGTTAGCACACTCTAACAGAGATGGTAGCACTAGTTAGAAGTGGGAACACTGAACTTACAGCGAAAAGAAATAAGTGGGAACTATAGTTCCCACTGGTCACTAGAGTGTTAAGACGAACCGTCTCTTTATTCGTTATTGCTACAACTTTTTGTTTCCCTCGATGCTATTGGACTATTAGAGGGCTAAAAGTTGCTTCTCCTAAACCTCATTAATATGCAGAAGGGCAGTGATTAGAAGCTGTTTGATGAAACACACATCGGACAATTTTAATGTCAGGAACTTTTATAGATTTGTAGGCCATGTTTTAGAAAAACACATGCTTTATTGGATAAGGTCAACGATTATTTTACTGGTACAACAAACTTTATCCATCCAATTAATGGCAAAGATAATTTTGTTTTGTTATTTTTGTGTATTAAAAATTATGATTCGTAAGTTTTTACACGTTAAAATTTCTCAGGAAAGCTAATAAATGCGTTGGTATGTTATTTTAAAATACAAAACAACAATTCTTGCCTTTGATATCTACTTTCAACCCAGTTAAGTGGATTTCTGATCACATACATTCTAACTGAAGTTTGATCGTAGCCAAACGTGGGCCTGTACATTTTACATCTCTATTGTGGATGTTGTTTTACAGTTTTATGAAAGAAGGCAACGCTATAATAACATGTTTGACTGGCAGTGGCAGCATCTAGGATCATTTTCCCGGCGAGGCACACATTTACTTCTCCTTCTTTATTTTACTAAATCGCTGGAAGCATATGTGGAAATATTTCTTCCAAAATAAGGAATTATGTTTCATTACTCATCCGTCTCTGTGCACAAGGAACTTTAGACTGTATACGACTTTCTTTCGTAGCGGTAATAAGAGTTCTCAGTTCACCTTTTATTCAGCACATACGTATGAAGAAGCGTTTGACCAGTACTCATTTGTGGATTTCATCAATGATGTATTTTTTATTCGGGTCAACAATATGGGTCCTTTTTATATTTCGACTGATGAGCGTTCGGGCATTGTCAAGGTGCTTCGATGACTGAATGAAATTTATTTGTCACAATGTCCGATGTGCTCCGTCGCATTTGCTATACTTCAGAGTATACCATTGTGTCTAGTGGTTTTGTCAGCGACTCGTACTAAAAATGGCTGTACGTTATCAATCGAAATATCGAAATATTGTAGGAAATATGGGGGAGTATTCTACCTTGCCGAGAGCTTCAGCAACCTTTGATGTCCGTTTTATGTTTATCAATAACACTGACTAAATCGATCAAAATTGCTTGTTTCTTTAGAAAGACGGTGTGTCTTCCTTCCAATGTAGCAAATTCCTATTTCATTTCAACATTTAAATGAATACCATGAGTGTATTTTTGAAGTCTGGTCAAAAACACTTAATTATTTTATGGTAGCTTAGCTAACAAACTCGATTGGGACCAAAGTTCAGGAATGATGTTTCATTCTCCGGTTCTGTTTAAACTAAATGTTGTCACCCGCCATGCAGTACCTCGAACCTTAACTCGATCTGCGATCCGAACTACAGCTTGCTTCATCTTGGCGAATATGGGCCAAGTCAAGAGAGCCAAGTTATTGCAACACCTTGCCTATTGAAGCTGTTCTATGTATCGTATAAGAAGTTACTTTTATTGCCTTGACGCACCCTGGCGACAAGAAGTACCTACTGCAATACGTGACTGGGCAACTGGATGTACCGTCTCGTCCAAGGACTATCAGTGGTGCCGGCCGCGGTGGGGACTGAGGCGCTCCAGTCACGGTCTGCACGGCCACTACGGTCGGGGGTTCGAATCCCCCCTCGGGCATGGATATTTGTGCCGTCCTTAGTATAAGGTAGTTGATAAGTAGTTTGTAAGTTTAGGGACTGATGACCCCGTAGTTAAGTCCCATAAGCTTAACAAACATTTGAACATTTGAACTATCAGTGGTCCTGTATAGTCCTGTATACCAGACGCCGAACAGACTTGGCAGAGAGTAGCACGGCTGCTCTTGAAGACCAACAGGACCCACTTTCTCGCGAAGCGGACGTACTCTGCGTCTGATGTTAACCCCATATCATGATCAGATGCTGCAGAGAAAGCTGTTTTATGAACCTTAATTATGCTCAATCAGAGCTATGACAAACATATCTAGGATGCGTATTTAGCCGCGGTGGAGTAGCCGAGCGGTCTAAAGCGTCTCGCTGCGGAGCGGGCGGTTGCTCGCCGTGGAGGTTCGAGTCCTCCCTGAGGCATGGGTGTGTGTGTTTGTCCGTAGGTTAGTTTACCTAGGTTTAAGTAGTTTGTAAGCTACGGACTGATGACCACGCAGTTTGGTGCGATAGATTTACAAACATTTGAACATTGATGCGTATTTATAGGAGTAGCTTGTTTGAAAGAATACGAAAATGAATAAAGAGGAAGATTCCTTCAATAAAAAACAGTCTTGATTGCAATTTTTTTATAATTAATGACACGTTTCGCCCTTTATCAGGGCATCTTCTGATTATCTGCGTGACAGAATTTACACAAAATTACAAGGCGGAATTACAAAACGGGTATAATGGCACATGGGCTTATTTTGTGTTAAGAAGACAGTATAAAAGGTAAACAAAGCTTACAATGCGCTCTCGGTGGAGTGACACCGTTAGTTGTTTTGCGGTGTTTCTATTTTTCTGGAATTTTAGATCTCCTTGTAGCCCTAAAATGATCGGGTAACATCGAATTACAGTTGGAACATACTCGGTAAAGATGTAAGAACATAAAACACATTTTTAAGATTACCTTAATAGAAGCGGTGGTCTCTGATGATACAAGATAAGCCCATGTTTACAATTGCGCTCACGGGCGGTGGGCGCATGGAGGTTCTTCAACGCTTCGGAGTCTGTAAGAAGCATTTCCTCTGTCTCGGTTCAGACTAGTCACAACTCTCCATTGGCTAATTCGAAAATTTGACCGCCAGTCAAATTCAACCGGAATTATGCGAAAGCGCAATTTGAACGCTTCGACGGTTTCATCGCAACTCGAACGAAAATAAAACTATCAAATTTTTCTTTCCGAAATCCATTCTACGATTGACAGTTGGTCTGTTTTAATTAATTAATTAATTTTTACTGGAGAATTTTAGCAGGTAGGCTAATAGCGAGTTTGAATTTTAAGAGGTACGCCGTACCGGTCCAACTAAAGCCCTGTGTGAACGTATTTTGTTAGCACCCTCCTACATATAAAAACGTGATCATCTTAATAAAATAAGGCAAATCATGTCGAAAACGGAAAGATTCGGGTGTTCCTTTTTGCCGCACGCTATTACAGAATGGAACATTATAGAAATACGAGGCGCGTCCAGAAAGTTCCGTTTGGTAATAAAATGAAATTGTACACAGATACAGAAGAAATTTTCATTGAACAAAATTCTACACCACTTAAACCACTTTTCCACATAACTGCTGAAATTATGTAGGCACTTGTCATTGCATGCCACAAGTTTTTGCATGCATCCTTCACAGAAGGTTGCCGCTTGTGTATTCAACCATGTGGTAACAGCTCTTCATCATTGTTGAAGTGTTGACCACAAAGGTCAGATTTCAGGAGAGAGGTCCGAGCTGTATGGAGGATGATAAAACAGGAATTGTTTGCTCACATTCGGTGTGTGAGGTCAGGCATTATCGTCAAAACAAAATTTTTTTGCCAGTAATCCTCTTCTTACACCTAAAATCTGTCCTTGGTGGACAACACTTCAACGATGATGACGAGCTGAAAGAACATGTTACCACATGGTTGAATACACAGGTGGCAATATTCTGTGAAAAAGGCACACAAAACCTTGTGCCATGCTATGACAATTGCTTACAAAATTTCGGATGCTATGTAGAAAAGTAGTTTGACAGTTGTAGATTTTTGTACAATCAATATTTTTTCTGTATCTGTACCCGTTCGTTTTATGTAACCAAACGGAACTTACTTTCTGGACTCGCCTCGTATCATAGAAGCAGTTCCATGAACCCTCTGCCATGCACTTAAATGTGATTAGCGGAGTACTTACGTAGATCTAGATGTAGATTCGTGTTTGTACGGACTAAAGGCAATGATGTATTTCAGAATGATGTAAGCAACAAAGTTGCATACTCCGTCTGTAGCAAAGCCCGTTGCAGGTCTGCATCCAAAGCAAATGCCGACTCATTGCTCGTAACGGACGGTCGTGCTCAAGAGCTGAATGTAGAAGACCCAGACTGGAGTAAGATAACGTAACTGAAGAAATCGTTCCGTGAGTGAGATATGTCCCTTGCCCGAGAAAGTGGAACTTCCATTTAATGCGCCTGTTAGCGGTAATACCGATTTGGCAACGGGCCCACGGTCAAGCTTATTGGCTGCAATAAATTGTGTGCCAACGCCGTGCCGTTGGAACGCCACTGATGTTGGTGGCAAGGGATCGTTGCCAAACAGTTGTGCGGCAATCAGCGAGATGTACGGCGAGGTCCGGGCCAGAAGGGGAATATTGTTGTCCTTTTAAATCTGCCAGCGGAAACCTCCGTTTATACGATATTACACGTGGCGGTGATAAACGCTTAAGAAATAGATAATGCAGCTTTACTGCATGTTTTATCTACATCTACGTTCGTATTCCGGAAACCACAACACGGTGTGAGGCGTCCGTCGTTTCCTTTCCTACACCGCTCTATACAATTAGGAAATGCCAGCCGCAGTGGCCGAGCGGTCGGCGGCGCGCCAGTCACGTTCTGCACGGCCACTACGGTCGGGGATTCCCCTCGGACCGCGGTGGAGTAACCGAGTGGTCTAAAGCGTCTGGCTGCGAAGCGTGCGGTTGCTCGCCGTGGAGATTCGAGTCCTCCGTGGGTCATGGGTGTGTGTGTTGTCCTTAGGTTAGTTTACCTAGGTTTAAGTAGTTTGTAAGCTACGGACTGATGACCACGCAGTTTGGTCCGATAGATTTACAAACATTTGAACATTTTTTGATTCCACTCGGACATGGATATTTGTGACGTCCTTAGTGTTAGCTAGTTCATAAGTGTAGGGACTGATGAAACCGTTGTTAAGTCCCATAAGCTCTACAAACAGTTGAACATTTTGAACAATTAGGGAATCAGGTATGATATCATACACGATACACACATGGAAACTTATTTTATTCAGATACTAGCTTAAACCCGCGGCTCCGCGTGTTGGTTGATTATGATCGATAATGCGCGAAACGTCAAATCGATTTTTTTAAAGAGATGTATTAAAATAAATTTCTTTTTTACTGCTTTATTTATTTATTCTTATATTTCCTAAAGCGCATGTGCGGGACTGCAATCGCAGCGCTGCAGCGTAGATAAATTGAAACGGAACTTACTTTCTGGACGCGCCTCGTATTTTGGAAATACACATAAAAGAAAACACCTTTTCTTTTTCATTTTTAACATCTAATGGACAAACGTTACAGCACACAAAAGGGAAATGGAAAATTCATTTACCACGAAAGTGAATAGCTGACGAAAGAACTGTGGTGGTATATGTGCAACCATAGTTTTTAGACATAAATAACAAAAGTAAGCCGGCCGCGGTGGCCGAGGTGACTGAGGCGCTCCAGTCACGGTCAGCAAGGCCACTACGGTCGGGGGTTCGAATCCCCCCTCGGGCATGGATATTTGTGCCGTCCTAGTTCGTAAGTAGTTGATAAGTAGTTTGTAAGTTTAGGGACTGATGACCCCGTAGTTAAGTCCCATAAGCTTTACAAACATTTGAACATTTGAACAAAAGTAAAATGTCAAAATTAAAATATAATAAATAGATCCTCACTTCTAATGCTATATAAGAAAAATAGATTAAGTGGGGTGCCACAAAAAATGCGCCCGCGGAAGGGTTGAGCGGCCGCGCTACGACTGGTATACGTACTGTCAGCGCGACGTAAAACCTTTCTAGTGAGATAAAAATACATGGAATTTGCATATAAAATGATCTCATAGAAGAACGAAACTAAGAATAATAGTTTACAAACACTTTTTATTTTATTTATTTATTTACTTTTTTCGCGAAGAGCTTTTTTCTAGGGGTTCAGTGAACCGGTGAACATATAGGACGCCCCGCCACTGGTGCAAAGCGAAAGCAGGGGCCCGTATTGTGATAGGCAGCAGAACTCGGCGTCTGCCACACTGCGCACGCGCCGATTACGCCATTTCGCGGCGGCTCGCCGGTGTGGCCACAAAGAGAATCAGCTGGGGAATTAATGGCTGCGCCGGGGAGCGGAATGCGCTGCCTCTGGTGTTTATCTTGCCGCGCGATTCAGATAATTAGAAATGCGGGCCGCGCCGAACGGGCCCGGTCCGTTAATGAAGCCTTACGGCGCTCGTCCGGCGGATCCGATAATGGCGGGAATGTGTCTCGAAATAACTGGATCGCGACCCGCTTCCCAGCGAGCGGAATGTTAATTCAGGCTGCATTCGCGGGCTCTTCACGGCTCGCAGCTTCATTATGATTCCACCGGTAACGTGTTCGGAACCTGGCGAGTAGCAGCTTTGTCGTCAAAGCTTCATTTGGTGACATCGCCGAATGTTAACTGAGCGAAGGGGAAAAATGCTGTGTCTCTATAGGTGCGATCTGTATACTTCGCCTGAGGCTAAATTTTGCCAAAAGTGGAAATGTGCGTGAAAACGTACTGTCAGGAACCAGTACCAGTTATACTTTAACTTCTTGATTGTTGCGCCCGCAGTGAAGTAAATGTCTCTAAAGGACATAATATTAAGAGATCCAGATCACTGCTATAATTAATAAAAATGTTCAAATGTTTGTATAGTTTATGGGACTTAACTACGGGGTCATCAGTCCCTAAACTTACATACTACTTATGAACTACTTACGAACTAGGACGGCACAAATATCAATGCCCAAGGGGGGATTCGAAGCCCCGACCGTAGTGGCCGTGCAGACCGTGACTGGAGCGCCTTAGTCCCCTCGACCACCGCGGCCGGCTATAATTGATATTTTAATTTATTGCACAACAGCTGTTTCAGCAGTTAGCCATTTTCAAGTGCTGCTATGATAGTCTAGCATCATATGTAACATCTGGCATAACTGTTACTATATAATCATACTTTATACCAATATGTTATTTGCATTTAGCTGCTGTACTTTATGCAGCCTCAGATGTTAATTAGATTTTAATTGTATTTTTATACAAACAATTTTTTTAAATATTTATGCAAAAAATAAAATTAAAATTTAATTAACATCTCAGGCTGCAAAAAGTACAGCAGCTAAATGCAGATATCATACTGCTATAAAGAATGATTATATAATAACAGTTATGCCAGATGTTGTATATGACGGTAGACCATCATAGCTGCACTTGAAAATGGCAGCTCTTGCGAAACAAATAAAAATATTCCTTATAGCAGTGATACGGACCTCTGTCCAGTGTTTCTACTCTTTTTGATTTGGCATAAAACCGCTCACAAGTTTACAAAAATCTTCAAGTGTCTATAAACCTATGGGACCAAACTGCAAGGGCAGTGGCGAATATAGGGTAAGGGGGTACTTTGCGATCAGTTCGGACAAATGTTATTGTAACTGGAGATATATTGAAAAAAGAAACAATTTTAACTATGGCCCTTGTTCTTGGATGTGTAATAAATATGTAACACAAATATTAGATTATTACAAATGTAGGTATAAACATAAAAATGTTACAGAATCGAGAAAAATCGACCGAAAATGTCCCACACTACATACAATTGTGATCACTTCCTGGTAAAATTTTGATCACTGGCATCTTAAACATAAAAAGAACTTTTTCCCTCGGACACCAACGCATACTCGTGGCAACAAACATTTCAATTTTGGCAGCGAATCCAGTCACTTTTAACTTGATAATTTATAAGAGGGCGTTAGGCTATGTAGCTTCACTTACCTCTTCACACGAAAAAAATTATATCTCCGTAGCACAAAGTGGTGTACTCTTGAAAAAGATAGGAGGAGCTGTCGAAACTTGCTACACTACAAAGCCACGCGAAGGCAAGTGCTACCAACACTACGAAACTGACAAATCATGTTGATCGGAATTGTACCTATATCCAATTTGTACCACCTTACCCTAGCATTTTTTTTGAGGGGGGGGCAAGATTAATGTAAAGATAAGTTCAGTAATTTTATGCAGACTGCACATGTTATTTCGCATCAGGTTTACTGCTCATACTGTCACGTTGAAACTGCAGGTGGTGCGGAATTTGACGGCTGGTTGGTAATAGAGCACAACACGTTTATTGCTAACACATGCGTACACTCAGTACAGACTGACTCCTGCTTGAAGTGCTCCACTATTTATACATAGAAAGAATTTTCTGGAACCTACAAGTAAATCAAACATAAGAAACACGTAGAACATTCTAAAAATAATAAATACAAAGAAATAAGTTTTCTTCTCCCCGCGGCGGGATTTGAACTGGAGACAGCAAGAACAGTGATGTGCGATGTTAACCATTATACCACGCGTGCTGTCGGAAGACTCGCCGCAATATTAAGAGGATAATTTGCGCTGAAGTCCCTTTTACTTCACCAAGATCAAGCTTCTTCATTGTTGACATCAAATCATAAAAATAGAACAATTTAAAGAAAAAACTGTCAACAAATCCACACCACTAACCACTAAGCAATATAGGAAAATGTGAGTGTCCATCACGGCAATAACTTCACGCAATATTCATTAAAATAATTCGGATGTCGTACATTTCTTTCTTTTTATTCATTATTTCTGGGGTTCAAGGCTCCCTGCCTCACGCTTATGTACGCTCCTGTGTTGAGGTCATCACTCCCTAAACTTACAAAACTGCTTAAACTAATTTAAGGAATAATGGGAATCTGCATTAGCAGAGGAGCCAAGATCGCTAGTTTCAAATTAATTTATTGATTCGTTTTAGCAATCCTTTGTTGCAGTCTTCATGTCTATTACAATTTAAATATCACATGTCAGTTAACCCTACTCTCTCTCTCTCTCTCTCTCTCTCTCAGTGAGTAGAATCCGGTGGAGAGCTCTTTGTTTCATTTCTCCTCAATTAATGACTGCGCTGCCTTCTATGGAGGAAACGATCAACTAAATGCTTAGAACAGACTCCAGTATATACTATATGCATGGTGTTGCCATCTGACAACCAGAAGTATGTCTGAAAAAGTAAGAAAAAATTGCGTTGCCAAATGGCAACATCATGCGGTGTAGGGTTAATATTTTGCCATGCTTAACTAAGGACGATAAACGCAAGATCACCTAGAGACAAGGCCTTACAACAGGCCGTGCCTATGTCACACTTAGAGACCGCGGCCGCATCTGACTGGCCGGCCGCTGCGCGGCGGTAGGCGTGCCCCAGCCAACAGCCAGTGAGGTGACGGCCGGGGCCTCTAAGTGTGACGTAGGCACGGCCTGTTGTAAGGCCTCGTCTCTAGGTGGTGTTGACAAACACACCAATGCCCGAGGGAGCACTCAAGCCTCCGGCGGAAGTGGCCGCGCATTTCGTAGCACGATGCCTTAGACCACTAGGGCCATTCCTGCGCAGCCGGTCAAACGTATGCGCCAATTTTCGTCACTATCGGGAAGTGTAAATTATGAAACATGGAGTCAGGTGGAAACTGTCCATCTGCCTGTAATCCAGCCTTGATTTCTCAGCGATAGGTCAAATCAAATATTCAAATGATTACAAGCTAAGGACGTCGGTCCCTAGAATTACAAACTACTTTAACTTAACTATGGACAACTCACACATACATACGACTCGAACCTCCCACGGAAAACAGCCGTGCCATCTGTAGCAAGACGGCTTAGACCATACGGCCATTCCCGTGCATACGCATTCAGAAAAGATTTTCTTACACTTCAATTAATATTCGATGTGACCAAATTTTTCTTTTTCAGAAACGCTTCTCTCCCCAGTGCTATTTTATATCCTCTTCACTGCGGCCATAATATATTATTCTACTGTCGAAATAACAAAACTCTTCTACCACCTTTATTCTTTCGTTAAGTACTCTAATTCCTTCAGCATGATCTGATTTTCTTAGACTGCATTCTATTACTCTTGGTTTGCTTTTGTTAATGTTCATCTTGCACTCTCCTTTCGAGTCACTGTCAATTCCGTTCTACTAATCTTCCAGGCCCTTTGCAGTCGATGGCAGAATTACAATGTCATCAGCAAAAAGCAATGTTTTTAATTCTTCACCCTAAACTTTAATTCCTTCTCAAGATTTCTCCTTGCTTTGGTTCACAGTTTGCCCAATCCGCAAATTGAATAACAGTGGAGTAAGGCTACAACCGTTTCTTACTCCGTTCCCAAACAACGATTCCCTTTGATGCCCTTCGTCTCCGGTTCTTGTACAGGTTGTAAATAAACTTCAATTTCCTATATTTTACCCCTGCTGACTTCAGAATTTTAAAGTGTATTCCAATCGAATTTGTCAAAATCTTTCTCCGAATTGAGTAAAGTTAGAAATGTAGGTTTGCCTTTCCTTAACCGAAGTTCTAAGACAAGTCGTAAGGTGAGTATTGCATCCCGTCTTCCTTCATTTTTCCTAAATCCAAACTGATCTTCCCCGAGGTTGGATTGTACCGCATTTTTCATTCCTCAGTAAATAATTAGTGCTAAAAATTTGCATCCATAACTTATTAAGCTGATGATTCTGTTATTTTCATTAACTTATTTATTGTTGTTACTGATGTAACAGGATTGCTGTGTTATTATTGTAAAATCTGTAAATACTGACGAATGAAAGTAATAACACAAATTTAGCATTTTGTGGGATTTCTATATCTTTTATTTTATTGGCTAGTGCTCTTGAATTTTTTGTTTTTTATTGTTTGTTATATGTGAAATGCTTAAATACGCAAAATACCTGAAATTCCCATACGACCTGTAGGTAACTCCATAGATAGTCCAACATATTTGATTAATAAAAAATGGACAAATGAATAAAAAATATTTCACATGTAACAAACAATACACAATAAAAAATTGAAGAGCACTAGCCAATTAAATAAAAGATATAAAAATACTGCAAAATGCTAAATTTGTGTCATTTAACATTACCAATCTCTATACCAACATACCAATCCAGGAAACTATAACCATCATTGAAGAAAATTTACTAAAGTACAGGAAAATACAAATCACAGGAATTTATGAAATTATTGATTTACTACATTTGGTATTAAAACAAAATTACTTAGAATATATATATATATATAGTTCATAAGTAGTTTGTAAGTTTAAGGACTGAAGACCCCGTAGTTAAGTCCCATAAGCTCTACAAACATTTAATAAGAGGAGAGGCGTTGAATTAAAATTTTTCCCGCTGCCGGTACTCGAACCCGGAGCCTCCTACTTATTAAACAGACGCTTTAAGCTTTTTTTCACACACATAACCGTTATTACGTCCTATATATGTGAAATGCTTAAACACGCAAAATACCTGAAATTCCCATACGACCTGTAGGTAACTCAATAGATAGTCCAACTTATTTGATTAATAAAAAATGGACAAATGAATAATAAATATTTCACGGCAGCGGGAAAAATTTTAATTCAACGCCTCTCCTCTTATTAAATGTTTGTATAGCTTATGGGACTTAACAACGGGGTCATCAGTCCTTAAACTTACAAACTACTTATGAACTAGATAATACTAAGGACGGCACAAATAACCATGCCCGAGGGGGGATTCGAATCCCCGACCGTAGTGGCCGTGCAGAACGCGACTGGCGCGCCGCATAGCGCTCGGCCACCGCGGCCAGCTCTCCTCTTATTCAGTACTATTATGATTGTTGTTTTCATTGGGAAGAACATGTGCCGGCCGCGGTGGCCGAGGTGACTGAGGCGCTCCAGTCACGGTCAGCACGGCCACTACGGTCGGGGGTTCGAATCCCCCCTCGGGCATGGATATTTGTGCCGTCCTAGTTCGTAAGTAGTTCATAAGTAGTTTGTAAGTTTAGGGACTGATGACCCCGTAGTTAAGTCCCATAAGCTTAACAAACATTTGAACATTTGATTTGAAGAACATGTGACAAGCCGCGCTACCCTTTGCTTCTTTTCCATTATTTTTGACCAAATCAAATGTTCAAATGTCTGTAAATCTATCGGACCAAACTGCGTGGTCATCAGTCCGTAGCTTACAAACTATTTAAACCTAGGTAAACTCATGATCGACCTCACTCGAGGTTTTGTACAGGTGTAAAGACAAATGCGACTAGCAATTCATACGAAATTCCATGATCGAGAACGAGTCATCAGATACCAGAGGATCTTCGCACGAGAATGCTCATAAATGTCCTGGAAACCCCTTCCGGAATTTCTCTCTCAAGTTGTGCCACAAAACGTTCGCACCTGGGCGCCGTCGGCGCGTGGCAGGTAGTTTGGAGCGTGGGCAGGTAATGAAGGACGCCACGCCTGGGGAACGGGACTAATTCGCAGCCACTGGAGTCCGTGGGGCGGCGCTCGCCTTTAAGGATCGATGGGGGGTCCGGTGTCGTCCGCAAAGGTGTGCCGACCTCCGCCTCCAGCCCGCCGCGCCGCGCCGCGCCGCCCAGAACTCGACGACTGCGCTACGCCCTGGTTTACCGCGGCGCAGAGTCCCGGAGGAGGCGCGCGCCTTCCGCTCCGCTGCCGAGTATTCTTGCCATCCCGCCAGGCCGTTACATCCTCGTAATAATTCTCCCGGCCGAGTTTAGCGCCCTCGGCGCCAGTTCTTAATTGCCTCATAACGGCAGCAACGGTTTTGTCTCCGATTTGTGTGCGCGTTAATGGAGTTTTTTTACTGGGGATAAAACACTAATAAGGTGGCAAACGAGCTAAACGACATTGTAATAACTCCTGTTTCATATATACATGTGGCGTCTGTTCCGAAAGAACAGACGTCACTTCTAATCCTGCAGTTGTTATTATTTAATATTCACAGAATATATGACATCAACTGCGATTGGGCAAAGCTGAAAATGTGTACCCAACTACAGGGTCAGAAGTGACGTCTGTACTTTCGGAACAGACGCCCCATGTATATATATATATATATATATATATATATATATATATATATATATATATATAATATGCCGGTGACGGGCAGCCGGCCGCGGTGGCCGAGGGGACTGAGGCGCTCCAGTCACGGTCTGCACGGCCACTACGGTCGGGGGTTCGAATCCCCCCTAGGGCATGGATGTTTGTGCCGTCCTTAGTCTTAGCTAGTTGATAAGTAGTTTGTAAGCTTAGGGACTGATGTCCCCGTAGTTAAGTCCCATACGTTATACAAACATTTGAACATTTTGGTGACGGGCAATGATCCTATCGTTAGTGGAGAGGGGTGGGCAAGTTCGAAGCCCTTACTCTTACGGGAATTAGTTTCATAACTACGAGTTTGAGTACTGTGGGCAGGGCGAAGCTGGGAATTTGTATCTGACGGGAGGCGTGCTTAGGTAGTCCTTGCAGGTGCGGTGATCACTGTGTCCCCAGTGGTGTAGGGGTCAGCGCAACTGCCTAGAAAGCAGGAGACCCGGGTTCGAATCCCGGCTGGGTACACATTTTCAGCTTTGCCCAATCGCAGTTGATGTCATATATTCTGCGAATATTAAACTCCTGTTTCCCTTAGTACAATTACAATGTGGTTAGCCGAAAGTTGACAACAGTAATATACAAGGGTGTTCCTGGAAAGTTCATCGAATGATCTCAGGAAATATCGGAGAAACTAGTTGCAAACAAATGTTCAAATGTGATTCTTGAGTTTCTCCCGGCGTATTTGATAATCAAAATATCCATGCGTGTACTGCCGGTCTATAGTGTCCAACGGGCACAATATTTCGGCGATTATACATGTCGCCATCATGAGGTGAACTTACGGACTGAGCTCCTGGAAACGCGCCGGCAAGGATATCCTCACGCTACGGCGGCTCGAAGGGAACTGGATTCTAGCCCGGTTGCGGGCGATTTAAATATCCTTGTCCCGCGGGGCGACTCCTCCGTGATCCGCGCCCCGCGCCGCGGTCGCGCAGTGGAACCGATTGCGACGGCGTCTAAGATGACGTCGATGTGAGGGCTCTGTCCGCCGTGGTTGTCACTACGTTACGTTTGCTAGTTTTACTCTTAATTAACCCAATCGCTGGTTCTCAAGCTTTGCTGAGATTATAGCCACTGTCACAGTTTATGAGGTCGTCACTAGTCCGAATTCAAATGGCCTCTCTGACGACGCAATCCCAGTATCTCGACGTCTGTGAATCCTAGTGCGCTCATACTCCATCGCGTGATTCTCGGACAGACAATGTTCAGCAACCGCCGACTTGCTCGGATACATCAAACGTGTGTGCCTCTGGTGTTCAACGCATCGATCCTCGATCGTCTGTCCGATATATGACTTGCCACACTGACACAGAGAGGGCGCTCCGCGGGCCGAGGGTATTTAAATCGCCCGCTACCGCGCTAGCACCTACTTCCCTTCGAGCCGCCGTAGCGTGCAGATCTCCGCGCCGGCGCGTTTCCAGGAGCTCAGTCCGTCAGTTCACCTGATGATGGCGACATGTATGATCGGCGAAATATTGTGCCCGTTGGACACTATAGACCGGCAGTACACCTGTGGATATTTTAAATGTTCAAATGTTCGTAAATCTAACAGACTCAACTGTGTGGTTATTAGTCCGTAGCTTACAAACTACTTGAACTAAGGTAAACTAACCTAATGACAACACAAAAATGCATGCCCGAGGAGGGACTCGAACCCACGATGGCGAACGACCATGCGCACCGCGACATTGCACCCCAGTTCGCACGGCTAATCCGCCGCGGCTGTTGCAAATAAAATAAATTCACTGGCCTTCAAAGTACTTCCAATTAGCTATAATCAATGGCACAGCCAGGATTTGCTTCTGGGGAAGCAGTAATTTTAAAAAAAAAAATTGAAGCGTATTGAATTTATTAATCTAATTTAAATATAAATTGAGTAACCTTGAGACATAAAGGAGAAGCAATGAAAAAAATTAGTGATCCGGCCGGAGATCGAACCTGGACCTCCATGCTTAATAGGCAGACGTCTTACCGTTAGACCACCGCATCTGTAACGTTTAAGGCTCCTCGGAATAGCTGAATTAAAGTTTGTGACGTGGAGGGAAGTCGTGCTTAGACTATTCCGAGGCGCCTTAAACGATAGAGATGCGGTCGTCTAACGGTAAGACGTTTACCTAGTAAGCATGGTGGTCCGGGTTCGATTCCCGGCCGTTTCACGAATTTTAATTCATTGCTTCTCCTTTATTATTAGTCTGAGACTTATTTTTACACTTTTTATAATTTAACCAATTATACTCAAATGTTCAAATGTTTGTGAATCAAACGGACCAAACTGCGTCGTCATCAGTACGTAGCTTACAAACTACTTAAACTAAGGTAAACTAACCTAAGAACAGCACACACACACACACACACACACACACACACACACACACACACACACACGTCCCAGGGAGGACTCGAACCTCCGACGGCGAGCAACCGCGCGCTCCGCAGCGAGGCGCCTTAGACCACTCGGCTACTCCACCGCGGCCCAATTATACTACGAAAACAATTGAACAAGAAATAAAGTGAGTGGGCTTGCATTAATTTGAAAGTGGAGTAGGACCAATGTGGTGGAAATGGAGTGTACATAATCAGCTTGTAAAATAATGATTTTAAGACTTCAGCAACAGCCACATAGGCAAAACAATGTGAAAGGTATATTTATGTGGGTGTGTTGAAAATGCAAGGTAAGGTAGGGGGGAGAAAGGATGGTATGCAAATGGTTTGTTCACTTCATATTAAAGGATAGGCGTGGCTGATCCACCACCGAACATTTAATTATTTTATCCTCTAGCTTCCAAGTAATAAAACTCGACCAAAATTGTGAGTGGCGGGGGGTTAACTAATTTGAATGATTTCAGTCAAGAAATTTGGTTTGACCCATTTTATTCTCTGAAGTCAAATGAACGCCAGAGTTGAAAGCAAGATACACATACAATTGAGCACAGAACAAATTATACGAATTTACAAAACAATATAAACACTCCTACAGCAAGTGACTGGTAAGTCGTAGATAATTGTGTTTGATTATAAACACTTGTGACAACCCACATTTAACTGGAAACCTTGGCGTAATCGAGAGGAATATTCTGATACTAGATTTCTGTGAGTTTACCTAACGTTTTCGACAGTCCGAAAACATGAACACCCTTTGAAAGACTAGCAAATGCACGCGATACTGTACCAAACTGTGCTGGCTGGCGATGTCAGAAACACGACGGGTGGACGGTGGCTGCGAGTGTCGATAGCTGCAATTCGCGGACCCGGAGATAATTCAGTTTCGTATTCCAGAAGCGATATTTAACTAATATCAGCCAACTGCGACCCCAGTGTCTACGATCTCACTCGTTCGACTATGTCGTGCCACTACAGACAATTCACATGTGAAACACGAATGTACTGTAGGCAGAGATGACACCAGACCTGTGACAATCGCAATTAGCGCGTCGGTACGTCTAATATCAGGCAGGCTGACCTTGCTCTCGGCTTGCCAATACTCAGCGCTTTTAGCACAAGTTTTGGAGCAACCCCAAAAGTCGTACCACAAACTCCAAGTACCGCTGCTCGAATACAAGTATAAAACTGAGATCAGAAAAGAAGCTTCTGCTCTCCTCAGCTGCCCAAACACCAGTCTCCTTCTCTCCACTTCTGAAATCTCCGTCTCCTCTCTGCAAAGCCTTCAGGCTCCGCCTATCTCTACTGAAACGCCAACCCACAGCTAGGCACCAAAGTACGGCCAATAGAGGCTTGCATTCGGGAGTCGGACAGCCGAACCCACTTACAATAAAGCAGCAGCCAATGGCCAGCTCTCCCGCGTTCCACCGGTCGTGCCTCGCCCTTACGTCCAGCTTTCTCACTGTACCGCCTAGACGAAGCCAGCGTCGCTGGCGCCAGCCAGATACTTGAAGGCTCACGCCTCAGTCTTACCTGCTGTGGCCTTCAGCAGTAAGGCGTCTTCCGGGAACCGCTGACCCTCCGAATAACAGAGCCACCGTAAGTATTCACTTATTATTGTTATTACTATTTGTTTTTTACTCTATAGATCCAGTTATTACCAATTTTGTGATTATAAGTGCATCTTTGATGAGAGTCCTGATTTTTTTTTTTTTTTCAAATGAAATACCTAATCTTATTTTTACTACTTGCTTTTGTAATAACTTCAGTTGTATTGTATATCGTTGATATCTTGAGCAATCATTGCCGTGTGTCAGCAAATACTAGACACTCTAATTCTATGCCCTTGCGTTTCGGCCCCAGTTTTTTTTTTTTAGTTTCTCGAAGAACTTTTTCAAGTGCACAATTGCAGAGCTAAAGGGGCAGTCCATCCCTCGTGATAATCCTGCGTCTGTTTCAGATTCAGTGCTCAATTCTCCCTTAAATTTTAGCTCGGATTTGGCCTCCATGAGTGTTTCTTTGTTGATGTTTGTTGTCTTTTGATCTGGTCCAAATTCTGCTAACACTTCAAAGCCGGCCGCGGTGGCCGAGGAGACTGAGGCGCTTCAGTCACGGTCTGCACGGCCACTACGGTCGGGGGTTCGAATCCCCCCTCGGGCATAGATATTTGTGCCGTCCTTAGTCTTAGCTAGTTCATAAGTAGTTTGTAAGCTTAGGCATTGATGCCCCGTACTTAAGTCCCATGAGTTCTACAAACATTTGAACACTTCAAAAAGGGATTCTAGGTCTGTATTGTATTATGGTCTTTAGAAGTCGACAGATGTGGTGACATAACTTCTGCTTGCTGTACTGTACAAATAAAGTTAAGGATTTGTCCTAAGCACGATCGATATTTTTTGTATCCACCTCGATATTCGCCGAGATTCTTCTCGGTTCAGTAGGGCTTTCGACAGACTTTTGTATGTTCTTCACAATAGAGAGATTCCGCGGTAGTTGTTGGGGTCTGTCTTACTTACTTTTTTATACAATGGATGTATCATTGTTGTATTCCAATCTGTACGCAGTTTATCAGTTTGCCAGTATATTACATGCCTAAGAAAATGTAAATTTCCAACTATATTCTTTCCTTTTTCAGAAATTGCATTTTTATGATTATTCTGATGACTTTTTTCGCATTTTTGTGTGAGTGTAATCATGCAAGTAATGCTGAACGTGGCGTAAAACACCTCAACTCTAAGCAGCAGCTGCAGCAGTTCTCTAACAAACAAATAACTGAGACAGTAAGTTGTTGGTTCCGTGTTATTAATAGCTAATCAGGATAAATGTGGCAAGGAAATGAGACGGAGAACTGAGCCGGCGTAAGCTCGGATAACGCAGTTGACAAAAATATGGTGGCCGCCTATTATTAGCGGAGCTACCGAAAAACCCTAGCTAAGGCTGCGGCGCCCTCCATGTAGTCAAGGAAAAAGCAGGCTCTATTAATACTGATCCCAACATTCCTACGAATACGAAAAACATAACCAGACAGCGGTTTTCAGAGTTGAAGGCCATGAAAGGGATGCAGTGGTTGGGAAGGGAGTAAACAGGGTTGTAGTCTTTCTCCAATGTTATTCAATTTCTACAGTGACCAAGCTTTAAAGGGAAGCAAGGAGAAATTTGGGGAAGGAATTAAAGTTCAGGGTGTACGATTAAAAACATTGCGTTTTGCTGACGACATAGTAATTGACAGAGACAGCAAATAACCTGGAAGAGCAGTTGAAGGGAATGGACAGTGTGCTGACAGGTGCATATAAGATGAAAATTAACAAGAGCAAAACAAGGGTAATGGAGTGCAGTCTAAGAAAATCACGTGATGCTGAAGGAATTAGATTAGGTTACGACACAATAAAGGAGGTAAATGAGTTTTGTTACTTGGGCAGCAAAATAACAAATGATGGTCGCAGTACAGAGGATATAAAATGCAGAATGAAATGGCTAGAAAAGAATTCTTGAAAAGGAGAAATTTGTTAACATCGAATATTGATTTAAGCCAAAGGAAGTCCATTCTGAAGGCATTTGTGTGCAGTGTTGTCTTGTATTGGAGTGAAACATGGACGATAAACAGTGCGGACAGGAAGAGGATAGAGGCTTTTGAAATGTGGTGCTACAGAAGAATGCAAAAGTTTAAATGGGAGGTGGGTGGATCGCGCAACTAATGAAGAGGTACTAAACAGAACTGGGGAGAAAAAGAATTTCTGGCATACCTTGACTAAAAGAGGGGATCGATTGGTAGGACACATGCTTATACATAAAGGAATCGTGAATTAAGTGTTGGAGGGAAGTGTGTCTGGTAAAAATCGCAGAGGAAGACCAAGAGATGGATACAGTTTGCAGATTCAGACAAATATAAGTTGCTGTTCTTATGTGGAGTTGAAGAGGCTCGCTCAGGATAGGGTATTGTGGAGAGCTGCATAAAACCAATTTCAGAACTGAAGACCACAGGAAAAACAACCGTGGAATGGTATGTTATCGATGATGCATCGAAACTAAAGTGGAGAGACTCTAGTGATTTTTCTATATCGTACACCATGAAATCTATTAAGAAACTATCTGAAAACTTGGCGTTCCTATGGTAACTATTTATTCCATATTCGCGTAGTCCATTTTCCCTACCGTGTTTCCACTCCATCCATCTCTTCCTCTCCGCCTTCTACATTCTCGGCCCTTTCATCCAATCGCCCTTCTCCCTCCCACCACCTCCTTGGATCGCCTTCTCCAGAGGGGGTAAATGAAACAAAAGGTATCCTTTGCATGCACCGTACACCATTTATGCAAATAGTGACCTTCCTTTTGGTTTATGGATAAAGTGTGAAGCCGCGGCGAATTCCCGAGCGCTCTAAGACGCCTTGCTGCGAAGCGCGCGATGGCTCCCCAACGGAGGTTCGACTCATCCCCAGATTTACAAACATTTCAATATTTTAAGTGTGAAAAGATTCATCAAGGTCGGGACAAAGCATGGATTCTGTCCATGCTCGTAAGTAAAGTATTCTCCGCCATGTACCGTACAAAATTATTTGTAGAGAATGAGAATTCTCTCGTTTTGAAGTGAAGTGCACAAAATTCCACCAAGATCGGATCAAAAATTTTGGCGAAATCCTTAAGTATCCTCCGTCAAACAACAAACGAAAGTTTACGTAGAAAATCACCTTCCTGACGTTTTTAAGGTCAAATGTGAAAATTCTATCGAAATCGGAACACAACTATAGATATCTATGCAACAGAAAGACACGCATACATTAAAAAACGCACTTTCAGTTTCTATAAAATTTTCCAATTTTCCAGAAGATATCCCAATTTTTTACTACATGAACGTTTCCGACTTCATTCACGGAACTTCATTGTTCAAATTCAAATGCAAATGTTTGTAAATCTATGGGACTTAGCTACTGAGGTTATCAGACCGTAGGCTTACAATCTACTGAAACCAATTTAACTAACTAAGGGACAACACACACACACACACACACACACACACACACACACACACACACACACACACACACATATATGGCCAAGAAGGATTCGAACCTCCGAGGGGAGAAAAGTCGCGTTTCACGGCAATGCAGCTGAGGCTGCGTTCCCAGTGACACGACCAGTCGCTCGCGGCTAGTCGCGCATTGTCGCGTGCGGCTGTTGGTTACCCTGCACTGTACGGCTGGCAAGTA
Organism: Locusta migratoria; assembly: GCA_026315105.1. Lineage (NCBI taxonomy): Eukaryota > Metazoa > Arthropoda > Insecta > Orthoptera > Acrididae > Locusta > Locusta migratoria. The sequence continues at coordinate 167,290,365 of CM048747.1, read as the reverse complement.
GCGCGCGGCCAGTTTCGCGGGCGCGACGCACACGCGACAAGGCGACCGCTCACGGCCAAGCAAACCAGGAGCAGCAAGCGGACAGAACTCACTGCCCCGTCAGCAGCGCGCCATACAGGACGAAGTAAAGGTGAAATAGTTTGAAAATGTCGAATTGCATCGATTCAGATTTGCTTATAATGGAAGTGGAACAAAAACCAGCACTATGGAACTGTACTATAAAGGAATATAGTGACAAAAATAAACCAAAAGCTTTGTGGGAAGAAGTAGTGGAGAGATTTGGAGGTTAGCTACAGGATGTGGTAGAAAAACAAGCACTTTGTGAGTATAAATACTAATTTTTAGACTTTTATGTACATGGATTTCTAAATTTAACATGGTTACATATATTCGTTTTGCCATTAAACCTGGCTTTCATCTCGGTAAGATGTAGGACGTCCTGTATTTCTAGTGTGATTTCGTGGCGTTTCAATACAGTAGAACCTCTCAAACTCGACACAATGTGGACTTAAAGGTTGTCGAGTTTTGAGGTTGTCGAGTTTTAGGGAACTTAAATGAAAATAACTAGGAGTTGAATAAAAACGCTTATTTAGAGTACTAAAATAGTACATTTATTGATTTATTATATACAATTATATATTTATATCAACATTGATAACTTATAATCAACAAATCAAAAAAGAAATTTGAGACAAAAGGCCTAGTACAATCTGAGAATGCAGTGTTCATTACAATTATTACTGAAGTTGTTTATGCTGCTTATAAAAAGTCCATCACAGTTAGTTATGGGAAGTTTTCTGAACACTAGAAGAAAAGTGTAAAAGAAAACTTACTGAATTCGTTTGAAAAACCCTGTGTTTGAAGACTGCTCTTATGTCCCCACACGGCGTCTTGCAGCTTGATCACGGAGTCGCCTGAGGAACAGAATCTCCACTCCAGTCACACTCTCACCACGCTCAATTCTTTTTATGGCACCAAACTTTGCTTCCTTTGACACTGACACTTGTTTCCTCTTCTTCTCCGCCATACTGTCGCTCTATATTCCAGCTCAAAACTCGTTTAAACAATTGTCAATCACTCTCGAACAAAAGCAACTGTGTCTCAACAAACACTAAACTGAACGCCCAGTGACGACAATGTAGCGAGGTTAGTTAATGACCTGCCCGGCAATCCCAGGTCAATGCGCGACCTCACGATGAGGAAAGTGGCCACAGAAATCACCGAACGTTTGCAAACAATAGCCCCCCCCCCCCCAGCTGGGCAGGTAAATTGTGCGTTGAACGACCTTAGAAAACCCAGTTAACTTAGTATGAGTCTCTAGCGCTCTCTGGCGGTCTATGTACTGATGGAAAGCTTTACCTTATGGGCGGTGTAAAAAAAATATTAATTCACCAGCCCTGTCGAGTTTTACGGAATGTCGAGTTTCCGGGAATCGAGTTTGAGAGGTTCTATTGGGGTAGTTTGAAAATAATTTAGTCCGTAATCGTCTCTGATGTCATCTCTAATACGAATGAAACTGTGTAAAACACAACTAGTCTTGACAATAACAATTGAAAAATCAATTTTTACATCTACTGGACGATGCAAAATTTGCCATTTATTAGATAAAGTCCCGACAGTACATTCGATGTATCGTCGAGCACGACGAAGGCTGTAATTGAAAATCTTCTTTCCAGCGGTGTAACGAAACTAACAGTCGTTACATACCTTAAAGTAACGTCGAGTTTTTCTTCTGGGCATATGTTCTGACGAAAATTGGTATCTATTCCTTCTGTTTGATCCTCTGTAACTTTTAGCAATTCATCAAATCATTCCACACTCATTGTTGTGAAATTGTAAAACTTGTCTTTATGTTTTCGTAAATCATTGTAGAGCGAACGAAAGGCACCTTTTGTGGTACGTTCCAAGAACATATGTACCCAGTATCGTCTATTGGCTTATTGAGACGACAAACATGGTGGAATAATAGAGTGGCTACCTCTTCAGTATCCATTTATAAACTAAAGGGGATTGTCGTCGCGTGTAGTGGTATGCAAAAAGTCGCGCGTAAAAAGTCGCGCGCGATCAGTCGCGTGCGAATGGTCGCGTCAGTGGGAACTCAGCCTGAGAACGCTCGGTCATTCCACCGCGGCAAACTTTATCGTCAGAGGTTGTATGTGTCTAATTTCTTCACTCCCTGCCACGTTTCTCCTCATATCTCTCTCGCCAGAAGCTGTTTTTCCGCGAACGGCAGTCGGGAGTAGGTGTCGCGGACTGGAGGAAACGGCCGCTGTTCCCTCGCTATGCCCCGCCCTGCTCCTCCCTGCGGAGTATCGCCCGAAGCTGCCGGCTTGAGGCGATTAGCGGGCGAGCACACCCCTCCCCCTAAAGCTCTGGCGAATCACGCTAATGGGTATCGCCCCCATCCGTTAAGGCGGAGATAAGCTGCTCTTCGGTCTTAGTGGACTTCACGAAGTACACTCACTAATCGAAGCTACTCTCACTCGCCTCCCCCCACTTCATTTTGTACCGAAAGGAAGGCCTGTTTCTGCTCCCACCGTAGACGCGTGCTACTGGCAGTGCAAACGTACACTATAAAGAATGAACGGGCAATGGACATCAGACATTCGTTCATTCTAGAGATTATCTACGTCTACATGTAAATGGGATACTCTGCAAATTACATTTAACTTCCTAGCAGAGGGTTCATTTTTCTCCCATTCCATTCTCGAATAGCGCGCGGGAAGAAAGAACACCTGAATCTCTCCGTTCAAGCTCTGATTTCTCGTATTTTACTCTGATGATCATTTCTACCTATGTAGGTGGTAGTCAACAATATATTGTCGCATTGGGAGGAGAATGTTGGCGATTGTAGTTTCATAAGTAGACGACGCCGCAGCGATAAACGCCGTTGTTGTAATAATTCACATGCCTGATCCTGTATAATTTCCGTGACGCTGTCTCCCATGTATCGTGACAATACGAAACGAGCTGCCCTTCTTTGAACTCTTTCGATGTCCTCCGTCAAACCCACCTGATAAGGATCCCACACTGGGCAGCAATACCCCAAATGAGGAAGGACAAGTGTAATGTATGCAATCTCTTTAGTAGTTCTGTTGCATCTTTTAAGGTTCTGCCAATAAATCGCAGTATCTAGTTCGCCTTTCCTACGGGGTTATCTACGTGTTCTTTCCAATTTAAGTCAGATGTAATAGTAATTCCTAGGTATTTAGTGGAGTTTACGGCCTTTACATTTGATTGCTTTATCTTGGAAATAAAGTGTAACGGGTTTGTTTTCGTATTCATGTGGACGACATCACACTTCTCACTATTTAGAGACAATTCCCAATATCTAGACCATCGTGATATCTTATTTAGATCGCTCTGCAGTTGGTTTTGATCTGAAGATTTGCCTCTTCACCCCAACCCTGGTTGCTCTCGCATTGGACATTCCTGCTGTCTGGCCAAAGTGGCTGGAGGTGGCGGTCGTGTTTGGGAGAGAATGTTTTTCCACGACGTTTGGAACTTAAATAGTGGCAACTTTTCGTTCACATCGGTCACAAATGCTTTACATGTTTGCACCTGTTACTGTCCTTCTAAGTAGTCAACACCATTGTGTAGAAACCGTTGAGAGCGATGTGGAAGACGTGTTGTATCATTAGCAGAGCCTGTTCTGTAGTAAGTGTGAGTGGAAACTAGACGATAAATAACGGCGTCATCTGCAAACAACCCAAGAGAGCTGCTCAGATTTTCTTCCAAATTGTGTATGTAGATAAGAAACAGCGGAGGACCAATAAATATTTTCCAACGTAATGCTCTAGCCGTGTAGTTCAAACTTTCGTCCTGCGTTCAGTCTGTTTCACCCCATCGTTTGGCCACAACATCGTTGGAAACCTTGTTTACATGAACATCGGAGTACAAATTACGGCTATGCCAGTGCACCCCCGTTTATACCCTATGTAAGCGATACTATCGCCAAATGTATCTGTGCGTATGGCTTTCCCATGGTTTATGGCACCTTAGTGTAGGTGCAGCCGCCTACTCTTTTCGCCAATTCTCTTCTTCGAACTTCGCCAAAATGTTTTTTGTTTCATATCCAACGTTTCACGTAAGCAAAGAATTGTGAATCACGGGGATGCCGTACGATAGCTGTCCAAATACTTGCCATCCTAAATGCTGTTGTAGCATCTTTATTGCAGCTATAGAGGACGGCTGAGCATTGAAGTGCAGGACAATCCGTGATGACAACATCGCTCGTCACTTGTTCTGAAATACCTGATATTTTCGCTGAATAAGACCATCCGTTGACTGTAGCACTTTTTCCTCACAGCTTCCATCATGGACGCCAATAGGTAGTACTGCCTTCTCAATTGCCGCATGTTGCTGTCACTCATGACATGTACGTAATGTGGTTTCCATGGAAATCAAGTGGAACCCATCAGCGTGTAGAAATCGGATGACAACAGGCACTTCACACTTGGCAGGAGACGCTATTGTTGTGGGCATATGTGTGTCCTCATATTGCGATCGTAAGTGAAAGCTGCTATGACGCTATCAAAGGCCGTTCTACGGACACTACATACTCCATTGGCGCGAAGCAGTATTACGGTTCCACCCTAGTTTCAGTTTCGCGACTAATCTTAGCCTGATAGAGATGTAGCCCTTGTACTATAGAACGACATCCTTCAAAATATGGATATGACGGGCACAAACGGCGATCATTGCCAGAAATAATTACAAAAGTAGTAAAGCACAATACAATGACTTGCGAGAACAGCGTGTCCACCTACCTTGTAAGTGCTACACAATGTGATTAAAAGTGTACGGACACCCCCAAAAACATACGTTTTTCATAATATTAGGTGCATTGCGCTGCCGCCTACTGCCAGGTACTCCATATGAGCGACTTCTTTAGTCATTAAAAATCGTTAGAGAGCATAATCTGGCGCTCTTCTAAACTCACGGACTTAGAACGTGGTCAAACGAGTGGGTGTCAATTTTGGCAGAAGGTTGCACGCGAGATTTCCATACTCCTAAACATCCCTAGGTCCATTGATTGTGATGTGATAGTGATGCGGAAACGTGAACAGACATGTTCAGCACGAAAGCCTACAGGCCGACTTCGTCTTTTGACTGAAAGAGACCTCCCACAGTCGTAGAGGGTAATGATCAGACATCTATCGAGACCATTATACAGGAATTCCAAACCGCTTCAGGATACACTCCAAGTACTAAAACGATCGGGAGGTGAGAAAACGTGGATTTCATGGTCGAGCGGCTTCCCATAAGCCACACATCACGCAGGTCAATGGCATACGATGCCTTTCTTGGTGTAAAGAGCGTCAACTTTGGGCAACTGAATAGTGGAAAAACTTTGTATGGAGCGACGAATCAGAATACACAATGTGGCGATCCGGTGGCAGGGTGTAGGTGTGGTGAATGCCTGGTGAACGTCATCTCCGATCCTGTATAGTGCCAACAGTAAAATTCGAAATCGGTGGTGTTATGGTATCGTTGTTGTTTTTCATGGCACTATCACAACACAGGCCTACATTGATGTTTTAAGCACCTTCTTCCTTCCCACTGTTGAAGAGCAATTCGGGGAAGGCGATTGCATTTTCAACACGATCGAGCATCTGTTCATAATGCACAGCCTCTGGTGGAATGGTTACACTGACCTGCCGAGAGGTCTGACTTGAATCTTATAGAATACCAATGGGATGTTTTGGAACGCCGACTTCGTGTCAGGCCTCAACCGACCTACATTGATACCTCTCCTCAGTGCAGCACTCCGTGAACAATGGGTTGCTAATCCCCAAGACATCTTCCAGGATCTGATTGAATGTATGACTGCGAGAGTGGAAGATGTCATCAAGACTAAAGGTGGGCCGAATCCACATTGATTTCCAGCACTACCGATGGAGGGTTGGAGGGTACCACGAACCTGTAAGTCATTTTGAGCGAGGTGTCCGAAAACGTTTGATCATATACTGTATATCCATCTCTGGAATTAATAACGGTGGCGACGCGTCTTGACATTGAAACAATGAAGCGCTGATATGTTGCTGGAGGTAGTTGTTACCATTTGTGCATACAGGAGACACCCAATTTCCAGGATTACTTAATTTTTTAGTGAAGGACTGAACTGTTGAGATCATCGATCCCTAAACTTACACATAACATAAAGTGGATGATGATGAGCACAACACATACACCAATGCCCCAGAGAGGACTCAAACATCCGGCAGGAGGGACCACGCAATTCGTGACATGGCACCTCACACCATGCAACCATATACCCTCGGCTCCCATAAAATCCGTGGATGGGGACTATGAACTTTGGCGCTGAAGTCAGTCACATCCCAGGTGTGTTCGATTGCGTCAAAATCTGGCGAGTTGGGGTGCTAGAACATCAATTGCAACTTGCCATTGTATTCCTCAAATTACTTCATCACACTCCTGCCCTTCTGAGATGGTACATTATCCTATTGAAAACAAAATCGTCATGAAGGGGCGTTCGTGTTTAGCGATCACTTTACGATACTGCTTAGCCGGGATAATGCCTCGCACCAGCTGCACTGGAGCCATGGACTCTCGTGTGAATGTTTTCCTGAGCATAATTGAGAGGCTGCAGCTGTTAACGAGGCTGATACTTTATTGAATTCCTAATTTGCTCAATGTGTGTAGTTAGTAGTAGCATAAGTGTATCCTCAGACTTTCGTGTTCATCCTTTAAGAGGGTAGGTAAAAGGTTTCAGTATTTTATGTTTGTAATACGGACTACACATACTAATTGCTTGTAGTATTCTTATATTACTTATTTTTAACAGCAGTTTTAATAGCTGTACGCTATTACGCATATAATTATGCGTGTGTAATTGGAACTGGTTTCCACTCCGCAGCAACTAGAGGTTACCTGTGCGTTCTTAACTACATAACAAGCGCAGCCAACAGAGTGCATTGTAAATTCTCGGCTACATAATATTACGCTAATGATCCTTTCCACAGAAACAAAAACTGAAAAGTTTGAGACTAGAGTACTTATGTTTGAATTAAATTAGAAAGCATATAAGGGACAAAAAGGAGAAAAACGTCTAAGCACTCTACTGCAGGACTCGTCCTAAAGTTGTAATAAATTGTAAAGAACACCCGCTGAAACATGCAGCCGATAACTAACTAGAAAAAAAAATAGACGGTTGTGAAAATAGAACTTACTTGATTATCATTAAACATCTCACATATCATGTGGCTTACTTGACATCAAACGGTATCACACCTACAATACTAGATAATAGATGGTTACCCGAAAATAAACGGAGAAGTGGTTGGTATTTCATGACCAAATTTAATTTAAGACATCAACAATTCCGCGTTAAATGCCCAATAAACTATCAAATACTAAACTAATACTCAAATTTTTTAAACCTAGTGGACCAACCTTCAAGGGTCATAAATACCTGGACTTAAAAACTACCTCAACTTACACTAAGGACAACACACAATCTCATTCCCGAGGGGGAACTCGAATCTCCGGTGGGAACAGTCGCCCAGTCTGAAGCTCGATGCCTTAGACCACGCGGTCATCGCGGCATAATAAACCAATTACCATTTCTGTAGATATGTTTACTAATGGTACTACTTATGATAGCTGTTCTGTGAGCATATAAAATTATTTTTTGAGTCATGCTACTCAAATCAAAGAAGGTTTTGAGTTTTCGAAATAAAAGAAGTGTTACACTACTACAATTTCATAAGTTGGTGAAATAAAGACATCAATTATGAACAAATAATACAATCCCTTGAGACAACATTCTCTTATTATCCCAACGGTATTAAACATAAAGAGAGGGATTGAATTAAAATTTATAAGGTGGCCGGGATTCGAACCCGGAACCCCCTAAATACTAGGTAGGTGCTTTAGACAACTTTTTTCTGCTCTATGGGTATTTCTTGTCCTTACGGACGCTGATCGTGTTTGTTCGTTTTGGTTCTACGTGTTATTTGGCTCAGCTTTTTTATTACAGAGAGCGTTCAGTCCTCTGACCGGGCGCGCTGAGCCACGGCGCCCGGAAAACCACTCCGCGAACACCGCGTTGTAGCACAATGTTCAAATGTTTGTAATTCTATCGGATCAAACTGCGTGTCATCAGTCCGTAGCTTAAAACTACTAAAACCTAGGTAAACTAACCTACGGTCAAACACACACACCCATGCCCTAGGGAGGACTCGAACCTCCACGGCGAGCAACCGCGCGCTCCGCAGCGAGACGCTTTAGACCGCTCGGCTACTCCACCGCGGCCGCGTTGTAGCCACAGCAACTACACGGACTGTCTTAAGGCACGTCTCCCTCCACATAATATACTTTAATTCTGCCTCATGTTTATACGCATTTCACTGGGAACATGAGGCAGAATTAAAGTATATGGGCCGGCCGCGGTGGCCGAGGGGACTGAGGCGCTTCAGTCACGGCCACTACGGTCGGGGGTTCGAATCCCCCATCGGGCATGGATATTTGTGCCGTCCTAGTTCGTAAGTAGTTCATAAGTAGTTTGTAAGTTTAGGGACTGATGACACCGTAGTTAAGTCCCATAAGCTTAACAAACATTTGAACATTTGAAACTAAACAATGCGTGCCGGGCCGGGAATCGAATGCGTGTCTCCTCCTCCTTCGAGCAGACGTCTCCATAAACACTTTCCTTCACGAGGTGCCCCCCCCCCCCCCCCCACCACCGCCCGTGTCAAACTTCCAAAAGTCGCACGCTATGGTTGTAGCGCCCATATCGCCCATGCTCTCTTACAAACATTTGAACATTTTGAAGGTATATGGTGTGGAGGGAGTCTTGCTTTAAGACGTCAATTATGTTCAAAATGTTCAAATGTGTGTACAGCTTATGAGACTTAACTACGTGGTCATCAGTCCCTAAACTTACAAACTACTTATGAACCAGCTATGACTAAGGACGACACAAATATCCATGCCCGAGGGGGGATTCGAACCCCCGACCGTAGTGGCCGTGCAGACCGTGACTGGAGCGCCTCAGTCCCTTCGGCTACCGCAGCCGGCCATCAATTATGTTTCATCAGAATTGTTGACATGCGATGTTTATAATGTTCTTGCTTGAAATTCTTACCTGATATCATTGATAGACGAAATCCGAATAAGAACACCCCCATTCGTCAGAGTTTCGTTTAGAGAGCATAAAATCGTCACTGAGGTACTGATCGACTTCCCATAACAGATTATACCGCACCGAGCAACATTTCGTCACAAGCAAGTCAACGGTCACGAATGTCATTCTTCAGAGCTACAGAAGTGAAGAAATCGCTTTGAGGGCTGTCCGGGACAGTATGTGGGATGTGTAACACTCTCCAGCGAAACTTGTGGAGCGTATTCGAAACGCCAACATTCTGTTGAAGGACGGCGCCCCTCCACATGTTTCCAACGTTGTTTAGACTTTGCTGCAGAAGTTTCCCTTTGACGTCCGTCCATCGCATCTGATGTACGGCGGGGACAGAACGTGGCAGCAGACAGCATGGTTCTGTCGCTGCTAGGGTGGTGTTTGTTTCGTGTTTCATCATCTCTCTCAAAACATATAAAGTTGGTAACTTCTGAGACCTCTAGCGATGGGTCACTGACGTCATAGACGTCTATTTGAAGCACAATTTTGGAATATATCCTGTATTCAAATATTATGAATTATCTCGAACAGAATGATTTACTGAGCCAAGGTCAACACGGATTTAAAAAAATATCGTTCATGCGAAACACAACTAGCTCTTTACTCACACGAAATGAAGAAAGCTATCGACAAGGGTTCTCAAATTGATTCCGTATTTCTTGATTTACAAAAGGCTTTTCACATCGTACCTCACAAACGGCTTTTAATCAAATTGTGTGGTTATGGTATATCGCCCCAAGTTTGCGACTGGACAGGAGATTTCCTGTCAGAGAGAACACAGTAATCGATGATAAGGCATCGACTAAAACGGAGGTGATATCGGGCGTTCCTCAGGGTAGAATTATTTGTCATCTGCTGTTCCTTATTTACATAAACGATTTGGGAGAAAATCTAAGCAGCTCTCTTAAGATGTCTGCAGAGGACGCAGTCATTTACCGTCTAGTAAAATCATCTGAAGATCAAAAGCAGCTGCAGAAAGATCTCAATAAGATATCACTGTGGTGTAAAAATTGGCAATTGGCTCTAAATAATGAGAAGTGTGAAGTCGTCCACATGAGTACGAAAAGAAATCCGTTAAACTTTGTTCACAAGATAAAACAATCAAAATCGAAAGCCGTAAACTCCACTAAATATCTAGAAATTACTATTACTTCAGACTTAAACTGGAAAGAACACGTAGATAATGTCGTGGGAAAGGCAAACCAGAGACTGCTTTTTATTGGCAGAACCCTTAAAAGAAGCAACAGAATTACTAAAGAAACTGCATACACTACGTTTCTCTGTCCTTTTTTGGAGTATTTCACTCTGTAGCGGAGTGTGCGCTGATTTGAAACTTCCTGTCAGATTAAAATTGTGTGCCGGAACCGGTACTCGAACCTGGGACCTTTGCCTTTCGCGGGCAAGCGCTCTACCGACTGAGCTATCCCGACACGACTCACGATGCCGCCTCACAGGGCGAGGTACTGGCGAAAGTAAAGTTGTGAGGCGGCAACGTGAGTCGTGTCGGGATAGCTCAGTCGGTAGAGCGCTTGCCCGCGAAAGGCAAAGGTCCCGGGTTCGAGTACCGGTTCCGGCACACAATTTTAATCCGCCAGGAAGTTTCGAGAAAATACTAAATCCGTCACAAAGTAGCCCCAGTATATGGTAGTAAAATTGTTCACATGGGCATACACGTCTATATATTTTCTACACACAATTTCTTTTTATCCCCAAAATAGGGTTAAATCGGTGCAATAGCTCTGGCGTGTTGGAAACTAGGAATGTAACAGATGTTCGATTCCGAAAGTTCGGAACTTCCTATACATTTTGCTCTTTCGATACCGATTTCAGTTGCGATAAATTTTAAACGGAAGCTATATCTTAGGTTGATGTACAGTGGCAACGTGTACAATTATTTTCTTGTCCAAGACAGTCTGAATTAAATTTTAGACTCTTATCAGTAATGACACCTAGGACTAACGTTATAATTCCATTATTTGTCAGAATCCACTGGTTGATATCAGGGCCGGCCAGAAATTCAGGACAAGTGTAGCTCTGCTTCCGGGTCCAACTGTGAACCCGAAACCGTCACCGCTCAATTAGTGTGTCTATGCACAGATGTAACTGCTCTCGCTTTACCCGATATACTGGCTACACCGTTCTAGTGTGCATTTGGTACACGTGTCTAATCACATCCGACAAACGTGCTGTTTTGGACAGGTTTATTTTTTTCCTATTGAATAATTTACTTCAAAAACGTCCAAATGTTTGTTAAGCTTACGGGACTTAACTGTGGGGTCGTCATTCCCTAAACTTACAAACTATTAATGAACTACCTTATACTGAAGACAATACAAACATCCATGCCCGAGGGGGGATTCGAACTCCCGACGCATCGGAGCATAGCACCTCAATGCTCTTGGCCACTCCGCTGCGGCAAGAGTTTACCTAATGAGTGCAATAGAGAAAAACGTATTCCAATCAGTGACGATCCTGTTTTATGGTGGAAAGTGAATACCAGATTTCAACCCCTGTACGCGATTGTCCGCCTATATTTGTCGTCTGCACCAAGCACAGTAGCCAGCAAACAACGTTTTAGTGGTGCTGGCCTAATCTATGACGCGTTGAGGAGTAGAATGGACGGAGGAGAAGCTGCGAAGTTCATGTTTACAAAATATAATTTGCTTCTTTTGGAGTCACTTTATTTGGGTTGATTTATTAATAGTGTTTCACAATTTTTTAATTATTATTATTTTAGCTCCCAGGTATACAGTACAAACCTACCTCTATTACTTTTTAAACTAATAATAAGTATATAACTGATGAATAATGTGTGTAATTTTAATTTAATAAACCTACCCTTAACAGTTTAACCCTACACTGCATGGTGTTGCCGTTTGGCAACGCAAATTTTTGTTCGTCTTTCAGACATACTTCTTGCTGACGGACGACAACACCATGCAAATCGTATACAATGGAGTCTGTACTAAGCATTTAGTTGATCGTTTCCTGCATAGAAGGCAGCGCAGTGATGCATTGATGAGAATTTCAACAAAGCGCGCTTCAGCGGATTTTACTCACTGTTGAGCATTAATATAATTACAAACTGATTACGACTTCTGTGAAGTGAAATTCTTTTATCATGTTACAGACATCTAATCGGACTAGAAAACATGGTAGATGCTAATAGTTTCCTGCGGAGTGACTTATGTGTAAATGCATGATTTTCACATTGGCAACAGCTAAATAATGACTTTCACATTGTTAAATGACTTTTATAATTTCAAAATATATACATAAAATGTGGAATGGCAATGGGAAGAAAGGCGTGTTTGAAAAACAGACATTTGTTAAAATAGACTATTAATTAAAGTGTAAGGAAATCTTTTCTGAAGGCATTTGTGTGAAGAGTTGCCTTGTACGGGATTGAAACATGGACGATAAACAGTGCGGAAGAGAATAGAGGCTTTTGAAATGTGGTGCTACAGAAGAATGCTGAAGATTAGGTGGGTAGATCGCGTACCTAATGAAGAGGTACTGAACAGAATTGGTGAGAAAAGGAATTTTTGGCATACCTTGACTAAAAGAAGGGATCGCTTGGTAGCACTCATTCTTAGACATCGACGAATCGTAATTTTAGCTTTGGAGGGAAGTTTGTGGGGTAAAAATCGCAGAGGGAGAGCAAGAGATGAATATAGTAAGCAGATTAAAATGGATGTGAGTTGCCGTTCTTATGAGGAGATAAAAAGGCTTGCTCAGGATAGAGTAGGGTGGAGAGCTGCATAAAATCACTCTCCGGATTGAAGACCATAACTACAAAACAACAACAATAATTTCAAATGTTTGTAATGCTATGGGACCAAAGTACATTGGTCATCAGTCCCTAGTCTCGCAAACTACTTACCTACGTTAATTTAATCTAAGGACAACACGCACACCCATGCCCGAGGGAGGGTTCGAACCTCCGACGTGGGAGGCCGAGCGATCCGTAACGTGGTGCTCCAGATTGCTCGGCTACACCCGCGCGGCTTTTTTCAATATTTTTACCCTGCATAGGTGGATATGTTGTAGTGTAACCATTTACACTACATATCTGCCTGTATCGATGTCAGATGACCAAAGCAGATAATTAGCAGGTGAGAGATCAAATACTGCCCCAGATGTCTTTCCTGTTTAACTATTGGACAGCCTGTCAGTAACAAGCGGCATCGATTATGTTTGAAAGAGAGACGCTGCATGGACAATATATCTCGAAGAAGAATATAAAAGACATGGAAGTGTTACGCTATAATTTTCTATGTTAAATAGATTGTTTGTTGTTTTAAGTGTTTATACTATTGTGCTGACTGTAAGAGTACGGACTAGACACGGATGTATGTAGTGTCTAATTTGTATCTGTGGGAAATAAACCACATTGTAATTTCTATAACTGATAACTGTAATTAGTACCTACAGTTTTGCTGAGTGATTTGATAATAACAAAAATCTGTTTACAATCCGAAAGAAGACAACAGAGTGTGGAGGAACAGCATAGCTGGTCGTCTGGTATTTGTATTGCTATCGAGTGATACGAGTTATAAGGTTCTACAAATAATTATGTAGTGGCTCTGAAGAAGATAAGAAAACACGGTCACACTATATTTGCGTATATTCCCCTTAAGGAGAGCGCTAAAAACACAAAAATCTAGCTTTTATTCCCGTCTTTCTTCTTCTTTTTTTCTTCCCAAAAACCTTTTACTCTTTTACTTTGTGCCGTCTTTTGTTCATCTGTCTGTTGTTTTTGTGTTGTGACTTAAAGTCAACTTTTTGGTTTCTGATTTTTTCCCCTGCGTGTTTTGCGGCCTTGTATGTCTTCTATAGAGATGTTTAACGTTTTCAGGTCTTCTATGGTTTCTTTGTACCAAGATTTGCCCAATTTCGATGTAGAAATTATGTTGAATATTCTTTTAGTTAGTCTGGTGTCATTCATTCTGGCGATATGCATGAACAATTTTGCTCTGCGTTTTCTGATATGTGTCGTGATTATGTATACAGGGTTTTTCACTAACTGTGTTTGCCTCTGTAACTTATAAAGTCATAGGTGACGGGAAATTTTAATGCAGTAGGTCAACACAAGAAATGTTACACTTTCTGCGGCGCTATAAACATAGTTTATTGTATCATTTTCCAAAGAGTTACAGCACAAAGATATAATTTTTCAAACGGAACAATAGTTTTTTCTATCGTGCGTTGGATTCGTTGAAACCAGCTGCGTCCAAATCAATTTAAACTACATTCCTATCACTATTAGTTTGGGAGCTACAACTCTTCAAAGTTTAGGGGGTGGAGGCTACGACACCGTAGCTGACTGGCTGGTGGTCATGAGGCAGTGGGCCGTGCCCCAGGGGATAGCCACTCGGCCAGTGAGTTACGCTATCGCAGCCTCCGCCCCCGGAACTTTGAAGGGTTGTAGCTCCCAAACTAACAGTGATAGGAATGTAGTTTCAATTGATTTGGACGCAGCTTGTTTAAACGAATCCAATACACGATAGAAAAAAATATTGTTCCATTTAAAAAAAAATTATACCTTTGTGCTGTAACTCTTTGGAAAATGATACAACAAGCCGGCCGCGGTGGCCGAGGTGACTCAGGCGCTCCAGTCACGGTCAGCACGGCCACTACGGTCGGGGGTTCGAATCCCCCCTCGGGCATGGATATTTGTGCCGTCTTTAGTCTTAGCTAGTTCATAAGTAGTTTGTAAGCTTAGGGACTGATGACCCCGTAGTTAAGTCCCATAAGTTGTACAAACATTTGAACATTTTTGATACAACAAACTATGTTCATAGCTCCGCAGAAAGTGTAACATTTCTTGTGTTGACCTACCGCATTAAAATTTCCCGACACCTATTATTTTATAAGTTACAGAGGCAAACACACTTTATATATATATATATATATATATATATATATATATATATATATATATATATATATATATTGCGCCAGAATAAAAATTCATGCAGTGTTGCGTTAACATAGCTCTTTTCTGCCTACAGTTCCGATAAACCAAATTTGAAAACTCCGCTTCCGAATTCGGTTCCGATAGAAGCACTTATGTTACTTATGTTACATTCCTATTGGAAACTATCGCCACTGATAATTTTATCGCTGTTTGTGACAGTATTAACTGTTATAGAATTTTGTTTGTGTTTTTATTCGTGGTGTTATTAACCCATTTCTTCCTAGTGTTGAGTACACACAACACAAAATTTAGCCTTACAAAATGCAGTCGAAATGGACTTACTATACAAAACTCACCACACATGTGTTAAAAGGCATTCACGAGCTCTCTGTACATGTGTTAAAAAGTTTCACAATTACCTTAACACTTCGTAAAAAGATGCAATATTTACAAACGTCAGACGATCTACATACACAAGGAATGTCAATTTCAGCTTCACACAGAGTGTTTTTCAATATTTCATGAGTGATACCATCAATGTAAGTCAGAGTTGTCATATAATAGACAATATTGCACACTGCAGTGGCGTAACTATGGGGGAATGAGGGGGATAGAACCCCCCCCCCCCCAGAACACGAAAAAAAAAAAAAAAAAAAAAAAAGAAAAAAGAATGAAAGAAATCGTATAACAGCAATCTGGTAAAGGTAAAGATTGAAAAGTTGGAATGTTTTACCATAATCTTCCATTGGATGAGAGTGAATTAGTTTCTTCAAAGGGGGTGGTAGTCTGTCTGGAAACTGACTAAAATTTTGCTCGTCAAGCAGACCTATCCCCTCCCAAAGCCAACTGCTGCACAGTTTGAACAAATAGAAGAATGTGATAAAAAAAACTAAATTGTCTATTTATTTTTACTAGGAAACAGCGCAGCATTATGGGTGGTGCAAATTACAACACATACTGCTATTTTGTAATATTTGCAATTTTATTTCAATTATTTTGAAGAGAACCTGATGACTAAATATAACATTTTTTTTTTCAGAATTTCTTTTTTTTGGGAAGAAGTGGGTTAAGAACGCAAGGTAAAGTTGCGGCTGGTGGACTCACCGACGAGCGCGGAGAACTGCGCGGGCGGCCTCCAGTCGGGGAAGTGCTTGGGGAACCTGGCGCGGTCCCAGAAGGTGTGCAGCACCAGCCGGTAGACGAGCAGGTGCTGGCTGGCCGGCGTGCCGCCCCCGCCGCCCCCCGCGGGCGCCGCCCCCGGCAGGGAGGCGGCCAGCAGCAGCAGCAGCAGCAGCGATAGCGGCCGCGCGCCGCGCGCCGTAGCCGACCCGTCCGTCTTCATGCCTGCCTGCCTGACTGACTGTTTCGACCACCGCCTACACACCGCACCGCAGCCCCGCGGACTACCGCGACGCGGCCGCCGCCGCCACAGTTATACACGCCGCTCGGCAACGCTCGGCCGTTTCCGCCGGCGGTCGGGCGCGTGCGCCGTCTCGTCGCGGGTCTGTCTCTCGCGAGTCGTAATTGCCCCAGACGAGCGCGCAGCGCGCCTCTGTGCTCGGCCAATGTGGCGTGCACCCTCCCGAGCGGCTACGTGACCCACAAACGGAACGCTCCGCGGGCTCTGATCGCGTCACCGAGCCAGATGCGAGGAGCGGACGTCGTTGCTGAAATACGACACGGTCCTTTTCGTACCGTCATCAGTAGAGACTGATTATGCCCTTTAGCGTTCAGTCTAGAGCACTGTCATCTACAGAGCCCAACATTAGGGTGGGCCGAAAAAAGTGAATTTTTTTAGTATGAGTCGTAATAGGGCTCGAAAGTTGCGTATTTATGTGCTGATTAAAGAAAAAATAATTTAATAAATCTAACTTAATATCTTCAGTTCGCGCAAAGGGCTTAAAGTTTCTAAAAATCGATAAATTTATAGAATTTCTGAAAGGTCATATAAAAATATATCTTTTAGTATCACGTCCTAATAGGACTCAAAAACTGCGTATCCATGTATACTTTAACATAAAAATATTTTTGATAGCCCTAGCGTATGTAATCAGTTCGCGCAAAATGCCTTAACAATCGAAATATGACAACATTTCCAAATGTTCAAAATGTTACGGAAATTTACTAATATCTCTTATTTATATGTATGTTTTAAATATGTTAGGTTTTATTTATTGTGATTTGATTATTTAAAGAGATAACATCATAACTTTGCAGCTCTTCGCCCATTTCACCAGCAAATTTGGTTAAATGACCCAGAACTCACCACGAGAAGGTGGCTCCAAATAGAGTTCCAGAAACTTTAAGCCCTTTGCACGAACTGAAGATATTAAGTTAGATTTTTTTAAATTATTTTTTCGTTAATAGTACATAAATACGCAACTTTCGAGCCCTATTACAACTGGATACTCAAAAATTCACTTTTTTCGGCCCACCCTACCCGACATAGGTATTCTAACATAACCATATTTCTTAATTGTATCATTTCATACTTACCCAAAGAAAATATACATAAATACAACTGGTACAAAAAAATAAAAACATTGCGGTTTGCTGATGACATAGTAATTCTGGCAGAGACTGCAAAAGATCTGGAAGAGCAATTGAATTGGATGGACAGTGTCTTGAAAGAAAAATGAACATTAACAAGAGTAAAACGAAGGTAATTGAATGGAATGTCAGAAAATCAGGCGATACTGAAGGAATTAGATTAGGTAATGAGACAATAAAAGTAGTAGATGAATTTTGTTATTTGGGCAGCAAGATAAGTTCTGATGGCCGAAGTATAGAAGATATAAAATGCAGAATGGCTATGCGAAGAAAAGCGTCTGTAAAGAAGCGAAACTTGATAACATCCAATATTAATTTAAACGTTAGGAAGTCCTTTCTGAAAACATTTGTCTGGAGTGTAGCATTGTATGGGAGTGAAACGTGGACGATTAGTTCAGACAAAAAAGATTAAAGAAGCTTTTGAAATGTGATGCTACAGACGAATGATGAAAATTAGATGGTAGATCACGTATCTAATGAGGAGGTGCTTAACCGAATCGGGGAGAAAAGGAGTTTGTGGCATATCCTGACTAAGAGAAGGGATAGATTGGTTGGGCACATTCTGAAACATCAAGGAAAGAGCGGCTACGTGACCCACAAACGGAACGTACCGCGGACACTGATCGCGTTACTGAGCCAGATGCGAGCAGGGGTCGCCGGTGCTGAAGTATGACCACGGTCTCTTTCGTACCATCATCATTATAGACTGATTATACCCTTTAGCGTTCAGTCTAAATCTACAGAGCCTGACATAAGTATTCGAACATAACCATATTTCTGAATTACAGTAGAGTCTCGATTAACCGACCTAAGCCAGCCGCGGCTAGGTCTGATAAGCGAGAAGATCGGATAACACGAAAAATAATACAAAACAAATAAATAAATAAAATAAAAATAAATAAAATTAAAAAAATTAAAGTTTGAAAAAACTCCAGCTGTCGACTGTTGTGGTTGTGGTTGTGAAAGACTTCATTGAAGTACAAAAATATATTTAAATCTGTGGAAAGAAGTTAGTAGGTGTCTTTCGTTTGCCTGCTGTTTGCCATTTTTTGCCGCTAAATCACGTAGTCTCTTAAGAATTAAAAACCCGTTATACGATGTTTTCTCCAGTCGATATTTTAAAGCATTTTCTAAAGCATTGTGTCCTTCGTTGTGTGAAATATTGGGCACACTTTGCTCCACTACATACGCTTCATCGGCTTTACCATGTCGACTACATCTTCACCTGTCACTTGAAATTCTTAATCTTGAACAATCCATTCATTTACGTCATCTTCTGTGGTGTCAGCACATCCAGGAACGTTTCGTAACAATGAAAGCAGGGCAGTATTTTCAGGTTCGGTCTGCTGTTGTAGATTTTCACCACCTGGAGAATTTTCTTGATTCTCTTGTATACAAATTTTGCATGATTTAGCAGTTGCATTTGCTCCAACACTCTCTCAAGACTAGACCACACCATAAGCTACGTCTATCAAATTATACGACGCATCTTCTCTACCATGTCTTTTCCATAGTCCATAGCATTAGTTAAGGAAGAAAGCAAGTTACTGCGGTAGTTTCTCTTCACTGTCTCTAAGGTCCTTTGGTCCATAGGCTGACATAACGATGTGACATTTGGAGGCAAAAACATGGCCTTTATGTCTCGATCTTGGAAGTTCATCGTCATTATGATGATAAGTAGCTTTGTCTATGAGCAACAGTGCTTACGGGGCAAGTTGTTGGCTTTCAGAAACTTTTCAATTTACGGCACGAACAAATCCATTCTTTAAAAATGTCGGAGCTCATCCAATCCTTTTTTTTCTTTTTTTTTTTGCATACAGTCCAGGCGCGGTGAAAGAGTCGGATAACACGGAAGGTCGGATAACCGCAGATCGGATACCGAGACTGTACTGTATATCATTTTATAGTTATCCAAAGAAAGTATACATAAATACAACTGGTACAAAAAAAGTCAGACTTCAATTAAACACATAAACTCATAAAAATCAACACAAACGTATTTCCACTAGAATAAAAAAGTACATAATCATTTTACAACTGCACATAAGTATTCGAAGAGAAAACTGCAAGTATTTACACTCCTGGCTATTAAAATTGCTACACCACAAAGATGACGTGCTACAGACGCGAAATTTAACCGACAGGTAGAAGATGCTGTTATATGCAACTGATTAGACTTTCAGAGCATTCACACAAGGTTGTGCCGGTGGCAACACCTACAACGTGCCCAACATGAGGGAAGTTTCCAACTGATTTCACATACTCAAACAGCAGTTCATCGGCGTTGCTTGGTGAAACGTTGTTGTGATTTCTCGTGTAAGGAGGAGAAATGCGTACCATCTCGTTTCCGACTTTGATGAAGGACGGATTGTAGACTATTGCGATTGCTGCTCGCGTTGGTCACGATACGATGACTTTTTAGCAGAATATGGAATCGGTAAGTTCACGAGAGCAATACGGAACGTCGTCCTGGATCCTAACGGCCTCGTATAACTAGCAGTCTAAATGACAGGACCCTTATCCGCATGGCTGTAACGTATCGTGCAGACACGTTTCGATCCCTGAGTCAACAGATGGGGACGTCTGCAAGACAACAACCAACTGCACGAGGTTTGCAGCAGCATGGACTATCAGCTCGGTACCATGGCTGCGGTTACCCTTAACGCTGCATTACATACAGAAGCGCCTGCGATGGTGTACGCAACGACGAACTTGGTTGCACGATGGCAAAACGTCATTTTTTCGAATGAATCCAGGTTCTGTTTACGGAATCATGATGGTCGCATCCGTGTTTGGTGACATCGCGATGAACGCACATTGGAAGCGTGTATTCGTCATCGCCATACTGGTGTATCACCCTGCGTGATGGTATGGGGTGCCATTGGTTATACGTCTCGGTTACCTCTTGTATTCGACGACACTTGAACAGTGGCCGTTATATTTCAGATGTGTTACGACCCGTGGCTCTACCCTTCATTCGATCCCTGCGAAATCCTAAATTTCAGCAGGATAATGCACGCCCACATGTTACAGGTCCTGTACGGGCCTTTGTGAACACGGAAAATGTTCGACTGGCTGCGCTCGGCAGCACGTTCTCCAGATCTCTCACCATTTGAAAACGTCTGGTCAATGGTGGCCGAGCAACTGTCTCGACACAATACGCCTGTCACTATTCTTGATGAACTGTGGTATCGTCGAAGATGCATGTGCATCTGTACCTGTACACGCCATCCAAGTTCTCTTTGACTCAATGCCCAGGCTATCAAGGCCGTTATTACGGCAGGAGGTGGTTGTTCTGGGTACTGATTTCTCAGGATCTATGCATCCAAATTGCGTGAAAATGTAATCACATGTCAGTTCTAGTATAATATATTTGTACAATGAATACCCGTTTATTTGCATTTCTTCTTGGTGTAGCAATTTTAATGGGCAGTAGTGTAGTTGGGAGCTCCAACATTAGGCGGGTGGAGTCATTCCAGATGTGGAACGGGTCCTTGGAGATGCCATGAAGAGTACTGGATGCAGCCAAGTGGAGCTGGTTGCTCACGTCGGTACCGATGTGCGTGTCGCTTTGGTTCGGAAGAGATTCTCTCCGGCTTTGAGCGTCTATCTGAAATGCTTAAGGTTGCCAGTCGTCCTTGAAAGATGAAGATAGAGCTCACCGTATGCACCATAGTAGTAGACAGGACCGACTGTGGACCTCTGGTACAAAGCTGAGGGGAGAGTCAGCGACCGTGTAGACTGCAGATTCCTCGACTTGCGCCATCGGGTGGTGGGGTTCCGGGATCTTCTGAATATGTGAGTACGCATAGATTGAATAAAATACGTTGTGGCATATTTAATGCTGTACAAGTGGTTCATCTTGTGGTGAAATTGAAGTAGGCAGCTCATGTGAGTTGTTATGGGTAGAGTTTATACCTGACAGCCAGAATATATTAATTTTAGGTTCTTTCTATCGACCCTATGACTCAGACGATTCGACTACAGAAATGTTCAAAGAAAGCTTGGATCAAATTTCGAAAACGTACCCAAGGCATACAGTTTTATTGGTGACGATATGTTGGCAAAAATACAATTTTCAAACCGGAGGCAAGCATATAAATGTCCGAAATTGGTACTGAACGAATTCTCTCCCGAGAAATTAGCTAATGAACACAATGCAACAGTAATTGCTTGTGAATACATACTTGACGTCTTAGCAACAAATAATCCGGAGCTAATAAACAGCACCAGAACAGACACAGGAATTACTGAACACAGAGTTGTCGTTACGAGACTGAACACAGGATTTTTCAAAATTAAACTAAAAATAACTTATGTTTATTAAAAAAGCAGCTAAAATTTGATTAACGATATCCTGTTTGAGATTCTCTAGTCTTTCGAAACTAACATCTACATCTACATCGACATCTACATCTACATCGACATCTACATCTACATAGACACTCTGCAAATCACATTGAAGTGCCTGGTAGAGGGTTCATTAACCACTTTCATAACTTTTCTCTACCGTTCCATTCTCTAATAGCGCGCGGTAAGAAAGAACACCTAAATCGTTCCGTTTTCGATCTGATTTCTCTTATTTTATTGGGATGGTCATGTCTCCCTAAGTAGGTGGGTACTAGCAAAATATTTTCATATTCAGAAGTAAAAGTCGGTGATTGAAACTTCGCAAACAGATCACGCCGCAATGAATAACGTCTTTCTTTTAATGATTTCCACCCCAATTCGTGCAACATTTCCGTGACGCTTCCCCCCCCCCCCCGTAATGTGTTAAAACAAAAGGAGCTGTCCTTCTCTGAACCTTCTCAATGTCTTCCGTCAGTCCCACCTGGTGAGGGTCCCACAAGGAGCAACAGTAATCCAAGAGAGGACGCACAAGTGTGATGTAGGCAGTCTCTTTGGTGGAGCTGGTGCATCTGCGAACCGTTCTGCCAATGAGACGTAACCTTTGGTTCGCCTTCCCCACAATATTTTCTGTGTGTTCTCTCCAGTCAAAGTTGTTCATAATTTACGACCTTAAGGTTTGACTGATTTATCGAGTAATTGAAGATCAGAGGATTTCTTTTAGTGGTCATGTGTATTACTTCACACTTTTCTTTATTTAGCGTCAATTGCCAATTTTCGCACCATGTAGAAATTTTGTCTAAATCGCTTTGCAGTTGCTTTTGATCCTCTGTTGACTTCACTAACCGATAAACTACAGCATCATCCCCGAACAGTCTAAGGGAGCTTTTCAGATTGTCTCCTAAATCGTTTATAAGCACGAGGAAGAGTAGGGGACCTATAACGCTTCCCTGTCGAACGCCAGATATCACTTCTGTTTTACTCGATGACTTACCGTCAGTTACAACGAACTGTGTCCTTTCTGATAGGAAATCGTGAATCCATTCGCACAATTGGGGAGATATTCCATAAGCACGCAATTTCATTAGAAGCCGCTTGTGGGGTACAGTGTCAAAAGCCTTCCGGAAATCCAGAAATATGGAATCGATTTGAGATCCCTTGTCGATGGAATTTAACACGTCATGTGAATAAAGGGCAAACTGTGTTTCGCAAGAGCGATACTTTCTGAATCCGTGTTGACTTTTGGTTAATAGGTCGTTCTCTTCGAGGTAGTTTATAATATTCAAACAAAGTATATGTTCCAAAATCCTACTGCAAATCGACGTCAATGAGAACATGAGAACAACATGAGTGTAGATCATATGTGGCTTACATTCAAAGCAGGAAATCGACTGTGATTGACAGATTATACCAAACACATTAACAAAAGTGGTGGTTGACCCGCCGTGTGAACAAAATAGGTTAGATCACTCTTATAAAAGCAATGAAAACAGCATGCCAATTTAAACAGACACAAAATTCCCAAGACTGGCAATTTTTTTTTTTTTTTTTTTTTTTTTTTTTTTTTTTTTTTTTTTTTTTTTTTTTTTTTTTTACAGAAACTTGAAATTCAGCTCGAATTTCAGTGTGAGGATCACAATAAAATCCTGCTACGAGACAGCAATGGTGAAGCAACTGATGACAGTTCTGCTAAACCTGAATTTCTAAACACAGATTTCCGAAATTCCTTCACTACAGAAGGCGAAGCAAATACTCCTGAATTCGAATCACGAACAGCTGCCGGCATGCGTAATTTACAAGACGATATTCCTGGATTATTGAAGCAACATAAATTAATTAACAAAAACCATTCTGTTGGTCCCGATTATCTACCAGTTATGTTCCTTTCATAGTACGTTCATGCAACAGCCCCATACCAAGCTATCATATACAACCGCTCACTTAGGACGCAAAGACTTGAGAGGTTCCATAGGTCACTCCAATATTCAAGAAAGGCAGTAGGAGTACCCTCAAAACTGCAGCACGGTTTTAGAGTATACACTTTTCTCAAACATTATCAACTATCAAGAAGAGAATGACCTATTGACCCATATACAACACGGATTCAGAAAGTGTCGTTATTGTGAAATGTATGATCTGATGAGTGCTGCTGAATAGGGATCTCAAATCGATTTATTATTTCTGTACCTCACAAGTGTCTTCTAATTAAATTATGTGGTTAAGGAATATCTTCACAGTTGGTCACTGGATTCGTGATTTCCTGTTAAATGGCCACGCTTCGTGGGAAACGACGGAAAGCGATCGAGTATAATAGAAGAGATGTATGGAGTTGCCCAGGGAAGCTCTGTAGGATACCTACTGTTCCTTGTCTCTATAAACTGTAGTACTAAGAACTTTTAGCCTAAAAATCTGTGTCATTATGTACCACTCCCTTGTACATGGGTGTATATTAGTGTATCTTCGCATCAGACTATACTACATTAATCTGTTGTTTTCTACTTTCATGCTCTGTTGTATTAGCAGTAAGAATCTTACCATGCTACCTCTATCCATCTTGTACTGCAACATTTAATTCTTTTGTAATCACCTCAATATTCTCTATGCTGGTATCTGTCTTTCATAATGCTAATGTAAGTCTGAATTGTCAAAAGCGCCTGTAATGTACCCTTTCATGGTTTGTGATGGCTGTATGGGCATGTTCCGAAAGTCGATAAAAAATTAAAAATAAATAAAAGAAAAAATAAATAAAAATTAAAACTGCATGGGAGACCATCTGAGCAGCTGACTTAGACTTATTCACGGATGATGCTGTCATTTCTCGTTTAGTAATGTCACTTGAAGATGAGGAGGAACTCCAAAACTAATTATGTAAGATATCTGTATGGTGCGAAAATAGGCAGTTGACCCTAAATAATTAAAAGTGTGAAGTCTTCCATATTCACACTAAAAGAAGTCCGTTAAACTTAGTTATACGATAAATTAGTGAAATATAAAATTCCAAAGTTAACTAAATACCTATGAAATTGAATTACGAATAACTTCATTTGGAAAGAACGCATAGACAACAAAGGCTACGTTTCATTGGCAGAACTCTTAGAAGATGCACCGTTCTAGTAAAGATACAGCCTACACTACGTACACTACACTCGTCTGTCCTACCTTCAAGTTTTGTTTGCGCGATGATGGATCTACATGAGGTGGGGCTGACGGAGGGCAAAGAATATACTCAGAGGAGGACATCTCGTTACTTATTATCGCGACACAGAGGAGAGAGTATCACGTAAATGATGCACGAGTTGGGATGGAAATAATTAAAGAATACGAACATATGTTTTTTTTAGCACTCAACTTCATGGGGAGAAATGATTTAGGTGTTTAAATTCCTGTTCTCTATCACATAATGCAACGGTATATATTGTCAAAATGGTTCGATGAACCCTCTGCCAAGCACTTAAATGTGGTCTGCATAGTAAATATGTATCTGTAGTTGCAGATATAGATTACAAAAGTACAGACTTTCACCAGACCCCATTCGGTGCAGGGTTTGGTCCGATTCACAGAGTTATTAATGCTAATGTGGGTGTTACTGCCGCTTTGTTGCTTATGTATTTGCTTTCAACAAAGCAGCCAGGTGTAGAATCAATCTAAATTAGAATGCTTCATGGCAGAATGCTCATAACAACTTTTGTCATGGTTATTACCTAATTACGCCAATTTCATTGCGAGTAAACTGAGTTGTGGCAACTTTGTCGAGTGACCTGTATCCGTTTGTATTCTGTAACTCCTCGTGGATAAAGAGTATCTTAAATGATTTCATTTCCCAGAATCGATCGCAGTAACCCGATTATCGCGCAATATATGCGAAATGGACGTTCCTTTTGCTACTGGACAGGTTAAAATTGAAACCCATGGAAGAACAAGAATAAACTTTAAGTTAATGAAATTTGGAATAAACAGTAGCAGTTAAATTTAAAAAAGAAGAAGTCAAAGGAAAATATGAATGAATGCGGCATAAGGAGATGATCGGAGTTACTGTTGATGCTCGACAACACACAAAAATATAACCACAGAAGAGGTTGGCTGAAACTCTGAAACATTGGCTGGGTGAGGTTGTGATTAGCTGAAACTAATAACATGGTGCGGATCATTAAATGAATCAGATTACTTTCCGCCGTAACGAGGTGCTTGGTTAGTATTACGCTTCGCGGAATAAGGTTTCGCTACCGTGCTTAAAACTCATCACAATAGGTGAATACATCGAAAAAATATCGGGCTTTGGAGGAAATAAAAATTTATTGCAGGTTCTGAGAAAGTAAGACCAATATGAAAGGAATGTTGAAAAGAGACGAAATTGAGTGAAATTTGAATACAATAGAAAAGCGAACCGTAATAAGGGCCAAGCACCCTCTTTACGTAACAACGTAGCTTGCTGAAAACAATGAAAAACGGAAATCAATTAGAAAAAATATGGGTCACTTTTGAGAAATCGAGAGCATCTTAAAAAGAGGTTTTACTGTAATAAAAAGAAGACTGTTGTCCATATTTAATTACATTTATTATAATTCCTAAGTAGAAGAGGCGGCTGATCATCATCAAGTTGTAGAGAAGAATGACAAATTGCCCTTCAGTTCTCTCTCCAATTAGAGGAACAACAATTTGACCATCAAAACAAAAAATGGGCAGAGGTGTAATTTGAGGTAGAACGGATACGTTGGCGACAAGCGTCGCTGATAATTTACGCGAAAATATATAATGTAAGGCTACAACAGAATTCTCTGATAATTTACTTCCAATTTAAGTGACACAACTACCGGTCATTTACCGTGTTTTTATCATCAATATATTTTATTTATTTTCAAAGGTTGCCATATCTTAGTAGTCTGTAATTGTTTGTTCCCTTCAATAATTAAGTTATTAATCACGACGACAGAAAGATCTGCTGCAGGTGCAGATGTCAGAGAGTGGAACTTGGCCAGGTAAAAGTATTTTTATCTGCTGATAGCGAAACAGTGACAGTCACCATATCTCTTTACCAATAAACAAAACATCTGCAAATCTTTATATTTCTATTTTCTGTGTTACAGATCCAGTCAAGTTTTGACGTTCTGACATAAAACAAGGGTTGAAGCAGATAACTCTTGAATAATTTGTAGATGACACGTCCGCTATCTGGCAGTACAATTTTGGGCCATTAGCACTTAGTCAAATGTGAGTTGTAGTAGCTTTTCCCAGTTTTACCTTTCTGTAATTAGATTCTTTTGGCTACATCGAGCTCGAGCAACCAGTATTACTGCAAGACTTCCCGTAGATAGTTTTATGATACGAACCATTGCTGTAAATACTCCGAAATTAGTAAAAGTATCCTTTAACCCTGCTGTGTTCCTCAAAAAAGGTATACACATATGATCTTTCGGGTCATAATGACCCGGTGTGGTATTTGAAGGGTATAATGAAAATAAACCGTTAAAAATTATTATAATTATGAATGTAGGTTTATTTGTTACAATATTCATAAATTTCACACTATTAAATGCCAACAATATCAACAATAAAGTAAGTTCTCGCCCACAATGATCTGTTGCACAACAGTTTTACTTGGCGTATAATCACAAGCACAATCACAAGGCAAAATTAGAATAGAGTTTTACTTTTCACAATTTGGTCAGAGGTATCTAACATGTGTTTTACAACTATGTTTGTTACATTTTGAACACTTCATTGGGGTCTTGTTGTCGCAATTAGACCAACAGATTTTGCATCTGCAACGTTTGCAATTTCGGTTGCCACCAATGAAGCTTGGTGTTGATGAATTTCCCGTTTGTATTTTTCTAACAGTTGCCACTGACTGTTCATTTCATGGCTGCATTTTTCTAGCTACAATGTAAGGAGAAACTAGGAGTCTTCCCAATTCATCAAGAAATATTCCTCTTTTGTAAAGAACATTTTTTTCCATCCTGGATTTATTTCTCTCCATAGCACAAAAGCATTGTAGGCAGAAATATGAATAATATTATAGAAGATGATCATTGGCCATCAGTTGGTTTTCCTCTTGCATGTATATGTGCCAATAAGCTGATCCAATGTATCAACAGCTCCCTTACTTGCATTGTAGTCTAATATCATTTTTGATTTCTTCTCTTCTCTGTTGCTTATTTCCATGCTGTTGTGCATTGTGCTCATGAAGACAATCTGTTTGTTCTTCCTTGGAACATAAGACACGATGGTGGTGTCCTTAGTAAAAAAGAACTTTGAAGTGTGAACATCATCTTTGCTTGATATATTATTAGGGAGTTCTGGCTTATTCTTTCTCACTGTGCCCAACATGGTAGGATGTCTTTTGAGATGCCCTTGGCCTAATGCATATGACGGTGAAGAAGTTATCACATGTGACATTTTGTCCTTTTACTCATAAGTCAGATCCATGACAACCCTAATACCTTGATTTTTCTCAGGTGACTGTCCAGGTAATTTTCCTGTATAGATTTATGTCTTCAAAACATAAGAAGTGGTACTATCACACAATGTCCATATCTTTACCCCATATTTTGATGGTTTGCTCGGCATATATTGTTTCAATGGACAACGTCCTCGGAAAGCTACAAGTTGCTCATCCACAGT
The DNA here is from genome assembly GCA_026315105.1 of Locusta migratoria. Classification (NCBI taxonomy): domain Eukaryota; kingdom Metazoa; phylum Arthropoda; class Insecta; order Orthoptera; family Acrididae; genus Locusta; species Locusta migratoria. Next base: position 167,261,773 of record CM048747.1, on the reverse strand, counting down.
TACATTTGTGACAGGATTATATAGTTTTGCAAGCATTTCCACCCACTTATCCCACAGAACTCTTATAGGTGCCAACTTGTTATTTTCTCTTCGTGCTCTTCAATCAGACTTGTCATCTAAACGTGAAATGCAACAGAAACGTTTCAGCGACATTACGGCAGGAAAAATGGCTCTTTCCGTTTCTGGATCCCACAGACTCTTTGTTGATTCACCATATGATTTTTACACACCAGCCAGTAATAACAGGCCGATACAGGCCTGAAGTGTAATTTTATCTAATGCTTCCCAGCCATCTCCATAAACTCTTTGACCCTCAATATTAGTCATTTCCACCACAATACTCTGAATATTGTCATTCATAATAACAAGAAAAGATGATTGTATGCCACTTACTCTGACGACAACGTATCTTGTCGGACCAGGAGTCACATTTATAATGTTTGCACTAGTTGCTCTTCCAGTCTGCGGAAAAGGTTGTAAGCTCCACGTGATCTTTTTGTCTTTAGACTGAATAAATTGAACAGCATGTACATTGTCATTTGACATGTCGGCATCTGAAATGTCTTCTGATTCAGATGAAGGACGAATGTTGTCATCACTGGTGTGATTTTCATCTACAGAAATTGTATCCTTACTGTCAGATGCATTTACTAAAGCTTCCAATTGCTCATCGGAAAGAACTCTTTTCGTCATAATAGCTCTGAAAACGTTATTACGATAGATATAGGAGCTGCGTCTGCACACAACAGACGAGAAAATGTAACTGTGAGCGATAATGTGGTACAATAATTTGAACGCAATCAGCGACTTCGATTGTTGAGTATCCTTCACACATTTCAACAATAAAGAATCAGAAGTTTACTTTGTCATGAAACCCGTGTGTATACTTCACACATGACGAAATAAAACTTGACTATAATATCTGTACGTTCTGTGAATTTTTAATTGCCCCGGGTCATATTGACCGGAAGAACACAACTGTAACAAATTAAGTTTTAGGATGGGTGAAAAAAAATATTGATTTTAATTTGATATTTGAAGTATTTGTAATGTCTCGAAAAACAAAGTCTTCAAGTTTGAAGAAATAATATTTAAATATTAAAAAGCTACGAAAGAACAAATTCCTTTTCGGGTCATAATGACCCGAAGATAACAGCAGGGTTAAACTGAAAAAAAGAACCTTCTGCAATCATATGATTTACAACCATGTTATTATCAGCAGAAAATTGTACGTTTTAATTTTATTTTACTTTTATAAGTTGCTGTAATGTGCTGACTCACGTACTCGCCACATATAATCTCGATCGAAAACAGCCCACTACCAGGAATTTACGCGAACTGGGTGATTCAGATGCGCAATTATGGTACTAGCTCCCTCAAGCGGCCGACCAAGAGGCATTGCAGCTGTAATCCATGCCACAGGAAGATCTCCCAGCTTTCAGGTGGGTGGTCATTATGTTGTAGCTGATCATTGTTTCCAAAAATGTCGGACACTGGAAGAAACCATTCAGATTTAAACATAACATCATACCTTGATTGTGCACGAGAATGTCGTGACAGTCATGTTGATGCTCGTGCAAATTTACCAAGTGGCAGGATCCAGGGCGAGTCCACCAGCTAACACTCCGGTTAAATTGGGCTTAACCGCAAAATAGATTAATGAATCAACAAACTCTCATTCGAGTAAGGCAAGAGGATGGACTCTCTCCCATTTCTCTTCAACTGTGTCCTTGATGAGGCTGTGAGAGAGTGGCGATTTTACCAAATGGCAGGATCCAGGTCGAGTCCACCAGTTAACACGCCGGCTAAATTGGGCTTAGCCGGCCGTGGTGGCCGAGGGGACTGAGGCGCTTCAGTCACGGTCTGCACGGCCACTACGGTCGAGGGTTCGAATCCCCCCTCGGGCATGGATATTTGTGCCGTCCTTAGTTGTAGCTAGTTCATAAGTAGTTTGTAAGTTCAGGGACTGATGACCCCGTAGTTAAGTCCCTTAAGCTTAACAAACATTTGAACATTTTGAAATTAGGCTTAAACGCAAAATAGATTAATAAATCAACAAACTCTCATTCGAGTGAGGCAAGAGGATGAACTCTCTCCCATTTCTCTTCAACGGTGTCCTTGAGGAGGCTGTGAGAGAGAGGAGCAAGGAACTTTTGGGTGGTCAGAAATGTGTAGTCTACCTTGGCCGTAAGCACTAAGGACTGATTGTAGATTGCCTGACTTTTGCAGAAGACTTGTCACTGATTGCTGATTCTCTTAAAATGTCAGCAATGCAGGTAAACTGCCCAAGAAAACAGGCATCCAAAGTGAGTTCTTCTCCAACATCAAAGAAGCTAACAAGAGATGTTACTAGACCAATAAAACATCAAAAGGACTGACTAATTTAAGTAGCTTGCCGAATGGATTGAACGCAGCTTATTAGAGAAAAACATCATTACCCATGAGAGTCAACAATTTGGATCTAGCCTATCATTTTATAATGAAAACCTACAACAAAAATGTATATCACACAATTTGGAACTTAAGCACTACACATCAGTCATACGACCACAAGCCCCATATGCCATAGAATGTCTTTCCATGAACCGGAGAGGTCTAATGGAGAGATTTAAAGTCAGAGAGAGGAGATGGCGAATTCAGTAGGCGACGTAACTTGGAACTCTACAAAAACATACCGAGAAGCTCTTTGACTGTGCAAGAAACAGAAGGGTAACTTTTTATAGGCATGTTGCAAGATTGCCTCCACACAGATTGACCAACTGTCTGTTCACCTTGAGGCAAAATAAGAATGTACATACCATGTATCGTCCCGTGCAGAATTGACATTAATATTCGGCGACGTCACATTGAATTCTAACCAAAAACACAAGTGCAGTGATGTCAAAGACAAACTTACAACCGAAGACTTGAATGAACTATTTTATACAACAAAGAAATTTTAATATCACCATAAATGTCACCTCAGCTCTTTGTTCGAGAACTACAAATGCCTTTGTATAATCTGTAATTATTCTTCTCTTGTTCTTGTCATTTCGTGTCTTGAAATGGCGATACCTCCATAATTTTGCGAAAGTCGCTGTTAGATTGTTTTTCTCGTGAATACTATTCAAGGTCTGTTAAACGATTATATAGAAATGGTAAACTGTATCTCATGTTCTTCATGGCAACATAACCCAGACATACATTTTAAGCATTTTCAGGATTTTAGCTCCAGTTGCAGCATCTTCTACATCGGTCGCTGAATTGCAGACGCCGGCCGCCATTTCGTAGCTAATTGAAAAACATAATTATTAAATCGTTCAAGGACAGGAGTTGAATAAAATAGTACTTTTAATAATTATTTTTCAGCTTCGATTACCATCCCGGACGGAGTTGGAATAAAGTTTCATGATTGAGATCTTAATGAAATTTAAGTAAGTAGGTCTATGGTTGATTTTATTAAGATCAGTTCTTTTGTTTATGCAATCTATTTGCAATAAAAAGAAAGCCATAATTTAATATAGTGTACCAGAGCTCAGTAAATTTCAGTTAAAGAACAGTACAGCATAGTTAGTATTTTCTTTTTAATTTTATTTGCTACTACGGCAAAACCACCATGGCTGACAGAAACCGAAAAGGAAATTAATGAACTGGTAATAACTGATCTGCAAAACAGACAGTCTGTGCGACGCACCCTGAAGGAAGTCCAAAGATTTCAGGAAAACCCCTGAAGGAAAGGTACCCCCCCCCCCCCCCTGGACAAAAGAAACGAAGGAGTCACACATTTCAGTCACCTCGCTTCAGCAAGTGTCCTGTTGTCTAGTAGATACTGGTCCGCCTTGAGTCCAGATAACTCGTATCACGCGTGATGACAGCGATGCATTTAAGGTGCGAATGCGTCCTCTGCTTTTGCTACCCATGCTGCACATCGATACGAAGTTCATCTATGGTTGTTGGCACTGGTCGCTGCACTGCAACCCTCGTCTCACCATGTTGCACACATTTCCGATTGGCTACAAGTCCTTTGATCTGGCGGCCAGGATCAAGGCATCAAGGAGGCAAGTGTTCGTGCATGGACATGTGGTCGTGCATTGTCTTACTGAAAAATGGCGTCCTGTGTGTCGTGTGGAATGGGCGTGGCTGCGGCTCACAGGATGTCATTGATGTGCGTCCAACAGGTCACAGAGCCATCGACAAGCACCTGTTGTGATTGGCTGTTGTATCGAACAGCCGGCCGCGGTGGCCGAGGGGACTGCGGCGCGTCAGTCACAGTCTGCACGGCCGCTACGGTCGGTGGTCCGAATCGTCGTCTTTAGTATAAGGTAGTTCATAAGTAGTTTGTAAGTTTAGGGACGGATGACCCCGCTGTTACGTCCCTTAAGCTTAACAAACGTTTGAACATTATGTATCGAACAGCAGGCCATACCACGAGGCCTCGAGTTGGCGCTGCACTTCTTGTGCGGAAGCAGTCACGGTGACGACTCTGCCTCTGTCAGCGACGAACGCAAATGCGGCCATCATTTTCAAACAAACACAACAGGGATTTGTTCAAAAACTCTTACCTAATGCCACTCATGTCTTCAGTGACGTCGTTCCATACACTATTGCTGTGTAGAGCATTTCTGCACTTTAGTAAAATGGTCCGATTAGGGAAAAATATTAGAGAGATTAAACCCTTTGCATCGATAATTTTGAAGCAAGCTTTTTTTTTTTGGGGGGGGGGGGGGGCGGAGAGGAGGGAGGGGTGTTGGGTGGATGCTATGGTGCAAAACTACAAAGGTAATAAGCGCCGGAATCCGTGGTTATTAAGGACAAGAACTAAAAGGAGGCAGGGGTAAAAAGGCGCTACAATTATGCTACAAGAAAAGGTAAAGAAACGACACAACTGAATTCCTCAAGAGAAGGATTTTAAACTTCTTTAGCCATATCTCTACGACGTATAAAATTTAAAACGCGATTAACAGAATGCTAAAACTTCAGACAGTTCTGACGATAAACACAGACTCTGTCGTACTCGATTAAAAAACGGGCACTGGACCAGAAGGTGGCGTACAGTCAGCGGTTCGGAACAATAACCACACAGTGTAGCGGGGTCGACGCTTGTGGTGGTGGCTGAACCGATGTTTAAGACGGCGTCGGCGTCCAAACGATATAGATCGCTTAGATATATCGAAGCCGTTCATATCGAAACGATATGTAGCGAACAAGCGAATGTTAAGAACCCTATACTTTTTACGAATGTCTCATGATTGTATACGATGTGGTTAGGCAGGAATCTAAGAGTACAGATAAAATTGTTTCGAGTAAACATAATTATCACTGTCATCGGCATAGTATTTTAATAGTTATGTATTTTACATAATAATCTATGGTTATACTCGTAAGGCAGAAGTTTACATACCGCCCCGCGATGTAGTGTGCTGATGTTGGCAATGACCTTTGAATGCTCTTTGAAAACTCGTTCACATAGAATGAGAGAGAATAATTCTTCGTACTAACCGTGAAATAAATAATTAACGCTGTTCTTGCTCTTTCGTTGACAGGTTCTTGTATGTACTCTTGTCCAGTTAGTAAATTGATTATACTCGTAAAGCGAACATTGTGTTTCCAACATTAGCACTTCACTCTGCCGAGACGGTAAGTAAAATTTAACTTATTCGTAAATTACAGATTATCGCAACAGAATGTACCATCGATCACATTCTCAGTCCTTGCGTAAATGAATAAATAAATATCAGAGTGAAGCTACAGATAACTTTTTAAATACAAAAATCCTAATCTATAGTCCCATTCACTTGTTCACATAAGATGTGTACTTACTTTTCTTAATGCGTGCGTTATTCTTCGTCCTTGTCATCCTACTCCAATCATATCGCTGTGTACACCACTGCTTGGACTAGACATTACATGGCACTACACTTTACACAGTAATCACAGTTAGAAACAGTTGCTGCTTCACACACTAATGGATTCTCGAATCAACCGCTGCTTCCCGTCCCGACATTCGCTTGTTCGATCTATCGCTTCCCTATGATCCGCTTCGGTACATGTTATTTGGATGCCTTCGCCATGCTATGCATCACACCTTCGAAATTACCAACATTCCCGAACTTAACGCGCTGTGGAATCTGGGTTATGAAGTCACCAATATGGGCATAAGAATTTGTCATTAATGAACGTCTCTAATTCCCACATAATTAAAATAAAAAGGTCGTTTTCGCACAGAGGAAGAGTTTAAAAATTCTTATGTAGCAGTATCTTATATAAGATTTAGTCCATATGAAAAATAAAGAGAAAATGTCACCTTTTCAACCTGTTTTTTAAGTTTTTTAAGTTTAAGTTTTTGTTCGACAAAATAACGATTTTTCCCACTTATCATCTGACTCAGTCTTAGAGCTTTAAGATAATACCAATATGTTTTCCCTGCCATTAATAACGAGGTAGTTACCTGAATTTATTTACCGTACGGTGTGATTATTCACCAGTCAAAATGCGTGTTAGAATTTCAAGGAGACTTTTAAATTCATATGAATATTCTCAAAGGATAGTGAAACGTCCTTTTTGTTATGTACCGCACACATCTTTACGCTTATTTCTACAAAAATAGATGATGTAGACCTATCTCTAGGTAATATAAATCGCTCATTTGTATTACAACATTTTGTGAATGTTAGGCACGCATTCTTTTACATACATACTTGATTGAGCATATATCAACTTTTCATCCTGGTTGAAGGTAAGACGTAAATTAATTTTACAAAAAGTAAGTGTTAGTGACAATACTATTTTGTTATTGGATTACCAAACAATGGTGCACTGTAACCAGCAATAACTAATGAATGCATCGTGAGAAGAATAAAGACGACACTGAATGCAAAAAGGAGCGCCAAAAACGGTTATGGTTGTCACGCTGTGAATAGCTGACTGTCTTCACAAATTTTATATTAAAATTTGAATGACATCTTAATCATCTGAATAACTATTCTCATTAATAACTAAAGCAGACACTTGCATAGAATGTTCATCATCATCCTCATCTAAATCTGAAATATTTAAGTTGCTGCAGCCACTGCCACTGCAACATCCGACACTGTAAACCTACACTAGGACATCAGAAATTTCGTTCGCAACAAGTTTCACACTTGTAATAAATTGACTTTAAAATGAAGTCGGGAGTCGGAGTTACTTGAGATGAAACTGGCTGCAAAGAACCATTTTTGGAGTTCTATCCCCATGAAGTGGGCAGCAGGTTTCTGCTCCTCCATTGCTGAACCTAAATGTAAAGACGTTTGTAATGATCTGTTGCTACCGCAGCTCTTGGACGAAGTTGCGCAAGAGCTCAGCAGAATAAGCTGCAGACATGCACATTTTCGTAAATATTTTAGCACGAATAAGTTGTTTTTATATCACCGAATCAATGGCATTCGGCTTTTTTCTCATTTATTCCACGATTATTCATGTCTGTCGATATTTTGTTAATGCTTGGAACACTACAGAAACAATTTAGTTAATTTCGTAGAAAAATAAATGTAAACAAACATTACTCTTATGGAACCTTGCCCACCACTAGGAGCGCTAGTGTCGTGGCAACTATCCACAGAAGTCAGTGTCGTTACTGTGTATGTGAGACTGCGGTATAGATATAAATAGTATTACCTGTCTACTTACTGTATGTCTGTGAGTGACTGAAAATCGCGACAGTCTCTTATAATCATGTTGGCAACTTCGTACGTGTAGGTCGTGTTGTTCTTATGACTCTTAGTCCTCTGAAAATAAGTTATGAACGATTGAGTTGGTTTATGTTCTAGGAGGCGATCCAATTATGATATTGTAGGAAGATATAAAAAAGCCAAGATCGCTGATCATCAATTGTTATTTAAGACGACCGGTTTCGCTGAACTATGTCAGTGTCATCTGGCCCAATAAAATCATTTTACAAGGCCATAATCTTGTAATGTCAATCAGTTGTTATATACCATAATTTACAGTGCATAGATGCACTATGTCATTGTAATAAAACATAATTATCACTCTATTGTCACTCACTGTGATAATTATGTTTTATTATAATGACATAGTGCACCTATGCACTGTAAATTATGGTATATAACAACTGATTGACGTTACAATATTATGGCCTTGTAAAATGATTTTATTGGACCAGATGATGCTGACATAGTTCAGCGAAACCGGTCGTCTTAAATAAAAATTGATGATCAGCGATCTTGGCTTTTTTATATCTTTCTACAATTATGAACGATTGATTACTAAAGACATAATGGTGAACTTTGCGTCGCTTATGGCTGTAGAGAAGTCAAAAGAAAGGATGTAGAGTTCATATCCATTTGTGAATTTTACTTATATTCAGAACTAGTGTTGCTATCATATTTCGTTTAATGAATTAATTGCACTGCTACGGACGATATTTCTCGTGTTCAGTTTTGTATTTGCCTCTTGTCTATACTTTTTTCCGTTTGAGCTTATAGACTAGATATGCACGCTGTGTGCTACATCATGCATATATCATACGCTTCGAATCTTTCGTTGTTAATCTTTATTTATTTGTCTACAACAGCGTAATTTATTCATTAAATGCACTGTGGGAGAAACACTAGTTCTGCATCAAAATATTACTTAAGTATACGTTTTACACAAATCGTGTCTTTTTCTACAGTTTCGTTGCAGGTGTGCGTTTAATTACATGTGGAATATTTTGTAAATAGCATTCAGATTTTCAGACCAGGTAATGGACGTTGTATATGAGTTAGTTTCAACGAAGTAGAAACGGTTAGAAATTTCAGAATGTTAAATTATTTGTAAGAACATAATATTGACAGTTAGGTAGAGTGTGACAGCTATATGTACACCAATGTGGTGTCCAGAGTCACGATTTCATAATACACAGTACTAACTCGAGATTATCTTTGACCTCGCTGGAGTGAACCATAGCATCATCTTCCGCTCGATGGCCTTCGCTTTACGCCTAACAGCGAACAGGATTTTCATCTCTGGAGGCGGCTGCAAAGACGCTAGAGGTGCAATGCTGTGTCGCTAACGTCCGACTCGAAACAGAAACAAACTCAGCTTTGAATACATTTGCAAGTCATTTAGATAAATAATTAGAAACATCTTTACGAAGTCATTACATGTGTACCTGAACTTGGGTTTAGGATTATACCGCTACAAGGGAAATTTTACTGTTTGTAACTGCTGTTACATTACATGTTCGTAGCTTGCAAGGGCTGGAGATAAATCAGTGACCACAGTTTGTCTGATACAGCGAACAGACAGTGGTTTTCCACGATCATTAGGCAATTGTCAGTATGCTCTTAGATTTTATTCTACTTTATAATACTTTTATCCGTTCGATTCTTTTGTAAACCTGTTTTTCTGTTCGTCTTTGTTACGTTTCATCTTCTTTCTCTTTTTTCAACACCAATAAAGAATATTTATCAACATATACTTATCTTGATTTATATTTGACGTCCAAGACAGATTTTTTCCTTGAGATATTCCTAACGTGCAAGAATAATTAATTTTACAGTAATTACCCTTCTTGAAAATAGATTGTATTTGGAATCACACCAGTTCTACCGAGAAATGGGAAAAGTTTCTATAGTAGAATATTGGTTTAATATCGACTAACGTCGTAAAACGTGACTTAAGGAAGAAAAGAAAATAGAAATGTTCAAATGTTTGTAGAACTTATGGGTCTTAACTACTGGGCCATCAGTCCCTAAGCTAAGCTGAACTAGCTAAGACTAAGGACGGCACAAACATCCATCCCCGAGGGGGGATTCGAACCTCCGACCGTAGTGGCCGTGCAGACCGTGACTGGAGCGCCTCAGTCCCCTCGGCCACCGCGGCCGGCAAAAGAAAATAGAAAAATTAATTATACACTAGAATATTGTCTGTGAAAAAATATTCGGGACATATCTTTTGTCCGTCAGCAATTTTCATTGATTTAACGTGTATGTTATCATCATACGTCCTAAAGTGCATTTCCTAAGAAATCAAATGAAAATGTACTATTTGCTAAGGAACATCTCAAAATGAATATTCTCTACGTTTTTTACCTGACTGGCAAACTTCATAAGACAATGTTCGTTGATACTTCTGTTCATAATATTATGATTTAGGTAATTTACCTGACTTGGCTTTGCGGACAGTCAGACGTATCTCATCATCAGTGCTTACCACTGACTACTTCATGATGGAAATAAATGATGACGAGTCTTCCTTTGCCAGCGTACACACCATTCATTTAATAATGAATCCCATACACACATTTTCTAAAAGCGTGACACTAAAAAAAACTGTATGCTATGAAACTAATTACTTTCATTTTTACAGTTGTAATTTATTTATTTTTGACTTGTAGATGTTCCTTAAAATTTTGTTCTCCGTTGTGTAAGTTTTCGGAGATGAAGTCAAAAATGTTTCCATGTTTTTAATTGCAGTATAACTCCAACAGATTGTCGTCGAAACTAGCAACGCAAGACAAACAAGGACCTTATTCACATATTTGGTTCCGACGTGAGTGTACAATGGCCAAATATTATTTAACACACGAATGTAAAGTAACTTTTCAAAGTGGGAATACGCAGTATGCCATTTTATACTGTAGAACGAATCACCTGATATTTACCTTTTGTGCACCTCTCATGTTTACGCGATTTTAAGTGGAACTCGGGCTGTCGAGTTTTCGCAGCAGGGATTTATCGGACTTCCGCGGCAAACAAAACAGTTACGTTATGTTTTTACTCTGCCTGCATTATGCATTCAAATTTTAACATCCATTTTATCGGACTTCCGCAACAAATAGCAGAATTAAGTTACTTTGCTACTGTGCCTGCGCTACTCATATCCAATCCAGCGTCCATGTTGTTTGTGTTTCACACTTAATTTGTCAGCGAAGGACTATTCCAATGAAGGTTATTTGCTCTCATGTAAAATTTCGACTGACTTTCAAATTCTCATTTATACAGGAAATATATAAGGCATACGAAAAGTTTTCATTTCCAGAATATAATTGTGATGCGGTGTTAAATGCATCACAATAACGGTTTTTTTTGTGGTGATTGCTACAAAAATTCGAACTGTAGGAAATCCCCGAAGCAAAATGATTTCAGTACCATATTTTTGACAACTAATGAAAGGGTGATCACTAATGTGTTCGCCAGTTATATGAAAGTGTTTTTAACCTGTTCGTTTTTCATTATTCCAAAATACTAAAGTAAGGCTTGTGATAGACAACAAACAGTTTACATTTGTGTCACTTATCGCAGTGTACGTATCCAGAATATATATAATGAATACTTTCCTCTAACTGTATCTATCTAGAGGAGGTACAAAAACATTTTGATTCATTAACTATAAGGAAATCATTTTGGATAGTGTTGCCGTACTTATCTGTGGATCTCTAGCTTACCTGGTTGAAGAATCCTGCTGATGGAACGTAGAACATACACGTTACTTACAGTATCTGAATCATTACTGTTTACCATGTAGTTTCAGTCCCATTTGATTATTTAACCATTATTTGCCTTTACATGTAACAGTATCTGACGCAGATCACCACAAAATCGGAATATTAACATCATTCAGAAAACAGCATCATCTAGCCCAATTATGGTAGGGTCTCGGTCATTTTCAGCAACTGTCAATTCTCTTTTCTTCTGCTTGCTATGATATTTTGGTCATAATGGGACACCTAGCAATCTTCCATGACAATTCGGATCACAGCGAATGGCAGCATTGTATGTTGCTGAGAATGTCGTGCTTGATGCTAAAAAAAGCGACCCAAGCTAGATTTTCACATCAGCCTTAATTTTATTAGTCTGGACTGGGAACACCACGGCGTCCACTTTTCTTCTGACGTCAATTCTTCACAGAGCTATGCTCTGCTACTTCATAGTGATAAAGATTTGTTAGACAGTGGGAGCGTATGTTTCGCCTAATGGTTTGACCTCTTTACCTCTGCCTCTCTTCATTCGTTACGGAGTAGTCTTTATCTTATCTTTATGTTTATGTTTGTATAGCTTATGTGACTTAACTACGGGGTCATCAGTCCCTAAACTTACAAACTACTTATGATCTAACTAAGACTAAGGACGGCACAAATATCCATGACCGAGGGGGGATTCGAACCCCCGACCGTAGTGGCCGTGCAGACCGTGACTGGAGCGCCTCAGTCCCCTCGGCCACCGCGGCCGGCAGTCTTTATCTAAAGATGCGTTGCATTAAATGTGAGTAGCTATTAATTGTCAGGTCTGTAATGATTGGTATGTTGTATGTAGTTAACTCTATACATAATATACCAAACAACAAATGATTTACGATTCATTTAAAGTAGATTAGGTATATTTTCCCTGGTTAGAAGTAGACCTGATGGAACACTGTGGCACAGTGTTTTCCGCAAGAAGACGCATACCTGCATGCAGGCAGCTGCCACCAGCCGGCGCAAAGGAACGCTGTGCTGAAAACAGTGGTACACAGAACACATACCATCTGGGACAGTGCGAGTCTCAATGAAGAACTTGAGCACTTAAAGACTGTATTCCGGAAGAACGGGTACACAGACTGGCAAATTCGGAGGGCCCTACGTCACACACCAACGGCACCACCTGCGGAAACAGTTGAGGAACCTCAGGGGGATATTGCCACTGCATTTCTTCCATACTGTGGCGCACTATCCAGTAAGATAGTGCGAATTCTACGAAAACACTAAGTGAAAACGGTTTCCCGCTCACCAGCTAAAACTAAGGTTTTGCGTGTCAGGATTAAGGATGACTTGGGTCTACGTAAATTCGGAGTTTATGCGATCGCATGCCAATGTGGTGAGATCTACATTGGTAAGATGTTACCGGCCGCGGTGGCCGAGGAGACTGAGGCGCTTCAGTCACGGTCTGCACGGCCACTACGGTCGGGGGTTCGAATCCCCCCGCGGGCATGGATAGTTGTGCCGTCTTTAGTATAAGGTAGTTCATAAGTAGTTTGTAAGTTTAGGGACTGATGACCCAGTAGTTAAGTCCCATAAGCTTAACAAACATTTGAACATTTGATTTGGTAAGATGTTGCGTACTGCCGAAGATCGCTGTCGTGAGCATCAGCGTCACTCAAGACTTACGACAGCCAAACAAATCGGCGGTCGCAGAAGACTGTTTTACTGAATTACATGGTATGGAATATGAGAGTTCTGATCCAGACGTCCAGCTTCTGGTACTGTATAATTAAAGAGTCCGTCAAGATCCGAGTGAGGGAATAGCAGATTAATCGCGACAGCAGCTACACACTTAGTGAATCATGGAAGCCTGCATTCATCATAATTAAGAAGGGAAATAAAATGTCGCATAACGGAATGACATCGGGCGGGGGCGGAGCTACACAGCAGACACCGCTGAGCACGGACGTCATAGGGAGTGAAGTACCGCGAAGACGCCGCCAGCAGACGTCATCTGGTGCGGACGGCGTATGAAACAGCGGAGGGAGGGAAGAGATAAAAGCATCTCTACCGCTCCAAGGCAGTCAGTTCATCAGAGCACCTGATGATGGAAACAGGTTTGGTTGGCGAAACATTGTGCAAGTTTGACACAGGCATCCGGCCGCAGCCGGCCGCGGTGGCCGAGGGGACTGAGGCGCTTCAGTCACGGTCTGCACGGCCACTACGGTCGGGCATGGATATTTGTGCCGTCCTTAGTTGTAGCTAGTTCATAAGTAGTTTGTAAGTTTAGGGACTGATGACCCCGTAGTTAAGTCCCATAGACTCTACAAACATTTGAACATTTATCCGGCCGCACATCCGTGAACTTTTTCATCTTGAAAAGCGGTAGGTGGATCAAAATAAAGTGTCCAGACACTCTGTGACGTAAGTGGCATTGAAACAGAGGATGACACTCTAAAGGCGGAATTACTAAATGTCTTTATCCAAAGCTGTTTCACAGAGGAAGATTGCACTGTAGTTCCTTCCCTAGAGTACCGCACAGATTACAAAATGGCAGATATCGAAATAATTGACAGAGGGATAGAAAAACAATTAAAATCGCTCAAAAGAAGAAAGGCTGCAGGACCTGATGGGATACCACTTCGTTTTTACACAGAGTACGCGAAGGAACTGGACCCCCTTCTCGCAGTGGTGTATCGCAGGTCTCTAGAAGAGCATAGCGTTCCGAAAGACTGGAAAATGGCGCAGATCATCCCCGTTTTCAAGAAGGGTCCTCGAACAGATGTGCAGAACTACAGGCATATATTTCTAACGTCTGTCGGTTGTAGAATTTTGGAACATGTATTATGTTCGAATATGTTCAAATGTTTGTTAAGCTTATGGGACTTAACTACGGGGTCATCAGTCCCTAAACTTACAAACTACTTATCAACTACCTTATACTAAAGACGGCACAAATATCCATGCCCGAGGGGGGATTCGAACCCCCGACCGTAGTGGCCGTGCAGACCGTGACTGAAGCGCCTCAGTCTCCTCGGCCACCGCGGCCGGCTGTTCGAATATAATGACTTTTCTCGAGACTAGGAATCTGCTCTGTAGGAATCAGCATGGGTTTCGAAAGAGGCGTTCGTGTGAAACCCAGCTAGCGTTATTCGTCCTCTATCCTAGAAAACCGCCCATTCCACGCCAAACAGCCTCCGCTACCGGTGTAGACGCTTCCTTCGTGTAGTGGACGCATGACGTATTTAGCGGAACCCTAAAATGCACAACTCTTTGGCGCAGGTCTCTGAATCTGCAGCCTACACGGTCACAGAACCGTCTGAGCCCTGCTTCAGGTCCTCCTCTCGTCTCTGTTCCAGAGGACCGCAGTCGGTGATGTCGACGATGCTGCAGATGTTCAGCTCTGGCCACACTGATGTGAAAACACTATGCAATTGAATCAAATATTGTCGCTGATAGCACACATTGTTGACATTTCCACATTACCTCCGAGCAAATTGACTTTCCCGTCCCACGTCACCGGCGTTCGCAGAATCGAGAGAAAAACAGTCACACGTGAGCGAGCGGTCTAATGTAACGGTGTTACAATACTTATTCTGTGTGTTGTCGATGTAAATTGTATTGGTGGAGAGGAAGTGATCTGTTGGTGCTCAGGGAGTTGTTTGTGATTATGAGGTGGGCAGTTGGACAGGCGAAGGACGGTTTTTTTTATCATAATTACGTTTATTTCCACCTGTGGCTCAAAATATCTGCGTCCTGGGGATATCTGGCAACGAACATACATTAAGGCATGGGCACCGTGAGAGCTATTGGTCATCTGTATATTTTGTTTTATGCCGCTGGAAAGCCTATGTGGCGCTGCTATATTAATAATGAGATCTGGTTTCTTGGTGGGGGCATGAATTATATAAGAATTTAAAGAGGTTGGTAGTAATCCTAGCTCTTTTAATGCTAAAGTGAAAAGTTCCTCATGGCTCAGTCTTTCCATTCTACCGTGTAATTGCTGAAAGAAAAATAATAGCTTTTTTCTGTGTTACTTTGTTGCTTCTTTTATTTATGTTTAGCCCTATCGTGTGCTCACGATTGCATTACGTTTAACTTTATCGATACTATTCCTTTGTAAAAATGGGATGTACCGATTCGTTCCATGACCACGGAGGTGTGCTCCTCAGTTCAGTCCAGTGCAACATGATATCTATAAATAAATAAGCCTGAAAGTGCGTGTTTCAGTGTTTCTATAGCATAGAAATTTATAACTGTATTTCGATGCTGATGGAATTTTCACATTTGACCTTCAAAAGAAGAGTATTGACCCTGTCTATATGTCTCCGTGCATGGTGGAGGGCACTTTACTTATGGACTTCGATCTTGATGAAATTTTGTAAACTTGACCTTAAAAACAAGAGACAGCTCACTCTCTACATAGAATTTCGTATGGTGCATGGCGGTGGGTACTATACCTAACGGAATTACAGAAAATCAACGTTTTTATTTCTGTTTTGGTGAAATTACCATGCAGTTACCATGAACGTTGTGTCATGTACTTTTGCTTATATAGAGGAAGTTTTTGAAAATTTCCATGTGCATCATTGTACACAATTTTTGTACAAATGAAAACGAATTGCTGAATGTTTAATTAGGCCCAAAGCTCAAGAATGGATTTTTTTTCAAATGATCGTTGAAATCTGTGAAAGCTTCTTATGAGGAGAAAATTTGGAAAAATTGCACGGAAAAACACAAAAACTATCGTCCTTTTACCCACTCAAACATCTGTCCGTATATATGTCTCTGAACTCCTACGCCGCTAGATCGATTATGATGAAATGTTCTTCATGTGTTTCATTGGGCCCCTGATGCTTCAGATTCACATTTAAGTCTGGTCGATGAAGCTAAAAAAATCTAAAGTTTAATTTGGTGACTTTGTATGGAGGTAGCCACTTCGTATTATATTCGTATTTTATGCGTTGACGTATCGTTCATCTGACTGTATGGGGTGGGGGGGGGGCAGGAATATAATGAGAATTTAAAGAGGTTGGTAGTAATCGTAGCTCATTTAATGCTAAAGTGAAAAGTTTCCTCATGGCTCAGTGTTTCCATTCTGCCGAGGAATTGCTGAAAGAATAAAAAAAAAATAGTTCCTTTCTGTGTTACGTTATCAGTTGAGGAACAACGCTGTCTACATAAATTTTCGTATTGTGAATGGTGGAGGGTACTAACTTACAGTACGGTCGTCAATAAAATTTACAGTTTTATAGCAATCTTCATGCAATTTTCCACACATGAACTTTAAAACATGAGGAGGATCACCGTCTCCATAAATTTCGTATGTTACCTTTACTTTACTTGCTTACTGACATAGCTACAGTTGTATTCAGATTTTGGAGAAATTTTTCAAGCTTTACTTTCAACATAGAAAGATCACTGACTACATAGTTTCATACGGTGGATGGTACAGGCTACCTTACAACTGACTTCGATTCCGTTAATGTTTTTAGTTTTAGTGATCAGTTTTGGATTGGGCGCACATGTCCATATCTCTACATGATTTAGGAAATGTTTAAATGTGTGTGTTTTTATGGGTAGAACTGAAGGGGGACGGGGGCCATTTTTAGGCAGCTCCCAATTTTGTCCAGGTCTCGTTTCTAATGTGTTTTACTTACAGTCGCTCATGAGATTCATGTGTGGCTACCGATAACCCGCCGCGGCGGATTAGCCGTGCGCACTGAGACGCCGTGCTGCGTCCCTTGGGGGGGGGGGGGGACCCTTGGGGCATGAGTGTTTGTGTTGTAGTTATTTTACGTTAATTTACGTAGGTCGTAAGCTATGGACAAGCAGTTGAGTCCGATAGATTTATGAACATATGAACATTCGCTGATAGCTTCGCTGTTCAGCGCCCCTCTAACACACAAACAACAACAATAAACTTTGACTGCGTTTTACTAGTTATTATGAAAGTCAGCTCATGATGGTATATTTTTAGCAAGCTACATGTATGGCGTATGGCAAAGTGTGCTTTGCAGTAAAGTATTTGTTCCGTTGATCACCAAGAACGATGACAGATATGTATGAGTTTTACCAGTTGGAGGGGTTGGGGTGGGGAAGATGAGATGAACCGAGGAGGCGGAACGGTCGGGGGGGGGGTATGGGGGGATGAATGGGATAAACAGGCCGAGAGAAGGGGAGTTGCAGATGGACAGACAGAAGAGATGGATGGAGATTGGAGAAAGAGGGGGGGGGGGGGGGAACTGAACTATAAGAGTATAGAAAAGTATGGATGACCATGCCGAAGTAAGGCTTGCAATGTCTGTCTAACAGATTTCTACTCAGTAGTGGTTTTGTAACAAAAAGTGAACATTTATAATATTTATAAAGAGACACTTCAATACTAAAAAAAGTAATAAAAACTTCGTCTACGAACTATAAATCAATAAATTTGTATGTAATATAATTATCTGTCTATACAGTGTGCTACCAATGTACGCAATACTTTTGCTAGTATAGACGTATGTCATAACCATTTCGTTTACAGAAATTAAATTTATAAGATATCCATTATCTAGCCAGTATTATATGCACGAATCCGGGCTGTACATTAGTATATATGACGTCCAGTACAGGAAATTCTGCACTGGGTACGACAGAACTTCTTTGGAATTTAGAAGCGTTGAACGAACGTTCTGTCATTTTCAATGTTGTATCGCACTTTGAATCCGGGTTTCAATTCTGCTGTCACATACTTTCTTTTATCTCTCAAGCCGTTTAGGAAAAGTAACGTTGTAACCACTCGACATCTTATAGAACTCAAACATATTCCCATTCTCAGGATACTGAGAGGTCGCTCGTAGGTTCGAAAATATAAAGAGACGTAAATACGACACTGAACTTTACATCGACGCTGTTTTATGGACTGTTTCTCGCAATTAACTTGGACTGGTGAGGAATTACTCCTTCCCACGGCTCCGAGAGTAAGTGCTGCGCGACGGGGGCGCCTGCGGTAATTAGAGCACTTATTTATTTAAGTGGTTAATTTTCCTTTTTTCTACTGCTGTAAGGAGCGTCCGTTGGAGACACGTGCTGTGCGCTGCAGCCAGAAGAGTCAGTGGTGTCTAGCGAGTGATCAAGAAAATGATGGGTGGGTGGAGATGGTCGTTTGGGTGGGTGACTGCAAGATCTTTAGTGCCAGACTGAAAAATTAGGAGACGAGTATCATTAAAATACGTAGAGAGAGTTTGGGTGGACGACAGCAAGATCTATAGTATGCATGAAAAATATTTTTTTGAAAAGTCTCGGTCGCAATTAGCTTTATTTCACAGGACGCCTTTCGAGAACATCATCATCAGATCTGTGGTACAAAAGGAAATTACGTTTTATATGTTTAAAGCATGTAATTACAATATCTACAGGGAGTACAAACCATATTAATACATATATATATATTCACAAAAAATTTAAAAATACGATGGGAATTACAACCATCTTAGTATAGATGCTTGATTAAAATTTAAGACACGATCGTGGACGTCTAGTGACGGTGTTGAACTAGACTCACATGCCCAACTGTGGTGAGAGGGGGAAACACCGTAACAGGTAAACTAGGCCCACTTGCCACCAGATGGCGCTGGGTTAACATTAAAAGTTACTTGAATAAAACTACACATACATCGTCTTGGGCACCCTGTACTGTGTGCAGTCATAGAAACTGTGAAAAATATGGCTACAAAATGTGTCAAGTCTTATAAAAATATATAAGTCACCAATTTTAAGTACATTACAAATACTAATGGGAAGAAGGAAAGCAATGCGCGCTTTTATGAAGTTCGTTATAATAGGAAATGTGTTCGTTATGATGTGGTTCCTAATTATGCTAAGATAAAGTGCAAAAATTACTCAAAGAATTTTGCCAGAATAGTGCGTAGGTCTGAAATGGCTTTTGTAAAAAGTGAAATTCGTGATGGGTACAAAGTTAAATCTATTTTGATCAAGAAGGCTTCAGTGATTGAATCTGAGGTTGAAAAATTATTACCGAGATCAATTTTCAAAGAGGTGAACGCTCTAATCAATACTGCTATTGAAGAGGACAAGCACATTGTATACCATAGACAGGAACGAAACCTGAGAAAATTGTGTGATTTTATTAATTCAGAAAATTGCCATGATGTACATAAGCACAGGTTTGCATCTAGAATAGTTAATCTGACTAACATCTCCTTCACAGACGAAGAAATGATTGTTCTAAATAAAGGTCTTAATTACAATTTGCCGTCCCGTATTAATAAACGAACAGTGCAGGAAACGATTGCTGAGGTCAAAGCAATTTGTGAAAATGCCAAACTACCAAATTCTGAACAAACAGAAATTGCCGTGGAAATAAATAAAATTTTACGTCCCTGCACAATGGCACATAGCTGTGACCTGATAGGAATAACGTAGTAAAAAATATCAATTCTAAATTGCAAGATAACAAAGCTTTAATCGCCAAGGCGGACAAAGGGAATTCTATCGTCATTATTTCTGATGACGATTATATCACAAAAACATTGCAATTCTGTAATGAAGCTGGGATCATAGAAGTTAAGCGTGACCCAACAAAAAGATTCCACGAGCAATTAAAAACTTTCGTTAAATTTCCTCTTACCTTCAACACGTGACAAGAGACGTGTTATCACTATGAATCCGAAAATACCCTCTTTACGTTCCCAAATAAAGTTACACAAACAGAGTGTGCCGATACGTCCCCTTGTGAACAATTGTTCTAGCCCAAATTACAAAATTAACAGGTTCTTAAACGGCAAACGTAAAGAATATTATACATTCACTAACACATACACGCTTAAAAATTCCTATGATCTTGTTGAAAGGCTAAAATCTTTTGAAATACCACCAGGGGCACGGTTGGCTTCATTGGATATTGTCAACCTTTGCACAAATGTTCCCATAGATGAAACACTGAACATAGTTCAAAACAATCTGATGCACTATAAAAAACTAAGTGTTGGCGAATATGCTGAGTTGATGGAACTGTTGAGAATTTCTCTCTCTTTCAACTCATTCACATTCAATAGTAAGATATACTCTCAGGAAAACGGACTAGCTATGGGTAATTCCTTCAAATGTTCAAATGTTTGTAGAGCTTATGGGACTTAACTACAGGGTCATTAGTCCCTAAACTTACAAACTACTTACGAACTAGCTAATACTATGGACGGCACATATATCCATGCCCGAGGAGGTTTTCGAACCCCCGACCGTAGTGGCCGTGCAGACTATGACTGGCTCGCCGCAGAACGCTTGGCCACCGTGGCCGGCGGTAATTCCTTGGTAGGCACATTGGCGGATATTTTTATTAATAGCCTGGAATGTGAATTTTTATCTTACGACTCGGCATGAGTTTCCCAAATTATTGGATATTTCCGCTATGTAGATGACATCCTGCTAATTTTTGATGGATCTGAATCAGAGATTTTGTAGCTCAAAGATACCTTCAATACTTTGCATCCCAATATTCAGTTTACAATAAAACAGGAGGTTAATAATGCAATCAACTACCTCGACCTGACAATTGTAAAACAAAATAAGGAATTATCTTTTTCGGTGTTCAGGAAACCCACATGTACTGACATCATTATATGCAATGATTCGCGCCATCCCAGAGTCTATAAATGGGCTTATTTTCGGTCAATGATCCACAGGATGCTCAAAATGAACATGAGTGAGGAGGATGTCATTTTTCAATCTATTGTACTTCATCTTATGTTACTCATTTTGTGCATTTTTATATTTTCTTCTTTCATTAATTAAAATCAGTACCTCCTGTGACAGGATTTTTTTTTTAGGTGTTGGCTTTCTACGTATTAGGTATTCTGCTACATCCACTATTTCATCTCTCAAAGCTATCCATTCAACTTCTACTGCCTTACTTTCCCCCGTTTCCATCAATTGTTGCCTAAAGCTCCCCATGAAATTCTTAAGAACATCAGGGCATTTCAGTTTATTCAGCTTGCATCTCCATATTTTCCAACCTTTCTGCAGTTTCTTCGCTATCATTATACAGTTAATAATCAATAAGATATGGTCATATCTGCCCCTGGATGTGTCTTTCGGTTTAAAACCTGCTTCAGACATCAATGTCTTACTATTATAAAAATCTATCTCTCACCTTCCGGTATGTCTGCTCCCGACCGTGTATTAAACCTTCTTTTATGGCTCTTCAGCCAAGTGTTTGTTATTGCCGCGAGTCTTCCGACAGCACGCGTGGTGGAGTGGTGCCGGGCGCCGTGGCTCAGCGCGCCCGGTCAGGGGGCTGAACGCCCTCTGTAATAAAACAGCTGAGCCAACCATTCAACGAACAACCACGAACAAACTGAACGAACAACCGCGAACCATAAATCTACCAGATGAACAAATGTGCTTGCGGTCTCCAGTTCAAATCCCGCCACGGGCAGAAGAATATTTCTTTGTATTTACTACTTCTAGAGTGTTCTACATGTTTCTTATGTTTGACGTACTTGTAAGTTCCAGAAAATTGTTTCTATGTATAAATAGTGGAGCACTCCAAGCAAGAGGCAGTCTGTACTGAGTGTACGCTTGTGTTCGCGATAAACGTGTTGTAAGTGTAAAGTGTTATGCTCTATTACCAACCAGCCTTCGAATTCCGCACCACCTACAATTTGCAACGTGACACTTTCTGGTTATTCTGAAATACCCTTACACGGACAAGAACCAAAATACGAATGGTATACTGATTAGCTTCTTCCGAAGGTCCGTCTCATCAAAAGAACCATGGATGCCAGAACGCCAGTAAGCCAGCTGCACATCAGACACCCATCGGTG
Organism: Locusta migratoria; assembly: GCA_026315105.1. NCBI lineage: Eukaryota > Metazoa > Arthropoda > Insecta > Orthoptera > Acrididae > Locusta > Locusta migratoria. Next base: position 167,239,521 of record CM048747.1, on the reverse strand, counting down.
TTCTCGGGGGACGCTGGACAGGACCCAAATAAATGGCTGAAAGGATTCGACCGAGTCGTGAATTATAACAAGTGGGATCACATTATGTGCTTGGCAAACGTATATTTCTACCTGGACGAGACGGCACAGCGGTGGTTTGAAAATAACAAGGGCAAGCTAGATAGCTGTGAAAAATTCCAGACAGATCTCAAGAAGACCACCCGTGGCAAGTCCGTTTATCAGAAGAACAATTGAAGAACAGGGCACAGCGACATAGTGAGTCAACACAGTCATATGTACAGAGTGTTTTGGCTCTATGTCACCTACTTAACCCGGATATGACGAAGGCCGATAAAGATTCACATTTGATGAAGAGCATTGCAAGCTCTTCCGTTAAAAGAAAAATGAAGAGATGCCACAGAGGAGGGTTGGACGAAAGAAGTACGACTTACTTCCGAATGTAGTCCCTATGGCCGTTGTGGAAGACCAGCACGATTTTGCTTCTCTTACGATAAATTGTGAGAGCAGAATTACAAACGTTTATGGCAGCCGTGACTGTTTGACCAAGCGAGCACCAGATTATGGCCATGGATGAAAATCCTGTATGTCATAAGGGAGCCGCCGCTGCTGAGGAAGAGGTATTTGAAACAATAGGGCATGTCAGCCCCGTCACTCGCAACCGACATGCAGAACGGCCCCACCATACTATGACTTAAGCCACAGCCGCCAAACGGCAGCTTAGGAACCGACCGACACGACCACAACCAACTCCTCCAGCAACTGCGAAGCCTCACAGGAGGACAGATATCTGCAGGAAGAAGACAACATGCCATTGTGTTTTCACTTTGGCCTTCCCGGACATATCGTACTATACTGTTGGGAGAAAAGACGAGTACTTGACACTTATTATGCCGCAAGACGTCATCTATCGGAGCAGTCCATTCAGAGGCAGTCAACTACAGATGATTACTGTCGTCCTATGGGACGAAGCCCGTCGCCGTACCCTGGACGAGGTCGCCCTCCAACACGCCGTCGCCGTTCACCGTCCCCTTACAGAGATACCAGCCCCTCGCGTAGCCGAAGTGTTTAGGCAAACTAAGCGAGGCGACCATCTATGAAGGTGAGGCCGCCGCAGATGAAAATCCTCCATGGACGACAGTCGCTAAGATGTCGGAAAATCTCATTGACGTCATCATCGACGGCCAACCTATCCGGGCACTGGTTGATTCAGGAGCTTGTTTCTCTGTATTGGCGGATAGTTACCGCCGCATACTAAAGAAGTCAATGTTCTGTGATAAGGGGCAACTGTGCTGAAGGTCGCAAATGGAAAGTACGTTCAGCCAGCATGAACTTGTATCGAAAGAATAACCATCAACAACATGATCCAGCCGTTTGAATTTGTCGTTTTAACAGAATGTAGTCATAAAGTCATGGGACTTCCTTCAGGCATCCCAGGCTATCATTGACTGTGGAATATCTGAGCTGCAAATTAAGGAAGTCGTTCAGACGAGTACAGGTAACATGTATTTCGCTGGGAGGTTGTTTGCTGTCGAGAATGTTGAGGAAAGAAAAAAAAAAGTTCAAATGTTTGTAAAACTTATGACACTTAACTGCGGGGTCATTAGCCCCTAAACTTTACTTATGAACTAACTTATACTAATTACAACACAAACATCCATGCCCGAGGGATGAATCGAACCTCCGACGCAGGAGGCCGCGCGATCCACTACGTGGCGCTCCAGACCGATCGTCTACTACCGCGCGGCTCAACAGAAAATACTCCAGTTTTTGCTCTAAATAAACTAGATCCTTTGAATATGAGTAAAATGAATATAAAAGAGTTTCATAGAAATGGGGATTTGTTTTAACAGTTTTATGATTTGGATGATATTACAGGAGAACTGGACTTTTGGTACAATTTATGGATGAAAACTAATATCCATGAAGCTGAATGAAGGGATGTAGAAGTAAATGACTTGTTTAATGTGGCGAATATATATTCTTCACTTGTATGAGAAAACCGCTAAGCATTCTGAGCACTATTCCATACACAACAGCGACAGTACTCTTCGAAGAGGGAAGACGTGGATTAGAAGCACTATAGGAGAAGAAAGTCTCACGTGATTGTGTCTGAAGAGCGTGCACCGAAATTAGGACAAGGAACACGACGAGATTCCAGAAAAGAAAATAATTGAGAAATTTGCAGCAAATACTAGAATATTATTACTTATTTGAAATGTTTTATTGTTATGCAAGTGCATTTTTACGTTTAAAATATTTATTAAACGAGTTTTCCACTAGTTTTCTGTTGAATTTATTACGAAAAGACGTCTATTGTCACTGTTTCTCGAGGGTAATACGATCCGCCCCCACTAGCTCTGGGCCTGGGTACGCCCTTGGGCAAATATGTGTGGAGGAGAGTTTTGCTAAAGTGTAGTTTATCCTCAGTACCTCAGGAGCCACTCCCAGAGTGCATCCTGCCACAGGAGGGACATGACTTACACGGTCAAAAGCTCCTCCAGTGGGAACGCACGACCATATTTCAAGTCACGCCCTCCGTCTCAGGCAACCTTACTCTGCATGTCATAAGAAAGCTGTTTGAGGACGAGCAGCTCCCGTATTCCCTTTATAAACAGACTCGCGGACCAATATTGCTAGATCTAAATCGTAACAAGTAATACTAACGAAGCAAACAGAGACACAGTTACAAATAACAAATTAGAGGAAAACATTTTACCATCACACTATTACAGTACATAAACAATTCTTCCAACCTTAAGATTATACACAATTTAATAACGTGTAAGTCAACTTTTATCATTGCTGTTGGCTATTTTTCAAAAACTTTCGTAAGAAGTGTTACTGTAAAAAAATGTAAATAGTGTAAATATAAGCAGTGACAGCAGGTGGCAATGTGCTACAACCACACATGAAGACGAAAACATAAAAAATTACTGACCCCTGAAGATGCTTTAGAATAAAGCGAAATGCGTCTGGTCAAAAGTAGACTAATTTACAGTTGCATAAGGCGGTCCCATAACCTATACAAATTGAATAGGCATTTTATAAATTATGGGGATTACTTACTGGATAAAGGGCTTAATTTTGGCAGTATTGTGAATTACGTTCTCCAAGTTCGTATGTGGATCAACAACAACGTATGAAAGGTTTCCAAGGACTTTCAGCACTCAAAAAGGGCCGTCATACAACACGTATAACTTTGAAATCTTCTTCTCAATAAGGTCTGATCGAAGGTAGTTTCGAACTAATATCAAACCTCCTCCCTTACTTGATGGGTTCTCAGTAGTGCAGTCGTGCCGTTACTTTCGCGAAACTCCTTTCCTCCTCATCCTTCTTAGTAGAATGGCTAACTTGTTCTTCAACTCCACGATGGGCGGAGGGGGAAGTTTTGCTGCAGTCTAGCATTATTACTGATTGAGTAACCGATCGTACTGAAAATGAATGAGTTTAAAATGTCCTCAAACTATGGTAATAGTTCAACCTCCTTTTGGGTATTTTTCCTAGCAGTGTATTCTGCTGAGTTTTAATTTATCACAATAACATGTCTCGATGGGATTAGCGGCCTCATGGTAGACACCAGTTGGCTTTCGCATTTCTGAGCTCCAAGTGTGGAGGATGACTTGGGGTCTCCAAATACATTGGTTAACAAGTCCTCAAGTTGATTTTGAAGACAGCCCACCTCCCTGTCTGGATCCCCACAAAAATCCAGTGAGAGTAACTCGGTTGTGGGAATTAGTTTTACGTATGCTTTCTGGGTTAATGCCCACCCATGTGTGGAAATTAACTTCTTCCGCAAATGATGGTGCATTTCGGCTCCAACGATTTTTTTCTGCTACTTACCACTCGAACTTTCCTCTTGGACGTACACTCTTTGACAAAAAACCTGGCCGCCGGCCGGCCGCCGCTGAGCCTAAGTCCGAGCCGATCGCGACATGGGACAATAAAAGTGGCCGCGCTGATTCGCTCTAAGTCCGGCAATCTGCACAATCTGGCAACACTGTAGACTGCGGGAGTTCATACAGTACTTCTTACGTCAGTTAGAAGACGTCTCTGTCAGCTACGGCCGTGGTCTCGCGGTAAAGTGCTTGGCGTGCACGTGTGAGTCTGAGTGGTCGAAACCGCCTATTGACAAAAATTTTAATTCCACGTCCCTCGTGTTGCTGATGCCACATGTGTAGGGGGAGCATATGCGTAACGCATTTCACTTTTTTATACACTGTTAATAACATTTCGGCCCAATAACATCGCCGCCCCTGGCCGCAGCACTTGGCAGAGCTCTCCGCGGCCCACTCGCCGGCAGCAGCGGTGGCGGCGCTACACAGCGCTGCCTCGCCCTCTGCCCACAGCGCCTGCCGCCGCTCATCGCCCTGGATGTGTAAAATGCTGTAGTGTTACTGTGTGGTGATCCACAAAAAAGGTTGCGATGTGCATTTCAGACACGATATCAACGGAGCAAACCACCCATTTTGAATGAATGATGAGCAAATTATTACACTATCACATGATATATTAGAAAGGCAAAAAATTTTCATAACCGTTGATCCAATCAAGTAGCACTCTACGATGGTTAACACTTAATTGTGGATTGAATCTCGATCCTTGTCCTTTCAGAAAAGCCCTTCATGTAATTTGTTATTGTCATCAAGACACAGTGCGTAACTGCACTATAATGTTTTAGTGTCGATCTTGATTCCTTACAGTAAATGTATGAGCTAAATTATGTGAATAGGTTTCAGCGCACGTTCTAGCAACACAGACACACTGCAAGGTTCGTGTCTTCATGTCTCATTTCTACAGCAGATATTTTACATGAAGGAACTATATTAATCATTATGTTCACTTCCTCCGAAAGTATCCCTTAGCATGTGGGTCCTAAGGGAGTAGTAAAATTTCGTATCTATGGAGATCAATTCGAATTTCTTCAAAGGCGTTTGTATAGTGAAGCAAAGAAGACATCTAATACCATTTCCATAATTTGGAGTCGACCTTTCTGAAGGACTTATTGTATAAAGCTTTTCTTCTGGTTCCGTTAAAGAGTTTCTTCTTGCAATCTGCAGCGTATAAAGTAAAATAAAACAAAGTAAAATGAAATACCATCCCCAAAAGCACGATCTCCACCCAGGATTAGAACTGCCGTCTCAAAGCACAGTTGCATCGCGAGACACGAGCAGAACCACACAGCCAACGACACGCTGGCGCCAAGTGCCCTCAGTGTCTCACATATTCAATGCTGAGATTCTAACGCATCGCGAAAATTAACCTGAAAGTCACCTACACGAATAACTGCATTCCTTGAGTGTAAAAGTTAAATTTCTGTCTCTCATATGACATGGGCATCGTACAGCATGAGTCATGAAAGTAGAAGAGGAATGTCAAGTGAACTTAGCAGGACAATTCAGTACCACTTGCGGAAGTAACTGCACTGTCACGGTGTTGCCAAATGTTAGCAACGATGTTGCCAGTTCTTAGCTGCACTAGGAAGACCAGTGTAGTGATAAGCGACGCGAAATCGCGCCCGTCTCATACGGGCTTCTAGAGGGGAGTCGCGGAATTTGATTAATACGCGGCGCTATCTCCTGGTAGTTTCCAGCGTCACACTTAGGATGCAAACATTTAATTCGTCTAATGAGGCCGAAACCAGCGTTTACAGCATTAGGGTATAATTTCAGCAAATGACTAGAGAAGACAGAAATACTCATATTGTGCTTGCAACATACGACAGGTAAAATACTGAGCTATATAAACTTCCATCACGATTACTGTCCTCCTCCCCCTCAAAAAAGAAGACTAACACAATTACAATGTGACAAACACTATTTTTTTTTCATGAAAAGTTACTGGAAATGAACGTCCCCTATCCGTCACTAAACAGTAAGGTATCAATCACTTCGAATCTTGAAAGCGACAGCCCTCAATATTCTCAATCTTACAAACAGCTTGCCTCAATTGGCTTTTAGCCATGCTGCACTAGCAAATGTCATCATAAGGAAATTCTTCAGTCCGAAAGGAGACAACATCATCGAGAAATGCTGATTAATTCATGACTTAACCTCATCGACTTTCTGTGAGAGCTTTTTGTTACAAAGCGTAAACGTAGCGTAAGTTTTTTGAAGCTTTACAGCATTAGGATATAATTCCAGCAAATTTGTTGAGAAGTTAAAAACACTGATATTGAACTTGCAACATGCGGCAGGTCAAAGACTGAGATTTGTAAACTTCTGTCATGATTACAGTTTCACCCCTCCCCCCCCCTCCCAACAGAAAAAGACTAAAACTATAACGTTGTTAGATTGCGACAAAAGGTAATTTTTTCATGAAAAGTTACTGGGAATGAACATTGCCCCATCCGTCTCGAAAAACTTCGCATTTCTAAAGCGACTGCGTTTCAAAATGCAGCCTTGCGGCCGTACAAGTAAAATTTTATGTATTCTACGTGAATTTAGAAATGTGTTGGTTTGTTTGAAAGACAGAAGAAATTTAGTTAACTGGTTATTTGTGCAACACATTAATTAGTTCATTTGATGATTCAGAAGACAGGATATTTAAAATTACGGCCATGAACACAGATACTAATCTGTATATGTGGGAAATGTGCAATTCTGATGTTTTTCATCTGCAAACTAGACTACTAACCAGCTTATTGATTTCGCAGTGTTACAGCCTTGTTGGGCCAACAAATGATGATGAGAATCCGAACCCACGTGTCTAATGGATTCTTCGAATGTTGCCACCCACGACTTGCTTGTGTTGTTTTTAGTATCTGTCATCACGATGTTAAACCAACAGAAACTATTACAAACTGTTCGCCTACTTTCTCCTATTGTCCTATATTCTTACTAGTCTCTTGGCCACATGGGAAAGAACACTTTTGCGAATGAATTAATGATGATAATGGTGGAAATAATGATAGTAATCAACGTCGTTTACCGTATTACAGAAGAATGATAACGATTACAATAACAATAGAAAATGTCTATCTCTTGGTTGACATACTGCAATGAGTTTTGGTATTTCGTTGCTGAATACCGTTTAGGACATTTTTCAGAGGATAAAAATAGACCTGAAGCCACACACATCACTAGTACAGCGATATATCACTAATAAACTATTTTTGCTGTAGATCAAGAGACGAGAAGGGTGCCACCGTGCTTAAATGAGAGTAGTGGTTCATTTGTCTGACATTTGTTGGTAGTTAATCAGTTAATACAGACAATCCCGACATAAAACACAAAATTGTTTGCAATTTAAGCGGGGGTCGACCTTCCTGCGAGCAAAAATTTAATTCAGCATAACAGAGTATATAAATGCAAAGACTAATCTCATATCCTCATGAATATTGGAAAATACATCGAATGCTGGAACTGAGGAAACGGTTAGAGTTGCCTCTTGTCGGAAGCAATACTGCTAAGAAATAGGAAGGACTTCTTGGGCATCCCACAATATCTTCATTCCTACAAACAGCATGCTTCAACTGGTTTTAGTCATGCTGCGCTACCAAAGCCCATTCTAAGTAAGGCTTCAGTTCGAAAGCAGACAACAGCACTGAAAAATGCTGATGAATAGATGACTTACCCTCAACTTCCGGAGAGAGTTTCTTTTAACAAAACGAAGAAAGTGCGAAACGACTAGTTTCTCGAAAGTTCCTACGGACTGTTGTCCCATAAATGGACATATATACGTTCAGTCTTCTCAAACGCGGCTCACATTCCAGGAATAACCAAAATGAGCATCTGGCATGTGCCGTACTAAGAGCAGCTATTACGCAAGTTTTTACCGATAATCATATAATTGACCAGTCGGCTTTTGCTGCAGAATATAGCGACTTCTATTAGAAACCCCGATAAGAAACTTTTCTTCGTATAGTGATGCTCCTGTTTAGATGAATTATAATGTTACTGTTTAATATTCCTTAAGAAGAACTTTTAGCCTTAAATATTTTTATCTTTTCAGGTGAATCAAAGTAATTGTAATAATTAGTTTCCCTTCAAATTACTCCATTCATTGTTTGTAAACTAATTGCAACCGCCAAAGTGAAATTGTCCTATAAACCAAACCGTGTGCTTACTTTAGGTCTAGCGACCATGGGCAGAACGCTTCCATCTGAAATATCTCCACGAAAAGCAGAGAAGCGGACGGTCCTCTGTCATAGTAGAGTTCGGCTCGGGTAGCCGGTCTTCTTGAAGAAAGAAATCGTATCTAAGAAACTTGCCTATTACTTTTATTTTTCTCCTGTATTTATAATTTTTCAGGCTTATATTCGCCTTTACTTCACACAAAATAATGAGATATATTTTTCTTGCTAGTAGCTACATTTGGTCGTTTCCGACCGCATGACATTTACCGTTGTCACTAGATGGATCATACTTTGTCGATCCCAGATTTCACGTCGATAGAAAAATGTGCTTCACATCATTTATTTCGCAGGAGGCGGTTGTATTTTTACCATTGGTATATTTACAAGTGCGAATATTGTTCGTAACCGTAAATAGTTTGCTCTTGCTGTTCGTCTCCTTATTGAACATATTTTTCCCTATAATTCTCCTCGTGAAGTGGATGAACTGCTGTGCTTTATTATTGTTCCATTAGTTTTTATTTCAAGTTGAACTTCGAATTTGTATTTTTTTTACCGTTACATTTGTTTGTTCAATATTTTTTACAGTATTGGAGATCAACAAGTTCTCATATCCTGTAACATAAGCGTGTTAGAGCTAATGTATAACAGTCAGTTTTGTCTTGTTTCATCCGAAAACTTTCTCTCAAAGTGTGGAACACTTCTTTTGACGCCCTTCATTTGAAACCGATATGTAGGCAGACAACATTCACGGATTACTCATTTATTAACTTCATTCATAATGATAATTTGGATCAGATTTATTTACAAATTTTGTACTCAGGCCATTTAATTTTTGTAATAGTGGTAATTACAGCCTTCGCATTCTACGGCATCTGTTCTAAATAAATGAAAAAGAGATATGCCAATACGTTTATTTACTAGCTTTTAACAAGCAACAGTGCAATTGATTTCCTTAATACTGTTTTAAACCGCGGCACAATTCATCGACCAATTTTAATTTTAATCCTTGTAATACGTGTTTATTAGGTTGCTTTATTGTCTATTATGTGTTTGTTACAAATTTTACAATTGATTTTATACTAACGATAGGCTAGAAACTTAATTAACGTAAAGCAGAACCGTGTGACAATGCAATATTTATTCGAATTCGTTTTTGCTACGGAGCGAGTTGGTGCATTGGTAACACACTGGACTCATATTCGACTGCACGGCGTTTCGAATTGGCCTTCGGCCACTTGGATTTGAGTTTTTCATGATTTTGCTGAATACATTTAAGCAGGGTACGGCCGATTTCCATCCCCATCCTTATCATAACAATTCGAGCTTCTGCTTCGATCTAATGTCGAGAGGACGTTAAATCGTAACCTTTCTTCTTTCTTTCGTGTCTCGTGTGCAATAGAGCTTACTTTGTTTATGTTACCGTGTGTTGGTACAAATTCTACAGTTCATTTCAAACCAACTTCCCACTGAACAAGAGACCTTGAACTTTCAACTTACTTAGAACTGGCTGACACTGCTACATTAACGCCATTTCTTAATTGGTGTGTGGTGGAGGGCACTTTTTATACAACTGCTGGTTCCTCCTGTTTCTCTTCCAGTCGTGAATGGTTCGCCGTTAAAACTATTTCTGATAAGACTTAGTGTGAGTTCATATCGCCCTGTTTTTTACCTTCGCGATCTTTCCGTGACTAATACGTAAGACGGGTCAGGTGAAATAGAAATAAAACAAATTTATCGAATGTCTCTGTAGTGTTCTCATCAATACGTTTGACATTGAAAAATTCCACACATACAAAATGTGTAAAATAATAATTTTAATGAAATATTTATATAAACGTGATTTTAAAATAGACTGACGTATAACGTAACTTTTGTCCACTCGAAAATTGCTACCGCATTAAAGATACTTCCAAAAAATTTTCGAATTTTTAATAGCTATGACAGTCATCACAGTAACACTGGAACATAAAGTGTTCTTGCTTCATGAGTAATGCTAGCACCAACTTGAAGGATAATTTATTTCATTAACTTTCTGAAGTCGATAAGAGATATGACGCGGTGGCGGCAGCCACGCTCGTTTCGGTAAATGCGGCACACCGAGTGAGCAAAGGCGCGCGAGGGAAGAGATAGTTGTCGTTCTGAATAGACGAAGCCATCAAAAGGAGTCTAACAGATGTTCGGTAGACCTCCCCGAACTTACGCGTTTTGACTGTAACTTAAGAAATAAATGAAATTCACGAACATTGCAATGGTTAGTAAATTAAACTCGTCCGCTATTTGCCAACGATACCGATCGAATGATAATCTATCGACGTGAGATACCTGGCACCTGAAAGTCGCCGTTAAGTTTGTACTCTTAAACCTGTCACCGCGCTGTAGTGAGCAAATTCAACTAAAACTAGGTCTGCTACGCATCCGGCCATCAGACTACGTAACATTTTATGAAATCAACGAGGCAGGCAACAGTAAGGTTCGGAATCTATTAAGCACCTCAAGAATGTGCTCAAAATAAGTCTTGGATTCAAATGGAATGCTATTTAACGTATCAAGATGTTCTATCAATAACAGGTCGCATGTAATTTCCATATTGACCTGCGGACAATTTATTTTATCAGGTAGCAAACTGGACGGATTCTGGACAAAATTTGAGTATTTAGGAAGACTTTTCTGCGACAAAATGTGAGTAAAGTAAACATAACGGTAATCCCTACCTAGGATTCAACCATAAACCGAGAAACAAAACTGGAAATACGCTCAATGAGGTATTCATCGATATGTTTTTCCTCTTTTAAAATAGCTGGCCACGTGGCTTATATGAAATTTGGAGAGCACAGTGTCTCGAGCCTGAGTGGAATTACGGATCCTAACATGCAGGACGCCAGCTACAAAAACTCGTTCATCAGGCCACCAATGTAATCAACATCGTAGCTAGGGCCTAATGTTTCACAACTTTGGCATCATGTAGATGTGAGTCTGATTTGTAATTCTGCAGTCACTTGACTTTTTCTAGTCACCCCCATTAAATATTTTGAAAAATTAATGTCAGAATATGCACATTGTAGTAGTTAACTGAATTTGTGTTCATACATTAACTACTCCTACTCTCTTTCACGTTGTGAGCAACCTGCCTCAGCTGTGAGTAAATCAATGAGGTAGGGTTTACAGCAGTAATGTCTAGCTGTATAGAACTTTCTAAAAACCTAGCTCTTTTCGAAATCAGATCAGTTTTGTTGCAAAAGCTGGATATTATCAATTCGTCTCGTTACGTCTTTAGTTTATCCGCTTACTGTCAAACAAAACCATTCGTGTCAACTGTCTCCTGGCAACTTCACAGCAGATGTCATAGGCACCTACTTCAAGAAAATCAAGTAACAACACTAAAAAAACGAAAGAACATTTTCTTAAATAAATTTCTCTATTGTTCTAAAATGATAGAAAAACTTTAAATATTGATAGAACAAATTATTTGTAAATTAATCAAATGTTGTCATCCCATAAAGTAAATAATAAATTCTGAAGCCGCGTCAGGTATTTTTTAAATTATTAAAAAAATTTTTTTATTAAGATCCTTGCTTTACACGTCTACGACCGTTAACACGTTTTTAAAAATCCACATCTTTACATGTTAAATTTTTTCATATGAAAATTCATTACAGAGACCCAAAGTTCTAATTGCTTTCATCTGTCATTGGAATAAAATTTCATTAAATATGCCGGATATATTGAAGCAGTCCAACAGAAATTATCACTGTCATTCAGAATAAAAACCAAGAACGTTAAGCTGTGGAACAAATAGTCGCATAATTTTGTTAACTGTATTGTCCATGAAACCAGTAAATCGCCGACGAAGTGAAGGTGTACAAATCAAACAAGACCGTCCATAGAATCGAAGAAACCGATAGATGACGGATTCGTATTTTGTTCATCTTTGCATCAAGTATTACGGAAAGGTTTTGTTTCAGCTACAAGAGGACTAAATTCAAAACATGCTTGTCCAAACATGATTTGATTATAATAATCCATCGATGCTTTGGGTATATTTCCAAAATAGCTGCTCATTTAGGTATAATTCTTTGAAACTGAGACGTGTATGACAACACTCAACGTAGATACAGTCCGTCTTCGGTCAACAGTGCCGTAGTATCATTGGAGAAAATGATCGTTTGCGCTAAGTTTACGCTTTGTAACAAAAAGCTCTCACAGAAAGTCGATGAGGTTAAGTCATGAATTAATCAGCATTTCTCGATGATGTTGTCTCCTTTCGGACTGAAGAATTTCCTTATGATGACATTTGCTAGTGCAGCATGGCTAAAAGCCAATTGAGGCAAGCTGTTTGTAAGATTGAGAATATTGAGGGCTGTCGCTTTCAAGATTCGAAGTGATTGATACCTTACTGTTTAGTGACGGATAGGGGACGTTCATTTCCAGTAACTTTTCATGAAAAAAAATAGTGTTTGTCACATTGTAATTGTGTTAGTCTTCTTTTTTGAGGGGGAGGAGGACAGTAATCGTGATGGAAGTTTATATAGCTCAGTATTTTACCTGTCGTATGTTGCAAGCACAATATGAGTATTTCTGTCTTCTCTAGTCATTTGCTGAAATTATACCCTAATGCTGTAAACGCTGGTTTCGGCCTCATTAGACGAATTAAATGTTTGCATCCTAAGTGTGACGCTGGAAACTACCAGGAGATAGCGCCGCGTATTAATCAAATTCCGCGACTCCCCTCTAGAAGCCCGTATGAGACGGGCGCGATTTCGCGTCGCTTATCACTACACTGGTCTTCCTAGTGCAGCTAAGAACTGGCAACATCGTTGCTAACATTTGGCAACACCGTGACAGTGCAGTTACTTCCGCAAGTGGTACTGAATTGTCCTGCTAAGTTCACTTGACATTCCTCTTCTACTTTCATGACTCATGCTGTACGATGCCCATGTCATATGAGAGACAGAAATTTAACTTTTACACTCAAGGAATGCAGTTATTCGTGTAGGTGACTTTCAGGTTAATTTTCGCGATGCGTTAGAATCTCAGCATTGAATATGTGAGACACTGAGGGCACTTGGCGCCAGCGTGTCGTTGGCTGTGTGGTTCTGCTCGTGTCTCGCGATGCAACTGTGCTTTGAGACGGCAGTTCTAATCCTGGGTGGAGATCGTGCTTTTGGGGATGGTATTTCATTTTACTTTGTTTTATTTTACTTTATACGCTGCAGATTGCAAGAAGAAACTCTTTAACGGAACCAGAAGAAAAGCTTTATACAATAAGTCCTTCAGAAAGGTCGACTCCAAATTATGGAAATGGTATTAGATGTCTTCTTTGCTTCACTATACAAACGCCTTTGAAGAAATTCGAATTGATCTCCATAGATACGAAATTTTACTACTCCCTTAGGACCCACATGCTAAGGGATACTTTCGGAGGAAGTGAACATAATGATTAATATAGTTCCTTCATGTAAAATATCTGCTGTAGAAATGAGACATGAAGACACGAACCTTGCAGTGTGTCTGTGTTGCTAGAACGTGCGCTGAAACCTATTCACATAATTTAGCTCATACATTTACTGTAAGGAATCAAGATCGACACTAAAACATTATAGTGCAGTTACGCACTGTGTCTTGATGACAATAACAAATTACATGAAGGGCTTTTCTGAAAGGACAAGGATCGAGATTCAATCCACAATTAAGTGTTAACCATCGTAGAGTGCTACTTGATTGGATCAACGGTTATGAAAATTTTTTGCCTTTCTAATATATCATGTGATAGTGTAATAATTTGCTCATCATTCATTCAAAATGGGTGGTTTGCTCCGTTGATATCGTGTCTGAAATGCACATCGCAACCTTTTTTGTGGATCACCACACAGTAACACTACAGCATTTTACACATCCAGGGCGATGAGCGGGGGCAGGCGCTGTGGGCAGAGGGCGAGGCAGCGCTGTGTAGCGCCGCCACCGCTGCTGCCGGCGAGTGGGCCGCGGAGAGCTCTGCCAAGTGCTGCGGCCAGGGGCGGCGATGTTATTGGGCCGAAATGTTATTAACAGTGTATAAAAAAGTGAAATGCGTTACGCATATGCTCCCCCTACACATGTGGCATCAGCAACACGAGGGACGTGGAATTAAAATTTTTGTCAACAGGCGGTTTCGACCACTCAGACTCACACGTGCACGCCAAGCACTTTACCGCGAGTCCACGGACGTAGCTGACAGAGACGTCTTCTAACTGCACGTAAGAAGTACTGTATGAACTCCCGCAGTCTACAGTGTTGCCAGATTGTGCAGATTGCCGGACTTAGAGCGAATCAGCGCGGCCACTTTTATTGTCCCATGTCGCGATCGGCTCGGACTTAGGCTCAGCGGCGGCCGACCGGCGGCCAGGTTTTTTGTCAAAGAGTGTACATCACATTACTGTCGTTTTGTGAATGCTAACGATTGTGACCTAGGTTATTAGATCGAGTTCTCCCTCGTCCTGACACCCCTTCCTTACCGTTTGCAGAAGTTTGAGACCGACGCCCTTGCGGTTTTCACCCCCCGCTGATGGCGTGCTGTCGATTCCTCTCCTCTTGCGAATCGTCTAGCACTTCCAGCGGCTGTACATTGCTTATTATTGGTACATTAGGAGTTGAGAAAAGTGTTATCTCTTTACCGGTCACCATGTTTGTCCACGATATACTCCGAAACTACTCAAATTTATCATCACGAAACTTTGCACTGTGTGTGGTTTGATTTGGTCCATCATGTAAGATATGATGGTTTTCGTCTCGATAAGTAACCTTAGTACTATTTTTGTTTCAAATTAAATGTTGTTATCTAAGTTTGGTAGGAAGCCAAAATTTAGCACCATCTTTTATATTGAAGTCCAGGCCGCTCTGTTGATCAAAATGCTGAAATGTTTGTAACCCTAAGGGGCGAAACTGCTGAAGTAATCGGCCACTAGACTTACAAACAGCTTAAACTAACTTACTCTAAGGTCAACACACACCCATGCTCGAGGGAGGATACGAACCTCCGACGCGAGCGTCCGCACAGTCCTTCATATGGTACCAAGAACCACGCGGCCATTTCCGCATGGCCGTTCGGTTCAATAACGTCGAATGTGCCACGATGTTTTATGCGGACGACACTATTTTATTCTGGAAACGATGACAGATTAGCAGAAAATATATCTAGAGATATACACATCCATTTATATTCCATAGCATTTTGATGAAATATAAAATATTTCGTGCATCTTTTCAATGAATCTATACATTGTTTAGCTTTGCTTACGGGGTGAATGATGTATGATTTTTAAAGAGTAGTTTCTCGACTGTCTCTTTGTAGGTTTATTAGAGCTTCACTTCCAATATGTTTTTCGAAATGAAACTTCCTTATTAGGTCTTCCAAGATTCGCTTCAACGGGTGCAGCAGTTCTCATATCAAACGTATTCTGATTCTTGAAATTACTAACGACATACGTAGAGCGACAAGAAACAACTTCGAGCGATTTCACCATTTCTGCCAGGGAAACATATTCTTGTAATATTTCGCTAAGAGTGACTTTCAAATTCAAAATAATACCTCGAGGGATTTTCGGAAATGATATGCACAAAGGAGCAGAATAAATTTGGACAGACTAAAAAAAAATCCCTTTTAAAATCTGAAATGCTATCAGATGAAATCCGAGCAGATCCTGTAGCAGAATTAGCCCATATCTTCTCGGAATGATGTGACATTGTTCCATTACAACAAGGACATATATAGTCAATTAAATCTTTCGTTTCGTTTGTTTAACCTCACCAGATACGTAGGGATCCCACTACACGTACCGAAGAAATGTAATATGCGACATATTTATTTAATTTTTCAGGTTTTTTGGCTATTGAACCTGGAAATTATGTCTGCAGCACTGATTTAACGTCTCGAAATCAAACTTTTCTTGAAACAATGAGGAGGAAATAATTGGTATACCTAGTTCAGTTGTTTGTATTTGCTACAGACCTCGAATATGGAGAGGACAGTTACACATAGCAGAACTGATACGACATTTTTAGACAAGTTGCTGAACAACCTTCTTTATTTCAAACTAGCAAACTCGGAAACGCTTCGCAGTAGCTAATGTGTATGGGATGTATACAGTAATCTCTTTTTCCCCCTATATCTGTCCCTTCTTTCCTCCTCTATTTTCCTAACGTCTCGTCCCCATTCCTCTGTCCATCTCGTCCTCCCCCTATCTTTTTCCATCACCTTCACACCACTCCCTCTTATCCCACAGCATATCCATCTCCTCTTCCCCCCCCCCTCTCTGCGTCTATTTCGTCCCCCCTTTTTAAATCCATTTCATTCCCACATTCTCTATCTCCACCTTTCCCCCCTCCCCCACCTCTGATCTTGATTGGGA
This sequence comes from Locusta migratoria, assembly GCA_026315105.1. Taxonomy (NCBI): domain Eukaryota; kingdom Metazoa; phylum Arthropoda; class Insecta; order Orthoptera; family Acrididae; genus Locusta; species Locusta migratoria. The sequence goes on along the minus strand of CM048747.1, from coordinate 167,223,063 downwards.
ATAGAAGTCAAAATGGATGGGTAAATCAATTGTAAACGGGTTATTAGAGAGACCTTACGAGCTGATCTATTTGTGAGATTAGTTAGCTTTAATGGCCGAAATGGGTTTGTTGTACGAACAGGTATGATTATAAATTTAGGCATAAAAACAACTTTCCTGTTCTATGTTAAAAATGACTGGGAAAAGGAAAACAAAAATGCACAATGGTGGATTTGTACTTGAACCTATAAAAATGAAAGGAAACTATTTATTTTGAGCCTGGTAATGCTTTGCGGATGGTTGACAAAAGTTGATTTAAAGCCTTCGAAAAAGAATTTACCTTAAAATTTGGTTAAAGCCTCGTTATTCGATAGTATTCGCTCCAAAATATGTCATGTGAAAGGAACTGTTGTACATCTTTCCACCCGCACAGCATACACTACCGACGGTTCTTGGCGCATCTCAAGGCATTGCAATATTTACAAACATTGTTCATTGTTCCGAAACCAACTGATGCATCCGATGCGTAATCGACTGCTTGATCGTGTCTGAACGCCAAACGTTCATTTCTAATCGTCCAACGTGGCCGTCTGCTATGTCTACGATCAAAATTATTTTGTGCGTAAGCTGCAACTGGGTGAATGGAATTCGACTGTGCCCGTTGTTCCAGAGTCATAATGGATCGCGCTTGAGAATTTCTTCCTCGATTTACTTCCAAGCGCTGTTTACGATCTTCGTGGGTCTCATTGACTCTACCACCAGTTAATGGGATTGCGTTGCGCGTACGCAGCCCGATATTACGATGCCGGAATTGTAGCATTGTTCTGAAAAAAATTAAAAAAAATTAACCAAGGAATGTACGCAATTTGTTTGTAACATTTAGAAATACTACGAACTGATATCACCCTATCTCTGCAAAGCTCCAGACGTATAAACACCACCCATAATATCGTGGATGTTTTACCCTTGTGTTCATAACGCCATCTCCCTTTACCTAAACTCCTTGGCGTATTTGTTCGCTCTGTTACAACCTATTTGGTCGCTAAGCGAGTAGCGAATGAATAAGCTGATTGTTGGAGAATCTAGAAAATGATTCGAGCGGGAAACGTACTTTGCTTTTATCAAATTCTGATATTTTCTGGTAGATTTTCCAAAAAATTTCTTTCTTGCAAACCTTGTCCTGAGAATTACAAACAGAACAAAGAAAATATCAGCCTAATCGGTGAAGCCATTCTCGAGTGATGCGCTTTCATACACGCGGCAATTCATTTTTATTAATCTAGATAACGCGCAGGATAACGCACACTGCCAGTTCCCAGAAATATATGATCAAATGGATTGCTCACACGAATACATGTAGATATGTAGATGCAGTAAGGAAAAAAAAACAGACTTTCACTAGGAAACCAACGTTTCAAAAAAAAAAAAAAAAAAAAAAAAAAAAAAAAAAAAAAAAAAAAAAGTTGATAGTAGGAGGAAAGTTCTGTTGTTAGGAAGTAGCCATGGAAGAGGCGTGGCCGGCCGCGGTGGCCGAGGAGGCTAAGGCGCTCCAGTCACGGTCTGCTTGGCCACTACGGTCGGGGGTTCGAATCCCCCCTCGGGCATGGATATTTGTGCCGTCCTAGTTCGTAAGTAGTTCATAAGTAGTTTGTAAGTTTAGGGACTGATGACCCCGTAGTTAAGTCCCATAGACTTTACAAACATTTGAACATTTGATTTTGAAGAGGCGTGGGCCAGATTTTGCAGGAAAAACTAGGTGACAGGTACCAGGTCACAAACGTTTTCAAGCCCAGCGCAGGTCTTAGCCAGGTGGTAGAAGATATAGGTTCCTTGTGTAAGGGTTTCACAAAATCCTTAAGGGGGGACACTGCAATCCATGGAAGTACTTCTTTTTTGGGCTAAGATCAGTGTCCAGTGAGAAGCTCAGGCAGGCAAGTGCTAAAAATGCTGAAAAATCAAATGTTTCTCAGAAAAGTAAAGTAAAAAAATAATGTTAGTACTTTTCAACAGAATATTGGGGGACTAAAGAATAAAACAGATGAGCTTTTGGTTTGTTTAGATGATATAGAAATTGAAAATGTAACAGATATACTATGCCTGTCTGAGCATCACATTGTCACTGGTATGGAAAATATGAAACTTGAAAGTCAGTAGCGAATTCCTCGTTAGCGGAGTAGTGTTATCTGCCGCTGCCTATTGCTATCACTGCCCATTCGCTGTTATGAAGTGTTTCCGCTCCTCACACGAGTGTAGCCACTGAAGAGCGCGAGCACGTGATTTGTTACACAACAAGGGCACTTCACTTTGCTGTTCACAGAGGCAGATCAATGTGGTGAACCGGCGTACATTTCACAACTGACGGCGGCTTTTGTCTATGCAGGCTTCCCTGCTTCCTACGGGAAAGAAAATGCACACAACTGCACGCGGATAAGCAGATAAAGTGTACGTCATTACTGGCTGTTTCCTGTGTTTAACGAACACTAGGGTGGTCCGAAGTGACAGTGTCTAAATTATTGCGTGCGACAAGCGTGATAACATCTTCTGACCGCTATAGCTGTGTGACGCAATGTTGTAGGCCCGCCGCCATCCTACCCGTAGTTCTACTTCGCTGGACGATTCGATGGTCTATTAATATAGATAAAATAGCTATTATTGTGAGGCTCACTATAAAAAGGCCGCATATAAGATCGTAGACTACATTATAAGAACAGGGATTTGGATTACAATTTTATGAATAAATAAAGGAAAAATCTACACGTGTGCTTCCTTGTTGTATAAATGCGCGAACACAAAAATTTGAAGTACCCATCTTGAATGTTAATTATACAAGGAAACCTATGAAAATTATATAGGGACTGTGCCACAGATGCACACAAAACAAAAATCACGTGTGCGCGCACGTGTTAAGATTGGTTAAAGGAATTATAAGTTCTCGTATGTAAAGGGGACGTTAGTCGACGATTCGTCGCGAGATCTAAGAGTCATCTAGCGGTAGAAATAGTGAACATAATGTCGACCGTGTTGTTAGCACTAACGGTTGCAGAATAACGTTACTTCTCGCCGTCGCTATTTTTCGTGGTTATGGTGTATCGCCCCAAATTTGCGACTGGATAGGGGATTTCCTGTCAGAGAGGACACAGTTTATAGTAATCGATGGTAAGGCATCGACTAAAACAGAGGTGATATCGGGCGTTCCTCAGGGTAGTGTTATTGGTCATCTGCTGTTCCTTATTTATATAAAAGATTTGGGAGAAAATGTAAGCAGCTCTCTTAGGTTGTTTGCAGATGACGCCATGATTTACCGTCTAGTAAAATCATCTGAAGATGAAAACTAACTGCAGAAAGATCTAAATAAGATATGACTATGGTGTAAAAATTGGCAATTGACTCTAAATAATACGAAGTGTGAAGTCGTTCACATGAGTACGAAAAGATTTCCGTTAAACTTTGTTCACGAGATAAATCAAACGTGAAGGCCGTAAACTCCACAAAATATTTAGGAATTTCTATTACCTCAGACTTAAACTGGAAAGAATAGGTAGATAATGTCGTGGGAAGGGCGAACCAGAGACTGCGTTTTATTGGCAGAACCCTTAAAAGATGCAACAGAGCTACTAAAGAGACTGCATACACCACGCTTGTTAGTCCTTTTTTGGAGTATTGCTGCCCAGTGTGGATCCTTATCAGGTAGGTTTGATCGAGGACAACGGAAGAGTTCAAAGAAGGGCCGCTCGTTTTGTATTGTTACGATGCAGAGGAGACAGCGTCACGGAAATGATACAGGATCTGGGATGGGAATTTTTACAACAACGGCGCTTATCGCTGCGGCCTCGTCTACTTACGAAACTCCAATCACCAACATTATCCTCCGAATGCGAAAATATAATATTAACTCCCACCTACATAGGTAGAAATGATCATCAGAATAAAATACGAAAAATCAGAGCTCGAACGGAGAGATTCAGATGTTCCTTCTTCTCGCGCGCTATTCGAGAATGGAATGGGAGATGAATAGTATAACGGTGGTTCGATGAACCCTCTGCCAGGCACTTAAATGTGATTTGCAGAGTATCCCATGTAGATGTAGATGCGTATTATCCTGAAAGAAGAACATGGTGTATATCTGTTGCTGGCAGTTCCTAAATTAGAACAACTTCATTTTGAATACCTAGGACTTCCTATTTCCCTTGCTTAACTGGTCAAACCAATTAGGATATCAATTATATATCTAGCTTCTGAGCCCTACTTGGGTTTCCGCTCCCCCTGCCCACTACCAATCCCTACAGATCCTTGAGCGCCACGCCCTCATTCTCGCCTACCGTATCCCACTCCCATCCCCCATGCAGATCCTGTACGACCTTATTCCCTTCCCACACCTTCAAAAGTTCCTTGAACTTCTCCGCCTCCGTTATGTTTCCCGCAACTCGACTACCAACACCCGCTCGTCTCCCACCTCTTGCTGCACCCTGGACCTCTGCCACACCGTTACATTGCCATCCCTCCGTCCCTTCACCTTCACACTCTTCATATCCTCTCCATAGGTAACTTCCGTCATCTCTCCATCCCGGATGGCACCCACCATCCCGACATTTACCCATCCTTTCAATCCTAGTCATTCCCCATTTTTGTATGCCCCTCTCCTCCCCCCACCAATTCCTCTTCCTCCCACTCTTGGCTCTCCCCTCCCTTCCCCCCCCCCCCCCAATGAGTCCTTGTACCATCCTCTCCCAACTCCCCTCCTCTTCCCCTCCCGTCCTTTCTCGCCATGCCTCCCCTTCCTTCTCCGACCCCTACGGGGAACCTGTACCTTCACATTTTAAGTGAACCGTTTAGTGATAGTACCAGTGTTCTGTGTTACAAGTGGTTTTATAACGTCAGCAACCACCGAATAGGCAGAATTTGTGTTGGTATGTTTTTTAAATTATGCAAACGTCGTCCTCTATGGTTCTCCAATTCAGTGTTTTCAATCTCCATGGTTTTTAATAGCTGAATATGTCTGATTTTAACCATTGTGGCTTTTTAATTCCGAATATGTGTATGACTACTCAGTGGTATGTAATTTTTTCCATTTTTTATTTATTTATTTATTTATTTATTTATTTTTTATTTTTTTGTATTCTGGGAATGTTTTTAAATTCTGCGAGTTATTTTCTCCATTTCATGTTTCAATTCAACTTGTCCGACACTATTGTACTATTGGCTGAAGAGCAGCACTGAAGCTGCTGCCAGCCTATTGGAGTGTCCCAAAGTGTAACTTGAAGGACCTGGACCAGACTTCAGACAAGGGGAACAGTTAAAAGAAGGAGAGGCCAATATCTTCTACTGGTAACATCAGCAAGAGATGACCGTGCTCTCCCGTTTACGGACCGTCGAGACAGGAGGCTGAATGCAACTCAGCTCAACGCACTTTCCAGACGGCAACCATACGGGCAATATCAACACAAACAATCTGATATCACCTTCGTCAATGTGGCCGTTAAAAGTAGACATTCAAAGATTACTTGACAGTTCTCAAACATAGAGCGACAAGATTCCAATGGTCTATCTTCATACCTTGCTAGAAACCACTGATCTGTAAATCAAACGGAAGAAACCGGCACATACTTAATGTCCATTATTGTCTTCTGAAGAAGCGAAATTTGTTGACATCCAAAATTAATTTAAATATTAGGAAGTCCTTTCTGAAAGTATTCGTCTGCAGTGTAGCATTGAATGGGAGTGAAACGTGGACGATAAGGAGTTCAGACAAAAAGATGATAGAAGCTTTTGAAATGTGGTGCTACATACGAATGATGAAAATTAAATGGGTAGATCATATAACTAATGAGGAGGTGCTTAACAGTATTGGGGAGAAAAGGAGATTCTGGCATATCCTGACTAAGAGAAGGGATGGATTGGTGGACACATTCTGAGACATGAAGAGATTGTCAACTTAGCATTAGAAGGAAGTGTGTGGGGTGAAAATCAAAGAGGGATACCGAGGGACGAATACAGTAAGGATGTAGGTTGCCCAACGTATTCTCACATGAAGAGACTTGCACAGGACAGAGTAGCTTGTAGAGCTGCATCAAACCAGTCTGCGCACTGAAGACCACAACAAAAACAACAACATTGTCTTGTATATGGAACACCGATGCGTGCAGAAATTCTACGTGTGCCCGTTGAAGGGCTACGTTCTATCAATAATACCTTCAACGTCATCCAAAAGCCAGTACATTTTCACCTTCGAATGCAATCTGACTGCCGCGCATGATTCGCCGTGCGTTCTGAGGCGTCTTGCTACGAAGTTCACTTCTGCTCCCCGTCTGAGGTTTGAGTCCTCCCTTGGGAAAGGGAATGTGTTACCGTTAGAATAAGTTAGTTCAACTGTTTTGTAAGTCGAGGGACTGACGACCGCTGTAGTTTGGTCCCAAAGCTTTACAAGCATTTGAACATTTGGTTATTTGCAATACGACTGCTGGGTACTTTACCAGTGTCAGGTGGTAAATTGAACACACAAGTAAACTGTATTGATTCTGGGAGTCTGCTGTTAGGAAACAGCGTTTCGATTACAAAACCCACATGCAGATACCTTATCAGCATACTCAGCATGCGTAAGTACGTGCGGTATTTTTACATAACATAGGACAGTATACTTGACCAAAAATTCAAAATCAAAACTTCAGTGTAAACTAAAGCATGACTTCAAAACGTGAACATCAACACTTCACTGCAGAAATTTGATAAATAAGTCCATAATAACGCATAGCAATCGATGTACCAATACAAGTACTCAACTATATCAGTGTACTCAATAGAAAGTGGGACCGCGGCTGAGTGGCCGAGTGTATTGAGGCGCTATGCTCCGATGCGCGATACCGTTCCCCGTCGTGGTGTTCGAATCCCCCCTCGGGCATGGACGTTTGTGCTGTCTCTAGTATTAGTTCATAAGTAGAAGTTTTGGGACTGATGACTCCGCAATCATGACCCACAAGCTTAACAAGCATTTGAACAATTTCTTAAAATAAAAATTGGACACTTGTGGTATGATATTTTTGTTGCAACTAGTTTGTACTACCACGTCCTAAAATATTTACTATTCCAACAGAAACACCCTGTATAGGTTCCTCGTACGTATAAATGTTTGTCAAGCTTATGGGACTTAACTGCGGGGTCATCAGTCCGAAAACTTACAAACTACTTGTGAACTGGCTTATACTAAAGACAGCAGAAAAAGCCATACCCGAGGGGGGGATTCGGACCCCCTATGGGGAACGGCCTCGCGCATCGGAGCACAGCGCCTCAACGTGCTCGGCCGATCCGCCGCGGCTCGTACGTATACCTCACGAAAATACCATGAGAATAAAATTAGAGAAATTAAAGCCCAGACGGAGGCTTAACGTCAGACTTCCCTCCGCGAACTATATACGACTGTAGCCGTGGATGGCGGATGTAAAAATGGTGCACGAAGAAACCTCCGACACACACCCACACACACCCACAAAGAGAGAGGTTGTTTGTGGAGTATAGACATAGTTACGTTGTGGTGTCGACTTGTCGCAACGTTTCGACGATTTCCTACTCGTCATTTTGGGTCTGAAGATAACGAGCAGGAAACGCAACAACACGACACAACGATTTGTATTAAAGACACTAGATAGACCAGTTCACCAATGACATTCTTCGAGGAAGCTTGCAATCTCGCACACGACAGTACGCTTATCAACAAACTTTAAATTCCGCAAAATACCTGAGTAGCCCCACCCCTCGTAACGTTCTACCTGAGTGGCTCAATCTGTTCAGCGCTCTCTCTCCCTTACCACCCCTTCAGCTCATCGCGTGACGTCCAGCGCTCGCTAGTTTTGAAACGCCGTAATGATGCCACCTTCTTGGATTGTCTCTGTATTATAACTTTCTTTACAATTTGTAAGCAATGGCACAGTGCAGAATGTTTGTGTTATTTGTTATCCGTAAACTTTAGCCGAGGTGGAGTGAGAGAGCGCCCTAAGGCGCCTAGCCGCAGAGCGCACGGTCGCTCACCGACGGAGGTTTGTGTCCTCCTTCGGGCTTGGTTGTGTATATTGTCCTTAGCATAATTTAATGTAAGTGACTTAAGTCCCCTCAGCAGTTAAGTTCCTTATATATACTGAATCAGCAAACTTTTGTGAATACAAGTAATTTTTGAAGTAGTAGTTTCAGCGTCTTCAGTGTGGTCTTATGGTTAGAAACAAAGATACAAAAGTAGAAAGTTGATGGTTCTGGTCCAGGAGCTCGATTATTGTTCTGTTGCATCTTTGCAGTTTTGGTTACGCCGTTAATCATTCGATTCTAGAAAATTCACTACTCTAGCTCCTATATTTCTCATTCACGGTCAAATTCGAAAGACTGTTAAGTTTAACTGTGAAGTATGTGTCAATTTCCTCATATTATTTTCACTGTATGTTTACATACAGCCAAACTGTATTGTGCAGTTGCCGCTGTTATGGTACAGATTTAAATGTATAATGTGAGAAAATTAAATCGGTATTTATTTTGTTGTTAGAGAAATCGTGTTATCAAGATCGTTTGGATATGTTTTGAAAACGTTTACAACTGAGAGATGTAGGCCTACATTGATTCTTGTTTGACAAGTAAATAATACAAAATCTGTCGATAAATTACAATTTTATGGTGAACATAGACACTACCGAAACTAATAACTGCCTTGGTTTAGCAATGTTTATAACACTCACAAATGTTAAATGGATATTTTGTCACGCAAAATTTCGATTTATGTTGCGAGAATGTTAATCTTAAACAAACTAGTAGTGTCTAAGAAAGATAACTATATAAAACGCTACTAGCCTGAAAATACTATTAGGAAATCTACTTTAGATTACAATGTTTCTATTTAGTTAATACACGCTTCTCAGAATCGTATTTGTAAACACAATGTACTTGAAAATTTCAGCTATTTGCGTTAGGAACTGTTGATTGCCTAGTTTATATTAGTAAAATCTCCGCGACGTTCACTTTTTTGTTGCGATTTGTCAGCCTGTAGTGTTACCCGCCTGATTGATAGTAGGTTGAAGATTTTTAAGGGGAGCAATCAGCATGGTAATCAGACAGTGTATCATACACAGTCGCGACACTCAATGCTGTGAAAGTTGACACTAGCACTCCTAGCGGTGGGCAAGGCACAGTAAGAGTAATGCTTGTTTATAATTAGTTTCCTACGTAATTAACCAATTACAGTTTGTAATTTTTGCGTTGAGTGCATTGGTAAAATATCGAGACACATAAATAATCGTAGAATAAATGTAAAATAGCCGAATTTCAATGATCGAGTGATATAAACCACAACTTATTCATGAGACAATATTTACGAATATGTTTATATCTGCTGAAAGTAATACGAGTATATAATATAAAAATTCGAGAAACATGAATTTCTTTGACGGTCAGTTCTTACATGAGCGGCACGTGTAACAATTCCGTATGGGGTCTAATGATTCGAACACTTTTACAGTACATTCTTCTTTTGTTTAAAATGATATAAATTTGAATGTAATTACTTTTGCTTACAGAACGAATGTCTAGTAGTTTCATGCCATTTGTGGTTCGGATGTAGCAACTATTGTGAATTGTTTTCTTCTGTGTTAGTATTGGTTTTTCGATGTTTAATTGTCAAATTTGTGAAGATTTTCTTTCAGCTACAGCTGCAGCGGCTGATTTGGAACATGAAATAATGCAGGTATTGCATTTCATATAAGTTTCATACGTTAAACACTTACTGATATGACTGGAATTGTAGTGAGGGAACCTTGACGTATCTGAGTAGAAAACCGACGACTTTCTGCAAAAGGTCGGGTTTCTGTTGTTCATTAGCCACTTTTGTTGTCAACAGAAAATATAATGCTTCATTAAAATGTCGTAGATATCAAGAGAATCGTAAATAAACTATTCTGTAATGTACCGTTTGATACCTTCCAATTGTTCTTAGGAAACTTAATAAGCACAAATGTGGAGTTATTTTGTGGTTATTACCGATTTTCATGAACTACATACAGTCTCTGTTGTAAGAAGTATGTTAGAATCAATTTAAACGATTCTATTCACACTCATCCGATATCATGTGTAGAAATGCACTTGCCAGCCACTTGGAGCGCTGCTTTCGTGGCGTGTAAGAAAAATCAGTGGGAGTGTCGTGAGTGTATATGATTTACTGTGGTCATCAGTGCCCTGTTCCTATCTAATACACTACATCAGAAGACTGAATAACCTAAAATTTAACGCTGAACACCCAGAAGGGAGAACCCAAGTTGTGCAGAGCGACAATGAACGCTTCATGTACAAGGCAGGAGAGGGAAAACACAAAGGGAGTTGTGCAACTGTTTGAATTAACTGGATGATTACAGCTCGCTACTGAGGCTGGCTCATCACAAGGGTAATAAAGCATGAGATCCCTGCACACACTAAAAACCTTCAGTCAGAAGCAGGACAGACTACGCGAAAGTAAGAAACAACTTAAAATGACTAGACGGGTGGAGAGCTGAGATATCATGCTAAGCTGTCCACCAGTATATAGAAAGCCAGTTGCGTGAATCTCTATCTATATAAAAGCGAAAGGACACTCATTCACTCACTGACTAAACCCGATATCTCGAAAACTACTTCACACTTAAAACTGAAACGTGGCAGGAATGTTGTTTATAGGTAAGAAGACGTCAGCTAAGAAAGGTTTTGCGATACGGTTCACAGTTCAGGAGATCTAACGTCATAAACAATTAAAACTTCCCCTTCTTGCGGCAAATGATAGTGTCACTTCATCAGTCAACTATTTGAGAAGGAGAGCACTTAGCAACGTGGAACAAACTTCAAACATAATTTCAAACCTTTAGTAAACTTTTTCTCGCTGACAACCCAAGCAAAATGATGGAAAGGAAAAAAGTTTGTCGCTTACAACTTTTTCGGCGTTCATGCAGTAAAATTACTTCATTTGGCATGACGTAACAATTTATTACTCGTACGCTATTAATTGCATTCACGAGAAATGTTACAGACAGTACACACACGTACTACTGAACGTACGTTCGAAATTTTATCATAGTACGACACACAGTTCATTAGACATGGAGTCATAAACAAGTACGTTCATGAAAAACCGCCTCATCCCACATGACATTTCGATTTATTACGTCTTTCCTACTAATTCTATTCGCGATATATATTTTCAGACGTTTTAAATACATACCACTGGATGTACCTCACAAATAATGTCGTATTACGACATATAGTTCAGGTGGTAACACGTCAAAAACAATGAAAGGCATGAAAATTCGTCGCATGAAGTTGTAATATACTACGTCAGTCTTGTCGACTGACGGGTCGGAGGTTTGAGAGCTTCTTGAATACCGTCTAAAAGGGGGCGTGGCTAAGATCCACGCGATAAGCAGAGGTGATCCTTGTCGAAGATAAACCTATATTATCGAACCATGTGGGATACAAACAGTCATCGATTCCGCAGAGCCACAGTCCATATATCGAGGCTATGAAACTCAACGATATATGGACTGTCGCTCTGTAGAATCGATTGATACGGTTCGATAGTGTAGGTTGATCTTTGACAAGGATCATCTCTGCTTATCATGTGGATCTTAGCCACGCCCCCTTTAGACGGTATTTAAGAAGCTCTCAGACCCCCGACCCGTTTGTCGGCAAGACATTTAGGGGAAAATCTAAGTAGCTCTCTTAGATTGTTTGCAGATGACGCCGTCATTTACCGTCTAGTGAAATCATCTGAAAATCGAAACCAACTGCAGAACGATCTGAATAGGATGTCACTATGGTGTAAAATTGGCAATTGACTCTAAATAATGATAAGTGTGAAGTCGTCCACATGAGTACGATCAGAAATTCGTAAATTTTGTTTACAAGATAAATCAAAGAAAAGTGAAGGTCGTAAACTGTACTAAATAGTTAGGAATTACTATTACTTCAGAGTTACACTGGAAAGAACACATAGATAATGTCGTGGGAAAGGCGAACCAGAGAGTGCGTTTTGTTGGCAGAACCCTTAAAAGATGCGACAGAACTACAAAAGAAACTGCATACACTACGTTTGTCCGTCCATTTTTGGAGTATTGCTGCCCAGTGTGGGATCCTTATCACGTGGGTTTGACGGAGGACATCGAAAGAGTGAAAAGAAGTCCAGATCGTTTAGTATTGTCACGATACAGGGGAGACAACGTTACGGAAATGATACAGGATCTGGGATGGGAATCATTACAACAACGACTCGTGTCGCTGCGGCGTGGGCTACTTCAGAAACTCCAATCGCCAACATTCTCCTCCCAATGCGAAAATATATTGTTGACTCCCACTTACATAGGTAGAAATGACCATCAGAATAAAATAGGAGAAATCAGAGCTCGAACGCAGAGATTCAGGTGTTCTATCTTCCCGCGCGTTATTCGAGAATGGAATGGGAGATAAAATAGTATAACGGTGGTTCGATGAACCCTCTGGCAGGCACTTCAATGTGATTTGCAGAGTATCCAATGTAGATGTAGAAGACTCAACAGACGGACAACCACCGAAGAAGTCCGACGCAGCATCGGACGAAACGTTAGGAAGCAGCAAGATTCCACGAACATGGCCTTAGAATCTAGAAGATCTATACCTACAGTTTAGTAATTGTCACCCTGTATGTGTAACGTTCAGCAGTTGGGTGGAGTATCTTGCCAATGAGCGAAGGATCTGGAGTCCGTTGTGCTGGGACTGTTGGTCGGGATTTGCGCGGGCCTTAGGCTTGTGCAGGCTTTGGCGGCTAGTGTCTGCCGGCTGAGTGGTGTGGCTCGCAGCAGGTGTCGCGAGTGCGGCCTGCGGCCGCGGGGCGCCGGCTTTTAGCGGCGGTCCTCCTCCTCCTCCTGCTGTGCTCCTGCTGGCAGGACATCGATCCGCGGCGCCGCCCCGGGGATTAAGCCGGCACCGGCGCCGGCGCCGCCACTTGTCGCCGCGGCCAGAAAGGCGCGCGCCTCCCGTTGCCCGCACTCTCTCGCCCTGAAAGCCGCTCTCTGCAGCCGGCCGCGCTTTCCACCGCCAGATGGCCAGATCCCGCGTCTACGCAGTTACACTCTGAGAACGCCTCCGCTTCAAATCCTCTAACTCCCTAACGGGAACGGCTCGTTGTTGGAAATTCCGCCGCGTGTTCCCGCGTCGCACTGCAGCCTACTGTCTTCTCGACCTCTTTCGTACACTGTTACGCGGCGTTATAAAAGTACAAAAAAAAAAAAAAAAAAAAAAAAAAGTTTGTAAAGCTTATGGGACTTAACTACGGCGTCATCAGTCCCTAAACTTACAAACTAGTTATGAACTAGCTAATACTAAAGACGTCACAAATATCCATGACCGAGGAGGGATTCGAAGCCCCGACCATTGGTGGCGCTAGGCGTCGGCGACGTCGGCAACCGCCGACGGCCTCGCTCCTGCAGGGGCCTCGCAAAACATTTTTAAAATTTTAGTTTTTTTTCTTTTTTTTTATATTTGAAGTTTAACGGCGCTTTTCAACTGCTTGGTTATGTAGCGACGACCTACATCTAACGTACACTAGCTTAACCAAAGGACAAACACAAAAGCCGTACCCAAGAGTGGGATTCGACCCCAACAAGAGCGACCCGCTCACCATGGTATGACGCCTTAGTGCGCTCGGCTATTCCCCGCCGGCAGCTATTTAGTTTCCCTATTTATTTCCGAATGAGTGCAGCAGTGATGAAATTTTTATTTAAACACTTGAAAAACAACTTCTTCAGTACATTTTAGAAAACAATTTGTAAGTAGTACAGTATATCCAAATGCTTATATAACAATCAGAATCAAGCTCACAGTTAGTCAGTACAGCTTCGGCCGAAAAAAGTTTCTCAAAGTTAAAATTGATTAAGATATAGTTGAAAATCACAATGACACACACCCTCCCAAAAAAATTAATTGCGTTGACAATACTATTAATTAAAGCCGAAACAGCGGCTAGTATTAATTATGCTGTGATTGTTAAAAAATCAGTGAGGCGAGAAGTTTCTCTATGTTAATTTGTGTTTGTTTATTGTAATTTTTGTCACTGCAATAATACTTGTATATTATACTAATAAAAGTTTAGTATAATGATTATTGATGTACAATTCAGCTCATTTTATTTAACATTTTCTTCCTTACTGAAAAAAATGAAAGGGGCCTCGCAAAGATGTGTTCGCCGATGCCCAATTTTCGTCTAGCGTCGCACTGCCCCCGACCGTAGTGGCCGTGCAGACCGTGACTGCCGGCCGAGGGGACTGAGGCGCTCCAGTCACGGTCTGCACGGCCGCTAGGGCCGGGGGTTCGAATCCCCCCTCGGGCATTGATATTTGTGCCGTCCTAGTTCGTAAGTAGTTCATAAGTAGTTTGTAAGTTTAGGGACTGATGATCCCGTAGTTAAGTCCCATAAGCTATACAAACATTTGAATTTGAGACCGTGACTGGAGCGCCTCAGTCCCCTCGGCCTTCGCGGCCGGCTAAAAGCACCAGTACACACACTGTGGGTGTAATGTATCTGAGCAACAGTAAAAATTACTATACAGGGTGTCACACTCAAACTTTCATCCCCAAATATCTCTGGAACAATAGTAGATATTAAAAAAAAACGGTTTGCTCGGTCTTGAACGTACAGCTGCGGCTTATAAAGTAAGTAATATAAGACAGCCTAAAACGTTCACAAATAGTACTTGTATATGTTACAGGCCAAACTAATTCATCCTGTTAACGATAGGAGAAACCAATTTATCCTAGGTCGAATTGGTTTATCCTGGTTAGATTTTACATGTTTTAGGACAAACTGGTACGTTCTAGTCTAGGGTGACCAGATAACACATATTTTAAGGGATCGTCCCTTATTTAGCTTAAGTGTCCTCTTGTCCCGACAAAATAAATACGGGATGTAGATTGTCCTGTATTTTATTAACCGTCCCATATATTTTGAAATAACCTGTGTCAACAAGATGTTTCAGTATTTCCACATATCTTTCATGCATGTTGAAGAACCAAGAGACTTTTCGGACTTTTCTGAAGTGGAATACTAACAGGTGCTTGGTAATATAAAAACCAAATTGCCATTTCTTCGAACCGATTGTTGATAGAAATATCTGGTCACCTTATTCTAGTCTCAACTAATTTTGCCTAGTCGGAACGAATTTAGCTGCCTGCGCGAAGGAAAAATCCCCGAAACAAAAAGAATGAAAACTTCAACTGACAAATCCCATCCGCCAGCTACCATTAGAGACATACCTATTCCAGATGTAGACAAAGGCAGAGGAGACCTACGAAACGTAATTGGAGTTATAATTCAAAAGACTGATGAGGGTCTTTACAAAGTTGGCACCACCAAACATGGCGTACTTGAAAAACATTATTGCATGTATAATTTACGATTTCCCATACTTTTCTGTAAAAAAAAAAAAAAAAAAAAAAAAAAAAAAAAAAACACAACAACATTTGTATTAACTTTCTCTTTTAGGATTGATTTTACTGATTTCGACGTCTGCATTCAGAAATATTTAAATGTGGGAGATATTAACCAGGATATTGAAATATCTTTAAGGACTGCAGCCACAAAACATTTTCTTTCTATCAGGGCAAGGCTTCGTGAAATACCGATGCATGAAAGACTGTGTAACAAACAAATGCATTTGTATGAAAAACAAAATACTGTGCAATTCTAAGTGCCACCAGAGTAAACCTTGCAAAAATAAGTAAGTAAGCAAATTTCAGATATAATGATATCTGTGGATGAATATACTGTAAGTTGATACAGGTGTGAAATTACTGATTCGTTAATAAATAACTTTTATAAATCACATTGACTATTCTATTTCTATTCCTTTATTCAGTTTGCTTTGAAAATCTTATACAAGATACAAAGTAGGCGAAATTAGTTCCGACTAGGACGTACCTATTTGTCCCAAAGAATGTAAATTCTAACTGGGATAAACCGATTCGACCTATGCTAAACTGATTTCTCCTATCGTTAACAGGATGAACTATTTTGGCCTAGGCTACGTTGGTTTGTCCTCTATCAGTAACAGGATGGACTAGTTTGGCCTAGGATAAACTGGTTTGTCCTGTAGGGAGAACTGGTTTGGCTTAGGCGAAACTAGTTCACCCTAAAATCGGGTTTGGCCTGTTTGGCCTGTATATATATGTGTGTGTGAAAAGTATTTAAACCGAAAAACTCTGGGAAGTTGTAGAGGACACCAAAACAAATATTTTTCCCTAATGTCCTGTTTTTCCTATAAGGAGTATTTAAACCGGTGGAGACCGTATTCAATGGCAGGCACTATTAAAATTTTCTGGCCAGAGCATTGAAAGAACTGCTGGAAGACGTCCTGCTCCCTACAAGACGACGCATGTGATTCCAACATGACGGGGCGCCGGAACATTTCATTCGTCGTGTGCGTCGATTCCCGGACGGATGGTTCCCAGAAACATGGATTGGCAGAGGTGGTGCCGTACCATGGCCTGCTCGATTCCCAGATATGTCCTCTCTGGACTTTTTTGTGTGGGGAGAGATGCACAACCTTGTTTATGCAATTTCTGTTGCATCAGAAGAGAATCTGGTTACCCGTATAGTAGCAGCAGTAGGAACAATTAAGGATACTCCTGGTTTTTTTGCCGACGGTGTAACCTTTGTTTACGTGTCAATGGAGGCATTTTTGAAAATCTTCTGTAATTTACATTGGGTTATGTTAATGTATCGTCTCCTGGTAATAAAAAATGGAAAAGTGTTTGTTGGTTTAATTAGTTTGCCACCAAATAAATCTTCCTCTGCCGGTTTACATACTCCTCATAGCAAAAAATGACATTAGGGAAAAATATTTGTTTTGATGTCCCCTACATCATCCCAGAGTTTATCGCTTTAAATACTTTTCACTATACATATACCAGGGTCGGAACGTAAATGGTGGCAACACTGCT
This sequence comes from Locusta migratoria, assembly GCA_026315105.1. NCBI lineage: Eukaryota > Metazoa > Arthropoda > Insecta > Orthoptera > Acrididae > Locusta > Locusta migratoria. The sequence goes on along the minus strand of CM048747.1, from coordinate 167,206,125 downwards.
GTGGAGACACTATGCAATGGAATCAGCTATTATCTCTGATAGCAAACGTTGTTGACATGCTTACCTTACATGGACTCGCCCGTCCCACGTCACCGGCGCGCACACAGTCGAGGTAAACACATCATTTCTGAGCGAACGGTCTAACGCAACGGTGTCATTATGTTTTCGAAACAGGAACAACATAGTTGGATCAAGATTGAAAATACCAGAGGTCGTACTGTACGACAGTGCCATCAAACTCTTCAAGAGGCGTGCGGGGAATCGACATTACTGTACGGAACATTGGAAAGTTGGGTAAAAGCCTTCAACGATAGTCGGCAAATTGTGGCAGACATGCATCGGGAAGGTCATCCTAGCGTTTATGACGTGCTCGTCCACGAAACCGGAGGAACGCTTGGGTACGACAAAAATTGCATCCCGATGGGTTCTGCATGAATTGACGGAAATGCAAAAATGGATCTATAACGTCGCTTATCAGACGCGCTTGGAGCGCTATGAGCGTGAAGGAGAGAGGCTTTCTTACGCCGCATCGTAACACTGAATGAGACATGGGTCAAATAGTAAGAGCCAAAACATAACGCCATTCCAACGAATGGCTTCATTGTGGGTCGCCGCGAAAGTCGAAACGTCATCAGGGCCGCAGTATTGTGAAATTCACAGTGTTTCTCGTGTACGACATGATGGTGTTATCCTAACGCTTTACGTTCCTCCATGGCGGACCGTCAGTTACAGTATTACTGTTCGTTTTTGGACCATCACCTGCGACCAGTTTTGTGAAAGAAGCGGCAACACGTTCAGCGCAACCCATCCATCATTTTGCACGACAATGCGCGGACTCATACAGCGCAATCTGTGGCTACTCTGTTCGGTCAATTGAACTGGGAAGCACTGTACCATCCACCATACTCTCCGGACCTAAGTCCTTGTGACTTTTATTTGATTCCGAAGTTGAAGGAACCACCTTGTTGCATTCGCTTCAGAACTGTTCCAGAGTATCGACAGGGAGTAGACCGCTCCATTCGCACCATCAAGAGCATTGGCTCTGCTAACGGTATATTACCCCTTTCACATCGTTGGCAACGGGTTCTACACAACGCTGGTGACTACACCAAAGGACAGTAACATGTGCAGACATGTAACGATTTTGTATCGATTGTGAATAAATAGTTGCCACTATTTAAGCTTCAACCCTCGTATATGTAACTTACAGAATACGAGCAATTATCCTTTTTCTGTGCTTAGGCACTCCTAGAGCTATACTCTTATGGGAATCTGTTTGAAAAAACTGCGAGTTTGAATTATAGTGGGCAGGGAAAAGTTCAGAATTTGTATCTGACGGGGTGCATGGTTGAAGAGTTTGTGAAGTTTGTGGAGATCGCTGTGTCCCGAGTAGTGTAGTGGTCAACGCAACTGCCTTGTAAGCAGGCGACTCGGGTTTGCATCCCGTTTGGGTATACATTTTCAAATTTACCCGTTTGCAGTTAATGACATACAATCCGCGAATGCAAATATTATTTTCAATACAAACTTATATAATTTTTTAAATGGACATCCCTTATTGTTTCTGATGTAATCAAATCATGAAAATTTACAAAAGAATGTCGCTGGTCGCATCGCAATGTCAATTACACCCGGAGAAAATGCGAAGCGAAGTTGACGTTTGAAGTAATTGAAGTGCGCTGTTAGTGCGTTACGAGTTTAACAACTGCAAGTCTCCCATTTAATCTGGTTGTAATTGACATTGCGATGCAACCCAGACCATTCTTTTTGTGATTTTTCATGTTACAGATTGCATCATAAATTACATATTTGAGAAGAAAAAGAACAATAAAAAACTTTGTTTTAAAAATAATATTAGTTTGAAAATAATGTTTGCTTTAGTTTTAGTCACAAACTATTCACTTTGATAAGCTCCTGCCATACGTTTATGAAATACCTCTTGTACTCCCGAAGATATTTTCGGTGAAAAAGTTAAGGGGATCACGCAGTATACAAATCAGTTATTGTGCGTTAGTCTCGCTAAAACTCAGAAATGACTACACCGACTCCAATATTTCCTTTTTCTTGTTTTGTTCGGTTTAAAGAAGGGGTGGTTTATAAATAAAAAAAATGAAACCTAATGGAACAACTGAAATATCAATAAAATCAAAATTGGTAATCTCGTTTTGGGACCTCCACTTTGGATTAGTTCGTATTCATAGAGTTAATTTCATTCCGATAAACGATTACTCCTGTAACCTCCAAATTAAAGGAACGGCGTGTCTGTGTAATTCGTGCGGTGTTTGGTGTATGGTACTTTAATACAGATTTCGACACCAGTCTGCATGTTAATGTCTCTCTTGATGAAATTTCGCACATTCGAACTTCAAAATCAGTGAAAATCAATGTCTACGTCAGATTTCGTACAGTGCATGGAGGCGGGTACCTAATTCCGGACTTCATTTTTCAAGTAAAGGGAAGAGAGATGAACAGGTAGAAGGCACAGGAGGATGTTAATGACAGAGGAAGGGGGATGGATGGGTGGACAAAACAGTAGGCACAGATGGAGGAAGAGGATGGAGTGAAACGTAGACAGAGAGAGCAGGCAGGGGACATGAACTAACCGAATATTGAAATAAATGCATCCCAGAGCAATGCTGGGTTTTCCAATAGCTAGGATTAAAAGAACAAAGAGGAACATAAAGAATATGGATTACGGTCTCTAGCGGCAGATTAATTTTCAGTGCTTGAAAATGGTATAAGGTAGATCTAAAACAAGTGGTACTGAAAAAATTATGAAATTGACGAATAGTGCATGATTTGCCTCAATATTTGATCGAACCATTTCATAAGATATAGAGTAACAATCTGGAATATTGAGCTGGCCTCGTAAGGTCACCTAACGTGGCTTGCCACACAGATACCGCGAACAGTTGAAAGCAAGGGGAGAATACAGTGTTTACCTATCCCGAGGACATGCAGCTCTACTGTATGATTATACGGCGGTTTCTTGGGAAAAATATTCCGGAAATAAAAGAGTCCTTCATACGGATCTACGGGCGGGAACAACTCAGGAGGATGTCATCAAGAACAACAAAACAGGCCTTCTCGGGGCCGCAGTGTGGAGGGTTCTGTGCATTAATTAGCTAGGTAAGTTAAATAATTTGAAAAGAGAAAAGGAGGTTTAAGTTAGATAAGGTGAAGATTAACGACGTTCAGATGAACCGGATTTCTGGCAAGGGGAGTACAGGGTTATAAAAACAAAGTGAGTTTGTGGTAACTCAGGAGTAGATCTAAATCTACATCTACATAAGTACACTGCAAATCACACAGAAGTGCATAGTTGAGGGTTAAACGAACCGCTTTTATGATAGTTATATCCCGTTGCATTCTCTAATTGCGCGTGACAAAAAGGAGCAGCTAAATATATCCGGTTTCGATCTGATTTCTCTCATTTTATGATGATGATCATGTCCGCCTCCCTCCCCATGTAGGTGGGTGTTAACGAAATATGTTTGCATTCGGAAGATAAAGTCGGTGAAATAAATTTCCAACTAAATCTCGCCGCAACCAATAACGACTTTCTTTTAATGATTTCTACACCAACTCGTGCATCATTTTAGTGACACTCTCCCCTATATCGCGGTAATACAAAACGAACTGCACTTCTCTGAACTTACTCTAAATGCATGACTTCATACTTCTCATTAACAAACGTCAATTGCTAATTTCATGCACCATGCATATATATCTAAAGCATTTTGCAGTTGCTTTACATCTTCTGGTGAATTTACGTACCGATAAATCAAAGCATCATTCGCGAACTGTCTAAGAGAGCTGCTAACATTGTCTCCTAAATCGTTTATAAAGATAAGGATCAGTAGGGGCCCTACAAAACATTCCTGGGAAATTTAATAGCAACTTATTGTGTACTTTCTGTCGGGAAATAATAAATCTAATCACACAACTATGGCGATATTCCATTTGCACACAAATTGATTAGAAGGTTCTTGTGAGGTACAGTGTCAAAAGCCTTCCTGAAATAATGAAATGTGGAATCAATTAGACAAAGTAACGAAAGACTGAAGGTGGTAGGTGAATTTTGTAAAACAACGTATGGTGGTCACAGTACAGGTGATATAAAAAGAAAAGTGGCAATGCTAAGTAAAGAGGAATTTGATAACACTGAATATTAATTTGAGCTTCAGGAAATCTTTTCTTATATATTCAAATGTTTGTAAATCTATCGGACTAAACTGCGTGGTCATCTCTCCGTAGCTTACAAACTACTTAAACTAAGGTAAACTTACCTAAGGACAACACACACACCCATGTCCCAGGGAGGACTCGAAACTCCGACGGGAGCAACCGCAGCGAGACGCCTTAGATCGCTCGGCTACTCCGCCGCGGCAACTCTTTTCTGTTGGCTTTTCTGAGGAGTGTTGCCTTGTACGGGAGTGAAACATCCATGATAAGTAGAACAGATGAGAAGATGTCAGAAGCTTTTGAAATGTGGTGCTACAGTCAAATGCTGAAAATCATGTGGATACATCGCGTAGTTAATGAGGAGGTGCTGAACAGAATTGAGGAGAACGAGTTTATGGCATATCTTGACTAATAAAAGTGGTAGATCGTTGGACACACGAGGCATCAGGGAATCGTCAATTTAGCTTTACATTGAAGTGTCTGGAGACTGAGAGGCGAATGCAGTAAGCAGGTTCAAAAGGATGTAGGTAAGGTAAGGTAAAGCAGTCAACAATCCGAAGATTGGTTTGAACACCACAGTGCTTTACTAGGCATGGTCCTAATGGAGGTGGTATGCCGTTGCCTTCCTCCGACCTTCGAACTTACCCAGCCAGTTATAGGGGGACCTACTGTTTAACGTGGGTTCCGAACCACGGTGCTACTCGGTATTTTTCACATGAGCAATACTGCCAGAGGTGAAAGAAGTGGAAAGTGACAGATAAAAATCCTAGGACCTGGCGGGGATCGAACCCGCGACCTTCGGATTTGTAGTCTTGTTGCCGTTCTTATTCAGAGATTGAGAGTCTTGCATAGGATAGGTTAACTTGGAGAGCTGCATGAATCCATTCTTCGGACTTACGATCACAACAACAACACGATTGTGACACAATTGTAAGATGGCGTAAAACAGATTATAGCACTATTTAGTATCTGATTGTGCTCAAAGACAATGATCTGGCAAGATTTAGATACTGTGTCATAGAGATACTTAAACCAATCCATCTAGGCAAGGTCCATGATTCATAGACAGCTGGGATATGGACTAGAGGTCTGTGTCTTTCCAGCAGCATTTAAATCATTAACACGCCAGGCAGTAACTCATTCTTTCAATCTATTTATTGTATAGACGACAAATTATACAAGCCTGCGACTGAAATCGCGTCACATGGTGGGGCAATTGTACGACGACACATTACAATTAAACGACTCAGTTTGCATTAGTTTTAATAAAAGCTATAGTATAATAGTTGTGCCGTTTGGAAGAGACGGAGTTTTTGGAGAAACATGTGACCTCAATAATTAAGGTTTCAAGATACGAACATCTTAATAATGGTCTAGATCGTTCATAATTTACATTATTTATGTTTTTACGTGGGACTACTGATTGTATTCCTTAGGTACTTTCAACAATCGTAAGGTATGCTTTTGCCAGGACAACTCCAAGAGAAAGAGCTTAGGTCATAAGTGACTAAAGTATTTTGTTCCTTTCGCTGTGCAGGAAACCGTTCTGTCCGTAAAGTACCAAAAAAGAAATATTTGTACATTTCAGAGAACATTAATAGAGAGTACCATTCAAATAAGTTTTCCAAAGTGCTCTCAGGGTCATTGCAATATTTGGTGATATACATCTCAGTAAATTAGCTTACTATGCCTATTTTCATTCACTGCTTTAATATGGGATCATATTCTGGGGCAATTCAACATTTGGTAAAAAAGTATTCATTGCACAAAAGCATGTAATCAGAATTATTGCTGGAGACCACCCAAGATCACCCTCAGACATTTACTTAGGGATCTAGGGATCTTCACAATTTATATATTCACTCATGAAATTTGTGATTAATAATCCGACGCAATTCAAAAGTAATGGGAGTGTGCAGAGCTACAACACTAGAAAAAGGGTGATATTTACTGTACGAAAGTCTTCGGTCGTTTAGCAAATGGCATCAAAAGTCTGACAGATAGCCAACTGGTATTTAAAATAAATCAAAGGAATTTCTGAATGGAAACTCCTTCTACACTTTAGATGAATTTTCATATAACATTTAAAATAAAATAAAGATTAAACAAAATAAAATAAAATAGTTAAAAAATTGAAAATGAAAATAAAAAATTCTTAATATATTGACACCATTTACTAAAATGACACGTTCCACATCATTACGAAATGTCGTATATATGATCTAAGGAACAAGTATTAATCTATTCTAATCTAATCCAAAATGCTCTCGCTGTGCTAAAAGTGAGTTCAATAGGGGGACTTTTAACCAGTATGTTGAAAATGTATGTACCTTGGTGAACATTCTGTCGATTAAATTATGAAAAGAGTTACGATATACGGGGCGGTCCATTGATAGTGACCGGGCCGAATATCTCGCGAAATAAGCATCAAACGAATAAACTACAAAGAACAAAACTTTTCTAGCTTGAAGGGGGAAAACACATGGCGCTATTGTTGGCATACTAGATGACGCTGCCATATGTCAAACAGATATCAACTGCATTGCTTTTAAATGGGTACCCTAATCCGCACATCAGTAGCAGACAAATTGAGCGAGAATCGGGAATCTCAAAAACGTCGGTGTTGAGAATTCTACATGTACATAAATTTCAACCGTACCATATTTCTATGCACCAGAATTTGCATGGCGAAGACTTCGAACGTCGTGTACAGTTTTGCCACTGGGCACAAAATAAATTACGGGACAACAACAGATTTTTTTTTCACGCGTTCTGTTTAGTGTCGAAGCGTCATTAACAAACAGAGGTAACGTAAACCGGCATAATATGCACAATTGGTCAACGGAAAATCCACGATGGCTGCGACAAGTGGTATATCAGCTACCTTGGCGGGTTATTGTATGGTGCGGCATTGTGGGAGGAAGGATAATTGGCCCCTATTTTATAGATGGCAATCTAAATGGTGCAAAGTATGCTGATTTCTCACGTAATTTCTAGCGATTTTACTACAAGATGTTTCGCTGCATGACAGAATGGTGATGTACTTTCTACATAATGGATGTCCGGCACATGGCTCGCGTGCAATTGAAGTGGAGTTAAATTGAATATTTAATGACAGGTGGATTGGTCGTAGAAGCACCATACCATACCCCGCATGTTCACCGGATCTTACATCCCCGGATTTCTTTCTGTGGAGAAAATTGAAGAATATTTATTGTCGTGAGTCACCGACAACGCCTGAAAACATGCGTCAGCGCATTGCCAATGTATGTGAGAACATTATTGAAAGCGAACTACTCGCTGTTGAGAGGAATTTCTTTACGCGTATTGCCAAATGCATTGAAGTTGGAGGACATCTATCACAAAGCAACAAAAGTGTTCCAAATAAAACATTCATATTTATTGACGTACAAGGCAAATTTGTAATAAAAATGGGGGTACCCATTTAAAAATTTAAGTTAAGTTGTTAAACTTATGGGACTTAACTACGGGGTCATCAGTCCCTAAACTTACAAACTACTTATGATCTACCTTATACTAAAGACGGCACAAATATCCATGCCCGAGGGGGGATTCGAACCCCCGACCGTAGTGGCCGTGCAGACCGTGACTGAAGCGCCTCAGTCTGCTCGGCCAATTAAAAATTTAAGTTGATATCAGTTTGACCTATGGTAGCGCCATGTAGCGGGCCAACCATAGCGCCATCTGTTTTCCGCCTTCAAGGTAGAAAAGTTTTGTTCTTTGTAGTTTTTTCGTTTGATGCTTATTTTGTGAGATACTTGGCCAGGTCACTATCAGTGGACCATCCTGTATATGCTTCTTGAATGTAAGCACTGTATTCTCAAGAAATTCCATGTAAGCGGTGACTGCAACAGAGACTGATATAGGTATCAATACAGTCTAACAGTCGTGGCAAGTACGAGTAGACAGTCTCTGTAACATACTCATGTACCATGATAAATATGACATGACAGTCACAGCACCGGGGGTCAATGCAGATGGGTGAAGAAATCAACATTCGATGTTTATCTGGGGTGGGTATTACGTTCCAGGGAAGTAAATGCTACCTACCAGTAGGGCGGCACTTGCTACAACCAACTACGCAGAGCCGCGTAAAGAAAATAGGTGATAGTAGCGAAGGGGACGTATGAAAGGCACTCATTTATTAGACCATTCCTTTATCTCTCTACAAAATTCGGAAAGGGGTGACAATATCATGACAGAACTTCCACATATCAGTGGAACTAAACCGAATGAAAGCAAACAGTTGTTTGACCAAGAGCAGCTCAGAACCAAGAAAGAAGAAATACGCTATAGGCCCAAAGAAGAAAATATAATTTACTGGATACATTGCAATATGTATCCGATTCGCAAGAATAAATTTATTACTTTCGAAATTGGAATTCCCGAGGAGATGGCTTCCGAGAAAAAGAGTATATAGCAATCATCTACGTTGTTCTCCCCACGTTGTGTTACCGAGCAACAAAGCATCGCTTGTAGCTTATTAAATTCTGCCAAAGGCATACGCTGAAGCTCCGAAAGTTCGTAAGCACAGTACGTTCTGAAATTTCCGGAACAAACTTGTAGGGCCTGAAGAGGAAATGAATACTTTGATAAGGAACTCATGTCAGGAAATATCATGCAGAGACGCTATGACCACTTCTTTATCTTGGACACTGTACAAATCAAATGTTTGTAAATCTGTGGGACTTAACTTCTTTGGTCATCAGTCCCTAGGCTTACGAGCTAGTTAAACTAACTTATACTAATCTAAGGACAACACACACACACACACACACACACACACACACATGGTCCGACGGCGAACAACCGCGTGCTCAGCACCAAGGTACCTTAGAGCGCAAGGCCACTCCACCACGACTTTCACACTTTGAAACATATCTCTAACATATCTCTTCCACTACAAGCTCTTTCCTTTCTATATTTTAGAAGGATGTATCATGGACCAAAATAGCAACAAAATGTCTAATATACAAGGACACTTGAAAAGTAGAAGAGACGTGTTCACCAGATCAGATGGAGACGTGCAAATGTTAAGAGTTCATGAGTACGAAGTTTTTCGCAACGTAGTTCTTGCGTAAAATACTCTCGGTGTTCTTGCCGCGTCAAATATGGGTAGGAGCCCAAGCTTTCGACTATATCCTCCATAGTCGTCATAGACGACGACTAAGGAGGATATAGTCGAAAGCTTAACCGAGAGTTAAGAGTTCATGTTTAATAAATATTTTTTTCTTATTTTCTTATTTATTCAATAACTTACTACCTCCTCCAAAAATATGAAAAGAGCTTGCAGTAGGACATTTTTGTTTCACACTTTAAAAGATAAAGAAGCCCTCATAAGCACCACAGGATGACATTTCCGCATATAGAAAGTATGTTTATCTTCAACAAGTCTACAGCTGTGGATCACAAGCTAAAAATTCATCCCGTGGTTGGATATTGTTGTTGTGAATAACCTAGGCATCATCCTAAAACAACGAATCACGTTAGTCTCGAAACTGAGTAGCAGAGGAAGTTCTCGTATGTAATGTAAATAATATTGCAGTCTCTAGAACAATATCACAGCTCCATATTTTAATTGTCTTGTGGCACAGTGTGAGTTCAGTTAGTACCCCTGATTGAGCTGTTGCAATATTATCGTTTCAGTTTTGTTCGTAAGGTGAAGCAAAGGCTGCGTTTCTGTGGCAAAACAACTTAGAATATTCAATTGTTTCTACTAAAGAAACTGCCTACACTACACTTGCGCGTCCTATTTTATGGTAATGCTGCCCATGTGGGATCCCCACCAAATGGGACTGACGGAGGATATAGAGGATGTTCATAGAAGGGCATCTCATTTTGTATTATCGGGATTTAGGGGAGAGAGTGTCGCAGAAATGTGAACGAGTTGGGGTGGAATTCAGTAAAAGAAAAGCGTTATTCGTTGCGGCGAGTTTTATTTGCGAAATTTTTGTCACCAACGTTCTCTTCAGAATGCGAACATATTTCGTTAGCACTCACTTACAAAGGGAGTGGTGATCATCTTAGTAAAATAAGAGAAATAAGATCAAAAAATTATAATGTTCGTTTTTCCGGCGTACTGTCAGAGTTTGTAACGGTATATAAAGGCGGTTCGATGAACCCCCACCCCCATGAACCACAGACATTGCCGAGGTGGGGTGGCTTGCGTGCCTCAACGATACAGATTGCCGTACCGTAGGTGCAACCACAGCGGAGGGGTATCTGTGGAGAGGCCAGACAAACGTGTGGTTCCTGAAGAGGGGCAGCAGCCTTTTCAGTAGTTACAGGGGCAACAGTCTGGATGATTGACTGAGCTGGCCTTGTAACATCAGCTAATGTGGCTTTGCCACACAGCTACTGCGAACGGCTGAAAGCAAGGGGAAACTACAGCCGTTACTTTTCCCGAGGACATGCAGCTCTACTGTATGAACATATGATGATGGCATCCTCTCGGGTAAAATATTCCGGAGGTAAAATAGTCCCCCATTCGGATCTCCGGGCGGGGACTACTCAGGAGGATGTTGTCATCAGGAAAGACAATACTGGCATTCTACGGATCGGAGCGTGGAATGTTAGATCCCTTAATCGGGTAGGAAATTTAGAAAATTTAAAAAGGGAAATGGATAGGTTGAAGTTAGATATAGTGGGGATTAGTGAAGTTCGGTGGCAGGATGAACAGGATTTCTGGTCAGGTGAGTACAGGATTATAAATACAAAATCAGTTGGGGGTATCACAGGAGTAGGACTGATAATGAATAAGAAAATAGGAATGCGGGTAAACTACTATGAGCAGCACAGTGATCGCATTATCATTGTCAAGATAGATACGAAGCCAACACCGACAACAGTAGTACAGGTTTATATGCCAACTAGCTCTGCTGATGATGAGGAGATCGAAGAAATATATGAGGAGCTAAAGGAAATTATTCAGACAGTTAAGGGAGAGGAAAACTTAATTCTGATGGGAGACTGGAATTCGGTTGTAGGAAAAGGAAGAGAAGGAAAAATAGTAGGTGAATATGGACTGGGCAAAAGGAATGAAAGAGGAAGTCGCCTGGTAGAATTTTGCACGGAACATGATTTAATCGTAACAAACACCTGGTTTAAGAATCACAAAAGAAGGTTGTATACATGGAAGAGACCAGGAGACACCGGAAGGTATCAGATAGATTTTATAATGGTAAGACATAGATTCCGGAACCAGGTTATAAACTGCAAGACGTACCCAGGGGCAGATATAGACTCTGACCATAACTTGTTAGTCATGAACTGTAGGCTGAAACTGAAAAAATTGCAGAAACGTAGGAAAATACAGAAATGGGACTTGGATAAATTGAAGGAAAGTGAAGTTCTGGAGAATTTCAGAGGGAGATTTAGGCAACAATTGACAGAAACAGGGGGAAAGAAAACAGTAGAAGAGGAATGGGTAGCACTGAGAGATGAAATAGTGAAGGCAGCAGAGGACAAAATAGGTAGAAAGACAAGACCTACAAAAAATCCTTGGATATCACAGGAAATACTAGATTTAATCGATGAAAGGAGAAAATATAAAAATGGAGTAAATGAAACAGGCAAAATGGAGTACAGACGATTAAAAAATGAGATTGACAGGAAGTGCAAAATGGCTAAGCAGGAGTGGCTAGAAGCCAAATGCAAATATGTAGAAGAATTTATAAGAAGGGAAAAGTAGATACCGCCTACAGGAAAATAAAAGAGACATTTGGGGACATGAAAATCAACTTTACGAATATCAAGAACTCAGATGGGAAGCCGGTTCTCAGCAAAGAAGGGAAAGCTGAAAGGTGGAAAGAGTACATAGAGCAGCTCTACAAAGGAAATGAACTTACAGACAATGTGGTAGGAAGGGAAGAGGACGTAGATCAAGATGAAATAGGAGATGCTATACTGAGAGATGAATTTGACAGAGCCTTGAAAGACCTAGGTCGGAACAAGGCCCCAGGAGTAGATGACATACCCTCAGAGCTACTAAAGTCTCTGGGAGAGCCAGCCACGACAAGACTATTTGAACTGGTGTGTAGGATTTATGAGACAGGCGAAATACCCTCAGACTTTAAGAAAAATGTAATAATCCCCATTCCAAAGAAATCAAGCGCAGACAGGTGTGAAAATTACAGAACCATTAGTTTGATAAGTCATGGTTGCAAAATTTTAACACGAATTATCTACGGGAGAATGGAAAAGCTGGTAGAAGCTGACCTTGGGGAAGACCAGTTTGGATTCAGGAGGAACGTAGGAACCAGGGAGGCAATACTCACTTTACGTCTTATCTTAGAAGATAGATTAAGGAAAGGCAAACCTACATTTTTAGCTTTTGTAGATTTGGAGAAAGCATTTGACAATGTTGACTGGAATACACTGTTTCAAATTCTGAAGTCGCAGGGGTAAAATATAGGGAAAGGAGAGTTATTTATAACTTGTACAAAAGCCAGACCGCAGTTATTAGACTCGAAGGGCATGAAAGGGAAGCATCAGTTGGGAAGGGAGTAAGACAGGGTTGTAGCCTTTCTCCGAGGTTATTCAATTTGGACATCGAGCAGGCGGTGAAAGAAAGCAAGGAAAAATTTGGAATAGGGATTAAAGTTCAGGGGGAAGAAATAAAAACATTGCGTTTTGCTGATGACATTGTAATTCTGTCAGAGACAGCAAAGGACCTGGAAGAGTAGTTGAATGGAATGGACAGTGTGTTGAAGAGAGCGTATAAAATGAACATTAACAAGAGCAAAACAAAAATAATGGAATGCGGTCTTAGAAAATCGGGCGATGCTGAAGGAATTAGATTAGGTAACGAAACAATGAAGGTGGTAGATGAGTTTTGTTACTTGGGTAGTAAAATAACATGTGATGGTCGCAGTACAGAGGATATAAAATGCAGAATGGGAATGGGAAGAAAAGCATTTTTGAAAAAGAGAAATTTGCTAACATCGAATATTAATTTAAGTGTAAGGAAGTCTTTTCTGAAGGCATTTGTGTGGAGTGTTGCCTTGTACGGGAGTGAAACATGGACGATAAGCAGTGCGGACAGGAAGAGAATAGAGGCTTTTGAAATGTGGTGCTACAGAAGAATGCTGAAGATTAGGTGGGTAGATCGCATAACCAATGAAGAAATAATGAACAGAATTGGTGAGAAAAGGAATTTTTGGCATACCCTGGCTAAAAGGAGGGATCGCTTGGTAGGACACATTCTTAGACATCGAGTAATCGTAAATTTAGCATTGGAGGGAAGTGTGTGGGGAAAAAATCGCAGAGGGAGACCAAGAGACGCGTATAGTAAGCAGATTCAAGTGGATGTGGGTTGCCGTTCTTATGAGGAGATGAAAAGGCTTGCTCAGGATAGAGTAGGGTGGAGAGCTGCATCAAACCAGTCTCCGGACTGAAGACCATAACAACAACAACATCGATGAACCCTCCGCCACGCACTTAACCCATAGCCGCATGACGTGTATTTCAGATACACTACCACCTGACGGCGGTAACAGACATGACTTGCGTTTTTTAAATTTCATGTCAAATTTCTTAAAATACTGCAATAAACTGAAGTCACGTCTTTGTTTTCATAATATTTAAAATCATAATACAACTTCAAAATGTGAAGAAGCTTACTTGCAAAATTTAATAAAACAACAATTAAGAAAAACGTACTCATTTTAGGTAAAATTCTAGACACTTAAAATTTTTTAGCTTTGCAGTACACTTTTAATATCAATATTCTTACATATTTATCAAACTGTATGTAACTTATTTATAACAACAAGTAATTTTTGCTCGTATTATCGTAATTTTTTGAAAATTGCAAAGCACAAACACGCACAAATTGTGGCGACATTCAACGCAGATATTTTGACTACATTCAACGCAGATACGTTTTATGAATGCAAAACACAAATACGCTGCTTTACTTTTGTTTCTGGGATCACAAGTCGAACACGTTCTTTTTTCATGTTCCACTGAAGTTTCAGTTGATGACGTACTGGGTATTCGTTCCATTTTTAGAATTCGACATATGGTGCACTGAAAATCTCTTGCCAGGTCAAAACTCTGCACATAGCGCTGCAAGTACGGCTCTATAAGATCTGCCGACTTTTTTTATGAAAGTCAAGCGTAGGTACCTTTGCCAGTGCTTGGTTTATGTTGCTAAAAATGTACGTGTTCTTTGAACATATGTCTAGGATTTTACATAATATTGTCATTGATCATCGTTGAATTCGTCTAGACGTGGAGTAGAAAGCATATTGCTGATCTGACCTGTCAATGCCTCCCTTTGTGCTTTTGTAAAATATGATCATTTTCGGGTTCTTCGTATTTGAATCAACGCTTGAGTTTGATGCATGCTAGACAAAACAATCACAGATTTGAAACTTCCTGGCAGATTAAAATTGTGTGCCGGAACCGGGACTCAAACCTGGGAACTATGCCTTGCGCAGGTAAGGGATCTACCACTGAGCTATCCCGACACGACTCACGGTCCGTCCTCACTACTTTACTTCCGCCTTACCTCGCCTCATACTTTCCAAACTTCACAGACGTTCTCCTGCGAACCTTGCAAGACTAGCACTCCAGGATGAAAGGATATGGTGGAGACATGGCTTAGCCACAGCCTAAGGGATGTTTCAAGAATGATACTTTCACTCTGCAGCGGAGTGTGCGCTGATATTAAAATTTTAATCTGCCAGGAAGTTTCCTATCAGTACACACTCCGCTGCAGAGTGACAGTTTCATTCTGGAAAGATCCCTTAGGCTGTGGCTAAGCCATGTCTCCACCATATCCTTTCTTCCAGCAGTGCTAGTCTTGCAAGTTTCGCAGGAGAGCTTCTGTGAAGTTTGGAAAGTAGGAGGCGAGGTACTGGCGGAAGTAAAGTTGTGAGGACGGACCGTGAGTCGTGTCGGGATAGCTCAGTGGTAGAGCGCTTATCTGCGCAAGGCAAAGGTCCCAGGGTCGAGTCCCGGTTCCGGCACACAATTTTAATCTGCCAGGAAGTTCCATATCAGCACACACTCCGCTGCAGAGTGAAAGTTTCATTTTTTGTTTGGCTTTGGTACAAAAGATGTTAGTGTTATATGTAATGCCAAAAATGGCCGATCCGTCTTCTCAATTACGCCTAGGAAGAAAATGAGGAGGAATTTCACGCTATTTTTTCTTCATGGTACCCACTAGTGTTAGGTGTTTTTGTTTTAGCACATTCAGTAGCTCCATCGTGAATCATTTATCGGTTGTCACGTTTCTGTGTATGCCTTCTATCGACGTTAATAGTGGCAAACTGCGTTGGTAGGTTGGCTGACATTTGGTACTCAGCAGGTAGATGTTTGCCATCAGAAGCGCCCAACAGATATCCAGTCTTAGCATCATTGACGTCTTCAGTGACGTCATCCACTGGAACATCTTGTACATCACTACAGTCTTCATTCAGAATCTATATCAACTTCGTCTATCCATCGGACTATAACTCAGTTTTCTCCATTTGAGACATTGTCACCGTAAAAAAGTAAA
Organism: Locusta migratoria; assembly: GCA_026315105.1. Classification (NCBI taxonomy): domain Eukaryota; kingdom Metazoa; phylum Arthropoda; class Insecta; order Orthoptera; family Acrididae; genus Locusta; species Locusta migratoria. The sequence goes on along the minus strand of CM048747.1, from coordinate 167,190,413 downwards.
ATAATTATAGTTTAACTAATGTCACGTAACCTCCTGACGTCGGACACACAGACTGCCAGCAGAAAAAGAAAAAAACCTTCATTTGTTAAAACACGAGCATCTGGAGCTGCCGATCGCTCACCACGAACTAGCACGGGAATGGAGAATGTACATTGACTCACGACTGTCTCACGCAAATAACAATGGAAAAAAATTTAGAAACAAAACCACGAGAGTCTCTCAGACCGACGTCTGTTGATTAAGGGTTTAATGTGATTAGCGAAGTAGTTATGTAGATGTTGATATTAGCATATCTAAGTATTTTCTGCTTTTTACAAGTAACTTATGTTTGTGGCGTTTCCTCTTCTTTGTCTGCCAATCTGCTCCCCACTTGTTCTCTAAATATACGTAGATTTGGGGAAGTCGAAAGTTTCTGTTGTTGGCTTTTGGAAGAAGTGTCCACAAAAATAAACAATAGTGAAACTATATAGCATATTAATGCATATTCATCTTGTTTTTGTTGGTCTCTTCTTTGTCGCTGCTCTGCTTATTCCTCTTTTATTCTTGGCCTTGCGTTGGGTGTTCTGCTAGAGAAATCTATCTACTGTGGATACTTTTCTTGGAATGATAAACTTCACTTTAGGCTCTTAAAAATTTTATTTTCTATCACAAGTTTGCTTTTCACAAACACGTATGGCTACAAGTAATTACAAAGGCGTCTGTCACTCTCCACATCCAAGCAGACATTGGCAGTAATGGCAAACCTTGTCTTCCACTCCTATTTTACCTCTCAATACAATGAGTGTCGATAAAATAAACAATTTTTAAGACTGTTGAACCTGGAAAGATACTTATGTAAATAAAGTTTATAAATTAAGTAAACAAAATACTTATTTTAATTCGTGTGTGTTGTCTTGAGTGGTCATAAATGCAATTTGAAATTTGTTGTTAATATATGTTTTATTTTGACTTAGATAAATGGCGTCTCTTCGTTTATCAACAGAAATATGTTTTGACACTTTGTGTAACAGTTAAGTTTATGTGTGCTATCAAATGGTGTGTTATTTTATTGTGTGTATTTTGATGTAGCTATTTCGTTTGTGATCAACATTTAACTGGATTTGAAAAGCACCGTTATATTTATTTGATAATTACTCGTGTGATTAGCATTAATTGCATCTGTGAGAGCAATGTTTGTTGTCAGTGCATCTTAATGGTTCTAGTGGGATAATAGGTTTTATTGCCCTATTTTTAATTATAATATTTGCTTATTTGCATCATTAAATACTATTAAAATGTACTAAATAGGTTTGTGGTATATGTGCGTAGTACGTAAATGGGTTTCAGAATACAATTTCACATGTTATGTTGTTTATGGTTACTTAATCCATTCTGAGTTGAAAAATATAAGTCCTTTACATTCGAATTTTCGTAAAGGCATCATAATGAAAAAACCGCTGATTAGAACGTTTTATATGGGTAATAATATCACTTTACACCAATGGTATAGCTTTTGGGAACAGAAATATATTATGATTTGGGACAGAACTATTGGGTAGAAATATAGGGTCTGCATATATAGAAATGTTACATGTTACAGCAGAAATGTTGGTTTATTTAGGCTGATGCGATATTAGATTGCGTTCCTGTTTCTGAGAGTGTGATGGAGGAATAATATTGACTGGGGGTCGCTATTGTGATTGTTTGGGAACTAATTAACCCGTGGCAACCAGCACCCTAGCTTCCTGCCTCTGTATTCTCCCCTCTTGTGTTGCCACAGCTATCGCGCTGCGTTCCATATTTGTACTTCAAAAGCACAGCCTGTGAGGGGTCATATTGGTATCCTGCCCTGTTGAGATGAAACACACAAAAGTACTGTCTGTTCACTTTGTAAAGAACTACAGCGCAGCTACTGTTGCAAGTCGATATATCGATTTAACTTGGAAGAGTGTTTCAAGTGCGCAACGAAATTCACTTGTTTTCGCTCACTGTCAACAACTATTCTGTTATCATCCTAACAATATTAATACCTGTCAAATGATGCAAATACTAGGGATAGCATTATAGCCAGTAGTACAGATCTAAAGTATCTCGGTTCAAAACTCGTTTCCCAAGGATCAGAAGTGGCAGTAATCAAACTGCACTAGCCGTGCACGGCATATATGGCAAATAATGCCAGATGCAATTTTTATAAAATCAAACTGTAAACATGCGGTAAAATTGCAGTGTTTGTGTGTTTTGTTACAGTTTCAATGCTACTCTATCCTGTGCTAACCTCTTGATTTCTGAGTAAGTACTGCAACTGCATCCAATTGAACGTGCTAACTGCACGCACCTCTTGGTCTCCGTATACAATTTTTGGAATCAAAACTTTCGTTCAGTACTAAATTGGTGAACCCTTGATGGTTTATAAAGTGCCCTATCCATCAATATCTTCTTGTAGATAAGTTATTCCACGCACTTTTTCCCTCCACAGTTCTATTATCCATTGATTAAATGATTATCTCATCTTACTTTCAGCATTTATTTTCTGCACAAAATTTAAAACCTTCTTATCTGAACTGCTTGTAGTCCATACCTGGCTTTCATACAAGCTTACACTTCAGACAACTAATATAAAAAAAGACGTCCTAATACTGAAAATCGTTGTGATATGTTCTGCCTTATGCATGTAATCGTTAGTTTGTTTTATTTTCCCAAATATACTTCAGAATTTTTGTGATATAATCTCTGAGATGTAGCTTTTCAAGATTGAAATTTTTTGTAATCCATTAACATTCGAAATTAATCAACATAATCACCATCATCATAACTTCCCGTCAAGAGTTAAGCTGTTAACAGTTCCGAACTCACAAACAAAATCATTCCAATCTATCGTGTGGTCATTCAATACCACTCTTCCGATTCAGTTTGTACTTCATGATCTCCTGTGAAAATCTGTGCTCTTACGTTCTAGAGAGTGGTCTTTAATTTTACATGATATTGTTGAATATTTTCGCATCTCTTGAAAATATTTAATTATTTTCTGATACCGTCATTTCTAATCATGCCTCTTCTTGTGAAGCAATTTGTCTTCAGGAACTCCATCTCTACTGTTCATTGTTTCTTGCTTATTGTTTTTCGCTTCCTTGGGATAACACGGTACCTGACATTACTTCATAGAATTCCAAAATTGTCTCTTTTTTGTACTTTTGTCCCAATGTTATATTAATGGTAGCACAGAGAGCTTAGAATGTGTGTCTTATTTTCAATATCCGAATAAAAATCTAAACTTATAGCTCAGCCTAAAAAACTCAAAAGAATTGTTGTAAAGCTGGATTAGCCAAAACAAATTTTTGTCTGATTGGATATTTTCCTCGAAAAGTCATTATTTTACTTTTATTACTTGCATATTTCGTTCAGCTGTTGTACTGATATTTGGAAGTCATCATCATTCTTTTGAAAATTAACGATATGATCTGGAATCGTTAGACAGGTATTCCTCATTCACTATTTTAATGTCTTTGTTTATTTTAAGTTTCCATTTATGAAGTAGGAAGTCATTGTAAATATTAAGATCGGTCGGTGAGAAGCCACATATTTTCTTACACTATGGTTAACAATCATTTCCTCTATTTGCGTCTTTCCAGTGTTTTTTGCAATGCGTGTATATTTTAAAAGAATTTTTACTACCACTATTATCTCAGAGGGATACCCGCATTCAGACATAATCTTGCATAGGCTAACACGGCTGGTATGGTCAAAAACCTTCTCAAGATCATTAAATGCTATGTGGGTTTTATTGTTGAAGTTTGTTTTTGTATGATAATCGTAATTACACACTGTCTGGGCATGAAAGAATTACATCCATTTTGTATTTCATGAATGACAACTTCTGTGATATTCTTAGGGCGATTATTGATTTGGAAATACGGAAATTTTTAGGAATTGCATAAGAGGACAAATTAAATGAATTACTCAAGGAAAGAAAAACAGACATTCGATATTCATCTAAACATTTATATGTATGTGATAAAATGATGAATAAATATGATTTATTCATTGATTAACGTATATAGCGATTGTACATTTCATTTATCTAATGCACGGAAACTGTATGTTTTTGCTGCGGCATAAATTATTCATTGAATACCAGTTAGGATTAATAAATATTTCCACAGTTCTCCTTATACCTAACATTATACTGATAAGTGGTATATATTTTCAAGTATTTTAATTATTGACTGTTGTCTTATGTACTTTCATCCACAAAACAAAATAAATGAATCCTTACGTTTATTTCATATTTCAGATGAAAACTTTCGTTATGTAACACGTTACTTACAATTTTTCCTTCTTTTAGACTTTACTACTCGTATTTACGGTTTGTTGGGATGTTAGCGCTCTGTAAAGCATGATTAATGCCAGTGCCACAAGCATTTTCATTTGTTCTATCGCAGCACATAGCGTAACTAGCCTCATTTGTCGTGTAGATGGAGCTGTTTGCTGTTCATTTGTTTTGATGCGTGTTTATTTGCTAAATGGGGTACCATTAATTTGCAGCAAGCACAGAAAGAAAGAAAAACATCCAAAACGATTACGTAATTTAATAGTGTACCACTTGTGATGCCATGTACGAAGGGCGTTTGATGTCATATATAAACAAAACAGGAGAGTCTGCAAGTATGGAAATAACCATTCAACATTTTAGAACATTTAAGAGCACACAATACCAAATGTGCCAATCATTCAAGAAAGTCACTACATACAAAATACTACAGCTCAAAGAAATTCCTGTTGAATGGTCAAGTGTACATGGAAACAACACACTGTTAACACTAATGAATAAAATAAAATAGTTGAGCACACTCCAATAAATGATTACTATGGTAATGCTACCATACAAATGCCTTTCCTCTCCCTCTTCTGTGGACTTTTCACCAAAAATTGTTGTTGTTGTTGTTGTTGTTGTTGTTATGGTCTTCAGTCCGGAGACTGGTTTGATGCAGCTCTCCACCCTACTCTATCCTGAGCAAGCCTTTTCATCTCCTCATAAGAACGGCAACCCACATCCACTTGAATCTGCTTACTATACGCGTCTCTTGGTCTCCCTCTGCAATTTTTACCCCACACACTTCCTTCCAATGCTAAGTTCACGATTCCCTGATGTCTAAGAATGTGTCCTACCAAGCGATCTCTTCTTTTAGTCAGGGTATGCCAAAAATTCCTTTTCTCACCAATTCTGTTCAGTACCTCTTCATTAGTTATGCGATCTACCCACCTAATCTTCAGTATTCTTCTGTAGCACCACATTTCAAAAGCCTCTATTCTCTTCCAGTCCGCACTGCTTATCGTCCATGTTTCACTCCCATACAAGGCAACACTCCACACAAATGCCTTCAGAAAAGACTTCCTTACACTCAAATTAATATTCGATGTTAGCAAATTTCTCTTTTTCAAAAATGCTTTTCTTCCCATTGCCATTCTGAATTTTATATCCTCTGTACTGCGACCATCGCATGTTATTTTACTACCCAAGTAACAAAACTCATCTACCACCTTCATTGTTTCGTTACCTAATCTAATTCCTTCAGCATCTCCTGATTTTCTAAGACCGCATTCCATTATTTTTGTTTTGCTCTTGTTAATGTTCATTTTATAAGCTGTCTTCAACACACTGTCCATTCCATTCAACTGCTCTTCCAGATCGTTCGCTGTCTCTGACAGAATTACAATGTCATCAGCAAAACGCAATGTTTTTATTTCTTCCCCCTGAACTTTAATCCCTATCCCAAAATTTTCCTTGCTTTCCTTCACTGCCTGCTCAATGTACAAATTGAATAACAACGGAGAAAGGCTACACCTCTGTCTTACTCCCTTCCCAACTGATGCTTCCCTTTCATGCCCTTCGAGTCTAATAACTGCGGTCTGGCTTTTGTACAAGTTGTAAATAACTCTCCTTTCCCTGTATTTAACCCCTGCTGACTTCAGAATTTGAAAGAGTGTATTCCAGTCAACATTGTCAAATGCTTTCTCCAAATCTACAAAAGCTAAAAATGTAGGTTTGCCTTTCCTTAATCTATCTTCTAAGATAAGACGTAAGGTATGTATTGCCTCCCGGGTTCCTACGTTCCTCCTGAATCCAAACTGGTCTTCCCCGAGGTCAGCTTCTACCAGCTTTTCCATTCTCCTGTAGATAATTCGTGTTAAAATTTTGCAACCATGACTTATCAAACTGATGGTTCTGTAATTTTCACACCTGTCTGCGCCTCATTTCTTTGGAATGGGGATTATTACATTTTTCTTAAAGTCTGAGGGTATTTCGCCCGTCTCATACATCCTACACACCACTTCAATAATACAAAAATATCATTTGAACACAATAATTTTAACCATTCACTGTCACACACACACACACACACACACACACACACACACACTAATACATCCACATACAGTAATAAAGAAAATCGTGCCCATAGTCCCGTCCTTTCCTGCTCGCTCTCTCTCTCTCTTCTCTCTCTCTCTCTCTCTCTCTCTCTCTCTCTCTCTCTCTCTCTCTCTGTGTGTGTGTCTTTCTCAACACACAGACACATATAACGACATCAGAAATGAACATACATTTATATTCAGAATACATTTTGTTAAGTTGCCAACGTGGACATAAACAAACCAAACACGAAGAGGGAGAAAGTAATTTGCGACTTTAAATCACAGTGTTAGATAAATTTTTTACAAACGACCACCGGCCAATCCACAGGAAACGCAGATGCAAGGAAGAAACGGAAACAACTGTAAGAAATCATGTATTTTCGTAGAAAGATTTTAACTGTTCTACAATCTACTAATACATCACAATAAAACTGTATTATACTCGATCCCATTCAGGATGCAAGAAACTTTTTAGATGTATGTTTTTTTCTTTTAATTTGCTGTTTTTATTTATTTTTTAATGTTTCGTTTCATCAACTCTGTATCTCCTGTGATACCCAAGGATATCTACTAGTCCTTGTCTTTTTACGTACTAGCTAGTTCCGAGATCAATGTTTGCCTATTATAATACCAATCTGAAACCTCCCAGTGTCACCTGGTCACGTTATGTAGACAGTCTTCTTTCATTGTTCTTAAACCAACTGTTAGTGATGATTAAATTAGACTCTGCGAAACTTTCTACCAGGCTTTTCCTCTGTAATTCCTTTTCACTGGACCACAAAGGCGTACCAATTTTCCTTTTTTTTATTTTCCTGTTATCCAGTTTCAGTCCCTCATATCACCCTCCCCTAACAATCTGAAACATTTCTATAGCTTATCATAAATTAGTGAAATCTTTCCATTTTCTGTTAAGGTAACAATCATGTAAACGTGTACTACAGTGGTTGGTGTTGGCTTCGTGTCTATCTTGGCTACAATAAAGGGTTTACAATGTTGTTCATAGTAGCTTGCACTCGTTTCTTTTTCATTACTACACCTTTTCCTTTTGACACTTACCTCGTAGACAACGCCTCTCTCGAAAGTTATTCATCCAGTTAACACGACCTACGTGAAGTTTAAGCAAAGCCAAACACATTTATGATTTTAAATTGATTGGAATGTACTCAGAAAAGGGGTCTAGACCATGTCTGCCATTGTTCGAAGGACTGGTTTACAAATTTTACCGAAAAAAAACCTTTAAAACAGATAGCGATATCAATTTACAAAAGTTTCTTTTGCTATCAAAAAACCTGCGATGGAAATGCAGATTTCGTGAAATAAATAAATATTACGTCCATAAGTCTTCAAGCCTCCAGCGTCAGCTCAACAGCTGTTGGTGCTGCAGGCGGACACAGATAAGTAAGCGTGTTCGTGGCGCCCAAAGATATGACACAGATATCGTAGTTAACATAATACAAAGGCCATACATTACAGTGACGTATCGAAGAAATAATACATTCCAGTGACCTAAAGAATAAAATAGCTTATAATATACACGAAAAATGTTCTCACTTTATATACGAACCTTACAATATTCAAGGTGTCCCACTCGACGTATTCACTCCAGTCCAAACCTACGCCATTCCAATTAATTTTGTCCGTTTCATCGCTTCCTTTCTCTGCCACCGCCCATCCTATGTCGCTGTCAACAACTCCACCTCCCGCTTGTTCTCCCCTCTGCCGGGGTGCCCCAGGACTCAGTCCTCTCCCCCCTCCTCTACCTCATTTACATGGCTGACATGCCGCAACCCCAGCTTCCTGTCCATCTCTTTCAGTACGCTGACGACACCGCCTTCCTAGCTCTCGTCCCCTCCCTCGCTCGTTTTCAACACCTTCTCCAGTTTCACCTCTCCCACTTCTCCACTTGGTGTAACCAGTGGCTCCTCTCTGTCAAACCCACCAAATCTCAGGCAATGATTGTAGGTCATACCACTTGATCCTCCCGTCACCGCAACCTGTACCTCACACTCCATGACCGTCCCAATCCCAAAACCTCCACATTGAAATACCTTGGCCTCACACTGGGTCGCTTCCTTTCCTGGAACGCTCACCTTCAAAAAGCCCTCTGCCTTCTCAACCTCCTTAAGCTCCTCTCCGGCCGGACATGGGGACTTAACCCCTCCACAATCCTCTACACCTATCGTTCATTGATGTGTCCTATCCTTTACAGTTTCCATCCCGCTTGGATTTCCGCCTCCATCACCTATTCTAAACCCCCTCCAAATCCTAGAACGCCTCGCCCTCCGCCTCGCTTTCTGCATCCGCCTCCCTTCCCCTATGTGGATGTTCTACGATCTCATTCCTTTTTCTCACCTTCTAATGCTCCCTGAAAATATCCGTATCCTCTACACCAGCTGCAAAATAGAATCCTGTCACGCTCTGGTCTCTCCCCTCCTGCTGAACCCCAGGACCCTGACACACCGATACCAGCATATCCCTTCCTCCCTACGCCTTCATACTCTCCACATCCTCTCCCAGTGTAACTTTTGCCACCTACCTCTTAGAGATGACGTCCTCCACCCTCATATTTACCCATGCTATCAGCCCTAACCCCTCCCCATATATTACTTGCCCTCCATACCCTCTCACACCCGACCCATTCCTCCCACACTTACACCTCTCTTCCCCACCCTCGGTGTTCTTACGTTTTCTTTCCCCATTTCCCCGCCCTCCCCTTCCCTTCCCACCCTTGTGCGCCACCCTTAATTCCCCTCTCCCCTTGTGGGGTTTCAATACTTTACTTATTAAGAGTGTTTTTAACAGTGCACCGTGCTAAAGTGTTGTGTCAGTGTCAAGTTGTAAGTGCGATTTTAAGACTTAAACAACCGCTGCATAGTCTGCCGCGATATAATAATGTTCGTAGTCAAATTTTCTGAAGAATAAGTTTAAAGATGCAGGTTCGGAATAATAAAGGACATACATGCACTAATTTTGGTTTTCTAGATGTGTTTTTCCTATTAACATCGTCAATTTATAACACTTTGAATTCTCAAAACACTCGTCGTTAACTTCTGTCACCAAGGCAATCCAGCGATGGCCTTGCATTTAAATAATCGATCAAGCATACAATTGTGATAATTATATCTCTGGTTAACGTAACGTAAATACTGCAAGAAATACTCTGTTAAATCTTTTACCATTTAAATAATCGATCAAGCCTACAATTGTGATAATTATATCTCTGGTTAACGTAACGTAAATACTGCAAGAAATACTCTGTTAAATCTTTTACCATTTTTAAAACTCATAAATGGTTGTTTAGTACTTCCAAATAACATTCTGTTCATAATAGTACTCTGTAAGACAGTTCACAGACGTAGCTAACTAAAAATTCACTTTCATGTGCAAAATCGTTACTCGACTAAATTACTCTGCGACTCATTATTTCAATAGCACGTACCTTTCATTTATTATTCTTTAAAATAGTAAATGATCTTCCAAAACTGAAATTTGAAATACTTTCAAGACAATAATTCTTCTAACAGCAGTATTTTCAGGTATCACAGATATTCTTTTTTACGTTTTATTAATCACACTTCAATAGAAAATCAATACAAACAACACACCATATCAGTCTCTTCTAACACATCGAATGTTATCACAATAAATTGCAACTTTTAGAACTTTTTCTTTCTTTTTTATATGAACAATGTCAATACACGATATCATATATTGTCTCAAGTCCGCTGACTCAACGACATCGCCTTCTGGCGAGGCATGGCTGTCGGCTGCTAACGTATAATGGCCGGAATCCCTTTGTTGTCGCACCTTCCTGCTACCAGTTGTCGTCGTTGACTCAGCGTTCTCGAGCACATGAAACAGAAGGGAAAAAAACAACACAGTATATCATGTATAAAAAAGAAATAAATTCTCTTCACCATATATGTATATAGACTAACCATAGATAACTACCATAGATCGAACAGCATCAGTGAGGGGAATAATGTCAACAGTCTCAATGTCTGATTTTTAAGAGTAACAGCACAATAGGCAGAACACAGTGTGCCATGTTTTTTATCGTCTTTGTTCTCGTCACCTTTTACTGTGCCCAGCCTGCGTTTTTAGCCACCGTGGCAATTTTAATACCGATTAAGTGCGTTTGAAAGACTTCATTTCATTGTTTTAAAACTGCCAATATTGTCTCCTGTTTTATTGACATCATATTAATTTCTCCTGTTTTAATATAAATTACCTGTTGTTAAACATACCTGTACTCCGGGCTGAAGTGCAGCGTACGAGACTGCTGCCAGCATGCTCGTCGGAGGATTACAACACAATAAAAAATTTCAACACAGGTATCTATAGAACTACAATAGATATTGAAAAACGACTCTTACGATCATGAAATACGGCAGAGACATGAAAGTAAGTACAGTGGGACAGTCTAACATGTGAAGAAAAATTATTCTTAGCACATTATTTAGCACATTATTTCTTACGCAATCAGTAGTATGAAAAATCAGAAAAAATAATAGCGTTGGTTGCATCGCAATGCGTCACTTACAACAGCAGAAATTGCGAAGCGAATTTGACGTTTGAAATACATGAAGTCTCGGGTCGCGCTAGCAGTGCGCTTCATGCGCTCCAAACGTCATTTTCGCTTCGCAATTTCTCCGATTGTAATTGACGCATTGCGATGCTACCAACGCCATTCTTTTTCTGATTTTTCATATTATTGATTGTGTTAAATCTACATCTACATACATACTCTGCATGGCTGAGGATTCATCCAACCGCGTTTTATGATATTTTTCTACAGTTCCATTTTTAATAGTTCGCGGGAAAAAGCAATACCTAAATCTTTCTGTTTCCGATTCTTTTTCCCTTATTTTATTATGATGAACATATGTCCATATGTTGGTGGGTGCTGACAAAATATGTTCGCAAATAGATCTCGCCGCAACGAATAACACCTTCCTTTTAATGATTTCCACCCCAACTCGTGTATTATTTTCCGTGACACTCTCTCTTCCACATCACGATAATACAAAACGAGCTGCCCTTCTCTGTGCTTCCTCTACACCGACCGTCAGTTCTTCCTGGTGTGGACCCAGCAATGCGCAGCAATACTCCGAAAAAGGACGCACAAGTGTAGTGTAAGCAGTTTCCTTAGTAAATTGTCGCATCTTACAAATGTTCTGCCAATGATGTTGCCTTTGCTTCGCCTTCCCTATAATGTTTGCTATGAGTTCTTTCTAATTTAAGTTGTTCTGAATCGTTATTCCTAGGTATTTAGTTGAACTGATTGTAGATTGATTTATCCTGTAACTGAAGTTTAACGTATTTATTTTAGTGGTCATATGGTTGACTTCACAATTATTATTATTAATTACAATTACCAATTGTACTCTGTCAAACTCAGATCTATGGAAGACTGCTACAGCAGCGGAACCTTCCAGTTCCCCCCCCCCCTCCCCCCCCCCCTCACTTGAACCTTCATAGGTTTTCACACAGTTACTCCGGGTCAACACATTGGTACCAACACTGGAGCCAACATTGGCCAATATTTTGCGACAGCGCCCACACATTGGAGCCAACATTCAGTTGAATTCGTCGAGAGCCAACGTAAACACATCTCACGCACAAATAGCGGCCGATGCATTAACACTTTTGAGTGTGAATAATTACATTTTGTCATTGCAAACCAAAAAAGGAAACATATGTAAAAGATGATGGGATGAGTAGTATCACTTCCTAGTGCACTTTAATTTCGAAATCAGTAAGTTTTAAAATATGTTACAAGTAATCTATACACATTATTAAAACTTAGACCTGATCCTTTAAATTTATTTAAACCCAAAATAAAAAAGAAAGCTACATTTGGAAGGGATGATTTATGTGCTGAAGTTCTTTTGGTATTGACGCTTCGATTTCTTGCGACAAGAGACAGTTTTAGTAGCCTACACTACCTTTTCAAAATAACCATGTAATTTATGTCACTGTTGGTACTTGAAGATTTCGAAGCAATATATCAAATTTGACAAGAAATGTTACGTAATGTTAATTTAAAAAAATGCATTCAGTTATTGAATGTGTCAAAAATCTAAAAAGTTTTTTATTTCACTGATCGCACCTAAGTTTTACCGTGGAATTTCGATTTTTGTGGTTGCTTTCACAAATGAATCATTATCTGATACAGATGTAACACCTACAAAGAGATTTTGAAACTTTAAAATAAACGGCGACGAAACAAAAAAAGTTTCGAGACGAGCAGAGGACAAAGATAGAATGAAACGTTGGCGCCAATGTGTGGACGACGCACCGATGTTGGCCCAACGTCCTTTGATGATTGGTCAAAATACCGACAAGCAACGGAGCCGTACCAACGTTGGAGCCAACGTTGGTTCCAATGCTGTTTCACCGATCCATACAATGGACGAACACTGTTGGCACCAACGTTGGTTCCAATGTGTGGACCCGGCCTTAGGTTTGTGAAGAGACATTCTGTGTCGACCTGTGCCTGTTACTGGCGGCCGCGGTGGCCGAGCTGACTGCGGCGCGCCAGTCACAGTCTGCACGGCCACTACGGTCGGGGGCTCGAATCCCCTTCTCGGGCAAGGATATTCGTGCCGCCCTTAGTGTTAGCTAGTTCGTAAGTAGTTTGTAAGTTTATGGAGTGGTGACCCTGTAGTTAAGTCCCATAAGCTACACAAACATTTGAAACATTTATTTGTTATTTTTGTGCCTGTTACTGAGCATCCATGGCAATACTTAGTATCTGAAGATCAACAACTTTACCTGTGTGTACACTTGTTGCCGAAGCACAGTGCCCCTCTTCTGCCAACTTCTATCAAAGGCAACAGGAATGTCATTTCTATTGTCTTTAATTTTTTCTGCTTCTGTAGTTGAAGATTTCATTGAATATTCTGTCACTGTAGTGATATCATCCAATATGTAATCAGTGTACCTGTGTCATTTTCTAGGGCTTTTTGGCAAATTCATTGCTGTACATAGCATTTTACCACTGGTAAGACCCTACTCTATGCATCGAAGACCACACACTAACCTCACGTGTCATATAAATCTCTGTAAGAACAATGAGAACAATGTTGTGATGTGTAAAATAGTTTTTCATTCCTGCAGACACTGCACGATATTTTCAATGTACATACTAAATTTACTCTGGCACTTGGATCTTCACAGAAACTGACTTGATCACCGCACAACTTGCAGGCCACCAATTCATTTATAACACACTGTAATAATCCTAGATCTACTTTAACATTAATACTTCCACAACTTTCATCCATTTCCGTATATTTATTAACGTTTATCTTCTTTCTCGAAGCACTTGGTGGAGTTTCAGGTACCAGAGGCATGCTGCTGTTGCAATAATTTCTGCCTTCATTTTCTAGTTTTCTTATTTTGATTCCCGCGGAATTTACGTTTCTTGAAGAAACCTTTTCGCTTAGTCACTATACATACACAGATTACTATACACCGCACTAAAACTTTCAAGAAACATCGTTTTCACAAACAATAGCAACCAACGAGACACGTTTTTCAAAGAGAACTCTTGTTTACAAGCGCGCCTGCAGGCATTTGACGCGAAATGCGCTCTAGCAGGTTAACCAACATGTGAACCGTACATTTCTGTACAAACACAAAAAACCTAACTCTCTAACAGTAAAAGTGCCGCAGGTATAATCTTTTTTACGTAAAGGTACGTAAATTATTACGGAGTAACAGATTTAATAAAATTTTAAAAAATGCAGTTCTAACTGGTGGACAGAAACAAAGAATACTCTTAAACTAGTTGACCCTCGCGAATAATTCGCACTCTATCCTGATCAGTAACAGATAGGTAAGTTACTAATGGAAAAAGGCGTATGCAATTACAAACGTATAAAAAGTAATAAACTTTGAAATGTAGTAACAAATATTAGTCTCATCGTAAGAAAATTTATGTGATTTAATACAATATGATTAATTGTGAAACATATAAAGAATCAGATATTGACTTCTTCGTGTTTATTTTATTTTTTGAAAACTTGTTTATTTTACAAAACTTATTTGAAAACAATGTTAGTAGTTTTAATGTGGTCATCGTTTAATTTGTGGTCGTATGTGTCTTTAGCACAAACATAAATATCACTGAATGAGCGAACTCATGAAAAAGCTGTCGCGCCTGTTAGGTAAATTATTTGTGTATTTTTCATCGTTACATCGGTGTGTGTATAACCGAAATCGTGTGACAAACTATGCTTTACATCGACGTGTATCACCAAATTCGTACGATAAACTCATGCATCAAAGAAGGTCTCCGGCTTTCATAAAAAATCCAAACTGCAAGAACTTTCGTTCAAGCTAGTTTATCAGATTCTCAATAGATGGCACCTTCTACATCGCTTTTATGTCGGTCGCGCAAACTAAGTTGATACTCGGCGCGGTTCTTGATGGGAACAACCGTAAATACATGTCCCATTTATGATAGTTCGCCGGGTTGTACGAACAGTACATTTTTTTTTTCAAAATGAAGCTTTTTTTTATAAACAACACCTTTAAACTATCTGTGTATTTTTCGTCATTAATGGAGAACGAAATCTTGATAATGATACCTCAGTGATTGATTTTGTATAAGTAATACGGGAGATATGGCGTCACAAAAAACACCGATGAGAAATAATATATATGATGTTCTCAAAAGAACATGGTATCTAATTACGCAAAAAAAAAAAAAAAAAAAAAAAAAAAATGGGAAATGATTTCTTTGAAACAATTCAGCGTACCGCCAAACCTTAAACTAATGCATGACCTTACGACGTCAACATCAACACTCTACTTCTCAATAAAAACTTAAACACCTATTGAATGGCACTTATATTGCATTTACTCTATACTGTTGTTGTTGTTGTGGTTTTCAGTCCGCAGACTGGTTTTATGCAGCTCTCCACGCTACCCTGTCCTATGCAAGTCTCTTCATCTGAGAATACTTAGGCAACCTACATCCTTTCGAATCTGCTTGCTATATTCGTCCCTCGGTCTCCCTCTACGATTTTTACCCCACACGCTTCCTTCTAATGCTAAGTTGACAATTCCCTGATGTCTCAGAATGTGTCCAACCAATCTATCCCTTCTCTTAGTCAGAGTATGCCAGAAACTCCTTTTCTCCCCGATTCGGTTAAGCACCTCCTCATTAGTTACGTGATCTACCAATGTAATTTTCATCATTCGTCTGTAGCACCACATTTCAAAAGCTTCTATCATCTTTTTATCTGAACTCCTTATCGTCCACGTTTCACTTCCATACAATGCTACACTCCAGACAAATGCTATCAGAAAAGACTTTCTAACATTTAAATTAATATTGGATGTTAACAAGTTTCGCTTCTTTAGAAACGCTTTTCTTCCGATAGCCATTCTGCATTTTACATCTTCTTTACTTCGGCCATCAGAAGTTATGTTGCTACCCAAATAACAAAAGTCATCTACTACTTTTATTGTCTCATTACCTAATCTAATTCCTTCAGCATCGCCTGATTTTCTGACATTGCATTCCATTACCTTCGTTTTACTCTTGTTAATGTTCATCTTATATCTTCCCTTCAATACACTGTCCATTCCATTCGATTGCTCTTCCAGATTCTTTGCGGTCTCTGACAGAATTACTATGTCATCGGCAAACCGAAATGTTTTTATTTCTTTTACCTGCACTTTAACGCCCTCTCCAAATTTCTCCTTCCATTCCTTCACTGCCTGCTCAATGTACAGACTGAACAACATTGGGGAGAGGCTACAACCCTGTCTTACTTCCTTCCCAACCTCTACGTCCCTTCCTTGCCCTTCGACTCTAAT
Source organism: Locusta migratoria (assembly GCA_026315105.1). Taxonomy (NCBI): domain Eukaryota; kingdom Metazoa; phylum Arthropoda; class Insecta; order Orthoptera; family Acrididae; genus Locusta; species Locusta migratoria. The sequence continues at coordinate 167,174,189 of CM048747.1, read as the reverse complement.
AATTGCTGTCTGGTTTTTATAGGTTGAATATAACTCTTCGCTCCCTATATTTTACCCCTGCTACCTTCAGAATTTGGAAGACTGTATTCCAGTCGACATTGTCAAAAGCCTTCTCCAAATCGACAAACGCTAAAAACGTAGGTTTCCATTTCCTTAGCCTATCTTCTAAGATAAATCATAATGTGAGTATTGCCTCTCGTGTTCCTACATTTCTCCTAAATCCAAACTGATCTTCCCCGAGGTCAGCTTCTACCAGCTTTTCCATTCTCCTTGAGATAATTCGTGTTAAAATTTTGGAACCTTGCCTTATCAGACTGATGGTTCTGCAATTTTCACACTTGTCTGCACTTGCTTTCTTTGGAATTGGAATTCCAAATTCTTCTTGAAGTCTGAAGTCTGTATCATACATCTTGCATACGTTGTGATACAATTTTGTCACGACTGGCTCTCCTAACGATATCAGCAGTTCAGACGGAATATCATCTACTATATACTACCAGGTCCTAAAATATTTAACATTACTTTTGAAAAGAACTGTATACTGGAGATGTGAAAAATGGACACAGTGTCTGAAGAAATGAGACGCGAAGAGGAAGCGCAAATGCTCACACACACACAAGTGCAGTTCTGCAGACGTACACCTGCCGCAGCAGCAGATCTGGGCGTCGGGCCGGTCGCTTTTATGTGGCAGTAAACGCCGCCCCGTCGAGCACACAGCGGTCGCTCGCGGAGAGAGTTATTACAGATAAACCGGAAATTATGTTAGTGTGAGAGATATTTGCAAACAAGCTACAGAAAAAGTTAGCACCGGCGCAGTTTAAACATTTACATACTCTTTGATCGCAGTGCATATAAATTCATGTAGCTCGACCACTCGGTGCAACCTTCTGACAGCGGCAATAAAATGATACCTGTAGCCACTAGAGGCACAAACAGAAACAGACAGTGTTACGACGATGCGTAAAGAGTCGACGGTGTACGTCTAGCGCACCACGTTACTAGGGTCCAGTCACGAATGTATTTTTTTAAATTGATAAGTGAAAAAAGTGAAAACAAGGCCCCTGGAGAGGACGACATGCCCTCAGAACTACTGAAGGCCCTTGGAGAGCCAGCCATGACAAAACTATTTCACATGGTGCGTAAGATGTATGAGACAGGGAAAGTACCCTCAGATTTTAAGAAAAATGTGATAATCCCCATTCCAAAGAAAGAAGGTGCAGACAGGTGTGAAAATTACAGAACCATCAGTTTAATAAGTCATGGTTGCAAAATTTTAACACGGATTATTTACAGGAAGATGGAGAAGCTGGTAGAAGCCGACCTTTGGGAAGACCAGTTTGGATTCAGGAGAAATGTAGAAACATGGGAGGCAATCCTGACTTCACGGCTTATCTTAAAAGATAGATGAAGGAAAGGCAAACCTACATTTCTAGCTTTTGTAGATTTGCAGAAAGCTTTTGACAATGTTGATTGGAATACACTCTTTCAAATTTTGAAATCAGCAGGAGTAAAATACAGGAAATGGAGTTATTTACAACTTGTACAAAAACCAGACAGCAGTTATCAGAGTTGAGGGGCCTGAAAGGGATGCAGAGGTTGGGAAGGGTGTAAGACAGGGTTGTAGCCTTTCCCCAATGTTATTCAATTTGTACATTGAGCTAACTATAAAGGAAAGCAAGGAGAAATATAGAGAAAGGATTAAAGTTCAGAGTGGAGAAATGTACTGTTTTTCATCAAAATATACAGGGTATCAGAGATAAAGTTAATGAAATGCTTATTGATACTGATTCTGACATTATTGGAATTTCAGAGCACTTTTTAAGTGGTGTGACAATTCAGAGACTTCCTTTGCCAGGATACAGGTTAGCTGCCTTCTACTCTAGGAGTTCCTTGCAGTGTGGGGGAGTGGCCATGTATGTAAAAAACGATTTTTCATCGGAGTCAATCGATTTTTCTAAACACTGCACAGAACAGATATTTGAATGTTGTGCAGGAGTTGTTAATGTTAATGGAACTAAACTAGTAATAGTTGTTATTTATAGATCCCCTGACTCAGATTTTAAAATGTTTCTGCCCAAGCTGGAATTGGTTCTGGGTTCACTGTATAGGAAGTATAAAACTTTAATTGTGTGTGGAGATTTCAACATTAATTGTGTAGGTGATAGCTCAAGGAAAAGTCAGCTGTTAGATCTATTTAATTCCTATAACATGATGCAAACAGTATTTTTTCCAACGAGAGTGCAAGGAAATAGCAGTTCTACCATTGACAATATTTTCGTTCATTCTTCATTATTAGAGGGGCACTCTGTCAGCAGAATAGTAAATGGCCTATCAGACCATGATGCCCAACTTTTAATTCTAAAAAGTAGTTGTTCTCAAATAAATGTTAAACATAAATATCAACTACACAGAAAAGTTAATCCAGTTGCAATTGAGACCTTTTTAAGCCTAATTAAGGAACAAGAATGGCAGGATGTTTATAGTGCTGATAATGCAGATGATAAATATAATGCTTTTCTGAACACATTTATTATGCTGTTTGAAAGTTGCTTTCCGCTAGAACGCTCAAAACAGGGTACTTTCAGTAACAGACAGCCAGGGTGGCTGACAAAGGGGATAAGAGTATCATGTAGAACTAAGCGGGAGTTGTATCAAAATGTTAGAAGCAGTCAGAATGAAGATGCAGTAGCTCATTACAAACAGTACTGTAAGGTTCTGAAAAACGTCATTAAGAATGCAAAAAGTATGTGGTACGCAAAAAGAATAGCAAACTCTCGGGATAAAATTAAAACTATCTGGTCAGTCGTGAAGGAAGTGTCTGGTCAGGAGCAGCAGGTAGAAGATATAACGTCAGTGCGTAGTAGGAATGTTTCTGTTACTGACAAGTTAGATATATGTGCAATATTCAATAATCACTTTCTTAATATAGTAGAGGAACTAAACAAAACTCTAGTTTCTACAGGTAATCATATAACGTTTTTAGAAAAAGCGTTTCCGAGGCTGTTACCTGAAATGATCCTTCATGATACTTCCATAGGTGAGATTGAGTCAATAATTAAATCACTAAAGACTAAGGACTCTTGTGGATATGATGGGGTATCTAGCAGAATTCTAAAGTACTGTTCTCCATATGTTAGCCCAGTACTAAGCCATATTTGTAATTTTTCCTTTCAGAATGGTCAGTTTCCTAACAGATTAAAGTACTCAGTAGTGAAACCGCTTTATAAAAAAGGAGAAAGGGATAATGTAGACAACTATAGACCTATTTCTATGCCATCGGTTTTTTCCAAAGTTATTGAAAAGGCTGTATATTCAAGATTAATTGATCATTTCAGTTCACATAATTTCCTGTCAAACGTACAGTTTGGTTTTAGAAGTGGTTTAACGACCGAAAACGCTATATTTTCGTTTCTCTGTGAGGCACTTGATGGGTTAAATAAGAGGCTACGGACATTAGGCGTCTTCTTTGATTTAACAAAAGCGTTTGATTGTGTTGATCACAAAATATTGTTGCAGAAGTTGGAACATTATGGAATACGGGGAGTAGCCCACAACTGGTTCACCTCTTACATTAATAATAGACAACAGAAGGTAATTCTCCGCAGTGTAGAAAATGGCTATGACGTGCAATCCCAATGGGGCACACTTAAGTATGGGGTGCCCCAGGGGTCTGTTTTGGGACCATTGCTGTTTCTTATTTATATAAATGATATGCCTTCGAGTATAACAGGTGATTGTAAAATATTTTTGTTTGCTGATGATACCAGCTTGATAGTGAAGGATGTTGCTCGTAATATTGACACAGTATCAAATAATGCAGTTCAAGAGATAAGTTCATGGCTAATAGAAAACAAGTTGATGTTAAATCACAGTAAAACTCAGTTTTTACAATTTCTAACACATAATTTGACGAAATCTGACATTATGATTACACATAATGGGCATGTGATAAGTGAGACTGAACAGTTCAAATTTCTAGGTGTTCATATAGACAGTAAGCTGTCATGGAAAGCCCATGTTCAGGATCTTGTTCCAAAACTAAATTCTGCTATATTTGCCATTAGAACAATATCTGAGATAAGTGATTTTTCAACACGAAAAGTAGTCTATTTCGCTTACTTTCACTCACTTATGACGTACGGCATTGTTTTTTGGGGTAACTCGCCTGATGCAAAAAGGATATTTCTGGCTCAAAAAAGGGCGGTTCGGGCAATATCTGGTGTAAGTTCGCGAACGTCATGTCGACCCCTTTTCAGTAGTCTGGGAATTTTGACTCTGGCGTCACAATACGTTTTTTCTTTAATGTCGTTTGTTGTTAATAATATCAGCTTATTCCCACGAGTTAGTAGCTTTCACTCGGTGAATACTAGACAGATGTCTAATCTACATTTGCACCACACCACCTTAACACTTGTGCAGAAAGGGGTGCAGTATTCTGCGGCATCCATTTTCAATAAGCTGCCACAAGAACTTAAGAATCTTAGCACTAATCCACATGCTTTCAAATCTAAATTGAAGAGTTACCTCGTGGCTCACTCCTTTTATTCTGTCGAGGAACTCCTAGAAAAGTTAAACAATTAAGCTAATTCATTTTTTCTTTATTGATTCTTTTCACTTTGTCTTAAGATTGTCATGTGCAAAGGACTACTTAAAATTTTTCTATTACCATTCTTGTGTAACAATGTATTGACTTGTTCCATGACCATGGAGTCTTACTCCTGAAGTGGGTCCTATGGAACAGAAAAAACAAATAAATAAATAAATAAACCTTGCGTTTTGCTGATGACGTTGTAATTCTGTCAGAGACAGCAAAGGACCAGGAGGAGCAACTGAACGGAATGGACAGTGTGCTGAAAGGTGCATATAAGATGAACATTAACAAGAGCAAAACAGGGGTAATGGAATGCAGTCTTGGAATATCAGGCGATGCTGAAAGAATGAAATCAATAAAGGTGGTAAAGGAGTTTTGTTACTTGGACAGTAAAATAACAAATGATGGTCGCAGTGCAGAGGATATAAAATGAAGAATGGCAATGGGTAGAAAAGCGTTCTTAAAAAAGAGAAATTTGTTAACATCGAATATTGATTTAAGTCTAAGGAAGTCCTTTCTGAAGGCATTTGTATGGAGTGTCGCCTTGTATGGAAGTGAAACATGGACGTTAAATAGTGCGGACAGGAAGAGGATAGAGGCTTTTGAAATGTGGTGTTACAGAAGAATGCTGAAGATTATATGGGTGGATCGTGTAACTAATGAAGAGGTGCTCAGCAGAATAGGGGAAAAAAGGATTTTCTGGCATACCTTTACTAAAAGAAGATCGATTGGTATGACATATTCTTAGACATCAAGGAATCGTGAATTTAGCGTTGGAGGGAAGTGTGTGGCGTACAAATCGCAGAGGTAGACCAAAGAGATGAATATAGTAAGCAAATTCAATTGGATATAGGTTGCCGTTCTCATGAGGAGATGAAGAGGCTTGCTCAGGATAGAGTAGGGTGGAGAGCTACATCAAACCAGTCTCCGTACTGAAGACCACAACCACAACAACAGGTGAAAAAATACATAGCGGGAAAATGAAATTTGTTCATCCGGTGGCCGGTCGCGGTGGCCTAGGGGGCTAAGGCGCTCCAGTCACGGTCTGCACGGCCACTACGGTCGGGGGTTCGAATCCCCCCTCGGGGATGGATATTTGTGCCGTCCTAGTTCGTAAGTAGTTCATAAGTAGTTTGTATGTTTAGGGACTGATGACCCCGTAGTTAAGTCCCATAGACTATACAAACATTTGAACATTTTTGTTCACCCGGTGGCTGACATAAACACCAGAGCACCGTTTATGTTTACCCTGTAGTAGGGATGTTTACAGACGTGGCAAAAACAGGCGCCAAGCCACGGAGTCGCCCTCGTGCTTCCTACAGCCAAGTGAGTGCGTTTGACAGGGGTCAAATTCCAGAATGAAACTTTCACTCTGAAGCGGAGTGTGCGCTGATATGAGACTTCAATGTCTCCAACATATCCTTTCTTCCAGGAATGCTAGTCTTGCAAGGTTCTCAGGAGAGCTACTGTGAAGTTTGGTAAGTAGGAGGGGAGGTTCTGGCGGAAGTAAAGTTGTGAGACGGCATCGTGAGTCGTGTCGGGTAGCTCGGTGGTAGAACGCTTTCCCGCGGAATGCAAAGGTCCCAGGTTCCGGAACACAATTTTAATCTGCCAGGAAGTTTCAGGGGTCAAATTGTCACTCTCCGAGTGGCGAGATGGTCCTTACGAAGAATTTCCATGTAAGGTATGTGTGCTGTGTCGGTTGTGCATCGAAGCTGGTTGCAGTAGTCACGCGAAGAATTTCACTCTCGCACATCAGATCCTGGGCGCCCACGCGGTACAGTCGTCCGTCAAGACCTCCGTATTGTAAGGGCAGCAGTGGCAGATGGTACAACTACCATAGCACATTAGCACATAAGAGGGTCTGTGAGCCCACAAGTGTCAACACGAATTGTTGCCAACCAATTACAAACGCATATATAAGCTGTATTACACTCCCGCCTTTACATGGACGTGCACGGCTCAACAGGTGCCGTCAGAAAAACATTTTGAAAAATGTATGTTTAAATCAAATGAAAGTAAAATAAAATTAATCAAGTTAGGAAACAATGCTGCGTGTGTGTGTGTGTGTGTGTGTGTGTGTGTGTGTGTGTGTGTGTGTGTGTGTGTGCAATTGTTTGTAGATGCAACAGTGCCTATCTAAATTGGTACAGCACTGTTAATGTAAAAACTGATCTGAATATCTGTGATTAAAGTAAGAACAAATATTTATGACTGGCAGTGTTTGTCCGTCTATGCAACTACAAATAAATTGCGATTATTCTCACCAGACGCATTTCGTTTTAATGACAGTAAAACATCTTCAGTGGTCTGTAATAACACAAATCAAGAGTTTCTTTTGTTCGATCGAAAACAGTTCGTTAACGAAATATGAAAAGTTGGCCTAATGTTTTGCTTCTTACGGAACTTTTGTCTTGGATTTGTAAGTTCTTAAGTTAGAATACACAAGTGTGGCCTTAAGCCTTTGTGTAAATTTAGTTTATTTGAATTCCTTGTTTGTGATATCTGTTTCCATGAGTGTGCAAAATATTTCTAGGATTTTCTGGATTGACTCCGTCTTTTTTGTCTTGGCATGACCAATTGCACAACGTGTTTTCATAACGATCATTATGCTTCATCCATGCTTTTACTGATACTAGCTAGCTTTATTCTATATGAATTCTCGCATGTGCTTTACTTGCTTATTTTAAATTTATTTCTTTTCGTAAATTCTATATAATTCACTGTGGTCGCACTTGACGTAGTACTTAAGGATAGTATGGTGCTGCCTCCTCACACATGAGTTCGGTGGTGCATAGTTTGATTTTATTGTGCTTGAAGACACCCAACATCTTCGCCACTGATATCAAGTGTTGCCCCATGAGTAATCTGTCACAAGCATTATACATGTGTCTGTGAGTGAATGAATGTGCTTTCCTTTATTCATTGTGTATTTGCAAATTTTCTCCCATGTTACCTCCATATTCATAAAGGGCACAAACAATTTTATTATGGGCAGTAACTTTATGATTTAATTCACTTTTGTACAAGGTGTGTGCTTTATTGTGATTATATGCTCTTCCCACATTCATTTGCTTATTCATTTTAAAGAACAGATAATGATTTATAGTATCAAAACTCTGCTTTATAATTTCATGATCCCTGTCCCATATATATATATATATATATATATATATATATATATATATATATATATATATATATATATATGTGAGTGTGTGTGTGTGTGTGTGTGTGTTTGTTAAAACATTGGCTGCACCCTTAAGGAGTGTGCAGTTAGATCAATTTCCATTGCACAAGTACTGAGGCCACTCGTAAAGTAATTTAGAGCAGCAGTGAGCGTTTTAACTTGAATTTAGAGATCCCTACTGCCCGAAATCGTACATAGAAAATTTAACAAGCTACTTTCAGTGTCGGTGGTGGCAACCAAGATCTCCAGTCAGCGACAACAACAAAATGTATCGTTGTCACCTTTCAACTTAGAAATGGAATGGTGTGTCATCGTCTTCAGTGATGAAAGTAGATTCTCCTTCCATACAAAAGATCGTCGTTTGGGCGTACAACGTGGACCTGGCCAGCTCCTGACTTGTAGAGTCCATTCGTCCAAGGCAAACTGGCCCTTCGACCTTACGAACTACGGTGCGAAATGCTACAACTCTCATTCAGCTATACTCTTTGTTGAGGGAATGATGACCTATGCTCAGTATGTGCAGGATGTTGTTCAGACTCATTTTTCCCCTTTTCGATACAAGTAGTTGACCGGAGTAGCCTGTTGAAACACTGTCGTAAGGCCTCGTGTAAGGAGGAGAAATGCGTACCATCACGTTTGCGTTTGATTGTAGCCTATCGCGATTGCGTTTTATCTTATCACGCCGGCCGCGGTGGCCGAGGTGACTGAGGCGCTGCAGTCACGGTCAGCACGGCCACTACGGTCGGGGGTTCGAATCCCCCCTCGGGCATGGATATTTGTGCCGTCCTAGCTCGTCAGTAGTTCATAAGTAGTTTCTAAGTTTAGGGACTGATGACCCCGTAGTTAAGTCCCATAAGCTTAACAAACATTTATCTTATCACGACATTGCTGCTCGCGTTGATCACGATCCAATGACTGTTACCAGAATATGGAATCGATGGGTTTAGGAGGGCAATTCGGAACGTCGTGCTGGATCCCAACGGCCTCGTATCACTAGCAGTCGAGATGACAGGCATCTTATCCGCATGGCTGTAACGGATGGCGCAGCCACGTCTCGATCCCTGGGTCAACAGATGGGGACGTTTGCAAGACAACAACCACCTGCACGCACAGTTCGACGATGTTTGCAGCAGCATGGACTATCAGCTCGAAGACCATGGCTGCGGCTACCGTTGATGGTGGATGCAACGACGAATCTGGGTGCATGAATGACAAAAAGTCATTTTTTCGAGTGAATCCAGGTTCTGTTTATAGCATCATGATGGTCGATCCGTGTTTGCAGACATCGCGGTGAATGCACATTGGAAGCGTGTATTCGTCATCGCCATACTGCCGTATCACCCGGCGTGATGGTATGGGGTGCCATTGGTTACACGTCTCGGTCACCTCTTGTTGGCATCGACGGCACTTTGAAAAGTCACATTTCAGGTGTATTACGACCCGTGGCTCTATAAAAGTTGATGTTTGTTTGTTTGTCATTTTTATGCACGACCATACCGTACATCCGATTTCGATAAAACTTTGTCAACTCATTTCTTGCTCTCGCGCAAAGGTTACAGGCATACTAAAATTAACTTCATGTGGTCGAGGGTGCAATTCGTATTAGTTAATTCGTATCTTAGGCCTTCACGCTGAAATGACTGGACGGATATGAATGTAATTTGGAACAGAGATAGCTTATACCGTGATTAATACATGAGATACATTTCCTAAGCCACCGTAAGGTGTGTGGTGGAGAGTACCTTACAATGTGTTAATACGTCTGTTTCTCTTCACACTGAAACAGCGGGACGGATTTGAATGAAATTTGGAATGCAGATGGCTTATTCCCTGAATTAACGTATGAGCTACCTTCAGGAAGCTCAAAATGTTCAAATGTTTGTAAACTCTATGGGACCTAACTACGGGGTCATCAGTCCCTAAACTTACAAACTACTTATGAACTACTTACGAACTAGGACGGCACAAATATCCATGCCCGAGGGGGGATTCGAACCCCCTACCGTAGTGGCCGTGCAGACCGTGACTGGAGCGCCTCAGTCTCCTCGGCCACCGCGGCCGGCCTTCAGGAAGCCACCGTAAGCTGCATGGCGGAGGGTGCCTTACAGTGGGTTAACACATTTGTTACTAATCGCTGTTGAATCTTCCGGGTTATGTGGTCGTGGTCGAAGAAACATATATGCTCCTGACGTTTCGTCCAGAACTGCGCTGGACATCCTCAGAGGATGTCCAGCGCAGTTCTGGACGAAACGTCAGGAGCATATATGTTTCTTCGACCACGACCACATAACCCGGAAGATTCAACAGCGATTATTTCAGCCGGACGTAAAAGCCTTCACTACATTTGTTACTCTTCACGCTTAAACGTCTGGACTGAATTAAATGTGGAATGGACCTAACTTGTACCCCGCATTAATACATGGGCTACCTTCCGTAAGCCTCGGTAGCTGCATGGCGAAGAGTACGTTACAACGCACATCCTAATTGACTGGTCACCATGAAAGTAAACACTTCAATGTATATTTTCATGAAAGAGCTTTTTATAATCTGCAAACCAGTGAATTGAGCATGGCGGAGGGTACTTTGCGACTTTGACACTGTTTGACCAGTCACCATGAAACTTGGTGAATATATGTATGTTTTCATATATAGGGGGGAGAGGAGAAGTTAGAAGAGGATGCGGACAGAGACAGGTTACAGGAGGAGACGGGAAGAGAGAAGGGGGAGGAGGATAATGAGAGAGGGGAGATAGACAGGGGAAGGATATGAACAGATGGAGGATGAGAAAGAAATGGACAGAGAAAGTGACAGGAGGAGACGTGGGGAGGAGCCGGTGAAAAGAGAGAAGGGAAAGGAGGAGATGGACTAATGGGAGATTGGAAACCCCATTTATATTTGATCGCATGTTCCTATTTTATGCGCTGTCATAACATTTATCTGATTGTAACAAAACTTGGTAACTAAACAAGCTAACACTTTCAAATTTCAAACTTTGTTTGCACAATTATTACTTCTACGGCAGCAACGCGTTGGGTATCAGCTAATACTAAATACATTTCGTTTGTGACAGGTTCTCATTTTTAATATAACTGTAAAACACTCGTGTCCATCGTTAATATGTTTGATCACACTTGTGCTCATAACTAATGGCTGAATCTCCATGAGACTTTCTCATGCAACTAGAACGTTGTATAGCGCAACCTGCAGCCTTTATTTATTCTAAAATAGATAATCGAAAAAGAAGGGATCAAGATTTAAAATTTCATAGAACAGTTGTGTCTGTATTTGAACTGAAGAAGATATATCCCGAAACTTTAAGTCGAATTTGTGTGGGGTAGGTAATGAGTTGATTCCAAACATGATTACGAACGGAATAGGACGTTTTGATGCCTTGACCACTACGGAGGTTGGAGAATCTGCATGATGTCACACCTCGAAAAGGCAGGGTGTTATAAATGTACAGATAAGAAGTAATCAGAGTAATTTCCTTTCCGTTAATTTTGTATGACCTCTGACGAACTAGTCTAGAATTGTTACTATTACCGTGTGCGGCTTACGAGGCGTTATTTTAAGTAAGAACCGTTTTGAAATTTAAAAAACAAAGAGACGTACTGATATATCTATATAATTATATTTTTACATGAAATCCTGTACCTTAATCTACTTTTCTACGTAATTTCCGCCAATATTGAGGTACTTGACATAAGGTTGTACCAGATTTTGAATACCCTACTGACAGAAGTCTGCCGCCTGACTTTGTTAACCACTGCATCACAAATGTTTTGACTTCGTCATCGTCTTGCTTCATCACAATGCCACATAAAACACTACGAGAAACATTAGGAAAGTCATCACGCAAGGAGGAAATCGTAAAGCGTCGACTTTCACTCACCTTATTGTCCACATTCTGCACCAAACTTTCATTCACGACAGAAGGACGCCCACTCCGTTGTTCATCATGAACATTTATGCGGCCATCTATAAATGCTATCACCCACTTTCTTACCATTCCATCACTCATAATGTTTTCTCCGTAAACTGCACAGATCTCACGATGAATATCAATCGCTTTTAGACCATTAGCACTAAGAAATTTTATAATAGCTCGTACTTCACAGTCGGCGGGACTCTGAGGCATCTTAAACACTCAGTATACAACGTAAACAAGGAAGAATCAGACTGTAATGGCTGAAACGTTCCAGAGGTTTATTTCAATGTACGTTCAAGACTTCAACTGACACTTCATTTAACTTCACTGCAAAAGTTCCAAAAATATTCATATGTTAACACAATGTAATGGGATAGTCTTGTGGTGTCGCAGCAGTCTGAAGTGCGCGCCACGTACTTTCGTCGCGCGCCGCCATGCAAGCACGGCGCGACGTTCTTACGACGTCGGCCACGAGCGCCCTCTGCTGCAACCCCGCTCGTGGCCACCACTGAACTGCATCGGCCACTTGGCTGTCGGATAGGCACTAGGACTCTCATCAGTAGGCAGGCCTCTACCTAGTTAAACTATGTATCTGCATTCCACTAGTCTTCAGTTAACAATGTTACATATTGTAATATTTCTTCGAAATACATATCTTGTTCTAATCTAGCTTAGTGTTTTTAGTTTCTGCTGTCCCACTGGCTAGTAACCTCCGACTCTGTACCCGCACACGCGTGCATCCTATTTCCTGTGTCGGTCTCTCTCTACTGGGCCACCGACACCAAGGACAACCGGCGGAAACGAGACACAAAAAGTCTACCAAGTTCAATTTCTACACATATCACTACGTTCTTGAAAAGACAGACATTTATTTGGTCTGAGAACAGTCAAAATCAAAGTTACAACTTTACACAAAATTAAGTAACTTACAGTTCCTCATCAGTGCTTGGCATAACAAAGTTATAAGGTCTCACATATTTCATCAATTTTACATCACAGCTTATTTCCAATTTGAGCACAATATATAATGATCCTTCAAAGCTGACTAGTCAAGTGTAGTGACAACAAACTGAAACACTCAGACCACATACTCCTTCCATAAGTTCAACTCCACCTCTAACTCTCACTTTCATGACATCTGCTGCCTGGGTTTTAAATACCATTCAATAGGGCGGCTACGTCACATTTCGTCACCTCACGTGACGTTCTTTTTTCCTTTTAAATGTCTGATTTAATAATATTTTAATTTTTTTTACATATCAGAAATACATACAATTACCATATTAACTATTACTAGTGCCTATTACAGGCTTTTATACAAAATTGAATCAAAAGTAACAGTTACAATCGCATTTGATAATTACTAATAAAGTTGTCTTTCTATATCTAAGTTCTATGAGACAGTTCAGATGCCGCACCAAAACAAACGTCAGTCATGTACATGTCTTGCCTGTTATATCGGAATACACAGCTATACTTAACATTTATGTCAAGTTTAAGGTAAGTTTAAACCAAGCAAATAACTTTGCTAGTGTGTTGGTTTAAAGTTGACGCCACGTCTTTAATATCTGACTATGAATCGTAACATGGCGTCAGTGCGTAGACAACAGATGTAGGTACCCAGTGCGCATAAATGTATTGAGATATCTTAGCACGTCTTCTTTTAATTTCAAAACGGTACTTACTTTAAAAAAACACGCCTCGTATTTCCAGTATATCAGTTCACGCTCTAAGGAATCAGGAATTAAGGGAACACACAGTGTTCGGTTAATAATTGAGGAGAAGAAGCGGCTTTTATGCGCAGCTGCGAGGCTAGAAGAAGCGTCTACGGCGTTGTGGGTTTGTGAAATATTCTCTAATTCAGAATATAATACCTCACGTGTGGCCAATGCACTTCCATAAACAGTGGACAACAAGGTTGTGCTATAAATACGCAGTTTCATTCAGCATATTATCACTGAAAAGGAACCGTTAAAAACAATTTTTATTTCGCTTAACACTAGAGTCCTGGTGGACACATTCGTACAACCATTGAATCCCTCTAATTCTCACAAGTACCAGTAAGAGAAAAAAATTGAACCTCTTGGAAAATTTTCAAAAAACAAATTCTTAAAACCGCAAAAAGAATTGAACTTCAGTTGGCATTAAATCACCAAATGCCACAAATTTTATGACACCTTGGTGGTCGGTTTAACAAATTCATTCCGTTTTCGTGTATCGTTGGTCACTATCTCTTTTTGCGGCCTTTATCTTCCACCTTCACGGCCTGATGTTCGACCTTTTTTCATAATATAGCATTTTCATTTTACTCTTTCAATCTCCCCTCCTCATTTTTCCTTCGTCTCATAACCCCCGCCACCGCCCACACAACACCGAATCTCTTTCTCCTCAACTCTTCCCCACATGTTTTGTCACTTCTGGCTTTATTTCTTTTTTCACACTTTCAATGTTTTCTGAATTATTTGAGGCACTTATTACGATTAATACAGGCACTCGTAAATATTACATGGTAAATGTACTTTAATCCTGAATAATTTTCAATGTACGGTATGTAACATTCTTCGGCATTGGCGCAGACCCATTGTACCCCATTTATAAGAATATCGAAATTTTCGGTTTAGCTTACCAGTTTCAATTGCCATCTCAGGTGATTAAAAAACTTAAGTCGACTATTATTCACTTCAGTGCCAATATTTTAGAGGATTTTAGTTACTACTAATTCGACACTCGCACTTTAAGCCAATTGACTTATTGTATTCCTCTCAATTTTCCCACATTACAGACGGTGCTAGATAGATAAGCGATTGTATTAAAATAGTACTTAGGTTACTGCAATGATATAATATTTACAAAAAATTCTGAAAGTCGACCATCAGCATGAAACGTATCACCAATTTAAAAAATAAATAAATAAATAAATAAGTAAATAAAGATCTTGGGGCAGGGACAGTTTTACATTCTTGTTCTTTTACGCGTATCATTCTTATTTGGTAAGTAAATTAGTATTCTGACTATACTATTTGGTAATTTGCAAGCCTTTCTGCACGGCGGTGTTCCCGTCGTTTATATCGAACGTCGTAGGATCGTTCGATAGTTCGATATACTGTTTTTGAGCCGGAGATTCGGGCGCTACGCGTCCTCACGTACTAAAAGAAAAATTTCTTTTTAACCTATACCTAACCTAACTTTGACTTTAAAAAAAAGTTCAGAAACACTATGTCGAACATTCCATATTCATTATGAAATGTGCGCTATATTAAACGTACATTGTGTAACATATTAAAATTCTATTGTTTAGTGCTTATAAAGTGTAAAATTAATGCATTAATTACTCTCGTAAATACTACTTCAAATGAACTTCACGTGAAACACGCAATATTATTGGTCGCAATAAGTGACATCTGATTGCTATGCTGCGATACTACGACTTTCGATATATATCGACGGGAACACAGCCGTGCACAAAGACTTGCAAATTACCTACCATTTAATATCTCTTCATGTACCTGACAGTTCAGTCATGCCTTTTATAGCAGTGTAGGATTTCATACTGCTTTATTTTGCATTTAAAATGCCTCGTGATTGTTTTAGTATTGCTTTCCTATAAATTGCGATTGTAATTGAAATCTTTCTGCTTTCTTTTTGTACGGGACTAAGTATTCATAGGTGAATTAAGCCATACTGTAATAACAGTGAATCACGACAATTTAGCTCGCACTGTATTCCATCACGTTGCGGTAATTTCGTCCTCTAACTTATTTTAGTTTTACGATGCTGTACCCCGTTAATCAGAGTACCGCAGTTTACCTTCAAACCTGTTTCACTTGGCGGTTTCAGTCAGAGTTTATAATTAAAGTGGCCGCTTTTCGTGTTCTTATATGATTTCCGATTTAAATGTTCTTGATCAGAACCATGGGGTCGCAACAGAGCTTAGTCATCCTATTACACGAGCAAATATTGTGCTGCTACTTTATTCCATCGGTTAAAATGTCTGAAAAGCTTTCTTAATGCTTCAGTTTTGGTTACCGATATATTTGTCAGAATATAATAAATTTTCTATGTGATATGAAATACAATAGTCGACTGCACTTATGAATTATGTGAGAGAGTTTGGAGAAATAACTATTTCACTGGTCAAGGGAAGCACATGATATAAAATGTATTGCACATCACAAGAATTAAGAAAAATCTTCTCATCTCATGCTACAGACAGAAGAATCCAAACAATTATACTGGCAGTTTAGAGTAAAAAGACATAGAAGTATTTTCGCAGCATTTTAAACAGTGAAGAACAATCATTATGACTAAACTGACCTACGACCAAGTGCTTCATCTCAACAAGAAAGTGACACAAATTAAGACAGAAACTCTGGGTATAGAACACTCACATCAAAAACCTTTTTATTTATTTGTACTAAGTTATGCCTACGTGGCTCACTGAAAAAAGAAAGAAGCACGAGTTCTGACAGTTTAAATCATCAACTTAATTTGAACAATAGGACAAACACTCCTCCAGCGCATGAAGCAAACGACAATTTAGTTAAAACTCTTAACCATCACTAAGAAACATATAGGAGAATCATGCCAAGCTCCTCGTCCAGACAAAAGTATATGGGAGCAGACCGACTTCCCATGTATTCATCTCCACAAGCCTCCAGAAAAACAACTGTCCATTCTTCATTGTTGAGATCACTCGGTCTACCTTCGCATTTACTCTCGAGGACGGGTCTTTACTGTATTCTCGATTTCAAATAAGGTATTTGAAGGCTTCTGGAGTTTCACAAAATCCTCTGAACATAGAATTTAACACATAATCGAATATACATTTTACATTATTTACAAAAGGTTGCTGAGAGAGGAATTAAACTACTATTATGAGACTTGCGGAAAAAATCGGCTTTATTGTGGGTGGGAGCTTCATGTGGTCGAGTTAGAAAACCTGTCAACACGTTAGTTCGATAGGCGTTTCAAATTCAGTGAGTTTAGACATTACGTTTTATTAAAATACTATGCCTTCAGATGCTGTTTTTAATAACTATTTACTATGAATTTATCAGTCTTTAGTAGGTTTAACAGTTTCACGAGCAGGTGATTGGAGCAGGAATTTCACAACTGTAGACGTGTTGCTTTTTGGTTTATTATTAAAGGTCTCTCCGCAGTGTCGTATGATTGTTAGCCACGCGTGCCGTACGAGTGTTGGCCTGTTTGGGTTACTTCCCTTCGAGTGGACTCTGCCGACATTCCAATGTTTTGTTTATCTCAGCCAGCGTCAGTAGTAGCGTTGGTGTGTGTCGTTACGTGTTGATGTGAACGTTTGCATTTAGTTCCTTTGTTCGTTTTTGTCACTGTTAAGATTCTAACCATTGATGAACATGTGTTTTATAGTCGAATAACTGTTCAAAGCTAGCTATAAATACACATTCCTGTTCGTCAATCATTTACTTCAGTTTTCCCGGAGTAACAATCCCAAATCGCGATACTGTGCGAGATTTGATTAACAAATTTCGAAGTGGTTGTCCCAGCTTTTTATCTGAGATAGAACTACTCGATTTTTTCGATAAAATGTCCATGAGTCCGATCAACTCAGTACAAAATCTCGCCTAGGAAATCGATGTTAATGTCGAAACGGTCCACACAGGTGTAAGGAAAAAATTAGAACATTTCGCATACAAAGTGACAGTCGTGGAGGAATTGAAAATTGCTGATCAGGGCAAGAGACTATTTTATTGTTAATGGTTCGAAAATTTCGTGCATTAAAATGGAATTGATAGTCTTAATGAAACTTTTTTCACCGGCCGCGGTGGCCGAGGGGGCTGCGGCGCGTCAGTCACGGTCTGCACGGCCAATACGGTCGGGGGTTAGAATCCCCCCTCGCGCATGGATATTTGTGACGTCCTTAGTGTTAGCTAGTTCATAAGTAGTTTGTAAGTTTAGGGTCTGATGAATCCGTAGTCAAGTCCCATAAGCTATACAAACATTTTTTTTAAAAAACATTATTCACTGATGATATGTGGTTACATTTATCCGGGTACATGAACTCGAAAAATTCTCGTATGTAGAGTACAGCAAATCCATTGTGTATTTATGAGGAACCACTTCATTCTATTAAAATAGGACTTTGGATTGCAATTTGTAGACGTCGAATTGTGGGTCCCATATTTTTCAACGAAACAATAAACGCACGACAATACTTCAGTGATATTCTTCACCCATTCATAGGAGAACTTGAGTTAAGTGAAATAGTTAACGGTTATTTTCAACAAGCTGGTTCAACCAGGCATACAGCTCGCGTTCAATATCTCTGCTTGCTGATGTTTTTCGTGATCTCATAATTTCACAGGGACTCTGGCGTCCACGATCGCCTGACCTGAGGCCACCTGACTTTTTCTTCTGGGATATCCACTTTCAAGATATCGTTGCAGAAGAAATGTTACAACTTGTGTTTGGGAACATGATTAGACGAACTGAATTATGTATTTAATAACAGGGAGGACACTTTCAACATTTAATGTGAAAAATTTGTAAGTAAAAATGAATATTCAATAAATTAATAACATACATTTCACGAAATTTCATTACAGTATATTCACGGCGGCATAAAGAAAGAGCGGCTAACAATCATACGGTACTGCGGAGAGACTTTTTGAACACCACGTATATAGAGAAAACACCTCCAAATATTATAACCTGGTCAAAACTAAAAGACACCAGACAGCCAATAGACAAAGCCCTAGAGTATAGAAGCTGGGCACACCCGGCAGACGTTACGAGGATAACTGAGAAGGACGCAAGAAAAATCTACCCTGTTGAAGTATACAGAGATGGAAGCAAATCAGACGACGGAATGGATTCAGAAATAGCAATACTTGTTAATAAGAAGCTTATTTACCAGATACAGATAAAACTGTCTAATGAATGCTCAAACAATCAAGCGGAACAACTCGCCATTCTCAATGCTCTTGAGTTAATAACCAATCTCTCGAATATTGATAGAACGGCAGTAATTCACACCGACAGAAGGATTACTTTAGGCTAGTTACGAAATCCGAAGAATCACAGCTTCTTGATTGAGGAAATAAGATGCAAAATCAGAAGGTTGCAGACTCACAACTGGCTGGTGCAGTTCGAATAGGTTAAAGCACATCTAAATAAACCAGCTGACAATCTTGCTAAAAGAGCAGCTCTATCACGACAATCGATACGCTACAACAAAATACCTACAAGTGCCGTAAAGAACAAACTTCGAGAGGAGTATAGGAACAGATGGGACACTGAGTGGAAAAGAAAAGAAAACGGGGCAAGCATTAAACCGTATTTTCCTACGATCCGATAATGTTTAATGAATAAACTGCCAATATCTCTGAATTTTACAGCAATGTTAAAAGGTCGGTTCAGAATAATTGAAGACGGAACGTGCACATGTGATAGAGCTGTCCAAACTATTGACCACGTGTTTTTCGACTGCTGCAACTTACTGAAAGATAGGAATCATCTTAAGAAAAAAATAGATGACAAAAGAGGACGATGGCCCGTCGGTAAATTTGATTTGGTACATAAATTCACTGTAGACTTTTGCAATTTCTTTAATTCAATAAGATTTCCTGATGTATAAAATCGTTTGGTTTCTTTATGTAAAGCGACAATTAATGTGTAGTCAAAACGCTTTCTTTTGTAAATCCTGTCAGCTTATGTCCTGTATTTGTGTCTGTATAAAACCTGATGTAACCGCCTTAATTTAACCATCAAACATGTAATATTACTTTGTAATGGAGCATATCAAATAATAAATAAATAAATAAAAACCTGTTCAACCCAACCATTTCCCCGCATCCCCCTCCCACCCCAACGTCCTGAACCTGACCGTCCAGTTGCGTGTCTAGTCTAGTGGCACTATGATAAAGCCCCTAATAGAAAGGTGCTTTGGATTTTGGTGAACAAAGTAAGAGGAAAGAAGGTTGGATGACTGAAAAGAAAACATTTTTTTTTCTTTTCCAGCGTCACAGCGGCACAGTAATACTCGTTGACTTCGAAACATTGCCGTTACACATAATGTGGCCACAAAGGCTTCTCCCAGGAACTGCAAAATTTCTAAAATAACATTTTTCTAAGGCAGTAGCTGCCCTCAACAAAGAAGGCCACGTGGTAACGGCTGAAAAAACAAGTGGAGAGTAGCGTCGCAGGAGCAGGGGGTCCGGAACGTAAATACGGCGTGGCGGGTGCTAAACTGGCCAACTCAACTCTCACAGGGCCCCTTACAGCGGAAACGTCGCTGCAATAAAACGGGTTAATCTGTAACAACTTTACTGTTGCGTCATTTCTTGCAGACACTGAGGTGCTCTACGAAACTGAGGGAGAATCTATGCTAAATTATGAGGCACACATACTTGGCGCAACTGTGGTGTCAGTGAGTTTATTGCAACCGAAGGCAATAAGGAACGAATTACACTGCGAGATAATTGTGACAACACTGCTGATAGTCTTTGCACAGCAAACCCAGTGTGTATGAAATGACATAGAGTGTCTTTTGTGGTAAAACTGGGAATCTGCTTGCCTTTACCCTCTATATGTTAATGTTACTGTCTAGCTGCATCAAAATCGTTGTTTCAAGTTTCGGCCTTGGAGGGGCAATGCTGCTTGCAACCACGAGCTACGCCAACATATTCTTTGTTGTCTCTCGCGGAAAGTTTCGAAATAATTTGCATCCTTGCAGCGTTGTGCAGCGTTTTGCGACCGTAAGGTACCAGTCTAACTGTTTCTTTCGATATTGCGCCACTATATTTTTTGTTTGTTTTATTTACTTGTTACAAGCAAACTAAGGACTACGCTAAGAAAACTTGTTTTCTTCTGCTTATTCTTCGTACAGAACTCTTTCATCTTTTGGCAATGAAATTTTTTCATCTTCTCTGACCATCGGTTCCAGATCTTTGGTTGGTTTGGTCTACCTAAAAAGTGAAAACCTTTGATTTTCTTCACGGCCGCTCTAAATTTATTTTGTATCGTCTCCTGATTAATACAAAATTCTCCGAGTCTCTTCTCACAACATTCACCCAACCACGTATTTTGTTTTGTTTAATAGAATCTTCTTTGATAGTCGATTTTCATATGTTCTCTTTAGATGACGATCGAAAGTAACTTACCTTTTCCTGATGTCAGTAACTTCAGAACAATATTCATTGAGTTCCTTATTTGATCTTGGAACCCAATCTTCATCCTTATACTTCGTTGGGTCTAGTATGTTTCGAAATGTTTGTCCTTGTTTCTTTTCATGATCTTATTTAAACCATTTTGGAGTAGCCTGAACGAAGTGTTTTGGTATTATATAGAACTTTTGGCTTCACGACTGCAATATAAATCTTCAATTTAATATCTTCAGATAAATAATATTTTGGTACAGAACTGCAACCTTCATTTAAGCTCCGATTATTTTTCCGTTTTATATTTAGTTGCTTCTTTCTAAGTATCTGGAGTTTTTTTATGTTGGTGATATTATTTCATTGGTCATATATCTGTTTTGCCCCACTTTGGGTTGCGATAGTAACATTAAAAC
The DNA here is from genome assembly GCA_026315105.1 of Locusta migratoria. Classification (NCBI taxonomy): domain Eukaryota; kingdom Metazoa; phylum Arthropoda; class Insecta; order Orthoptera; family Acrididae; genus Locusta; species Locusta migratoria. The sequence goes on along the minus strand of CM048747.1, from coordinate 167,152,933 downwards.
TGGGCCTTTGCGATCGCCTTTTGACTACTCGAAATTTAAATGAAAATAACGGCTTAGCCGTCCATCTGATACGGAAACTAAATAAAAGAATTTGCAGTATAGAAAATCCTGACAACTTTGCTGTCTTATGTTCTTTTTCATATCTCACATCGTTTGAGAGACATTTGCAAAAATAATGACGATTTTAACCGTTTCTCTGTAACGTGCTCCCACTTCTTACGTCGCGTCGTTCAACCGATCGGCTCAAAATTTTACAGACGTAATTGTTCCAGCCAGCGATTTGACACTGTTACTTGATTTTACGTAAAGCAGTACAGGTAAAGAAAATAAACTTGAAAAGAAAACAAACTATCACGGAAGGGCAGGTAACGATATTTTAACGGAAAAATATAATGAGAATATTGGAAATATATGGAAGTAGTATAAACAGGTAAAATTTCAGAATGAAAGAGTATTTTTGTTAAAGTTCAACTAAAAAGTCAAATAATTTTAGCGTTTGTAAAAATACGCCCAGAGAGAATATTACGTGTTTAGTGTATAACTATTATTACAATAGTACAGTCGTAATCGTATCGTCCATAATTTTTAATCATTTATATTTTTCTCATTTTCCTCCGAAATGTTTGCAAATAAATAAATAAACTTATTTATATGCAATAAAAATTGCTTTTAACCGGCGAGAGGAAACCCTCAAGTTGAACTATTATGCAGAACAGTTAGGAAAATATTATCTGGGATTCTGCAAAACGATTGATGTTTACTAGGAAGAGAAACTATAGTGGACCTTTACTGAAAGAAGAACCAGTCCAGGAGAAGACGAAAACACCAGGTGCTTTGTCAGTGAGTACCATACAGTACGATAGATGTGGTCAGTAGGAAGGTTATGAGCAGAAAGGAGAGGCGGACTTTGCCGTCAGGGCAAACTTACTGTTAAAATCGGAAATTGGGGAATCGTTCTGTACGTTGTACAAAAACTAAATTCTTGTTAGATATTTCACATGAAACAATAAAAAATGCAATAACTTTTCAGCCGAAGGAATGAGCAATTTGTAGGAAATGACGCAGTCGAGCTCCCCTATTTGAAAATAAATAAATAAATAAATAAATAAAATAAAAAAATAAAAAGAAGTGAAATTGTTCACATCACCAGACGTCCTGTAAAAAGTGCCTTAAATCTTTTGCTCACACTATGTCAGCGTGTACCAAATAAGGAGTTAAAGAAATACAACTCTTACGATCTCACTATTAGCAACGTATCAGTGGCAACTGTAATAACCGCAAAACATCTTGAATAAATTTCCGCGTCGACCCGTAACTGTAGTAAGCATGTGAAACTAGTTACAGGGAAATTGTTAGACTAAATTTGAACATTACGATACGGTTGTGCTACCTAAAATGTATTCCTTTTGTATACTGTAAATGCCAGCTTTTCATTATAATTAGTGCAAATATTGTTGAGCCAATGTAAATTACCTTCGTAATACAATGCATTCTATACAGGGTCAGTGCTGATTGGAAACTGGTTGGAAATTTTAGGGAAATCTTATATCATTTGTCAAAGAGTGAGAAAAAAGAATTAATTCAATGTGACCATCCGAAGTATCTTGGGCTCTTCTTGGAACGCAAAATAAAGTGGTTAAACTATATACAAAATTCTGATATTAAGGGTAATAAAAGGCTGGACATCCTTATACTGTAAAAAATTGTGGTGTTTTCCTGGAAGTACTAAACTCAACTTATAAAATGTACACCGAACTAAGTGTATTGTTGGGTGTGTAGCATTATTCTGAAAGGATACATCTAAATAATATATTAAAATCAAGCCCTACGCCATATGACAGGGAAGTAAAACCAACGCAAATTTCAGATCTGGCTTCACTGTACTAGGTTTAGATGTAATACCAAACTGTGGCGAATGAAAATTTGTGCCCGGCCGGGATTCGAACCCGGAATCTCCTGCTTACTAGGCAGACGCGTTGACCATTCCGCCACCGAGGACACAGTGACCAGCCCCACTGCAGAGGACTCTTCCCTGCACGTCTCCCGCCACACCCAAATCTCCATTCACCACGCTGTCTCTTTCCTATTACCACACCCTATTTGTTCTGTAATGCCCGGCCGGGATTCGAACCTGGGATTTCCTGCTTACTGGGCAGGGTGTGGCGGGAGACGTGCAGGGAAGAGTCCTCTGCAGTCAGGCTGGTTACTGTGTCCTCGGTGGCGGAGTGGTCAACGCGTCTGTCTAGCAAGCAGGAGATCCCGGGTTCGAATCCCGGCCGAGCACAAATTTTCATTCGCCGCACTTTGGTATTTCATCTAAAACTAGTACAGTGATGCCATAAGTGATCGCAAATTGCGATTTATTTTTTAATCTAATCATTGTTCGCTTAGTGATAAGTTTGAAACTGATGTAAAAAGCCGGCCGCGGTGGCCGAGGGGACTGAGGCGCTCCAGTCACGGTCCGCACGGCCACTACGGTCGGGGGTTCGAATCCCCCCTCGTGCATGGATATTTGTGCCGTCCTAGTTAGTAAGTAGTTCATAAGTAGTTTGTAAGTCTAGGGACTGATGACCCCGTAGTTAAGTCCCATAAGCTTAACAAACATTTGAACATTTGATGTAAAAATAATGGATATGCGTCAGGGATAATCAGCCCAGCAACGCACATCAACAAGCGAAGCGTCTTCTGTTGCAGTTTTAGATGCATTCACACCATCAAAAAACTGGCATCCTACTGCGCCCGCGACACATGCCTCTACAGGGTTACATAGGTTGTATTTAGCACAGAGACAAATGGAAATTCTGCTCCATAAAAACCACTTAGCTTTCATCATAGGTCTGTATTGCCAAAGTTTACTGAACTTAGAAAGTGATCGTTGCTTATAAATATTTCGTGTTAATATGAATTCCGTTGACATTATTAACAGCGACTTTTATTTGCAGCTTTTTCCAAACAGTCTTCTTGTGCGATTGCCCTCTAGTATTTATTTCGTGTTCAAAACCTTTTGGTGTTTGTTTGTTGCATGTCATATATTCAGTTTGTTCGAATGGTGTTTGTAGTCCTACTTTTTCCGCAGCTTCTTATAGAATTTAAATTTATTTTTGAGCTATGGTAACCTACATAGCTGAAACTGACAGGTCATCTGCAAAGGCGAGGCAGTCTACTCTAATATTGCTTCTAACTGATTGCTCGATCTATATTTTCCTCTGGTCATTCTCGTGGTCCACTTCTCTCACCGTTTTTTGCTCCTGGAATGTAGACTGCCGCGGAGAGCAGGTTAACAAGGCACGCTCATACTATTCCCGCACAACACGACGGTCATGCAGGACAGCCTATATGGCAGGGACTGGAAAACACGTTTACGTCCTATATCCGCTCTTTTAGGGGGTAGGAACGTTATAAAGCCCATTTTGCTGACACTTGTGTTGCACGCAATATGTGCTACAAATTTGGTTGAAATCGATCCATTAGTTTCGGAGGTGATGTTGAACATATAGATACACCTATGCTATGTGAACAAAACTATCTGGATACATGGCTGAAAATGCCTGATAAGTGTGTACCGCCCTCCACCGGTAATGCTGGAGTTCAGTATGGTGTTGGCTCACCCTTATCCTTAAGGTGCTTAAACATCAATGTATGCCTGTGCTGTGCTAGTGATACGCAAAACATGACCACACCATAAAACCATAATCCTAATTTTCCTCTTGGCATTACACACGCTATCAGATGACACCCTGCCATCGGATAGCCACATTGTGTACCTTGATTATTCACTCCACACAACGTTTTTCCACCTAGGGATGTTCAGGAGTGTGGAAATCTCGCGTTCAGTTTTCTGACACAAGCGACACCCAAATCACCTCACCACGTTCGAAGCCCGTAAGTTCTGCGGAGCGCCCCATGCTGATCTCACGATGTTTAATGACTATAGAGCTCGCTGATATGGAGTACCTGGTAGAGAGCCTGTATAGGAAGAGAGTGGCCATGCGTGAGACTGCTCCTGATTGGCTGAGAACCAAGGACGCTATGTTTTTACCAGATTTGGCGGGCTTTACATGTGTGTGAATAGCTACAGTGTGCGTTTCTGTACTGTGGTGTGTCTTAAAAGCTTCTGACAGCGATTTCCCTGAACAATTACATACAGGTTGTAATATGGTAGGCTCTGCTCCACTTTTGCACGTGTTTTGTCGGTTCTATTTACGTAAATTAACGTGTTTTTGGTCGTTGACGATAAACTTAGAACTTCGCGGCAAGTTTTTAGATTATATGTTGGTTTGAAGTGATTTACTGAGTGTAATTAATAATGTGTATTACTTAAACATTAAGGAGAGTCGAGAGAAATACCTCGTTGTTCCTCTGTTGGCTTTAAAAACCGAAGTGAAGATTGCTATAATGATGCTTGTGTTCCCAAGGAATGAGAAAATAAGGAAACAGTGGGCGGTGATAGCCGAGAAAGCGGGAACCCAACGAATTATTCCTGCCTGTGTAAAGTAAATATTTTCTGCTTCCCCCAGTGTAATGCAAGAACGGAGTTGATGAAAATCAGTGATACAGGTACCGTCTGTGAAATTCCCGTTTGGTGTAGTTGTTGCGTACTGAGTTCATAATGCGAAAGTCGCGAGTTCCAATCCGGTAAACATTATTATTATTATTTTTTTTTTTAATTCCCGCTTGGTGTAGTTGTTGCGTACTGAGTTCATAATGCGAAAGTCGCGAGTTCGAATCCGGTAAACATTAATTTTTTTAAACAATATTTTCTAGCTTGTTGTTAGTTCATAGTTGTGGTTTTTGACGTGTCATGCTACAACGTATGTTTTAACATGGCTGCGGTACCTCCTGTGTATTATTGGCTATTCAAAGGTTTGTAGAGTCTATGGGACTTAACTACGGGGTCATCAGTCCCTAAACTTACAAACTACTTATGATCTACTTACAAACTAGGACGGCACAAATATCCATGCCCGAGGGGGGATTCGAACCCCCGACCGTAGTGGCCGTGCAGATCGTGACTGAAGCGCCTCAGTCCCCTCAGCCACCTCGGCCGGCTATTGGCTATTCACAATTCTATAATTGCTTACGGGATGTGACATGAAAAAGGAAAGGGGGCTGGCGTATTGACTGATTGTAAATATTCAATTTCCTATTTTGAGTCTGTTTATGCTGTTTCAGTAGCGGTCTTATCGGTATTTTTCCGACTTTCTGTGATACTGTGTACCTAAAAGTATATATACAGAAAACGTTTTCGGTATTTTCCAGTGTAGGATGATGTTACAAGATCGACAGAAGCACACTTAAAATGCACTACATCGGGGCGGAAAGTGATAATACTGTACTAATTTCAGCGATGGATATGCAGACTGAAAATTCTGAAATAACATCATTTTCTTTGAGATACATAACATGAAATATCTCTCTTTCTTGTTAAACAACTTACAACTATCGAAGTTACCACAACATCGTAAAATATGGTATTAAGATTCGACAGTCACAGAAATTGTATTACGAGACTTATTTGCTTACAAAGTTATTAGGCCTGTATGAACATATATGAATGGAATTTATTTAACCACGTACTGATTAGTAAGCTAGAAACTGCTTTGGTGTCATGGGTGCAAGTGATGGCTTATTTCATTCGTCAAGTGGCTGCATTTCTGCCTGGGTCGCTATGTAAGTGCACGTCCCTCGCGAACTCTGGTAAAAACATGGCGGACACCGGCCGGTTGGCCACTCTCTCCCTATATAGGCTCTAGTATCTGGCAGTGGGTGGCAGCACAATGCATCTAATATGAAAAAGTATCTTTTTGGGGATGTCAGATACTTTAGTAGTGTATCTCCGTATTTACGGGAACTAAGAGGCTATAAACCCCAGTTTGATGATTCTCGTGTTGCAAGCATTGTGTACTAGATTTGGTAGAAATCGATGCGTTAGTTTCTGAGGACCGCGGCTGAGCAACCGAGTGCACTGAGGCGCTGTGTTCCGATGCGCGAGGCTATTCCCCTTCGGGGGTTCGAATCCACCCTCTGGCATGGACGTTTGTGTCGTCTTTAGTATAAGGTAGTTCGTAAGTAATGTACGAATGCATTGTCTCACGGCGATAATATTAAATAAAACGTTCTCGGGTTTCCGTCCACGTCAGGTGGTTAAATCTCCACGAGCTTTCGGGCAAGCACTGTTTGGCCATTGTCAAGTGATATTGACTACAAGTACGGTCTTATATAGACTAGCTGCCGGCTGTGACGTCACTGGTGCTCTGCGACATCGCCATATATGGGCATGCTTTGAGTTCGCTTTTGCGAACCTCTTAATTTTGAAAATATTGCCTTAGACACGGCGCCATTAAAGCCTAAATGTTTCTTCCGATACGTTCGTTATTTGGCCACACGGACGTGAGAAACTTGACGAGTTCTTAGAACATCTGAACAGTATCAACACTAACATCCAGTTGACCATGGAGGTAGAAAAAGAGAGTACATTGCCCTTCCTCGACGTTCTCGTCCGTCGCAAACGGAATGGATGCCTTGGTCACAGCATCTGTAGAAAACCTTCTCACATCTATCTGTACTTGCACGCCACAATCCATCATCACCCGGCACAGAAGCCCACTGTGTTGCAAACTTTGGCACATCGTGCAAAAACAATATCAGACGCCGATAACCTGCCCCATGAGTTGAAACATCTAGGCAAGGTCTTCAGGAATAATCGTGGAATAAGTGATACGATCTCAAGAAGGAAACACAATAAGACCACTGACGAGGAAGAAGGAAAGAAACTTGCTTTTTTGCCGTTATGTGGTTCTGTGTCTGGCAAAATAAGCTGCCTGTTGAAGAGACACAAGATCAATTCAGTGTTCAGGCCCCCGACGAAAATCCGACAATTACTGAGGCCAGTCAAAGACGCAGTGGGTCTTAGAACAACTGGGGTCTACAAGATACCTTGCGGGTGTGACCAGTCTTATGTCGGAAAAACAGTACGAACTGTTGAACAACGAAGGAAGGAACATGAAAGGTTTTATAGTTTACGGAACCCATACAAAACTGCTTTATTAGTTTCTCCATCACTGGGTGCTTGCTGTTGCCGCAATTGTGGTTCAAATTTTAATGAAAGTCCAGCTCCAGTTGCATTTCTTGGTGCTTTATTTAAGCTGCTTTCTTTCTCTATGGCATAACGTCTGTCACACTTGAAAATGGCCTAACATAGAGGGTGAATCCGGTAGTGTGGGCTTAAATAAAGCACCAATAAATGCAACTGGAACTGAACTTTAATTAAAAAAAAAAAAAAAAAAAAAAAAAAAAAAAAAAAAAAAAAAAAACTGCTTTAGCTGAGCATGCTTTAGTAAACGGTCATCGCATCGCATCGCATCGCATCGCATGAAACTGCCGTCGTGGCTCGCACGAAGGGCTACTGGGACAGTATTATTAAAGAAGCCATCGGAATTAAAACATGTGATAACAACCTTAACAGAGACGGCGGCCTGCAGCTCAGCGTAGCGTGTGATCCAGCGATCGCGCAGTTAAAACGGGCGCATCGGACACCGACTCAAAGCATGCCCATATATGGCGATGTCGCGGAGCACCAGTGACTTCACAGCCGGCAGCTAGTGTATACAAGCCCTTACTTGCAGCCACTAGGCAGTCAGTAACACTTGACAATGGCCAAGGAGTGCTTGGCCGAAAGCTCGTTGAGTTTTAACCACCTGACGCCGACGGAAACCCTAGAACTTCTTATTCATAGTTCATAAGTGGTTTGTAAGTTTAGGGACTGATGACCCCACAGTTAAGTTCCATACAGCCGTTTGTAATAACTTTTCCAAATTACAGTTAAACTAAGATGGGCTGTGGCTAAGCCAAGTCTCCACCATATTCTTTCTTCCAGGAGTGCTAGTCTTGCGAGTTTGCAGATCTGCTGTGAAGTTTGGAAAGTAGGAGACGAGGTACTGGCGGAAGTAAAGTTGTGAGGCGGCACCCTGAGTCGTGTCGGGATAGCACAGTCGGTAGTACGCTTGCCCGCGAAAGGCAAAGGTCCCAGGTTCGAGTCCCGGTTTCGGCACACAATTTTAATCTGCCAGGAAGTTTCATGCATCTCTTTGTCTGACACCAGTCTTTATACAGGGTGTTTCACTAAGTGTTTTTGCCTCTGTAACTTAGAAAATAATAGGTGACGGGAAATTTTAATGCGGTGGGTCAACACAAGAAATGTTACACTTTCTGCGGAGCTATGAACATAGTTTATTGTATCATTTTCCAAAGAGTTACACCACAAAGATATAATTTTAGTTTTTTGTATCATGCATTGGATTCGTTGAAACCAGCTGCGTCCAAATCAAATTAAACTACATTCCTATCACTGTTAGTTTGGCAGCTACAACCCTTCAAAGTTTAGGGGGCGGAGGCTACGACAGCGTAGCTGACTGGCTGGTGGTCATGAGACAGTGGGCCGTGCCCCAGGGGATAGCCACTCGGCCAGTCAGCTACGCTATCGCAACCTCCGCCCCCGGAACTTTGAAGGGTTTTAGCTCCCAAACTAACAGTGATAGGAATGTAGTTTAAATTGATTTGGACGCAGCTGGTTTAAACGAATCCAATACCCGATTGAAAAAAAAAGTTATTGTTCCATTTAAAAAAATAATATCTTTGTGCTGTAACTCTTTGGAAAATGATACAATAAACTATGTTCATAGCTCCGCAGAAAGTTTAACATTTCCTGTGTTGACCTACCGAATTAAAATATCCCGTCACCTATTATTTTATAAGTTACAGAGGCAAACACACTTAGTGAAACACCCTGTATATATATATGGTGTCTTAGCTATCTAGTCCACCCAAAATATCTGTGGAACAATAACAGCTATTGGAAAACGACTTTCACCGGTATCAATGTACGGCTGGGGCCCATGAATGTTCATATTTGGAAACATTCTAAAACGAAAGCAAATGTCTTTTTTAACACAAACTTATGCTTTTTTTATATGGACACCCTATATTTTTTCTTCGGCAATCCATAGCATGACAAATCACATAAACAATGGCGTTGATTGCATCGCAATATTCCAATTACATCCCGAGATATTGCGACGCGAAGTTGACGCTTGAAGTACGCGAAACGCGCGGCTAGCGGACGTCCTGAGCAGCTTGGGGTTCTCGCCTGAGTCTCAGGACGTGCGCTAGCCGCGCGTTTCGCGTACTTCAAGCGTCAACTTCGCGTCGCAATATCTCGGGATGTAATTGGAATATTGCGATGCAATCAACGCCATTGTTTATCTGATTTGTGATGCTATGGATTGCTGAAGAAAAAATATATGGCGTCCATTAAAAAAATCATAAGTTTGTGTAAAAAATCACAATTGCTTTCGTTTTAGAATGTTTCCAAATATGTACATTCATGGGCCACAGCCGTACATTGATACCGTTTTCCAATAGCTGTTATTGTTCCAGAGATGTTTTGGGTGGACAAGATAGCTGGGACAAAGTGCGCATCGATTGCACAGTGGTAGAGTGCCAGACTACAAATCCCAAGGTCGCTTTTCACTTCTTTCATCTCTGGCAGTATTGCTCATGTGAAAAATACCGAGTAGCACTGTGGTTCGGATCCCACGTTAAACGGTAGGTCCCCCTATAACTGGCTGGGTAAGTCAGTCCGAAGGTCGGAGGAAGGCAACGGCATACCACCTCCAAACAGGATCATACCTAGTAAAGCACTGTGGTGTTCAAACCAATCTTCGGATTGTTGACTGCTTTACCTTTATATATATATATGTATATATATATATATATATATATATATATATATATATATATATATATATATATATATACTTTTTTTGTTAGCCCTGTAGTCGTAAGTAGGTTCTGTGCATGGGCTAAGTTTCGCTCAGCTACTGGAAGCAGCGTCACAGCGAGGTGTTGGTTCGCGGCGCGTGGCAAATGGGTCGGCGTCGTTCTTTTTGTGGCCGGTGTGTCCGGGAATTTACGGCCGGCGACGGTGATGAATCCCGCGCGACGCTGAACGCTCACAGCGACCAGCGCAGCGGCAGGAAGCGGCACGCGACGCCACGCGGCGCCACGCCCGCTAAATTGTGGATGAGGCCTTCCTCTCTCTGGCGTTACTGCCGGCGTTCGAGCGCTCCAGTTTACGGTCGATCCTGGGGGGAGGGGGAAGCGGCCGCAGTCGGGGGCGCTGTAAAGACGTCACCCTCTGCTCCTGAGACCGAGCGGCCGCAATTCACTGGGTGTTTAAAAGAGAGGGAACTACACGCCGGCCCCGAGTTTACTGCTAAGCGGGCACACTCTGCTGGCCGAAATTAAATGTTCATGTCTCACCGTCAAAAAGCGAATATGCATTGCCAAGAGTTTTCAATCTGCTGAATGATTTGAGCGGCTAATTCGTATGGGAGACAAATGTTGGCCCAGTTTCGGTTACGGTACTATCATTAAAAGTGTGTCTTTGCTACAGTGTAAATGTTCAAATGTTTGTAAAACTTACGGGACTTAACTACGGGGTCATCAGTCCCTAAGCTTACAAACTACTTATGAACTAGCTAAGACGAAGGACGGCACAAATATCCATGCCCGAGGGGGATTCGAACCCCCGACCGTAGTGGCCGTTACAGACCGTGACTGAAGCGCCTCAGTCCCCTCGGCCATAGCGGCCGGCTGCTATAGTCTGTTAACAGCTGGAATTTCAAATGAAGATAACGGTTTAACCTGTGAAAATTTTTTCAGCAATCAGTCGTAAAAATATTTATTTATTTGCCGATCTAGATTTCGACCACTGTGTGGTCATTATCAATGCTAAAATAAATACAAAAGAACCAGTTAGAATAACATATATGTCACGTTATAAACCAATTGTACAAGTTTCAGTTAATGTCAATGATAAAAAAAACATGTCTTAAAAACAATTAAAACACTTAAAACTTCTCGACTTCCATGTTGGAGGTTGCGTTCATACTGACGCAACTGTTACAATTCTTACACAGTTGACGTCAGCATGCGTCATTTGCGACTACGGCGCCCTCTTTAAAGTTTAAATGTGATATGTTTATTGTAGAAATAGTTACGTTTTATTATAATTTTAATAGGCACTTTTACTTTGAATCGTTCTGTATTAATGCGTCTCGTTTACTGTTTATATATAATTGGTGGGAAAATGTGTACTAATTGGTATCTTGATATATAGGACCGTTTGAAAAAAATTAATGTTCAAGGTGATGATACTGTGTATTATCATTCCTAAATAAAAATCATTTTTCTTTAAAAAAAACTAATTGCCGGGCACTTCGTGTCAGTCTGTCTCGCTCATGAGGGACGGCATGTCTCTTGCATGTTCTCTTTCGTGAGGGACAGTTTGGTGCAGCGCACAGGCTAAGTCCAAAACTGATTTATAATAATTTTTTAAATTGATGACCTGTTAATTATTTTGTTCACAGTCAAAATCATAAAATCAAATGTTGTCACTTTTAAAAGTAGCTGTAGTATTAAGTACAGAAGTCAGATGGTGCTGACCAATGTCTAACCCAAAACTGGCTTAGAGCGTTTACATTATAAAATATGATTGTCTCTTAGGATTTGCAATAAAACATGTAACAAATGTTGTAGTCTAGTGCTAAAAGTAATTTGTATTCATATCGTATACATAAAAACACTTGATGTATACAATATTTGTCACTGATAACGGTTTAACCCTTTATCTGACACGAAAATTGAATGAATTTGTAGAGGAGAGAATTCTATCTATTTTTGCTCTCTTGTGGTTCTGTCCTTATCTCACATTGTTTCAGAGATATTTGCAAAAATAACGGCGATTTGACAGTGTCTATCTGCTGTCTGTCTGTAATTTGTTCCCAATGTATAGGTCGCGCCGTTCAACCTATCGGCACCAAATTTTAACAGACGTAATTGTTAATCGACAGCGATCAGAACCTTCCTGTTTCAGATGTTTCGGACAAAAATGCATTACAAATATTAAAAATAAGGCGTTTGTGATGGCCTTTTGAAGGCAGGAAATTTAATTGCAAATAACGCCTTACCCGTTCATCTGAGACGAAAATTGAACAAACTTAGTTTTACAGAAGAAAATTCTCAAGAACTTTGCTCTGTTGTTTTATTTTCAGAACTCGCACTGATTGAGAGATATTTGCAAATATTGCAGGCGCTCTGACACTGTGACTTGATTTTACATAAACCAGGACAGGCACAGAAAATAAACTTAAAAAAGAGGACAAACTACCACGGCAACACAGGAGATAATATTTTTACGGAGAAAGATAACGGAAATATTGGAGAGATATTAAAAATTGTTTGTGGAGGTGAAACTCCAAAAGAAATGTATATTTGTCAAAGCTAAACTGAAATATCAAATAATTTTGGCTGTTTGTTAAAATGCGCGCAGAGCGATTGTTACGTGTGGAGTGGATAATTTTATCACAATTGTGGAGTCGTAATAGTATTTTCATCATTTTTTATTATTTATGATTTCATTATTTTTGTCCGTAATGTTTGCAAAAAAATCATAAGACTGCAGGAAAACCTAGTTTAGGCCTAGAAATACGCCAGTGCGATTTTTATTTTCATATAAAAACTAACTGCAGCGCGTTAGTCTCGCTGATTCACAAATGGCTGAACTGATTCGAAAATTTTTGTCGTCTCTCGATTGCTTTAATATAGGGGTAGTTTACAATAAAAACCAAAGAATGAAAATAAAAAAATAGGTGTAAACCAAAGTAACAGCTAAAAAATCGAAAAAAGTTAAAAGGTGACGGCAATACACCCTCGAACAACAACCCGCCATTAACAGCTGGTAATAAGCTGCAGCCGTAGAAAGAAACAGGGCCACAGAGTCACTTCTTTGGTGCATCATAAAATCAATACTATACACAAAATTGACAGTACCGAATTTTAATCTTATTTTTCTTATAAATGAAGTGTCCTTTGCTCTCGATTGATAGAGCAACCCTCATAAGTGTTCTCGTCCGAATTTGGACTAGACCAAAAGACTCCAAAAATAATAACAAAAATAAACGAAATCGCTGCTATGTAATATAGTTTATTTGGGCACGACGGTCCCTTTTCGGCTTAAACTGCCATTTTCAAGTGACTTGCGGTACAAAGTTGGTGGCCTTTAAGTTGAATAAATTATTACGTTATAATATTACAACATAGAACTTAACATTCACTTACGTATATGTCTACATGGTCTGACATTCGTAGAACATCTGAGGCGTTTGTACATTAACTCTCAAAATTGGTTGGTAATTCCAATCTTGATTCGGAATTTTGACAGTTGTAGCCATGATGTCGTATGTCTACAAGGCATGTAAGTGTCATATTTACGTTATTAGAATTTCTGTAATCTTTGGAAATATTGTAAGTGTTGATAGGTGCTAATAACATGGACGCGATTTTGTTGTTTTATTTTATACATATATATTAATTTTGTATGTTTGTCCATTATACGTATAAAATAAAATAACAAAAACGCTTCCACGTAATTAGCAGCTATAAATTATTAGAATACTTCGAAATATTATAGAAATTCTAATAACGTAAATATGATCTTAAGTGCTTTGTAAACATACGGCATCGTGGCTATAACTCTCACAATATTGAATCATGATTAAAATTACCAATCAATTTTGACAGTTAATGTACAGACGCCTTAGATATCCCATCTATGTCAGACCATCTAGACATATACGTAACCGAATGTTAAGTTCTACATTGTATATTATAACGTAATAATTGATTCCTCCTAAATGCTACCAACTTTGTACCGCAGGTCGCTTGATAACGGCAGTTTATGCCGAAAAGAGACCGTCGTGTTTAAAAAAATATAAATAAGTAAGAATAATCTAGCAACGCACACTAAGCAATCCTCTAAAGTAAAATTCCGAACAGCAGTCTAACACGCATTCTCGGTCCTCACCGGTGTCAAACAAGATGACGGACTTTCTTCCCTACTATCTAACTGGGCCTTAGAGAAATTCATCAGGGACTGGGGCGTCTGCTACATCCCCACAGCAACAATGCAATCACTGTCGACGGTATGGACTTCGCCTACGTCCTAGCCCTCCTGCTGCGTGACCTACAAACACACTGAGATTCTCCAAGAATGACCATCGAAAAAAGCTCTCCAAATATCCATCTCAAAAACCCAGTTCATCGCCAGCTGTAATGACCTCTCCCCCCCCCCCTCCCAGTAACCACTCAACCCGATTCGGAACTCCTCAAAGTCGACAACCATTCAAAATTTTGGGTGCGGAGGCTGCGATAGCGTAGCTGACTGGCCGAGTGGCTAGGCCTTGAGGCACGGCTCACTGTCTCATGACGACCAGGCAGTCAGCTACGCTGTCGTATCCTCCGTCCCCAAAATTTTGAATGGTTGTAGCTGCCAAACTAATGATGATAATAATGTCATTAATAATTCTTTGTACACAGCTGGTGTAAAACATTACAGTACATGATAGAAACAACCACTATTGTTCCATTAAAAATTGTATATTTGCATAAAAAATACACTTTCTAAGTCATATTACAATCTGTTTGTTGGTTGAAAATACGAACCCCTGACTACCAATTCATTCTGTGAAAACCGCACATAAATGCGGTGTGCAAGTGTAAGGTGATTCGCCCTGTAAAAAGAAAACTGGAAATATCTGAGAGAATGGCCAGAAAATTTCGGCCCAATTTTGTCAAACAATAAAAGGAAACTAAGCCCAAAAACAAACTATACACATCCATAAAAAATGTACCATGCCTTCAAGAAAAGGAGATTAGCCTTCTATGGCCACGTCCCTAGACTTCCCAAAAGCAGACTCACAAAACAGATCTTTAATTACATCCAGGGCCTCAAAGGCCCAACCTAGTGGCATAGAAGCTCCGAAAGAGACCTTGAACTTTTAAAAACTGATAGAAGAGAAATACACCCAGATTGACTTTCAGGAACAAACTAACTCAGCGGTTTCAATAGAGACCGCCCAAACCTGGCACAAAATGGACTAAATAAATAAACCAGGCCGTAAGTGCCCAGATGAAAGATATCTGAGCTAAGAGAATAGCCAACGCCAAGAACTGAGGAAAACTGGGCGTGTTAGCAAGGAAGCCCTAACGGAGAGAAAAAAAAGTGCCCCTTTGTATATTTGTTTGCAATTGACACGAATTTACAGTTTTATTCCGATATTTATGAAATTTTGCACAGAATCTACAAAACAAGAGGAATTTCACTGTAATGTAAAATTACGTATCGTGGGAGAAGGTGGGAACTTAAATGACTTCGACAAAATCTAATGTTTTGTACCGATCTTCATGATGTGTTTTGTTCTTAGCATAAGTTAAAGTTAGTTTAAGTAGTTTGTACGTCTAGGGAGCTACGACCTCTACAGTTTGGCCTCACAACGTTACACACTATTGAACACCTGAAATATTGCACAGCTTCAAAACGTTGTGGTGGCCTTCAGACCGCAGAGTTGTTGAGCAGCTCTGCACACTACCCTATTCTGTGCAAGCCTCTTCACCGCCGAATAAGAAGGGCAACAAAACATCTTGAACCTGCTAATTGTATTCGTTTCTCGATATCTCTCTCGATTTTTATGCGACACACTTCCTTCTAATGATAGGCCGAGCGCATTGAGGCGTTTGGGTACGCCCATAGTGAACGGCTCCCCGCTAGCTGCTCTGCCGCTTAACTCGCAATGGCGCAATGGCAGCTGGTGGCGGCCACAGTGCGCAGCCAACCGCGCGCCGGCTGATGTCAATACATGACCAAAACTGCTTTTCAATTTTCTTCCTGAAAAAAATACTGCATGTGTGTGAAACAAAGCTACATCGCACTGCGGTGTCAGTTATTCGATAAAAATTCTCCTTCTGCTGTAAAAAAAAGAAAAATAATAATAATAATAATAATAATAATAATAATAAATAAATAAATAAAAATTAAAATCACCTCTCCCGGTTTTGTGCGTTTTCCTTGACGTAGGATACTTCTCACTCGATTCTGAGGAAACTAATTGTCGTACCTCTCTGTGTTTTGCACATCTTGCATGCTACGATAACAGCTTCATAACGGAGTGTCTGTTTTTCCGGTATTCGTCATAGTTATACTTAATTTCCAGTTAACCTATCGCATAACATTTGAAGCTTTTGCAGTGAAAAATATAGTCGCTGACTACTTTTCGTTTGGTTAACTTTAGTTTATACGTTACTGCGTACGAAATGTAGCCAACATTGCGAAATTGTTTTTAAACCTGAATAGAAAGCGATATATCGCTCCAGTATAGCGAAAGGGCGTTGAAATTTGAGGGCGCTAGCGCCACGCGCTCTCCTTCGGCGCGCCATGTGCACAACTACTGAGCCTCTAGCCTGCAGCTCAGTCAACCTTCGTAATACAGCACATGCCCGAGCCAACAGAAAATGACTTTAAAAATAGCGAAGTGTATCTGGGACAGATGTCAGTTCTCTAACTCGTTTTAAAATATTGGTGGCATACAAGTTCGGATAAAAAAAAGGACAGTAAATCTAGTTCTATGTCTTAAAGTTACAAATATTGGATTGCTAGCTGTCACTGACGGAAAATTACAAGTTCATAATTAGGACTGTAGGGGTCTAAGGAAAAGAGAATGCTAGTGTGTGTTGAATGCCCCTTCCGACATGCAATATAAATGGGAAGACTAAAATTACCAGAAGAATTTAAGACAGGATCCAATAGCATGCATCTAAATGTTATCCAAGGCGCTGCAGAATTTTTCCTCTGAATCAATATTTAGACTTTCTCCACAAAAAAACAACAGCGGCGCGACATACAAGATGTTTTCAACGGCAATGTTAAGTTGGAGTATGCAGTTCGTATGTGCAGCTTAAGCGTATCTTCTTTCTAATTGAGTTTAATGCAAGTAAATCAGTGGTGCTATAATGTAACTGCTGTTATAACTTGAAACCATCCACGGATGGTGATGACGAAAAAAAAAGTTTTGATCGCAAATTGCATAAAATGCCAAAATTGGACTCACTAATTGCTGGCATGGGGTAGTAACTGTTAGATCACGGCAGGGAAAAAGTTGCAACTGTTGTCCTATAACCTCAATATACATACAAAGTAACTATATAAGGCTTTCTATAGTCCATGGTGTGGCTGATACAACAGCCAGTCAAATTTTACTTTAAAGTAAAAACAGTCTTGGTTGCAAAGTGGTTTTATTAATCACCAATGACGCGTTTCGCCCTCAGCAGGGTATCATCACATTATCTGCATGACAAACGTTACGCAAATTGCTACAACAGACCCTGTTTCTCTACTTTAAATGTTGCAGTAATTCTTATGTAAAATTTGTCATGCAGGTAAGATGATGGCCTGCTGTGAAGGCAGAACGCATGATTGGTAATTAATAACACCATTTTGCAACCAAGACTGTTTTTACTTGAAATTACCCTGTAACTGACAGTGTACCGTCTGTCACAGTGTATCTATTTTGAGATTATAGTAGGACAGCAGTTACAATTATTTAACTGTCAAGGTTCCTAATCACATACTGACATTTTATACTGTTCACGAACAAAACAATTTTTGGTAAGATAAATTGACATGGAATGCCAGCAAAGTAATTAAGAATGAAGTAGCCTCATGTTAGTGACTCACAAAAAAGCCAATTTCACGTGCAACCTTTAGCAAAGAAGTAACAATTTCATATTCTGAGCTAAATAACCTATCTACACGTAAATTATCTTGAATGTCTAGTTGTTTACTATATTAAAGTACTAGTATTCTTGCACGAATATGAACAACAAGATGCAATTAAAGACATTGCAAAACCGGTTGTGCGAGTCTACAAAAGTTCAATAAAATTCAGCTACAGTGAATTAACGGCCTTTCATTCAACATTTTTGAGATAAACGCGTATTTATCAGCTCCCATTAAACGCGACGCGCAGCGCACAGCGTTGAATTCTCGGCACCCGCGAGCTGAGAGCGGAACAAGGAACATAAATTCTTTCTTGCACGCGCCTGTGAAAGCGACGTGAGCGAGCTGAGGCGGCCGCGCGGGTGCACTATGGCCACCCCAATGGGATCACCCACTGGGTTTTCCAACCGCCTCCCTGCCGGCGAGAAGCAGGAAGCGTGGAGCGGCTCACTATGACCGTACCCTTATGCTCTGAAGCGCGAGGCTGGTGCCTGTAGGGGATTCGAACTCTCCCTCGGGCATGGATGTTCGTGTTGCCTCTAGTATAAGTTTGTTTATAAGTAGTTTGTAAGTTTTGGCACTTATGACCCCGCAGTTACGTCCCATAAGCTCAACAAAAATTTCAATTTATTTATTTGTTTGTTTAGTTTTTGCTAAATTGACGATTGCATGTTACCTCAGAATGTGTCCCACCAAGTTATCTCTTAGTCAAGGTACGCCAGAAATTCATTTTATTCCCATTTCTGTTAAGAACGGCCTCATTATTTAAGTGATCTACCCATGTGACATTCATTATTCGTACGTACCACCACATTTCAAAACCTTCTATCATGTTTTTGTCTGAACTGATAATCGCCCACGTTTCACTCCCACACAGTGCTACACTCCAGATCAAAAATGTCCAAATGTTTGTAAACTTATTGGATCAAAACACGGTTGTAATCGGACCCTAGAGTTACAAACTACTTAAAGTAATTAAAACATATCCTAAGGACATATCCTCGGTTGCACAGTGGTAGAGTGCCAGACTACAAATCGAAAGGTTCACCTCTGGCAGTATTGCTCATGTGAAAAATACCGAGTGGCACCGTGTTTCGGAACCCACGTTAAACTGTAGGTCCCCCTATAACTGACTGGGTAAGTCAATTCGGAGGAAGGCAACTGCATACCACCTCCAAACAGGACCATGCCTAGTAAAGCACTGTGGTGTTCAAATCAATTGTTGACTGCTTTACCTTTTCTACCTTTAAGGACAATGCAAACTTCTTCGGGAGTGGCATGCTATCATAGGGCCTAGAACCGCACGGCTGTTTCCTAGTGGCAACAATCCAGACAAGAAAGGACTTCCTAATGTTTAAATTTATATTGCAAGTCAACAAACTGCGCTTGTTCAGAAATGATATATATATATATATATATATATATATATATTGACCATCAAATTATTTTGCTACCCAGTTAACAAAACTCATCTACTACTGTTATTATCCCATCGGCTAATCTAATTCGTCCGCATCGCCTGATTTTCTTACTCTATATTCTATTACCCATGTTTTCCTCTTCTTAATGTTCATCTTATACTCTTGTATCATGGCACGGTACAATCTGTTCAATTGCTCTTCCAGGTCCTTTCTGTCTCTCACAGAATTACTATGTAAGCCACAAACTACAAAGTTTTATTTCTTCTTCCTGAACTTTAACTCGTTCTCCAAATATTTCCTTGCATTTCTCTACAGCTTGCTCATTGTACAGACTGAATAACATTAGAGAAAGGCTACAATCCTGACTTACGCCCTTCCTAACCACTGTTCCCTTGTCATGCATTTCGATTCTTGTAACTGCTGTCTCGGATTTGTATATAACTTTTTGTTCCTTATATTTTACCCCTGCTACTTTTCGAATTCGAAAGAATGTATTCCAGTCAACCTTATAAAAAGCTTTCTCCAGATCAACAAAAGCGAAAATTGTTGGTTTGCCTTTGCTTAACCCTAGTTCTAAGATAAGTCTTAATGTATTGGCACGAGTGTTCGTACATCTCCCTTATATTTAAGCTGATCTTCCCCAAGGTCGGATCGCACCGATTTTCCCAATCGCCTGTTCGTCTGACTACATAAAATTTAGTATTGTAGATAGTGCAAGGTACTTTACTTACTGACTTTGACACATATCGTTTTATTACCATCTAGAAGAAATTCTAAATGGATGTAACAATTTTCATTTTCGGCGGTGTACGTCGTATTGCTGAATTTAATGACATCTCGATACCAATAGACGAAGAAATTTTGCTCCTGCTTAAGATGGATAAACGGGTCGAAATCAGATATCCAGAAACTTTGTGAGGATGACGGTGTTGGAACATACCATTATACATAAAAGGCTGGAGTAATGTACACTCCTGGCCATTAAAAGTGCTACACCACGAATATGACGTGCTATAGACGCTAAATTTAACCGACAGGAATGAGATGCTGTAATATGCAAATGAATAACTTTTCAGAGCATTCACACAAGATTGGCGCCGGTGGCGACACCTACAACGTGCTGACATGAAGAAAGTTTCCAACCGATTTCTCATACACAAACAGCAGTTGACCGGTGTTACCTGACGAAACGTTGTTGTGATGCCTCGTGTAAGGAGAAGAAATTCGTACCATCAAGTTTTCGACTTTGATAAAGGTCGGATCGTATCCTATCGCGAATGCGGTTTATCGTATCGCGACATTGCTGCTAGCGTTGGTCGTGATCCAATGACTGTTAGCAGAATATGGAATCGGTGGATTCAGGAGGGCAATACGCCACACTCAATCCCAACGGCCTCGTATCACTAGCAGTCGAGATGACAGGCATATTATCCGCATGGCTGTAACGGATCATGCAGCCCCGCCTCGACCCCTGAGTCAACAGATGGGGTCGTTTGCAAGACAACAACCATCTGCACGAACAGTTGGACGACGTTTGCAGTAGCATGGACTATCAGCCCGGAGACCATGGCTGCGGTTATCCTTGACGCTGCATCACAGACAGGAGCGCCTGGGATGGTGTGCGCAACGACGTACCTGTGTGCACGAATGGCAAAACGCTGCCCTGGCCAGCACATTCTTCAGATCTCTTACCTATTGAAAACGTCTGGTCAATGGTTGCCGAGCAACTGCCTCGTCACAATACGCCAGCCACTACTCTTGATGAACTGTGGTATCGTGTTGAAGCTGCATGGGTATCTGTACCTGTATATGCCATCCACGCTTTGTTTGACTCAATGCCCAGGCGTAGCTGACAGTTGTTAGCTACATCTTGGGGTGGGCGGGTATTTGCAGGATTATAAATGGGTGGTTAGTTCTCATATTACTGCATGGATCTTATAAGGGTCGGAAGATGAGATTCTTGGTGTCTCGAAACATGTAATTAATTAAAAATTTATAAAAAATAACGGAGGAATGTTTTTCATTTGCTGAATTCATCAGGAAGTGTAGTCCGTCAACAAAAGGAGTAGGTTACAAAACTCTCGTAAGGCCGTCGCTTGTGTATCGGTCATCAGTGCGGGATCCATACCAGGTAGGGTTAAGAGAAAACATAGAGAAGACACGACGGAGAGCAGCACTCTTCATTAAAGACTCATTTGGTTAACGTGAAAGCGTCCTGGAGATGTATAATTTTAGAGTACATTTCTGGAGAAACAGCGATCGTTAATGAAATCATATTTTTTTAAAAGATAGTCTCGATCGCAAGAGAATTTTTATTGTTCTTAGGCCTGCTTGTGAGACCATCTTCAGGCCGACTCAATACAGTAATGTTACAAATATTAAGAAGGATGTACAGGAAGGAGGCTTAGGGTTTAACGTCCCGTCGACAGCTTGACCATTAGAGACGGAGCCAGTGCTCGGAGTTTTTGGATAAGGATTGGGAAGGAAATCGGCCGTGCCCTTTAAAAGGAACCATCCCGGCATTTGCCTGGAGTGATTTTCGGGATATCGCGGAAAACCTAAATCATGATAGCCGGTAGGGTTGGGCAAGAAATCACGTATTCGTTAGAAATCATGGTGATTGGGAAGTGGCTGTTTTCGCGGTCGCTGCGATCTGGTATCTGATCGCGATTTCATTCACGGTTAAGTAGCGAAGAACAAGTAGATCAGCGAATATCAGCTAAAGAGCAGGTAATAGTAGCGAACAGCAGCTAACGGCAGGAGCCATCTGTTGACTGAAATCTGTACTAATATCACAGTAGCAAATAGCGGGTATACCAGCGAATCACCGCTAAGTGAAAAACGGGTATAGCAGCGAATCGCCGATAAGCGAAGAACGGGTGTAGCAGTTAATAGCAGATTAGGTACAGTGACCAATGGGCATACACTTGTGGATTTCTCATAGAAAATCGCCAGGGTCCAGGGACAGATTCTAAACTGACAAACTGACTAAACTGACAAACGAGCTGAAAAGCAGTCTCTGTTCACAAGCACAACTTTCATAACAACGAAGAGACGATAAATTAGTCACTGGCAGAGGAAACATTATAACAGTACTATCTAACTCAATTTTTGTCAGTTCCATGGTAAATCAAACAAGTCGCGGACATTACAGAAGTAGCACGAAACCCAGGAATCGCTGAGATTCAATCACTGAATAGCGGGAGTAATAGAAATCGCAGAGGGATACATTTCGTGAATTCCTCACACAGCTATTCTAAACCGTGATTAATCACGGTTAGGAATCACGGTGATTTAGAAGTAGCGATCACGGAAATCACTGTTATCGGAAAACCGCTCTTTAGCCCAACTCTAATAGCCGGAGGTGCATTTGAACCACCATCCTCCCGAATGCGACTCCAGTACGTAACCACTGCGCCACCTCGCTCGGTACAAGATGTACAGAATACGATATAATGGCAATAAATAGTAAAATAATAACAAAGTGAAATGTTATACCCATGGGAGCCGATTGTGGGTGGGTTGGGAACCGTTGGCTGTGGGAATCAACTGCGGAATACTGCAGTAACGGTCGAGTTTATGTATGGCAAGCTCCCCCCTACCCCCCCCCCCCCCCACACAAACACATGCGGCATTACATTACTGAGAGTCAATCACGTACTTATTAATAATTTTGTTGTTTACTTACAGGCTACAGTTATGATATTAAAAACGGGGGATAAATATACAAGAACATATAGATTATTACACTCTTTGTGACAATTTAGGGAAAATAGTTTTCAATAAAGATTAAAAATATTTGGTTTTATTAATTATGTTAACTAGCTGTCCTCTACTGGCATTTGAATATTCTCGCTGGGCATATTGCTGCCAGAGGCAGTAATACTTCATTATGAATGAAATACACAAGATAAATGTGAGATATTCTGCAAATGTATTGGTTTACGAACTGGTTTTCGGCTGTTACGCTATCGTCAGGTAAACATTACAAGGAACGACAAGCAAATCAGATGCCTACTGTGCAACTATAAAGAAGCTCCGCAGAGCAATTCAAAACAAAAGGCGCGGCATGCTGACAAAAGGAGTTTTGCTCCTGCACGATAACGCTGGGCCTCACACCTCTCAAAAGACTCGGGATTTGATTGATTCTTTTGGCTGGGAAGGTTTGGACCATGCACCTCGCTCCTAGCAATTTTCACCTTTTCCGGTGCCTGAAACACCATCTTGGCGGGCAGCGCTTCAATGACGACGATGAAGTGAAAGCGGCAGTGAACTCTTGGCTGCCGGAGCAGGCGGCCGAATTCTTTGAAGAGGGAATTAAAAACTTAGTTGTACGGTATGACAAGTGCTTAAATAAACGAGGCAACTATGTAGAAAAATAGGTAAAAGTGTGTAGACTCAGAAAATAATTTTTTTTTTTACAAAAGTATTAGTATTATTTTTTAAAAATAAAAACGGCCCTTACTTTAAAAACAACCCTCGTACTTCATTGCTACTGCAATGACTTGCGCGTATTAATGGTTGCACGCCAGCAATGTTCGTCGCAGCACTCGTAGCAACGTACGATGCTTTGATGCTCTGGAGAGAATCGGCATATTCTAGCTGTGATTCATAATTATGTTCATTAACTGCCACAGTTTGGTTCTCGGACCTAGACATTGGCACCGTCACTCGTAACAACTGTGCACAGGGATGACAGTCTATGAATAGTTATGAAATAAACTTGAAGTTGTCTTCCTACTTCACAGGCGACATGGATCGTGTCTCAAAGGAATACATTTGTATCAATATAATATGTGTTAGATTATTTAATACAACAAAATAGGTAACTGTTGTTGAGAACAACTTATCAAAATTATAAATCATACCTAAACGTTAAAATAGCTGATTAAAAGAATGTTAAAACGCAATACAAAATGTTCACTATGCGGTGCCATGGGTATAACTTTGTTACAGAAGTGTGTACAGGAATTCTATTCTTTACATGTATTCATGTATTTCTTGGGATCATTAGAAGATGGAGGAGGCATTCAAGAAACAGTCACAAGAGGTCGTCAAAAAGTTCGAAAAAGTATTTTCCTCTAAAATCGAGTTGTTCATTCAGCAAAACTTAGTGGTTTGTTTTTAAAATGTGCATAAATTTCCATCTGTTTGAGGGCATTCAGCAGTGATCCCTTAGGTGCGATATGCAGAATCATTAAGCTGTTGTCAATGGAACCTTCTGCGTGGTTATTCTGTATCAAATGTTGACCAAACAGAGATTTGCTGCGTGAAGCGCCTGTTGTATGTTCCTTAAATCGCACAGCAATCATCACGGAGATGATCAGGAAACTCCAGTTGCAGACGCTGCTAGAGAGGTGTTCTTTATCGCGCTACGCGTTTTTCTCGAAGTTCCAAGAGCAAACGTTTCATGTAAAGGCAACCAATATGTTTCCACCTCCTACGTATATCTCTTGAAGCGACCATAAGGATATGGTCAGAGAGATTGGGGCCCACATTGAGGCAACTGGAATAGGAGGAAGTAACAATGGTACGCAGAATACACTTCGCCTCACTCATTGAGTGTAGTGGAATTTTGGATATCCATGGATTGCTAAAATACAGTGCTTCGAAAGCATCTATCAAAGTACAGTGCTTCGATTTCACGCTAAAATACAGTGCTTCGAAAGTATCTATCAAATTACAGAGCTGCAATTGTACTGTATCAGACATTATTATGTCAAAGAGATTATATGATTATTCTGAGATTACATGATTATTCTGAATTTGTTGACTTATTCGGACTTGATTTTATGTTGGTGACGAAATGAGGCTAGGTTTGGACAGGAATGTTTATATTCGATTTGTATCAGTTAAAAGGAACCAAATGCAATAAAAGATAATGGACAGGAATGTTTATATTCGATTTGTTTCAGTTAAAAGGAACCAAATGCAATAAAAGATAATACTCGGAAACAAATTCGCGTTACGCGTTTCTCTTCTCGTAGAACAATAACAACAAGAAAGAAGAAGCCGTCTTCGCGACTCTGTACACATAATCAAGGTGAGAATTAACGAAGAAAAGACTTTACAAAACTCTCATCTAAACATACAAAAGTGTTTCAGACATCCTGAGACGTTGTAATCAGCGAGCAGCTAGAAAGCAGATCTGACAAGGACTCTGCAGCCATCTCACACGGTCGTAAATTCATCAGTTGATGTGAATCTCCGTACGCGGATTCAGGATCGTTATCTGGTGCTTAGCTGCAAACGTCGTATTTAAATGTTCTAGGAATTTATTGAACTTACTGGCATGACTCAAAAATATGTAACATATAACATGCATTTACATGCACATAAGCATAAAGACTTTTAACTGTAACTTTAATTAATAATACATATTAACCATAACAGTGCCTTGTGGAGTATGAACGTAGATGTAGATGTATGGAAATACTTCTTAATAGACTGCTGTGCCAAATAATACTAGAAGAACTTGATTTCTCTTGAAGCTCCACGGAAATATTTATTCCTAGCATGCCTTGACAGAAATTGACTAAAAGTGTTTATCGGCTGATGATAATGTATAGCAGGACAGAAACTTTATGCCCACAAACAGTTAAAATTAACTGTACACTTAATCAAAATAGCGCCTTCCGTTGATTTCCCACTACTTTTATAGATCCTGTATACGCTGCGTGACTGCAGTGTGTGTAAAATGAAGGACAGAGGGCTGCAATGCGCTGCTTTCTTTGATTCTGCTCTCCTTGTTTTATGCTCCCGTTTACCTTCACCTCTGTAAATCATCCGTCTATAATTATGTCTATGTCGGCTAGGTTCTGAAGTATGACGTTCCCTCCTACATTTCCTTCCTTCTACAGGCATACCGTAAGAGTTATTCTAAACCGATAGTGTAGTTCGTCATCCACCGTAGTTCAAAGTTTCATAACTGCTAGGCCCTTGTTAGTTTTGAAGTTCATAACGGAGAAATAGTTTTTCATTACTTCAGTTCAGCTCCTCCTTTCTTTATGAGAGAATCCGAATTTAATGAATCGGCTATGAGCGTGCCATAATTCTTCCGATATATTAGTAGATACTGGAAGTTGTAACTCTGCTTACTATTCCAGCACGTTCGCAATCCAGTAAATAATTAAGTAACTTCGATAGAGGGATAATAACAAAAGTGATTGAAACGTTCACATGTTTGTGTTTCAGATCCACTCACGATCAGAGTTAGATATGTGCTTGCAGTGTTACAGTGACGTGTAAAAGGGAAGTTGATAACACCCAAGAAGTAATACATAACGTTATTTGACTCGTAAAAACGTTTCGTATGTAACTGAACCCCTACTGAAGGCTACATGTCTCAGTGTATTAGATTAGATCAGTTCTTCGTTCCATAGATCCATGTTGGGGATATCCTCGTGTATATGGAAAATGTCTTTATGTCTTTTTTTTTTTTTTTTTTTTTTTTGCAAGCCGATAATACAATAATACTAATAGTATGAATACAGATACATACATAATTTCCTTCTGTTTAAAAATTCGTCAGTGGAGTAGAAGAAATTGGCCACCAGGAAGTATTTTAAGCTCCTCTTAAACTGTCCTTTATATGTAGATAATTTTTTTATTATCTTTTTTTATGGTTGCTGGTAAATTATTGGAAGAGCGGGTTTCTGAGTAGTGGCCCCCTTTTTGAACTAAAGTCAGTGCTTTTTAAGGCCTTGCGTAGATCGGTTTTGTTTCTAGTATTGTATGTATGAACTGAGCTGTTTGGTGGGAAGGGGGATATATTACTTATGACAAATTTCATTAAAGAATAAATATACTGAGAGGCAGTAAGTATACCCAGTTCTTCAAAAAGTCTTCTACAGGATGTCCAGGAATTTACTCCACAAATAATACGTATTACAAGCTTTTGAAAACCGTAAACTTTTGCATGACTTGAAGAGTTATCCAAAAATATTGTTGAAGATACGTACCAGAACCTGCCTCGGGACCCAACATCCCCACACGGTCAGAGGACTCAACGCACTCTGTAATAAATACTAAAAGAACAACCAAGAACGAATATAAACAAACGACCGCATAGCATCGATCTACCAGAAGAAGAAAAATAAGTAAACTGTGTTTGAGGCGACCGCTCGTGAAAAGTTGAAGACCCGTGTTTGCGACCCGGTCCAGCACAAATTTTCTTTTGTTACAGATAGATTTTCCATATTTAGATGAGCAGCAGAGGTCGGGAAATTTTGCAATTGGCGATGTGTATGTGTGTTTGATTTTAGGTTATAGATAAAAGCGTATCAAATTCGTAGGAGATATTGAATTTTTATTTAAAAATACTCGAGATGTTGATTTCATATCCTACGGACAAACCCTCGTGGCGTGCCCGCTCTGCCGAATCCATTTCAAGATCACTATTCTGTGAAAAATTTCATTTTAAATATGGAAAGGTCTGATATCCCCTTTCGATAAGCTACTGAATTTGTGTTTGTTATTTGTCATACGATGTGTATAAATGTATAGAGGCACATAAAGACATTGTCACATTTCTGCTGATGCGCAGGATTTGTTTCATATAAGCTGCACACCCTGCTGTTCTAAGGAAAAGAAATGTACCAGCTGTAAAATGAAAGAAATGTACCAGCTGAAAAATGCTTCTTTCGGAGTGCAAAAAAGCCAACGCGTTCCTGTTTAACTGACAGAAAAGTGGGGTACCGGATACTTAAGTCCTCATTCTGCCTTACTCACCAAAATTTTGTCATTCGCTTTTTTGTGCTGAAAGAAGTTAGCACAGTGGCTGTGGAAGAATGAACAAGAGCGACAGACAGTCCTTGCGGGAGAGAAGCAGTAAAAAATAAATAAATAAATAAATAAATAAATAAATAAATAAATTGAACGAGACAGTAAGAGCAAAAGAGGGAGGACACAGTGCCGGCCGCGGTGGCCGAGGGGACTGAGGCGCTGCAGTCACGGTCTGCACGGTCACTGCGGTCGGGGGTTCGAATCCCCCCTCGGGCATGGATATTTGTGCCGTCCTTAGTATTAGCTAGTTCGTAAGTAGTTTGTAAGTTTAGGGACTCATGACCCCATAGTTACTTCCCATAAGCTATACAAACATTTGAAACATTTGGAGGACACAGTGGAATTAAAAATGAGAGATGAATGTTGACTATACGTGAGAATTCGGGATATGGATCCTCCAAATCTTATCTGCTCTTCCACATCTCCCATACTTACGTATTAGTTTCTCTATAGTTAGTAGACCGAACGAAGCATACTAAAGGATAGGACATAATCGTGATTGAAGAAGCAGAGAGCCGACTATGGAAAACAGAGGCAGTAACAATGTAAGATAAAAAGAATGGGACATAGAACATGGCAGTCAAAATGAAAAGAAATGGATGAAGGTAATGGCAGTGGCAGAGACAGACAAAGTGCTGATGAGAGGAAATAACTCTGTCACTCTATTATTATAAAAAAAGTTCAATTGTTTGTAAATTTATCGGACCAAACTGCGTGGTCATTAGTCCGTAGCTTACAGACTACTTAAACTAAGGTAAATTAACATAAGGACAACAGACACACACAGACACATACACACACACACACACACACACACACACACACACATGCCCCAGGGAGAACTCGAACCTCCAAGGCGAGAAACCGCGCGCTCCGCAGCGAGCAGCCTTAGACCGCTCGGCTACTCCAACGCGGCTCTATTATTATAAACAGCGAATTCATTCCATCTCGTTCATTTTTATCCCTGATCTTTTTCATTATAGTAATTTCAGTTTTGTGTATAATTATTACTATGTAAACAATTGTCATTAATTTGTTGTAATAGTATAGCTTCCTGACGATCTGTTTCTGTGATTCTGACCAATTCCAGATGTTTATTTACTGTGACACGATAAGTGGCGTTTTTTCATTCTGTTACCTGATAGCACATGATGTAAAGAGAAGGAGCGTATCTCTTTTTGTTCGAGATGTTACCATTCCTGAATAATTTTCAAGTAATTTTTTATATTGGCGATTACAGAGCCATCTACCATTAAACGAAAAAAAAAATGATACCAAGCTGATATATTTTTTCAAGGAGAACGCAAACCCTGCAATAAATATAGTTGTTCCTATTTAAGGTTTCAAAGTCAGCCTTCCCCGCTTCGGCCCACGGAGGGATGCAGGGGGGGGGGGCGGGGGATCTCGAACATTCGAGGTGAATAAAATTTATTATAACATTTTTAACCCGATTTGTATTTTGCCAAAGATTCTGTAAAACATTTACAAGTGTCTCACCCTGTAGTATGTCTTTTTGGTCATTCGAGCTTCAAGTTTTATTCGTAACGAAGACAAAGGGCATGAAAAGGCCGTTAGTGGTTTCGAAAAGATACAGCAGTGCCCTCGTCATGTTGGGACCACTGCCGTGCCATAGATGAGTGGTTCATTTTTGATGGCATAGTCGGAAGCTCTTATATTTCTGGATTCCGGGATGTTTTTGACATTGTACCTCACAAGCGTCTTCTAATGAAATTGCGTGCCTATGAAATATCGCTCCAATTGTGCGATTTGATTCACGATTTCCTATCAGAAAGGACATAGTTCGTAGTAATTGACGGTAAGTCATCGAGTAAAATTTCCCCAGGGAAGTGTAATAGTTTCCCTACTCTTCCTTGTGTTTATAAACGATTTGGGAGACTATCTGAATAGCTCCCGCAGACTGTTCGCGGATTATGCTGTCATTTATCGGTTAGTTAAGTCAACAGAGGATAAAAAGCAACTGCAAAGCGATTTAGATAAAATATCTACGTAGACCGAATATTGGCAATTGACACTAAATAAAGAAAAGTGTGAAGTAATACACATGACCACTAAAAGAAATCCGCTGAACTTCAATTACGCGATAAATCAGTCAAACCTTAAGGTCGTAAATTGTACCAAATAGATAGGAGTTACAATTAGGAACAACTTAGACTGGAGAGATCGCATAAAAGGAAGGCGTACCAAAGGTTACGTTTCATTGGCAGAACGCGTCGAAGATGCAACAACTCCACAAACCGACTGCCTACATCACACTTGTGCGTCCTCTCCTGGAGTACTGTTGGCCAGTGTG
Source organism: Locusta migratoria (assembly GCA_026315105.1). Lineage (NCBI taxonomy): Eukaryota > Metazoa > Arthropoda > Insecta > Orthoptera > Acrididae > Locusta > Locusta migratoria. The sequence continues at coordinate 167,122,746 of CM048747.1, read as the reverse complement.
GGATCCTCACCAGGTGGGACTGACGGAAGACATTGAGAAGGTTCAGAGAAAGGCAGCTCGTTTTGTTTTATCACATAACAGGCGGAAAAGCGACACGGAAATGTTACACGATTTGAGATGGAAATCATTAAAAGAAAGACGTTATTCTTTGCGGCGAGATGTATTTGCGCAATTTCAATCACCGACTTTTATTTCTGAATGTGAAAATATTTTGCTAGTGCCCACCTACATAGGGAGACATGACCATCCCAATAAAATAAGAGAAATCAGATCGAAAACGGAAAGATGTAGGTGTTCTATCTTCCCGCGCTGTGTGATAAATATGCGCCCATCAAGACCAAAAAAGTGAGAAGGAAACCTACACCCTGGCTAACTGATGAACTAAAACAGCTCATGAATCTCAGAGAGACTGCACATCGGACATACAAAGTACACTCTACACCCGAAAATCACACCGCTTACAAGCAGAAACGTAACAGAGTCAGCCAGGCTGTGAGAAATGCTAAACTCAGATACGCCCATTCATTAACCCACAACATAACTAGACCGGCTGTCCTCTGGAAAAACCTGCGCGGTCTTTATATTGGGAAAGTAAAAACTACAGCCGAACCCACTGTTCCCATTGAGGAACTAAATCAGTATTTCACAACGCCTACCACCACAATCGATCACCAAACGAAACAAACACTTATTGACCATATCACGAGGATAAACAACGCTAACCATGATAAGTTTTGTTTTAAGCATGTTACTGGAAGTACAGTCAAAAAAGCCATTATGCGTATTACATCAGCGTCTACCGCGGATGATGGTATCACTATCCAAATGATAAAGCTGGTTATTGATCCACTGCTGCCCATCATAACAGATATATTTAATCAGTCCTTAGCCACAAGTGTTTTTCCTGATGCATGGAAACGTGGACTAGTTAAGCCACTGCCAAAAAAGGACATTGTCACAGCACCCTCTGATTACCGACCTATTGGCATTCTTCCGGAACTATCCAAAGCCCTAGAATATATAATACGTGATCAGCTAACCAGCTACTAGACTATTAATAACCTTCTTGACGAACACCAATCAGGTTTTCGCAAATATCGCAGCACAACATCTGCGTTGATAAAAGTAACAGACGGTCTTAAGCAGGCAATGGATAGACAAGAGGCGACTATTATGTGCTTCTTAGACTTTAGCAAAGCTTTCGACAATGTGGACTTTGATATTATACTTGCTAAACTTAGCAGCCTAAATCTCTCTCAAGGCGTGGTGCAATGGTTTCGCTCATACTTGACATCGCGTCTTATCCGGCAGCGAAAAGTCACAGTGGAGAAAAGTACTATTCAGGTGTACCGCAGGGCTCAGTATTAGGTCCACTTCTCTTTTCATTGTACGTAAATGACGTATCATCGGTCTTGTCATTTTGTAAATACCACATGTATGCCGATGACCTCCAGTTGTATTTAAGTGCAAAACCAAAAAACCTGAAGACAGCAATCGAGAATTTTAATTCTGACCTATGTGCACTATCGAAGTGGGCACAGAATATAGGATTAAAGCTCAATCCAAGTAAAACACAAGCGATTCTGGTAGGTCATCCTACGCTAATTAACCACAAATACCGCGAATCTCAACCATCATTAATATTAAATGACACACGTATCTATTTTTTGCCCTCGGCAAAAAGTCTGGGAGTCATAATAGACGACAAACTAAATTGGGCTGAGCACACAGCCGTCGTGTGTAGGAAGGCATCAGCATCTCTTCATGCCCTACAGAGATATAAGAAGCTTTTTCCTCTCAATCTTAAAAAGAAACTTATACAAACACTTGTAATTCCAATTATTGATTACAGTGATGTTATCTTGCAAGGTCTTTCTTGGGAAAGCTCACGACGTCTGGAACTAATCATGAATGCCTGCGTTCGATTGATATGTAACATCCGTCTCTTTGATCACATTTCACCATCTTATAAGCAACTATCCTGGCTCCGTGCTGACAAGCGCAGAGATTTTCATACACTCTGTTTCCTCTACTCTCTTACCAACGTACACTGTCCCTCATATCTTTCCTTGACCTTAACACTCTTATCTGATCAACATAACAGAACTACTCGTTCCTGTCAGAGCAAAATCCTTTCTGTCCCTATCCATCACTCAGCCGGTTTCTCAAAATCCTTTTCAGTAGCAGGAACCAGGCTCTGGAACAATCTACCTCAGTATATCAGAGAACTGAATAACACTGCCAGCTTCAAACGACAGTTAATGGATTATCTACTAAAGCAATAATTACGCCAGTCTTTAATACCCTACGGTCCAGGTACGTCACATCCATTCCTCCTCCCAAATATTCTCCTACTGCCATTTGCTCTCGCCAGGTACAGCTTTCTTAACTTCCTTCTGTCAGAATTCGCCATGCCTTAACCAGTCTTGATATACTCAGAAGTACATCTTGTATCTGCTAATATCAATGTTGTTACTTATGTTATTACACCAACAGCAGCAGAAGGTGTCTCAGTGGTACTACTAGTATTAATCCTATTAGAATTAAGTCAGTACCTTTTATTTACATCCTGTTACATGTAATCAACTTGTATAAATTATGTTATTAATTGTTTATCTGTAAAAATCATTGTTATGTTATAGGTAACTCACATGTAAAGAAATACTGTATGTGGAAAACCCTGGTCCGATGTAAGAGAGGGCCTGATGGCCCTAATCTGATCAGGCTAAATAAATAAATAAATAAATTAGAGAATGGAATGGCAGAGAAAGGTTATGAAAGTGGTTAATGAACCCTCCGCCAGGCACTTAAATGTGATTTTCAGAGTATCTATGTAAATGTAGATGTAGATATTACAAGCCTCTTCCGTTTTAATCATAATACAGCGATTGAATCAGCTGGCCGCTGAGGTGGTGTCAGTGATGGGCAGATGGAGGTCAGGAGCTCGACGTACCGTCACACGCAGCGAGGATGAGCTGTGGCGAGGTGAGAGTACGCCCGCCAGACGTCAGGGAAACGTGACTGGCAGCTTAAGCATTCATTATTTACAGCACAACAGCGTGGGCGTCACTTGAGGCAGTCAGAGCTCGTAGGTCGGAAACCGCCGCAGCCCAACCCGGGAGGGATGCTGTCGTCAGAGCGTGTCTAGCGCCTGCTGACGTCAGAGTCGACGCACGGCCGCTGGGGAGGTAGAACACACCCACACACGTCTAAAGCCGCCGGCACACGGCACACGGCCAACGTGGCGAGTTACTGACGTCACAACGTGCGAACCAAACGTTGGCGAGGCTTTCCCAACGTTTGGATTCACGATTTCCTATCAGAAAGAACACAGTTCTTTGTAATTGACGGTAAGTCATCGACTGAAACAGAAGTGATATCTGGCGTTCCACAGGGAAGTAGGTCCCCTACTCTTCCTCGTGTTTTTAAACGATTTAGGAGACAATCTGAATAGCTCCCTTAGAGTGTTCGCGGATGACGCTGTCGTTTATCGGTTAGTGAAGTCAACAGCAAAGCGATTTAGACAAAATTCCTGCATTGTGCGAAAATTGGCAATTGACACTAAATAAAGAAAAGTGTGAAGTAATACATATGACCACTAAAAGATTGTTGTTGTTGGTTTTGAGGGGACTAAACAGCTAGGTCATCAGTCCCACCACTAAAAGAAATCCGCTGAACTTCAATTTTGCGATAAATCAGTCAAACCTTAAGGTCGTAGATTCTACCAAATACCTAGGAGTTACAATTACGAACAACTTTGACTGGAGAGAACACACAGAAAATATTGCGGGGAAGGCGAACCAAAGTTTACGTTTCATCGGCAGAACGCTTCGAAGATGCACCAGCTCCACCAAAGAGACTGCCTACATCACACTTGTGCGTCCTCTCCTGGAGTACTGTTGCCCCTTGTGGGACCCTCACCAGGTGGACCTGTGGGAGGACATTGAGAAGGTTCAGAGAAGGGCAGCTCGTTTTGTTTTATCACGTTACCGGGGGGGGGGGGGGAGCGTCACGGAAATGTTGCACGAATTGGGGTGGAAATCATTAAAAGAAAGACGTTATTCATTACGGTGAGATCTGTTTGCGAAGTTTCAATCACCGACTTTTAGTTCTGAAAGTGAAAATATTTTGCTAGCACCCACCTACTTAGGGAGACATAACCATCCCAATAAAATAAGAGAAATCAGATCGAAAACGGAACGATTTAGGTGTTCTTTCTTCCCACGCGCTATTAGAGAGCCGGCCGCGGAGTCCGAGGGGACTTAGGCGCTCCAGTTACGGTCTGCACGGCCACTATGGTCGGGTGTTCGAATCCCCCCTCGGGCATGGATATTTGTGCGGTTGTTAGTTGTAGCTAGTTCATAAGTAGTTTGTAAGTTTAGGAACTGATGACCCCGTAGTTAAGTCCCATAAGCTACACAAACATTTGATTTGCTATTAGAGAATGGAACGGTAGAGAAGTTATGCAAGTGGTTAATGAACCCTCTGACAGGCACTTAAATGTGATTTGCAGAGTATCTATGTAGATGTAGAACGTGTGGGACAGTATTAAGCATGTCAGATATTCTCAACGAGCGTCTCAACGATCACCAATAAGGTGGGAGAACGCCCCCGACGTCACACCACGTAGCTATCCGGGGAGGGGCAGCTCTTTTCGATAGTGAGATGAAATAACCACGCCGGATGTTCGCCGTCGTATTTCGTGGTTTTTATGTATATAATAACTTAGGCCTTATGAATGTATGACATTTCAAAGCAAGTAAAAGTAACTGAGTAAATTGAGAATCTCGAAAACCGGCTATTAAGGTACTATTTGTTGGAATAAATGACTGGAAACGTCTTATACGTGGTTAAAATTTTTCCGTATTACAGTAATCTGCCATTTCAAGGCAAGGAGGACTGAATATCTATCAACACGAATAGTTCTTTGTATCATTTGTTGTAATTACATATCAACAGCCGACATATCACCCAGTAGCATATACAACACGTCTAATACCGTAGGTTAGGATGCATCGCTATTGTAACTGGTCGTAGCGTAGGGGGTAAGTCGTGCACCGCGAAGTTAAAAGAGGTTGCGGTGTAAGTTCAAGGCTCCACTTAAACAAATATTTTTTCTTCTTTTATTCGGTTTTCTGATGGACTCAAAAGACTTTCCTACAAATTTCTTAGAAGTATACTGCATAATATTCGTTGCTATGTAAAAATAAGTGCGCACCCTCTGAGTAGTGAGTTTGTTGGATTCGTTTTATGAACAAGACAGTTTGCACCTCACTTACAGTAAAATACGCACTTATTGTTTGACGTATTGCATTTTACACGTTCTTAACATTCTACTTAATAGTAACATTGCCCATGGAAGCATGATCTTTTAAGATTTACTAAAAAGCGAGACTCTTGCAATAATCTTTGTGTTGTGAACGCCTATTCTAATTTTACATCGCACAGTCTGTCATGAAACTTTTATTATTCGCTTCACTTATTGACATAAAATGCAACTTTTATAAGAGTCTTATGTTCATAGGTATTTTGTTGTTATTTATTTAGGACTATCACAGAACATAACGAACATAAGCACAAGCGTTGAAATAAGCGGTTCAATAGAGGGAAAGCAGGAATTCCACTCTTTTGATTTGGTAGACAGTGTGATTCCAGCAACTGATACCGCCGACAACTGTCGTTGGAGCGCGCTGCGGTCGCGTGTAGCTCGTTGAGGCACACGTCTCGTATGCTCAAGTCGCGCCGTCTCCGAGCGTTCAGCCGCACAGTGGACTTGGCACGTTGACCACACACGTTCAGACACACGCTCCGTGTGCCGACGGCTTAAGCAGCCGCGGCGGAGCGTCCGAGCGCATTGAGGCGCTATGCTACGACGTGCGAGGCCGTTGCCCGTCGGGGACTTGAATCCCCTCTCGGTCATGGATGTTTGTGCCGTCTTTAATATAAGCTAGTTCATAAGTAGTTCTTTATTTATTTATTTTGCGTTCGATATGCCAGATGCCTTATAGTACTAAACACATTCAAAACGAGAATCTAAATTAACATACAAATCTAACAAAACATCATTCATCATGAAATGAGTTATACTTATTACAATGCTTATAAATTAAGAATTAAAGGGAACACAAATTTGTCAAAATAATTTACAACTAAACGGAAACTCTTAAATTACAAAGCCAAGAAATGGCAGTGTCTGCAAGTCTATGCAGATCGCCGCAGTCACAGTGAGGATCGTCCACGTAGCCCCACTTAGCCATCAACTCGTTGCACCGTCCAACAGCGATTATCATTTTGTTTAATGCCACCCAGGTTGAAACCAGGAACACGATCAGCCGGGTTCTTAATAAGGTGTCCACTGTGAACATTTGCTTACTGCCATAGGTGGTTTCATTCTGTTACGGTGTTTCGATTGTTCGACGAGTGGTTCCGGAAGGGATTTCTAGACATTAATCGTGTCGGGCCATGTAGATCAGCGTGTATGGGAAGTGTGATGTCAGCAGCATTTTTTTTTCCATTTCTCTTTGGATTGCATGTTGTCTGCGGAGTGACGGAGGTTCAATATTTGCCAGCACAGAGAGCCATGGTGTAGGAGTAGGTATCAGCGTTCCAGTTATTGTTTGCAAGGTGTCATTTAGGCGAACATCTACTTTGTTGACGTGCGAACTGTTAGCCCATACAGGTGCGCAGTATTCTGCAACGCTGTAGATTAGGGTCATGGAGGAAGTGCGAAGTGTCGTAGCATTGCTTCCCCAGTTGTAAGTTTATGGACTGATGACCACGCAGTTGAGTCGAATAAGCTTTACAAACATTTGGTTTGAACGTCTAAGCAGTGTCTTCTGGTAGCGAAGCGCACAAGATCACCTGTCTACACACTGTAGCAGAAGCAAATAACAAGGAATCTATAACGGTACGGACCCTAATTCAACTAACTTCGTCTTAGGGAATGACTTATTCCTGTGACTTAGCTCGTTGCTGTCCGTTACGGCGGGGTTTAAGAGATGAGAGATACGTGGAATGAGATAAAAGTCACTTTGCCTTCACCTAAATTCTGTTCCTTTCTCTCATTCCAACACTTCCCTAGGCGATATTGCTACCGCACTCGTGCCAATGTCGCGAGATTTAATAACATAGCACTGCACGTGAGGGCCGTAGAACTACCTTCATCGTCAGTGCGTGTAGTAAAATTTTCTGGTCGCTAACCTGGTTTCCGCGTTATATCTGATTTCCGCATGCAGAAGCAGCGCACAGGTCGTGGATCTTATTGTCTTGAAGTGATGGGCTGTGGTGGCTTTGGAACTGGAGACTAGGCTCGTAGCTGATATTTCAAAAAGTCGGGATGCCAGTTGTTTCATAATTTATTGTTATGCCGCGAAACAACAAACGACATCTATCACACTGTTCCCTGTTATAAAATTGTACAAACATTTCATTGCAACATGACTGTTGATCTTCCTAACTACATTCGTGCTGACCTGCCGTGCGGAACTCTCTCCCTGAACTGCCTGCCACCTCCCATTGCAGTTCCCGCGTATTCTTACTTTTGGCTGGAAGCGCCACTTCTCCAACATGGTTATTAATTTGTTTTACATAATTAAAGCCTTTCTAAATAAACAAAACACGCCATAACAAACCTTACTCTAACCATAATATTTACAATAAATCATATCAATTTCTTTACATTAGTTTATCTAATTTTAAATACTAAAGAAACGTAGAGGGGACATTACACACAGGTGGGGGGAGAGGAGGAGGCAGCCAATAAAAATATTTCTGGATAGCATTGGCGCAATTTCTCACAGTAATGCAGTATGCTACACAATCTGCTATGTTTTCCCAATCATTCCACTTGTGACGTGACCTCCCATCTACAAAAGTTCTTAACACCTGATACCTTATGGCCCTAAGCCAGCCATCCTACATCGTACACGTATCCACTTATTTGTAAAACCCAACTTTTAATTTCAAAGTCAGGGAATTACTAACTAGGACGGCATCTAAAATAATAGATGACTACAAAATGTGGCTTGCGTATTTTCTAAAATTGTTAATTGCCCATTACAAGATTACGTCTGACGAGAACAACTAAATTCGTTAGACTCCGTCTGATATGATTAGCTGGAGCCCCCCAATATTGCTAACAATATAGGTATATGAATATTTAATCATTTGGAAAATGTTCCTAAAATGATAGCTAGTGAAGTTCATTGTTCTATCCAAAAACAAACCAAGACAGAAAGTGAGGAAATTTTTTTGAGTCCCGACCACTGTTTAAAAATCAAAGTCCACGTATGTCCGAAATAATTCCAGATTCCAGCGCGGCGGCTATGTTACTCGATTCCACTTCACATGTCTGCTGTCAAGATTCAACTGACATCGACTGATCTTCAGCCGCATCTGGCAGCAAGGAAAATAGTCAAGCAACTTTCGTCACATTGATAGTGGTTCTGTGTAAGGAGTTCCATATGTCTATCTGAGCAGGCTAAACATACATTGAATATTAATTGTAACACAGTGTAAAACCACACTGTGTTCGGCTCATAGGCAACACCTTTCATTGGTGACGGTTAGTAGAAGTCTTCTACTAACCGTCACCTATGAAACGTATTACCTATGAGCTGAACAGTGTGGTTTTACACTGTGTTACAATTAATGTTGATCGTATGGTCAGCCTGCTCAGATAGACATATGGAGCTCCTTACACAGAAGCACTATCAATGTGACGGAAGTTGCTTGACTATTTTCCTTGATTGGAACAATCTGACTTCTGGTTGAATTGGACTGACCATCTCTCTCAAGCACAGGCTTCTGTACAACTTGGTCCTAAAACAGCTGCTGGCCAAAATATACATATAAGATCATATGTTATAACACTCTTCTAATCATTTACAAAATTGTAATGTATCTTACTTCTAGTCTTTACTTTGTACTTTTATGAAACATTTCTTTACTGTGGAGCACTTGAAAATGATGCCATAGTGCATCGAAACTAGTTGTGCATTACATATCAAGTATTAAAAAGTTTCCTTGTTCAACAAGCAACTGTGGCTTAGAATACACTTGTATTCCCTAGTATATGAATTATTCCAGTTGCACTCCTAACTGACATTATGTCAAATTGTATTAATCTCTGATGTTTATTTGTGTTCTTAACGCGAAATGTATGATGGCAGCTGTAGAACTGTTCTGCAGTTCTGTACATTTGATTCCAAAAATACAATAAATAAATAAACAATAAAGACGTATGTATTGTACTGAATAATGAACATCCTTAATAAGACTGTGGTCAACTCGGAACTAAAGTTTTAATTATTGATGGACCTCATAGTGATCATCTAGAACATTATGACCACCTACCTACCATCCATATAAACCTGTCCAGGAGGTATCACCATGACCTGGTAAGGAATGATTTATACACGGACACATAGTGCTTCCAGTATCAGTGAGCGGCTCGCCGTGTATACGTGTATAGAAAGGGGACGCGAGTTTTATGTGAGTTTGAGTGAGGGCAGACTGTGACGATCTGGAGGCTCGGAATGAGAGTTCCGAAAACTGCAAGACTTGTCACGAGGAGCACTATGGTGTGGGTGGAAAAACGATGTTCAGTTCACACCTCTATGGACTTATAGCGGCTCACAACTAATTACGACCTCGGATATCGTGGGCTGGGCAAACGGGTAAGACAGGACAAGAGGCGAACTGTGATGGAACTAACATCATACGTTACACCTGGGCTGATTATGTCTGGACACACAGGGCACCGAACACTCCTAACTACAGGACTGCAGGCAACGACCGGTGAGTGCGACAATATTAACACCAAGATATCGGAAACTACACTTGAAATGTGCAAAACATTTTCCCAATATTCAACTCTAACTTGTTTCCCGAGAAAATCACATTGTTGTGTGAGTTATTGTTGTGTGCCGAAATTCCACATAGACAGAAGGTAATGGATAGGAAATGTTCAAATGTTTGTGAAGCTTATGTGACTTAACGGCAGGGTCATCAGTCCCTAAACTTATAAACTATTTATGAACGAACTTATACTAAATACAACACAAACATCCATGCCTGAGGGAGGATTCGAACCTATGATGCGGGAGGCAGCTCGGCTACTCCCGCGTGGCTAATGGACAGAGGGCTAACTAAGTACAACTAAGCAACACCGGGTACCGTAGTCTGCGTCACGTAGGAAGGTGGTCCAGTTTTCAGTCTTTCTGCGCACGCCCCTCCGGTACTACACTGCAGCCAATAATATTCACCCGCTAGGCGCGTGACTTGCCGCGAGATTCGCACTCTCCACTGTAGGCGCTGGGATGTAACTCCTCCCCTCCATGGTTCCCCTATCGCTCCGCCTCTATGCGCGGAAGCGCCTTCCTACATGGCGCCAACTATAGGGCATCTGTTTTATAAAGAAGTGTTACCGTTTGCCTTAATTACAAAAATAAATAAATAATTAAACAATAAAGAAATCGGCCAAATTATTTAAAATGTTTGCACGATGTTTTACAAGCATTCGAATAGACATTTCTCAAACAGATTGGATGTAGTACGTAATATAAATCTTCTTTCTTTATATAAGGTAGAGTGTCAGTATGTTTCTAATTCATACAAATCTGTAGTTTTAAACTGATATTTATGAAATTTAGAAATGTAGAAAAAGGCATAAAGGCTAACGGAATGTATGTCAACAACATTCATTATGCTGATGACACAGTATTGATTTCTGATAATTTAGATGACCTTCAACAACTTGTCAACATAGTAGGAGATTACAGTAGTACTCTAGGTCTGAATATTAACACCAAATAAACTAATTTTTATGATTGTCACAAGAGAGTCCAACTAACTAAAAGATGCAAATCTACAATTTCAAGGATCTGTAATACAAGGAGTCAGTATGTTTAAATACCTCGGAACCTGGCTTTGTGAAGACTGGCGAACAGACTTGGAAATAAGATTCACATAGAGAACGCCCGAACGTCTTCATAAAATTCAAGAATATTCTTACAAACACAGACCTACATCTAAACCTTGAAAGATGACCGTCTGTCATCTTCCATATATTATTTTGTATATTTCTGTAAAGTTATATAATCGCTATATTATCTTTTTGTTAAAACTTGAATCCCACTCTTATCAAGGCTTGAGGAATAGCATTTTTATTTCATGTGTTAAAATATTAGTTAATATTGCTAGGTTTTTCTTATTTTGTCACTGTCCCTGTGAGAATGTACGTTGCTTTACTTTTAAGTGGGTGCGAAAATCTATGGCTGTCTGAATGTGGGGAGTGATAGCTCGCTTTGCATCTTTCTCTCTGGCTCATTGTCGATTGCTGCTAATACTACCAAAGAGGTTTCCACACCCTTTGGTTGCGAGCTAGTTGGTGAGCCTTCACTATAGCGCGAGTCACGCGGTCCGTCCCCACCACCGCTGTTTCTTGGATTTTCCGGCTTCCGGTGGCTTCCTGCATCTTGTGGCTGCTCGGTCTGCTCATTCTGGGCTGGTTGTCTAGTGATGTAAGTTTGGTTCTGCTCTTGTTTTTGGAGATGGTAGCGTTTCATTGACTAGCACGTTTAACATAGTTTCGTGAACATAGAATTATTTTTTGGGAATATTTTTTCCGATCGTGTGCAGAAATGTGTTCTCGTTTTTCAATTAAGTGATTTCCAATAGATAAATGCAGTGTGTGTGATTCTAGTTGCAGTTTGATAGCGGCCTGGTATGTTAAAACCTTCTGTGATCATGTATAGCTTTGTGGGGTCCGATTTCTAATAGGTGATATGTTCATTTTTGTACAGTGCATGTAAAAATCTTCTCATCCTTTCCTTCCATGAGTGATATGTGTTCCACGTAGTTGGTTCATAGAACAAAGCCTTCAGCTTCCACTCTTGTTTGTTCCATACGCATCAGGCAAGTAACTATGTGGGTCTCCTTCTGATTTCCACTAATATTTCGCGATCTTCTCTCCCCACATATTTTAATTTTGCCTTGTCTTCTCCGACTTGTAGTACGCCCTCTGTCTTTGTCAGTAATTCTCTCTGAGCCTTGTAAAACCCCATTTCTATGGGTTGCATACTATAATTCTTAATTTTATTTTTCCGACTTTGTAATTATTTCACTTTTATGAGTTTTTTGAGACTGGACCTCATCCGTCTCTGTAATCAGCCCCTATCGCGTGTAGCTGTATTTCATTCACTTCCTCATATAATTCTAAGCATTTCTATGGGTTGCATGCTCTAGTTAATTTTCTTTATTTTTCGGAAACTGAATTTATTCAATTTTATCGGTTTGCGGAACCACGTGGGTCCGAGTTCCGACTTCCGGGGTTTGCAGCTAGTCGCCTGAATTCACACCACTTCTCATATAAAACCTGTACCTAGATCTATTTCTGACAGACTGCAACTTAAGAATCCACCGTGATTTTGTGTAATAAATCCGATTTTCAACCACTTCACCATCAATGGAGTGCGTTCATGTAACGTAGCCGTGTGTCGCCATTAGCGTGTTTGCTCGCGGTCCAGTTCAGATGTAATTTAACTTGGATATACACACGCACCGTCTCAAAATAGGCAAGACAGACCAGAGACAGCTTCAAAGTGTTTCTGTATATTGCGTTTTGTGCTACCTCCGACTGTCTGAATTTCGCCTACGATAGCGGCGCCTGCTTCCGCCTCGTCTCAGCACGCTGATTTTGGTAAGGTTCGCTGTGGCATTGCGTGTGTGTGAGCGAATGAGTGTTGTTTGTGAATCCTTCCCCCCAGTAACGTTAAATCAAGTATAATTTAAGCTGGGCACCGTCCGCATTAATCCATGTAAGAGATGCATTTTTATTGTAGTAAGAAAATTGGTTCGCCACCTTGCTTGTTTTCTGTCTGAATAAACAAGTTTAAGTTCAGCATAATCCGTAAGTTGCCTATGAATTGTAGTTTTAGAGCACCTTCCCTCTTTTATTTAATATTGTTCTTCACAAGTGCTGAGAACAAGATCAGATGCAAATTTTCTTATGTCTATATTCCGTTGCGCCATAAATGTTTTCTTAGCCACCTTTCTAAGATAACTGTAATTGTGGTGGCTTGTTTATTAATGTGTCTATGTAATAACGTGTGAGCTGTTATGTATATTGACCACTGTAGTATTAACTTCGTATTATTGAGGTAATTTGAAACGAGTCAATTCTCAGTTTGGGCCAGTGGACAAGATTTTATAGCAGGGAGTAACCGGTAGTTCACACGGACCTTATTTATTAATTTTAGTGATAAAACAAAGATCTTGTTTCGTACACTGGTCGGCCTTTAACCTTAGAGCTCGATTTGTATAATGCTACATTTGGTCCTTGCTTCTATATATCTCTGAAGGATGAACACTAAGTATGCAACAACGGAGAAGGTACAGAGGCCTTTGAAATGTGGATTTATCGCAGAATGCTTAAAATACAATGGACTGCTAGAATAACTAACACCGAGGTTCGGGAACGAATGTACAAGCAGCGAGAATTGTTTGACAAGGGTGAAAAGAAGAGAAACTGCATACCTATAGTACGAAACAGCAAATAGGGTAAATTGGTACAAATTCGATATAGGTACAATTCCGATCAACGTAAGTTTTCGCGCCATTTGTCTGTCTCGTAGTGTCTCGTTGTGTCGCGTTGTAGAGTAGCAGGTTTCTACAGCTCCTCCTGCTCTGCGGTAAGGAGATATAAATTTTTCCCTTTAAAGAGGTAAGTGAAGCTACTTAGTCAAACGCGCTCTTATAAATCATCTAGTTAAGGGTGACTGGATTCGCTGCCAAAAATGCAATGTTTGGTACCACGAAGTATGCGTTGGTGCGTGACAGAAAAAGTGCTTTTTATGTGGAAGATGCCCATAATCAAAATTGTACGAGGAAGTGATCATAATTGTATCTAGTGTGGTACATTTTCGATCGATGTTTCTCAATTCCGGAACCTTTTTTTGTGTTTATACCAACATTTGTAACTGTGTAATATTTGTGTTACATATTCATTAAACATCCAAGAACAAGTGCCATAGTTAAAATTATTCCTTTTCACAATTTATTTCCAGTTATAATAACATTTGTCCGAAATGATCGAAATTGTACCACCTTACCCTATATGCTTCTACAGTTAGTAACGGAAGGGTAGTTTAAGGAAAAAGAAGACAAGGACGAAGAAGAACATCCTGGTTGGATAATCAATGCACAAGACTACGAAGCGTAGACAAGCTACTTCATACTGCGGTTCACAGAAGAGAGATGCGTCATGTGGTCGCCAACATCCATTAATGGATAAGCAGCAGAAGAAGAAGAAGATGAAATTTAGTGCACTTGAGCTTCATAACGACATAAAGATAACTGTGTACATAAAATTTCGTATGGTGAATTACCGAGGGTACTTTGCTTACATTGCAGGACATCGACAAAATCTACAGCTTTATTTCGATCTTGATAACATTTAGCACACATTACCTTCAAAACACAATCTTTTGTTCGGTGTGTGCTGAAGTGCGCTTTCCAATAGATTTTAATAAGGGTTGACCAGTTACCCTGAAAGTTGGTACCCATATTAATGGAGAAATTTTTTATAATTCCCAAGTCGACGTACGGTGTGTGAGAATGACTACCGCGCAATAAACTTTGGTACTGTTTCACGAATCATAACGAAAGTTGACAGAGAAGTTTGATTTTTCATACATATGGCAGGAGGAGACGAACTGTTGGAGGAGTGGAACACAGAGATGATGAGGAGGGAGTGTGAGCTGAAAGAGTGAGAAGGAGAGAATTAAAAAAATGGGCCAAGTAGTTAATAAATTACAAGTTATTTCTTTTCCTCTCTGGAATTTCTGAAAAAAACTACTGCAGATACATGTTTTATTAGATTCACCAGATCAATGACAACAAAATAAATGAAAATTGGGCTTTACTGTAACATCGCACAGTTCTGCGATGGCTTCACATTAGCGTGGTTGCAGGTAAAATCTTTTATTAAACCTGACTAAACATTTGCGGATCTATGTTTACTTGAAATTCTTTCTCTACTTTTACTTGCAGCATAACTAACTAAAATATTCACCCTGTATGTAATGTAGACTGCGTTTGTTTGTTTGAAATTTATATAAAGCTGGTTTTATTCTATCTTGATGAAATTTTCTGACCCTCCTCCTACGAAAGGAGAATAAAACGACGTACCGTGTGTGGCAGAGGGAACTGTGTGAAATGTTGTCTCCTATCAACATCTAGATAAAGTTTAGCTCATTTTTTATTTTCAAACCCAGAGGAAGATCATTTTCTAGTATTTGATGCGGTGAATGGCGATGGTTAACAACAAAGTTTGCCAACAATTTATAGTTTTTATTGCGATATTTATGAACTTTTACACACAAACACAGAACAAGAGGAACATCACTGTCTGCATAAAATTTCATACGTTGGAAGACGTAGTGTAGCTTACCAGAGACTTCGAGACGTTTCAGCGATCATCACGAAAGCTGGTAGATATATGTAATTTTTAATAAGCAGAGGGATGAGGAAATAGTTGAGGAGAGGGCCAGAGGAGAATATTGACGGAGTACGGGGGAGAAGATAGAGAGATTCCAGGAGATAGGTCGAGAAAAGAGGAGGAGGAGGAAGAGGAGAAGGAAGAGGTGATTAAAAGAAAAAAAAGGAGAGAACTGAGATTGGAAGATGAGATGCAGCAGAGTGGAGGCAACGCTGTGTTTTGACTTGTATAAGACTCGCATTATGATTGTTAGCGTTTGCGACATGATGTAATTCACAAGTCTTCATCGTGATGAGAAAGTTGTTTTACCTCGATGCTATTTTCAAAAGACGAGAAGTATCAGAGGTATCAGAAAATTAGAGAATCAATATTCAATATGTGCTTGATATATTTCGGTGTATGGTCAGTTTGGGAAACGAGAGAAACTCAGATATGCTTTTGCTGTTCACAGAGCTGTGTTCTCTACATTCCGTGCGTTAAGTAAGTAACAGAAACACTTATTATGCATCGAAATACTGCCTGCCATAACCTGCTTAGTGGCGTGAAGTAAATGTAGACGAACACACTATGTTCGTTATTTGCATGACTACGAATGAGTGAGGGCATGGATGGATTATTAGCGACAGCTCTCGGAAAATACACCATTACATAATTGAAGTCATAATTTTTTGTTTACTAATGTGTTTGTCTCTGCTGAAAACAGTCAAATGTAATACGGGGATGATTGAAATGAAAACCGTGAATATTTTATAACCTGTTATTTATTGCGTACAGACAGCACAAAGCTGTATCACTTTTCGATGTAATCCCTCCAAAGCCAATGTAAATTTATCAGTGCTTGCAAAGTGCCTGTATTTCCGTAGCAAAAAATTGGTTTTGCAAACTGTTTACTGCACTATCGTTACGTTACTTCTCCATCAGAAGAGGGAATCTTGCTGTGCACTGCTTCTTTGAGTAGTGTTTCTTTGAGCTGTCAAAGCGATAAGTATGGTGTTTTTGATATCGTAACTGTGGCGCGGGATTTAATGTTCTACCTGTTTCCAAGAGCACCTAAAATTTTTCTACGTGATTGTGGCGACAGGGGCGAAGGGGAGTGCAGCACCTATGGTGTGGAGAAGTTTTAAGCACGAATACCGACTTTTTAGTAGCAGTTAAAAGCTTCCAGTTCAGATCCTGCTAAAATTAAGTTCTGTTACGAAAATAAGCCCTCCAAATCATTTTTTGACAGAAAAATCATCTTTCTAAATGATATTTTTCCTTTCCCTGATAGGTTGGGGGAGTGGGGGGGGGGGGGGGGGGAGGATTCCATCCTTTCAGCCCTGGTACATTCGCCCATGTTTGTTGCGAAGTTGCATTAGAACTTCCACCCATAGCAAGGACTTCGCCAGGATAGGGGGAGGGGGTGCCTCAGGATGAGAACGAGAATGAGAAAAGAAAGATATAAAGGTTCGATCAATGAACTAGGAAAATGGTTTAATCACAATAAAAGTTGGTTATAGACGACTACAATAGATTTTACATTTGTATAAAATCTACAGAAAATTAATTAAAATATTATCTCTTCAGAAGTTATGTGAATTATTCCAACAGTTAATTAACATCTTTGAATTCCTAGGAGGGGTAGGAGATGTGGCTCCTGTGTAAGAGCATAACAGCATGCAAACACCCTACTTTATGACACCTTCGGGATTATTTATAATTTTTCTTTTTATATTTTTGAGCGTAACGTTGATAGCGTAATCTGAAATATGGAGGGTGTTAAAAAAAGAAAAGTCGCATACTTTGAGAGGTGTTACTACAATAGATGCCATCTAAGTCATCCACCCCTGACATATATTGATGCCCGATTAGCAGATGTGCCTTATTATTCAGAGCAGAGATACAAATAGCATTCTATATAAAGAGTGCGATGATGAAACTTGCTCTCCTTCTAGCTGCAGTGAACTGTTGCTCGTGGTAGAGTGAAGCTCTACTAATGACCGGAACAAAACACCATTCCTTTTTCCGTTTTCACGGAGGATCTTCGAACAGATGGGCTGTCTCTCTGACGTCGCGGTCTAGTGTACGTTCTTATTTTGGTTGTTATGGCGGTAGTGCATAACTCTGTCTAACGGCTACATGTACGAAGAAGAGGACAGCTTCCATCTGAGCTCCTCGTATCTGCTCGTTTGTAGGTCTCGTATGTGAACGTTAGATATGGGCAGGTCTGTAGAATCCACATCCATTCCTACATACTACATTTTCAGTTTCCTGGTCATAATACGCTAGCATTTTGATACAAACCGTGTTTCCTATTAAAAGCCATGATGCGGGTCATTCCACGTCAATAGTTCCAGCTTAGACGAAACTCCCAGTACGACATCTTCAGTTTTGATGAAATTTGTACAGTATGTGTCTGAGGACCCGACATGAACGTACGCAAAGTTTCAGGCTCACATGTAACTTGGTTCACGTACTAGAGCCATATTTGTGAAGACTACTTTTACCGACATCGAAAAGTCACGAAGAAATCTTCAAGTTTAACATTCCACTGTTCCTCATCTAAAAGAACAAGAACCTTGGTATAGTGGTACAGTTTCTGTGCTCTATATACAAATGATGCAACTAGAGTTTAGAAAGCAATGCATTTGGCATAATCGCAGTTCAAGACAGAAATATCTTACAATTACTTGATATTCTAGGCGTATCATTTATCTAAATGAGAAACAACAGCGACACAAAATCAGAAGCAGACCCCTTCCCCACCCTACTAAACTGTGCATTGTGAATGCATATTACAGCCATTTTCAACGCTGCAGAGAATCATCTTCTGCTGTCTGTTGCTAAAGTAAGAGGTGAACCAAAACATAACTAACAAAGGACGATAAAGATAATATGTATTGGAGGCCAAAGATAGAATCCTCAGGATACTAAATAGGGGTCGAGAAGAAATAAGCGAGCTTACTCCACATATTAGGGCAACCGCCTTTTTCTGCGCAATAAATGCCCTTTTTGAACCAGAGGATTTAACCCAAAAATAACATCAAATGTCATGAGCGAGTGAAAATAAATGTGGGTATAGGATCCAAGGCACAGAGCCTGCCTGTTATCAGAAAAGATTTTCTGCTTTATAATTTAATGCAGAAGTTATTATATTTCGTCGAAATGACCTCGTAAGCCACAAAAATATAAAAAAATTAAATTGTGAGTTGCTTCTATCTCGAAATTCTTGAAGTGACTTTCAATAATTAAATTCATTGACTCCGGCGTTGAAGATGAAACTCATCATCATCAGATTAGTGGAATAGTAACATCCAATAGCGGTATTTTAAAATGTATTACCTTAAGGTAATGGTTTGGTGCTCCGATAACATCTTGAGGTTGAATTCACGAATAAATAGTTTCAGATGAACAATCGTCTTTAAATAGGGGCCACTGTCATAACCGGTAACCCTCAAAATCTTCAACAGTCATGTGTTACATACAAACGAAAACTATCTGATGCAGGTACGGCATGCCTATTGAAGATTTCCACGGTAACCATTTATCACTGTGGCCCCAATTTAATCTCGTTTTCATGCAAGGAAATTCCAAATGCTGCTTTAAATACAAATACATTTATTACACAGTAGGGCCTATTTCGGCTTTAGCGCCATCTTCAGGTGATGTCAGATGGTCGTGACATCCACATACGTCAATGTGTTATGATCTGTCAAATAATTTATCTATTCCTTCCTAATTTTGCTAAAGCACTATTTGTTTCATTTACGTCTTGATGTGACAGCTTCTTGACGGATAACCAGAGATGTAATTGCTTTATTAAATTGCTTTAATGAAATTACGAAGCAATAAATAAATTATTTGGCAGCACGAAAACCATTGATATATGTGGATGTCTTGACCATATTACATCAGCTGAAGACAGCGCTAAAGCCGAAATAGGCCCTATTGTGTAATAAATATGCCTGTATTTAAAGCAGCAATTCGTATTTCATGGTATGAGATCTTTAAATAACATTTACTGTGCTGCAGGCCCAAGAGAAAAAATGTTCACATGTTTACAAATCTATCTGACGAATCTGCGTGGTCATCAGTCCGTAGCTTACTTACTACTTAAACTAAACTAACCTAAGGACAACACACACACTCGTGCCCCAGAGAGGACTCGAACCTCCGACGGCGAGCAACTGCGAGCTCCGCAGCGAGACGCCTTAGGCCGCTCGGCTACTCCACCTCGGCAGCAGACCCAAGAGAGACCAAATTACTCACGTTTGTTCATCTGTAACTATGAGTGTGTCAGTTTTTAGCCTCAAGATGGAGATATCAGAGCTCCAAAACCACTAGGTTCATGATACAAATTTTAAAACAAAATGTTGGCCTTTATGACTCACTATATTCTTAATGTCAAAATAATTTACTAATATAATAATATAATTAAAGTATTATTTCATTTCGAAATTACATAAGTTTCATTTAAATTAATTGAAGTCTAATGCTTTCAGCAACGACGTACAAAATCTTCAAAATATGAAAGAGATACATGGATATGGAATGGATATAGGAATCTGGGTACACGGCTGGGCCTTTAAGCACGCTGTATGAGGCGAGTGTAGAAAAAAGAAAAGAAACTAATGAAACAGAAAGAGAAAGGAGGGATGGAAATAAAATGTTGCTGAATAAAGGAAACATTGTGGAAACCTACAGTGAATCACGATAACGCTGTTCCACGTGAGGTTTGCCTGAAAGTGGGCACGTTAGCGACAAAGCTCACTTTCATTTGAATGGGCTCGTCAATAAGCAACATGTCGTGATCGAGAGGTCTTTTCACCCCCAAACGTTCAAATATTTGCAAATCTATGGGACTTAACTACACTGGTCACTAGTCCCTAGGTTTACAAACTACTTTAAGTAAGTACAACAAATACACCCACGCACGAGTGAGGAGTCGAACCTCCGACAACGAGCAGCGACCCACTCCGCAGCTAGGCACCTTAGAATACCCGATCACTCCACTGCGGCTCTTCACTCTCGACGTGTGACTATGCGGTGTTCTGTGTCTAGTCACGGAATAGTCGGTGTGATATTCCTTGACTGCATGTTTACTACCGAATGGTATGTGAAGATATTGTGAGGTGATTTCATCCCCATTATCCAAAGAGACCTTGATTTGCATAATATGTTGTGCATGCAAGATGGAGCTCGACCCCATCGAAACAAGAAGTATTGAACAATAAATCAATGTCCAGAGACATATTTTATCTCGATATGAAGACTCCTGGCCATTACAATTGCTACACTACGAATGTGACGTGCTACAGACGCGAAATTTAACTGACAGGAAGAAGACGCTGTGATATGCAAATGATTAGCTTTTCAGAGCATTCACACAACGTTGGCGCCGGTGGCGACACCTACAGCGTGCTGGCATGAGGAAAGTTTCCAACCGATTTCTCATAGACAGACATCAGTTGACCGGCGTTGCCTGTTGTGTGCTTCGTGTAAGGAGGAGAAATGCGTAACGTCAAAGGTCGTATTGCAGCCTATTGCGATTGCGGTTTATCATATCGCGACATTTCTGCTCGAGTTGGTCGCGATCCAATGACAGCAGAATATGGAATCGGTGGGGCCAGGAGTGCAATAGGGACCGCCATGCTGGATCCCAATGGCCTCGTATCAATATCAGTCGAGATGACAGGCATATTATCCGCATGGCTGTAACGGATTGTACAGACACATCTCGATCCCCGAGTCAGCAGATGGGGACGTTTGCAAGACGACAACCATCTACACGAACAGTTCGACGACGTTTACAGCAGCATAGACTATCAGTTCGGAGACCATGGCTGCGGTTACCCTTGACGCTGAATCACAGACAGGAGCACCTTCGATGGTGCACGCAATGACGAACCTGGGTGCACGAGTGGGAAAACGTCATTTTTTCGGATGAATCCAGGTTCTTTTTACAGCATCATGATGGTGGCATCCGTGTTTGGCTACATCGCGGTGAACGCACATTGGAAGTGTGTATTCGGCATCGGCATACTGGCGTATCACCCGGCGTGATGGTATGGGGTGCCATTGGTTACAAGTGTCGGCCACCTCTTGTCGAAATCGACCGCAATTTGAACAGTGGCCGTTACATTTCAGATGTGTTACGACCCGTAGCTCTACCCTTCATACGATCCCTGCGAAACCTTACACTTCAGCAGGATAATGCACGATCGCATGTTGCAGGTCCTGTACGGGACTTTCTGGATACGGAAAATGTACGACTGCTGCCCTGGCCAGCACATTCTCCAGATCTCTCACCAATTGAAAACGTCTGGTCAATGGTGGCCGAGCAACTGGTATCGTGTTGAATCTGCATGGTCATCTGTACCTGTGTACGCCATCCAAGCTCTGTTTGACTCAATGCCCAGGCGTATCAAGGCCGTTATTACGGCCAGTGGTGGTTGTTTTGGGTACTGATATCTGACGTGTAATCACATGTCAGTTCTAGTACAATATATTTGTACAATGAATACCCGTTTATTATCTGCATTTCATCTTCGTTAAGCATTGTTAATGGCTAGTAGTGTATTTATATGGGCGAACATGACGCAGGACTGAAGTTCGTGTTGTGGAGGGACACGAGCCTTTCCGTGCATTCTTTGCAACCATTCAATCACGGTGGCTTAGTGGTATGGCATCTGTCTCGTAAAGATGAGGTGCCGGGTTCGAATCCCGACTGTGGCACAAATTATCACGCCTCTCTTTCAGATGCATATCTACGAAACAGGAAGTGCTTGATATCTTGGAGGAGCACTATGGCGACCGCATTCTGGCTCTGGCGTACCCTAAGCCCACTGGAATGGACCTAGTTTGGCCGCCGTGTTCTCCAGATCTTAACACATACGACGCCTTTCTGTGTACAAGGTGTACAGCAATAACCCCAAAACATTGCTGAGCTGAATACAACCACTCAGGAGGTTATCGACAGCATCGCTGTTCCGACACTTCTGCGGGTCATGCAGAATTTCGCTGTTCGTCTGTGCCTCATAATCGCCAAGGAAGGCAGGCATATAGAACATGTCACATCCTAACAACTCTACTGACGTTTATACGTCAAATTAAGCTTGTACACGACGTTGTTTGTAACTAATTTATACTGATTTATAACCGACATGTGATACAACAAATCGTGATTGATAATGTGTAATATGAAATAAATGGTAAATGTTCAAATGTTCAAATGTTTGTAGAACTTACGGGACTTAACTAGTGGGTCATAAGTCCCTAAGCTTACAAACTACTTATGAACTAGCTAATCCTAAGGACGGCACAAATATCCATGCCCGAGGGGGGATTCGAATTCCCGACCGTAGTGGCCGTGCGGACCGTGACTGTAGCGCCTTAGTCCCCTCGGCCACCGCGGCCGGCAAATAAATGGTATTCTATCTTTAATTACAATAAAGAGTAATAAATACAAAGCATGATATGAGAAAACTATGTTGTCCACTGTTGTAGCCGACTCTCGGTATTGGCATGAACAGCTCTTAATATTTCTGCTGCTACTGAAGCACAAACATGACGTATTTGTTCTTTCAAGATATCTGGATTTCCCGGTTCCGTGTCGTAAATTCTGGATTTAATGTATCCCCAGAAGAAAAAATCCAAGGGCGTTCAATCAGTCGATCTCTCTGGGCACTGAATGAAATCACCGTACTCGTTCTACAAATAATCCCTAAATCCTCTACAATAATGGGGTGGTGCACCATCGTGCTACAACCAGTGCCTCACAGCTAAGTGAAGTGAAATGTCTTCTAGAAGACGTCCAAGGTACAGCTCATTTTGTAGTTACTGCAAATACTGCCGACCAGTTAATCTGGGAGGTAAAGAAACTGATCCAATGATGTGGTCTCCTAGAGTCGCGCACCATAAAAAAATCAAATGTTTGTAAATCTATCGGACACAACTGCTACGTCATTAATCCGTAGCTTTAAAAACTACTGAACCTAAGGTAAACTAAACGAAGGACGACAAAATCACCCATGCCCTAGGGGGACTCGAACCCCCGACGGCAAACGGTTGAACGCACCCCAGCACGAGCCCCAGTGCGCACGGCTAATCCGCCGCGGCCCCGAATGATACGCTGACACCCCATTGCGCTTGCTGGTCGTAACCAGTGAGGATTAGCCGGAGCCCTGTAATGTAGACGGAAGGAAGCTTAGGGTTTAACTTCCTGTCGACAGCGTGGTCATTAGAGACGGAGCTAACGTTCGGAGTTATCAATAATGATGGAAAGGATGTCGGCCGTGCCCTTCGAAAGGAACGAATCCGTTATTTTCCTGGAGCGATTTATGGAAATCACAGAAAACCTAAATCTGGATGGCCGGGGGTGGATTTGAACCACCATTGTGGGAGGAATGCGAGTCCAGTGCGTTGCCACTGGGCCACCTCGCTCGGTAGTAATGTAGATTATGTCTATTCACAGTGGCGTCATTGGCGAAATAGCATTCATCTCCCCATAAAATCTTCCTTCTGAAGTTCGGATTTACGCCTACTTTATTTAAGAGAATTCTGCAGAACGACACCCGATTTTGGAAATGTTTCCATACAGCTTTTGATGTATGTGCACCTTCAAGGAATGCCGTTTTCGTTCTTTCAGTATCATTCAAATCTCGAAACCCCTATCTCTGCTGCTGCTCTTCATTGTCCTAATTACGATGGGAAATAGCTAATGAGTTGAATATTATTAACAACAATGATCATATTATTTTTATAATTATAAGTACAAATAATATTGTAACGTAATTTAAGTAGCCTGTCATAGATTGTAAATAAACTGCACTGCGTTTCATTTTGTTCCATAATTGTCAGACTGAACATCAGACTATTTTCTGACCATTACATATGACTACAAGCATCTCCTTGCTGATCAGCTTGCTCTCTTAGGTTGTTTGCAGATGACGCCGTCATTTACCGTCTAGTAAAATCAGCTGAAGATGAAAACCAACTGCAGAACGATCTGAATATCAGTATGGTGTAAAAAATGGCAATTGACTCTAAATAATGACAAGTGTGAAGTCGTCCACATGAGTACGAAAAGAAATCCGTTAAACTTTGTTTACAAGATAAATCAATAAAAAGTGAAGGCTGTAAACTCCACAAAATACCTAGGAATTATTATTACTTCAGACTTAAATTGGAAAGAACACGTAGACAATGTCGTGGGAAAGACGAACCAGAGACTGCGTTTTATTGGCAGAACCCTTAAAAGATGCAACAGAACTACAAATGAAACTGCATACACTACGGTTGTCCGTCCATTTTTAGAGTATTGCAGCCCACTGTGGGATCCTTATCAGGTGGGTTTGTCGGAGGACATTGAAAGAGTCCAAAGAAGGGCAGCTCGTTTCGTATTGTCACGATACAGGGGAAACAGCGTTACGGAAATGATACATGATCTGGGACGGGAATCATTACAACAACGGCGCTTATCGCTGCGGCGTGGGCTACTTGCGAAACTCCAATCGGCAACATTCTCCTCCGAATGCGAAAGTATATTGTTGACTCCCACTTACATAGGTAGAAATGATGATCAGAATAAAATACGAGAAATCAGAGCTCGAACGGAGAGATTCGGTGTTCTTTCTTCCCGTGCGGTATTCGAGAATGGATGGGAGATAAATAGTATAATTGTGTTTCGATGAACCCTCTGCCAGGCACTTGCAGAGTAACCCATGTAGATGTAGAAACCACAACAACAAACACACCACTGAGTGCTGCGCTCCAATCGCCCGCTACCCTCCAGCTGGCAGCTACAACACTACTGTCCCACTCCAACAAACGATCGCACAAAAAAAAAAAAAAAAAAAAAAAAAAAAAATTTGTTTGCTGTCCGCGGTGGCCAAGGGGACTGAGGCGCTCCAGTCACGGTCTGCACGGCCACTACGGTCGGGGGTTCGAATCCCCCCTCGGGTATGGATATTTATGCCGTCCTTAGTATTAGTTAGTTCATTACTAGTTTGTAAGTTTAGGGACTGATGACCCTGTAATTAAGTCCCACAAGCTATACAAACATTTGAAAAAATGTTTGTTAATAAGCTTATAGGATTCAACGGCGAGGTCATCTGTCCCTAAACTTGCAAACTACTGTGGTAAATCCTCTCCCTGAATAACTCGCACACTGCAGCAAAATGAAATAAAAATGTAATGGGTTATTATAGAACTAGGCTGGTAGGGATATTTGATTCAAGGGATTGATTTGAGAACAACAGTTTACACAGAAGGTTACCACAAGTAATTTAGTTTTATTTATTAAATGATTTGATAACAATAATCTCTCAGGGCCGATTTGACTGGGCATGGACACGACTCAGATATGAACGGGGAAGGGCAGTAATTTCCTGTCCCATCAACATTAAGTTGATGTGGGTGTCAGGCGATGGATCGGCGCAGTGCGGTGTGGCGGCGCGTTGGAGTCGACGGCGGCGGCGGTCGCGGCTGCATACAGTAGCTCTCGCTGGTCCTGGCCTGCACTGCGCTCAGAAGGCAGTGTGGCGCAGCGCGGCCCCAGAGCGAAGGCGTCCAAGTCCCGCGTCTGCCCAGGCGGCAGCTGCCAGTGTGTCTTCTCGCTTCTCCGGCGTCGGACCAAGTCTCGTCCTCGGTGCTTTCTCTCCAAGTCCCCCTCTTCCCAGCTGCAGCTTCTCCTCCAATTTTGCGTCTCTTTGGCTCTGTGATTGGGGGGTTGGTTTTAAAATGCCATCCAATAGCTGATCGCCGTTTTCACGACCACGCCTCTCAGTCGCTGGTGGAAATTTTCTGTGGACCGACATGATACTCGCGAACTGACGTCTTTCCTACGTTTCGAGCGGGTTGTATTTATCTTCTGCAGTCATGCTCTATCACGATCTAATCTTTAATACTCCATACTACTGCCCTATGACTTGAATGTATCACAGCATACAAAATTTAGAATTGTATTTTGGTATATGACACTGTACTGTCTCACTTAAATCCATACTTCGCTTGCTTTACCATATGTAAGCTATCTTCCTATAAGATTGTACATTAATTTTCACTGTATGACAAATCTATCTTAATACAAAATAGTACTTTTAATTTTAGGAAGTGACAAACTATTATTATGTTTAATGTTTTAAATTATTGCCTGTAACCTCACTGTCTCTTATCACAGAACCATATAATGAATCTTAGACTATGACAATCTATTATTACTATCGTTATTAAACCTTAAATTTTACTATGTGACAAATGTAACATGATACATATTGTACTTTTAATTTTATTATATGACAAATATTATTTTAATGTTTTATATCACTGCTTATAATTCCAATTTCTATCATAGAACCATAATAATTTCTGGTATATGACAGTGTATTATCATTACTAGTACCATAACACTATCATCTTTAAACTTTCACTTCATTGCCTATGGCATGCATAATTTATTATATTAAAAATTCCCCTACGAACTTTGCAATATAACAATGAATAATATATTATATTTTTGTAATACCTACTTTACAAAATGAGTACATAGCAACATTAATACTTCGTTTAATATGAATGTAATAATGGCAGTCTTGGTTATAAACATCTGCTTTCATATTTGTAAATGTTAATGAATCTGTAAATTTGTATGATAAAGACTGGTAATATTGTATCAGCCTTAAAACACTAATAACGAAAACTTTATAAGAAAATGATATACTATTTAAGTAAATTAATTGAAACTACAGAATTTAAGTACCAAAAGAGAATTAATTAATAGTGGGAAAATTGTATCACTTTAACTATTATATACTTCTCTTATACTAATAACATTTATTTGTATTCATTCTGTATTATTATTATTTTCAATAAAGTATAACAGCTGCAATGTGACACATATAAATGAGGAGTAACATATGGTCGGATACGGAAACGCCACACCCAGGAGACACTGGATATCCTGGGGTGACGGCTATGAGACCAGCCTCACAGTAATACGACCCATCTTATGTACAAAGATGGTGGGTCCAAATGTGTAGCAGAAGTGGAAAAGAAAATTCTTCTTGGTTTGAGAAAACAGTTCTTTGTGGCAGCTGTGTTAGGCCTGTCTCGTATACCATTTATCAGGGTCATTCTCCTTGGACAGAAACATTGTTTTGGTAGAACCACTTTATATATACCGCAGGTCATACTCTCTCCCACTCACACACGTGTGCACTGCAGGGGTTTTCTTGTCTTCTTCCCGCCTGCAGGGGTCCACGTTTTATCTGCGATGCCGTCGCTGTTTTGTAGGAACGACTCCGCTGGTATCTGCGGATAAGAGCTTTCTCTGCCCTGCGTCCGTTGTCCCCATTTATGTGGACGCCCCTAGAATCACGCTGGTTTCGCCGTGTACACCCTTATAACAATGCCACGGAAATTCGCCAGGCTGGTCCCCCTTAAGCGAGAGAATGCGATACGGCGCCCCGTGACGAAGGTGAAAGTTGGGATGGTCGCTGCGAGTTTGTGACACTTGCGGGGAGTGACACTTGCGGGGAAAGGGAATGTGTAGACCTGGACGCTGCAGGTAGTGAACAGGGTGTTCCAGAAGTAGGGATACACCACTCCTACTCCTCGCCCTCCAGCCGCTACCTTTGCCATATTCACGGAAAAGCCCACCGAGCGAGGTGGATCAGCAGTAAAATAAATTACGTGTATATGTTTTGTCTTATGCGGCCAAACTACTTAGGTCATCAGTCGCTAGACTTACACACTACTTAATCTTACTTAAAATAACTTAGACAAAGTACAAACAAACATACCCATGTCAGAGGAAAGACTCGAACCTCCAACCGGACCGGCGGCGCAATTTGTGACACAAATTACATGTTTGATAATATTAATGCATAGAAGTATGAAATCACGTCAAGACTACTTCCTGCAAAAATTTCGACAAAAAAAGTTGGTACTGAGTTTAGAAAAACAAAATTCTGGTATATTGTATTGTAACATTTTATCAAAAAATGAATTTTACTATAAGAGATACAGCCATTCAAATTTACGGGTACCATAACGTTTTCCCTTTCTGAGTAAATGAGCTGCTTCTTGTAGTTTCAACACAACAGTAGCCTTTTTCTTGAATGTTCTGAATATAAATCTTCACACAGACTTCTTGAGGAGGAGAGTGGTACGGATATCTGATTGTAAACCACTGCCTATTACCTTAAACCTTTTTGACTGTACTGAACAGGAGTTCCGCGTATTCCGTAATTTATATTTATACAATTAACAGGCAATGTCATTTATAACCAACTATTGGCTGCCAATTTCGCTTCATTTTTCCTGGAAGTCTTGCAACTTGTTTCTTCCTGTCGGTTTATGCCAAATTCGGAGTAAAAATGGTTCTATTTGACTGTGATATAAAATATAATTTATCTTTAGCATTTTTCGGTGTGTGACATTCCCTTACACATTCCGTATTTCATACATTTCTTAGATGTATTTGTAATTCGAATACAGCCAAAACGGTTTGGGTTCTACGAATAAACGCTTCAATTATGTAAAATACTCATTGACTTATTATCAACGGTTTTTTTAAATTGAAGCTTTTAAGGTTGCGTCTCCTATTAAAAAGCGTAGTAGCTATTTTTAAAGAGATGGAAGTTGCGTGATAGTGGGGTTAACTACATAGCGGTCAATTACATCAACGTATCTGTGCAGGATGCCTAATATATTTATTGCTTGCGCAGGTGTCTGGATATGCTTAGTGTCCTGAATAATATGCTTTTAGAAGGTGTGACTGTGCAAAGTCATCGCCTTGTAGTAGCAGAGAATGTCTTAATAACTCTCCAGACATTATCACTATTAAAATACCTTTTTGTTTTCAGGAGGAACAGTCAACGAATTAATATGTAGTTAGAACAAGTTACTATACTGCTCTTCAGCTTGCAAAGGGTTGTGCAATTTCACTGAGTTTAGTGTTCTGTTGACGGTGTGGAAATGTGACAACAGCAGTGCTAGACTTCTTGGTGTGCCTGTATCCAGAAAAAGCCATCAGCCGCCCCAAGGGTCCCGGGTTCCCCGCAAGTGTCACTCCCCGCAAGTGTTCCAACCCCGGTCGCTGCCGCCTCCATTTCCACCCCCTGGGGCTGGCACGACGCTCCAGGCTAGAGGCCCGGGCCGGCCGCAGTTGCCGAGCGGTCTGCGGCGCGCCAGTCACAGTCTGCACGGCCGCTACGGTCGGAGGTTCGAATACCCCTCGGGCATGGATGTTTGTGTCGTCTTTAGTATAAGGTAGTTCATAAGTCGTTTCTATGTTTAGGGCCTGATGACCCCGCAGTTAAGTCCCTTAAGCTTAACAAACATTTGAAACATTTTGATGCCCGGGTGGCGTGCGCGAATGTCTCCATCGGCAAAGTCACCGAACAAAAGTGCCACTGGCCGAAGTATTACACAACTCAGTAACTAACGTATACTAAAGACAACAAAAGCATCCGTGCCTGAGGGAGTATTCCAACCTCCGACGAGGCATGGCTTCGCGCATGGCGCCTCAATGCGTTCGGCCACTCCGCCGTGACAGGGTCACATTATTTCACTGAGCCAAACATTGTACTTTTTTCCGCTCTGAATTAAAATGATGGGTTGTTGCAGTGCTGGCGGTTCCACCTACAGGGTGTCCAGAAAATGACTCCCTGATTTCAAAATTAAATATCTCTAAAACAAAAATCGATAGAGGAATGCACTAAATGGTGTATTTATTGTGAAAGCTGTAAGAAGATAATACAGCAGTTTGAAATAATAGTTACAAAAGCTGCTAACAGATGACGCTGTAATCGCCATACGTAATGCCTAGTATAAATAGTGATCCGAAGTCCAGAGCGATCAGTTCCACTATTGAAACGTGAAAGGAGGTTAGCGTACCGAAGGAAGTGATTAAAACCATGTACTCCATTGAACAATGCGTTTTTCTGGTGCTAGAGTAGAAGAGAGTCCTACGTCAACAAGGCGAAGTTTTCAAGCACGATTTAATGTTCCAAAAGGACCCGATGCTCTTCGCAAAATTTCAACGAACAGCAGCGTAACTGATGATCGGCTATCTTTGTGGCATGTGAATCCATTTCGGTTGAGACACTACGAAATGTGATGGCGAATTTCATTCTTCGTTTTCCCCACCTCTGTAGTGCCAATCGTGAACATTTTGTAAACATTGTGACGTGATTGTTTGCAAAGAGTGGTTTCATACGATTATTTCACTTATGTATGCTGATATGAGCTGTACAGCGTACAGTGCCATCTGTTAACAGCTTTTGTAACTATTATTTCAAACTGCTGTATAAACTTCTTACAGCTTTCACAATAAACATACCGTTTACTTCATCGTTCTATCGATCTTTGTTTTCGAGATATTTAATTTTGAAATCAGGGAGCCCTGTTCTGGTCATCCTGTATCCTGTACCGCTGTCGGTCAGTTATATTTTTGATGTATTTGTAGTGATCGTTCATTGGCACCAACTGAAGCTTATATTTGTCCATCCCTTTTTGGAGTTCAGAGTCAGCCACACTACCGTTGATAAGTATAATTATTTTTAAGGTAATTGTGGCTACCTTGTTTATTTTGCGTTGTAATATTTTAGCATCAACTATGTTTTACTTTATTTGTATTTTTAAGGCCTTTTTCAGGAAATGGTTGTCAGAGGAGGAGACTGAATGACTCCTAAATGAAGATTCGGGCGACAGCAATATTCAGAATTTTTACTGGTTTGATGGGTAAGAGGAACAAATAGTAGTTAGTGATAACAACAGTAAATGATAAATAGAAATAGTTCCTTTTGTGGGAAGAGGACATCTTGAAGAAGAGGAATGCACCGTCTTGAAGATGAAGAAGCTAGTGACTACAATTTTAATTTTACTTCTGCGTATTTTGTTGGTCAAGAGTGCATAACTAAGACACGTTAAAAAACACTCGCAAAAAATACGCAGTAATAAAACTTCTACATGTCTACAGCGGTCTGCTAAGAGTATTAAACAATAAGTGAGTGCATTCAAAAAGATAATTAGAAACAATAGAGTTCAAATATTAAAATTTGTATTTCTATTAATTTAAAAGTAAAATTAAACTTATTATTTTACAATACCAAGCATATTAAAGGGGGAAACTTTATTAGGAGGCTTTTGTCACTGATTTTGTGGGATTTATGTTGGGTGAGAGAAAGTAATGTGAAATTAATCACATTCTGACGTCATTTCATTAATAATTCTCACTGTTTGTGTAAATTTATGCCAATAATTTCAACGACATATAACAAAGATACGCTGTGATGTCCGCCGTAGATCTCCATATGCGCGCAGTGTAGCCACTCCGATTTTATCTGAAATCAAAAAGGTGCTGGGTTTACATGAATAAATTATTTTCTAAGAATAAGAGCCTCAATGCAGGTGAAAATAATAACAAATACAGATGTTGCAAACATAGGAGAAATTTACTTCGACATTCAAGATATTTGTCTCTAATTACACACCGAACAAGACTCTAAAAATAATGATATCATCTGATAAATCGTACTTGTATAAAGAATCACGCTATCAATTGTCACAAGGATCGTTTCTATAGTTTTCGGGTTAGACTACACGCAAATGTGTGAAACGTTATTTCGAAATGAACGCGTTTGAATATTAAAAATAATGTACCTAGCTTACCCATTAATCTGTGATTTCACCACCATATAGTAATTCCTCATCTTCCTTATGGGCTTTTGTTTTACGCTTGCAGCAGTCTTATCCGAGCTTTTCGAGCTTGTCGACCTTCTTTCGATACCATTGAACCATTGGGGCAGCCACAGGGGGATGAATTACCTTCATTGAATACGCACGCTGCCAAATACGATGCCAGTTCAACAACTTTAGTCCGGAGTGCAAGTGCTTAGAAGCTAAAAGCCAAATAGAGGAATTGGAACATTAATTCGCATTTTGTGTGTGGCCACCTAAACATCTTTCCAGTAAATCATCCCTTGATACATCTTCGTAGATTGCAAACATTTCCTTCAGAACGTCGAGGTAGAATGGAGTAGGGTGCGATTCATTCTCCATTCCAAGGGCTGTTCGTTTCTGCCACTCGCACCAACTTGTAATATCTAAAGGGATGCGAATTTTTGTTTGAAACTTTGATAGCGTATGCGTGGATAGTTAAGCTACCGATCTATGCAATAAAATGGGATTTTTTGAACCTCCTAATGTGCTTCACTCCTTAAGGCAGTACTTTTCAGGTCACTAAAGAAATAACAACAACAACTCTAAAGAAAACGACGGCTGATTGAAAAAATCAACCACGCGACCACTGGTGTTACAAAAATTAATACGGCCACTCGATGGTTAAACTACCACTTCAACTTCTGCAGTCCCAGTACATCTATATCTACATACATACTGTGCAATTCACCGTAAGGTGCGTGGCGAAGTGTACACTGTACCACTACTAGGCATTTCCTTTCGTATTCAGAGGAGAAGGATCGGTACTCGAAGAAAAAGGTTTTTCGGAGAGAGTACAAGATGTTCAGTAATATTGAGGGGCATGAGTAGGAAACAAATGTAGGGGGTTTGTAGTGTACGAGCTATGGAGATAAAAATAAAATGAAACGTCAAGGGGGAGGCAGATTATTTGGTTGGGATCTCCTTTTTAATCTTCCCAAGTAAGGCCGCTCCAGCATCTTGAAACGATACAAGTAAAATTTAGCCGAAGATATATTTTAATGAAGGAGCTTTTTCCTCTCTCTCGTATATCTTTGAATCTTAAGCCACATTCCCTTGTTTTCTGGACACTAGCGAAAGAGTAGAGTTCCGCTACATCTGTCGGCGCCTGGCCTCTGATTAGTTAAGAAGTATCTGTAGCGACTCCTGTAATACTTGTGTGAAAAAATTGAGTATGCTGGTCTTATTTGTGACATATACCGTGACATACTTTTAAAATTTCACTTGACGGGTTTTCATTCAATTAACATTCCGCCATTTCATACTGGCGAAAAATTCCGTTCAATGAAGTTGTGTGATTGGTGTGGACTCCATTACGGCTGACGAGATTTCGTGCAGTGATTATTTCAAATTTTATTAACTTTCAAACCACATCATTTCCCTTCAAAATTAATCGGCTTTTAGAACCTACAATTGTGTTTCATTTTGTGAATGAAGAATTTCGAAGTCCGATAATTTTGAAACCACACCATTTCCCTTAAAAATTAACCAGCTTTTAGAACCTGAAATCGTGTTTCATTTTGTGAATGTTGTATTTCGAAGTCCGATAATTTTCCGCGTAATATTTTTCCCCTAACTCCGGCTGGACACTGAAGTAAAATTTAACGCAGTGTCCGCTGCAAGAACAAACTACGTAACTAGTCCAACCCATATCACGACTGTGTTTTACCTCCATTAACATGAATTCTTATTATAGCCACCAACAGAATGGGCTGATGTATGTTCATAAAAGGTAAAAAGGTAAACTCCGTCTCTTTTTATAGTGTAGCTGCCGCCAACATCTACCATTACATTTTCCAAATTATTTAACGAAACAAAATTATTTGCCCTTTTATTCAGAAATTCCGACCATTGAAAGTATTAGTTACGAAATTTTGACAATTTCGAATCCAATTATGGATTGCGAACTATTTACGGAATTAATTGTGAACTGAAAGTTGAACCTTAACACCCAAGTCAGTTCCAATGTAATCTCTATTCACTAACACAAACTCAATCCAAACTCGAAAATCTATTCTATATATCAAACAAAATGCGGAATTCGATCAATGTGTTACCTGTTTAAAGGAAAAGTGCATTCCAGTAATCGACATGCAATTAAATGAATTTATGAAATATGGTTGATTTTAAAGCGCGTTTGTATAACCCGCATTCCTTATGAACTAGGTGTAAACTGTGCCCCTGATCACCACACAAAGATTTTGGAACCAGCATTCAAATAAGAATGTTTTCTACATCAATATGTACATAGATACTCTGCAAATCACATTTAAGTGCCTGGCAGAGGGTTCATTAACCACTTTCATAAACTTTCTCTACCGTTCCATTCTCTAATAGCGCGCGGGAAGAAACAACACCCACATCATTCCGTTTTAGATCTAATTACTCTTATTTTATTGGGATGGTCATGTCTCGCTATGTAGGTGGGTGCTAGCAAAATATTTTCACATTCAGAAGTAATAGTCGGTGATTGAAATTTTGAAATAGATCTCGCCACAACTTTTAGTGATTTCCACCTCAAATCGTTCAACATTTCCGTGACGCTTTCTCCCTGTAATGTGATAAAACAAAGCGAGGTGCCCTTCTCTGAACCTTCTCAATGTCTTCCGTCAGTCCCACCTGGTGCGAGTTCCACACTGGACAACAGTACTCCAGAAGAGGACGCAAAAGTGGAATGTAGGCATTCTCTTTGGTGGATTTGGTGCATCTTCGAAATGTCCTGCCAATGAAACGTAACTTTTGGTTCGCCTTCCCCACGGTATTTTCTATGTGATCTCTCCAGTCCAAGTTGTTCGTAATTGTAACTACTAGGTATTTGGTAGAATTTACGACCTTAAGGTTTCTCTGATTTATCGTGTAACTGAAGTTCAGAGGATTTCTTTTAGTGGTCATGTGTATTACTTCACACCTTTCATTATTTAGTGTTAATAGCCAATTTTCGCACCATGTAGAAATTTTGTCTAAATCGCTTTTCAGTTGCTTCAGATCCTCCGTTGATTTTACTAACCGATAAATGACAGCATAATCCGCGAACAGACTAAGGAAGCTATTCAGATTGCCTTCTAAACGTTTATAAACACAAGGAAGAGCAGTTGACCTATAACGCTTCCCTTTTAAAAGAGTGTATACATTGATCAAACACCGGACGTTTGGACAACAGATGATCTTTCTGTATCATGCCTCTGTCGACTCCGAGCTCATAATATGTTAGTATTTAAAATAACCTAACCCAAGCATACTAAAAAAGGAGAATGTATGTGTGTAATGATGAGATGAAATAGTGTATCTTGAACTACAGTAAGTTATATTCAGTATTGTGTGCTGGATTATGATTGCAGTTCAGAGTTGCCGCAGTGGGGCCCAGTGACATTTCGACGTATGAAGTCTGTTTTCGACCAAGTGCAAAGTTGACTGTGACAGTGATGAGTGTGCAGAATTTGTATTTCTTTTGTTTTTGCTTTGCGAAAGCGTAGAAGAAGAATTATAAGCTAAAACTAACTACACCAATGTAACATTGTTGGATATTGTAGAAATGATCCTACGTGACCTTATAATGTAAAACTAACCTTCAAGCAGATAAAAAAAAGAAACACTGATAACGGCATAGTGTTTTGCATATCAGGCGGACCTTACATCCATGATTATACATATGCCCAAGGAGACAATTGCCAATTTCTGTGCGAATGCACAGTTATGCTCAATGTCTTGCGGGAATACAGTTGGAGCTTAGAGCAAGAGAAAGTAATATTCGGGGGGGGGGGGGGGGGCTACCAATCTTAGTGTATGATAAGGTTGAGTAGGAAGCGGCCTGGGTAGCCTAATTTTTAGCCAAGAATTCAAGAACAACGTAGTACGAACATGATGCAACGGCCATAAAGATATGATCTATTAGAGGGAAGGAAAGAAACAACGATGTGACCGCTATCCCGAAGCGGCAAATCCGGGTTCGAATCCAGGTGCAGCCCAGATTTTCGATACGACATTGAATTGATTTCAATGATCGGCATTGGTCTAGATGTTTGAATGTTTCGAGTTTTAAACGCGAGTTTGCATTTTGCATAATCTAGTCCAACAATAAGGTATTAGCAGGAACTCACAACAGGATCACTTCTATTGCTGCAGCCGTTATATTTCTCAACTGCGGAATTTGTAACATAGGATATTTGGAACCCCTCTTCTGTAAACAATAGTAACAGAAAGAGTAAGATAATAAGATATGCTTATTACTTTTTTCATACTTGAGCTTATTGGCAAGACAAAACAAAATCAAAGAGCTAATTTATCCGTTCGTGAAAAGCAGCCAGGATTTTTACTGTGTTCAACTTTTTATTTACTTTTTTTTTTTTTAATGAAGAATTACACGTACTTTAAAACATCCCATTCCGGCAGAATACCATCACCCTGTTTCACGCTCACGTCCACGCGAAATAAAATTGTCGTACGTTTTAAACTTAATGTTGCGTTATATCCCAGATACATCCGCCGTCATAAACACAAAACTAACGTTCTTAACATAAATTGCGACGGTGGGAATTACAGCTCCTAGTAACTTGCTAGATACTACTTTGCCTGTATTTTTTTCCGTCCGGCATACAGAGTGAATAAGAGGAAACTAAGACTAATTCGGTGAAAAACAATAATTAATCCACAAATACATTCTGCAATGTCGTTTCTTTTGGAATTACATCTCTATTCTTAATATTTGTAGTTTTTACTGGAGAATTAAATATGTGTTATTAGATCTGTTGTGCATGACTTTTTACTTGTCTACTCGCTCGAATAAAAGAAAAGAGCCACAACATGGAAAGAGCTTCCAGTTACACTAATCAAATTTGCAGTACAGAAGCTCATATAACAATCTTAAATAAAGCAATACTGCACAGGAGTGACTCTAGAATGCGTATATGCCAGTTATGCCTAATATCAACTTAGGGTTTCTGATCTTTGGTGTTTCAAAGATCAGAATCACAAGGAAAATACAGGCTCCGATAAAAAAGACGGTCTGCCGAACATTCTGAAACGATTCTAAAATAAATTAGAATGTGGAACCTATAACAGAAACGGTAATAAATAAGAGACGTCTCACTTACAAGGTACATTAGCAAAGTGTCTCGCCGATTCTGCAATAATAATAACTAAATGACCCGTGCGAATACTTCTCAGCGTTAGTGGTCAGTGGCGTTAAGTGGACATGAGTGAATGTAAATATTTATCAAATCACAGTATTTTATTATTGATTTTAACAATATAAGCAATATTATTTTTACGGTACTTCCTTGCAAACAATGTTAGCTGTTCGTATACCCTTAGAATAATTTATACTTTTACACGACGAGACATGCCCATAAAATCTACAGGAACTATAATTAAAGGAAGACGAGATTAAGTGAATTTAAATACTTGATGACAAACCTGTGGATATATATCTTCCGTTTAAAACAAAAATGAAGCAATCGGCCAGACAGAACAGCCTGATCGACCGACTTTAGTTCACAGCAAGGAAATTCCTATAAGAAACGTCAATAAGGAAATAGCATTTGAATATAATTAAAAGAAGACGAGAGGCGAGTGAATTCATACTGGTGTTAGCTGAAGTACAAAATAGAAGGGTATAAATTGGCTTTGGATGAGTTTTACATCTTAAAAACTAATTTGAATACCCCTGTGGAAATTTGAACTTCCATTTTTGACTGCCAAAGCACATGAATGTCTTTAGTATAACTTTGCCGATAGACATATCAATTAATTGTCGATGATTTTGAAACTGCCGTTGTTCATACAGCAAATTTCAGAAAGTCATATCAGCACTTCTCGAATACTGAGTTAGTTACAAATGAAAGTGGCCAAGCGGCCTGCGGCGCGCCAGTCAGTCTGCACGGCCGCTACGGTCGGGGGTTCGAATACCCTCTGGAGCATGGATGTTTGTGTCGTCTTTAGTGTAAGTTAATTCATAAATAATTTGTAAGTTTAGGAACTGATGACCCCGCAGTTAAGTCCCTTAAGCTTAGCAAACATTTGAACATTTGAACAGGAAACGAGCAGCACGCGCATGATACCCGTTCGGCCGACACTTTTGCCCGCGGGCTGCCTCATGAGCAGCTCATGTGTCCACCCATGATTTGCAACAAACATTCACACATGTTTGCAAGTTTTGTGCTGTTTATTTACAAGTAAATTCTGCTATGAATATCTGGTCCGGTATCGTACACGACTATCTTATTAGGCCATATCCTTTCCGTGGCCGTCTGAATTGCCACTTGTACTTGAGACTTTTGCAAAAAGTTCCATCTGAGCTATTGGAAACCGTACCTTGGCTGTTCCTGAGAAGATGTGATTACAACCAGACGGTGCACCGTCTCACTTCAGTGAGGATGTCCGCAACTGTCTCATTGCTGTATTTCCTGGTCGCTGCACTTGATGGAGACGTTTTATTCCTGTCACTTGACCTCAATTCACTAGATTATTTCCCACGGCGATATCTGAAGTCGCTCGTGTATGAGACAACAGTTGATACGGAGATGGAATTGTTTGCCAGAATGTAGCTGCTCGTAATGTGATTCGAAACTCACCACGTATATTTGTCAACGTAAGCCAGAATCCTGTTTGCCGATGTCATGCTTGCAGTGAGTTTGAAGGCCGTCAGATTCAGCACATTTTGTAAAATACAATGCAAATGGTGCGTTCATTCTGCTAATGAAGTTATTTGCAGTTACCTGTTAAATTACAAAAATTCAAGGTAATTTGATTGTATTCGTATAAGAACCTCAACGCTGGCTTTTCCGATCCCAGGTTCCAAATATCAAATTGTTGAGCAGAAAACAATGTGTA
This sequence comes from Locusta migratoria, assembly GCA_026315105.1. Lineage (NCBI taxonomy): Eukaryota > Metazoa > Arthropoda > Insecta > Orthoptera > Acrididae > Locusta > Locusta migratoria. Next base: position 167,083,718 of record CM048747.1, on the reverse strand, counting down.
TACTGTGTATAGGGCGATCGAAAATATTACTTTTAATAGTGCTGATTATACTAAGACGAATACTACCAAGACGAAAGGAATAGGATCGCAGACTATACGTCACGGCTCCCTAATTTTTTTTTAATTTTATTATGGAAATGAAATGAGCGTATGGCTTTCTTGGCCGGGAGATCCCTTGCGGGATTGTTCGGCCGCCTGAGTGAAAGTCTTTTTATTTGACGCCGCGTGGGAGACTTACGTGCCGATGATGATGAAATGATGTGGATTAGGACAACACACAACACCCAGTCCCCTGCCGGGAATCAACCCGGGCCTGCTGTGTGGTAGTCAGCGACGCTACCGCTCAGCTACGGAGGCGGACTTTTTATTGTAATAAGCCTTTTATTGCAAGGACTAGTAGAAGGGGTATGGTAGATGACGAGAGTGTAAAAGTTTGGCTTAAAGATTCTGGCCTTCGTGAGAATGTTTAAAGGAGATTATTCACTGTATTATACTAAATAAAGTGTGACCTTGAAAAAACAAAACACACACATCGATCTCGCCGAAAACTGAGCAGCGATTCTTGGTGTTGTAGCTCTCAATTTCATTCTGGCATGCTCCTTGGGACGCGACGCTGGAGATTTCTGTAAGCAACAGCGTTAATGTTGTCAGCACTGCAGTTTAAAGATTACCTTTAGAGAGCAATATGGCTGCCAGCAATATGGAGTTACGTGCATGACAGTAGCATGTTACCTGTCGCAATGCTTCGTCTTTTCCAAGTTGCTCTCTCGGAGGTCCTGAGTCATTTACAGCTCCACGTTTTCAAAGTCGCAAATGTTATAATATTTCGCCACTTACAGGTCATATTGCCACTTGTACGATTCCCCTTTATCGATTCACTGTTTATCGACTTTCCTAATAAGGTTAATAAAACCAATGCCGTTAGCCATAATTAACTGGTTTTTTGTTGTTGTAATATTATTGTTGTAGAATCAAACACTTTGTCATAGCTTACAAACCGCTTACAATATGGTAACTGATAATCATTGTTTCGTTGTTCAGCTTCGTTGGGAACCCATTGTCATATTTAAAAGATTTTTTAGACTGTTTGGAATTTCGTTTGAATAAATCTTGCATACAAGGAAAGTATGTTAATGCTCCAGTACTTCTCGTTTTTCTTGGATCTTTCCTTATGGATTACGATAATTCTATCATCGTTCTACTTTACCAGGTATCATCCTCTTACGTAAAAATACTAGAAATATGTCTATTATTTTCGCTTTCACCCCTGTGGTTCTGTTTTTATCACTTCCGCTACTATTGCACAACTGGTAATGCTTTTTTTCTCTTGACTGTGTTCACTACTGATTTATGTGGTATTTTACAAAATACAATCAGTTGCAACAATGCTCAATTTAGCAGCCTTAGAAGATTTGTTTTAAACAACTTTCACAAAATAATTAAAATAATAACGCAGTTCACAGAAAAAAATACAAATTATTTCATAGCGAAGTTTTGTACATGGTAATATTGTCTCCAGTACAGCCAAGATTCTCTTAAGGTCTTCTCGGGAAATTAATTCACAATGTAAATCTCTTGAGAGGTGTTTCTGTCTCTCATCGAGATCGTCTGTTAAAATATACTACTCTTTTATAACCGTTACGCTAATTAGCAGAATCCGTAAAGATTAAGTACGAGCCGTAAAAATGTTACAGTTTCCAGAGGGAGAACTCTTTAAATAAATAACCGCTTCTGCTTTAGTGTTTCATTTGTGTAGATACAAAATCCACTTAGGAGAAAAGGAGCTTAGAGTTTCACAATACTTCCAAGTCTTTGAAAGAACCGTTCCTTCATCCGCTTGAAGTGAAGTAATTAATTAAAAGCAATGGCAGATATGGTTTTAATGTAACTTGAAAGTATTTGAAACCTGCTCCTCCTAGAAATGAACAAGCATTTTAATACAGCGAGATAATTTTTAGTAAAAACTGCCTATCAGTTATAAATAACTTGCGTTACGGTAGTTTATGTTTTTCCGAAATCTTTAATGTTAACTTTTGCATTACTCCGTTATGATCTTGTAGGACTACGTGCTTTTTGCGCTACTTCGCTTTTTATGCATCGCGTTTTGGAAGCTTACGAGTCTGATAGACTACGTTAAAATTTCATTTTCTCTTGCGGCATACTTAACATTTACCTATCACTAAGTCATTCTCACGCCGAACTTATCAATAGTATTCATTCAAGTTCAGAAGATACAAAACATGATGATAAAATGCTTGTTTTGTAATGAAAAAATGTGACAGAAATAGGAATTGATATTCTAGATTCTAGCCTTTTTCTAGGTTTCAGAAATTACTGCAACCAGTCAGCTTATTATCGGTGCATACAACAGCTTTCAGTGCAATTAAGTATATTTGTAAGGATTGCTGTGTACCTGCGGCAGGACAGAAGTCTAGAACAAGTAAATATTATCTATGATACGTTACACTGATTTTTTTAAATTTAGTTTTCAAGGTGTTACAGTTAGGAGGTTCATTACAAAAACATCCATGTGTGAGTCGCTTTTCGAAACCTTTCAATACCACAACAGTGCACAGACCTTTCGACAGACAGCAACTCTCACCTCTTTTACAAACTGTTAACAAACCAAAGAGTATAGTTAGATAACAGGCTAAGAGATTTCGTGTGAATCCAAAATTGACGTAGGTTTTGTCTGATTTGTAGGATATAAGTATAATATCAATTTAAATCAAATAAAAACAAAAGTTGAATTACAAATTTAACATATGCATTTTAAACAGTATATAAAACAAAATTTCTTAATGATATTTACGTTAGTATTACGAGTATTGGTTTTCGTGATACACACACACACACACACACACATATATATATATATATATATATATATATATATATATATATATATATATATATAGTATGAGGTGTTATAAAAGACATTTAAATTTCGTATGGTAATCGTTAATTTAAAAATAATATATAATATGGTTTTTTGGTAGGGAGTGGTGTAGGTGGTGTAGGCGGTGGCGTGAGCTGGACGGTGTGATTGGGGGGGGAGGGGGTTGAAGATTGGAAAAGAGGAAGAGTGTAAGTGCGAGATTGTGTGTGTCTTGGGTACTTGTTTGTTGCACCAAAATTTATTGCATGTACGAATGCACCATGTGATGATTAGCTGCAAGGCAACTCGTAAACGGTTTTGGTCTAATAAATAACTCCATAGACTAAAAAAGGCAACTGGTTGCAGTAAGTTCTGAATCCTATTTTAAGTTACAGTCTCAGATTCCAGATCCATAGTGGATAAAATTTTTATCTGACCTTTTCCTTTCGTTTGTACGTACTTGCCCCTTCTCAACTTCCTTCACATTCATACGTTGTATTTTACCGATTCAACTCCTTACTTCATTTTTTCTACCAATTATTGTGCCTCAATAAGAATAATTCCAGTCTCCATGTATTTTCATACGTTTAATTGTTTCAACTACTGTTATCATCAAATTTGTAAGTAATATCTAATGCAATTTACTGAAAAAAAGAGTAGTGTTGTAAATCATACAACAAAAAAGTTTTGCATCACTTGTGTACAAAGTAAGCAAATTCCACCTCGACCTATGTTGTAATTTCTAAGAACTTCATTCTTTGAACTTTAAATTTTCACATACCTGTACCCCTATCCATTAAAGTATGCCCATTTCCTAGACTGATGATGATGCAGTAACATTTGTACCCTCATCCAATCCACAGTGCAGCAACAGTATAGGGCGCTCGTCGACTTTGTATGGACGTTCTCCGCTAGCAACAACATTTCATTTTACACGGATTTTTGCTGTTTGTCAACAAGGATTTTAATGAAGAGGTGTTGCTAGACAAAGCGTCGTGCGATCATAGTGATGTGCCAAGAACTGTTTCCAAAATACAGGAAGTTTTAATGATATGCCACGTACTGATCACGCTATAGAAACAACTGCAACAGATGACCTACACCTCCGAATTCAAGCCTTAAGAAATCGCGGTTGTCACCATGATAATGACTTTCTGAAGGCCACCGAGAGGCGAGTATCAAACCAGACTGTACGAAACAGACTACACAACCACTGCCTGCACTCTATACGGCTGGGGAGAGACGCGTCGTTAGACACAGGTGGATCCAAAATCGCTATGAATTGACCTTGGAACAACTGTTAAAATTTCTCATCACACATGAATGCCGAAGATGACTGATTCCAGTCGGATGACGACAATTTGTGGACGAAACCTGCTAATCAGCATGCCAGTGTGATGCCGTTAATCAAGTGCACGGTGGGGGGATCACTGATGTTCTAGGTGGGTATCACGTGGGGATTTTCCAACCCAACGATGAAGCTTTTTATCAGCATTTCTGATAATAATACAAGTTTATGGAAGACAACTCCTGAGTTATCCGTGCAGGCATCATCAGTACGGTATAGCACGGTTGGGTTGTGCTGGATGTTCCCCCCTACATCAGTTAAATCGAATACGTTTGGGATATATATACAAAAGTGTTGTGCAAGTAGGCCCTGATTAGATACTACATCTAGGGCGTTATGGAGGATTCTCATTAAATAATGGGTTAAATTAGACGAGCAGTGGTCAAATTAATAAACTCGTGGTCATCATGCTACGTAGGTTACATAATTGTATTGATGCAAGGAGCCAGCAACTATTTGTAGAAAGTTTTGCTAGAGAAAGGGATTAACTTACGATATGAGATTTTAGCTTTTGTTTCGACATAAAAGATATGATTGTTGGGTTTCGTGTGTCAACATATCGGAATATGTGTTACTTTATAAATAGCATTTCACCATAGCATGGAATACCTACAACTTTTATATGGTGGATGATCCATTTCTTATCTGTGCACATAACCGTCGATTGAAGTAAAAATTCACTCACGAAAATTTGAAGGTCATAAAACAAAATTCATCGTCGCTTTTTACCAGCCTTAATCCTATAAATTGAAAAGTTTACGGCATCACAAGTGATAGTCGAGAAATAGTGCTGTCGGGAATGTGTTGGCTTCACATTCTAGAGAATTAAAATAATACACATATAAAATAGCAAAGTCTCTTAAAAATCTACAAACGTCACAAGGTAAGTCATAAAACATTATTCAAATGAGTAGGCCTATTTTTTCACAATTATTAGCATTTCAGTTGGCAACAAGAAGTACCACTATACTAACTCATCAAAACTGCCCAGACACCTAGGGTGTGTCTACCCTTTACCCTTATGATAGCTTTAACTATGCTGAGAACTCAATCAAGTGTGCATTAGTGCAGATAAATCACAAGCTGCTTTTCCTCAAGAGATTACTGTTATTGGACTCTGGGGCCTGCAGTGAGGGTGAAGTTCCAGCTTCCAGCCAAAAAGTGTTGCATTAGGTTCGAGACTCTGAGCACACTAGGCCAGTTTAGAAATATTATTGTCCACATACTATTTCCTCACAGATGCTGCACTCAGATAGAATAGTCATCATTTCTCTACTGTATGGAACAAACCTTGTTGTTGTGGTCTTCAGTCGAACAATTGGTTTTGCGCAAATCTTCCCGCTACCCTGTCGTGTGCAAGCCCCTTCATTTCTGAATCATAACGGCAACCTACATCCTTCCCTACAATGTTAAATGACTATTCCTTGATGTTGTAGAATGTGACCCACCAATCGATTCCTTCTCTAAGGCAAGACATGCCAGAAATTTCTTTTCTCCTCTAAGTCTTTTCAGTACCTCTTCATTAATTATGCAATATTTCCATCTCATATTCAGCATTCGTCTGTAGCACCACAATTCAAAAGCTTCTATCATCTTTTCTTCTGAACTTTAAGTCCACGTTTCACTCCCAGATAATGCTTCACTCCAAACAAACGATTGCAGAAAGGCAGGTTGGTTGTGTGGCCATATTCCGCAGCAGCTGTTAAAATTGATTATAAGAGGTAATTTTTCTTATGCTGGCTGCAATTAAGAGATTTATTTTACACCAGACGCGTTATTTTTTTTAAGCGTCCTCTGTGGTCTGTAAATGATACAAACTTTTGTACAGTTTGATTTCGATATAACGTTGGCAACACTCACAGACCACACGAAAAACAAATGAACAGACGAAAACGTAGCCACACTGTAGAGAAATGATAAATAAACAGACAGGCATTCCACTTATAACAGGTGATATGTAATCTGCATACATTTCAAAAAGTGAAGTGATTTGATGTGATGTGATGAAAAGGAAGAAACGAAACAAAAACACACAAAAAGTGCTGTATACAGCCGACAAACACACGCCAGGAACAAACGAACTCCAACCAACAAGACGGAGAAACAGTAGTAACATGTAAAGAAGAGACGTCAACACCGTGAGAAGACCGAATTAAAAGTTAAAAACACTTAGGCCTAATGTGCAAAATGTTTTTTAACTGTTTTTAATCTATTTATCGAAAACAAACTGTACAAATCTTTGTATCATTTTCAGATCACAGAAGATGTTTTAAAATAAAAATGCGAAACGCGTCTGGTGTAAAATAAATCTCTTAATTGCGGTCAGCATAAGACAGATTACCTCTTATAATCAATTGCAGAAAGGACTTACATTTAAATTAGTTTTCGATGTCAGCAAATTTCGCTTCTTCAAGAATGCTTTCCTTCCCATTTTATATCTTTTTTACTTTGAGCATCAGATGTTTTTTGCTACCCAAATAACAAAAGTCATCTTCTACTTTTGTTGTTTCATTCCCTATTTTAATTCCATCGTTATCGCCTGCTTTTCTTATACTAAATTCAGTTAACATTGTTTTGATCGTGTTAAGGTTCATGTATACCCTACTTTCAAGTTACTATTCATCCCTATCAATTGCTCCTCCAAGTCTTTTACTGCCTCTGACAGGATTATAATATCTACTTTAAATCCCTTGTCCAAATTTCTCATTGCTTTTCTTCAAAAAATTTCCATTTTTTGTAAATAATTCATGTTAGTATTTTTAAACAGGTACTTATTAAACTGATATTTCTGTAATTTTATATTTGTCTGATCTTGCTGTCTCTGGAATTGGAATTATTACATTCTTCTTGAAGTCTGATGGTAATTCCACTGTCTCATACATTTTGCACTCCAGGTAGTAAAGTTTCTTTGGCTCTCCCAAAGATGTGACCAACTGAGAGAGATAATCATAACGCAGTAAAATGATTTCATATGTTTACGATTTTACCGTTTGCTTAACCGCAACAAATGAAATACAACCATGACCACGAAAAAGTCCTATACCGTAAATCCACCTAATGCATACTATATCATTGGCACTTGACATTATTGCAGACAACGATCTCCATGTATCGTCAATAGGTTTGTATGAAAGACTGGTGTCCTAAGAAATTATTTACTAATAAATTTAAAAGTAAGCTTTGATCACTGTCCCTTCTTTGCCAGGAATATCATGCAGAAACTTCCTGTTATTAGTATTTCAACTGCTCTGCTACGTCTCACTTGTCGTACTGTCCAATTATTTCTGGTTAAACACAGATACTACTGGTACCGATCCAGCGTCATTCACTGTGAAACAGTAGTAGCACTGCTAGTCTAATAAATCATCTCCCTTTAAATCACACATCAGACAATTTGTTTTTTAAAGCACATCATAATGTAGACTGAACAAAATAACCGAAAAGAAACAATTACAAAGGATACAGGTTATCGGAAAACAATGCCCGTTTTCATTCATATGCGAGAGGCTGCAAAAGCCACCGTGTACCACAGCCATTGCTTCACAAGCGCAATGTCACTGTTCATTTTGTATTTTTGTCGGTTGTGCGTCGATATAACATCGCAGTTAATACCAGCTGCAACGTAATATGTAAAATATATACGTGTAATCTCACTCTCCATTACTACAAACGATTGATGCCTATATGCATTAATCGCACGTATAAATTTTCGATTGAGGGAATAGTTATAGATTAAAAGTCTCTGTGTCTAATTTCTGCTGCATACAATGCAAGATTACGGCAGAAAGAGAGGTAGTACAAAAATTATTGTCTGAAAAGTATTTACTTGTAGGAATTTTGACTACAATAAATTTATCAAAATTTTATTTTTACCAAACCAAACCAATTTCTTCTACAATTTACTTTGAACCATATCTAAAATTAATTAAAAAGCTATTCACAAACCAATATTTAAGAAAACATTAACTGACATTTTAATCTTACCCTTCCGCATAATTCTTCCAAATATAATCTTGTTTCTAAACAATTATTTTATTTTTTTAACTGCAACAAATCTCATTACCCTTAACGTCCTTTCTGGTTACACATTCTTGTCACTGAAATTGAAGTTTGCATCACAAGTCCAACGGACTTTATACCTGATGACAGAATATGCCGAAACGTCCTAATAAACAAAGATAGTTGCAACGAAAGTTTGTGGAGCCTATTTCTTGAAAGATTAACGTATGACCAGAGTAGGAATGAATCAGAATTATAGTAATTCAGTTAATGCAAATACCTGGGTGTAACAATTTGATGAAAAATGAAATTGAATTTTTGCATAGATTCACACTAAATTACAATATATGGTACTTAGATTCATAGTGCAGGAATAGAGTTATTCTACAAAAGATAACTGAATCAGTAAGTTTCCGTCTGCTAATAATTAAATGTAAACACTTCACGAACAATTTAAGACTAAGAGGGTAGCTTTAAACGTAAGGAGAGGGCAGGAGAGGTATTGGGGCAAGAAAAATGTAGTCATTACAGTAAAATGTATTTATTACGTTTAAAACACGAAAAAGGAACATTTGTACATAACAACTTATGCAGATTTACATACATTCTTAAAATAATAAGATCGGCAATTTCTTTAAAACACCTTGTACGGTTTGAGAAAAGACTTTACTCGGTGTAAGAAAATAATTTCGTGTTAGAACACAACTTGGAGTAAATGAAGTTGCAATTCCTTGAACCAGATTGTCCATTTGTAGTTAAAAGCACAATCTCGAGTAAAATATATCGGAGATAAAATAGTCTCCATTTCGGAACTCCGGGCTGGGACTTCTCAGAAGTATTCGGTCATCAGGGAAGAAAACACTAGCATTCTACGGATCGAAGCGTGGAATGTTAGATCCCTAAATCGGGTAGGGAAGTTAAATTTAAAAAGAGAAATGGATAGGTTGAAGTTTGACATAGTGGGGACTAGTGAAGTTCGGTGGAAAGAGGATCAGGATTTCTGGTTAGGTGAGTACAGAATTAAAAATACAAAATCAGGTGGGGGCTTTACAGGAGTTGGTCCGATAATGAACAAGAAAATAAGAATGCGGGTAAACTACTATGAGCAACACAGTGATCGCATTATCGTAGTCAAGATAGATACGAAGCCAACATCGACCACAATAGTACATGTTTATATGCCAAATAGATCTGCCGATGATGATGATGAGAAGATCGAAAAAATATATGAGGAGATAAAGGAAATTATTCAGACAATTAAGGGAGAGAAAAACGTAATTGTGATAGGAGACCTGATTTCAGTAGTAGGAAAACGAAGGGAAGGTAAAATAGTAGGTGAATATGGTCTGGGCAAAAGGAATGAAAGAGGAAGCCGCTTGATAGGATTTTGCACGGAACATAACTGAATCATAACAAACACCATGAAGAGACCAGGAGACACGGAAACGAACCAGATAGAATTTATAATGGCGAGACATAGATTTCGGAACCAGGTTTTAAACTATAAAACATATCCTGGGGCAGATATAGACGCTGTCCATATCTTATTGGTCATGAACTGTAGACTGAAACTGAAAAAACTGCAGAAAAGTAGGAAAATAAAGAACGGGGCCCTGGATAAAATTTCAGAGGGAGTTTTAGGCAACAATTGACAGAAACAGGGAAAATAAAATTTAAAAAAAGTAGAAGAGGAAATGAGTAGTTTTGAGAAATGAAATAGTGAAGGCAGCAGAGGACCAAATTTGTAGGAAGGCATCCTACAAAAAATCCTTGGATATAACAAGAAATGCAAACTTTAATTCATGACAGGAGAAGATATGAAAATGCAGTAAATGGAACAGGCAAAATGGAGTACAGACGACTAAGAAATGTGATTCGCAAGAAGTGCAAAATGGCTAAGCAGGAGTGGCTGGAAGGCAAATGCAAGTGTGTAGAAGAATGTGAAACTACGGGGAAAATATATACCGCCTGCAGGAAAATAAAAGGGACGTTTGGATACAAGAAAAGCAGATCTCTGAATATCAAGAACTCAGATGGAAAAACCAGTTCTCAGCAAAGAACTCTTTCAAATTCTGAAGCAATCGGGGGTAAAATGTAGGGAACAGAAGGTTATTTAAAATTTGTACAAGAACCAGAGAGCTGTTGTAAGAGTCGAAGCCCATGAAATGGAAGGACTCGTCATGAATAGAGTAGGACAGGATTGTAGCCTTCCTCCAATGTTATTCAATTTGTACATTGAGCAAGCTGTGAAGGAAAGCGGGGAGAAATTTGGATAATGAACTAAAGTTCAGGAGGAAAAAATAAAAACATTGCGTTTCGTTAATGATATTGTAATTCTCTTAGAGACAAAAAAGGATCTGGAAGAGCGATTGAACGGAATTGAAATTGTGTTGAAAGGTGCATACGAGATGAACATGAGTTATGGAGTGCAGTCTAAGAAAATCAGGCGATGCTGAAGGAATTAGATAACGAAACAATAAAGGTGGTAGATGCATTTTGTTACTTGGGCAGCGAAAACTGATGGTGGGAATACAGAGGATATAAAATGCAGAATGGCAATGGGGAGGAAAGCGTTGTGAAAAAGAGAAATTTGCTAACATCGAATATTAAGGGGATAGAGGCTTTTGAAATGTGTTGTTACAGAAGAATGCAAAAGTTTAGGTGGGTTGATCGCGTAACTAATGTAGATGTACTGAACAGAAATGGGGAGAAACAGAATTTCTGGCATAACTTGACTAAAAGAAGGGATCGATTGGTAGGACACACTTTTAGACATGAAGGAATCGTGAATTTAACATTGGAGGGAAGTGTTTGGGGTAAAAACCGCAGAGGGAGACCAAGAGACGAATACAGTACGCAGATTCAAATGGATGAAGTTTCCGTTCTTATGAGGGAACGAAGAGGCTTGCCCAGTATAGAATAGGGTGGAGAGCAACATCAAACGAGTATACGAACTGAAGACAATAACAACAACAACATGCAAGAACCATTTTAATATGATACCTTTAGGTAAAGCAGTCAATAAGAGTATAACAAACCAGATCTCACTGTAGAAAGATAAATAAAAAGCTTTTAAGAAAATAAGTCTTATATTTTTGCAGTAAGGGAAGTAATGTCCGCTGTATTTGCAACAACGTTAATGCTGCACATGTCGCGATTGTGTCTCTCAGTTTGCCGTCACATCAAATCAATGAAACGTTACGAATTTTAATATAGTGCAGAAACCGTTGACAACTTCAACAAACAACGCCATTTTTACTTGAGGTAATACTTCCTGAACTTTTTTTTTTCATAAATATGAAGTAACAAAATTAATTACATTTCCGTAGGAATATAGTGCACTAAAATTATTTCATTTAAGGTAGCGTGACAACAATGATCATTGAGAAATCGGAATTGCAAATTAAAATTAATTAGATTCCTTGTAATGTATTGTCTATTATAGTTGTATCGTTAAACTAATGTTGTGAGGGACCCATTGGATACAGTCCAGGCAGGGAAACTACAGACCAGAGCAGAGCAGAGAGAAGCCCAAACCATTAATAGATGGGTTACATGAAGTAAACAGTAAGTTAACAGCCGAAGGAAAGAGACTCAGAGTATATTATTTAATGTGTTGCAAGGTGTGATCCTTGTTAGACATATTCATCTTTTGTGCGGAGGATTTTTTTCTTTTAAAAAGGAAACAAATGTCTGATAGAAGCCTGCGATCTTATTTTTTTTAACAGTAGGAATGAAACCGTCCAGAGCCTTCATTTATTACGACGTTGCGATACCTGCAATAATCAGATCTAAAAACCTCTAAATTGTAATGCCAACTTCAGTTTCAGTGAAAAACGTGTACCTAGAACGCCTAGAAAAGTACTAAGTTTTTTTGCAGTTAAAGAATTAAGAATATTATTTGGAAAGAAGATGATATTTGGAAGAATTCTGTGAAAGGGTAAGATCAAAACGTCAGTTAATGTTTTCGTAATTACTAGTTTCTGAACGGTTTTGGCATCAATTATAGATATTGTTCAACGTACATTGTAGAAGCAAAATTATGGTTTGAATATTCTACCTTAGCTACAGATTTATGTACAGAGTCTAAATTTATTAATGGTGTCATGCCTTTTACTGTATGAAACTGTATGTACTGGGTTTTATCAAAGTTAAATGAGAGTCCATCTGTAGAGAACCACTTAATAACTTTCTGAAAGATTCATTTACAATTTCATCAGTTAATTCCTGTTTGTCATTTGTGATAGCTATACTTGTATCATCAGCAATAATAACTAGCTTAGTATCTTTGTGAATGTAGAATTTCCTTAATATATATTAAGAACAGCAAAGGACCCAAGTCTGAATCTTGTGTGACCCTATTTTTTATAACTTTTCAGTTAGAGGAATTACTTGTTTCATCTATATCATGTGAACTGCTTATTTCATCTTTCAGCACTCTTCCAGTTAAGTACGATTTAAATCATTTGTGCACTGTCACACTCATAACGCAATACATAAGCTTATCTAGAAGAATCCCATGATCTACACAATCTAAAGCCTCTGAGGTATCACAAAAATCCCAACTGGTGATGTCCGGTTATTCAAAGCATTTAATATTTCAGCAGTGAAGGTATATATTGCATTTTCAGTGAAAAAGCTTTTTTGAAAACCAAACTGACATGTTGTTAGACATTTATTTTTACTAATATGTCAAGCATTTCGATAATACATAACATTTCCAAAAAATTTGGATAAGCCTGTCAGAAGTGAGATGAGGCAGTAGTTGTTAACATATGACGTACTCCCCTTTTTTATGCAAAGATTTAACGACAGCATATTTCAGTCAATCTGGGAAAATACCCTGCTATAAAGAGCTATTATAGATATGAGTGAGAATCCTACTTTTCTCTTGGGAACAAGCTTTTAATTCCCTGCTGGAAATGCCGTCAATTCCATATGACCTTCTACTCTTGAGAGAGTTTATTATTTTACTAATTTCTGAAGGAGAGGTGGATCGAAATTCAATTGTATCAAATTGTGTAGGTATGGCGTCTTCCATTAACTTCCGTGCTCCTTCTAATGAATATTTAGATCATATTTTCTCTACAACATTTAGAAAATATTCATTAAAATGTATTCAACTTCTGACTTATTGTTGATAAAGTTTTCATTTGTTTTGATGGTAATACCCTCTTCCTCTGCTCCCTTTAAATAATATTCCAAATTGTTTTAATATTATTATCATGGGAACTAATCTCAGCCATGATGCATATGTTTCTTGATTTTTTAATAACTTTTCTTAATGTAGCACAGTATTTTTATGATATTTTATTGTTTCTGGGTTATTACTCTTTCTTGCTTACCTTTAGTAAGCCATGGCATTTTGCATGGTTTCTTAGAATTATATTTAACTAATTTCTTGGGGAAACAGTTATCAAATAGCATTATAAACGTATCATGAAATAAGATATTTTAAAATAACATCATGTTCCTTATAGACCTTATTCCAGTCTAACTGCTGTAGACTTCCTTTGAAATTTCTCGTTGTTAATTGATTAACAGAGCGCACTGCTCTGGAACATTGTTTCGAATTACTGAACAGAGCTATGGCATATACTGTTACTAGCTGTGCACCATGATCAGAAAGACCATTCTCAATGGGACAAGCATTTATGTTGTCAAACTTATCTTGGCCTATAAAAAGCTATAAATGAATGTACTGCTGGTCCTTTACTACCCGAGTAGGAAAATCAATAACAGATGTCACGTTGAATGAGCCAAGTAAGACTTCCAGGTCTTTCTTCCTATTACACTCTTTCAGTGAATCTACATTGAAATCACCACAATTAATAATTTGCTTCCCCCTATCAGACAGATAGCACAACAAGGCATCCAAGTTTTTCAGAAATAACTGGAAGTTTTCTGAAGGGGACCTATAAACTGTTACAATTGTAGGATTATCATCATTTAAGTTGGCAGGCACATGCTTCAATATGTTGCTCTACACAAAAATATTTTGTTTCTAAATTTTTTATACTGTGATAGCTTTTGAAATATATGGCAACTCCTCCTCTTACCGTATTATCTCTACTTACATTTTAAGGTAATTTATATCCGCTGACATTCACATTTTCAATATCAGTGACAATGTAATGCTCAGACAGGCATTACATTATCAGTTTCTGTATCATCTAAACCAACCAAAAGCTCGTATATTTTATTCTTTAGTCTCCCAATACTCTTGTGAAAAAGTTAACATTATTTTTTACTTTACTTTTGTGAGAAACATTTGATTTTTCAATATTTTAGCACCTTCCTGCCTGAGCGTCTCACTGGACACTGATCTTAGCCTAAAAGGAAGTACTTCCATGAATTGCAGTGTCTCCCCCTTAAGTATTTTGCCATAAAACCAACCAGTTTTCCTTTCCCTTTCCTATTGAAATGCAGGCCATGCCTAGTGAAATTACACATATCATCAACGGGAACCAAACCTATGAAAGTGTAGTGACCATAAGCAGTTTATAAATCCCCATTTTGACCCCCTTGGGTCGAGGTGACAATACTGTAGCCCTGATACCTATCAATGCTGTTTCCCACCCGACCCACTATCAGAACATGATCCAGTTTTTTGCAACCCTTACACAAAGAACCTATATCTTCTACCACTTGCCTAATACCCGCACTGGGCTTGAAAAGGTTTGTGACCTGGTACCTGTCATCCATTTTTTCCTGCAAAATGTGGCCTACACCTCTTCCATGGCTACTTACTAACAACAGAACTTTCCTCCTACTATCTACTTTTTTGAAACCGTTGGTTTCCTAGTGAAAGTTTGTTGTTTCTTAGCTACACCTACTTCTGAAAGAGCATCTTCTTCACTTGACTGTGGTAGGAAGGCAAATCTGTTAGTTATGCCAATTATGAAGCGGTCTGGAACTATAGTCTCTCCGTGGGGCCTGTTCCCTGCTACCACTACCCACCCCTGTTCACCCTTCTCGCCCCCCCCTTAACCTCGTAAGCTCCTTCATAGCGCAGTCAACAGAAGACTGAGGAGCGAGCTGTGGCTCCGGGCCCTATATAGTGCGGCTCTCTGCGCAGATGACCGGCGCGCCACGGCGTGCAGCGCTCTAGTGGCGATGGCAGCGCTAGTAGGTTGTGCGCGCCGCCTAACGGCAGCTGTCATAGTCCATGTGGTCTGGCGGGCTCTCAAACTTATCGTGCTGGGATACGAGACTATCCAGTTCAACCTGAAGGTCTCTAATCTTCCCTACATGTTCAACTATTTTTCTGTTCCTTGAACACACTTTGCAAAACAAAGGAAGAAACTCGTTTGCTCCCCTCTGTCCCACATCGCTACTTCCCCCCCCCCACACACGAAATGAAACCGCTTGTCACAACAACTGCATTGAAACCCAGCATGAACAAACCTACTGCAGCTCAAACACTTTGCATTCATAATTGTTACGAGGTTATATCTACAATATATATTAGCTACAGATGTTTTTAGGACACTAAAATATGTGTAAGCTGTTAGTAAATGCATTTAAAATTTCGGTATAAAGCTAAATCTACACACTCGCTAATTTTGCCAATGAATATACACAAAACAACTTTTCACGATTACTGAGACAATGCGCGAAAAAATAAAAAAGATTCCACAACGTCACTAATATTTAAATATAAGTTTCACATATTATAGCGCAGGATTGTTATAATTAGTAGTACTTATAATAGTTTTCTGCTAATATCGCCTTGTATATTATGTCGTTTTATTACACATAACTGGTTTCAGCAGATGGCGGCTTGTATGTTTAAACCGATTATGTGGAAATAGATCCTGGAACAAAAATATTATTACTAAATATTACTGGTCAGTCTGGATTATACCGGTTAGGATGCATAGAAGAGCTGAGCCTCTGTTACCGGTTTATTTAATAAGTGTGAAATCATCTCGGAAATGATAGTCTGACTTCAAAGGCAGACGCTATAATAGATATGAATTCAGTTATTCAATAGTGCTATTTAGGACGCTGTAGAAATATAAAGATCACAGGTGGTGATGCCGTCGTTCATTATTAACGCGTTTCGAAACAATCACCAACAGAATCCAGGCCCAGTATAAAACTTAATACTAAACGTGTAACTATTTGGCCCAGCGTAGATAGTTCTGCAGTGCCTTGCCGTACGTTTTTCCCCATGCCTGGATTCTGTTGATGATTGTTTCTAAACGCGTTAATAAATGAATTACAGCATCAACACCTGTGACCTTTATATTTCTAAAGCTTTCTTAGTAGCACTGTTTAATAATTTTAGACTAATAATAAGACCACATACCACATCAGAGACTTAATGTCACGTACGGAATAGGTAAGATGTCATTAATATGTGGTTAATTGGTAGAATTTAAAATACTTTTTTCTGGAATAACTCGTGAGACGTTTACGAAGAAAGATGAAAATGATTCGAACCCACAATATTTTCCACCAATTTACTTCCCCGTGACCATTCGTTAGTGGAAAAGGAATATGGGGAAGCAACAGTAGTACACAAAATATCCCTCGGCTGGCAGTACCACGTGAATTGTAAATATGATTGTGGTTGGACGTACGAAAGATCACGTTAACTTTAACACATTAGTAAATGTGCCGCTCAGATAGTAAAGAAAACTGATTATTCCTGTCAGGGCATAACGCATAGGAATAACGTTTGTTTCAATCATCCTGCTCTGGCTAAGAGAGTTTTAGCGGAATGCTGTCAGCGTATAACGCAGACAGTCGAGAGTGCGGATCATTCCAAATACGGGAGGATTAAATCCTCTGCTCGTTAAATCTTATTTGAAAGCATTCCTCGATACTGCTACGAAAAAGAACTCATCGATGGCGATTTGAAATTAAACGCAAACACAAGCGAACTGCACATTTTTTCCGATAGCTTCGCTGTGGGTTTCATCGGAGATGATCCTCAGTGTTGACAAATTCGCTTCAGTGGTTTTACGTTTCGCAGTGGAAAATATTCAGTCCATCATCATGTTGCAAATATATACGTCCGCCATTTTGGCCCACTTTAGGCGAGTAACACAAAAAGTGGATCGTTTGCGAAGGCCTTTTTTTCCTTTATTGTTATTTCAATGCCCTCACCGGCAGGCTGGCAGAAGCTTAGTACGCCGCTCTTCAGCCAGAAAGTTCCATTCATTCCGCAACGAGGAATAAAAACATAGAAGTGAAACAATAAACGCAGAATTTAAAATACAAAACTGGTGGATAAAATACATGAATGCGATGATTTTAAAACACATATGTTTAGAATTAAAACTGCTACGGTGGCGATGGCTTTTTGACAGCTCGAAATTGAATTGCAAATAACCTTAATCTTTCATCTGAGAGGAAAATTGAGTAAATGGTTTTGTAGAGGAGAAAAATCTCAACAACTTAACTCCCGTATGGTTTTGTCACATCTCACACCATTTCAAAGATATTTGCAAAAATAACGGCAATTTGACTGTGTCTGTGTGCCTGTCTGTAACATGTTCCCACTGTTTAGGCCTCGCTCTTCGACCAATCAATACTAAATTTTACCGACATATTTGTTGGCCGTCAGCAAAGAGCTTAAATTTCATTGAGTGGCGATACGTCCGCCATGTTTGAGGCACACTGAACTGGTGTCCGCCATTTATCGGTTGACAGCTGGTATGCCACACCCACTAGAGAATTGACGTTTTAAATAAAGATTGATTATTGAATACGGATGTGCATCAAGTTTCGACAGACTTTATCGAAGCTGCGAATTGACGAGCCTGGTAGTATATTTCCCCAAAATGCGATGATGAAATCTCACGAACCTATCAGTAATACAGTTCCAGTTCGAAGTATAAGTGGTAGTTGAGGTTTGCAATAACAACGAAAGTGCTGCTTAGAAAATATTACTGTTTATTATATTGCAAGTATCTGGTCTAAATGTGAACAGTAAGTATTAACAGTAATTATTATGACGTACAATCATGATTTGCACCTGTTGTTAATGTGTTGTAAGAACTGCTTTCATAAACTGTAGTATACATTTATCTGGTGTTTACTAAACGCGTTAAGTATACAAACTCGTAAAAGTGCTGTCAAAGGCTTTTGTTGTGAACTTTGTGGGACGAAATTTGAGTGCAAAGACAAAAGTAACAACACAATCCTGAAGTAAAAATGGGCTGACACAAAATTATTCCTCGTCGAAATAATGTATCATTAATATCTTTTGTTGTTGCCACGCTGAAATAAGTACATATTTGTTGCAAAGAACACAGACATATACAAATGAAAAATTCTGGCTGGTATTACTAATTCCACACTTTGCACTGGTTACACGATAACCATTCTCAATCTGGCTTTGTCAACAACAAATGAAAATAGTTTGAAGAAGGTGTAGACACTGAAAAAGCTGATTTCATCAATCACAGGAGTAGTAGACGAAGAAACATCTAAAAAACACACCAACCCTAGGTAGAAAACTAAGAATTTTTTATGGTGTGTATTCAAGGGAATTGCAGGATATGTCATCTGAAGCTTCAGACCTGGAGCAGCTGAGTGCCATTAGTCAGTAATTTTGTTTGAGTATAGACAGACTGAGATGAAACAAGGCAAAACATGTGGTGTTCTTGCACGAAAAACTTATCGTTTTATCAGTAAGATATGTCAATTTAAATGGTGAAAACACTAAAGACATATTTCAGCAGCAAATTTGGTACAGACAGTACACACTAAATACAATACACATTAAATACAGTACCTCAAGCCCAAAAAATACGATACATAGACTCATGTGTACCGACCACCGCCAATATGGCGGTCGAGTTTACACAGGTTGCCACAAAAAGCGCTGTAACTAGTATGTTGACCGCTCTATGAAATTTAGCGACCAGAGTCTCCATCTGACGGCATAAGCGGACGCCTCTAGGGTGCGGCACTACCGCCTACGTCTGCTGTTATGCGTCGTCGTGTAAGATTTTTCAAGTAAATTTATTCATAATTTAATACTGAATAATTTTTTTCGTTATTTCAACTCTAAAATTTGGTACGCAAGTTTAAAGATATAATTCTTCACATGGTTCTACCTTCATATTCTTTTTCTGTAAGTCATTTAGTGGAGGTTCGAAGAATGGTTTGAGGTTCACTTTCCTCTGTGGATGAATATATCGCATGAAAATGCTTTTTCACGAAGAATCAAAAAAATATTAAAACATATTAATCGTAATTAATAATCATGTTTGATATTTATTAGGACTCGTTTCGTTATTTCGAGACGCGCCCATCACATATGAATATCTTCACAAAAAAAAATCCGTAAAGTAAAAAAAGTTATAAAAATAAAAGCACATTGTCCTACTTTCTACCGCGTTTTGTGAATATTTCGGACAAAAAAGTAACACAAAAATCAATATTAATTGCGTTTATATATTTGATTTTGTATTATTGTTGTAATAATACTTTTTATATTAGTAGTTTATAAATATTTAATTTTATATGATTTATGTTTTTATTATTTTTCGTCCGTAACATTTGCAAAAATCATTAAACTCCAGCAAAACCTAACGTGGGCCGTAGACACACCAATGCGATATAATATGTAACAATTCCGTTTAAATGTGCAGCAGTTACTGAAATTAGTGAGACTTCTAGTAGATAAATTTACAAACGAATGTGGCACAACATTATATAGTTATCAACAGTATATTTTAACCTTTTCCTTCTGTTACTCGTTTTATATAGTCGCAAAGTCGCCCTCATTTATACATTTTACGAGGTTTTTTTTTTTCCATAAAAACTTGTGTCTTCTGTAACATATATGTAATGAATCTGAAACTTGTGACAGATCTGCCCTGTTTTATAGTTTGGATTATTGTTGCAGGTGAATCATAATAGCTCTGATTCTAACAAAATACACCCATATAGATTATTACGTGTTTCCGTCATCAAGTAATGAATGTAATCTGAATACAGCACAACATGAGAATAACTTGATCAGTACATTTTTATGTAAACAGTTTAATGATAAAACGGTAGGCACATCAATATGAGATTATACGATAATGACCGTAAATTCTATTTCAGATTGTCGCACTTGTGATTATATTGCATCAACACAACTTGAACACAGTGCAGTTGGGTTGTCGAAACCGTATTGTAAGCGGAACGGTCAAACGTCGACACCGAATACATGCTCTTCTCTAGAAGCGAAAACTGAAACTCTGGAAATTGAAATAGAGTCATACTGACCTTGGTTATTGTAATCACATCCACAGAACAGGATCACATGGTGTTTAAAATAGAAAAAAAAATCATAATACTGTATTAGTCGAGAATTATCAGAGACTAAGTTTGCTTTGACAACTGACAGAATAAACGTTATGTCAATACGCTTACATAACAACTATGTGCTCAGGGAATGTGAATAACACAATCAGTCTAAATTTTATGTCAAATAAAATTATATAAAAACTTGCTACACTGAGTAATACAAACCCTGTAGTGTTGCAACGACATGTGGTAACTACGCCCGATAAGCAAACATTGTATGAATCATGTTCTTCATGAATCATGTTCGTTACATGATACTAAGTGATTAACAAGTTAAACTTAATGTAGACTGCCTGAGTTGATTGTTATACTCTTGAAATTAAGAAACTGATTTGGAGACCGTACCACCCCTACTGACAATTCAACTCATAACAATTAAAAAACGGTAGGCTGAGCAATACTCTTCTCGCGAAATACTCGTAACCAGTAAATCGTAGAAATATTACCCATAAAATGCAATTATATCTCCCAACCCTCCAACCCTCCATGCTTACCGGAACAGCCTGCTTCGCTTTCCTCCTCCCGCCCCTCCTCGTTTCCCTCCCATCGCTTCTCCCATCCCCCCCCCCCCGCCTCCCCATCCAACAGCTCCCCATCCTACCACTCGTTGCCTTCAGTTTTTGCTGGTGCTACGTCCACGTGTTAATTTTTTTTTATTTTTTTTTCTTTTATTTTTATAAAGGTCTGCCATCTGCAGCCGACGTCTTGTGTGTTTTGACTTCAGCATCAGCCCCTTTCTGCCATCTCCGCCCATGTCATCATCAGTGTTTTACTGAGTGCTTCATGACTTTGGTGTCATCTACATGGGATACTCTGCAAATCACATTTAAGTGCCTGGCACAGGGGTCATCGAACCACAGTTACTATTTATCTCCCATTCCATTCTCGAATCGCGCGCGGGAAGAAAGAACATCTGAATTTCTCCGTTCAAGCTCTGATTTCTCGTATTTTATTCTGATGATCATTTCTACCTATGTAAGTGGGATTCAACAATATATTTTCGCATTCGGAGGAGAATGTTGGCGATTGGAGTTTCGTAAGTAGCCCACGCCGCAGCGATAAACGCCCTTGTTGTAATGATTCCCATCCCAGATCGTGTATTATTTCCGTAACGCTATCTCCCCTGTATCGTGACAATACGAAACGATCTGCACGTCTTTGGACTGTTTCGATGTCCTCCATCAAACCCGCCTGATAAGGATCCCACACTGGGCAGCAATACTCCAAAAAAGGACGGACAAGCGTAGTGTATGCAGTATCTTTAGTAGTTCTGTTGCATCTTTTAAGGGTTCTGCCAATAAAACGCAGTCTCTGGTTCGCCTTTCCCACGACATTATCTACGTGTTCTTTCCACGTTAAGTCTGAAGTAATAGTAATTCTTAGGTATTTTGTGGAGTTTACGACCTTCAGTTTTGATTGATTTATCTTGTAAACAAAGTTTAACGGATTTCGTTTCGTACTAATGTGAACGACTTCACGCTTTTCATTATTTATACTCAATTGCCAATTTTTACACCATAGTGATCTCACTGTGGTACCTTATTTTAATGAACAGTAAAGGGGCAACTAGGCACCTTGTTTTTCTTGTAGATGTTTTATGTGCTACGTGGTCACCGAGTATATTTTATTTACTTTTTATCTTCTTTGTCAACGTGTCATTGAAATTCTTTGCTCCATTTTAACTCTTGTTCTGTCTCTTCAACTCTGCCACGACATAAATTTTAATTGCCTCCTAATTTTATCACCTTTACTTCCTTTGTGCACTTCTTTCATTGTTATTGTGTATCTCTCCGCTGTAGAGCGCCTGCGTGCGCTGACAGCCCGCGCCATTTAGGGGAAGTGAAATACCGATAAAGAAAAAAAAATGCCATTATGTCACGAAAACTCAAAAAAATGATTTTAAACATTGCGTAAGAGTGCCTCCGGAAACATAAGCCACCACAGCGAATGGCTGCATTCAACCCAGCACGTATTAGATTCATACCGACGAGCACACCACAGAATTTACCACAGTTCAGTCGCATATGTCTCACACGGACGCTACCAAAGCGATTGGCTAGCTGAATCAGAAACGAAACACAAAACTTCCAGAAAGCTCTGAGGACTACAAAAGAGACTTGAATCGATTATTGGTACAGAATACTATCTTAGAACTCTTTCAGATATAACTGTTTTTCGAAATGAAATGGTTAAAAATTGAAGTAGGCTATTCAAGGAGCACTATTAAGACTATTCGCAATTTCCATTTTAGGAGTGGAAGGCATGAATTATTGCTACATTATGATATTCGTTATTTTGAATGTGATGAGCAACTGATATTGTGTACATGCTAGCTACGCAAAAAAGCAGTACATTTCGCATGTTTGTTTACACATTTAATTCGAAAACGTTCTCATGTTTGTGAAGATTGTGGGACGTAACTGCGGTAGTCATCAGTCCCTAAACTTACAAACTACTTATAAACTACCTTATACTAAAGACAGCACAAACATCTATGCCCGAGGGAGTATTCGAACTCCCGACGGGGGTACTGGGCCGCTCCTCCGCGGCTATTTTAATCGATTTTCCAGTTTACATATGTGTGACGAAAAAATTGTTACAATATCCAGCGCGATAGAAGGAGAATCATGAGAGACTATCTCCATCCCGTTCGGCAATTGCAACTTCGAGATAGAAACTCAGAATATAGTCATGTTGAATCAGCAGTGAATCAAAATCAAATCAAATGTTAGTAATTCTAAGGGGCCAAACTATGTTCGTCATCAGTCCCTAACTTACAAACTAATCAAACCAGGTTAAACTAACCTAAGGACAACACATACATCCATGCCCGAGGGAGGATTCGAACCTCCGACGCGGGAGGCCTCGCGATCCGTAACGTGGCGCTCCAGACCGCTCTGCTACTCCCGCGCGGCAGCACTGATAGGGGGAACACCAAGTATGGTACCAAAGAATTTTTATGAGTCGCAGGTATATTGTGCGGTAACTCCTCCAGACCACCATGCTAAAAGGATTTGTTTAAATGCGCCTTTGTTTCCACGAAGTACATGTATAGATGTTACTCGCTGGACTTTGATCGCGATCTTCGTGCAAACCAAGGCGCATTGGAACAAATCCTTTTAGCTTCGTGGTCTGCAGGAGTTACCGCACAACATACCTGCGACCCGTCAAAATTCGTTGGTACCATACTTGGTGTTCCCCTAGAGAATGTAAAGCAAAATGATGACATGAAGACCAGCGTTCCACTGGAAAGGCAGGTTGCATCCAGATGGGACTTCACTAGAACAGCGTATACCATAGACATTGTTACATGTCACGAACATAATCTACAATAACGAGAGAACAGTAGTCATCTTGCAACAGTACAGGAAAACTACAGTACATTGAGACGTGCCATCATCTCAATACAAAAATATAAACACAGTCAGATCTCAAATCCTTTATATTCCATAAATAAATCACTATTCCTAGCCCTAGAAGAAAAGAAGAGAAGAAAGGTAGTGAAGAAAGAAGATGAGAAGCAAACAATATCGCAAGAGGACAGAAGATGGTCATAAGATCGAGATACCTGTCTCTCCTACCCTACAACAATTAACAAAAGTTTTTCCACAATCATTGTAGAGTGGTCATCATACTAGCCATCACTCAATGACACATTTTCATCTCTAACTAAATGCAAACTGATCCAGCAAGTTATGAAAGTCTCGCACTTACAATACAGCAGCATAAAAAACAAGCAACATTAAATACTGCTGCAAAGCAGATTCTTCTACCACAAAACCAACGTCGAGATGTCGTCATACTGGTTCAGGTGTGACAGAAGAGATATATCATCTCTTCAGTACATTAGCTGAGAGTCGTCAATTGCTGTCAACCAGAGCCCCAATCCCGCTACATTGCGTCTCAACAACGATAAAACCCGGCATCGCATTCTATGGTACATCTCTCATGACGTACACCACTCTAAAGACAATCGGCGAAATTCCACAACTACAATGGATCGTCAGACAAGAAATCAACGAATGTAGCAGAACAATAAATCGTATTAAAATATAGAAAATAAGTGATGGTCAAAATTAAAATTAATAGTTAATTATTAAATGAAAAGTGAGATACTTCAATAATCAGTGATTTGTGCAGCGAAAAAAAATGAACACTTTTTCATATGTAATTTATCTATGTAAAGTGATACTTTTTTATTTGATTTGTTCTATTGATTTGTACATGATTAAGGTATATGTTTTTATTATTTTTTGTAAAGTTATCTAACAATTTTCTATTCTCTTTTCTTTCTTTATTTTGTTTTCTTTTATTTATTTATTTTTATTTTATTTTTTTTATTTTTAAACAGCTTTAGTAACGAGGAATAGGGAGTCTGGTTCGCTTCTTCATTCTTTACTTGAAGTACAGAGACACAAATAAGTGAAACCAAGTCTAAATTTAAAACAGAATAAGACAAAAAAGCTTTGCACTGTATATCAGTGAAATATACTGAGTGATTCAGCTACCGCAGCCTATGTCTTTTTAAACAACCTCGCCGTGCGAAACGCTGTTCTTTTCTGAACATGCTTGATTACGAATACATTACAGTAAATACTCCGTCTGTTGGGTGTTTATTACATTATTCACCTAGTTTAAAAATTAATTCGCGTTTGTTACACCGCGGCACTAAGCACGGCGTATGAACATAGTTTCATGGTGGGCGGATTTAGCTAAATGATTAAAGGCATTGATGTTTTGAGAGCGGATTATACCTCTCGCCATATATTTTTCAGAATAATACTGGACGTTGTCAGTGCGCATTTGTTCCGGTTATTTCTGTTTCGTATTTGCCCGGTCAGCTCACAAATTGGCCTTACATAGGACCGAAAACACCGTCATTCTCGCATAAAAAAGATATTTCGCATACATTAATTGCGTTAAAATGAAGTAATCAACAAAAATAAACTGAATCCTAGCCACGGAGTCAAACGTTACACTTCGCATGAAAGACTTCTCCTTAACAGAGATCTCCCTTTACCAACTACGCTACACTTCAGTATAACACAATTTATGGAGATTACATTAAAGTAAATAATGTACTAAGCACAACAGTCACGAATTATGTACTAATATACGTCTTAATCAACGTAATACTGCATACTTCCTCAGCAAATCACATTTAAATGACTAGAAGAGGAGTTTTCGAATCCCCTTCGTAATTTTCTGATTTATAATTTTTTATTGTGATGATCATACCTCCCTTTGTAGGTGTGTGTCTAAGAAAATATTAGTCCCCTCAAAATCACAACAACAATCTAAGAAAACATATTCGCATTCGAAGGTGAAAGTAGTCGAAAGAAGTTTCACAAACAGACCTCCACACAATGAGTAACGCCTTTCCTTTAATGATTGGGACCCCAAGTCGTGCCTCCTCCTTTCCATGACACTGTCTCTAACTTGCCACGATAACACAAAACGAGATTTTTTATATACCTGTAGTTGTTGTTCGTTGTTCAAAAAATGTTCAAATGTTTGTTAAGCTTATGGGACTTAACTACGGGGTTATCAGTCCTTAAACTTACAAACTACATATCAGCTAGCTTATCCTAAGGACGGCACAAATATCCATGCCCGAGGGGGGGATTCGAACCCCCGACCGTAGTGGCCGTGCAGACCGTGACTGAAGCGCCTCAGTACCCTCGGCCACCGCGGCCGGCCTGTTTGTTGTTTGTGGGTTTCAAGGGCACTCAAAATCTAGGTTATCAGATCTCACACAACTCTCAGAGGCAAATAGAGTCAAGTCAAGAAAATTAGGATCTGACGAAAATCAGGAGCCGTCTGGAAAGCGCCACCATTTCCTTTATGATCTACCCGTAAGAACACTCAGATTAAAATCTTGTTCAAGTCATGGATTAGTATGGACAGGTGCGCCCAAATTAAAACTAAACCAGTAAAACTAAGAACATTGATGGGAGCCATAGGTAGAAACGACTAGCTGTCCAATAACATAAAGACGGAAGAGCTAGTCGACCTTAGTAATGTTGCCCTAAAATTTTAGGGAGTAAGCCTGACCACAAAATTTTAAAAGACGAATCACAGTTTTTGGATCATCGCTTAAAATAGAGGGCAGATCGCTTTGCAAAAGAGCTGCCGCCCTTTGATCTACGTATAAAACACATTCAACCAAAACCTGATGCACAATTAACGCTGCATCACAAGCACCACACCGAGGAGGATCCTCTCGCCGGAGCAAGAAGCCATGTGTTATGCAACAGTGACCAATACGAAGACGAGTAAGGAGGACTTCATCCCGCCTATGTGGTTGGAAGGATGTTCGCCACGGCCGGGTGATGGACTTCACGACTCGCAACTTGTTGTTCGTTAGTTCCCGCCATTCATCCTCCCATCGTCCCATGACTTTGTTCCGCAACAGTCTAGCCAGAGCATGCAAGGGAGTGGACACTGAGAAATTGTACTCGCACAACACGCTTCTTTTGCTCCGGCGTCTGCCCTTTCGTTCCCTTCAATGGCCATATGACCTGTGACCCAGCAGAAGGACACCACCTTCCCCAGACTTTGTAGGCGGGAAAGTGCTTCCTGGATGTTCTGGACTACTTCATCTGGTGGGTACAGGGTTTGGAGGGATTGAAGGGCACTCAATGAGTCTGAGCGAACATGGAATTTAGAACTTGCTGCACGTTTCATCTGCTGCACTACTCACAGAATGGCATGAAGTTCTGCATCAAAGACAGTAAACTCTGACGGAAGACGGATCTTGGTGACCCGATCAGGGAAAACAACAGAGCAACCAGCAGAGTCCCTTTGTTTAGAACCATCCGTGAATACAGTTACATAGTCGCAGTGCTAGGTTAAAATTTCATAAGATAATGAGGTAAAATCACCGGCAGAAGTGCAGCTTCTTCTGTATTGCACAAAATCGAAGATTACTCTGGACTTCTGCAGTAGCGAGGGTGGCAGGCGGTTAAAACCCTGGGTTCGGGGTCGTAGTTGAGCCACACCAAGTGTCTCAAGCACTTGCTGTATGCGGATGCCAAATGACCTGGTTGTTTCTGATTGGAGAATAGGCGTGTTATATCAGGGCGAGAAACAGTTTGATAAGCTGGATGGTGAGCAGCGGTTCGCCAGCCTCAGCACAGAGACTGGGGATGGTGCTGGTCCTGTAGGCAACGGTGGCCAACCTAATCCCCTCATGGTGAACAGCGTCAATGGTTTTCAGATATGAAGATCTCGTGGATCCATAGACTGTGCACCCATAATCTAGCTGCAACCGGACAAAAGCCCTATAAAACTCGAGCAGACGTGCCCTATCTGCTCCCCACTACCTGTGGCTCGGGCATTTCAAAAAGTTCAGCGACTTCTGGGTCCTGGTTTTCAGATCCGTCAGGTGTGGGATCCACGAAAGTTTGGAGTAAAAAATGAGGCCCAGAAACCTCACAGATTCTTTAAAAGGGAGAAAGGTGCTGCCCAGTTGCAGATTGGGTCTTTCCTACACAGCTAGTTAGAGCGACACTCCGATAACTACTAGGAAGTGTGCGGTCCTTTCCTGGTTTAAGAAGTGGAATTAAAATCGCCTCTCTCCACGAGTTAGGGAAATGGCCAGCCTGCCATATCAAATTAAAACATACAAGGAGGATTTCCTTCGATTCCCCAGACAGGTGCCTAAGCATACTGTACTGAATATTGTCATGGCACAATGCCATGAGACACAGACAGAGCAGATTCTAGCTCCCACGTTGAGATAGGGCAGTTGTAGGACTCAGCGTTGTTGCCCCTCTGCGCATTCGCACGATATCGCTGGAACGCTGGACCCTGGCTAACCGTGGAAGTAGTGTGTCTGGGCGATGTCGCCAGATGCTGGTTGTAGACATACCTGTTTCAGCGCAGCTTCGATATGTGAACGACTGCCTTTACCAGAACTCTTCCTCCTATACTTTGGTGGAACAAGTGGATCATTTGACAGAGCTCAGGAATGCTTGCCAAGACCTTTTCTTGCTCTCCTTAATAATTCGTCGAGCCTTGGCTCTTGCGACTCTTAAGGCCGTAAGGGTTTTTAGTTGTCGAAGGATCCTTAAACTCTCGTAGGCCCGCACGCCTGGTTTTAATTGCCATGTGGCACTCATATGTCCACCAAGGGACAGGTTGCCTGTGAAGTTCACCCGATGACCTAGGAACCGAAAGATCTGTAGCATGATGGATCACTTATTTTATATGGTACACCCAAGCAGTGATGTCATCTCGGTGTTCTAGTACAGCCAGTGGACTGAACGAAGGCCAGTTTGCCATGCTAGTAATCCATCACGGCAGCTGCTGCCCCAGTGATGGGCCATCTGGTATGTGGATCCACAAGGGAAAGTGGTTACTATTGTGGAGGTCATCAGTGGCTTCCCACTGAGCCAAGTATGCAACAGCTGGAGAACAGGCCGAGAATTCCCCGTGGCGCCACAAAATTGTGTCGGATTGCCCAAGTTAAGCATGCAGAGTTCCTGTGATGTCATTAGGCACCCCTTGGGCAAGTGGAGTCTAAGCCACATAGCACGTTGTGGGCAGTATCCAAAGGAATGCCCGAGCCGGCCGCGGTGGCCGAGGGGATTGAGACGCTCCAGTCTCGGTCTGCACGGCCACTACGGTCGGGGGTTCGAATCCCCCCTCGGGCATGGATATTTGTGCCGTCCTTAGGAGTAGCTATTTCATAAGTAGTTTGTAAGTTTAGGGACTGATGACCCCGTAGTTAAGTCCCATAAACTATACAAACATGTGAACATTTGAATGCCCGAGGAGTGATGTGCGTCACTGACAAACACGGCAACACCTCCATTGGCCCTCTCGCCAGTAATGTCGTTCTTACGGTAAATGGTATAGCCCCTAAGTGTGGGGACGTCAGAAGCCTTAAAACGTGTTTCTTGGAAATACAAACACAGGGGACGTTCCTGCAGCAGTAAGTTTAGGTCTTCTAGATGGGTCCTGAAAGCATTCATCTTCCACTGTAATATGGATGCCATGGATTAAGGAGGTTTCACCTTCACTCTCTTCTTCCTCCGATTCGGGGATACTGAACGAAGTTCAGTTTTGGGGCGAGATGAGTGTCCCAAACACCCATCAATCTCCAAGTGCTCTGGAGATGAATCAGAGGAAGCATCTGCTATAACGTCAACATGGTTGGATGGTTTGGTTCCCGTTTTTGCATGCTTTTTTGTCCTTAGGTGGTTTTGTAGCGGCTGCAGTGGATGTGGTAGCAGTGGCGCTGGATAAGTGAGCAGGTTATGCAGAAGAATGTAGTAGGGGCTCTACAAAGGTAGTAGCTGTTCCTTTGTCAGATGTCTTTCGGGATGCTGATGATTCTGCTGCCTGACAAGTACACTGACAGGTGTAAGTGTTCGTGCCTACACTAAGAACCTCCGTTTGTGTGGAGGCGTCAGCTTTGGCAATAGGCTGTTGAAGGGTACATGCGAAGGAGACAGCAAATGAAGGAGGTTGCATTGCCTTAAAGATCTTTCTGGGTTCAGCATATTAGATATGCTTAGCTCTTTTGATTTCCTGTATCTTTTTCTCCTGGTTATAAACACTACATTCCTTACTGCAGACTGGATGATCCCCTGAGCAATTAACGCAATTTGCAGGTGGCGTGAAGTCGAACGTCATGTGCAGCTTTTCCACATTTGCTACAAGTGGCCTCGTCCTTGCTTCCAAAGGTGGTGTGCCCAAAGCGCTGACACTTGAAACAGTGCATGGGGTTCGGGACATAGAGCCGAACACGTAAACGCAGAAAACCTACCTTTACATACTTAGGTAACCGAGAACCATTAAAGGCTACGATGAAGGACTCATATTGGACAAGTTTCCCATCCACCATTTTCTTAATGTTCTGAACATCAACTATTCCTTCTGCAGCCCATTCTTGCTTTAATTTAATCTAATGGAATGTTGACTATATCTCTAGAGAAGACCGCGCCCTTACTGTTGTTCAGGGTACTATATAGCTCAGTTTCGATATTATATTTCCCACGACACGTAGCAGATTGAAGTTTTGACAGCTGAAGTATTTAACCCAGTCACAGTCAATACTGTAGCCCTGATCTCTTGTCAGTGCTGTTTCCTACTCCGTCCACTACCACAACATGATCCTGTTCTGGGAAAACCTTGCATGAGTAAACTATATCGTCTATCACTTGGGTATGAACTGCATTGGGCTTGAAGAAGTTTGTGACCTGGTATCTGTCACTTAATTTTTCCTGCATAGCAACAGAACTTACTACCTACTTTCTATTCATTTATTTATTGGAATAGGAAAGGAAATGCCTAGTAGTGGTATATTGTACCCTCCGCCACGCACCTTACGGTGAATTGCGGAGTATGTATGTAGATGTAGGTGTAGATTCATTCATTTATTTATTAATTTTGAAACAGTTGGTTTCCTAATGAAAGTCTGTTGTTTCTTAACTACACCTACTTCTAATAGAGCCTCCTCCTCAATTTACTGTGGTAGCAAGCTAAATCTGTCAGCTGAGACAATTGTGAAACTCTCGGGCAATACACTGCCTCTGTGCCCACTGTTCCCTGCTACCACTTCCCACCCCTGCTCACCCTTCTGTCCCCTTAACCTCGTAAGTTCCTTCCTAACACTATCCAGTTCAGCCTAAAGGATTCTAATCTTCCCTTACTGTTCAACTATTTTTTGTCTCTTGAACAGACTTTACAAAAGAAATGAAGACACTCGTTTGCTTCGCTCACTCCCACACCACTATATTCCCGCCAGTGACAATACTTGTCACAACAGCTGCATATAATCCCAGCACTAACTTTCCTTCAGCAGCTAAAACACTTTGCATACGTTACGAGACGTACTTAAGTGATATCGGCATTATATATTAACTACATGTCAGAGGTGTACCAGATTCGTTCAGGTTACTAGTGTATGTGTAATCTATTAGTAAATGCACTTGAATTGATGTATAACACTAAATCTGCACACTCGCGGATTTGGGCTATGAATGTAAACAAACAACTTTTCAGGATTACTGAAACAATAGACGAAACCTTTAATGGTGAGCTTGAAGACTACAGTAATAAACGTATTCAATTAGTTAACTATGTTAAACTACGATAAATGCACTTAAAATTGCGGTGAAACGCTAAATCTGCACACTCAAAATTTAGACCTAACAAGTTCCGTATGTACTTTTCGTGATTACTGGAATAATACGAAAATAAAAGAAAATCCTTTAACGGTAAGCTTGATGATCACACTAAGAAAGGTGTTTAGTTAGATAACAGTGTTAATCTACGTTTTATTTCTACTCCAATTACTAATCTTTTCCGAGCGCACTGACACCGCACGTCTGGTCCTGAGATGATGTTTTGAATGGATAGACTGAATAAAATAGGTGGTGGCGTGTTTATCCTGCATCGAAATTGGAGTAAACAGTACCAGTGAGTTGTTATGAATAGACGGTATGTCTGATAACCGGAATAAATTAATAATTTACTATTTTATCCACCCCTCTGGATAAGACAAAACAATTGCAAAATTGTTCAAAGAAGACTTGAATAAAAATTCATAAACTTACACGAAGAATACATTTGTAATTGGTGTTGACTTTAACTTGCCCTCGTTATGTTGGCAATAATACAAGTTCATATCCGGGTGCTAGGACAAGAAAATGTTCAAATGTTTGTAAACCTTGGCGACAAAACTAGTAAAAAAATCAGTCCCCAGTCTTACGAACTACTGGAATTAGCTTACGCTGAGGACAACACACAAGCCCATGACTGAGGGAGGACTTGAACCTTCCGGGGAAGAGGCTGCCTCGTCTGTGGCATGACGCCTTAGACCATGCGGTCATCCCTGCTCCACCGAAGTTTTACTGAATGCATTCTCCAAAAACCATTTAGAGCAGTTAGTTCATGTTGCCACCAAAATAGTAAATAATCCTCAACTAAATAAGAGAATCGAAAAAGTGTTAAGATTACCTGACATAGTCGGGTTTGGAGGCGATCTGATCGCTTTAAAATTTTCAAAGTGAAATGCCAAGATCGCACGTTAATATTTATTCACTGACGACCGGTTTCGGTGAACTGAGTCACCATCATCTGGTTACATACATATTATAAGCTGCTCATCTTGTTAAAAATTTTGTATAAAATAACAAGTGCAACATTGCACTTAGTCACTATATAAAAATACACAAGTTAAAAACATGATATGTTTTAACTTGCATATTTTTTATATAGTGACTAAGTGCAATGTTGCACTTGTTATTTTATACAAAATTTTTAACAAGATGAGCAGTTTATAATATGTATGTGACCAGATGATGATGACTCAGTTCACCGAAACCAGTCGTCAGTGAATAAATTATTAACGCACGATCTTGGCTTTTCATTTTGAAAATTACGAAACAGTGCTGGTGTAGCGAGGGTTATATCGAAATTCCCAAATTCACCAAAATTAACCAAAAGAAAACAAAGGTAGAAAAAGCAAATAATAATTAGTTTAACACTTTCCTGGTTGCAGATAACAGTATAAGGACAGATGTGGGTTACATTCAAAGAAGTTATAAAGAAAGACATTGAGAGATTTATACAGTCTTACAAAAGCAAAGAAAAACGCATGGCAAATTTAAACAACATAAAATCCATACGACTGGCAGTCTTTTACAGAAAGGCTAAAATTAGCGCGAACTTTTGTGCGAGAAGCTGGCAATAGATTGTACAAAGAAATCATTTCTTGTAATTTGGAAGAAAATCGGTACGCCATAGCGATGGTAATGCTACTGTTGACGGTGCTGCCAAAGCAGGATTGCTAAACGCAGCTTTTTTAGAATTTCTTTACCTAAGACGACGAAGCAAATACTCCAGAATATCTGAAGATTAAGTATCATACCAATATTTCTACCAATCAATAACGTTCCACCTCCCAAAGCTGCGTGTGCTAAATGTGACCCGATGACATCACATATAAACTCTAACATTTAGACACTGGTACGCTTTTCTCTTCACGGCAACCCGATTGTTATTCAGTTAATGAGTTTATACTGGACGTGCGCACGAAAATGACTAATACATGATGTGTATAACACAGAACATACAGCAAACTAATTGGTAATGTTGCGGTTTGCGTGAACGGGGGCTGTAGGCATTTCCCCGTATGCTTTAACTGTGGTGGACGACAAACCTTCGCTCGTCAAAGCGCTTAAACAGAGTTAATTGTGAAAGTATGTTCTGAAGACCAGTCGGCTTCGTGTTTGTCACACATGCGTCCAGCCTACCTATCGTTGATGCACCAACAGTGCTGTTGGATTTCTGTCAACATAACAGTAAAATATATTATGCGTGATAAAACCACAAAGAATTACAACATAGTGTCATAATACAGAGGAATTATTTGACGGTAATAGGATAAAGACACAGACAATGAATGTAAAATAAACAAAGTTTTTCCTTGTTACAACTGGAAAAAGTTTGATTAAAAAAAGTTTCTACCAATCAATAACGTTCCACCTCCCAAAGCTGCGTGTGCTAAATGTGACCTGATGACATCACATATAAACTCTAACATTTAGACACTGGTACGCTTTTCTCTTCACGGCAACCCGATTGTTATTCAGTTAATGAGTTTATACTGGACGTGCGCACGAAAATGACTAATACATGATGTGTATAACACAGAACATACAGCAAACTAATTGGTAATGTTGCGGTTTGCGTGAACGGGGGCTGTAGGCATTTCCCCGTATGCTTTAACTGTGGTGGACGACAAACCTTCGCTCGTCAAAGCGCTTAAACAGAGTTAATTGTGAAAGTATGTTCTGAAGACCAGTCGGCTTCGTGTTTGTCACACATGCGTCCAGCCTACCTATCGTTGATGCACCAACAGTGCTGTTGGATTTCTGTCAACATAACAGTAAAATATATTATGCGTGATAAAACCACAAAGAATTACAACATAGTGTCATAATACAGAGGAATTATTTGACGGTAATAGGATAAAGACACAGACAATGAATGTAAAATAAACAAAGTTTTTCCTTGTTACAACTGGAAAAAGTTTGATTAAGATGTACTTGATAATTTTGTACTTTAATTTAGTTGTTGTTCGGTTGAATGTCATAAGTAACCGCATCTTCATGGTATATTGAAAACTAATGCTTGCATTAACGCACGAGTTCGTTACAACTGATTTCTTATAATCCTTTTTGTTGTTACAATTCTCCTGCTGAATTATTCGTTTTGTAGAGAATATTGTCTAATTTTTTAATCTTGTTTGTTATATAAAAATTCAAATAATGTATGGTTATGTGCGAAAGAGTCCACACCACCCTTTGTATTTCTTTTACTTTACTGCTATTGCCAACGAAAACCTTTCGTTTTTGCAAACTAAACTCGTGCTGAATGGGAGAATATAAGCTTCTTATAGAATCGTTAACAGCGTTAAGGATCTCCGGATTATTGAAGAGCGTCGGTGAATTTTATTCCGTCAGTATATAACCAAACTGCAGTGAATGCATTCGTGTAAATACAGGAGTGTACTAATTACATATTTTATCATGAAGAGATGTTACTGTCGTGTGAGCGAGTGGCACTCAAGGAATGAAAAATGCTAATTAAAACTGTCGCTTTTACACTATACGTTGCAGGAGGTAATGTAAACATTTAGTTTTCATTACAGCTATGAGCGTATGACTAAATGAACTATAAAGTAAAACACGAAAATGTGTTTAGGTAAATTAGTCTTCATCCTTGCCAAATATATCTGAAACGAAACTAAGGAGGAAAAAACCTTTGAAAAAATTGTATAGTAATTTCTTTCTTAATCTTCGATCCTCTTACCTGGCTGCATACGCGTTAGTTTTTCGAATATTCAGTAGGCGGGTGAAGCGCTGGTTCTCGTTTTCGTTGCTGCCTGGACATGTATCGCAATGTATATGAATATCTGAAGTTCTTATCGTACTGAAGTTTTTTTTTTTAATTTGAATAAAAATCATTTTGAAGCAACTCTTTAAATCATTTAATCCCAGGTGGTCATGTTGTATCTTACTGCATATGTCTAATATTTTGACATTCTTTACACTTTTCAAGCTCCCATAGCAGTATTCTTGGTGAAGATTTTGGGAAACAATGATTTCTGACAAGTACTGTAGATCAATCTCAGTGATGTTCTTAGGTATTAAGTCAGAGCAGAACAGCCTTTGTCTTGTACGGGTAAGGATCAACATTACGTGCAAGAAGAGCTATGCCGGACTGAGATAAAATAATAATAATAATAAATAAAATAAAATAAAAAACCTGACGCTGTAAACTTTTCCGTATACTCCAATATCTGAATTGTGAAACGTTCAAGTTTTGATTATTGGGGAAGTTGTGGATTATATCACAGTCAGCCCCTTGTGTACTATTACTGATCCCTGCATATTGCCAAGTTTAGTTTTTCGAAATTAAATCTCACATAATAATGAACCAGATTCTATAATGTGCACCTGAATGTATGAACTTCAACTCTTGCAGTACACAATAATTGTTTCGGTTCCGTAGTTTGGGATATTTCCATTTTGTGGAACAGGATCAGGAACTTCATTATTTGATTGTCCGTCACAGTTCCAAATTCAGTTCTTCCGGAGTCCAAATCCATCATAAACAAAGTATCTTTACAGAAAGAGTCATATACACGACGAGACAGTCAAAATAAAACGTGTTATGTCACACCCAAACTTTTTACACCGTGTAAAGCAAATATCTAAAAACCTGACGATACAAATGCTACAAATTTTAAGAATTAAGAGTACTCTGTAGATTTTTATCTATGAATAACTTTCATCCATTATCAAGATACACCTCAAAACCATGAAGTTTAGATAAAACAAGTTACTGTGGAGCATTAAATTAGGTAAAAATATTTTTATGAGTTTGCAGAGGTAAAAACACGTTGCCTAGACGCTGAGTGTCAAGTGTTCAGAGAAATGACTTTCGGGCCGCTTTGAAAATTAACACCCGAATTTGAGAAATCTACAAGACTAAAAATTGTTTCTTGCATATGTTACAATTTGATATCTTCGCTCTATGAAGCATTCATTTTCCTTTCGTTTTTCATTATAGTTACTGTGGAGCATTAACTTAGGTAAAAATAGTTTTATGAGTTTGCAGGGGTAAAAGCACGTTGCCTAGACGCTGTGCATGAAACAATTTTGCTCATGCCTTTGAGCAAGGATGTATCGAAATTATATTTAAAACTGAGAGCACAAATTATTTCATAGTTTTCTTGATATATTGGTTTCATATTCGGCGGACTAATCCGCACGGTGCGTTCTCTACCGCCCAAACGGGCTTGGCTGTGGTAAAGAAGTGTTTTTCATTCCATTTCAAGAAAACTATTCTGTAAATAAATTTCATTTCGGACGGCTTGCGGTTCGCAGTTCAAATCCCGCCACAGGCAGGAAAAATTTTATTTCTATTTCTAGAATGTTCTACATACTTGTTATGTTTGATGTAGTTGTAAGTTCCAGAAAATTCCTACGATGTATAAATAATGTAGCACTCCAAGCAGGAATCAGTCTGTACTGAGTGTACGCTTGTGTTCGCAATAAAAGTGTTCTATGTGTAAAAGTGTTGTGCTCTATTAACGACCAGCCTTCGAATTCCGGACCAGTTGCAGCTTGCAACGTGACAATATATATGTACAGTGTCTAACATTTATATTTTTTATTTCCTCTCTGTCATTTCTCTCTCTCTCTCTCTCTCTCTCTCTCTCTCCCGCTGCTACCATTTCCATTTATATCCATTTTTATTTCCTCTCTCTCTCTCTCTCTCTCTCTCTCTCTCTATATATATATATATATATATATATATATATATATATATATAGAGAGAGAGAGAGAGAGAGAGAGAGAGAGAGAGAGAGAGAGAGAGGAAATAAAAATGGATAGACATGGTAGCAGTGGGAGAAAAAGAGAGAGGGAGGTAGTGGAATTGAAAACAAGAGATGAATAGACACTGTACACACGTTTTCGGGGACTCCCAGACTGGCGAACTGTAACAATAGTTTATTCACCTTCCCTATCCTTCATACCCACATGTTATTCCTAAGCTATGTGGTTACCAGCCACACCACATCATAGGCATGGACTTGTGTATAGAGGAAACATTGTGACTAAATAAATGGATAGCCTACTTTGAGAATAAAGAGAGTCACTGTTAGTGCGAGAATAAAAAGATGAAACAAATACAATTTCTGACAGACAGCAAAGCTAGCAGTAAGGGTGATTGAGAGTTACAGATGATGACAGTAACAGGAAAAAGTGGCAATTCAGGAAAAGGAGAAATCTAAGAGAGATATGTAGACAGCGAAAATGAAAGGGAGATACTCTGTATGAAAACTGCATTAAGGTGAGAAACTATAGACGATATACCGTGTTCTGTGATTAAAAAAAAAAAAAAAAAAAAAAAAAAAAAAAAAAAAAAAAGAGTGATTCATTTTTGCTGAGGAAGGTTGAATAATGACTAAGCCTGCTAGTTCCCTACTTTTTTGTCACAGTTTTTTAAACAGAAAGACATATGCCCCTATTGTGATCTGACAGCAGAATTTTTAACTGGTTGATTGTATCGGCGAAATTCAAAATGTAGAGTGCACGCAGGATAAATTGGCAGTTAGATGCGCAGACGGCTGGGCAAGCGTGGGGAGTGCAGTAGTGGTGGGGGTAGTGTCCAGAGAAGTGAGCGAGCGCTAGAGGGGAAGTGCCCAGCTCACTGGCCGGCAGGCGGAAGAGGACTGACGTGGCCTCCCCTTCCAAACGAAGGAATGAACTCGCCTGGCGCTTTGGACAGAAACTCGTCTCTGTGCAACGTCCACTTATCCTGTGCGGGCTCTTCAAAGAGGAGTGAACGACGCTGTAACTTTTGCTTTTAATGAAAACGATTTGTTCCACTGCCATAATACACTGCTCAATACAAGTAGGTTACCAATATATTGGTTAAAATTGTAATTTGTGTGTGATAAGGTGCGATATTTTGCGGTCTCAAATATTTATTTGAGGTTTAAATAAAGTTTACTTAGAGCGAGGCATCATGAGGCTATTATAATAGTGAAAAAATCATTCTCGTTGCCTCGAACAGCCAGTACAGTTGCACCCTGCTGGCATGAACATTAGAGGTTATCAATCAGCTCGTGAGGAATACTTGGCCAATCTTTGATGAGTGTAATACCGTCGTGGGAGGTGCTAGCAAGGCTGCATTGCGTCTGCCAAGTGCATCTCAGACATGCTCAATCCAGCGCATTGAACAAACTGGCCAGTACATTAAATCAATTCCCTCAGCTTCAAGTATGTTTTCCACCAGTCCTCTGTGAGGACGAGCGCTATCGCTCACCAGAAGAAATCCATCTCGTATGGCACCAGCGTACGGCATAACAAACGGTCGAAGGACGTCGAAGGACGTCGAAGCGCCATTCTGAACGACATAGAGGACCGTACGTTTGACAATACTGACTCCTGCCCACACTATGATATTGTGATATTCCATGTACAAAATCAGGGTTGTTCCATGTACTCTCAAGATGAAGGAACGACGACTGTCCGGCTAAACATAAAAGATTTACTCATCTCTGAACAGACCCGGTGCTATTCGTTACGACTCCAATCCTGATGTTCCTCTGCGCAGTTTCTGGGGAGTTTCTGAGGGATAAGCGGTGTCGTGGTTTTAATGCGTCACACACCATAGGTCTCCGTGCGAGGAGGTCACATTTTCGAAGACGATTTAGGATTGTCTGTGTTGATATTGTGCGATATGTTGTTGCCTGGAGGGTGCGTTACAAGGTGAGTTGCTTTTAGCCTCCTTTCTCGACGCGCTGTTAACCTGAGATAATAGTCATCTCTTGCTGATTTTATTCATGCATGACCTTGGTCTTGCATTCTTTTAACGGTTCCAGTTGTCAGAAATCACGTCCATTTCTTGGACATTACACTTTGAAACACTCCAATAGGTGCAGCCACCTCCCTCTGTGACTGTCTCACTTCCTACCTTCCTATAGCTCTTCGTGCGGTAGCTTCGTGCAAGTCACGTTGTTATTCCATTGCACAACCTGCTCGCTTCACTATCTGAAACCAACTGCTTTTGTAATTCGTTTGGTAGGGTAAACTGGAGTCAACGCCAACCCCCTCTGCAACAATTCTGTTATTGCAACTACGAGGCGTGTTTTTAAGTAAGTTCCGTTTGAACATTAGTACACAACGAAATATTATTACAAAACAGTAAATTCATTTTCAGGACGTATATACTTTACTCAATTTTTGACATAGTTGCCAAGCTTTTTCAAACACTTATCATACCTCCCAAACAATTTAAAAATATCCTCTTAATAAAAGCTTGCCACCTGCTCCGATAACCAATAGTTCATTGCCGTTTACACAGTTTTGTATAGCACTGATCTCGATGCATCAGAAAATTCGTTTGAGAGACCTGTTATTATGAAGCGCCGGTTCTCGGGAATCCTCGCTTCAACGGAAGGCACCAAATTGTCTGTATTCGAAGAAGGGCGACTGGAGCGGTCCTCATCATGGACGTTCTCACGGCCATATTTTGAATTCTCATACCCACTTACGCACTTTGCTTTCACTCATAGCAGTATCATCGCACACTTCGCAAATC
The DNA here is from genome assembly GCA_026315105.1 of Locusta migratoria. Taxonomy (NCBI): domain Eukaryota; kingdom Metazoa; phylum Arthropoda; class Insecta; order Orthoptera; family Acrididae; genus Locusta; species Locusta migratoria. Next base: position 167,043,540 of record CM048747.1, on the reverse strand, counting down.
AGTCGATGAATTTCCGCAGCAAACAGGTTCTTTTCTGACAAAAAAGTGCTATCTCTGAGCGAACCTCACACGCGGCGGGCCAGTTGATAGTCTTAAACATTTTGAAAGCACAGAACAGAACAGTACAGGTTAGCTACAGAGCTGAATCTGAGCACCTGTTCCTGAGTCTTGCCGGTACAAGACGCACGTGCTCGTTGCGTCATGCACGCGAGATACTAGTGTCTTCATCAAAACGCAACTTACTTACAGAACATGCCTCGTATTTTGGTTCCCGTAATGTTTTTGTCTCCACTTCGTAGAACGGAAAGAGAGAGGTCGAGCCATTTTACTTCATTCTGCAAATAACAATACTTCAGAACTTAGATATATCAAATGATCCCATAATGGTTTTGACCAGTGTATGTACTGTGAAAGGTTAGAACATTGTAGTGGGGCGTGTATTTAACCATCCATTATTTTACCCATAAAGCTCACTTTCGCACTTATTCCATACTTACGGAATATATTGTTTCGAATGTTATTAATGTTTGAGAACATTTAATTGTGTGAATTTTATTTGCCTTTGTTTGTTCCATGTGTAACGACGGTGCTGCAGCAGTACGAAGTGACGAGTTCTCCGCCGACGTCAGAGATAAAATGCTGGTCGCTATCGTTGATTAGACGAAGGTCGGCGCGCTGAACTAGAAGACATTGCCTGCTGTTGCGGACTGTGATAGACATTCTTTTTTAATATCAACAATGAATATGAAGAAAAATGTAAATGAAAAAACAGTTATTCGTGACTTGTATCCAGTATTGCGAGGAAGTCTCTTTGCGATCATGATTTTATATACTGAATTGTGTGTGACGGATTACGTCAAATATATTTAAAACAAAAGTTTTAAAATAAGTTACTGATGAGAGTCTACGATTTCTAAAAAACTGAATAAATGTGTAAATGATGTTTTTTGAAGTGAAGTTTGAATGTGATCTGAAAGACTTATACAAAAATTACGTTTCATTAAAGTTACACGAAAGATGACATGGTTTGAGCGATCGCAGATATATATAGGAGTGCTGTGAAACAAAAAAAATCTCGTGGAGTCCTCAACTAAAATGTTACTCAGATGTTTACGAACTTAAAGAATCGAATTGTAGAAAGCAATACTGAAATATTTTAAATATTCAAGACAAGAAAATTATTATGAATAATTTGGAAGCTAAAATTATCGTCAGGGATAATTATTGTGTGTTGGTACTAGTTAACTTCGGGTACGAAGTCACAGTCATTTAAAGAGTTGTTTGTTGATGAAATCAGAGGTCATTAAAACTGGTACCACCACAACATCCAAATGACACTGTCAGGATTTGTTTGAGAGCTAATCATTCACTAAAGAGCAGTTCACGTTTCATACACTGCATGCAGCTTGAGGATTCCCAGAAGTATGTCGTAATGTGAAGGCGTCATACGAGCGACTACACGCTCAGTGTTGTACACAGGCTGTGCGTCACGAGATGCAAACAGTGCGAGTAACTGGCGAACGAGCGGCGGGGAGGTGTGATGCAATGTGATTCACATCAGGAGACAACGTGGGCTGGTCTCTTATCTGATGCTACGGAGGCCGCCGTCTCCAAAAGGCTTAGCCGGGCTCAACCGGATCTGCGGTACCTGAAACAGGCCACATCGCTATCTTCAACACAGGCAATCAACCGGAAGTAGAGAGAACTGAGTCAGGCATACAAAAAAATCAAGTGTTACGAACAGGGGCTGTAATATCCTCAGAGATTGCACTAAATACGCTAAACAACAGTTTCATTCTCGAATGCGAGACTGAGGAGTGCTAAAGGGCTAAAATACAGAATCTAATATCTAAAAATTAATGTTTCTTTGCTTGTCTTTCTGTTCGTATTTTATGCACGGCCATACAATACATCCGAACGCGATAACACTTTCTCAAATCATTGCTTCCATTCGCGCGAAAGTTATAGGAATACTAAAATTAATTTCGTATGGTGCATTACGACGTACGTCCAGAAAGTAAGTTCCGTTTGGTTATATAAAAGAAACGTCTACAGATACAGAAAAAATATGTATTGTACAAAAATCTACAACTGTTAAACTACTTTTCTACATAACTGCCGAAATTTTGTAGACACTTGTCATAGCGTGGCACAAGTTTCTGTATGCCTTCTTCATAGAAAGTTGCCGCCTGTGTATTCAGCCTTGTGGTAGCATGTTCTTTCAGCTCGTCATCGTTGAAGTGTTGACAGGACGAATTTCAGGTGTAAGAAGAGGATTTCCATCAAAAGGTGGTGTTTGTTTCGACGATAGTGCCCGACCTCATGTGGCGAAAGTGACCAAACAACTCATACGGGAAATTCACTGGGACGTGTTTGATCATCATCCGTACAGCCCGGGCCTCGCTCCTAGCCACTTTCACCTCTTCTTACACCTAAAAATCTGTCCTTGGTGGTCAACAATGATGACGAGCTGAAAGAACATGCTACCACATGGCTGAATACACAGGTGGCAACCTTCTATGAAGAAGGCATACAGAAACTTGTGCCACGCTATCACAAGTGCCTATAAAATTTCGGCAGCTATGTAGAAAAGTAGTTTAACAGTTGTAGATTTTTGTACAAGAACAATTTTTCTGTATCTGTACACGTTTGTTTTATATAACCAAAAGGAACTTACTTTCTGGACGTACTTCGTAAATGTCGTAAATCTATCGGATTCATAATGTTCAAATGTTTGTATTGCTTATGGGACTTAACGACGGGGTCATTAGTCCCTAAACTTACAAACTACTTATGATCTAGCTAACACTAAGGACGGCACAAATATCCATGCCCGAGGTGGGATTCGAATCCCCGACCGTAGTGGCCGTGCAGACCGTGACTGGAGCGCCTCAGTCCCCTCGGCCACCGCGGCCGGCCTATCGGATTCAACTGCGTGGTTATCAGTCCGTATCTTACAAACTATTTAAAGTAAGGTAAACTAACCTAAGGAGAACACAAAAACACATGTCCGAGGGGGGACTCAAACCCCCGACGGCGAACGGCCGCGAGCACCGCAGCACGACGCCTCAGAGGGCACGGCTAATCTGCCGCGGCTATATTGCATGGCGAAAGGTGCTTTACAATTAATTAATTCGTTTCTTACGCCTTCATGTTGAAATGGCGGGAACGAAACGAATGAAATTTGGTACAAAGGTAGCTTATACCTGCATTAATAAATGGGATACGTTTCGGATGCCACCGTATGGTGCGTGGCGGAGGGTACTTCACAATGTGTTAATGTGTTTGCTACTGTTTCCTGCTGAAAGGGATGGACAGATTTGAATGAAATTTGTAATGCATATAGCTTGTACCGCGAATTGATATATGAACTACTTTTCATAAGCTCCCGTAGGTGCATAGAGGAGGGTACGCTACAACAAAAACCCAAATTGTTTTACTGGTCACCGTGAAGGTCAGCACATAAATATCTGCAACAAATTATGTATTGTGTAAGGTGTAGGTGAAAGTACTCAAAAGTTATTTCATATTTTTCTCTCTCAGTGGAGTACTTTCACCTACAGTTTTCTTATCTATAGCCCAAATGTAAATTAGCATAACGCGAATGTTATTGGCATTTGCTCTTTTTTGTATACAGTTAACCCTGATGATGTGGCTCTAATACCACGAAACTAGTTGGTTAATAAAGAGCACCATACAGCTGAAGCGGTTTGCATCATTATGACATAAATGTTTGTTTTCATGAAGCACATTTTTATAATCTGGAAACCAGTGAATTTACCATAGCAGTGGGTACTTTGGGACCTCGACACCATTTGACCAGTCAACATGATACTTGGTGCACATATATATGATTTCATATACAGGAGGGGGGAGTAGGTGAAGGAGGAGACGGACAGAGAGGGGAGGGAGAAGACTGACAGAGGGGAGAGGAGGAGAACGAGAGACGGGAGATGGTGACAGACAGGTGAAAGGAGAGGAACAGAGGGAGGGGGATGAAGAAATGAACAGAGAGATAGGGAAGATGAGGAGATGAATAGAGGCAAAGAGGTGAGTTGATGAATAGAGAAGGAGAGAAGGTGCACATAGAGAGAAAAGGTAAGATGGAAGAACTTAACAATTGAATAAAAAAGTAACCGGCTATGCCGGGATCAGGTAGTAGTTAATGAAAAATCTAATGGAGTGTAGACAGTGAAAGATTTATCTGTACAGAACGAGCAAATGAGATCTAATGCATGACCTGAAAGAATAATGAAAAGTTACGCGCAAGTCCGAAACGTTCTATGAGATTTTAGACGGTCTATGATGGACGGTATATTGTACACGCGAAAAGCTTTGTTCATATATTACATCAGGAATTAATGCTGATAAAATATTAATCATATGTTACCTTGTCAACGAAACTGTTACTAAACAAAGGGTACTAGTCCCCCTGGAGAAGGATTCCGTGAGTAGTGTCATTGTAGGACGATTAAAAGAAAAAAAAAGTAAACAGGCTTCGAGGAATTTTAGAGGAGAGGGAAGTACATAATGTTTCGAATAGGAACCTATGTCCGGAATTGTCATTCAACGAAGGTATTTTTCCAATACTGTGAAACAAAACTATTCTACTAGCTGCTACCCGCTTCTTCGTTCGCTTGACGAAATGAAATACAGTCCATTCCTTTATTTAACAATAAATTTATTGCCATAATAAAAAAATATTTTATTTCTAACAGAGAATTTATTAAGAAATTAAAAACAAACACCCTTCCTTTCTTTACATTTTTTTAACAATAAAATCATTGTCATACTAAAAACAATCACCCTTACTTTTGAATTTTTTTTACAATGAACGTTCTAAAAACAAAAATTGTTCAGTTTGAAAATTATTCATAACAATTAAATTATTGATATACTATGAAGAGAGGCTTTTCGTTTTGAAATTTTTTCGTTAACAATGAAATTATTGATCTACTAAACACAGACAGTTTTCATATAGAAACAAGTTTTTGCAATAAATTATTGATGTATTTTGTGTTTGAATCGGTACATGATTTCTCTGGTTAATAACGAAAGTGCCACTATGAACAATCGTGTATTATTAGTTACTATGAACCTGACAAAAAAAAATCACTCTTGAAGTGATGGTCAACTGGGAGAATTTAGAAAGATGGTTGTATTGTGATGTTGTACACTATTAGGTATTGAAACATCTTGAAACATACGACAGAAAAGAAAATGATACAAAAAAGAGACTAAAAAGGTTTGAAATTATGTTTAAAGTTTGTTGCGAGTCGCTAAGAGTTCTCCTTCTCAAATAGTGGACTGTTAAAGTCAAACTATCACATGCCGCAAGGCGGGGAAGTCTCCACTGTTTATGCCAACATATATCTGAACTATCAATCCTATCTCAAAATCCTTTCTTCGCTGGTGTCTTCTACCTATTAACTACATTTCTGCCAAATTTCAGCTTCATAGGTGAAGTAGTTTTCGAGATTTCGTGTTTAGTCACTAAGTGAGTGAGTGTGTGAATGAGTGTCATTTCACTTTTATATAGACAGAGATTACAAGATCATTGCTTTACATATTCAGGAAGGCGTATATGGACCCGTACAAGAGAAAATGTCTTGTATATGAGCAGTTGACCAACAGAAGAACTAGCGAATGTGAACAATTACTCACAGTGAGGTTTGATGACATTTTCGGACATGGGTCCTATTCAAAATATTATACAAAACTTCCCTCTACAAGTCCTCGAAATGTGTATACCTTTTTTGCATCACACTTTATAAATAGTTTATTATTTCTACTAATGCGCACTGTAGGCCACTGCGTTTTCGTATTGGAGTCTAGTTTGTGCCTCTTTTTAGTGTAAAATGACACGGTAAATATCCTCAAAAGTGCTGCAATATACCACTTCTTGTTGTTTCTCGTGTATTATGAGATATTCTACATTTATGAGCTTTGAATGTCATGGCAGAAATGCATCAGAGGTCTAGTGTGCATAATTCAATTTACTTTTAGAGTTCACCGCATAAGCAAGTACGTGTGTACAGAGCTCCGATTTCCTAATTATCTACATTGCAAGACAGTCCCTGAAATAATACATATAGAGTGTAGATTTGATTATTTAAGTGTCGACTAATCACGGAAATTTACTACTTTCTCCAATTTGTCATAAATTAACCTTCCGCACAGCTGCTTCTTTGTGTCTCTAAAACATTCCAGATAGGGCCGAAGGCTTCCATTATCAAATCAAGGTTAAATTGACAATACGCTCATAGCTGGCAACCGTTCTTGGCTCAGAGTAGTCCCAGTCCCAGAGGAGTCCACTCGTGTGACAAACGCCCTTGGCACCATCCACCGAATAACTGCTACCTAATTTCTCTGCGATGTGACTTCCAACGTTGCGCTCCGAGCTCGGTGATAAAGGGCCAACAAAATGTGCCTAGACTCGAAGGTGGTATAATTTTGCAACTTTCCCACTGCAGATGAGCTTTCACAGTTCAAATTACAGAACGAAAATGAATGTAACGGCAACTTTCACGGAACAGTTACGTCCTTGGCACTAGTATATGATAGGAAAGGAAGTATAGCGATAGAATGATCAGAGAATACTAATTTGACAATTTAAAGCCATGCAGACTTTGTGTTGACGGTGACTGTATCTAAATAATTGAAAGGTAGCTTGAAATTCACGCTACCAGTCAGAAATAAGATTTAATTGTTAAAAATATTTACTATCAACACCTGTTTCCTCAGGTTCATTGCCATAAACATAAAGATTTTCTCAGAGTAATGTATACCTGTAGTAACTGATTTTGTATGCGTATAGCCTGATGATGTACAGCATCGAAAGGTGTTGATAATAAATATTTTAACACCTAAATCATATTTGTGATCGGTAGTGGAAATGTCAAGCAAACTTTTAAAAGTAATTTGGAAACAAGGGAAGCAGCAATGCTTGTCAAGTGATGTAAAAGCGGCGGAGCGGCCGAGCGCATTGAGGCGCTATGCTGCGATTCGCGAGGCCGTTCCCCGTCGCGGGTTCGAATCCCCCCCCCCCCCCTCGGTCATGCATGTTTGTGCCATCTTTAGTATAAGCTAGTTCATAAGTGGTTTGTATGTTTAGGGACTGATGTCCTCACAGTTGAGTCCCATAAACGTTACAAACATTTGACCATTTTTAAAAGCTTGCGTGAATTTCTGTAAGCAGTTAGCCTAATAACTAATTAAATTATAGCGGCCTGTGAGGTAACAGATTTTATAATATTCCCTCAACATGTACACAGAGGAACAGTTCAGTTCCAAGAAAAAAGGAGAGGAAGTTGCTTTAATGTTTTTAAGCAATCGTACCATAACTTTGTTTTAATTTACTATAAACACCACACTACCGATATTTTGGTTTAACATCCTGCATATTAATACATTTGTTTCTTGGCTTGGGCAATTATTTTTTTCCATTAAACAGTCGCAACCCAAGGCTAAAATCTACTACGGTGATATTACGATCTTTCCTTCAGGTCATCACGCTTATAATGACTGACAGGGTGAATCAGCTGAGACAGGCAACCCAACACGCAACCCGAACGAGATGATGTATCGATGTTCATTTTTCACTAATCCGTAGTTTACAATACTGTGAATATTTTGAATATGCCTGTCATTTTTAATTTTTTAGCTGGCAGAGTGTGAAATCACATTCTTTCAAAAAGAATGTGCTTTTTGATTGTTGCTGAAAGCGTCTTGAAAGAAGATTACATCGAATCCTAAAATGTGTGGAACATCGTAAGATACGAGAACGATAAGAGTTTCTTTATCCGAATTTCACAGCTGTAAACGTTAAAAACTTCTGACTTACTATCCGAATTGAATATACACTACCGGAAATAAAAAATTAGTATAACTTCTTAAAGTTTTCCGATTCACTCAAGATTTATCGTTGAAACAATGCATATCTACCATATGCAGGTAAGTTTCATTTGAACATTTAAGTAGAGGCCTATGGAAGGGAAAAGATGTTTTGCTCAAATGTTGGGACCCACAGCAGATCAAGCAATACATGGAAGCAGTTCAGAGGCGAGTAGCTAGGTTTGTTACCGGTAGGTTCGACCAATGCGCGAGTGTCATGGAAATGCTCCAGCAACTCAATTGGGGATCGCTAGAAGAAAGACGACTTTCTTTTCGGGAATTTCTGTTAAGTAAATTTAGAGGGCCGGAATTTGAAGCTGAGTGTAGTATGATCTTGCTGCCGCCAACTTACATTTCGCGTAAAGATCACAAAGACAAGATAAGAGAAATTAGGGCTCGTACGGAGGCATATGGGCATTCTTTTTTTCCTCGTTCGATTTGGGAGTGGAATAGGAAAGAAAATACCTAGTAGTGGTACAGTGTACCCTCCGCCACGCACCTTACGGTGAATTGCGGAGTATGTATGTAGATGTAGAATAACGGGTTAACACGATGTTTTGAATTCATCTCACTGATTATTAACTAAAATACACAATTAATGTAAGGTTCAAGATGTTATTACAATAGTAAAATGACTTTACTTTGCCTGTGGCGGAAGAATAGCGACAAAATGTGGTTGACTCTGGTGTTATACTGTCCTACCCTAGCTGTTGCCGTAAGTGATAACAATAATTCCTTTCGGCATCGGATTAGTTTAAACAATATGCCGCCAATATTGTACCAGTAAACACGTTTGAATGTGCTCGTCATCCGATGCCGTGTAATATTCCTCGTGATGTACATAGCTCCTAATAAAATAGCTGCACCACATGTCATTGGCACTGCTGTTTGTTGCTTGCTGTTTTAGCCACGCGAGATAGCTACTCAGCGCGCCTTTACCACCTTTTCCTTCCACCCCATTTTTTACACACGAATACAGTTTACAAAAGCCCTAAGCCGGAACTTGTACAATATTCTAAATTTACATAACATTTTCCAAAGATATTATTGCACAATAAATGATTTTCGCACAAAGTTTACAAAAGTGATTTACAATCTTCGATACATTTAAATTGAAGGTACATTGAGCATAAGCTTACACTCATACACCTTGGCAATATCTATTTATATAATAGCGACAGGACACTCATTCACTCACTCACTTACTGACTAAACACGAAATCTCGAAAACTACTTCACCTATGAAGCTCAAATTTTGCAGAAATGTAGTTTATAGGTAGTAGACATCAGCTTAGAAACGAGTTTACGATAGGACCGACAGTTCAGGAGATATGACGTCATAAACAGTGAATTTATCAGTCCACTATTTGAGAAGGAGGCCACTTAGCGACTTGCAACAAACTTTAAACATAATTTCAAACCTTAAGGAAACTTTTTGTCATTGACAACCATAGCAAAATGATGAAAGGAAAAAAGTTTCTCGCTTACTACTTTTCCACTGTTCACGGAGTAAAACCACGACATTCGGTATAACGTTGAAATTTATAATTTTTACACTACATTTTGTATCTGCAGGAAATTTTACAAACACATATAGTTGAATGTATCTTCTAAATTGCATCACAGTACGACACGTAATTCATGAGATACGAGTACATAAACAGTAACGTTATTGAAAACCACCCCATATAAATAAGATGTCATGGTCAATGTGCGACAAAATAAGTCTGAGTAATCGTTGAAGGAATGCCATCAGCTGATCGTCCGTATAGAATTTTCCATTAAATATAGTCCCCAGTGAATTGTCTCGACGTGTTAGCAGCATCGGTCACTCTTTCACATAATACATGCCCTCACGTCCTGCAGTGATTACTTCGTAAAGCCCGAAATTGATATCGACCTTCTGTAATAGAACTATATATTCAGAACACTAAGTACAATTGTCTCTGCAAAAGTAAGTAATTTCAATTTTTAATCTTAATATTGTACGGAACAATTATGAAATCATAGAGGTTTCTGATGAGTTTGTTGTTCGCGTGTGTATATTATCTCTAGTGGCAGGCATAGAGCAGAAATATCTCTGGAGTGAGCTTCAAATGCGCAGAACAGTTTTCGTGTCCTGAACATTAGGGTGGAAATGTCACGTAATAATGGGAAAAATATATGAATCGCTGACTTTACCTTGGTCCTTTTTTGTTCGGTTAAGACAGATGACTATGTGTAAATGGCTCTTTTAGCGACGCTTCGTCAACTTCCTTGTTGCCTCTGTGACACATTTATTAAGATTGTTACGTGGTTGCTCTGCGAAATGGTGGGGGAACGGTGGGAGGGGGCTTCTTTGCAGCCAATGCAGTACAAACCGTCGTAAGGGCAAATAAATTTGTGGAAATAGTGCATTTGTCTTAATATCCGTGGTAATTCCAACTTAATGTTGAGAAGATGAACAGAACGCAATGATCATTCCATAGATATTTCTCCCATGCACAATTTAGTGCTTATACCCGTCGAAAGGTGCACTTCTTTTCTCTCCATTACATTGCAAAGCATATGGGATACAGTTAGGAATTAAAAAAATAGTACCCTACCCGGGTTAAATTTTACTTGCAGTGGCAGCGATTTAGTTTGCTATCGATGGCAACTAACTATCCGCTTTAGGAGGATGATAAATTTACTGGCCAGGACAGCATAAATTATTTATTTCATCATGAACATAAACAATTATTCCGCTCATTCTACGTGACTGGCCTTTTAAAATGCATTCAACGGATCTTGCCAACATCAGCACACAATGCCGCCGCCATAAGTAAAATTTTACCCCTTCTTGTACACTATAGTTATGAGAATGAAAAAGAAAAACGCAGCAACGCCATAATTAGTTCTTTGGTGCACTATGTAATTAACGTCGCCTCACGTTGACCTTTCCTGTACTATGGCGTTTTCGAGGCATTCCTAAAGAGAATGCACTCAAAATGTAATGAGGATACACCGAAATTAAAAGGGGGGCTACATAAATTCGATTTTTCTTGCAAATAATTGTTATGTACAAAATATCCACGGGTGTACTGCCAGTCTATAGTGTCCAACGGGCACAATATTTCGGCGATCAAACATGTCGCCATCATCAGGTGAACTGACGGACTGAGCTCCTGGAAACGCGCCGGTACGGAGATCCGCACGCTACGGCTGCTCGAAGGGAACAGTTCCCTTCGAGCAGCCGTAGCGTGCGGATCTCCGTACCGGCGCGTTTCCAGGAGCTTGTTAACGTTGGTAACTAAATATTCGTTTTAGGGGGATCATTAATTTACTGATCGGAACAACATTATTTATTTATTTCATCATTAACACAAATAATTATTCCCCTCATTGTACGTGACTGATTTTTCAAAAAGGATTCAATGGCCGTTGCCAACATCAATACACAACACCGCTGCCGTAAGGAAAATCGTAGCCCTTGTATGAGTGTATTACACCTAAGTTACGTGAATAAAAAACGCAACATCGCCATCTATTAGTTATTTGGTATACTATGTTACTAACAGCGCCTCTATCGGATCTTTGTTATACTACGCTGCAATTCAAGCACAGCGTACACCAGAAACTACAAATTACGATATCTCTTCTTCCCCTGATCCGATTTGAATGAAATGAAGCTTATATGTTGCCCCAAGGGACTCTCAGTTGACCTATGAAACACCACGAAAGTTCGTATAGTATTCTTGGTGATTTGCTGAACTACAACATACTTATAAGCATAGTATACACATAAAACTTAAAATTACGATATGCCGGCCGCGGTGGCCGAGGGACTAAGGCGCTCCAGTCACGGTCTGCACGGCCACTACGGTCGGGGGTTCGAATCCCCCCTCGGGCATGGATATTTGTGCCGTCCTAGTTCGTAAGTAGTTCATAAGTAGTTTGTACGTTTAGGGACTGATGACCCCGTAGTTAAGTCTCGTAGACTATACAAACATTTGAATTACGATATCTTTCCTTCCTGTTATCCGATTTTGATGAAATGTAGCCTATGTTACTCTCCAAACTATTGCAAATGTACCTGTGAAAACCCATGGAAGTTCGTGTAGTACTTTTGGAGATTACCTTAAACAAATAGACATACACGAAGGCTTTTGAACAAATGGTTAAATTATGATATCTTCATTTTCTCTGATCCGATTTTAATTATTGAAGCCTTTATATAACCGCACGATATGCTCCAGTTACTTGTGAAAACCCCATGAAAATTCGTCAAGTAGTTTTGGAGATAAACGTGTTCAAAGAGACAGACAGACATGACGGTTGTAGATAAATAATTTCAAATTACGATATTCTTTTTTTCCGTGATTCTATTTTTATGAAAGGAAGTTTATATGTTACCCCGAGTTACGCTCATGCTACCTGTGAAAGCCCCATGCAAATTGGTGAAGTAGTTTTCGAGATAAAAGGTTTTTAATATTTGAACAAACAGACATGTCGGTTACTGAAAACACTTAAATTTACGGTATCTTTTTTCCCGTACTCTGATTTTGATAAAATTATGCCTATATGTTGACCCAAACTTTTCCCATTTTTCCTGTGAAAACCGCATGAAGATTCGTCCAATAGTTTTGAAGATTTAAGGGAACAGCGACAGGCCTACATTTACAGATTTATTATTAGTATAGATAGTCCGGAAGAAAGGAAGCAAGCAAGGAATATTAGCGTTTAACGCCCCGTCGGTGTAGTACAGCAAATCTCCAAGAGTAATATACGAACTTTCATGGGGTTTCATGGGTCAATTGAGAGGACCTTGGGGCAACATATACGCTTTATTTCATCAAAATCCGATCAGGAGAAAAAAGATATCGTAATATGTAGTTTTTGGTGTATGCTATGTTTGAATTGCATCGTAATATAGCGAAGATCCGATAGAGGCGATATAGTATACCAAATAACTAAATTTTCGATGCTACATTTTTATTCACATAACTGAGGTGAAATACACTGAAACTAGGGCTCCGATTTTCCTTACGGCAGCAGTGTAGAGTAATGATGTTGGCAACGGCGTTGAATCCTATTTAAAAATCAGTCACGTACGATGAGGGGCAAATAATTTACGCTGTCCTGCTTAGAAAATTAATCATCCTCCAAAAGCGAATACTCGTTGTTAACGATAGCAAACTAATCCGCTGCCACTGCAAGTAAGATTTAATTCAGGTCGGGTTTTGCTGACCTATGTCCGAATGCAGCATTAGAAGTGTGCTGCTTAACATAGTCGCATCTATTAAACATCTAGGCGTAACGTTCCGCCGTGATGGAATAGGCGTGCGCACTAGGTGCCACGGTGCGTGCGGCCGTTCGTCGTCGGAGGTTGCCGACCTCCCTGGGGCGTGGGTCTATGTGTTGTTCTTAGGTTAGGTTAGGTTAGTTTTTAGTAGTTTGTACGCTAGGGACTAATAACCAAGCAGTCCCATAGATTTACAAACATTTGCACAGACAGTTGCATTTCCGTAACGATGCACAAATATATGAAGCGGAACGAGCATGAAAGGACAGTCGTGGTTTACTGGAAGAATTTTGGAAAGGAGTGATTCGTCTGTAAAGGATAGGGCGTATAAGACGCTTGTACGACGCCGTCATGAATATTGCTCAAGTGTTTAGGATCCCCCCTCCCCAGATCGGTTTAAAGGAGGACATAGAGGCAGTTCAGAGGCTGGAGGCTAGGTTTATTGAAATACTTTGGGAACTCAAATGGGTGTCGCTGGAGGGAAGGCGACGTTCTTTTCAAGAAGCACTGCTGAAGAAATTTAGAGGGCCGGAATTTAAGGCGGACTGTACTACCGCCAGTGGCGGATGGTGCTTCAGATGAGCGCCGCTTCACTTTTTTCAGTGCCGGACTACAGTATTTCCGAACGGGGCCGCAACTTGATAGTGGCGTCCCCTCCTAACTTTACACATCCGCAAAGTCTGCTCTGCCCCACCTCTTTTCAAACAGTTAAATATTTTTTACAGCGAAGAGTATAAATGTCATTTACCCTCAAAATCGCGACACATACGCAAAAACGTGCAAAGATATGTGGCAAGTAACAATCCAAGAGTCAGTGTTGTTTCCGTATCTGTTAAAAAGAAGGTTGAATTTAAAAAAAAAAAAAAAAAAAAAAAAAAATTAAAAAATAAACTTCTTGCAGTCAGACTCGAGTCCATTACCTTTGACACTTCAGCACGATGCCGCTAACCACACTACTCTTGCTAGATACAGAGTAGTGCTTTATTCTTTCTTATTAATGATCGGATCTTCTGAAAGCTTTTACAGTTGATGCGTCTTTAATTGGTACCTATAAGATGTTGTTGTTGTGGTCTTCAGTCTGGAGACTGGTTTGATGCAGCACTCCATAATACCCTATCCTGAGCAAGCCTCTTCAACTCCACATAAGGACGGCAACCTACATCTTCCTGAATCTGTTTACTGTATCAAATGTTCAAATGTCTGTAGAGTCTATGGGACTTAACTACGGGGTCATCAGTCCCTAAACTTACAAACTACTAATGAACTAGCTAATCCTAAAGACGGCACAAATATCCATGCCCGAAGGGGGATTAGAACCCCCGACCGTAGTCGCCGTGCAGAACGTGACTGGAGCGCCTCAGTCCCCTCGGCCACTGTTACTGTATCCATCTCTTGGTCTTCCTCTGCGGTTTTTACCCCAAACACTTCCCTCCAATGCTAAATTCACGATTCCTTGATGTCTAAGAATGTGTCCTACCAATAGATCCCTTCTTTTAGTCAAGGTACGCCAGTAATTCCATTTTCTCCCCAATTCTATTCAGTACTCCTCATTAGTTACACGATCCACTCACCTAATCTTCAGCAGTCTTCTGTAGCACCACATTTCAAAAGCCTCTATCCTCATCCTGTACACACTGTTTATGGTCCATGTTTCACTCCCATACAAGGCAACACTCCACACAAATGTCTTCAAAAAGGACTTCTTTAGGCTTAAATCAATATTCGAGGTTAACAAATTTGTCTTTTTCAAGAACGCTTTTCTACCCATTTCCATTTTGTATTTTATATGCTCTGTGCTACGACCATAATTTGTTGTTTTACTGCCCAAGTAACAAAACTCATCGACCTCTTTTATAGTTTCGTTACATAATCTAATTCCTTCAGCATCACCCGATTTTCTTAGAATGCACTCCATTGCCCTTATTTTGCTCTTGTTAATGTTCATCTTATAAGATATTTTACCAAAATGACGAGTTTTTGATAAATCTTCAATGCGCCAAAAACAAATATGAAGGACGGACGTTGCCTTCATGGAGGAATTGCGCATGCGCAAGGCGAGATGCGCAGTAGCTCGATTCTCTTTGCTTCGTGACCATTCGTGCGTAACCGCCAGAGCTCGAGTCGCCAGGAGCTGGCGTCTCTACCAGCTCCAACTGCAATACTTCCCTTCGCCCCTCCCTGCCGCTGAGCGTCCTTATGCTGCCTCCAGGGGGCTCAGAAGAGAATCTGAACATCAGACGCACATGCGCATTGCAACACTGCGGCCACTGTAGCCTGTTAAGCGGCCCTGCTACTATTCGAATACCTGCTGTCTCCGCGATGTAAACATTTTCTCATGCGATAAAAATATTTTAAATGTGCGTATAAAATGATCTGTTAGAGGAATGAAACGAAGAGTGTTAGTTGAAAAACACTTTTAATTTTATTTATTTACTTACTTTTCTTCACGACGAGCTTTTTTCCGAGGTTTCACTGAAACCGTGAACACAAAGGACGCACCGCTACTGACTCCCGCCAACCTACACTTCGCGTAAAGATCACAAAGATAATATCACAGAGATTAGCGCTCGTTCGGATGCAAAAGAGCATTCGTTTTACACTCGTTCTCTATGGGAGTGTAACAGGAAAGGAACTAACAAGTAAGTAGTGGTACTGAGTACTCTCCGCCGCGCACCTTTGGCTGTATTGCGGAGTATGTATATAGATGTAGAAGATAGTTCTCAATTACCATCAAACGTTTCGGCTCTCTGACTGTGCGCTGTATCAACAGAAGAAAAGCAGTAGGTTCAGTCCAAGCCCCTACGACGCCGTAGTAGAGAAGCGAGGCAAGTGTTCCCCAATTGAAGCAGCCATTTGCAGGGATGATCCCTAGTACTGGAGCTGTGATTGGAAGTGTATGAGACGTAACAAGATCAGAATGAAGCACAAAATAAATGTATGTTTGTTTTAAAATATTACTGACTATTGGAGTCGTTTAAAAAATATTCTTAAATGAATGAAGTTTTCTAATTTCCAAAATTCATCTGCGTAGAAACACGAAATTTAAGGATGTAAGGCCCTTTTCTGCCAAAGTGGAGCGATTTTCCATAGAGCTGATGATTCCACGAAATTTATAAAGTGTCAGAGAATGGGATTATTAATTAATTCACGTAATTTTTTTCCAGGTCCTGTTTAATCTTTGCCGACGTCTCTGTACGTTTTGCACGCTTATTTTTGTACAGCACAATTTAGTCTAAATTCCTTTCCATATTACATAGAATTTTTCTTTCAACTTGCTCGAATTTGTGTATTAATAATTGTAATAATCCATATAACTTTAATAGGCATTTCATTGGCACATTACTTTCGAACAGAAATACTACCTCTTAAAGTGGGTGAGTATACAACATTCGATAAAAGATTTGACCATTTACGAAGTACAATCACCACCTGTTAAGTGTCTAAAAGCAATTATTCGACGTACCTCTGCATCATACTTAAATATATGATTAAAAATTTAAATATCTCTCATACGCCTAGTTCTTCATTCACCTCAACTTCGTACATTAATCATCTTAGTATTTTTAGTAATTTAGATGCAAATACGAGGCGCGTCCAGAAAGTAAGTTCCGTTTGGTAATAAAATGAAATTGAACATAGATACAGAAGAAATTTTTATTGCACAGAGTTCTACAATTCTTAAACTACTTTCCCACATAACTGCCGAAATTTTGCAGGGATTTGTCATAGCGTGGCACTAGGTTTTGTATACCTTCTTCATAGAAATCTGCCGCCTGTGTCTTCAACCAGTTGGAATCATCAGTTTCTTTCAGCTCGTCGTCATTGGTGAAGTGATGACCGCCAAGGAAAGGCTTGAGATGTAAGAACAGATGAAAGTCGCTAGGAGCGAGGTCAGGGCTGTACGGAGGATGGTCAAACACGTCCCAGCCAAATCCCTGTAAGGAGGTTTTTCGTCATATTTGCAGTGTGTGGTCGTGCGTTGTCGTGAAGCAAAACAATACCTTTTGACAGCAGTCCCCGGCGCTTATTCTGAATTGCACGGCGCAATTTCCGAAGTGTCTCGCAATAAGCATCTGCTTTGATTGTGTGACCACGCGGTAAGAAGTCAATGAGTAGGATGCCTGTCCAGTCCCAGAACACTGTGCACATCATTTTCCGAGGTGTCATGATTTACTTCGGCTTTACCTTTGGTGGGGATGAAGTGTGCCTCCATTCCATTGATTGCCGCTTACTCTCAGGGGTGTCGTAAGAAACCCACGTTTCATTTCCTGTGACTATCCGTCTCAGAAATTCTTCGCCGCTTTCAGCATATCGGGTCAAAAACTCAGTTGTGTTTTGTGTTGCTCAGTGAGAAACTTTGGTACCTAAGGTGAGCAAAGTTTACGGAATTTCAGTTGTTTGGTAACAATTTCATGCATCAGTGATCGTGAAATTTGGGGGAAGTGTATAGCGAGAGCACTAATTGTAAACCTACGGTTTTCCTGGTTCTTGTCATCAATTGCGTGAACCAGTTCTTCTGTAACCAAAGGTGGACGCCCACTTCGTTCTTCATCGTACACATCACTACGCCCGCCATTGAACTGTCGGTCCCATCTTCTCATCATCGAATCAGTCATCGCGTTTGGTCCGTAAACATCGCAAATTTGCCGATAAATTTCACTTGGTTTCACTTTCCTCGCATTCAGACACCGAATCACCGACCTGATTTCACAGGCAGCGGGATTTTCAATCAACGCCTACATTTCAAACAAGCACAACAAAGCGTACGTGCACGTTCTTCTCCTTGATACACATCGTCTACAGAGCATGTGCGGAACTGCAATCGCAGCGCTGCAGCGGAGATAAATGGAAACGGAACTTACTTTCTGGACGCGCCTAGTATTGGTACTTGACATGCAACTAAGTCCTTAGTTTTAGAGAATCTTTTGTAAGAGGAAACCTAAACAAAAACAAACGCTCGTGATTTGTTATTTCTCCATAAAAATTCTGGGCGGTATCCAAGTATGACTGACATGTGAAATGTAACATTGTTTACGTCTTCGTCTTTGCTTCCATTCTTACTGTTACAATGAAAAGCAGCACATGAACGACCCATGTTTACGCACTGTTTCCGTGCAAATGGTAGCTTCTGTCACATGTGGAGACGCGACACTAGCGCCAGCGAGCGTTCTAGTTTTTATTTAGCAAGTCTATGGTTCAGTCGTTGGCTGGCGTGAGTTCTTCAGCAGTCGTGGCAGTAGCTCGCCTCCCCGAGGCGCTTCTTGCGGCATAACGTGCCAGTGCAGCCAACCGCAGAGGCGTCCGTCTTCTCGGGGTGGCGACTTCGCGCATGCGCCGTGCCTCACACAGACGGCGCGCCGTTCCGGCTCGGTGCACGCAGCCTTCTCTGCCAGCTGCCGCCACACACATCCTGCGGGACTTTGCTGCCAACCTACGGAGGCCGAAAGTGACTGTACTGTATACTCACTTTCTAAACATCTATGCCAAGGCAAACATGGAGATTCGATATTTCTCTATATGTAGGAAGACTGTCAATTAGCACAGTCTAACATATACAGTCGCCACACTTGTTTACAGTTCTTCTGTCCGTAATTAATGAAACAGTTGCCGGCCGCGGTGGCCGAGGGGACTAAGGCGCTCCAGTCACGGTCTGCACGGTCACTACGGTCGGGGGTTCGAATCTCCCCTCGGGCATGGATAGTTGTGCCGTCCTAGTTCGTAAGTAGTTCATAAGTAGTTTGTAAGTTTAGGGACTGATGACCCCGTAGTTAAGTCCCATAGATTATACAAAAAATAAATAAAGAAATAAAATAAAATAAAATAAAATAAATAAAATTAAAAAATATAAAAATAAAAAGAAATAAAAAATAAATATGAAATAATTTTTGCGTTACAAGCATTAGTAAAATATCAAGAGACGTACATAATACGGAAATTATTGTAAAAACAGCCGAATTTAACTGATTCATTGGTATGAAGAATCTAAGGATACTCTAGAAAAATTTGTTGGAAAAAAAGAAAAAAATTATTTTGCCAGGTTTGTAAGAATATATCTTAAAATATTGTCTTTGTATTTTATATTATTTATTTAGTTTGCCAGCTTGCTCAGAAAATGGATGAAACATGAACCTTCTCAGGGACGTGATTATTTAGGTTAAATTTTGATTGAAGGTCTAAAATGTTCAAATGTTTGTTAATCTATCGGACCACACTGAGTGGTCATCAGTCCGTAGCTTACAAACTACTTTAACCTAGGTAAACTAACGTAAGGACAACACACACACACGCCCCAGGGAGGACTCGAACCTCCACGGCGAGCAACCGCGCGCTCCGCAGCGAGACGCTGTAGACCGCTCGGCTACTCCACCGCGGCAATTGAAGGTCTTCAACTGTTGCGAGCATTCTTAAAGTGTAGTCCCACAGTAAATGCTATAAAATAATGTCAAAGGCAAATGTTATTAATATTTCCTATTGAAGTTAACGTGGAACCTATCCTTTGTATTAAAATTCTGAATATTATTCTCAGTTACGTACATCATTGAAACTTTCATTGAACGTCCAACGTTCAAATCGCAAATTCTGAATTCACTGAAGCTAAATGAAAACTGTATTTTAACTTTTTAATATATGGCTATCAGGAAATTATTTAATGTTATATTCTTAACTTCTCACTCAGAATAATAATAATAATTACTATTATGTACTTCGTAATTTATAGATCTGTGTAGGATACCACATTTTACCATACATTACCACAGACGTTAGCGTAATTTTTATATAAGTCCAGTTTGGTTTTGCAGAGCTAAAATAGGAAATTGTTATTTCTTTTAGCAAGTCTTATTTTCCACCCGTCCTTGCTTTATCAGTTAGGAATTCTATATTTGCCACGTAATGGCGGCGGTTGATGCAATCTGTGTCGTTAACTTCTTGCTGAAACAAATGCTAATGGCGTCCCTTAGTATTTCATATAAATGATCAGGATATTTCTAACTAATTAAGTTCGTAACTTATTTCATTTAATACATACATTTTAAGACTTTAAAAATGTTCAAAAACATTTACAGACCTCATTAGAATGTTTTCTTCATTTTCATCAAAAACAATATCTTCACGATACATCATTCGACCATAGCAGACCAGAGACAAACCCAACCAGATACAATAAGATACAGCAAGATTACTTTTTCAACATTATATACATTTATATATTTTAATTGTACAAAGGTAATTATTCTTTGTTACGAGTGTATACGCAACACCTTTTGTTACATGATGCGTCTACATTAGTGGTATCACTAAACTTTTCAATAGTCGATTTCGGTAAAAATTGGAAGGACATTACAAGAACAACTTCGTCATGAACGAATACGTAAGAATATGTGTATATTTACATCTTATTCCGCTGAAAGTAATTAGAATATAAACATACATTTCTATTATGGGCTGTTCTTATTACGGCAGGTAGTGTTTTGGCTCGTATCAATTCGGTATGGAGTCTAATGATCCGCATATTTTTACACCGTACTAATCTTTCTTATAAGCGCATATTCTTTTGAGTGAAATTACTTCAGCTTGAAAAGACAATGTTTTGAAGATTCTTGGCGTTTGTGATGCAGTTGTAGTAACAATAGTGGAATTAGGTTCTTCTTTGCTGAAAAACAGCTTGACTGAATTTTCCGTTTCATTGCCACGTCTGGGACGTTTCTCCTTCAGCATCTCCTGTGCTCTCTGATTTGGTACGTTATATAATGTAGTTATTGCTTTCTATATAAATTTCCTAAGTTCCACCCACACCAATCTTACTGAAACGGTAATGAAGAAACCTTAACATTCCTGAGTACAAAAGGGACGTCTACGTACCAAAGGGCAGGTCTTATGATGTTTGCAATCAATTTCTATTTTTAATTGAAAATGAACCTATTTAGTAGAAGCCTGTAGGTTACAAGATGTATCTTGCCAGGGATCTTAGGAAACTTAAGAAAGACAGATGTGGAGCTATTTTTAAACCATTACCTTTTTATGGTCCTAAATATGGTAACAAATGTAAAAAGTGTGTTAAAATCAATATAAACGATACTATTCGCAGTCATAGAATATCGTATTCATAAATGTAGCTTGCCTGCCGCTTGGGGCGCTGCTGTCGCAGTGTACAACAGATATCTCCTGGAGTGTCGCGAATGTATATGTTAGACTGTGGAATTAGTTTGAAACGATATTCACCTGTTTCCGATTGCTAGCAACCACTATTTCGACATTCTCCTTTCTATATTGTTTCGCTGTGTTTACAGGTATTGCGCTGTGTTGTGATTTTGGATTCCTGTTTAGATTATAGCTTCCACATTGAGTGACTTTTAGTTACATTTTTCTTACCTGCATCGTATTCGATATTTTTTACAAAATGTAATTTCATCCATATATGCTCCTTTTAATATTTCTAATTATAAACTATGGTCTAATTATGCCCATAAAGCCATCTTCAGATTTCCAGTAATAGACATATAAATTATTTGTACATCCCGTTTCTATTTACATACAATATACCAAAGGTATTAAACACAAGGAAAGGCATAAAATTAAAGTTTGTGCTGTGGCCGGAATCTCCTACTTACTAGGTAGGCGCTTTAGACCGCATTTTTTTAAACTCTGGATAGTTCTGTTCCTTGCGGTTGCTGATCTTGATCGTTCGTAGTTGTTCTCTTTCTTCTTGGCTCAGCTTTCTTTTATTACAGAGGGCGTTCAGCCCTCTGACCGGGCGCGCTGAGCCACGGCCCGCGGTTCAGCTAACACAAGCGTTGCAGCCAAAGCGACTACAAGGACTGCCTTAAAGCACGTCTCCCTCCACACCACATACTTTAATTCTGCCTCAACGTTCTCTGTGAAATGCGTATCAAATTGCCAGGGCTCTCCTATATTGGAGTAGCACCCGAGCAAAGAACGCGAATGGAAACAAATCCGCTTTGTTCCTCATGCCAAGGTGATATAAATATCAA
Source organism: Locusta migratoria (assembly GCA_026315105.1). Taxonomy (NCBI): domain Eukaryota; kingdom Metazoa; phylum Arthropoda; class Insecta; order Orthoptera; family Acrididae; genus Locusta; species Locusta migratoria. The sequence continues at coordinate 167,021,394 of CM048747.1, read as the reverse complement.
CAAATAATACATTTCCTTCTGACAACATTGTCTCGTTATACTAAAGGTATTAAACATATGTACAGGCATTGAATTAAAAATTTGTGGACGGGATTCGAACCCGTACGTTCTCCGACATCGTCATTAACAATATCTCCCTGTAATATCTCCCTGTAGAACTACAGCAGTAGCGTCAGTCAACCAATTCTCTCAAATTTGACAGTGTCGCGATCCCAACGCATACGGACCTGTAGCAACACCGCAACAGACGTCACCCTAGCATGGCTTAATCTTCTTCGAAGCCTCTGCAGAATTCTTCTTCGAGCGAATTGGAAAGGACCATCTACCAATTTCCATCTCTCACCCTCTATCATGTTCCCATGCGCCCATTCCAATCTGCACAAACCGAGGGGTGCAAAAATAGAGGATTTTTGGCAGCTGAGATGGTGGGATATTAGGTGAATCAGGTGTAAGAACTGGTCAAGTTGGGGGGAAAGCACACTGACCATCACTGAGGAGGTGGCTTTGAGTCAGGTTTTTATAGATGCGTCGGGAGAGAAAGGACTCAAAGGCATTGCTAAACACAGGGATGGGGCGAAGCAGCAGAGGGTTATTTCTCCTTTAGGAAAAGAAGGCTTCTGGTGCTTTTCCTTAGATGTGGAGTGAATAGTGGCATAAAGGGTTGCTAACATGACCAGGAAGCATGGAGGGCACTCTTTGAGGTGTTGATAGGCAATTCAGTTGTGACGATTGTTTGTTGTGGAGTAATTGTCTTAAATCATGTGCTGTTATTCAAATGTTTGTTAAGCTTATGGGACTTAACTACAAGGTCATCAGTCCCTAAACTTACAAACTACTTATGAACTACTTACGAACTATTGTGTAATCATGACATATTCGAGTTCAAACACTGTCCATAAGGGAAAAATGATAAGAATGAATGAATGAAATAAAAGATAAAAAAAATTGTTTCATCGAAACCAAATAAATTCCGACAAACTTGGTGATTTAAACCTAATCTACCGGTCTTGGTTTTACCCGGTCGGCTTTTCCCATCCCCACTTCTTTATGATCGAATGGATGGCAGAATCGCCGGCCGCGGTGGCCGAGGGGACTGAGGCGCTCCAGTCACGGTCTGCACAGCCACTATGGTCAGGGGTTCGAATCCCCCCTCGGGCATGGATATTTGTGCCGTCCTTAGTCTTAGCTAGTTCATAAGTAGTTTGTAAGCTTAGGGACTGAGGACCCCGTAGTTAAGTCCCATAGCCTCTACAAACATTTGAACATTTGATGGCAGAATCGGCACCTACATTGTCGCCCGTGGAGGCTAGATCAAGTAATAACATGGTTGTTTCAACATAATACCGCAGTGCTGCCTGAGCTACTGATATGAAAATATGATCATTTCATGCAGACATGCACTATGTATCACGTGGCCGACTTTAGGTTACGGTAACCTTTTGACAGCTCGAAATTTAAATGAGAATAACGGCTTAAGCGTTCATCTTAGACGGAAACTGAATAAAAAAATTTTTTGGAAAAGAAGATTTTTTACAACTTTCCTCTGTTATGTTTCTCTGTATCTCGCATAGTTTCAGAGATATTTGCAAAAGTATCGGTGATTGACGCTTCCTGTCTGTAACGTGTTCCTACTTTTTAGGTCGCGCCGTTCAACGAAATTTTACAGAAGTATTTGTTGGTCGCCAGCTACCAGAACCTCACTTTTTCAAATATTTCGAACAAAAATAGATTTGGAACACTAAAAATAGGCCATTTGTGATGGCCTTTCGATAGCAGAAAATTTAATTGCAAATAACGCCTTTTCTGAGACAAAAATTAAATAAACCTATCTGTAGAGGAGAAAATTCTCAACAACTTCGCTCTTATATGTTATTTCCATAACTCGCGCCGTTTCAGAGATTTTTCAGAAATAATGGCGAGTTGCACAGCCACAGAATTTTACGTAAACGAGGACAGGCAAAGAAAATAAACTTGAGAAAGAGGACAAGCTACCTCCACAAGACAGGTAGTGGTATTTTAACAGAAAAAGGTATTGAAAGTATGGGAGAGACATTAAAATAATAGTTTAAAGAGGTGAAATGTTTAAAAAAAGGTAGTTTTGTCAAAGATAAACTCAAATATCAAAATAATAATTCTGGCTGTTTGTAAAAATACGGTCAGAGATAATATTTGTTGAGTGCATAGATATTATCACAATAGCAGAGTCGTAATCATATCGTTATTAATTTTTTATTATGTATGTTTTTATTATTTCTGTCCGAAATCATAACACTACAGGAAAACCTAAAGTGGGCCGAGAAACAAGCCAGTGCTATTTTTTAGATTTCCGACTATGCATATGGAAAGCAGCAAGCACGGTGAGGCGTGGAGTATGGCTTGGGCTGGTTCGCTGGCTCGCCGCCGCTGAGTCGCGGCGCCGGCGTCGGCGACGCCAGGCTGGCGGCGCGGCGCCTGTGTGTTGTGTTGTCTGTGTAAACAGGCGGTGCAACCGCGCGACGGCGCCGCAGCTGCATGCTCTCGCGGCTCACCTGCAGCCTACACAGACACACAACACCAGCGTTCAGGAACAGCGTAAGGGAGAGTTTTTTGCTGTCATAGTGTTTGGAAGTGTGAGAAGGAAGGAGACAGTTCTATTGCTCTCACAGTCCATAGAATTTCCCTTTTTTTGGGATTATTACAGCAAAACAGTAATAATTCCCCCCCCCCCCAAAAAAAGGAAATGCTATGGACTGTGAGAACAATAGAACTATCTCCTTACTGTCTCAGACTTCCAAAATAATGTTAAACATAATTAAAAACATAGAATAAAAAAGAAAATTGAGGCAAACCTAGGAGAAGATCAGTTTGGTTTCAGATCTGGAAAGGGAACTAGAGAGGCAATACTGGCTCTGAGGATGGTATTAGAAAGACGATTTGGAGTTAATTGAAAAACATACTTGACTTTTATAGATTTTCAAAAAGCATTTGACATGGTTAATTGGTAATTTGAAGCGGAACAAAGCCATATGGTGTTGCTTCACGACTTCCCTAGAGTATCGCATCATCTTGATTGAAACGTATTATATTTAATTTTGGGAGAAAATGATTAAAAATTATTAATTTAATTTATAAGAGTTTGAATAATATAGGGACGATGGAATAAATATGTTTTTGGATGTCTTTTTCTTAGACGCGTGTGTTTGTGTTTCATGGTAAATCTTGCGACAGTGATATCGGTGAAGTTACCGGTGGTCGTCACCAGATGGCATTTAAGTTCTTCGTCAGTATATCAGCGCGGAGAACCAAGGAAAAATTATGATCCTAAGATGTTGCCTGCGCCGCACACGCCAAAGAAGAAATAATTAGATTAATTGTTACGGATTTTGGCTTTGAAAGGAGAACAAATTTTCTGGGTATTGCATACTTACTTACCGTGGCTCCTCCTGGTTTGCTTTCGATATATCAACTACTCGTCAAATATTACGACAAAAAGAGGTGAAATGTGGGGCGGTAAATACTGCAATGAGTGAGTATTTGGCTTATAGCGGCACACAGTAAAGATTAATTGGATTTTTATTGAAGAATTAACAAGTTTGTTAATTATGAGTTTACGAGATATTTCTCGTGATGTAGTTGAAGTAGTGGTAGTCTGTTCATGAAGGGAATTTGTGGACACTAGGGTTGTCGGATTTTACAATCGTAACTGTGGATTCATAGTTCATTCTGGAGAATTACGTTGTTACGTAATTTATTTATGAAAGAGTAAGGATGTGGTTATTTGATGTTGTAACAGACGGTCTATTTTAGTAAATGGTTTATGGATGCAGTCGGACCACGCGTGGGATCTGATGTATCAGGGAGTGAGACTGGATTCTACTCCTTATTTTATGGTGACTGACCTATGTTACATTAATGGAATATTGATGGTGTCTATTGAATCCAACATTATAGAGAATTATTAATAAACCTTCATGACAGATTACATTGTAAAGAAAAGTTATTAAAATACTGTGTGCTTAGCTAAAAAGCAAAACTTTATTTCTGAAACATTTTAAAGTATTGAGAGTGACATATTGAAAGACCATGGAAAATTTGGGACCCTTTTCAAACTTTCCCGAGGCTACTGGAAGTTAAAATAAGTGGCGAGACTCTTAGACGAACAGGAGGGTACGAGTGAGAGATATTTCTTTTTAGTGTCGAAGTTTACACCTGAATACAGTCTCATTAATTGCTATTTTATTTTTAATTGATTATTCCAATATAAGAGGCGAGTGCCAAGTGGTGGAAACAACGTAGAATTTATTTTTTATTCTTTTGGACGGTGTCAAAAGTTAGTTAGAGGGGTGTGGTTTTATTAATCTGTAGGAAGAGTTCGTCCACTTAAACAGATTGTAGAATCATTGAGATTGTGTATAAAAAAATCAAGATAATAAAAAAAAGATTAAGCTTAATTTTCTACGGGTTCTCTCTATAGATACTGGTAAATAATAACAGTTATCGACAGCAATCGTGTCTGAAACATTTATTTTGTGTTTCGATAGTCGACGCAATCGATTCTTTTAAGAATCGATCGCGACTACTACGAGATATTTTTTGACAGAGGCAAAGAACAGCTGATTTATTCTAATCCTTGGTGCAGATGAAGATTATTTGCCTTTTTTATGACTTTGTGTTTGTGTTAATTATAAATCCTGGACATTCAACGGTATTATCGAATGAGGATCTTCGTTCTTAATAATATCGCAGTCAGATTACCGAAATAACAAACAATATTAACCTTTTACATACCATTGTATTACCATCCTGGTCTTTGCATACATCATTATATGGGAGTGGCGATCCCAGGGCTTATTTAGTAGTAGTATCAGAAATAATACTTTTGTACAAGTGTGGCAACATTACTGAAAGTATAATTCAGGTGGTGATACACATGTTGAAGTTTATTCTGAGCTTGCTATTCAGTGTTAAAGGTTATTCACCTCAAATGCAAGATAAATTTCTCTCTTATATGTGTGCAAATCAGAGATATTTTGTGGAGGAGGTTATTGATATTGATCGAAGGTTATTGACTGAAGCTCTAAGTAAAAATTCTATAGCTTCACCACCGATACTGACACAGCCCCCTACAAATTGTTATTCCGAACAATGAAGGAAATAAATCTTAATTGGAGGGACAGGAGATTAATCTGGAACCTGTATAAAAGACAGGAAGCAGAGATAGAAGTGAATGGTGTGAAGAAGAAAGCAAAAATAAGGAGGGGAATAAGGCAAGGGCGCCCATTATCAGCATATTTGTTCAACTTATTGATTGAAAAAGCCATTGAAAAGTTGAAAAGAGCAACCAAAGGAATTAAAATTAACGGGTAACGAATACACTGTATCCGTTTTGCAGATGATATAGTAGTACTTGCTGACTCAGTAAAGGAAATGCTAAAATTTGCCAAAATCCAAAGAGAATTTAATCTAAAAATTAATAAGAAGAAACCAAAAACTATGGTAGTGTGGAAGACAAAAGAAAAGGGTAAAGTTAACATTAAACTATAAGATGATGTTATAGAGCAGCTTGAGAACTTCTGTTATTTGGGGAGCACCATCACTGACGACAATAAATGTATCACAGATATAAAGACAAGAATAGCCTTGGCAAAGCAAGCCTAGGCGGCGTCTGGTGCTTTCTATGAAGTCCGCGCCCACTCCTGGCGCTCCATATCGTGGCCACGATAACATTCTGTAGTGGTCACCAACAGCAGAAGAATTTCTGCGAAAGTGCTAGGAACGCGCAAGGCGGGCGCGGACTACCTATGGAGCGCCAGTAGACGGAAGTGGCCGCCAATGGGCGCGGACCGACGATGGATCATCCTGCGTCGGACGCCACTGCCACACTGGAGCATACTTGTCGCATACTTGTCATACTTCTCACTCCCATGAACCACAGACATTGCCGAGGTGGGGTGGCTTGCGTGCCTCAACGATACAGATAGCCGTACCGTAGGTGCAACCACAGCGGAGGGGTATCTGTGGAGAGGCCAGACAAACGTGTGGTTCCTGAAGAGGGGCAGCAGCCTTTTCAGTAGTTACAGGGGCAACAGTCTGGATGATTGACTGAGCTGGCCTTGTAACATCAGCTAATGTGGCTTTGCCACACAGCTACTGCGAACGGCTGAAAGCAAGGGGAAACTACAGCTGTTATTTTTCCCGAGGACATGCAGCTCTACTGTGTGAACATATGATGATGGCATCCTCTCGGGTAAAATATTCCGGAGGTAAAATAGTCCCCCATTCGGATCTCCGGGCGGGGACTACTCAGGAGGATGTGATCATCAGGAAAGACAATACTGGCATTCTACGGGTCGGAGCGTGGAATGTTAGATCCCTTAATCGAGTAGGAAAATTAGAAAATTTAAAAAGGGAAATGGATAGGTTGAAGTTAGATATAGTGGGGATTAGTGAAGTTCGGTGGCAGGATGAACAGGATTTCTGGTCAGGCGAGTACAGGATTATAAATAGAAAATCAGTTGGGGGTATCACAGGAGTAGGATTGATAATGAATAAGAAAATAGGAATGCGGGTAAACTACTATGACCAGCACAGCGATCGCATTATCATTGTCAAGATAGATACGAAGCCAACACCGACAACAGTAGTACAGGTTTATATGCCAACTAGCTCTGCCGATGATGAGGAGATCGAAGAAATATATGAGGAGCTAAAGGAAATTATTCAGACAATTAAGGGAGAGGAAAACTTAATTGTTATGGGAGACTGGAATTCGGTAGTAGGACAAGGAAGGGAAGGGAAGATAGTGGGTGAATATGGTCTGGGCAAAAGGAATGAAAGAGGAAGCCGCCTGGTAGAATTTTGCACGGAACATAATTTAGTTATAACAAACACCTGGTTTAAGAATCACAAAAGAAGGTTGTATACGTGGAAGAGACCAGGAGACACCGGGAGATACCAGATAGATTTTATAATGGTGAGACATAGATTTCGGAACCAGGTTTTGAAGTGTAGGACATACCCAGGGGCAGACATAGACTCTGACCATAACTTGTTGGTTATGAACTGTAGGCTGAAACTGAAGAAACTACAGAAAGGTAGGAATATAAGGAGATGGGACCTAGATAAATTGAAGGAACCTGAAGTTCTTAAGAATTTCAGAGGGGGCTTCAGGCAACAATTGACAGAAACAGGGGAAAATAAAACAGTTGAGGAGGAATGGGTAAAATTGAGAGATGAAATAGTGAAGGCAGCAGAGGACAAAATAGGTAGGAAGGCAAGACCTACAAAGAATCCTTGGATATCACAGGAGATACTAAATTTAATCGATGAAAGGAGAATGTATAAAAATGCAGTAAATGAAACAGGCAAAATGGAGTACAGACGACTAAAAAATGAGATTGACAGGAAGTGCAAAATGGCTAAGCAGGAATGGCTAGAAGGCAAATGCAAGGATGTAGAAGAATGTATAAATAGGCGAAAATTAGATACAGCCTACCGGAAAATAAAAGAAACATTTGGCGAAAAGGAAAACAGCTCTATGAATATCAAGGACACTGATGGAAAACCAGTTCTCAGCAAAGAAGGGAAAGATGAAAGGTGGAAAGAGTATATAGAGGGGCTCTACAAAGGAAATGAACTTCGAGACACTATTGTAGGAAGGGAAGAGGATGTAGATGATGATGAAATAGGAGATACTATACTGAGAGATGAATTTGACAGAGCACTGAAAGATCTAAGTCGAAACAAGGCCCCTGGAGTAGATGATATCCCGTCAGAGTTACTGAAGTCTCTGGGAGAACCAGCCATGACATAATTGTTTCACATTGTGTGTAAGATGTATGAGACAGGCGAAGTATCCTCAGACTTCAAGAAAAATGTTATAATCCCCATTCCAAAGAAAGCGGGTGCAGACAGGTGTGAAAACTACAGAACCATCAGTTTAATAAGTCATGGTTACAAAATATTAACACGAATTATATACAGAAGGATGGAAAAGCTGGTAGAAGCAGACCTCGGGGAAGATCAGTTTGGGTTCAGGAGAAATGTAGGAACACGGGAGGCAATACTCACTTTACGGCTTATCCTAGAAGATAGATTAAGAAAAGGCAAACCAACATTTCTAGCTTTTGTAGATTTGGAGAAGGCTTTTGAAGCAAGCAGGAGTAAAATATAGGGAGCGTAAGGTTATTTGCAACTTGTACAAAAACCAGACAGCGGTTGTCAGAGTTGAAGGGCATGAAAGGGTTGCAGTGGTTGGAAAGGGAGTAAGACAGGGTTGTAGTCTTTCCCCAATGTTGTTCAATTTGTACATTGAGCAAGCTATAAAGGAAAGCAAGGAGAAATTTGGAGAAGGAATTAAAGTTCAGGGTGAAGAATTAAAAACATTGCGTTTTGCCGACGACATAGTAATTCTGTCAGATACAGCAAAGGACCTGGAAGAGGAATTGAACGGAATGGACAGTGTGCTGAAAGGTGCATATAAGATGAACATTAACAAGAGTAAAACTAGGGTAATGGAGTGCAGTGTAAGAAAATCAGGTGATGCTGAAGGAATTAGACTAGATAACGAAACAATAAAGGAGGTAGATGAGTTTTGTTACTTGGGCAGTAAAATAACAAATGATGGTCGCAGTACAGATGATATAAAATGCAGAATGGCAATGGGTTGAAAAAGAGAAATTTGTTAACATCGAATATTGATTTAAGCCTAAGGAAGTCCTTTCTGAAGGCATTTGTATGGAGTGTTGCCTTGTATGGGAGTGAAACATGGACGATAAGCAGTGTGGACAGAAAGAGGATAGAGGCTTTTGAAATGTGGTGCTACAAAAGAATGCTGAAGATTAGTTGGGTGGATCGCGTAACTAATGAGGAGGTACTGAACCGAATTGGGGAGAAAAGAAATTTCTGGCATACCTTGACTAAAAGAAGGGATAGATTGGTAGGACACATTCTTAGACATCAAGGAATTGTGAATTTAGCGTTGGAGGGAAGTGTGTGGGGTAAAAATCGCAGAGGGAGACCAAAGACGCGTATAGTAAGCAGATTCAAGTGGATGTGGGTTGTCGTTCTTATGAGGAGATGAAAAGGCTTGCTCAGGATAGAGTAGGGTGGAGAGCTGCATCAAACCAGTCTCTGGACTGAAGACCACAACAACAACAACAACAGGAAGTCATCTATATGAACACTAAAAGAAATCCGTTAACCTTCAATGACACTTTAAATCAGCCAAATCTAAAGGCACTAAATTTTACAAAATACCTAGTGTTAATAATTACGAACAACTTTAATTGGAGATAACACACAAAAAATATCGTACGGAAGGCGAAACAAAGTCTACGTATTATTGGCGGGACACTTAGAGTATGCTACAGTTCCATTAAAGAAACTGCCTACACCACACTTTTGCATCCTCTTTTTGAGTATTGCTGCACATTATGGTGTCCCCATCAAGTGGAATTAACGGAGGACATAAAAACACTTCAGAAAAAGCTGCTCGTTTTGTATTATCGTGATATAATGGAGAGTATCACAGAAATGACGCAAGAGTTGGGGTGGAAATCATTAAAAGACAGGCATTATCCATTTCGACGACATTTATTTGTGAAACTTATTTTACGAAGTTTCTCTTTCGAATGTGAACATATTTTGTTAGCACCCAACTAAATAGGAAGATATGATCATCATAATAAATTAAGAGAAATCAGACTGAAAGCGGAAAGATTTCGATGTTCCCTTTTCTCAGAGAAGTATCAAAAAAAGCTGTTCCTTGAACCGTTTTCCATTCACTTCAATGTGATTTATTGAATATTTTTGTTGATGTAGTATGTTTCCCGAAGTCGGAGACGAGATATTAGGAGAAAATTTTCCAATCTGCCACTTAGGACGGATATATTGAGTGAAGTGCAGTAGTAAAGGAACATTTGGAGTGGAAAGTAACCTCGCTGCTACAACAGACACACGACACGATAGAATTACTCATCCGATTATTGACAGTAAAATATATCAAATTTACTTGACGAAAGGAAACATTATTAAACTAAACGATTCTCTATCTGCGAAGGATTGTTAAAGGAAGGGAAGGAAGAAGGATAGGAAAGAAAGGATTCACAGTGGCTGCATTTGGGAGTGATATTGAGCAATGGCGACAAGTGAAAATGTGAGCCGGACCGGGAATCGAACCCGGGTCTCCCGATACGGGCCAGCGGTCGCCTTAACCCGTTGGCCACCCGTATTCGCTTCCCGTCCGCCTCAAATTCTCACAAGTCGCACGCTCTGTTTGTAGTGCTCCTATTGTTCCTGCCCTTATAACTCGCCATTATGGATTCCCGTGCGAGGTCGGACGTATGACCGCATCTGCGGTGAAATAACTAAAGCTACACCGTCGTCGCGTTTTAAATACTTATTATATTGGTGTAGTGTCTGTTGTTTCAGACGTCCGAAATAACACCAATACAATAAGAGTCTCAATCTACATGGAACGCACAAGCTAGAGGAAGACTTGGAATATTTTGTATATTTATCTCTGTATTTTTGAGAGCGAGAGAGGGGAGAACATATTGTCATGCAAGTGTGCGTCCAACATCTTCAATGACGGGAATTCATCCTTAGTGATGACATATGTTGTCCGGATGCTCAAGTAAAACTCCTGTTCCTAAAAACAGGTTGGTTTTTTCCACAGATGCGAATTCAAGCCATAGTCAGTGTAGTCTGTATAGGGCATCGACGCCTTGTTATTTAACCCAAAGAATGGTGAAGCGCCTTTGCACGGTTTTATTTCGGGGCGACACATTTCTCTGTCGACAGTGATGGCCCGTTCGTGATTTAGAAGGTCAGCCCGCTATACAGGCCAATCACACTCAAGTCGCTGCAGGGCCCCTCTGCAGGCCATGTTCGTAGCTAAGTACATATTTCATCCCCGAAGCTGTTACGGTGACAAGTGGTTATTGCCCATCCTCCTAAGTTCTGAGTTGACTGTCCAGGCGACCTAATTCTTTCGTCACTCAAACAAAACACACAATAGCCTCAATTCCTTTTTCTACGAACTCACTACAGTCACTTTAAGCGCAGTCATTTATTTCTATCGACACCAGTTCAGTGTCAGTCCACTAACCACATTTAGCCGCCTGAATAATCTGTGCTGGATTTACAATATTAGTCTTCTCCGGGGATTTTGTTTTCAGAAATGCGCTGTATTTTGCTAGATACGTCTCTCTGGACAATCAAACACTCCTACTTAACTGTAAAACATTTATTTGTCTCAATATATGAGTAATTGTTGTTTACGACGTACACTGATAGCAACCTGAAACGAAAGGAATCATTAAAACAAGTGAAGCTTGCAGCAGAATCTGCTTCTTTCGAATGTTAAATGAGATGGCAGGCCAGTTAATGTGAAAATTTCGTCCCAAACTGCATTATCCAACCTCTTATTAGATGCACCGCTGGTATAATAGTCTGGGGTGTTACAGGTGTCAGTCCTTCCAGGTTACTCGGACCTGCGTTCACACCGCTACGTACCTATGGAACCTGAAGCGCGATTCATAATTGCATAATTGCCCATTCAACGACCTCTTGCAAGCCTTGCTTCTAAGACTCGTTTGGCGCCAGTGAAAAGAAGAATTCAAACTCTTCTGAATATCAATGTAGCTTCCTCTGAGTTGTCACTGTCATGCCGTCTCATTTATCCAAGTCCTCTGAATTGCCCCATTTCATCGTGCAAAGTAACGCAATCATTTGTATGATTTGGAATTAATGTGAATTAGTTCACGAGAGCCCATCGGATTGCTTTGATTTGATAACTCAGCAAATTTTCGTGCCAAAAGCGTACATCCAGAAATGTATCGTTCTGGTGGGTTTTATTATTGAATATTTGTTCATGTCAATTTGTCTCCTTTCCCTGTGTGCAAGAAAGAGCAGCTGAGCCTATCTGCCTTTTTGGGTGATGGTAACAGGTATAATTTCGTGTGGCTGGTGCAAGTCTTTCGATTGGACGCCACTTCGGCGACTTGCGTGTCCCTAGCCTACCCTAGTCATCCAACCGGGGGAAGGGGACCTACTGCGTAACGTGTCGTTTCTGGCGACTCCTCACATCGTTGAGAGGTGAAGGCTGGGTTAAATCGCAGCTAGTGAAAGAATTCGAGGTCCTACTGGGTTTCGAACCCGCGACCTTTCGGTTTTAAATCGAGCGCTTTTCTGTTCGCAAAGATCTTGCTATTAGCCAGATTATGTGCTTAAAGATTTTCGAAAGTCCTGGCTGAAAGTCGATCTCGACGGCGGAATCCTTCGTTTACAATTTGAAAAAGTCTATCAAAATCTTTTCGACACATTCAAAAACAATTTTTTCCCATTTATGTATTACCCATGTTTATACAGTGCTAAACCCGGAAGCGCCTGGCAATTGCTAAATACGTTTGGCAATTGGATGTATATACGATGTGATCGTAACGTAGTCGGAGTTGTCTTCAGACTTTTTCGTTTCCGTTTGAGTATTCAGCTTACCACGGTCTAAAGATAAACGGACGTCACGCTCCACAGACGAATGACGAAATTCCGCAAGCGCCGTATTCCGAAACTATCAACGCACTATCAACGGTGAATTTCACAAGTCACACAATATATAAGTATCGCTGGTCGTACTTTTTACTCTGTTTCGCTGATTATTGCTCGCCACATCCACTGTCACACATGTTAATGTATTATACTCTTCTACATCTACAAACTTACTCCGCAATCCACCCAAAGGTGCGCGCCGGGTTAGCCGTGTGGTCTAAGGCGCCATGTTGTGGATATTGCGGCTGCTCGAGTCCTCCGTTGGGCATCTATGTGTGTGTTGTTCTTAGAATAAGTTAGTTTGTGTGTAAGACTAGGCACCGATTAACACAGCGGTTTGGTTCCATTGGACTTTTACACATATCAGAATATTAGCCTAAATCTTCCTCGCAGGCCGCGGTGGCCGAGGGGACTGAGGCGCTTCAGTCACGGTTTGCGCGGCCACTACGGTCGGGGGTTCGAATCCCCCCTCGGGCATGGATATTTGTGCCGTCTAGTTCGTAAGTAGTTCATAAGTAGTTTGTAAGTTTAGGGACTGATGACCCCGTAGTTAAGTGCCATAAGATTTACAAACATTTGAACATTTTGAAATCTTTCTCTTGTATGACATGTTTATTGGTGAAAACCGTTTAAACTCGGTCCAGGACTAATTGACTTATTGATTAAAGACAGAAAGACGCGAAGAGCGGACTTCGTTAATACTAACTTTTACACGCGGCTTCGCTCACGTTGATGTTTTTGCATACGTCTCAAAGACCATCAAAAGTACAATAATTTCGCTACTTTGTTTTTAAGTTATGACCAGGAACATCAGGATAAAAGAAAAATGTCCAGTTTACCGATTTAAATATAAACCTTGTGTAAATGATGGTAAATAGTATACGTCCTTATCAATATGGAAATAAAGCTGTTGTTGTTCTTGTTGTGATGGTCTTCAGTCCGTAGACTGGTTTGATGCAGCTCTTCGCGCTACCCTGTCCTATTCTCTTAATATGAGAATACTGCATCCTATTGTATCTGCTTACTGTATTCGTCCCTCTGCCTCCCTCTTCGATTTTTACCCCACACATTTCTTTCTAATGGTAATTTGACGATTCCTTCATGTCTCAGAATGTGTCCAACCAACCTATCCCTTCTCTTAGTCAGAAACTCCTTTTCTCCACAATTCTGTTGAGCACCTCCTCATTTGTTACGTGGTCTACCCATCTAATCTTCATCATTCGTCTGTAGAACCATATTTCACTCTCATACAATGCTAAACTCAAGACAAACATCTTCAGAAAGGACTTCCTAACATTTAAACTAATATTGGATGTCAGCAAATTTCGCTTCTTCAGAAACGCTGTTCTTCCCAATAAAGGTATGATTAAATGCGAAAAGAAACACTATTATATCGTGACTAAACCACTGACTGAAGATTCTGACGTTATACATCGTGTAAATTACCCTGGAACTAAATGTTATCGAAATTGGAGACGTTGACGTCTTATGAAAGCATTGTATTCATTATGGTGTTGTACAATATTACGTTCGCATTAAAAGCATTTTAATAAATGTGTTAAATTTCAAAAGGCAAAGCATAAATAGCTTTTCCAATGATACTTCAAGCGTCTCAGAAGCCAACAGACAAACGTTGATGCGTAGCTGTTCCATATTTCGAGTTATTTGCTTAAAGTCAACAAACATTTCAAATTACATACTTCCTAAAGTATCTTTTGCTCTTCAGCGTTCAGTCTATCTCCATTTCATCGAAATCGGTTAAGCGGTTTTGTCGTGAAAGAGTTACAGACATAGCTCCTTTGGCATATAAAGTTTAATATTAGTATAGTATGGATTCGCAGAAGATGTTGACAATTATATAGAATATGTCCGTACGAATGTTTATTACAATATGTAAAAATCTGAAGTAAATCTGTCAGTCACTCTCATAGAATTTGCCATCATTGTTAAACGACGACCACTACGGTCGGGGGTTCGAATCCCCCCTCGGGCATGGATATTTGTGCCGTCCTTAGTATTAGTTAGTTCATAGGTAGTTTGTAAGTTTAGGGACTGATGACCCCGTAGTTAAGTCCCATAAGCTATACAAACATTTGAAACAATAAACGACGACTTGTATTTATATAGACCTACAACACAGATGGAACGCGCTATTATTCAACATTAGTCTGTGAAAAGCACGAGAGGACCTGACGTGTTCTCTGTGTGGTAGAAATGTCAAGAAAACCGACTCTCTTCTATGTTCTTTTCAGTTTTACGATTTAGGGTTAAAGAGATTTAGTACTGGGGCGGTCTTGGCAGTAGCGGAGAGCTGTCTGGGACCCCTGTGATAGGCTGTAATCTCGTCAGCCGCGCTGTCCCATCTCACCGAAGCATCTCCGGCGCTGTTTACGAGGCCCGGTCGGCTCACGTGACTCGACTGCCTAAGGCGGGCCTGTCTGAAGACGTACCGTGTCATCGCCCTGATCATTAAAGAGAATTAACGTCAAGAAAATCCAGGGCGCAAATTAAGCTCTACAAAGAGTTTTCTGATAAGCTCAGTATAATTGATTTAATTAGCTACCCAAGATTGACATGGATTTCAATCTGTTCGTAATTAAAAGTGAAGAATTTTTCGTGCCCTGTTCGGCAATTGTAAGCGGTGACAGTACAGTGAGAATGGGTGGCCTTCCGCCGATAAATTATTAAAACTAGTGTTGCCTGTGGTCGACAATCGACCAATTGTGTTTACAATGGTCACTGGGGGTAAAACATTACGTATCATGTCGGCGGCCTCGCGTGATTATGTTGGCAACATCAACAACACGATAGAAAATCTTTGCCCATTTCTTCGAACCACATAGAATGACTCGATTAGTGTATCGTACAGACCATTACGTAAGCCGGCCGCGGTGGCCGAGGAGGCTAAGGCGCTCCAGTCACGGTCTGCACGGCCACTACGGTCGGGGGTTCGAATCCCCCCTCGGGCATGGATATTTGTGCCGTCCTAGTTCGTAAGTAGTTCATAAGTAGTTTGTAAGTTTAGGGACTGATGACCCCGTAGTTAAGTCCCATAGACTATGCAAACAGTTCAACATTTTTGAACCATGAAGTAAACAAATAATGCTGTTCCTGCTTTACGGTTGACAGGTTCTTGTATGTACCCTAGTCCGCTCAATAAAAATAATTGCCCTTTTAAAGCGAAGATTCCATGAGGAAACATCAGCGTTGTCAAGCGATTGACTAAAATGAAGACAGGATTCTCACTATTCAGCATTTGTTGGCAACATTATCATAAGAGGCCGATGGGTTATTTGGTAAAATTTAACCGGCACTGGGAGGTACGAAACGGTATCTTTTACGTGTTAAGGAAAATGTCTGACACAATAACAACAAATAAAAACGGAAGTATATACTTCTCATGCCATTTTCGAATTATATAACTTTCATTAGCCTAATATTTGAAATGGAACTACAATGTTATTTCGATACTGCAATATTCAGAATTCCAGAGCTGACTACATGTCGGCTTAGTAGTTCCACCCGTGCACCGCTACGTGACTCTCCCGGGGCATCATCATTTATATCGGCATTTTCGACTTCGTAGTTCCACCGGAGCACCGCTAGATACCTCTCCCGGCTCATCATCCTTTATATCGGCATTCGTATGAAAACTTCCATTTCCTTTAACCACTCTTAATCACTGACTGCGAAAATGAAGCTTTTGAACGGCACAAGAAAGTGAGTTGGGTGCATTCCATGTTTCAATATTCACTTATTTTAATACTGCAGATGCACTGCATTACAGCGTCTTTGGTCGAGGCGAATAGCCAATCAGTGAGCTGATTGTTGGAGAATATAAAACTTGATCCAAGCTGTAGATAGGAAAATTTCTACTTCCTTTTACCACTTTTAATGGATAAATGCACACATGATATTTATATTTCTGAAATCTATGACAAACAATCTTTCGAATTATGTAACTTTCATTGGCCTTCTTGTACGAATAAATTAGTAATCTGTACCACAATTTTCGTGTTAGCGTATTTATATAATGATATACGAATCAGAAGATATCCACTGCAATCAGGCCATAAATTTGAGAAAATGAGTTTCAGACAATGACCGACGTCTGTGAGAAAACAAGGCTTCAGTTTGTACACAGAGTGTTATTGAAGTCTTTGTTCGCTTGACACTTCTGTGTAAAATGTTAATTGTCGCTTTACCTAATTTGAGGTCCTTTTCACCTGACAAAGGCCACATTCTCGCCACTCTTTAGAGACTTTATAACTCAGTTGAGCCGCGTGACACGCATTCAAACGCACAAAATTCAATGAACAGCCGCTTTAACAGATTAAAAGAAAGAACAGCGGGCGTGAGGTTCTTTTTGTACGCAGACTGCGCCAATACAGCCAACAGAAACGGCCGGCCAAATTAGGCGTAACGGGGGCTTCATTCGGTCGGTCGTTGAACTGGAACAACACGACACGATTCGAAAGCAATCGAGGTCCATTCCTCGGAATCTCCGTCTGCAACCGTTCTGGTGTGCCACGATAATCCTGGCAGAATTCGTTCTACCTTCATCAGTAAGCTAATCAACCAGCAGCACACCCGCGTGTTCCAAAAGACTATCTTCACAAGTTATTTATCACAAGGAGAGGACGTCTACTCGTCATCGCCGAATGCGTCCAAATTTATGGGACATGTAGGGCCTGGTGAGATATGAAAGTGCACAAAGTGGGAACTCCATATGGCTAAGCGTTTAGGAAATAAAATGAATATTAAATACAAGAAATGTCTTCGCAATTGCGAATATTAATCAGCATCAGCTGTATGGTGTAATGGTGACTTATGAAAATTTGTGCCGCGCCGGGACTCGAACCCAAATGTCCCGCTTATCGCGAGCGGTCGCGTTACCATTACGCTACCCGCGCACGCTTCCCGGAACGACCCAAACTTTCATATCCCACACATTGTCTACTGCCCACGAGTGCTCGTACATTCTACGATGTAATTCCCGCACAGGGTGAGACTTTTAGTACATTTGTCGCAAGCCTTGCTATGACTGATTTTAAATATGAAGGGCAGTGTCCGTGTTTATTGATACAACTAAGCAAATGTCCTTCAGACTACTGCTGCGGTGACTACTGCTGCTAATGTAAATATATGAAATGTATTAGCTATTGCGAATATTAATCAGCATGTCTGAAGGACCATTACACAATACAGCTGATGATGATTAATATTCGCAATTGTGAATACATTTCTTGTATTTACATTAGCAGTTGTAGACGCTGCAATGTCCGTTGCATGCATGTATGAAGGACATTCGCTTAGTTGTATCAATAAACACGGACACTGCACTTCCTATTTAAAAAGAATATTGATATGGATCTATCACTATATGTCACTTATCAACTGCCCCTGAGAGCATATGTTTTAAAAGCATGTTGGGCGGAGCGGTATGAGATTGGCTTTTTGTTGAAATATTCGCGGGTTCGATTCCGCCCGGCGGTAAATATTCTTTTGCTCCCTGGCAATGCGTACACTGCTCACTTCACAATTAACCGCAACATCATATATGTTATTTTGTATTTATCGCATGGTACGTCATTATTTAATCACTTCTCTAGAAGCTTGTATCAAACTTATATTTCATTATACGTCACCAGCTGTCCTCGCAAGTATTCAGCTACATGCTGCGTTACGCGTGGTTCGCTACTGGACTGTGCGATGATAGAGGCTGTTTTCAGAATGTCAATCAAGTTTGTTTTTATATGGAAGCATAAAAAAATGTAACTGCAAAAGGACGCTGTTCATAACGTGCGCAAGATGCTGTCAAAATTATTGCTTTCCCTGTTTCTTCAATGAATATCAAATGTAATTGCTCAACAGAAAAAGAATGTATCGATTTACATACACGACGTCCCCAAGTACGCGTTAACTACAGTCCCTTTTTAAATGTTTGTAGTCCCGAATACATACAATGCCCCCCCTTTTTTTTGATGATGATATAAATTAATAAAATAGCCTATATGATGTTTCGCTTAAATGCGACGTCAGTCTACAGCTACATCGACATCAGTACCCTGCAAACTACTGTGAAGCGCATGCCACAGGGAACGTCCCACGCCGCGGTGGAGTAGCCGAGCGGTTGCCGGGCGCCGTGGCTCAGCGCGCCCGGTCAGCGGGCTCCACGCCCTCTGTAATAAAAAAGCTGAGCCAACAAGACACCGAACAAGAACGAACAAAAATGATCAACGTCCGCAACGAAGAGAACTACCAAACCAACAGAAAAAAAAAAAAAAAAAAAAAAAAAAAAAAAAAAAAAAAAAAAGCGGTCTAAAGCGTCTCGCTGCGAAGCGCGCGGTTGCCCGCCGTGGAGGTTCGAGTCCTCCCTGGGGCATGGGTGTGTGTGTTGGCCGTAGGTTAGTTTACCTAGGTTTAAGTAGTTTGTAAGCTACGGACTGATGACCACCGAGTTTGGTCCGATAGATTTACAGACATTTCAATTTTGTACGTCCCACTGTACCAGTTATTAGGATTTTCCCATTCCATTCACGTACTGAGCGAGAGAAGAATGGTTATTTAATTGCCTTCGTGAGTGCTGTAATTAATCTAATCTTGTCCTCACGATCCCTACTAGTAAAATATGTAGCTGTACGCATTGCCAAGGAGCAGAAAAAATTGCTGCTGGTCGGAGTTGAACCCGCAAACCTTCAACAAAAATCCGATCACTTACTGCTTTTTGGCCCACTTTAGGTTACGGTAGTAACACTAAAAGTGCGCATTTGCGATAGTCTTTTGACAGCTCGAAATTTAAAGGAAAATAAGGGCTTACCTATTCATCTGACACGAAAACTGAATAACCTAATTTGTAGAGGAGACAATTCTCTATAGTTTTGCTCTCTTATATATATATATATATATATATATATATATATATATATATATATATATATATATATATATATATATATATATCGTAGCGTTTCAAAGATATTTGCAAAAATAACGGCGATGTTGGGATGTATGTCTGTCTGTCTGTCCGTAACGTGTTCCCCGTTTTTAAAACGAACCGTTCAACCGATCAGCACCAAATTTTACAGACATGATTGTAGGCCGCCAGAGACCAGAACCTCCCTTTTTCAAATTTTTCGGACAAAAAATAGGGTAGTAATACAAAAAAGAAGCCGTTTGTAATATAATTGTAATTGCAAACGAACCGTTCATCTGACACGAAAATTGAATAACCTAACTGGTAGAGGAGAAAATTCTCTACAACTTAGCTCCCTTGTGTTTTTTTCATATCTCGTATCGTTTGACACATATTTGCAAAAATAACTGAGATTTGACACCCTCCAGTGAATTAACGAAAACCAGCCGTTCGGAGATGTCACGTGACATTCCTCGCCCAGAACTCTCTCTGGCATACGCCATCTTGCGTAGTGTATTTGATGATTTTCTTATTGTAACTTACATGTTGTCATTTCAAAGCAAAGGCGCACTGAAGAATTAACAAAAACACATCGATCTTTGTACGATAAATGATAATCTAGTGTCTACAGATGCCATATTAGCATCAGTTAACAACGGCCATCAATAGTATGAGATTAAAGAACCTTTCTTTTGATTGATAGCCGTAGCGTAGTTGGCAAGGCGTTGGACTATGCCGCTAAAGGTCGGTAGTTTCAGACACTCTTATTAATTAATTTTTTATTATTTACATTATTATTTTGGTCCAAAATGTTTGCAAAAACTTATAAAACTACAAATCTAAAGACAGTGCGATTTTTTTATTTATGTATTTACTATTATTATTATTATTTATTTTCATCTGGTAGATCTATGGTTCGCGGTAGTTCTTTCAGATCGCTCGTGGTTGTTCGTTGTACGGTGGGCTCAGCTTTTTTTTATTACAGAGGGCGTTTAGCCCCCTGACTAGGCGCGCTGAACCACGGCGCCCGGCGCCGCAGAGCCAAACACCGCTTCCTATGCACGCCCTCACAAGGGCAGTTGATAAGATGCATATGGTGATAGATCCGTATCAAACTTCCTTTTATTTCCTAATCGCTAGGCCATCTGGAGCTCCCACTTGGGGCACTTTCGTGAATTACCACGCTCTACATGTACCATAAATTTGGACGAATTCCGCGATGGCGAGTAGGCGTCCTCTCCTTGTCAGAGGCATTTGTTTCGAAATTTATGTTAGTGGAGGAAGGAGGTGAAGTAGGGAATGGTTCGTCCGCATGACAGTGCTGATTTTTTTACTTTCATGTGACACATGAGTGTGCAGCAACCGAATGCCTTCCGACTCTTAATCCATTGAGTCATGAAGAATAGGGTATGCCCAGATTATTGTAACTTTTAAATCTTTTACGGTGTTGATAAGGACGCTGCAATCACAATAGAAGAACCACAGATTGTGAATGACGTCTTTAATGTACGATGATCACAATGCAAAAAGGTTACCGGAGGAGGTATCACAATGCCTCTTTAAATAAATAAATAAAAGGTAATGATATAGTTGTAGCACTACAAGTTGTGGAAATACATACAAAAATATTCAAAACGTATGTAGTGGTAAGCTAAGCGCATGCCGAATCAGAATGAAAGCAGTATAGTTAGTCTCGGTCAGTATTTATCAAAATCAAATATTCAATGTTTGTAACTCTATGGGACCAAACTACGTTGGTCATCAGTCCATAGCCTTACAAACTACTTAAACTAAGTTAAACTAACCTAAGGACAATATTCGATTAATGATAGAAATTCTCCTCAGAGATGATCTTACCTTTGTGCTATATCGCCGTTATTGAAAAAAAAAAAAAAAAAAAAAAAAAAAAAAAAAAAAAAAAAAAAAAAAAAGAGGGAGGCTTTTCGAACACAGTTACTTCTTTAGGTGAGAGAGAAGGGAAGAAAAAAAGGATAGTAACGGAAGGGATAGGTAATTCACGACCTAGGTCATGAGGGTGGTGTTTGAGGAGTGTGTAAGTCAGAGATACTGCATATTTGTACTGAGCCAAGCCCGGAAAAAAAAAGTTTGTAAATCTATCGGACCAAACTGCATGGTCATCAGTCCGTAGCTTACAAACTACTTAAACCTAAGTAAAGTAACCCACGGACAAACACACACACCCATGCCCCAGGAAGGACTCGAACCTCCACGGCGAGCAACCGCGCGCTCCGCAGCGAGATGCTTTAGACCGCTCGGCTACTCCACCGCGGCGCCAAGCTAGAGAGGATATATATAACCAAAGAGTTATGTAAATCTATCGGACCAAACTGCGTGGTTATCAGTCCGTAGCTTACAAACTACCTAAACCTAGGTAAACTAACCTAAGGACAACACACACACCCATGCCCCAGGGAGGACTCGAAACTCCACGGCGAGCAACCGCGCGCTCTGCAGCGAGACGATTTAGACCGCTCGGCTACTCCACCGCGGCAAAGAGGAAAGATCAAGCAGTAAAGAGAAGAGAAGATAAGAGAATACCTAAGGACAACACACACATCCATTCCCGAGGGAGGATTCGAACCTTCGACGCGGGATGCCGCGCGATCCGTAACGTGGCGCCTCCAGGCCGCTCGGCTACTCCCGCGCGGCCATTGTTTATCACCCTTTCTAAATACGCGAACTGCCCCCCTCCCCACCTTATAAGAAAAAGCAATATCCGGCACCCCCTCCACTCCTCTCCCAAGCCATAACGCTACTATTTGAGAAATTTCAAAACCAACGAACGTAATTTTCCTGTTGATACTACTTTCTTGTAACAAGTAATGTACAGTATTAGATCTTATAGAATGAGTTTGTATTGAATTTTTCTCAAAATAGAACACATTCTACCTTTACATGATTTTCGACAGAGAAATACGTTTTGTACAGCGAGTGTTTTTCATATCAGGTAAGACACGACGTTAATATCTCACTGAGTGGACGATTCGTCAAGAAGTACACAAGCTTTTTGTTCTAATTGATTAACTGATTACTGAAAGCGGTCTCCATGCTTTGCGTTTACTCATTGTTAACTCTATTTATTATAAAATAATCTAATACGCTATTTTGACAGTAGAATTAATATTAATTACGAATTACGTAAGTCGAATGTAAAATACTATCACTTCTATTAGACCTGTTATCTTCTTTTTTTTATTTTTTTTTTTTATTTTTATTTTTTTTTTTTTTTTTATCGCTAGTGGTCAGATATGCACTGGGCCGGTTACTTTGTAGTGCAACTACTTCCTACAGTAACGGGACCCCAGAGCAAGACTTTGCGACTCCCTAAAGGTCGCCACACACAAGGTTGAAAAACAATGATATAGGTAAACAGAAAAGCCACTAGATAGCTCTAGTGTACACAGTAACCAAGGTCTATAGAAGATAGGTCTGGACACCAATGTTCCTTGGGGAGCCGCCATATTGTGTCTAGAGAAGACGACGCTGCGCAGTATCGCTAGGAGGGAAAACAGTCGCTTTCAAAAATTATTATTATTATTATTATTCAGCAGCCAATTTGCGTTCCGTTTTACTCAGAAGTTATATTTTTAAGTTAAGTAATAAATCACTGATTATTAGAAAGACCAATAGGGCTCAGTCTTACCAGGTGAGATCGCGGGATGAACTCACCGATTTGGCTCAAACTATGTGAGAAGAACTTGGTAGATGAACATTTTAAATTGCTGGCCTGATTGGTCCATAAGAAAGAGATAACTCTCATGAAAGATTTTTGGTTACAGTATACTGCATTATAAGCGCCTTTGGATGACACGTTAAATGTCTGCATAGTGTAATGTGGGTCAATTTTGCAACCCCGGTTAGATCGCAATTGCCACATAAGTTTATATTATATATTATTCCGTTGTAATTACAAAATTTAAATTTACCTAGGCATTTCAGTGTTTCTGAATTCCTACAACAGAAAGTTGTCATTAAGACGCGTTACAATTAAAACACATTCAGCCGTACAGCATCAACTTTCACCCCAATGGTTAGGTATGCTTGGTATGTAACAAAGAAATCATTAAAATCTTGAATGGGGGTATACTTTGCACTGAAGCACTGTTTGTAAAAAGTGTTCTTGCCCGAAAATGCTTTCAGAAAATGTGGATGTTTTGAAATTGTAAACGAAATCTCCTCGGGCCTCCACCCGCGTCAGGTGGTTATAAACCCACGAGCTTCTCGCCAAGTTCTCCTTGGCCATTGTCAAGTGGTAAATGAGTGCTGCATCGTCGTTTCCTTGCCGTTAAATAGCCGCGCCGCTGGCTGTGACGTCACTGGAGCTATTCTGCTCTGCCATATAGGGTAATGTTCACGTTACGGGTCGGATGCGTCCGCCTTTGGCTGCTGGCTGTGACGTCATTGGGACTCGCTTCTTCGTCACGTGTCCAACGCGTCCGCTTCAACCTCGCTATGGCCGGGTCCCAAGCAGTGCTGAGCTTCAAGACGAAGTCCTTATTAATGGTGTTCTGTGATATTTTAATTTCGATTGCTTCCTTTGAAACACATTCCCAAAACGCTTTCGTTTTAGAAATGGCAGATGTTTCGCTGAAAGGGTTTGGTGTCGATTTTCTAAAGAATATTCTGCCACGACTGATCTTTCCGGGTAACGATGACGTAAGCACCTCTCGTGTTCTGTCAACACCGTCTAGATACGATGCCTCATAACGAGTCCTTGCCGTGTCACACCGATAGGCCGCCATCGCAAACTCACTGGATGGCGCTACGAGACAGTGGGCTGTGCCACACCACCTAGAGACAAGGCCTTACAGCAGTCCGTGCTACATCACACTGACCAGGCCGCGGCCGCCAGCTTACTGGCTTGCTAGTTTACCATGGAGCGCCTGTGTAATGGGTGTGTTATTCAACTGCTGCACCAGATATGCGATTTAAGTACATCTAGAACCAAAACAAAATGTAATATTTTAGGGTGTACCTTTCTTTTTCAGCTGTGCTATGTAAATTTAGTGCTTTAAGTTGTATTGATGTCCACTACTGTCAGTGAGTGAATGGGAGAGGCATGTTCCTCCAGGGAAGGGACGACAGTAATTAGTTCTGCCACAGCCAGTATGAGTGCGCCCTGTGTCCATGAAATTACCAATGTGTTTTGTTTTGTAAGTCGCCTTAATGGCTCTGCTTCCCGGGTAGAAAATAATTAGCGCTTGGCGAAGCAAAGAAGCTGTTAAGAAACATATTGTGTGTTCTTAGGACAAGGGTTAGCATTGCCAAGTAGGTGGCGTACCTAATTAACCAATTAATCAAGAATCCGTAACGCAAGCATTAACGTGATGTGCACCCTTATCGGAATTTCCCAGTTGTATTTTACAGGAAACTGTGATCGACTCGATGTAACAGTTGAGCAGGACGTACTGAAGAATCTAGCTTACCAGGCCCACTTGAATTTTGTAGATGAGAAAAAGTATGCAGCCCAGTGTACAATGACGAGCCCATGATTAGTGCGGACATAGATCAAGATAAGTGTTTGCATTAGGAAACACAAATAATATTAAATAGGGAATATGTTCGCCGGCCGCGGTGGCCGAGGAGACTGAGGCCCTTCAGTCACGGTCTGCACGGCCACTACGGTCGGGGGTTCGAATTCCCCCTCGGGCATGGATATTTGTGCCGTCCTAGTTCGTAAGTAGTTCATAAGTACTTTGTAAGTTTAGGGACTTATGACGCCGTAGTTAAGTCCCATAAGCTTTACAAACATTTGAACATTTTTTGGAATATGTTCGCCAAAATGTTTTTCATTTTTTGTAAATTTTAGCTGGAACCTAGGTAACATGTTTTAATTTTTACGATGTTCATTTCTTTTAATGATAAGCTTTGAACAAGGCCATATAATTAGTAGTGTTTGTCTTGATTTATGTTTTTCACAGGCAGATTGTGATTTGAATGTCTGACTTCATCAACTGTGTTTTATTTTCTTTGTTGTAGCAGTCGCTAACGTATTTGCATGTCTTGTGTTTGATATTTCTCTGATTGTAGAATTACGTTGTCAGTGTAACCATTTATTAATTTTTATACCAATCTTACCTCTGTAACGAGAATTTGTTTCATCTATTTTGAGATTCGGTATGCAGAATATTTTGAAGAATCGCGGAACTGCTGGTGCAGGTATCACACTGTACTAACGCTGCTATTCCGGACAGACAGTAAGCAAGTTGAAGTGCCAATAATTACAAAAACTTGTCTTTGATTCTATAAAGATTCTAGAGGTACTCGACGGAGAGCCAGGAGCAAGCCAGTGATCTACAAGGGGTGGGAAACTAAATATTAGCCAATATATAACGTTGGGTCCAACATTTAGTTTGCATTGTAGATTAAGGCAGCGCGACCTTGATCTGCTGCCATGTCAAATTAATTTGATTTTATGCAACGTCGCCACGCCACACTGCTTCTGCAATCTGCTTATCTCCAACGCTTTTCCACAAGCGCCTCCTTGTGTGTGTGACTGTGTGTCTCTGATAATAACGTGGCCACACTAAAATTAGTTTTCTTTAAGTTCCTTTGATAGTACTATGACATTTTTTAAACATTTCTCATATGTTAAAAATTTTCTTTAATAGTATTTGGCCATGTTTTGTAAAGCCTATTGACCCAAGTAGTCTAGTTTGTTTAAGGTTTTGAAATCTACTTTGATGTTCTCAGTTATTTGTTTGTAAATTATATATGTAATTCTATATTTCTATGTTGTGAAAGGATGGGTAACACCACATCTATATAAATGTGAATGTCTGTTCGGTGTACGTTTATCACGTCTGAACCACAAGACATAAAGAGCTATAAATTTGTACACTTACTAATGTCTACCCGGGGAAGGCTTTAGGCACGGTTTTATGGCGATCGGATAGCTATATATGAATGTCTGTTCGGTGTGCGCTTACCACGTCCGAACGACAAGACGCAGAGACTTAAATATTTGTACAGGTAACAATTTATACCTGAGGAAGGTTTTAGGCACGGTTTTATAGCGATCTGATAGATATTTAGTAATTTAAAGAATATAACGCGATATGCGGAACAATAATTACTTTTTGAAAATTATATTTACTCTTTGAAAATGGGTTTATTGGTTGCATTGTTGCTTGAGGGTTGATAATGATAAAAGGGTAGCGTATATTGGGATGGAAAGTCATCGGTGTATATACAATTCTACGTGTGTGTGTTAATATTTCGCTTTGCAGCGAAAACTACAGAATGCAAAGGAATGGTCTATGTGTAATTGTTGTCCGAAGTCTCCCGTTGTACACCATAGCAATTCCATGCCGATAGTTATAAGAGGGTGGAAGATATGGTTGTTGAAAATCGGTAAATTATAAAAAAATTCGGACTGAAGGCCAGCGATGACGTTTGCGACTCTATAGCAAGGAGGTTACATACAGTGAAACGTGATGCCACAGACCATATCTTTGGTCTGTGCGTGCTACAATGTTTTCAGCTCTTTCTCTGTAAGGATAGGCACACGAATAAGGAAATATAAGAATAAATAAAGCAATAAAAGGAAATTTCTTTTAATAAATCTCTTTAAAAAATCGATTTGACGTTTCGCGCATTACAGCAAGTGATCGATCTGTGATATTATTACAATAAATATTGTTGAATTTCGTGATTGGATTCTTCGAAACGAGTGCATTTTTATGTGTGATTTGATCTACACTACTTACTTTCCTGATAAACGGTTAGTGCATAGACTTCTGCAATCTGATAGGAATATTTTTCAGTTCCGCTTTATCAGCGACATTTCCTCAAAAAATGAGTGAAACTAATTACATTAATTTAATTGTTATAAATCAAAAATATGGCATCGTACGAATTTTATAAGATATTTGTATTTAGATTACTATCTTTCGTTGCTTAGATATTGCACTTATAATTTTGTATATTATGCAAGACAGCGTTATTTCTTATATATTCTCCAATAAATATAACATCACTTTAGAAAAAGAGAAATGCACAGAGAGAGAAGGGATAAGAGAAGTACTAACTCAAGGCAGGAATAAGTAAATAAGCACCCGGGGTAACGCCGGGTTTTCAGCTAGTAACCAATATTAGTGAATCAGCGTGATTAACACCACTGGACAACGAAATGAGTCATGACAAATTCAAGTGCCAAGGATAGAATTGATCCACGCCACACTGCTGCAAGAAGCGCAGGCAGGCGTTCCTCGCCACACGCCCGCGTTACTGCAAAAACCGGGGCAGCATGGAATTCCCGCATCCTACGTCATGGGACAACCCCAACGAGTCACACTGGCCAGACACCGGTCGCTCACGGCGCTGGGGGAGAACCGGCAGCCTATAGTCGGGCCGCCGAAACAACTACCCTGACAGTTCGCGGACGTGGGACGCAGAGGGTGGGGGGACACTCAAGCACCAACCTGAGCTCTGGAATTTGCAAACGTTGCCGGGGTAACGGTGCCGCGTTGCCACCCTGCCAAGGTCGCGCGGGGTGGCATGCTTCAGTCACTGCAAAGCATCTGTCGCATGTTCATCGTTTGTCTCGTTGTGTTACCGGTTTTGTTCGTGCTGTGTTACGTGCCATTAATTTCAGACATGTGTGAGATGGCTTTTTCCTGTAACCGTAAGAGAGTCGTCAGGGGCGCTACTTTAAACAGCGAATCCCGCGAGCTCGTGCATAATCTACGATGCTACTTTGATAAGGAAAGGGACATCGGTGGGCCTCTTTTGCCGTTGTCTAAAGTCATTGGGCGAGTAGACGCAGCTCTGAAAATTGGAGCAACCACCGTGAAGAGAGTATCAAAGGAGAAGTGTGCTGCAGATCCACAGGAGCCACCTGCTGCTCTGTCGCAGCCAAAATATGGTTTATTGAAAAATTACGTTATTTTATTTCTACTTCTGTCATCAATAGACGCTGTCGATACTGATCTGATGATATTACTCGAACACTATACTATGGCAGTCAACAGCGACCGTAAACTAATGGGGCAAAAAAACACTCTTCTTTTTATGTAAGACGACATATTTTACTGGAAGAGGCGATTTTACTACTTGTAAAGTGGTGGTCCTTATTTGTTTACCCTCTCGGCAGATTGCCACAATACAGTGTCTGAGTAATAACAGCGAGTCTGTGGAAAATGGTTATAGAAGATGAAATATATAAACAAAATTCTTCAACGAGCAACCTTTGGCTGAAGACTAAATGATACATTAATATTTAATGGAATACTGGACATATGAAGCTTTACTTTAACTGAACATATATTTCTAAACCTGTTCTTTTTAACTGCAAAAAAGAGTGTTTTTCCATCACTTCCTGGTTGTTATCGTTCGTTCAAGTTTTAGTAGTACATAGCAACGGTTCCAAAATATTCGGACGTGATATTCGTATGCCGGCGACCGACACGGCGTAACAACAAACAGCCGCGTAGCAGCATTGGCAACATAGACGCTAGCTGTCAGTTGTTCCTTCGGCGGCTCGATTATAGGGGTGCGTGCAGTCACACTCCAAATGTAAAGCACTTGATATACCGAACTGAACAACCCGCCATTTTGAATCCCAATCCAGCGACAGTGTCGTATGCTTTGTATTGTGTAGCGAAGTGAATCAGCGAATATTTTGTGATTTTATTGTTTCACAGTGTGAAATGGTTGGTTCTGCAGTTCCAAGTTGCTCAAATAATAGCAGACATGGCCGCTATAAGTTTTATCGCTTTCTTTCAAACAAATTTCGGCATAAAAGCTGGCTTGCAAATTCCAGACGCCAAGTAAGAACGCCTAAATCGTGTAACTATCTGTGTAACGTTAAGAACAAAACTTTTTGTTATTTGCATTAGAAATTGTTTCGGCCAAAGGATGTAGTACTAAAGAAATAGGCCTATACAATTAAGCAATGGTTATTTTAATTTTGCTTCAGATTGTTGACACGATATACAGTGTTTCTAAAGTAAACTAGTTTTATTGATTATATTTGGACCAACTAAAGAGGTATTTAATAATGATTTTGCAGCCAAGATCGCATTTTTCATTTATTATGTTACCGGTTTCGGCGTGCTCGACGCCATCTTCAAACCTGTCGTAATTTACATTCACGACATTTTTTTATATACTAAAAGAGTACTTCCAGGTTGAGGCATCACCAAACATAAAATTACTAGTCACAAATAAAATATATACATCCATCTTCTAATGGTTCTGAATTTTTATGTTTGGTGATGCCTCAAGCTGGATGTACTCTTTAGTATATAAAAAATGTCGTGAAGTTATGTAAATTACGACATGTCTGAAGATGGCGTCGAGTACGCCGAAATCGGTAACATAATAAATGAAAAATGCGATCTTGGCTGCAAAATCATTATTAAACAATTATAGATCGCCCCATCGAACAATGAATTCCTTATATAAGGAGTTATTCTGAGGGCTGTTAAATGTATTTCAAATAATGCATAAGTGCAGCTGGGTTTACGCAGGTAGTGGTATTCAAATTATCTTATTTCGCATTAGTTCAGTGTTTAATTAGAATGTGACTCTCAACACGAGAATATGCAGACCTAAGCCAACCTGTGAACATGCTGCCTGAAATAATGATAATAATAATAATAAAAAATTAAACTTCGCAACGAATGGGAACAGGAAAGAAGAGCACATTAAGTACATTAAATTCAAAACTTAGCATGCAACATTGACTTTCAAAGTCATGCTATCAGAGAGACTTTATTTAGTATTTACCTAACTAAACCATACTTTCAAGGTTATTAAACACATTTTTGACGTAAAATCTTCTGAAATATGGTGTGTGTAAAACATGCGAGACATTAGAAGGGGGAGCACGGGAAGTACAGTATCGCAATTTACTATTAACTGTTTTCGAACGAAACTCATAATTATCTTAAAAGTATGTGGCTGTACCATTTGTAAATTAGAAAATACGATAAACTATAACTTGTAACTGTATTTGGTCAGTATTTAGAAAGGGAACATATGCGTTAATGTGGAATATAAGTGATTATAAGTGAATCTCCAACTATCCATCTAATCACTAAGTTGCTTGCCTCTTGCAGTCACATGTAAGGCAATAAATTTACTATCCTGTAAAATTTTCTGCATAAGGAATATGCATATTTAATAGTCTTAAGGGGATATTAATAAGCTTAAATGTTCCGTAGTCTTTTAATGCGCGTCTTTCATGTGGGATTCAAAATGGCGGATTGTTCTGCTTGTACTATACAGTGCTCTATCCAAATGGCTTGCGTCGCAAGGTAGCCGAGCAGCCCCACTACGCTTCTGGCAGCCACGAGGGAGTGGTCACTGGACCCGCCTGCTGCCAGTGCTGCCCCTGCCGAGGTGGGCGTGTCTAGTGCGGCTCATGATCTGACTCCATTGGTGGAGGACACAGATAATGTGCGCTCCTGTCAACGTGGTGGGCAACGCCCACCTGACACAGCCAACATCTGCAGCTGATCCACTCTGGAAGGCGAGGTCGACACATGTCTGGCACCAACACGCATCCTGCTGCACGCCACTGAACGAGAGCAGCATGGGCATAATTCAGATATGTGGCGTCTGTCACATCCAGACCATTTTAATAATAACGATTATTTAATTTCAACACTGTATATTTTAATTCCTATTATTTACACGATAAGCTTATTTCGACTTAATAGTCATCTTCAGGTGTTATGCCACATTCTGTTATGTTGTACATTTCAATATTATTGTGACGTGATATACTTTATTATTATTTCTTCTTCTTTTATATATACATAATATTAATATCACGTAACTAATAATATTGTGCTGTCATGCATATTACATCTCTGTAGAGCTGTCAAGTAAATGTCAAAATCTGTAACATGATAAAGATCTTGCATGACAGCACAATATTATTAGTTACGTGATATTAATATTATGTATATATAAAAGAAGAAGAAATAATAATAAAATATATCACGTCACAATAATATTGAAATTACAACATAACAGAATGTGGCATAACACCTGAAGATGACTATTAAGTCGAAATAAGCTTATCGTGTAAATCATAGGAATTAAAATATACAGTGTTGAAATTAAATAATCGTTATTGTTAAAATGTCGATGTATGACATCACTAACACTGTGGGTCCTGCAGATAACAAGTTACATCCAGTCCAGTTGCTGCAAGTCTCAGGACAACGAAGTCTTGGCAGTACCCACCAGGCACCCTTCATCTAACACAGGATTTTTTTGCCTCTGAACAAACAAACCTTTCACGATTTTCTCAGGCAGTCCTTAACGTGTCTTTGCTAATGCCCTCTGGCAAAATCATGATAAAAATTTGACTATCAGCTGGAAGGCGCTTACGTCTCCAAGCTTACTAATGATCTTGCCAACCTCCTATTTGGTCCCTGAAACCGGAAAACATTTTTTTGTGTTCGCGCCAACATTCATCTCCGCTCTCCTGTAACTTCGCAAGGGACAGAAGACTTAAATGCACCTTCTTGGTCGGCCGCGGTGGCCGAGGGGGCTGAGGCGCTCCAGTCACGGTCTCCACGGCCACTACGGTCGGGGGTTCGAATCTCCCCTTGAGCATGGATATTTGTGCCGTCTTTAGGTTTAGCTAGTTCATAAGTAGTTTGTAAGTTTAGGGACTGATGATCCCGTAGTTAAGTCCCATAAGCTATACAAACACTTGAACTTGCTTTTTTAAGGAGTGAGCAGTTACATAAATTTCCGTTGCGCAAGTACTGTAGCCACTCGCAAAGTAATTTAGAGCAGCGGTGAGCGTTTTAACCTGCATTTCCTGATTTCTACTGCTCGAGATCATTCATAGAAAAATTAACAAGCCACTCTCAAAATGACACTTATTCATGACGAGAAATAAATTATAAATTGTACATCTTCGTGTTTTCACGGTGCAATGACTGTTAAAATGAATTTAGTGCAACGTCTTTTGCACCTTGTCTATCTGTCGCCGCATGAGCAGTAGCCCGGGCCGCGCTTTTATAAGCACGAAGCACTTACTAGAGCGCCAGTCTACGACCCTCTCTGAAGATGGCTGGACGGTACTAAGTCTATATGTTAGATGAAGTCAACTTTATGCAGCTGTACGCTAGAAATTTATTGAACATCAATTATATTTATATTAATAAGCCACAAGGTATCAAGGATGTCATGGAAAACTTGCCTACTTTGCATTAGTAAAATTACAGTCCACTTCATAGCATATTTCAGATCAGGTTAAAACTGAGCTCCTGAGCAACATGATAAATGGCAAATTCACATCTCAGTTATATAGATAAATTTGTGGCATTGCAGTGAAAACAACCCATACGGTCTTAAAGAAAGAACGTAAATAATAATAATAATAAAATATTGTAAAAAATTAAAGCTGAGATGTTATGAAATTTGAATCAAAACTCAAAGTCACATATTATCATAGTGCTACGAAGACAGCCACTGTTACATAAAAAACCGACATGCGCAAGGATCACGTTCTTTATTCACAGCGAAAAACAAAATTAAAAACTAAAAGTCGCAAAGATACAAAGGAAGTCATAGAAATGTTTCGCCCCTATAAATTAAGAGGTTCAATGACAACTTTGTAGTTTATTTGATGTTAAAAAATGTTCAAATGTTTGTACAGCTTATGGAACTTAACTACGGGGTCATCAGTCCCTAAACTTAAATACTACTTATGTACTAGCCGACACTAAGGACGACACAAATATCCATGCCCGAGGGGGTTCGAACCCCCGAACGTAGTGGCCGTGCAGACCGTGACTGGAGCGCCTCAGTCCCCTCGGCCACCGCGGCCGGCTATTTGAGGTTAGCGAAAAATCAGAACTCTTCAGTAACGTAACAGAGAACAGATTAATATGCAAACTAGGTAAAAAGAATTGCAGTGAAAATAGTTCACGCAGTTCTAAAGAAAGAATAATTATGTCATTGTTTCCTCGAAAGAGCAACAATCCACGGCAAAATAGGTGCATGAGAGGCCGCCTAAGATGTATTTGTAGGTTTACAGTGAAACTCTAGCATAACTGAAGTGGATGTAAAACAGAAGAACGTCCGCATTGCGAAAAACGAATACAACTAAATTTACGGGTGTGTGGGTTAGATACACACTAAAAAAAGTGTTGCATCACCACGATGCTAAGGGTTCATAGCACTTTACATAAAAAGGGAATAGAGATATACAAAACAACATTTCAGTTTTTTCCCAATAATTTAGGCTGAGCATCAAGATCCCCTCTAATTCTGCCACGATATTTCGCCCAGAGTCGTCCGACCATCTTCAGATGAATAAACAACTACTGAGGTGCTCAAGTGCAGTTACAGTATTTATGTTGGTTCTTGAACATGGCAGATGTGCCGGCGTCGTTTTGTCCATGCATTAGGCGGTGACTCAAACGATACAGCTAAGATGTATGTATCCCCTGAGTGGTGGAAGAGCAATAGAGTTGTAGGCTACTCACCTGACGATGGCCGGACGTCTCTGGACCGAAATATCGTGTCAGAATGCCGACGGGAACCGGCTACAGACCCGAAAATTATCGAAAGAAGAAATACACCGGAAAACGTCAGAATCTGTAACATTTCAGTTTTCTTTATTGCTCATGAATGCAGAAATAGACAAATTGTACGACAATAATCTGTACATACCCAGTTTGTTTTCCAGATTGCAGCATACGCCGGTATCCCTAATTTCCGGTAACACGACTTCCTGCACTGAGGCATGCCTGTATTCGTCGTGGCATACTCTTCTCTCAGAACTAGATCATCAAGGGACTGACGGTCCTGATTATCCTGCTCCTGATCTGCGATTCGGCGTAGATGTCTCAGACTGGTTGGTGAATCGTCTCGTTCTCAAACAGCCCTTTTCGATGTATCCCAGGATATTCCACAGGGTTCATGCAAGGGGGAACATTCTAATCTTGGGGTGGCGTTATCAATAGAAAAGCATTCGCATGATGAGCACAGATAGCGCGAGAATCGTGGTCCCTTAAGACCCTCACCGAAATGCTGCTGGTATGGTTGCACTATCATCGCCTTGCTGCACGCAAGACGGTGTGTCTTAGACGTTCAACCTGACCAGGCCGCCACCACAAACGATGGTTGGTTGCAGGCAGATGTGACTTTCATCTATGCATATCACTTGACGCCAATTGTGACGAGTTCTTTCAGCATGCTGTTCGGTCCAACTGTACCGGGCTGCACGGTGTCAAACCTGGATATTGGCCCAGACGTAGGGAGAGAAGTTGCAAGTCACTCAGCCCATTATGTACAGTTTGAGTCGAAACGAAGGAAAGAAGAGAGGCAACAAGAAACCAGAAGAGAAGCCTTGAAGGAAAAGACGACCCAGAGTACAAATGTGCCTTCTGAAGCAGTGACATAAGAAAAAAAGATAGGTTGAACTTTAAATTGCGTCTCCTGAAAAGTTTGTTTCTTTAAGTTTATGTACCTTTTCCTCAGAGTCTATGAATGCTAGAATTAAGGAAGTTTGGACACGTATTTCTATAAACCTAATAAAAGTTGTCTCAAAAGCAAATTTTGACATTGTGATTGCAAGCTCAGTTATGGGGTAAAGTGCTTGGAATTTTACATGAATTTAAAATTGTACTTGTGGAATTATAATTAAAAACAAATGAAAAGTCTCCTACTTGACCTATTTCCAAAACCTCATGAGAGAAGCTTAGAAGATACAAAGAGACGAAACAGTGAAATTTTTGTAGAAATCTGTTGGATATTTCTGAGAAAAAGGAACATACACTATTTTTTGAAAATAAAGTTGAGATTTCATTAAAAAATTGAATATATATACAATGAAAGGACTTTATATGTAAATGTGTACTTTCATGTAAAGCGTGCTACGAAGTTTCATTGCCATATCTCCAAACCTGTGGATTTGGTGCGTTTTTGAAATAGTGTGTGTATTTCATCAACGTCCCTCTCAACCTAAATAGATAGGCTATAATTATAATCTCTAAAAATTAAAGTTACATCAATTTTTTAAAGGGAAAATAACTTTTATTCAATATGTCTCAATAGATTGTCATATTCAGACATAATGTATCCAGTGAAAACGAGATCGTTAGTGACCACTATTTATACGATGTCGGAAATAAAAATTAGTACTTCCACGAAGAGTAATTGTCGCTAAAGGTCTTCGGGCTATTATCCCGTGGTCTTGTGGATTTCTTATGAAAACTCAACGTTTCGTCACCATCTGCGGAAAAACATTCTCAGGGGGGATCGTGGTTTCTTTGAACATCCGATACACATCCTGACTCGTCACTGTCTGCAGTCCGTAGTATTGACATTTGCGACTGTGAAAGTTTACTTTTTATATCCTTGTAGAGCTTTCCAATTCGATCAACATTTTCTGACGAAACAGTGCATATGGCGTTCATGAAACGGCTACAGTTACAGATAAACAGCTCAAGCGGTGCTGAGGTTCCCAGTGTCACTCCATGCTGAAACACTTATACTAGTACGTGGTATAGCCTCCATGAGCGGCAATGGAGGTTCTGATTCTAGCATCCATTCGATCATACAGGTGGCTGTCTTGGGATACATCATTCCATACCTGCTCGACATTTTCATGTAGTTGTACAAAAGCTGTTTGACGACTGGCATGTCTGACTTGTTGTCCCAACATATCCCACACGAGCTGTTCAGTACCTTCTCACAAGTTACCAATCTCATTTCCAGCAGTCCGCTGTAAAACCATATTTCAAAAACTTGCGTTATCTTTCTATCTGAACTTCTTATAGCCACCATTTCACTCCTCTACAACGCTACACTTTAGACAAATGCTTTCAGAATGGAGTTCCTAATATGTAAATTAATATTGGATGCAAAAAAAAAAAAAAAAAAAAAAAAAAAAAAAAAAAAAAAATGTTTTCTTCAGAAATTCTATTCTCTATTTCATATCTTACTTAGAAATTATTTTGGTATGCAAATAACAACACTCATTTACTACTTCCATCTTCTTGCTACGTAATCTAACTTACTGAGCATCAACTCTACATCTAGACCTACATACATACTCCGCAATCCACCGTAAGGTGCGTGGTGGAGGATACACTGTACCACTACTAGGCATTTCCTTTCCTATTCCATTCCCAAACAGAACAAGGGAAAAAAATTCCTACATGCCTCCGTACGAGCCCTAATTTCTCTTATCTTGTCATTGTGATCACTACGCGAAACGTAAGTAGGTGGCAGTAAGATCGTACTACACTCAGCTTCAAATTCCGGCCCTCTAAATTGCCTCAACAGAAATTCACGAGAAGATCCCCAATTGAGTTGCCGGAGCATTTCCGTGACACTCGCACAATGGTCGAACCTACCTAGCGTCGCTGCTCGCCTCTGAACAGCTTCTATGTCTTCATTTATACTGATCTGGTGCGGGTCCCAAATACTTGAGCAATACTCAAGACGTGGTCGTACAAGCGTTATATACGCGCTCTCCTTCACAGATGAAGTACATCTACCAAAATTATCCCAATAAACCGAAGTCGGCTGTCCGCCTTACTGACAACCGTTCTTACATGTTCGTTGCATTTTATATCGCTCTTCAATGTTACGCCTAGATATTTGAAAGACGCGACTGCATCAAGAAGCTCACTACTAATGCTGTATTCGAACATTATTGGATCGATTTTCCTACTCATGCGCATCACCTTACATTTTTCTACATTGAGGGCTAGCTGTCATTCTTCGCACCAACTAGAAATTTTGTCTACGTCATCCTGTATGCTATTACAGTCAGTTAAAGACGACACCCTCCCAAAAACCACGGCATCATCAGGAAACAGCCGCAAATTACAAGTCAGTCTGTCCATCAGATCGTTTATAGAGATAGAAAATAATAGCGGTCCTATCACATTCCCCTGGGGCACACCTGACGATACACTCGTCTCTGATCAACACTCGCCGTCGAGAACAACATACTGCGTTCTTTTACTTCAGTCATAATTCTGTGAACCTATTCCATTTTCTTAGACTACATTCAATTTAGTGTCTGGAGATGTTGGCCACAGAAGCTGCTTCACGTCTTACAGAGGACGGCGCGTTCCACGCAGTGCGAGGGCGAACGTTATCTATTTGGAACAACATATTAGCTTCCTGTTTTAAGAATTGACGCAACATTCATGTCAGCACACCTTCCACAAACGTCAAATCGCACCGTAGACCAAAGGGAATAGGAAGGGCGTGTATAACTTGGACGAATGTACTACAAGAGACAACTCTCATCTGGTCTACGTCGAAAGCGCGAAGGACTACCACTTGCGTGCAGGAAATATATGATTTCATCGCCATTCTGTCTTACAAGCGATACTCTGACGGCACATGACGATTCGAGCACGTCGATTCTGTGGTGTGACTGTTAAGACCTATATGGGATGTGTGTGCCCGCGTTCCCACTGCTAGTAACTTGTAGGCAATAGTCGGAAGGAACAGACACCACACCATATAATGCGGTGTGATTGCCGCGGTGCGCCCACTGACGCGAAATCACTAGTCGCGCACACCGCACGGTTAAATGCGGGTGGAAAGTGGCTACGATAAAAGATCGTACGTCAAGCATAGTTATAGAAAGGTCTGCTAATGATATTTTCATGAACATTAATAAATGGTTTAAAGCCAACTCATTGTCATTAAACTTTGAAAAGACTCACTACATGCAATTCAGAACACGTAAGAGATTTCCCGCTAGCATATGCATTAAAAGTATGAAGAAGAGCAGATAGAAGAGGTTGACAGTATTAAATTCCTGGGATTACAGCTTGATAATAAATTCAGTAGGGCGGAGCACACCACAAAAGTGCAGAAAAGACTCAACAAATCTGTATTTTCAAAACGAGTGTTATCAGACATAGGAGACATAAAAATAACAAAGCTTGCATGCTTTGCTTACTTTCATTCCATAATGTCATATGGTATAATATTTTGGGGTAACTTTTCAAGTCAGTCAAAAGTCTTCTAAGTATAAATGCGTATAATACGTATTATTTGTGGAGTAAATTCGCGAACGTCCTGTAGAAACCTCTTCAAAGAACTGTGTATAATAACTACTGCCTATCAGTATATTTATTCCTTAATGAAATTTGTCGTAAATAATATACATACAATACTAGGAACAGAAATGATCTACACAAGGACTTAAAAGCCCTTACTTTAGTTCAGAAAGGGGTCCATTACACAGGAACACACATTTTCAATAATTTACCATCAAGTATAAAAAATTTTTCTAGAAATATAGATCAGTTTAGGAAGAGCCTGAAAGACTTTCTAGTGGCCAACTCCTTGTACTCCATTAGCGAATTTCTAAATTGTGCCAAATGATGCATGTATTCATACTATATTAGTTTTATTATATTATCAGCTAAAAAAACACTTAAAATGTATGTATCTGTATTTATACAGGGTGTTACGAAAAGGCACGGCCGAACTTTCAGGAAACATTCCTCACACACAAGGAAAAAAATATGTTATGTGGGCATGTGTCTGGAAACGCTTAATTTCCATGTTAGAGCACATTTTAGTATTTATCTTTAAATGCAAATTGAAATAATTCGTGCAGACAATTGTCAAAATACCCAATTGTTTAGTTAGTATGTACTGTACTTCCTCGATTCACCGTCAGTTGGCCCAATTGAAAGAAGGAATTGTTGGTGATGTCTTGATTGGGCCTCATGTTCTTCCACCTACGATCACTGGAGCACGTTATCATGATTTCATACGGGATACTCTACCTGTGCTGCCATAACATGTCCCTTTACAAGTACGACACAACATGTGGTTCATGCACGATGGAGCTCCTGCACATTTCAATCGACGTGTTCGTACGCTTCTCAACAACGGATTCGGTGACCGATGGATTGGTAGAGGCGGACCAATTCCATGGCCTCCACGCTCTCTTGACCTCAACCCTCTTGACTTTCATTTATGGGAGCATTTGAAAGCTCTTGTCTACGCAGCCCCGGTACCAAATGTAGAGACTCTTCGTGCTGTATTGCGGACAAATGTGATACAATACGCCATTCTCCAGGGCTGCATCAGCGCATCAGGGATTCCATGCGACGGAGGGTGGATGCATGTATCCTCGCTAACGGAGGACATTTTGAACATTTCCTGTAACAAAGTGTTTGAAGTCACGCTGGTACGTTCTGTTGCTGTGTGTTTCCATTCCATGATTAATGTGATTTGAAGTAATAAAATGAGCTCTAACATGAAAATTAAGCTTTTTCGGACACATGTCCACATGTCTTTGTGTGTGAGGAACGTTTCCTGAAAGTTTGGCCGTACCTTTTTGTAACACCCTGTATTATTAGTATTATCTATAATTCAGCTTGTAAATTTTATTTCTTGACATGTCCCACATCCACGACGATCTCCTCAACATGGATCTGCGGAACGTAAAACTAATCTAATCTAGTCTAAATGTACGGCCGTGCTCTAGAGTTGACGGGGACAGTGTTGTGTCCTTCAAACACCATCAACAGTGCTGTGCTGCTGCTACACTTGCGTATATACGGCATCTGCGGTGTCAACCAAACACGTAGCGCTAGCCCAGTCGTTGTGAATCGATGTCTTTTACAAGTATAATGCAGTTGAGGTTGGTGTTTCTGGGTCAACAGCCCTGCTCGCAACTTGCAGGCAGGGGTCAACGCCGTCAGCGGGCGCTCCTGCATGTTAAATCACCGGCGGGTCTCAGCAGTGCCGCCACCCTCGAGCGTCACCCGCAGAAATTCAGACACCACATGGGTATCGGATTTTAGATTTTTTTTTATATTTACGGTACATGAAGTTCAAAATTTAAATAACCATCAGCCGAAGCCATTCGATACAACTCTAAAAATATCGCAACGAAATCGACGTTGAAGTTTTGCAAGAATATGTAAGTACCAATAATTGAAGCACTTGCAGCATTTGTCTGTGCAGTTCAGGTGGTAGTCGTTGAGTCGGTAGCGCACTTACTTATCTGCGAGGAGAAAATACGAATATGGAACTGGACACGGAAAAAACTGGCGCTGATGACAAGGACAACTGTGCCCACAATATCCGTGAATGACGTACTCTTCCCTGAATGGAAACACTATCCGGGAGCAAATAATAATAGCTATGTATTAATCTTGAGGTTTGAAAAGCTATTCAATCTCCGTGTTTGCTTACAAATAAATTTGCTTTATAGGAATGGTCCGCCTTGAGCAAATACAATTCTTTTTAGTTTCTCCCGTACATGTTTCGCTGGCATTGCAGCATCATCAGTGGGATGTTTATTTCATACTGTCTTAATACCATATGCAGTTGTGTTTGTGGTTCTTTATCTCACAAAACGTCACTGTGAATTTTTGACAGTTTGTCATTTTGGTGAATTTGCGCTGTTTTCGCGTTGTGAACGAGCACTGTGTCACTTTCACTTCACACACAAACTATGACGATGTTTCAACCTACGTTCCACATTTGAATGTCCTTAAAAAAAGACTTTGAGAAGATCTTTGAGCATGTTTTGAGTATCGAAATACCTCAGTTGATTATCAATCCATATTGTGATGTGGAAGAGACGAATGTCGCACTTCAAGAACTCATGGGAATAAGCACTGGCCGCGGTGGAGTGGCCGAGCGCTCTAAGGCGCCTCGCTTTGGAGCGCGCGGTTACTCGCCGTCGGAGGTTCGAGTCCTCCCTGGGACATGGGTGTGTGTGTGTGCTGTCCTTAGGTTAGTTTACCTCGGTTTAAATAGTTTGTAAGCTACGGACTGATGACCACGCAGTTTGGTCCGACAGATTTACAAACACTTGAATAAGCACTGATGAAGAACTTAACGTTGAGTTTACAAGTGGATATAAGCAATTTTGGTTCCAGAGACACATAGCTGTTACGTACCCTTTATTATGGACTATCGCTACAAAGTTTTTCATAGGTTTCCCAACTTCATACCTTGTGGGAAGAGCCATCTGCACTGTTGCCAATCCTTTTTACAAAAAGAAGAAACAGGCTGGAAATAAATGAAATTGGGGATTTAAGGTTAAATCTAAGACAAATGAAACCCAATATTTATCATTCACTAAAAATCATCAGACACATCCCCCGTATTAAAAGCCTGTATGTATCAGTTTCGTTAAATATCCATTTGTGCCATTTAAATAAAACAATAATTGTATAATACGTAGCATCTTTGTTTCTCTTTCTTCTTGTTTATCACTCCACCCTTTTACAGTGAAAGTTATCAAAGCTAGTGGCACTATATCAGACGCAAATAAACGTTTGAAGTTAAGAATTAGTGAAAAAAGAAAAAAAAATCTCACTGACCTGTTTTACAGCCCACTTTAGATTTGTTGTTTTTGCAAACATTTTGGACCAAAATAGTAATCTAAATAATAAAAAATAATTAATAATAGTGTCTGAAACCCTTTTAGGAAAAAAAAAATTTACGTACTGGCGGGTTCCAAACCACTGATCTCAGCGTCAGTCTAACGCATTGTCCACAACCGTATGGCTAACAACTGGATGTTGCGTTCTATAATCTCGTACTATTGATGGCCGATGTTAACTGATGCTAATATGGCATTTGTAGACACTAGATTATCGTACGAAGAATGACGTGTTTTTGTTAATTCTTCAGTGCGCCATTGCTTTAAAATGACAACGTGTAAGTTACAATAAGAAGAAACTTCCTGGCAGATTAAAATTGTGTGCCGGAACCGGGACTCGAACCTGGGACCTTTGCCTTTCGCGGGCAAGCGCTCTACCACTGAGCTACCCCGACACGACTCACGATGCCGCCTCACAACTTTACTTCCGCCAGTACCTCGCCTCCTACTTTCCAAACTTCACAGAAGCTCTCTTGCAAACACGCAAGACTAGCACTCCTGGAAGAAAGGATATGGTGGAGTCATGGCTTAGCCACAGCCTAAGGGATGTTTCCAGAATGAAACTTTCACTCTGCAGCGGAGTGTGCGCTGATATGAAACTTCCTGGCAGATTAAAATTGTGTGCCGGAACCGGGACTCGAACCTGGGACCTTTGCCTTTCGCGGGCAAGCGCTCTACCACTGAGCTACCCCGACACGACTCACGATGCCGCCTCACAACTTTACTTCCGCCAGTACCTCGCCTCCTACTTTCCAAACTTCACAGAAGCTCTCTTGCAAACACGCAAGACTAGCACTCCTGGAAGAAAGGATATGGTGGAGTCATGGCTTAGCCACAGCCTAAGGGATGTTTCCAGAATGAAACTTTCACTCTGCAGCGGAGTGTGCGCTGATATGAAACTTCCTGGCAGATTAAAATTGTGTGCCGGAACCGGGACTCGAACCTGGGACCTTTGCCTTTCGCGGGCAAGCGCTCTACCACTGAGCTACCCCGACACGACTCACGATGCCGCCTCACAACTTTACTTCCGCCAGTACCTCGCCTCCTACTTTCCAAACTTCACAGAAGCTCTCTTGCAAACACGCAAGACTAGCACTCCTGGAAGAAAGGATATGGTGGAGTCATGGCTTAGCCACAGCCTAAGGGATGTTTCCAGAATGAAACTTTCACTCTGCAGCGGAGTGTGCGCTGATATGAAACTTCCTGGCAGATTAAAATTGTGTGCCGGAACCGGGACTCGAACCTGGGACCTTTGCCTTTCGCGGGCAAGCGCTCTACCACTGAGCTACCCCGACACGACTCACGATGCCGCCTGACAACTTTACTTCCGCCAGTACCTCGCCTCCTACTTTCCAAATTTCACAGAAGTTCTCCTGCGAAACTTGCAAGAGTCTGCTTGCGGCAGCGGCGGTGTAAGGAGGTCGCGCGGTGCCTCGCTGCGGCAGCGGTTTGTTTACTTCTGCGTGGGGTAAGTCTGTTCGCTTACGCCAGCGTTTACTGTAGTGTCTATTGTGAAAATGAAAACGCAGTAATGGATAACATTAGTAGACGAGACACGTTGAAATTTACATTCGAACGAAAATTTGCCCGACCAACGTCCTTTGAATTTGAAGATTGGCTCATAGAAGTTGCTAAGATCCGACTCGAAGACATAATTGGATATCATATGTCGATTATCAATAGTGTCATGTATGTGAAACTGGCATCTGCCGAATTATGTGAAAAAGTAGTGCAGGACACAGGTGGTTCATTGAAATTTAATCATAGAGACGGCAATATAGGTAATGTCACTGTTGATCTTGTTGGTTTCGGAGTTAGAACTGTTCGGATTTTTGAGTTGCCATTCGAGGTTCCAGCTGAAGCAATAAACTCGGTAATTGCGCCATATGGTAGAGTACTCAGCAATTTTGCCGAGAGATGGTCCAGCGCACATAAATTGCCTGTTTTGAATGGTGTTAGGCAACTGAAGGTTGAACTGTGCCGACATATACCGTCATATATAAATGTTTGCGGTTTTAGAGGCATTGTTATGTATGACGGTCAACCGAAAACCTGTGCCATTTGTAATTTACCAGGGCACGTTCGCGCTGACTGTGTCAAACGACGAATTGCTCAGCTCCCAACCAG
This sequence comes from Locusta migratoria, assembly GCA_026315105.1. Taxonomy (NCBI): domain Eukaryota; kingdom Metazoa; phylum Arthropoda; class Insecta; order Orthoptera; family Acrididae; genus Locusta; species Locusta migratoria. The sequence goes on along the minus strand of CM048747.1, from coordinate 166,977,436 downwards.
TGAAACACTTCAGCCCCCGAATATGACTATCTTGCCAGCTACGTATGTAGCTGTCGCACGTGGTCAGCTGACAGAGCCATTAATTAGTGAGGTTCCTTTAGACAATATCCCACCTGATGACGTCGTGCAAGACATTGTAACTCAAATGGACATCCCGGAGAGCACGCCAGAGCAGGCACCACAGAAAGAAGCCATTGACCAGTCTCCTCCACAATCAGCGGAAGAGATTCCGGTATGTAAAGAGGATACGGGGAAGCAGGAAACAGCTGACAACCAGACACCAGTAAGTCAGCCTGAGACCTTCGCAGACGGGCAGAGTAGCTCTCCAGCAAAGTCACCACGAACCCACAAGAAACGACGACTGGCCCGCGAGGGGGCAGAGGAGAAGGCTGCTCCTTTACGAGCAAAGGCAAAAGAAGTGAAGGAAAAAATATGTGGAAAGTCACCAGATGGTTCAGCTAAACAAAAGCAGTCAACCAAGCCCAGTAAGGAAACCCCAGATATGACGTCCGACAAACTTACTGCGGAACTTGCATACCCAACGCAGAACCAAGAACAGCAAAATACTTTGCCTTCCAAATTTATCACTGGCGTCGACTGGACAGGGGAGGTAGATATAGAGGACGCTTCCGGGGATTCTAGAAACGCAGCACATGATCTTCCAACTGCTGCTGCGGTGAAGAATAAAAATAGTACGGAAGCAATGGAAATACCAGAAGCGGAGAAAGAAGAGGACTCGGATTTTTATTAACTGTAGGCAATTTTCATTTCATAACCCACATGTGTGATCGTCAAGCCTATAAAATTGCAACGTTAAACATCAATAAGAGTCGCAGCTCCATTAGGCTCCGTCATATTCAAGATTTCCTGTATTCTGCTGATATTGATATTCTTTTTCTACAGGAGGTTGCAGACATTAAGTTAGAAGAACTATTCGGATACAACGTCATAGCAAACCCAGGTCGTGGTGCAGATTTGGGGACTGCTATCTTATTAAGAGAGGGAATTGTGGCGCAAAACATAGAAATGCTTGTCAACAATCGAGGGATCGCCGCCACCATCAATAACGTTAGAATTGTAAACATCTATGCCCCCTCAGGATCCAATAACAGGCGACGCAGAGCGGAGTTTTACACGGAGGAGATTCTTCCGCTACTTACATCAACGTCTGACCAGCTTATCGTGGGGGGAGATTTTAACTGTGTTCTGCACCCTAAAGATCAGACACCTAATTTTAACAAATCCGTGGAACTGGAACGGATAGTAAAGGATTTACTTTTAACAGACAGTTGGGAGCATAAGTATGGAGTAACTCCTGGTTTTACGTATGTGACAACTCATTCGGCAAGTAGATTAGACAGGATATATGTATCAGACAACTTAAAACACCAAATTATACATTGCGAGGTATGGCCAACTATTTTCACGGACCATGCTGCATATATTTGTACTTTAAACTTGCAGAAACAGGGAACGTACCGTAGTAAAGGAACATGGAAACTTAATATCTCACATTTAAATGATCAAGGATGTAAGGATGCCTTCACACATGCGTGGAATGAAAGTCTCGCCAAGTATAGGACATATAATTCGGCAATCAAATGGTGGCTACAATGTGCTAAACCCAAATTAAGGAAAGCCATGCTACATTACTCAAGGGAGAAGAACTGGTGGCTTAAGCGAACCATGGAATTTCACTACTCAAGTCTAAGGGAACTATATAAACTGGACGCGACAGTAATCGAGAACTACGCCGAAATTAAAAAAGTGCAAGCTAAACTACTACTTCTTAAACGAAAACAGTTAGAAGGTTTGAAAGTCAGATCTCGAACCCAGGACTCGCTACACAATGAAGGGACGTCAATCTACCATCTGGCACGTGAGAGTAAACGAGGACGACAGAAGATACTCACAGAACTAAAAACTAGAGACGGCGCAATCTTAACTCAACAGAAAGATATTAGAAATGAGATTCAGACTGTCTACACAGAATTGATGTCTGAGAAAACGATTGATGACAACGCCTTTGAAGAACTGACTAACAATGTAACGAACAGACTTACCCCTTCTGAATATGATGAACTTATAACACAAATAACAGAAGACGAGTTGGAAGATGTGGTGTTCCACAGTCCCAAGAATAAATCTCCGGGAAGTGACGGACTCCCGGTGGAGTTTTATCAAGCCTTTTGGTCGCAAATGAAGACACAACTGTTAGAGATATGTACAGAATTAATGAAACCGGATCTACAGGTTCCTCAAGAGTTCAGTGAAGGACTTGTCGTCTTAGTCCCAAAGCGCGCAAATAGTAATGCTATCTCGAATCTTAGACCGATTACTCTTTTGAATAGCGATTATAAACTTTTTGCACGTATTCTTGCAAAAAGGATGAAAAATGTAATGAATACAATTACTGGACCTTATCAAACCAGTGTCGGGAGAGATAGAACCATCTATCAAACATTAGTTGATTACCGCGATCTAATATCGGTGGCAGACGCATGCAAAATTAAATGTGCAATAGTAAGCTTGGATTTTAATAAAGCTTTCGATAGAGTGAACCACCGATATTTGTTCAACGTCATGCGGTCGCTAGGTTTTCCCCTGAATTTCATCAGTGTAATAAGGAATCTATTACAAAATAGCATATCACGGGTGATTGTCAATGGACGACCAGGTGACATAATCCCGGTAAAAAGCTCTGTAAGACAGGGGTGCCCCATGTCGGCGACACTTTTTGCGATCGCTATAGAACCACTGCTATCCACACTGACGGCGCGTTTAAAAGGAATACAAATACACGGTCAGAAGTTAGCGTGTCGAGCTTATGCCGACGACGTGGGATTCCTGGTCAACGACGCAAATGAGGTAGACACCGCACTTCAGATAACTCGGATATATGAAAAGGCATCCGGTGCACTATTAAATTGGCAAAAATCGGGCATCATGAACATAGGCAAAGGAATAGGCTTGCCCAATCATCACAAGTTGACAGAGGTGTCCAAGTTGCAATGTCTCGGTGTCGATTTTCGTAAAACAATTCGACAAACCGTTGCCGCGAATTACAAACAGCTATTAGCTAAGATACGGGCGTGTGTACAACTACACAGTGTCAGGAAATTAGATGAGCTGCAAAAAGTGGCGCTGGCGAATACCTACATCATGGCCAAGGTGAACTACGTGGCTCAAGTCCTGCCGATACCTCACGACATAGCGCAAAGAATGCTGGCAGCTCTTGGACACTTCGTATGTCGTGCACATATTTTCAAAATCAAGTACGACACCCTGACTCTCCCTTTGCTACTAGGTGGCTTGAATCTCATTGATATACACAAGAAGGCGCAAGCACTCTACGTGTGCCAAACGTATAAACAATGGAAGCTGTCAACCAACACTTTGACTAGTCACCTGTTGGAAGAAATAGCCCCACTAGACCTACGACCGCCAATCAATGTCAGTCATTTATCACATGCCTTGCAGCACTTGAGGTGTTTTCTTATCGACTACAGTTACATAAGAACGAGAATTCCTGAAAGAAAAATGACAACAGTTAAGGAAATATACCAGGCACTATTGTTAAACAAACAAAGAAATGCGATAGAATGGAAATTCCCGAATAACGACTGGAAAGCAACGTGGGAAAACATCCACAGTTCTGACTTACCTTCACAAGTAAAGGCAACGTGGTATATGACGGTTAATAGAAAAACTCCGACGATGTCCAGACTACATAAAATTCACATAAAAGACTCTCCCATGTGCCCCACATGTAATTTAGTCGACAGCGACGAACACCGTTTTGTCTGCAGTATCAATAAAGAAATATGGGAGTACACAAGGCAAAAGTTGGCGCAGGTCAGACGAACTTCGCCAAATACAATAACACCGGCCGATGGCCTCAACCCCGACACAATTCCATATCCAAAGACAAAACGAAATGCGGTAAATTGGATAATGGGCCATACCGTGTACTATATTTTTAGTACAGAACCAAAGAGAAAGGAGGACTTCATACACTACCTGATAATGCAACACGACCAGATACGAAGAAAGAAGAAATACAAGGAGCGTTATGCCAACTTCCTGATTAAAACTATAATGTAATATATACAGAACACTCAATCGGAGAACGATTAAACAATAAGGAACATACATGTAAGATGTTCTTTTATTTTGCTAACGTTTTGATTTTGCCTTTTTACAATAACAAGAACAAAATAGAAAAAATTAAGGGGCATACTGTTTGCCGACGAAGGCATTTATGTTAATATAGCATTCAGTTATGATGTTATACTTACATAATGTGTTTATATGTACAGGTACTATGTCCCTTTCAAAGAAGACCTATTTAGTTACTTTAAGTCAATTTCTGTGCCTGGAAGAAATCTTTATTTTTGCTCTCGATAAACACGAAAGGTAATAGAGAGAGATTTATTTTACAACATTTTATATTTATTTTACAACTATTTTAATGGAGTTCAGAACAGAACGGTATACAAACCGCAACAACAAAAATGGCAACGGATAATATAGAGAAGCAAGACTTTTACTTCATTTTCAAGAATTATTTCGTTTAAAGGCGCAGAAGCCGGGCCGAGAAGGCAATAATTGGCGAGCGGAAGGACGGGTTGAAGGGGAGGAAGGAGACCCAAAAAAAAAAAAAAAAAAAAAAAAAGTGGTAGAGCGCTTGCCCGCGAAAGGCAAAGGTCCCAGGTTCGAGTCCCGGTTCCGGCACACAATTTTAATCTGCCAGGAAGTTTCATATCAGCGCACACTCCGCTGCAGAGTGAAAGTTTCATTCTGGAAACATCCCTTAGGCTGTGGCTAAGCCATGACTCCACCATATCCTTTCTTCCAGGAGTGCTAGTCTTGCGTGTTTGCAAGAGAGCTTCTGTGAAGTTTGGAAAGTAGGAGGCGAGGTACTGGCGGAAGTAAAGTTGTGAGGCGGCATCGTGAGTCGTGTCGGGGTAGCTCAGTGGTAGAGCGCTTGCCCGCGAAAGGCAAAGGTCCCAGGTTCGAGTCCCGGTTCCGGCACACAATTTTAATCTGCCAGGAAGTTTCATATCAGCGCACACTCCGCTGCAGAGTGAAAGTTTCATTCTGGAAACATCCCTTAGGCTGTGGCTAAGCCATGACTCCACCATATCCTTTCTTCCAGGAGTGCTAGTCTTGCGTGTTTGCAAGAGAGCTTCTGTGAAGTTTGGAAAGTAGGAGGCGAGGTACTGGCGGAAGTAAAGTTGTGAGGCGGCATCGTGAGTCGTGTCGGGGTAGCTCAGTGGTAGAGCGCTTGCCCGCGAAAGGCAAAGGTCCCAGGTTCGAGTCCCGGTTCCGGCACACAATTTTAATCTGCCAGGAAGTTTCATATCAGCGCACACTCCGCTGCAGAGTGAAAGTTTCATTCTGGAAACATCCCTTAGGCTGTGGCTAAGCCATGACTCCACCATATCCTTTCTTCCAGGAGTGCTAGTCTTGCGTGTTTGCAAGAGAGCTTCTGTGAAGTTTGGAAAGTAGGAGGCGAGGTACTGGCGGAAGTAAAGTTGTGAGGCGGCATCGTGAGTCGTGTCGGGGTAGCTCAGTGGTAGAGCGCTTGCCCGCGAAAGGCAAAGGTCCCAGGTTCGAGTCCCGGTTCCGGCACACAATTTTAATCTGCCAGGAAGTTTCATATCAGCGCACACTCCGCTGCAGAGTGAAAGTTTCATTCTGGAAACATCCCTTAGGCTGTGGCTAAGCCATGACTCCACCATATCCTTTCTTCCAGGAGTGCTAGTCTTGCGTGTTTGCAAGAGAGCTTCTGTGAAGTTTGGAAAGTAGGAGGCGAGGTACTGGCGGAAGTAAAGTTGTGAGGCGGCATCGTGAGTCGTGTCGGGGTAGCTCAGTGGTAGAGCGCTTGCCCGCGAAAGGCAAAGGTCCCAGGTTCGAGTCCCGGTTCCGGCACACAATTTTAATCTGCCAGGAAGTTTCATATCAGCGCACACTCCGCTGCAGAGTGAAAGTTTCATTCTGGAAACATCCCTTAGGCTGTGGCTAAGCCATGACTCCACCATATCCTTTCTTCCAGGAGTGCTAGTCTTGCGTGTTTGCAAGAGAGCTTCTGTGAAGTTTGGAAAGTAGGAGGCGAGGTACTGGCGGAAGTAAAGTTGTGAGGCGGCATCGTGAGTCGTGTCGGGGTAGCTCAGTGGTAGAGCGCTTGCCCGCGAAAGGCAAAGGTCCCAGGTTCGAGTCCCGGTTCCGGCACACAATTTTAATCTGCCAGGAAGTTTCATATCAGCGCACACTCCGCTGCAGAGTGAAAGTTTCATTCTGGATACAATAAGAAGGTCATCAAATACGCAACGCAAGATGGCGTATCCCAAAGAGAGTTCTGGGCGAGGAATGTCACGTGACATCTCCGAACGGCTGGTTTTCGTTAATTCAATGGAGGGTGTCAAAACTCCGTTATTTTTGCAAATATCTCTCAAACGATACGATATATGAAAAGAACATATGAGAACAAAGTTGTAGAGAATTTTTTCCTCTACAAATTCGTTTATTCATTTTTCGCGACAGATGAAAGGTTTATTTGCAAATAAAGTTACATTACAAACGGCATTTTTTGGCATTGATAACGTATTTCTTGTCCGAAATATATCAAAAAGCGAGGTTCTGGTCTCTGGCGGCCTACAATTATGTCTGTACAATTTGGTGCTAATCGGTTGAACGGTTCGTCTTAAAAACAGGGAACACGTTACGGACAGACAGACAGACAGACATCCCAAAATCGCCGTTATTTTTGCAAATATCTCTGAAACGATACGAGATGTGAAAAAAAAACATAACAGGCAAAGTTGTAGTGGACTTTCTCCTCTACAAATTAGGTTATTCAATTTTCGTGTCAGACGAATGGTTAAGCCGTTATATTCATTTAAATTTCGAGCTGTCAAAAGACGATCACAAAGGCCCACTTTTAGTGTTACTACCGTAACCTAAAGTGGGCCAATTAAGCACACAATAGGCAGGGGATCCACACAGGGCAGGAAAAGTTGGTAAGGGTCTACGAGACAAAAAAAGTTTGGGAACCTCTGCTCTAAACCGCAAAATGCCTCCGGCCGGAGGATGAGACAACGGTCAGTCGGTACCCTATGGGCCTTTCGAGATGAAGTATGGAATTGATACAAGGGATGCAACTGAAACTCAGCTTTTGGTCTACTGATATGGACTTTCCAGTGTCGTGCCTCACACGAGCGTTAAAATTGTAATGGTGGCGCTCTGTAGTAGCTTCTTTTGACGATTGTTTAGAGTGCGACATGAATACGTAACGTGAGTTGGATTTATTTCGTGGTAAGCCATGCGTTTCGCCGGGCCTGAAGTAGGATTCACGCTTGTCCGGAGGTAGCGAAACTTTCTCGGCTGTACTTGTGCAGTGGCACCAGGGCACCGCATATAGATGCCAGCCAGCCACGGCGAAAGTCCGGCGAGGCTAACGACCGTAATAACGCTCTCAGCGAGAGGCGGGGCTCCGTGGCTATCTGGTGTCAGCGCGAGACAGACGCGCGGCCCCCGTCTCATTACCTTAATGCGTTTCCCCCACCTGCAGCAAAAACCAGCCGCTCAGCGCATCCTCCGTCCTCCTAATTATAGCCGATGAAACCATGTGAAACTGGAACGCGCACTTGGCATGACGCACTTAACAGATATTCGTTACTAATCCACTTGCTCTTGTCTTTACAAGAAGTACAGTGTGTCCGTAACGTAATGGTACAGCTTTTTTTCTTCATTGTGACTATTCGTAGCAGTGACGATTCAGCCAACGGTTAGTACAACAGCAACATTGGACTATAACATCATGTCTTACTAGATGAGTGTACCATGCCTTTAGTTTAGTTTACAAAATAATTTCTTAAAAAAAAAAACAGAGAGAGAGAGAGACAGAGAAGAAGAACAGACGTCACACAACATTCAGGAGTTTCTGTACACACATAGGTTTTAAAAAGTTATGAAACACGAAAGTAAAAATACCGTATACAACCGACAGTATTTATAATAGTGCTATTAAAACAAAATGGCAAACATCAATACACGAGTGTCCAGCATGGAGATCACGGTGTAGAAAAAAACACAAAATTACTTTATATTCACAGAATGTATGACATCAGCTGCGAATGGGCAAAGCTTAAAATGTGTACCCAGCTGGGATTCGAACCTGGGTGTCTTGCTTTCTAGGCAGTTGCGCTGACCACTATGCCACTGGGGACACAGTGGTCACAGCACCTTAGTGACTACATAAGGACGCCTCCCGTCAGATACAAATTTCCAGCTTCACCCTGCCCACAGCACTCAAACTCGTAGTCACTTTGTACTAATTCCCGTAAGTGTAAGGGCTCCAAACTTGCCCACCCCTCCCTACTAACGAAAGGATCAGTGTCTGTCATTTTCATATAGAAAGTGACTACGAGTTTGAGTACTGTAGGAAGGGTGAAGCTAAAAATAAACATAAGGACCGCATTAAAGGATAGATTAGAGCAATATTCCAGTGACTTTAAAATAGTCCGCGAACAAATAACACAGTGACATATCCATTTTCCGGTCTCATCCGAATTATGGAAGTCACGTAACTTCTACTAAGTTTTATAGAGGTGAACCACGTTGTAGAAGAGACGTTCGATTGTATGGCTGGTATGATATCTTCCTTAGAGTGCTGAGAGACGTTCCATTTGTCGTTCCATGTGCGATAGGCAGTTTTCTGAGTCGTCGATCTAAGATATGTTTAAAGAATCACCATTGTACGGCGTATTATCAGAGAAGCAACTAAACAAGAAAGTAAAACTGTCTAAATTTCATTGGTTTGTGCGTGCAAATTGCGCAAAAGTGAACCGAATTACGAAGCTACACCAGGTCAGACCAGTTTCTATGGTGAGCGTGTTATCGATAAGGCGTGTGTAGCTACACTTCGCTGCGCGGGAGTAGCCGAGCGGTCTGGAGCGCCTCGTTACGGATCGCGCAGAGCCTCCCGCGTCCAGGGTTCGAATCCTCCCTAGGGTATGGATGTGTGTGTTAGTTAATTACGTTAGTTTAACTTAGTTTAAGTAGTTTGTAAGACTTGGGACTGATGACCTACGTAGTTTGGTCCCATTGAATTATAAACATTTGAACATATTTGAGCTACACTTTAACAGAAAAATCCCATCAACTATAGTAATACATAAAATTTTATACAGAATTACAGTCATTCGAGACTGATAGAGTTCAGACGTGCGAGTGAATGTTTCAAAGTTGCTTGACTCTCAGCGAAAATTTAATAGTCTCAATGTGAACAACTCTTGAAGCACTGCATCAAGGTGAGGAATTAGTTCGTCGAGACGAGGCACTTTATATTGCATCACTGTCTACTACATCAAAGCACACACTGATAACTATATTAACTATTCTTCATATTGTACGTAATGCTCGGTCTCTTGCGGGAAACAAGTAACTTGAACCACCAACTATCTCTGTTCCCGTGGACATGTTTTTTAGTTGTCTCGGTGCCATCACAATACGCAACACTATAAATATCGTGAAATCTCTTTCCTTTCAAAACGAAATTGAGTGGAAGAAGTCTGAAGGACTGAGGTCGGACTCGTCAACTCAGCCAACATCATCAACGATATTCCTGAGATCCCAAGAAACGCGACGAGACTTTTGAACAACATCCCAATGAAGATTTCGTGCAAAGTTTCCATGAAATATAGCTGAGCTGAGCGATGCATAGTTATGGATGACTATTTTGAAAGGGAATAGTTCATCATCTACGTTAATCGTACAGGACCAAACACCGAACTTTATTGCCAGTTGTATTACTCCCCAGAGTAACTCAGAGACAAACGGTGCCAATTCAAGGTTATTTATAACGCCACTCGCATTGATGTATAAGACAGGTTAGTCACTATTGCTATACTACTGATTAGAGTCATATAACAATTAAACTGATGTCAAAAATATCTCAGAAATGAACGCTTGATTGGTAAATGAGCATCTCAAACAGATACACTACGCTCTCAAATTGCTTTTGGCCTTTCCAGCCGATTGTTTCCTCATGCTACTATACCAATGATGATACTAACCACGTGTGACACATAGTTCAGAAGACATGAAGTCATAAATCACGTGAGTCGAAAGAAACTGTCACCACGCGACGGAAAGCACTGAAAACGTTTGATACCAGGTAGCTTACTGTTCGATGCATTGTAGACCGTACATTACACCGAGTTCCTGTTTTGGAAGCAATATACCAAATTCACTACTGGATTGCTGGGCCTATCGTAGCTTCACCAGAGCCCCGTCAGTCACCACATTTCAGGGTTCCTGTAGGGGCTTCACAGCTACCGTAGCGGTCCCAGGGCAGACGAAGCCCCCACTGTATTTCACCCCCACAGGCAGTCCCCTACTTCGTGTCGTTGCCCATCTCCCACCACTTGGAGGAGGGGTTGGTCTTGTGGGAGATAGAAAGAAGCAGCAAAGGTGGTCACAGAGGAAAAGAAGAAGTGGATGATGGAGGAGGTCAGCAGAGGAAAAGAGAAGGTACTATATGGGATTGTCAAAAATGAGAGAAGAGATCTAAGAGAGGATGTGGTGATGGTGAACTAAAATGGAAATGAGATACACAATAGGGAGACTCTCAAGACAGTGTTGAAAGAGTATTTTGAGGAGTTGCTAAATGCAAATGGACATGATGATGGCAACATAGTAGAAGACGGAACGTGCAGTACAGGAATGTAAAAGGACCTGGAAGTGGCAATAAACAAGATGAAAGGAGGAAAGGCACCAGATGTGGATGAAATTGTGGAAATGGTGAAGGCAGCAGGGGAAGCAGGGAAACAGTGGCTGTATCGGGTGATGAGGATGACATGGAAGGAAAAGAAGACCCCAGAAGACTGGAAGAAAGGATTGATACTCCCAATACTCAAGAAAGGAAATAGAAAATGTAGAAATTACACAGGAGTCACACTGATGTCATATTGTGCAAAAGCATATAAGAAGATATTGGAAAGTAGAATTCGAGCAAAAGTCGCGAGGAAAATGAGAGAAGAACAGTATGATTTCCAACCTGGAAGACCGACAGTGGACCTCACAAGGCAACTCCAAGAAGACCATTATGAATATGGGGAGGACTTGTTGATGGCTTTTCTAGACATAGAAAAGGCGTATGATAGTGTGTGTAGATGTTGAAATGTCCGTAAATCTATCGGACCAAACTGCGTGGTCATCAGTCCGTAGCTTACAAACTACTTAAACCTAGGTAAACTAACCTACGGACAAACACACACACACACACACACACACACACACACACACACACACATGCCCCAGGGAGGACTCGAGCCTCCACGGCGAGCAACCGCGCGCTCCGCAGCGAGGTGCTTTAGATCGCTCGGCTACTCCACCGCGGCGATAGTGTGTGTAGGAAAAACGTTTGGGAAGCACTTGAAGTTAGGGAGTGGAAAAAGAGACTGTATGCAGAGTAAAGGAGATGTATTTTAGAAGTATGAGTTGTGTGAAAGCGAGAGAGGGAAGAACAAAATGGTTCAAACAAGTGTGTGGGCTGAAGCAGGGCAGTGTATCGTCACCCCTTCTCTTCATTGTGGATATGGAGGACATAATGACAAAGGTAGCAGGGAAACTTGAGGAAGGAAAGACGAAAGCAATGGTGTTTGCAGACGATCTCATGGTCTGGGGCAAGAAGGAGGAGGAAATCAAAGAGCAGCTAGATGCTTGGGAAGAAACAGTGGGAGAATACGGATTGAAGTTCAACATCCATAAATGTGAGTTCATGGTAATCAGCAGGAAAAATGATAGACTAGTGAAGGGAATAACACTTGGAGGCGAACAGCTGAAGAAGGTAGAAAGCTTCAAGTACCTGGGAAGTGTAATTGAAGAAAATGGGAGAAATGACAAGGAGATTATAGAATGTCTCAAACAGGTAGAATTATTTCTGAGAAGTATTAGCAGTTTAGTGTGGATTAATGATGTACCACAAAAAGTAAAGGAGTGCTTTACCAACATTATTATGTTCCTATATTGACATATGCATCTGAAACTTTGGTGACAAAGGAAATAGATAGGAGAAAAATACAAGCAGGGGAAATGAAATTTCTACGAAGCAGAATAGGGGTAACAAGAAGAGATGGGATAAGGAATGAGAATGTCAGGGAAATAGTGAGAAGGAGACCTTACAAGATACAACAGAAAAATCAAGATTGCAGTGGTATGGCCATTTAAAGAGAATGGAGGAGGATTCCCAGGAGGATACACGAAATACAGATTCAGAAGAATTAAATTTATAAGGGGCAGCCCTCAGTCGCAAAGTACGAAAATAATCGTCAACAGGTTTCAATGCCGCTATGGGCACCTTCTTCAGACGAAGATGAATAGGGTAAGGTGGTACAATTCCGATCATTTCGGACAAATGTTGTTGGTACTAGAAATATGTTGAGAAAAGAGATAATTTTAAGTATGGCACTTGTTCTTGGATGTTTAACGAATATTTAACACAAATACTAGAGCATTACAATTGTTGGTATAAACACACAAAAAAGTTACAGAAGTGTGAAAAATCGATCGAAAATGTACCACACTAGGTACAATTATGATCACTTCCTCGTAAAATTTTGATCACTGGCTTCTTCCACATAAAAAGCACTTTTTCCCTGGGGCACCGACGTATACTTCTAGGTAACAAACATTGCATAATATAGACTTAGCAATCGCGTGGAAACTAGACAATTTATAAGAGCGCGTTCGACGACGTTGCTCCACATACCACTTAACAGGAAAAAAATTATATCTCCATAGAGCAAGGTGGTGTATTCTTGGAAAATACTGGAGGAGCTGTAGAAACCTGCTACAGTACAACGCCACACAAAGGCAAATGCTACCAACACTACGAGACTGACAAATTATGTTGATCGGAATTGTACCTATATCGAATTTGTACCACCTTACCCTATGTAAAACCTACATGTCAAAATTTGTAATACAAAAAATATATCTGACATAATCAGATAGTCATACCTAAAAAGTAAATAGTTGTAGACGGGCGGAGCAGTCACAGACTGCAATGTCTCCGCTGCCAACGTCGACAGATAACTGTCGACGTTGCCAGCGGAGACATTGCAGTCTGTGACTGCTCCGCCCGTCTACAACTATTTACTTTTTAGGTATGACTATCTGACTATGTCAGATATATTTTTTGTATTTTAAATTTTGACATGTAGTTTTAACATATTCATCTTCGTCTGAAGAAGGTGTTCATAGCGGCATTGAAACCTGGTTACGATTATCTTCGTACTTTGCGACTGAGGGCTGCCCCTTATAAATTTAATTGTATTGTAACAGTCGCTGATTCACAGCCATGCATAAAACTGTTAGATTCAGAAGTAACGACCAACAGGAGACCAAGGGATAGGTGGCTGAAATGAGTGGAGGATTGTGTCAAGAAGAGAGGAGAGGACTGGGCCAGAGTGAAAACAGAGAAATGGTGGGAAGACAGGACGAAGTGGCTTGGCTTCTGTACCAAAAAGACCCAGACGGTGGCTGGAAACTGTGAAACATGATTGATGATTACATCGATTGAAATAGAACTAAAACTACAGGGAAGTTTTTGAAACGGTTATCACAATGAACTTTACTCGTTTAACGAGTAATTGCGTGTTAACATCCATCTCATCATCACTTGTTCGTCCCTTTCCTCCCTCTTTACATCCTCTGTCTCTACTTAGATCTGAATTAGAGATATGTTTACTGTTACTCTCAAGATCATATATTTCTGAAAGTTCTTGACCGAATGTTTTGAAATATTAACCCAACGTCTACTGGAATATGAGCATGTTTGATATCCATATTTTTCCAGTATGTTTCATATATGAATTAATATAAATTTTATAATGGTTTGACACGAAAATGGAAAAAGTAATACACGTATAGGTTTTTATAAATACATCCAAGAAATATGACTTTAAGATACATGTTATAATCCCCATTCCAAAGAAATCAGGCGCAGGCAGGTGTGAAAACTACAAACCATCAGTTTAATAAGTCAAGGTTGCAAAATATCAACACGAATTATTTACAGAAGGATGGAAAAGCTGGTAGAAGCCGACCTCGGGGCAGATCAGTTTTAGGAGAAATGTAGGAACACGGGACGCAATACTCTTTTACGGCTTATCCTAGAAGATAGATTAAGAAAATGCAAACCTACATATCTAGCTTTTGTAGATTTAGAGAAGGCTTTCAACAATTTTGACTGGAATAAACTCTTTCAAGTTCTGAAGCAAGCAGGAGTAAAATATAGGGAGCGTAAGGTTATTTACAACTTGTACAAAAACCAGACAGCGGTTATCAGAGTTGAAGGGCATGAAAGGGATGCAGTGGTTGGGAAGGGAGTAAGACAGGGTTGTAGCCTTTCTCCAATGTTATTCAATCTCAACATTGATCATGCTAAAAAGGAAAGCAAGGAGAAATTTGGAGAAGGAATTAATGTTCAGGGTGAAGAATTAAAAACATTGCCTTTTGCCGACGACACAGTAATTCTGTCAGAGACATCAAAGGACCTGGAAGAGCAGTTGGACGGAATAGACAGTACTCTGAAAGGTGCATATAAGATGAACAAAACTAAGGTAATGGAGTGCAGCCTAAGAAAATCAGGTGATGTTGAAGGAATTAGATTAGGTAATGAAACATTAAAGAAGGTAGATGAGTTTTGTTACTTGGGCACTAAAATAACAAATGATGGTCGCAGTACACTGGATATAAAATGGAGAATGGCAATGGGTAGAAAACTGTTCTTGAAAAGGAGAAATTTGTTAACATCGAATATTGATTTAAGCCTAAGGAGCCTGTAGAATATGGAATGTCTAAAATGTATACAGAGTCCGGAGTATTCACCAAGAGACGGCAGATCTAGTATATAGAGCATCTTTCCATGGCAACATTATCGCTAACCAGAGAGTGAGAAGGCAGAATGTAGTCCGTCTGTTGTGCAAACTCAGTAGTCGTTGTACTGAGACTGAAGCGAACGGTAGGCGGAGGTGGGTGCTAATGAATTATAAATATGACAGTGCCAATTCACGAAGATTTGGATGAATTATTTTTGACTACCGTTTCTCTAAGGAGATTAAGTAACAAGCAAAATATTATACGGTAGGAAGGAAGCTCAAGGTTTAACGTCTCGTCGACAGCCTGGTCATTAGAGACGGAGCTAACGCTCTGAGTCTTGGGTAAGGATAGGGAAGGAAATCGGCCGTGTCCTTTGAAGGGGACCATCCCGGCATTTGCCCGGAGTGATTTAGGAAAATCACGAAAAACCTAAATCTGAATGGCTTGAGGTGGATTTGAACCATCATCCTCCCGAATGCGAGTTCAGTGCGTTACCACTGCGCCACCTCGCTCGGTATATCGTATGTTTGCATGATTATTTGCTGCAGCTTCAGCGAGTTCTATTTGACCCAGAATAATTCCCTTTGAGGTATATTTGTTGATCAAGGCATGTTATATAAAATGAATGAAAAGTAAAAATTTCTTTACTCGAATGCGATGATCGACGTTATAAATTGATGATCAGTTTTCTCCCATACATTTTTGCACAACGGTACTGAATCATTGTCGCTAATTATTATTCAATAATCCAAGGAGTTTGAGTAATTATTTTTCCAAAACAAAGCAAGTTAACTCCCGACATTAGGTTACTATCCTTTATTATTTTCTTAGTAAAAGCAATTAAAAGTCTGTGTCCAGTAGTTTTTGCAACAAGCATTGACAGCGTTCTTTTCTGACGACTATATTGCATCCTGCAACTTCAGCTGTAGAGATATTTGCGCTAGACTGACGTAATTACAAGATGAAGTGAGTTATCAATTACCCACAGGAGCCATGAGTATTAATTATCGGGTTTTACTGTTATTTTGTACAAGTCAGATCTGTCTTTCACAGGAATAGGAATCAGTATCTCTCGTATTGCATAATTCTCGTCCAATTAACTTTACTTGTGCTTTCGTCATCAACTTATTTTTTATCCCTGCATTGTTGAGATCCGCTTGCTGTGATCACTTTACATTAGGCAGTAACACCATTACGTAGCACATGAATTACCTTACGTTGTAGAGGAAGACAGAACAGTAAGATAGATCAGTTTTAAAGTGGACATAAATATTTCGGTAAAGTTTTCTGTTCATACTGTTGTAAGAGAATTATGTTCAGACACCATTGTGGCGACAACTGTAAAGAGCACAGTTTTATGTTTTACGAATGGCAGGATCATTGTCAGAGCCTAAGCAACGTAATATTATCAGTACATCAGATCACACTGAATCAGATCACGAGCAAAACGTAATTATTTTACTCTAGACTATATTCACTTAACATTCGAACAACTCTGCTGATGCAAGTTTCAGTACGAAATAAATCGCAATTTGCGATTAGTTATAGCTTCACTGTACTAGGTTCAGATGGAATACCAAAGTGAAGCGAATGAAACTTTGTGCCCGGCCGGGATTCGAACCCGGAATCTCCTGCTTACTAGGCAGACGCGTTGACCACTCCGCCACCGAGGTCACAGTGACCAGCCCGACTGGAGAGGACTCTTCCCTGCACGTTTCCCGCCACACCCAAATCTCCATTCGCCACGCTGTCTCTTTCCTATTACCTATTTGTTCTGTAATTCTCGCAGCCACAATACTGTATTCCCCCTCTGCAATCGTGCTGGTCACTGTGTCCTCGGTGGCGGAGTGGTCAACGCGCCTGCCTAGTAAGCAGAAGATCCCGGGTTCGAATCCCGGCGGGGCACAAATTTTCATTCGCCACAGTGTGGTATTCCATCTAAACCTAGTACAGTGAACGCGTAACTGATCGCAAATTGCGATTTATTTCATTAAATGAACGCTGTAACGTCGTCAAAAATATATAAAAATTTCAATATACCACTATTAGTCACGGCATACAACTTCAGACAAACCACTTTCACAATACATTCGTGTCAAGTTGATTTCATTTCATGTCAAGTTTTCCCCTACCCGCAAATCACCATTACTAGGTTCAGACGTAATGGTTTCTTTAGTTAATACCATTTATTCCATTCCATTTCATTCTTGCAGTTAGAACTTGGATTCACTTAAGTGGAACAAAAGGTTTTCTTGCCGAAGTTCGGTTTGCCTTTGAGAAGTATTGTGTGAGAAGAATTTATAACTCAGTTCTTACCTGGCAGATCGCCAGGAGTGCAGCGTCGAACAAGAATGCAGCCGGGCGAATAGAACGTAGCTGTAGGAGAGCGGGGGCGACCGACCGGACTGGCAAACAGAGGGAGAGTGGGTGTGGTGGAGGGGGAGGGGAGGGGCTACTCTTGCTTGTTTCTGGACGAGCCGCCAGAATCTACTTTGCCTTTAGATGTAGCGAACGGACAACACGGGAGGGTGCGCCACGCCCTGAAACTTAATCTTCAGTCATAAGGCTGGTCCGGATAACGCTGTTTCCAAATGAGACCCGAGCAGAAGGAATGCAGACGTCAGGTCTACGTATCACACACACATACAAGGTGTCCCACTTTTATCCCCAAATATCTCTGGAACAAAAACAGATATTGAAAAACGGTATAGGTACAATTCCGATCGACATAAGGTTTCGTGCCACTTGTCAGTCTCGTAGTGTTGGTAGCACTGGCCTTCGTGTGGCGTTGTAGTGTAGCAGGTTTCTACAGCTCGTCCTGTCTTTTCCAAGAATACACCATTTTGTGCTACGAAGATATATATTTTTCATGTTAAGAGATATGTGAAGCTCCTCAGTCAACGCGCTCTTATAAATTTTCTAATTTACCCGTGCTTGCAAATTTTATATTATGCAATGTCTGGTACCACGAAGTATGTCTACATCTACATGGGATACTCTGCAAATCACATTTAAGTGCCTGGCAGAAGTTTCATCGAACCACCTTTATACTATTTTATCACCCATTCCGTTCTCGAATAGTGCGTGGGAAGAAAGAAAACCTGAATCTCTCCGTTCGAGCTTTGATTTCTCGCAGTTTATTCTCTGCAAATCACATTTAAGTGCCTGGCAGAAGTTTCATCGAACCACCTTTATACTATTTTATCACCCATTCCGTTCTCGAATAGTGCGTGGGAAGAAAGAAAACCTGAATCTCTCCGTTCGAGCTTTGATTTCTCGCAGTTTATTCTGATGTTAATTTCTACCTATGTACGTGGGAGTCAAGAATATATTTTCGCATTCGGAGGGGAATGTTGGCTAGTGGAATTTCGTAAGTACCCCACGGCGCAGCGATAAGCGCCGTTGTTGTAATGATTCCCATCCCAGATCCTGTATCATTTCCGTAACGCTGTCTCCTCTGTATCGTGACAACACGAAACGAGCTGCCCTTCTTTGGACTCTTTCGATGTCCTCCGTCAAACCCACCTGATAAGGAGCACTGGGCAGCAATACTCCAAAAAAGGACGGACAAGCGTAGTATATGCAGTTTCTTTAGTAGTTCTGTTGCATCTTTTAAGGGTTCTGCCAATAAAACGCACTCTCTGGTTTGACTATCCCACCACATTATCTATGAGTTCTTTCCAATTCTATGCGTTGGTGCCCGAGGGAAAAAGTGCTTTTTATGTTGAAGATGCCAGTGATCAAAATTTTACCAGGAAGTGATCACAATTGTACTTAGTATGGAACATAAACGATCGATTTTTAAAAATCCTGTCACCTTTTTGTGTTTAAACCAACATTTGTAACTGTTTAATATTTGTTACTTATTCATTAAACATCCAAAAACAAGTGCCACTGCTAAAATTATTTCTTTTCTCAATATATTTCCATTTACAATAACATTTGTCCGAAATTATCGAAATTGTACCACCTTACCCTATCCTTTTCATACGCAAGGTTGTAGGTGATGTGACATTAATGTAGAGAGGGACATTTTGCACCTCTGAAATCATTGACAGCCCCTGAAACAAGGTCAAATATTGTTGCTGGATGTCACAGAGTTCTTCTGGAGTTAGGGAAAAGCAATGGGGTAAAGTTAGTGTGGTTCCCTGGCCACTCAGGGAGCAGTGGCGACGAACAAGCCGATAGATTGTCCAGAACAGGAGCAAAGAAACCATTCGTAGAACCGGAAGCTATCCTAACAATCCCTAAGGCGATGATCAGACGACATCACTGGATCAGAATACACCATGCAGACTACTGGAATAACGTCTATAAAATAAAACATGACGAGGGAATAATGCCAAAGCCATGTTTTAACAGAAGCTCTGCAATCCTTTACATGAACTGGAAGGAGATCAAACTCATGGTTGGACTGATTACCGGCCATGGGAACTACAAAAAGCAGATACATACATTCGGTGACATAGAAGAAGTTTCTAAGTGTAGGGGGCAAGAAAACTACATCACATTTAATTTTACAATGCGCCGCATTGGAGAGCAAAAGATATATATATATATATATATATATATATATATATATATATATATATATATATATATGGGACAACTAGAGCTGATGAAATTGTATCAAAAAAAGAACTGGTGGCCGCGGTGGACTAGCCGAGTGGCCTAAGATGCTTTGCTGAAGAGCCCCATCGGAGATTCTAGCAGTCCTCCCTGGGGCATGGGCGAGTGTCTTGTCCTTACGGTTAGTTTTACTTAGTTTGAGTAATTTGTGAGCCTAGGGACTGATATCCAAAAGTTACGCCCCACAAAAAGAAAGCAAAACAATCGGTAAAGGGACTCATGGCACAATGAAGGACATTTGTTGGCTTTATTAGATACATAGGGAGCAAATATATTTTTTTTGAGCACCAACCTTAATAGGTAGACATGATCATCATAATAAAATAAGAGAAAGCAGATCAAAACAAGAAAGATGTAGGTGTTCCTCTTTCCCGCGAGAGAACGGAACTGTAGACAAATATCATAAAAGCATGCACTTCAGTGTGACTTGCAGAATATTTCTGTAGATACCGCAGTATACCCGCTTTTGTTGCGAGTAATGGCGAGTTGCACGAACGTTGTTTTGGCTTCCTGCTCAAATCAAGTATGATGAGACATTCCGAAAGGTAAACAAATATTTTTAACATCAGATATTATATGCAAGAAATTTTCTGAAGATATTTGTGTGGAGCATTGCTTTGTGAAATTTTGACGGTAACTAGTTCATATAGAAACAGGACATAAGCTTCTGAAATGTGTTGCTACAGACGAATGCTGCAGATAAAGTGGGTAGATCGTGTAAGTAATAGGGACTTACTGAACAGAAGTGTGGAGAATAAAAATTACTGTAATACCTTGACTAAAAGAAGGGGTCGAGTGGTAGGACACATTCATAGACATCAAGCAATAGTTTAGCATTGGAGGGAATTGTGTGGGGTAAAAATGGCAGAGGGAAACCTAGAGACAAATATAGTAAGTAGGTCCAAATAAATGTTTGTTGCTGTTCTTATGACGAGATGAAGAGGCTTGTTCAGGATAGAGTAGGATGATGAGTTGCATCAAACCAGTCTCCGGACTGAAGACAACAACAACAACAACAACAGCATTTTTTAATGGAGACACCATATAATTTATAGGCAATAAGCAAGAAAAATTACAAAAAGTCTGGCGTCGGAAGCATTGAAATGTCAGTTACAATCACAGAAAATGCTAGGCGATGTTGACGCTTGAAAAAAATGGTAAGTTCAGCTAGCGTAACGTCCCGAGACTACAGCGTGAACTTCGAGTTGCACGTAATCGTGCGCTATCTGCGTGCTTCATTTACTTCAAACGTCATATTCGCTTCGCAGTCTCTCGGGATGTAATTGACGTATTGCGATGCTGCCAACACCGTTCATTCTGGATATTTCATGCTATTCATTGCACAATAAATAACATAGTGTATCCATTTAAAAGAAAAAAAAAACAATAACAAATTTGTGTTGAATAGCTTTTGTTTACTTTTTCGTATGTCTCATGGTACTTACTTTCATAACATAAGCCACTGGGTATGAAAATGGTCGGGAAATCTTTACAAACATTAGAACATTAAGATTACCTGACATCGTCTGGTGTGGAGGCGATCAATTCGTTTTATAGTTTCCAAATGATAAGCCAAGCTCGCAAACTACCATATATATGACCAGATGATGGTGACATAGTGCACCGACACCGGTCGTCACTTAATAAATTGGTAGTTTGCAATCTTGGCTTATCATTTGGAAACTATAAATAAGAACATTTTTAGCTAACCACCGTAGACGAAAAGTTGTTTTGTACAAAATGGTCAGCAATCAGTCGTCAGATCTAGATTTCAATCACTGTGCGATCATTATCAGTTCTTAAAATAAACAGTGTTAAAACATATAAAACTTGCTGACAATTTTCTACAAATAAGTGTCGCAGTGGAATCTAGCCCTGATGAAAACGAGTTATTATTAACATTATAATCCTACCTCTCGGTATCCTTTGCTAAACGATTGATTTCCGTATTATATTTTCAATACCTACCAAAACTTATTTCGCACAGAAGCTCCGAAATATAGCCGCATTTTGAATGTTTATATGTTTGTATGATCCAGAAGCTTGACGGGGCTTGCAGTGGCGAAGCTGCTAAAACTACCTGAGAGTTTTGTGACTCTTCATGTTGGACTGTGGTATCAGTAAGAAGGAGTCCTAACACTCTCCGCTTCCACTAGAGTTGAACGGGCAGTAGCCGCGGTGACCTAGCGTTCCAAGGCGCCTATGTGCAGAGTACGCCACTGCTCACTGTCGAAGGTTCGAGTCCTCCCTCAGGCATGGGTGTATTTGTTGTCCTTAGTATAAGTTAGTTTAAATAGTTTGTAAGCCTATGAAGTGATGATTAAAATAGTTAAGTCCCACAGATTTAGATTTAAACAGCTGGTTCGGACTGTATACCCATTATATATCTATCTGATTATGCTGAAGCGATAGCTCCTTACTTAACAGCCATATACAGTCGCTCTCTCAAAGAAGGATCTGTACCAAAAGATTGTAAAGTTGCACAGTCACGCCTATCTTCAAGAAAGGCAGTAGGAGTAACCCACTAAACTACAACCCTATTTCATTCACGTTAATTTGCAGCAGAGTTTTGGAACATATCCTGTATTCAAATATTATTATCTCGAACAGAATGTTCTATTGACCCAAGGTCAACACGGATTTAGAAAATATCGTTCATGCGAAACACAAGTAGCTATTTACTCACAAGAAGCGATGAGTTATATCGACAAGGGTTCGCAAATGGATTCCGTATTTCTTAATTTCCAGAAGGCTTTTGACAACATACCTCACAAACGACTTTTCATGAAGTTGCGTGGTTACGTTATACAGCCCCAAATTTGCGACTGGACAGGGGATTTCCTGTAAGATAGACACAGTTAGTAATAATCGACTAAAACAGACTAAATAATCGACTAAAACAGAGGTGACACCGGGCGTTCCACAGGGTAGTGTTATTGGTCCTCTGCTGTTCCTTATTTACATAGACGATTTGGGAAAAAATCTAAGTAGCTCTCTTAGGTTGTTTGCAGCTGACGCCGTCATTTACCGTCTAGTAAAATCATCTGAAGATCAAAACAAACTGCAGAACGATCTGAATAAGATATCATTATGGTTTAAAAATTGGCAATTGAGTCTAAATAATGAGAAGTGTGAAGTCGTCAACATGAGTACGAAAAACGTTAAACGTTGTTTACAAGATAAATCAATCAAAAGTGAAGGCCGTAAAATCCACAAAATACCTAGGAATTACTATTACTTCAGACTTAAACTGGAAAGAACACATAGATAATGTCGTGGGAAAGGCGAACCAGAGACTGCGTTTTATTGGCTGAACCCTTAAAAAATGCAATAGAACTACTAAAGAAACTGCATACATTACGCTTGTCCGTTTTTTTTTTTGTTTTTTTTTTTTTTTTTTGGAGTATTACTGCCCAGTTTGTGATCCTTATCAGGTGGGTTTGACGGAGAACGTCGAAATAGTCGCCGCAGTGGAGTAGGCGAACGGTCTAAGGCGCCTCGTTGCAGAGTGCCTGGTTGCTCGCCGTCGGAGGTTCGAGTCCTCCCTGTGGCACAGGTGTGTGTGCTGTCCTTAGGTTAGTTTACCTATGTTTAAGTAGTTTGTAATCTACGGACTGATGACCACGCAGTTTGGTCCGACAGATTTACAAAAATTTGAACATTTCGAAAGGGTCCAAAGAAGGGCAGCCCTTTTTGTATTGTCACGATACAGGGGAGACATCGTTACGGAAATGATACAGGATCTGGGATGGGAATCATTACAAAAATGGCGAAACTCCAATCGCCAATGATCTCTTTCGAATGGGAATATATATTGTTGACTCTCACTTAAATAGGGAGAAGTGATCATCAGAGTAAAATACGAGAAATCAGAGCTCGAACGGAGAGATTAGGGTGTTCTTTCTTCCCGCGCGCTATGCTAGAATGTAATGGTAGATAAATAGTATAATGGTGGTTCGATGAACCCTCTGCCAGGCACTTAAATGAGATTTGCAGAGATGTAGATGTAGATGTATGCACAGTACAGTGCTATCACCTATATCACCGACTGACAATTTTTAAACCAACCACACATTTCTATCAGTAGCCAGTCGTGAGGACCTGAATGCAAGCAGGTCTTATTCGTCGGATGGCGGCCATGCAGCCTCAGTTCGTGATGGCACACAGCCGGTTTGCTGGCCGCTGTGTGGGGCCTACTGGAGCTTAGGGCTGGCGTGTCGTGTCAGCTGGAACTCCCCACCAAGGCCGCTCCCCCGTGGCGAGGGGCGGCCTCGCCGCTTAATTATCACCCCTCCCATACACAACTCACCCCCCTGCACAGCGGCCGCATCCCACGCGGTCGAGGGCTGTGGGGCTGGGGTCGCGCCGACACACGACCGCACCCCCGCGCATCGACAACTCGCGGATTAATTTCACTGGACACGGCCGCTCGTTTTTTTGCCCTCATCACCCGCATGGCTTCCCGCATGAAGTTTTTATCGTGCAACCATGAGCTGTTTCCGCCATAAAAAATTTAAAAAAAGGAAAATTAGGAAGTTCGGAGGAGGATTTTTTGGAGACTTGTAGACATTTCAGTAGTTTCTGCCTGTAGTTCAGGTACTTCACGACACATTTCTGCGGGTATAGATCGTTAGCAATATTCATAACAACTCCACTTCAAGGTTTAGGCACTAATGCTTGCTCCCTCTTTACTTTCACTGTCGTCCTGTTCTGGTTCTTCGAAATTCTACACTTGTGCTGATACTAATTTTTAATTGACTTCAGATATAGTAAACAGACAGCTTCTCGAATGAGCGTGAATTAGTACCCAAAGTTAACTAGGACCTCTGCAACAAAATTTATAATGACCGTTAACACCAGTCTTCAATATTCTTCTTACCAAATTTCCTCAAATTAATAAATGAATTAATTGAAGATTAGAATCCACAGCCAGGTTCGATAAGTTGGCAAACCATGAGAAAAATTTTAATTACAGTCGGTACCAAGGAGGTTATAATACAGGGAGGCGTCCTTACGCTAAAGAAATGAAGTCTGCCTCTGCCATATGGCTAAGTTTTGCAGAAGTATTCGTATTGTAGAGCTAATGTTATATGTCACTTAAAACAGCAATAAAACGTCCGAAGGTTTTGCGTGATGTACAACATCTTGAAAGAGTGCAAATTAGCCGTTGAAAATAAAGTTTTCAAATATATTATGATGAGTATTTGTTGCTATTTATTGAAGGAAGTATATTATTTGAAAGTACATGCTTTGCAGTGAATGTCATTTCAATGCATTAACAGTAAGAGGGTCGACTTAACGCATGGTTCTAACGGAGAAGTAGCTCTCCAAAACTGACCAAGATGGCGAACAGGCTTCAACTGACGTTTATGCTCGGCCTAGATAATGCCATCTCCCTTTATTCTAACCTCCTTGGTCGCTACGAGAGTTTTTGTTTATGCCACAGCTTGTCTATAACTGCTATCGGTATCACAGTATCAATAATCGTGCAACTTTTGTGATACATAACTTCCTTGTACGTCATTAAGACCACATTGAAAATTAACTTCAAAATGATCGTCATTTTGCGAAAAAAATTCCATTAAATAGCTTGAATAAATATTTAGAAATCTTGAAAGCACTTCGAAGACTTCTTGGTTTAACTTTTTATTGAAATATACATGACGTATAAAAGATCACATAGATCGGAAATAAACCAGTTCTAATCGAGACCAAATCTCTGTACCAACTAAACATCTTTCTTTTTCAATTTTATATGCATTGTTAATGTTAAAAAACTGTCAATCGCGGTCCGCAACAGCAGGAAATGTCTTCAGGTTCAGTGCGCCGACCTTCAGCTAATCAGCAATAGCGATCAGCATTTTCTCGCTGACGTCGGCGAAGAGCTCGTCACTGCCTACTGCTGGAGCACTGTCGTTACACATGAAACAAACAAAGGCGAATAAAATTAACACAAGTATATGTTCTCAAACATTAATAACATTCAAAACAATACATTTTTAATAAATCAGTGAATAACTACGAAATTAAGCTTTATGAGGAAAATAGCGGACGGTTAAATTCATGTCCCACTACATCCTCCTTCCTTAATCTCTTTGGCCATGACGTCCCTCATCTCTGTGCCTGTTTTCTACCTTCCTGTTTGTTCTCTTAGGCTTCTTCCAGTATTAGCTAGCTTAAAACACGACGTTTCTCTGGTATTTCTGCCGCTGTGGAGTAGCCGAGCGGTATAAAGCGTCTCGCTGCGGAGCGCGCGATTGCTCGCCGTGGAGGTTCGAGTCCTCCCTGGGGCATGGGTGTGTGTGTGTGTTTGTCCTTAGGTTAGTTTACCTAGTTTTAAGTAGTTTGTAAGCTACGAACTGATGACCACGCAGTTTGGTCCGATAGATTTACAAACATTTGAACATTTTTTCTGGTATTTATTTATTAGTACATTCACTTAGTCCATGTGCACCTACCTCCCCTCTCTGTTTGGCCCCACCTACCTCCTTCTATGTTTTAATGAGACTGACAAAAACAATTGGTTTTTGTATATATATCTTTCGTCGCTACACCTCCTACGTGCCTAGGAAATTTCACATCACATGACTGAATTATTCCTTTATCATGCTGTTTACTCCTACTCTTCACCCTCCTCCTCTTCGTCCTCCCTTCTTCTCTTTCTTCTCCTCTCTCTACCTCACTCTCCTCTCCTTCCTCTTCCTCCTTCTATTGTCCTCATCCACAATAAAGCATACACCTTTTACAAAAGTGAAATTAAATCATAAAGTTACTATATAAAATTATTTCTGCCCTTTATGAATATGGAGGTAACATAGGAGGAAGCTTGCAATTACACAGTGGATAGAGAACACATTCCTTCACTCACAGACACGTGCCTAATGCTAGCGACACATTACTCATGCAGCAACTCGTATTAGCAACAGCCAAACGAAGCGTCGGCGGTATATTGTCGAATTGACTATTACAAACACATTATGCACCAAACGAACTCATGTTCGGAGAGGCAAAGCATACTATTCTTAAGTACCACATGACATTCAACCACGGTAAATTACATAGAATTTAAAAAGAAATTAATTTAGAATAGGCAAGTAAAGCACATACGAGAATTCATATAGAAGAAAGCTATAAAAGTAAAATCATGGCTTAAGGCCGAAGTAACGACCGTTACGAAAGCACGTGGTGCAATCGGTCATACCCAGATAGGAAAGACCGAATCAAACCAAAAATCTGAGAAAAATTTAGAATACTCACAGATATAGACACGGCGTGAAAATGTTAGTTAAAATAGTAAGGAAATTCAAACATACTAAGTTTACACAAAGACTAAAAGCCACACACCTGAATTCTAACTTGAGAAAAACCGGACACAAAATCATCACCAGAATGAAAATGGAAATACCAAATTTACACTGAATTACTCGAGTTCTGTAAATTAATAAACACTCCTCCTCGAATAGCGAAAAAATTACTCAGGACAACTATCACTGAAAAACCAAGACAGCCTGATCATAAAGAAAGCAAAGTTCTAACAGCATGCCTTCCCCTCAGCATTATTCGACGAAGCGCTTAGTTCCACGGTCGCAGCAAGAGTGAAGCCTTAAGGCCACACCAAAACCTTCCCTACCACATACCGGATGTAGAACGCGCTAAAAACCCATACAGAGCGCGTTCAGAGCATGGTGTCTACCAACCCTCTCTACCTGAGGAAGATAATACCCTCTTCAATGGCTCCCGGAGAGGTCTCTTGTCACCTCCCAAGATTAGGTTAGCACCACACGGTCAACTCGCAGTCTTGCCAACTAAGCTTGTCTCTGGCCACCCAGCAGACGCCAGCGCAGGCGGCAAACGAAGATATGCGTTTATAATGAAACGAGTCCCTACAGCGCGAGGCGGCGACTGTAAGCCATTGCGAGGCAGTCAGTCAATATTAAAAGCAAACTTCCACATTCACATGAACACACAAGTTCAATCACACGGGTGGAAACATATATAAACATGGGACATTGATAATTAATAAACAGAATAAAAATAATTAACATACTAATAGACAATATTAATGGTGCAGAAACACTTTAGGTTAATGAATTACTCAAAAATGGAACACCACAACATATTCAGTGGACATGTTTCAATATAGACTTTTCATTTCCTTTTTTTTATAAAATAGAAAAATTTAGGACCTGCTCACTTTCAGCAACCTAATAATAAAGTCCACAAGTTGCCACTTGGCAGAATTTGTGATGATCACATTAACTAAACGTTACACAGGGGTAAACAAAATGATATGAAGACCTACTAGAGCCACAATATTTATTTACTGAAAGGAATTGGTCTACTATCGGCTTTGAGAACGTATTTATAAAGTGTCTTCATAGTTTCCAAAAGAATTTTATCCATTCCTCTGCCAAAATAACTATCACTTACTTCCATTTTGGTCTTCACTCTCTGCCCCAAATCTTGTCACAATGATTCAATGCGTCGAGACATAGTGTGTTTGCCGTCCAGGGTAGATGTATGGTAGTTTTCTGATGCTGTAGTAAGTACTCCTTTGTTTCCTTTGTTTTTGGGTGCATTACGTCTCTGGAATATGGCAGTGATTTTTAGCAGTTGTGAATCACAGTAAGACTTTCATTTTAGAGAATGGGCAGGTAGTCCTTTACAGTTATCCGATCAGTGAAGTTCATGACAGGAGCTATAATGCCCACATGATCACATAACATTCCCCCATGCTGGACTCTATGAATCATGCGTGTCATAACGCAAGTACCTTTGGAAGATCTTTTGGGTACATTGTTGGTAGGCAACAATGCAAACGGTGATTGATCGGACCACCCTACATATCTGCAGCTATCTACTGTTCAGGTTTTACGAAAGTGGCTTCCGTTATTAAAGTTTTACCAACCACAGACCTTTAATGAGTGACAAGTTGCAGATGTGATATTTTTTATGTAAATAGTATTACTCAAGTGTGTATTTAGTTTTGCACTCGTTTTTGTCGTGGTAGTTTAATGTTGTCTGACCAAAAGCGTCCTTCTTATTCATCGATCGTTGTGACTCATCTTCGTGTTTCGCTTACTGTTCCTCTTCGACAATAATGTATCTTCTTTTTGTGTACACTTCATTACAGTGGATACTGTCCATTGTGGAACGTGAAATGGCAGCAGTTTTTGTCACACACGAACTATGCACCATCCTTTGGAAGTCTGAGATATTACGCTTTTCACAGACCGCGTGGTAGTCGCAGAAGTGAACGTATAATATACTGCAACGTAGTAGCGTGCACGATTTCTCTACTCAAATTGTGCACTGCGGTCGCTCCTCACTCTTGTCACCTAATTTGCGTATAGGAGAAATAATTTACCCAGAATGTCAGTCTAAAATCTTTATTTAAAAATTTTAAATTCTGAGATACAAGGAATCAAATGGTATATAAAGTACTGAACAGCCAGCCCCTTCTATTACTCTCATTTATGACTTACATTCTGCCCTGTAAAATTATGCAAACAAAACAGATGAAGAGTATCGCCGTCAAGGGTTTAGAAATGTGTGTGTTGAATGCAAGTGTAGGTCACAAAAATTAGAATCACTGATGAGGGAAGAAGGTTCACAATAATTTATTCATCAATGTCGCCTG
Organism: Locusta migratoria; assembly: GCA_026315105.1. Classification (NCBI taxonomy): domain Eukaryota; kingdom Metazoa; phylum Arthropoda; class Insecta; order Orthoptera; family Acrididae; genus Locusta; species Locusta migratoria. The sequence continues at coordinate 166,948,278 of CM048747.1, read as the reverse complement.
CAGAATTCTACTCAGCAGTAAATATTTCATAATTTTAAGGTATTACCATTGTGTCGCAAGACTTAAGTTTTTTTTTTCTTTTTTGAGTGAAATGAAATGTAATTCTATTTAAAGCATAATTATGACCAACACGTCTTACGTAACATCTACACTAGAAACTCGAGACAAAATAACGATGTACAGTATAAATATTTCAACAAAAAGAACTTTGTTGCTTTGGAGACGGGCGAATACTGTTGTGCAGTAAACGAAGCCCGTCTAAGCGGAGATATGTATAATACACCCGCCCAGACGCCACATGTTCCGTTTCTACTAGGAGTTTGCGAAACCTCATTTCGAGGAACCAGAGATGCTTTAGAGGGATAGAGATAGCTTCATCTATTGAGGAAATCGATGCGATCTGTATCAAGTAATGAGGTCTGAGGGCGAAGTATTCGACACTTTTTGATACGCGGTCGATAATTTTTAAGGTATTATCCCATAGAACAAGAAGTTTATCGGCCTTGTGAAAGACGAGGCGAATGGGTCGCCAATTATGAAATTTACACGTTTAAATAAGAAATTCAATCCTTTAAGAAGGTTCATAAACGACTTCACTATTGGGAAATACAGTAGTTCAGATCAAACAAGTTCTCAAAGAATCTCTTAATGAAGTCAAAGTGTTTTCACTTCTCATTATTGACCATTGTAATTGCTTTTCTCATATGCTTCCTCTTCTTATCTCGCTGCGTCAGACTTGTTAGTAAAGCTTTGACAGATAGAATGCGCGATACAATCTATGTACGTGTAGAGTATAAGTGACTGGTAATAAGCGAAAGGAAAGAAGAACTGAATGTTTCTCTTGGGGATTGAAGGTCATGAAACGTAATGAAATATTGCATCGGTTACAGATAATCGCTGTCTAAGAGTGGCGGGTATTTTTAATATTCCTTCCTAGTGTGACAAGAATTACGTGCTAGAGTTCATCGCCCAGAGACCTTATGTTTGTTAACTGTAATGAACATGGTTTCCTGTGCTGTTGTGAAAGATTATCTATATTCGGCCGTAATGCCTGATGTACATATGAATATACAGTACTGCGCAGTAATCCGGTAGAAGAAATGGCCAGTACTTAGCACCAAGTGGGAGCTTTGTTTATGACGTATTAGAGGTCAGACGGTTACTGAATATTGTATACTCATTACTGTATATGTTGCCCTTACAATCACGCTCACCTACTACGCCCAATTGACCAGACGTGACTTAGTTGAAAATAGCGTTAGATACAAAAACAGTGATTGTACAACGAATACAAGAATAAACTGCCAAGACTTCCTCTCGCATCGCAGAACATCGTTTCCCAAATAGCACAGAAATAAAATTCTCTCAAACTAAGGCTACTAGCGTATGACTCAGATGGTATCCGCCTAGAATGACTCTAGCTTAAGTATACGACAAATAAAACACGACTTTCACATTTCTACTTTCATTGCAATACTTCCTTATATGTCACCAAAACCTGAAGCCCGTCTCAATGCACAGTAAAAATAAATGAATTGTTAATTTAAAAAAAAAAAAAATATTTTCAATTCTTGTACGGGTGCATGAAGTCTGGATGAAAAATGTTAATGATAGTTGGCGCCAGCTTTGAGGAAGCTATACGCTGTACTGCGTGACATTCAAGAATGTTCAACAATAACTGGTTACTGTGCAACACGAATTAAATGAAAAAATATTAATAACTAAATACGTAGTATTTTTTTCACAGTATTATTTATTTGATTGTTATTAGCAGCTTTCGTCTGCCTAGGCCACCGTCAGATAACTTCATACTAAACAAATAGTCCACACCTAACATTGAGGTTACATATACAATGATGGTTTTTCAAAGATATGTGAACAGCAATTTAATTATGACTATGAATCGATACTACGTAACAAACGTACTCCTACAAAACCAATGGGACTGATGACCAAGTAGTTTAGTCCCCTCTAAACAACAAAACCAATTGATTTAAATAAACATATCTTGGGCTACAATTGTATTAAAATATTAAAACTGTGTAGTTGTATAAGAAAGTATTGTCAGCAGGTGATGGTAGAAACAAAATGTGGGTTTATTATGAATAAATATCAATACCACGAACGTGCATAATAATAATAATAAAATAATAAAGAAAAAACACAAATAGGATCCGATGGGTACATCTTACATCACTTAAGGTTACAAATATTATAAATGTCCAGGTGAGCGATGGATGATTGTACAAACAAACTGTAAATTATGGCAAGGAGGAGAAAGGTATATGGAGTATTGGTATGGAACGCATATGACAAAATTATTTGCACACAGTGAGAACAATAGGCCTATTAATAAGTTGACATTATTTTAGTAAAGGTGAATAATTTAATTGCGTATGGTCATTAAGCACTAGGTCAGGATTGTTGGACTGGTGTTTGTTAATGGCCAGAATTTCCAACAATGTGAGTTTTCTATCCTTTTCCCTTTGTGGAGAACATCACATTTAGTATCATAGGAATGGCATTCATTCAAAACATGGTCAGCAATAGCGGAATCTTTCTTTTTCAATCTCCAGCTCCTTTAGTGCTCAGATAGTCTAGTGGATACAGCCCTACCTGACTGGCCTACATATAGTTTGCCACAAAGGTTACATTATTTAGCTTTTCATATGTCTTTCTTCCTTCAAGCACCGACGGAATATTCCATAAACATAAAAAAATATGTTGCATCCATTGGAAAAAAGAGAACCAGCCCAAACAATTTCATGACAGACATAGCATTCAGGAGAGCAGTGGCAAAGTTTCTAGAGCTTTGGATTTTATCCAACGTTGAAAAACTACCTTCAGTTTTTTATCCAGTGGATGATCTACGTTTAAGTAATATCCTCCCAATGAAAGGTCGCAACGGATAGATCACTTAGATTACGGTAGTAGTTTCAGGAATTGTCGTTGTTGGATTTGGGAAGGGACTAAACTACAACGGTTATCAGTCCCTCAGGAATTGTTGCCAATAGTGTAATGTAACCGAACAGTAATTTATCTGAAGTACGTGTCCGAACGCCTGCGGAGTAGGCAAACGGAACAATACAATCGACACGCGGATAGCCTGCGCTAGGGGAAACAGGCTCTCCATTCACGCCTCGCAAGTATCATTATATCAACACTAACATACTACGATTTATTTGATAATCAGATAATGCACATGAACGAGTAAATCAGAGTGGCGTATTAATTTTCGGTAAAAGAATAAGTGATGATCTCTTGAATCGGAATACTGACTTAATGCTTTTCTCACCTGTCCTCTCTATCCTAACAATTGCACATCCGGTCATTACTGGCACTTATGGATGTCGCATTAAAAGGAGTGCTTTAATATTGTGAGCACGGTTGCAAATACGATTCTACATAAGGTGTATGTCTGAAGGAACTTGCTCCCATTTTAGCAGCAGTGCACTGTAATCCGTCTTTAGCGTTACTAATGGCCAGGAAAGAACACAGGTCATTTTCAGTTTCATCGAACAGATAGTCTGTACCTCCGACGTCGCGGTCTGACGTACGCTCGTATTTTAAATGCTTTGACGGAAATGCAGAACTCTGCCGAAAGCCAGCTTGGTCGAAGGAGAGAGCGTACACTCGTGTCTACTGGTTTCGAGGTCTCGTTTACGAACAGAGAGGGCTACGTTCGACACGATCCTTATCTCCAGAAATGTCATAATACGCGAGAATTATGATGCAAAACGTGTTTGCTTTTGACAGACATTATACAGAACTTCAAATAATGCCGCTATTGAAAAAAAAAAAAAAAAACGTTTTTGTAGGATTCTTTAACTAAGCTTATTTTAACTAACAACAATGATGCGGGAATAATTCATTGTTGAGAACCTCTTTTCGGATGCACGCCGAATTACTGACAGGCCGGAGTAGCGAGTTTGTAGTGTATCGCAATCCACATATCCTTGTACCTGCTTACTGTTCTCGCCTCTTGGTCCCTTTGTGCGATTTTTAACAGCTACACTTCCCTCCAGCACTAGACTGAACGATTCCTTGATGTCTCAGAATGTGTCACGTACATCGTTTGCTTATTTTGTGAAATGATGCCACAAGGTCCATTTCTCCTCATTCCTGCTCAGGACTTACTCAGTAGGTACGCCATCTTCTCATCCTGTATGTTGTTTTCGTCTTTAGGAACACACTTCAAAAGCTCCTAACCTTCTATTGTCTGTACTGCTTACAGGAAAGTTTCACTTCCACTTACATTTATATTTCATGTTAGTAAATATCTGTTCTCTCTCGTGATCTACATCTACGTGGCTACTCTGCAAGTCATATTGAAGTGCATAGCAGAGGGTTCATCGAATCACTTTTACGATCTTTCTCTATAGTTCCATTCTCTAATAGGTCTAGCGAAAAAGGAACACCTAAATCTTTCTGTCTTCGGTAGTTTACCCCCGCTTTGGAATAGGCAAACTGGTAACCGTAACTGGGAGACGGAACCTCATGATCGCTATGCCACAAGTCGTAAATTTTATTAATAGTCTGCTCTCCCGGATTTCCAATCCTGTTGTTACCTTCGGTTGTCGTCTTTCATAACAATTTTTGTCGCTTCTTCTGGCAAAAAACATAGCAAAGCCAGTGTGTGCCCGTTTTCTGGGTGTAAGGCTACAGGGCTCCAACACTTCCTTTCGATACTCCATTGCCCTTGCTTTCCCAAGAACAGCCGCATTTCACATGTCTGTATGCCACTCTGAACCACCTTATTTGGGCAGGTCACTAACGCTTCTCTTTGTCATCCCCTTACGTCCTCCAATGGCCATAGAAGCTATGCTTCCCCCTTGTTTTATAATTACTAATAGCTATATGTTTGCACCTTACCCATTATGACATTCCCCCTTATTACCATCTTAATATGCCGCTTGGGCCGCCTGACTCCCCATCCCTATTCTTCTGTTAAACTTCAGAAGCTTAACACACGCTAATCTCCTGACAAAGGGAGAAAAATGAAAAGGTAAACAAAACTACCAAGATATACGATACGAAACACAATAAAATTAATAAAATAATTTTTCGAAATAAACCAGTGATAAAATAGGCCCTAGGTGCACGACATGACCTTTTATAAATAATCTAAAAATTTGATATTATTCATTAATGCATGAAGTGTCATATCGTTACTGGCTGATCCTCTTTTGACCCTCTTCTAGACTTTAAAATTAGATGGCGATATTACATGATTTCTTATGTGTGACGTTTTTGTAGAAGAGGACGTTTATGCAGGACCGATAAATCAATTCTAGCGTTTGAAAATGTTGTAGGCAATGCCAAATAACTCAGTTGAATAAAGTTTATTCGAACGCAAGTACTGATTCGAGGTGGTCCTACACAAAACTGTAAGATGATGTACTAATTTTGACTGCAGATAGTTTAATATGTACCTTTTTAATATGAAAACATCAGTCATGTTTGAAGAAATGAAATACTTTAGCTCATCATTTCGCTGTCTTTCCGAAAGGAAAAAATATGTTTTCGCAAACTGATTATGTACAGTTCTGTTCCATTTCGGAACTGTCAACCGGCAATGAATTGAAAAAATAAAAATATACAGACCACAATAAATCTTACAATACCGTAATTAGTAAATGTAAAATGCTAATAACAAAATGTCAAAAGTAATGTAATATGGGTAAGGACTGTTTTATTTATTTATTTATTTTTATTTATTGTCGAGTGTATTTAAATACTCCTTTTCAGAATGGATATGTGGTGGATAATTCATCTGTTAGGTACGACATCTGTATTTCATGTAAGACGGAATAACATGCAAACAATAAATGTAACCATTACAACGAGCAGTATTACATCTAACTTAGCCAGTCCAAATTCGGATCCAAAAGGGTGATGGAAAAAGTGTTCTTTATTTCATCGCGTTTGCTCTCGTCCCGTGTGTCCGCTCAACCAATGCATTATTTCCGTGAACAGCAGCTCGCCGGGGCGAACGCTATCGTACCACAAGAGGCCACACAGCATGGCATTAGTCGTCATTGAAGGGTGAAAAAGGTAGGACCTCCTACTGCTCACAGTCTAACAACGAGGTTTAATCACTAGTTAGGATGCGAACGGTTTCTCCAAAGAGCCGCCCGATTTTGATGTTTGTTTGCACTCTACGTGTATACATTAACGACGATCTACAACTGTCGATAGCTTGAAATTCTGTAATAAGGGAGGAATCCGGTTTGGAGTCTTCGTTGAGTACTAATTTTCATATTTCTCTGTTGATGCCACACCAACAACTTTCTGAGATGACGCTAAATTTTACAAGTAAGGGATTAGCAATGTAAGAAAATTGCCTGTTGGAGGTCGTCAAAAAATCTCAAAATTCAGAATGCGTAATAATATACTCTAGTAATAATAATTTCATTATTGATTGTTGCAGCAAATCACAACTAATGGGTCGCAACAACACTTTCGCAGTGACAGTTAAAATTTTGAATAAATAAAAAATGATATTAATTAAGTTAAAACAGTCACTGTGGTAATTAATTAAGCTTGGCCCTATCTGACTTAGCATTGACTACAGCCTCCAATTAGCACCTCTTACGATTCTTCGACAGCACAACTTCACTAATAACTGTGTCAGAATTCATGTAATGGTGATGGCGTGTTCGTGTTATAATCAAAATCGTGATAGCTGATAGACTCTGATTGCAATGATAATAGCTCGGTACTGTGAAACCCCGTGGTGCAATGAGCTTCACAAATACTACAGTCAAAGTTCCCAATAATTTTGATATTATTGTTTAAAACATTCAAGATCCTTATAAAACTTTACGTGAACTATTTTTGGTTAATTGGTTCCAGGGCCTGGGTAGCGTACGCGTGTAACTGGCTGAGCAGAGTTTGGCATTTAACGTATTTCAAAAAAAAAAAAAAATTACTTCCGTCAAGTCTGGTTAATCAACTATAATACTTTGACTACTGTTAGCCTGGTTACTTTCTACATAAATGAAACCAACTTTACTTTACGTGTAAATTCTCTTGCAAGTTAAAAGCTTTGGCATAATAATTGATTGCAAAACTTAGAATAGCACTGCACATTAATTACTAGTCTCTGTGGATGTAACACGTTTAGCAACTCTTTAACTCGTCTAGCAATTTCTTTAAAATTGATCGTAATTACTTTGAAAAATGATTGAACTTGTTAGTTAATGTACAAGCTTGCCTAATCAACATAATCTAATAATGGTGATAATGGGGTGACTACAAATACTTACAAAATTAAGACTGGTTTCAAAATAAGTCATGTATAATTGAACCAAAATTCTGATTGGGTTGACACTACATTTACATGCATACAAAATAAAATGTTACAAAAGTACTCATTCGTTTTCGTCGTCTTCGTCGTGAAGTCCATACAAGACAGATATGATTACAATAGATACTCTTACTGCTTGTTCAAAAATATTTTTATCGACAACTCTTTGTTCAGCTCGTCTGGCTGAAATCTCCATGCATTGATATCACCTCGATACATCTTCTAATCTCCGTAATTACAACAACGATCACACTCGGTGACAATAGGCTTGATAACCAAACAATTACTTTTCTTGCACACGTGAAAAAACTTTACTCTGATCACTTTCGAGTATAAATAAACTTATCTCGCACTTCTTTCAATACATTAAACAGTACGCCTCTCAGGCTTATTGCAATTGCATTAAACTCGTGCCACACTGCGCCTACCGTGCCTCTGCACCATCAACAAAACATTTATGCGTTTACTTTGGCGAGTCCGGTCCGCGACTGCTTCAGCAGCGCGACACTCACAGCTACTACTTCTGTACCAAAGACATTCTTTACAACAGGTTCAACATTTTCTCTGGCATAAGATCGTCCGTGGCAAAAGAACGTCCGTGCATTCATGTGGGTTTACACATACAGTATATGTTTACACTAAATGATTTAATATAGAAAATGACGTTACATAAGAAATATATCTAGCATACAAGAAATGAAAAATACGTGAAATGAACAAATTTAAGACAATATATACATTACGTTAAATCAAACTGTAAGATACAGCGACAGGTGTACTCTTACAGCAATTGCGATTATGAATCAGCATCAGCAGCACGATTTAATGGTGACGTATGAAAATTTGTGTCGGACCGGGACACGAACCCCAGATATCCCGCATTAAGCGCACGCCTGTCGGACAGTCTGAATTGCTTACATCTTCAACCCTTTCAGCCATGGCGTACTAAATAAAGCACATCACTTTTACACATCCTTATTTCTTCCTGAAACAGTGTGAAACACTTGAGCTCTAGTGTTTTAATATAACGCCATTTACACTTGAAATTCAGCCGCTGCCATTTAGTGTGTATTACCTACACTGTACTATGGTAGAAGTCGAGATGGTGGTCAGACATGTAGCTGCCCCTGGTAAGCATATTGTTTGTATCTCTACAGACGTATATGTACTTTCCATTGACAATATTAATGCTCATAAATACAAATTAAATAGTTATATGAAGCTATGACAACACGGAAAAAGTGCTTATGTGTAACGATTTACTCAATTTAAACCCTGGTTTGCTATTTATAACATGCACCATAATTTCTAACTAATTCGTTTTTTTTTTTTTTTCTTTTCTTTTGTTTTTTTGTACATTTCATTAATGGGTTATGTTTAAAAAACATCTTTTTTCTGCTGACAGTCACTTTTTTATTATTTATTTATACTTTGTACGACGCCTTTCGGGATATGAACCCCATTATCAAGTGCGTTTTCTTGCATGCTATGACATTATCTTTTATTGTTCCCTATGTGTGAGGTGCGACAATTGCACCCAGTGACATTTGCACCCAACCCCAAATCTGCGACATTTGCACCCAGCCTGACCTGTTAAGTACGTCACGACCTACCTGCAGCCAGTACCCTCGCTAATCCGCCCCTGTGCCCGCGGTAGTGCCACGCCGCCCAGTCCTCGCACACCGGAAACGCTCTCTCGACACAGTCTGCCTGCAGTCCCGAGGTCCTTGTCCACCTCAGCGGATAACAGCTGTCAGTACGATTCTGAAGGTCGTACGTTCGGTTCATGCAGCTTGTGTGTTTGTGAGCATATAGGTTCGATATGGAGACATCAACGACCAACAAGAGTAAGCCATGTGGCCACTATGAAGGCTACTCTTACATCGTAAAAAGAACCGAAGCAGACAAAACAGTGATTTGATGCTATTCAAATCATAAAACAAGCACTACCCAGGAAGCCTTGAGACAAAGGACTGGTTGGTGCTCAGTGCAAACGAGCATCAGTGTGGAGCACTCAGAAGTACAAAAGACTATCAGACGAAGAAGAGATCATGAGAAGAATAAGATTCGATTGCAAAAATATACACCGAAAAGTTGGGTGACTTGCACAATCGAAGATATGATATTGTGACTGAAATGCCCCAACAGCAGGCAGCGAAGAGGACATCATACCACCACCGGGCCAAAATTCACACAAATAAGAACCAGAAACGAAAGATGAAATTGATCTTTCGGAAGCGTTATTAACAATGAATGATGGTTCCAATTTTCTTTTAAGTGACGACAACTTAGTCCAGTCAATATGTATTTTTGCCAGGAAACTTTTGGGGTAGTTTTGATTTCTTCAATTCCGTGTGCTTTTTTGGGGGTGTTGAATCCGAATCTGGCATTTCCCAACAAACTTTCGTGACGCAACGCTGAACAATATGCAATAATTCGAAAAAATAGCATTTTTCGAACTTTCACAAATGACCTCCAAGTACAAAATTGAAGTTCATAAAATTTCCTGCTGATTTCATTTTTTATGTTTTCCTGTCGGACGAGCCGTTTCGACTTAAGCGCTAATTGAAAATTGGCGTATTTTGGCTGTCTCCGCTAAAATCCACTTTTTCCACTCAAGAAGTCTAATTCATTATTAGAAGCTAAAATTTAGTGAATTCCTACAAGTTCCAAGTCGTATAGAAGGTAGACTGGTATCGACTGTTTCTCCCAGTTGTCTATGCACACCTTCTTTGGATCATACACCCTGCTCATTCGCAGTTCATGTCATATATTCTGTAAATATGAAAGAATAACTGCACGATCAGAAGTGACGTCTGTTCTTTCGGAACAGACGCCACTATATATGCCGGAGATGGGCATGATCCTTTCGTTAGAGGGGAGGGATGGACAAGTTTGGAGCTCTTACTCTAACGTAATTAGTTTAAAAAACTACGAGTTTGAGTACTGTAGGCAAGGTAAGTCTGGGCATTTGACGGGAGGCGTGCTTAGGTAGACCTTGCAGGTGCGCTGATCATTGTGTCCACAGTGGTGTAGTGGTCAGCTTAAATGCCTAAAAAGCAGGAGACCAAGGTTCGAGTCCCAGCTGGGTACACATTTTCAGCTGTGGCCACTCGCAGTTGATGTTATATATTCTGTGAATACCTCTGTTAATTTTTTTTTTTTTTTTTTTTTGTAACGTAACCACACATTCGAAAATTGTCACTTATTCGGAAATAAACACCCAAATATTTGTTTCTTCCATAGTTTTCTAATCATAACATGCGATACTGTACAACATTCTTTTAACATACAGTAAAAAGGCTTAGAACCAGCATTTCGACTTTTATCTCGGATACATCGGCGATATATCAGCTGTATATCGTTGTTCAAACCATCAATATTTTTGGGCAAAACATCTGTGTTTTCAGAACATCGATGTATTGGTTGTATCCCTAGTCACCAGTCTTCTGATTGCTTTGATGTGACCTGTCACCAACTCCTTAGCCAACCGCTTAATTTCAGAGTAGCATTGCAACCTACATCCTCAATTATTTGCTTGATGTATTCCAATCTGTTATTCCCCTAGTGATGTAAAATGCGTCGACATTTCCAAGTTGGGGCAAATGCTCGGAATAAATGCCTGGGCAAATGCCCAAAATTCATAAATACCCAGGCATTTATGGGTGTAAAAGATAAACAAATAAAAAAATAATAAATAAATAAATAAATTACGAGATTTTTGTACCATTCTCTAACTACATCTTAAATGCATCAATTCTCTTCTGTTCTCATTTCCCAGCAGTCCAAGTATCGCAAACAATGTTGTGCTGCAAACGTATGTACTCAGAAATTTCTGCCACAAGTCCAGGGCGATGTTTGACAGCAGTAGATTTCTCTTTCCCATGTATGCCCTCTTTTCTTGTGTGAGTCTACTTTTTATGTCCCTCTTGCTTCTTTCGTCGTGAGGTAGTTTACTGCAAAGATAGCAGAATTCCTTGTCTTCGTGTACATTGTGATCACCGATTCGGATGTTATTTTCTCGCTACTTTTATTTCTGTTACTTCTCATGACCTTCGTCTTTCTTTAGTTTACCTTAAGTGCTCATTAGTCTTTTCATTCTATTCAACAGGCCCAGTAATTTTCCTTCACTTTCACAGACGATAGCAATATCATCTGCAAATTTTATCATTGATATCCTTTTACCCAGAACTTTTATCAGAGCCTTGAACCTCTTCTTTATTTCCTACATTATATCTTCATTGCGCAAGCTGATGGCGACAGTTCACTACCTTTTCTTACCCCCTTTTTAATCTGAGCATGTTCTTGATTTTCGACGCTTATTGTATCCACTTGGTTCTTACACAAACTGTGTATTACCCGCCTTTCCCTACAGCTTACTCATATTTTTCTCAGAATTGCGAACATCATGCAGACCTTACATTATCGAAGGCCATTTCCAGGTCACAAATTTTATGATTATGTCTTGGTTCTTCTTTAGTCTGGCTTCCATTATAAATTGTAGCAATCCAATTGCGGCCACACATTGCAGTACAGTGCGGCCCGTGTCAATGCGACCTCACAGCCCTCGGCTCTTCTACCTGCCGGGCAGAGATCGGACCGGGAGATTAGCCGACCGCCCCTCGACCAGAACTGGGTGCTAATGTCACTGGGTGCTTTTGTCACTGGGTGCTTTTATCAGGACACCGTTTCTGTCGTCTTTACTGAAATGTAAAAACAGGTGCAATTTTATTTTATGTTGGTTTATAAAACCAGTTTGTGGCAAAATTTTGATGAGTCTCTACTTACGATTTCCTTAAGTTCCCTTTGCACAGAAGCTCACTCAAATTACACATCGTAAATAACATTTTGTACACAGCACACATTTTATATACAATAAAATATAAACAGCTGCAAAGATGATTGTAATATGTAGTCAACAGAGATAATGGCTTCATATGTCGTCCACAGAGTTTGGTAAAAATTTACATATATACATGCATATATATTTACATTGGTATAAAATTTTATGTAGGCGTAACACTACTTTATTTAGGAAATAGTGTCAAAACATCTGAAAAAAGGTTTTTGGTATAATTTTACGTAATTTTTACATGACACTATTTAATAATACTGTCAAAACACCTGAAAAAATTCACTGATTCACCCTCCAGGTTTTTTTGTATTATTATTATTATTTTTTTTTTATTTTTTTTTTTTTTTTTTAGAGTGCATATACCTCCAGTTCTTCTAGCATATCCATTTTGGAGCATTTTGACACTTTTTTCTATTTTACCAAAAGGGTATCCTGTGTTGTATATCTGTGTGACTATAGCTGATGTGTCTTTGTTGTGTGTCTGCTGGTACCATAGCAGACGAGACTCTATAATTACGCTATATCAGAATGAAGGTACTTAAGGACTTGCAACAAACTTTAAACATAATTTAAAAATTTTGCTAAATTTTTTCTCGCTGACAACCATAGCAAAATGATGAAGGGAAGAGGTTCCTCGCTTACTAGTTTTCCGCTGTTTGTGGAGTAAAACTACGGCGTTCGGTATGACGTTACAAATTATAATTTTTACACTACCAGTTGTAGTCGCAGGAAATTTTACGAACAGTATACACGCATATAGTTGAGTGGATCTTCTAAATTGTATCACAGTACGACATGTTGTTCATGGGATATAAACAGTAACTTTCGTGGAAAATCGCCTCATGACGCACAAAGTTTTAATCTATTACTTCTTTACTACTAATTGTATTCGCAAGAGATTTTATAAATATACAAATGAATATATACCTGAAAAATGGCAGGAATAAATAAATAAATACCCGGGCAACTCTGGGTTTCAGCGAGTCTTTATATATAAAGCAGAGTGTCCGTGTGTTTGTGTATACAAATCTACCGTTTTCTTTTAATTTTTATGGAATTTTGCACACGTAAGCTTCAATCCACGAGGACGGTCGCCGTAAGTGTTAGGATCACGTACAACACATTGTTCACGAGTTATGACGTCATAAATAATGCGTCAAACGCCAGTGTTGTCATTTCCACCTAAACCACTGGACCTATTTCAAACAAATTTAGTGCACATATTATTTACCGTGAAGTAACAGTTGCTGTCGGGGTAAGAACCACATATGATACATGGTTCAAGAGATACAACGTCATAAAGAATATAGTTGCAAGAAACAGTCACATAACGCCATACCTGCATGAGAATGATAGTACTTAGCGAATTGAAACAAACTTCAAACATAATTTCAAACCTTTATTGAACATTTTCTCCCAGACAACCATAGAAAAATTATGAAAGGAAGAAAGTTTCTCGCTTCCTACTTTTCCGCTGTTCATGGACTAAAACTACGGCATTCGGTATGACGTTACAATTTATAAATTCTACACTACAGATTGTAGCCGCAGGAAATTTTACAGACAGTATAAACACATATAGCTGAATGTACCTTCTAAGTTGTTTCACAGTACGACACGTTGATGAGATATGAGCACATAAACAGTAACGTTCATAGAAAACCGCCCTATGACGCACCAAGTTTTAATCTATTACTTCTTTACTAATAATTGTATTCGCAACGGATTTACAGACATACAGCACTTATACAAAAAATATATACCTGAAAATTGTACAATTGTTCAACAGATAAATCAATAAAAATGAGATCGTGTGAATTTTATATGCCATCTATATTTGTATTGCTATCTTTCTTTGTTTGGATACTGCAGGAATAGTTTTGTGCATTATGCAAGACAGCCTAGTTTCTTATATATTATACGTTAAATATAACATGATTTTAGAAAAAAGGAGATGGACAGAGGGAGAAGGGATAGAAAAAGTACTAACTCAATGTAAGAATAAATAAATAAATGACATTGCCGGGTATTTAGCTAGTCTTAATATAGAAAAATAAATAAATAAAAACGAAGTGGCGATTTTTCTGTAGTTTTGTGTAGTAACTCTGTAGTCAGATCACCCCCATGTAATAATGATAAGCTACGTGCTTCTGCTCCTAGTACCAGTACTAGGTATCTACGTATTGTTTTTGTATGTAAGTGCAATTTTCACCTTTCGCTTTTAATATTCAGATAACATAAGTTAAATAACTTTACCTCCGTGCTCCGTGATTTACGACGTGACTTCCCTTGTGTTTGACGTTACTATTAAGTGACAAAGTCTTAAAATGAATTACTTACACTACTTTGAATCACTCTTGGAATAATTTACTCAATCTCTTCGTATAAATAGATTAATAGTTCTTTATTCTTCCGGAGAACCTGCGTATCTCCAATTGTTGAATTATAAATACTGCATAGGTTCTACACTTTTATCTTGTCCTGTTTTTAATATAAGTTTATAGAAGAAAACTTTTCTTTTAGGTGTGCTCACGAAAATAAATACGCAGTTTAATAACATGTAGATACCGGCGCCCTGATATTGAATGTTCGTTATTAAGTCTTCTTTTTAATTCAAACCTCCAGCATGATCGGAATTCGATGGACGATTTGCAAACAGCTGCAACGCAGGCATGAATATTCCTGGCATAGCTGATGAGACCTTTATTCGATATGATGGAAATTGGAACTAGCCTCGCAGTTCACCTCTATCGTATTTGGCTGATGCACTGAAAGCCTGAACATCAACGGTAACAAGTTAACAATATTACAAAAACAGTACTACATACATCTGTTTTCCTTTTTCAATGATGTCTTTACTCATCATGAACTTGACTGCAGTCCATCTAAATTTCTCTCTTCCGTTTGTATTAATCACTATTTTTACGCCTTCCAGTACCATCGAATAATTATTTATATAATTCTCAGGTTTTTGTTTGATATTAGATATTTTATTTTATTTAACTGTTTATTCCTCAGATGAAATTTAGAATTCCTTAATTTCGTAACAGATATTCTACAAACTTATTACTTCTGCTGATAAGGATTTATCTTTATTTACTTGCCGTGTGTATAATTTCAAGTACCTCTTCATTTTGTCATTTAAAATTTTTCTGTCCACACAATTTATTTGGTTGCATCGCATTTCAGTTTACTGTAATTTAATTTCGCCCGGATGTATAATGGCCTACGTTCACTTGCAAGAAGTTAACCAAATTATACGCAATTATAAATTCGGGAAGACGAGTGAACAGCATCTCTTCATTTCAAATTATACATCAGCAAATACAAAAATTCTGTCAGTATTTTTTACACGACAAAAAAAATGAAATTGGACAGCGCATTAGTAAAAAATTCAAACGGAATTAAAACTTAGTTAATTAAGTCATTTATACACCAAAATAACTACTTCAATTTCACACACGCACACACTTTTTCAAAAAACCGTGACGATACTTTTCTTGCCTCAGGATTAAGAAATATACTTCCATACCCAACCTCCTCACACAGGTAAATACTTCACAAACAGTACTAAAATTATTTCATTATGCTCCTCTTACTCAAGGTTGTATGTTTCCATTAAGAGTGACCTTTACTTGTCTGAACCCTTCAAGATTCCTTGCTCACGATAACACGGACATCTTTCATTTGGTTACCCAGTTTAGGCTAGTAGACGTAATTACACAAGCATCTTTTATGTACTTACAGGTCATAGGATTTATTGTATAGAAAACTTTCTTGCACTACGTGTCATTACAACACTGAACTGCAACGTAAATGCTGCTAAGTAGTGCATTACCTCCGGTACCATGTCGATGCATTATGATTCAGACGGAGAAGTATGAGTTTTATTGCCGTATTTCTTCGTGTGGAGTGAGGAGTACTGTAATATTGCGTTTTCTTTCTTTCGATTAGGTGTTGGAGCAGTAGTTACTGTTCGTAGCCGCTACTGAAGTTCACTAACGGTACAATAATACAGGAAAATAATTTGGTGGATCTGACACATTTAGGTAACTTTATAGATAGAAGACTCAAAAAAGGAGCCGGAAACTGACTTTAAAGTTAAGCGGCAGTAGTAATTTGGAATGAAAGCAACACCTGAGCACAATCCAGTGTCAGCTGTCACCAGTACCACATCGTAAACAGCGCTAAGTATCTTAATTTAATTTGTGTCAAATTTAATTTGCCAGTCTAATTCATTTTCGTTAGTACTTCTGTTTTAAGAGGTATATTGCCGCGTACTTGCAGATTTCGTTTGTACTACTCTTCTAATAGTTTATTCTATCGTATTTGATAAATACCGTTGTGTTTAGTCTCGTCTTTGACTGGTGTATTTCAAAACAAGTCAGAGACCGTTACTAAAGCTCGTTGTCAGTCAGTCCAGTGCCAGCTGCCACCAGTGCCACATCGTAAACAGCGCTATGCTTATATTCCCGCGCGTTTGATAACGATGTATTCCACAGCTATTATTGTTTATTTTGATAACTGCCGGACTCAGTTTTGTTGTTTTGACAGTGTACTTACCACTGACCACAGTTAAGTCAGCAGCCAGCCGCTTTTATTAGAGTACTAGGCTTCTTAAAAGTTGATTATTTAGTTTTCTACTTTCTGCAGTTAATTGTATCGATAGGATGGATAGGATGTGTGCCTGCTGTGTGCGGACGCAGGAGGAGTTGGCCGCGGTTCGCGAACAGTTGAGCGTACTGTTGTCTACGGTCAGCCGTCTTCAGGCTGCTGTCTCGGGGTGCAGCGATGGTGGGGAGTCTGGTGCGTCGAGTGTGACACCTCAGGTATCTCACTCTTCGCTCCCTGTCCCTGCTACCGAGGCACTTTCAGGTGTACCGGACGTCGTCGAGCCGCCTTCTCCGCAAGGGGAGTGGCGGGTTGTACGACGTTCGAGTCGCTCGAGGCTGAAGGCCAATGTGGAGGCTGGACGTCCGTCCGCGCCCGTTCGTCCTGTGAGTGAGCGTGTGGCCACTCCTTCAGTAGGGTCCGAGCAGGTGCACGGGGGGAGGGGATTATTAGTTATTGGGAGCTCCAATGTCAGGCGCGTGATGGAGCCCCTTAGGCAGATAGCGTTCAGATCCGGAAGGAATTCCAACGTGCACTCGGTGTGTCTGCCGGGAGGCCTCATCCGAGATGTGGAGGCGGCCTTGCCGGCGGCTATCGACGGTGCGGGGTGCAGTCGACTGCAAGTCGTGGCTCACGTCGGCACCAATGACGCTTTTCGCTTGGGTTCTGAGGACACCCTCAGGTCCTACGAGCGGCTGGCGGAATTGGTGAAGGCTGCTGCCTTCGCACGGGGGGTGCAAGCAGAGCTGTCGATTTGCAGCATTGTTCCCACGGTTGATCGGGGTCCTTTGGTTTGGAGCCGAGTGGAGGGTCTGAACCAGAGGCTTCGCCGACTCTGTGACAGTCATGGCTGCAGATTTCTGGATCTGCAATATCGGGTGGGGAATTGTAGGGTGCTCCTAGATAGATCAGGGGTGCACTACACTAAGGAAGCGGCTACTCGGGTAGCAGAGTACTTGTGGAGTGCACATGGTTTTTTTTAAGGCTAGGCACTAACTCTGATGAGCACTCGCCTGTCAGCATTCAAACAGCGAATTCAGGCCACATTCGGAACAAAAATTCGGACATCAAAATATTAGCCGCGAACTTTCAGAGTATCAGAAACAAAGTGCCCGAATTTGCCGCACTGCATGGAAGTTATTGCGCTCAGATAGTTTTAGATACCGAAAGCTGGCTAAATCATGATGTGACAAGTTCAGAAATATTTAGAGAAGCGTGGAATGTATATCCGAAAGATAGATCGGATACAACTGGAGGAGGAGTGTTCATCGCTGTGGATAAATAATTGTTTCTACTGAGATCGATGTTGAAAGTAACTGTGAAGTTATCTGGGCAGGTCTAAAAGAAGTAAAGTTAATAGTTGGCTGTTTTTACCGGCTCCCCAGTCCTGCTGTAGCAGTTTTAGAATCATTCAAAGAAAGTCTACACCAGGTAGTGCATAGGTATACGGGCCATGTAATATTAGTCGGAGGAGACTTCAACCTTAAGAGTATAGATTGGGACCTCGCTAGTTACATTTCAGGCGGTACAGACAAGCAGTCTTGGGAGCTACTTTTGGACACATTCTCCGAAAACTGTCTTGAGCAGTTAAAACGGCAACCCACGCGCAATGGAAATATTCTAGACCTTTTAGCCACAAACAGACCTGACCTTATTAACGATGTCTGTGTAGAGACAAGAATTAGTGATCATGATATCGTCATAGCGTCGATGATGACCAAAGTTCATAAACCAATCAAGAAGGCTAGGAGCGTGTTTCTGTTGGGAAGAGCCGATAAGCAAATGTTACGATCGCACTTAGAAAATGAATGGGCATCGTTTAATTCCGGGACTATGGATGTAGAGGAATTGTGGACTACATTCAAGTGCATTGTTAATAAAGCGTTAGAGAAATATGTGCCGGTAAAGACGATTAAGGATGGAAAAGATCCACCTTGGTATAATAATAATGTTAGAAAGCTGCTGAGAAAGCAAAGGCTGTTGCAGTCTCGATTCAAAAAAGAACACGCAAATGATGACAGGCAAAAGCTAGTAGAGATTTGTGCGTCTATAAAAAGATCGATGCGCGAAGCATACAATAATTATCACAGCCATACCTTACCAAAAGATCTTTCCGAGAACCAGAAAAAATTCTGGTCCTATGTAAAATCGATAAGCGGGTCAAAGCCCACATTCCAGTCACTCGTTGATCATTCCGGGGCAATAATAGAAGAAAGCAAACGGAAAGCTGAAGTTCTATATTTAACCTTTAAGAAATCTTTCACGCAGGAGGACCGCACAAATTTTCCATCATTTGATCAACGTACTAATTCAAAAGTTGGGGGCATAGCAATAGGTATTTCCGGTGTAGAGAAGCAGCTGAGAGAGCTAAAAAGGAAAAAGTCTGCTGGTCCGGTTGGAATACCAGTTCGGTTTTACAAAGACTATTCTGCGGCGTTGGCCCCCTACTTAGCTTGCATTTATCGCGAATCTTTAATTCAGCGCAAAGTTCTTAGTGATTGGAAAAAAGCGCAGGTGACTCCCGTGTGTAAGAAAGGAAAGAGAACTGACCCATACAATTACAGGCCAATATCATTGACATCAGTTTCATGTAGAATTTTGGAGCATATTCTCAGTTCGAATATAGTAAATTTCCTTGAAACGGGAAAGCTTCTTTCCATGAATCAGCACGGGTTTAGGAAACATCGTTCATGTGAAACTCAGCTTGCCCTTTTCTCACATGACATCTTGCGAGCCATGGACGAAGGGTAACAGGCGGATTGTGTATTTCTCGACTTCAAAAAGGCGTTTGACGCGGTGCCACACTGCAGACTGCTAACGAAGATACGAGCTTATGGAATAGTTTCGCAGATTTGTGACTGGCTGGAAGACTTCCTAAGTAATAGAACGCAGTACGTTGTTCTCGACGGCGAGAGTTCATCAGAGACGAGTGTATCGTCAGGCGTGCCCCAGGGGAGAATGATAGGACTGCTATTATTTTCTATCTATATAAATGATATGATGGACAGAGTAAGTTGTAATATGCGGCTGTTTGCTGATGATGCTGTGGTGTATGGGAGGGTGTCGTCTGTAACTGACTGTAATAGCATACAGGATGTCTTAGACAAAATTTCTAGTTGGTGCGAAGATTGGCAACTAGCTCTCAATGTGAAAAAATGTAAGGTGATGCGCATGAGTAGAAAAACAAACCCATAATGTTCGAATACAGCATTAGTAGTGAGCTTCTTGATGCTGTCGCGTCGTTCAAATATCTAGGCGTAACATTGCAGAGCGATATGAAATGGAACGAGCATGTATGGACAGTTGTGAGTAAGGCGGACAGCCGACTTCGGTTTATTGGGAGAATTTTGGGAAGATGTACTTCACCTGTAAAGGATACCGCGTATAAAAAGTTTTGTACGACCACGTCTTGGGTATTGCTCAAGTGTTTGGGACCCGCAGCAGATCAGTTTAAAGGAAGACGTAGAGGCGGTTCAGAGACGAGCAGCTAGATTTGTTACCGGTAGGTTCGACCAATTCGTGAGTGTCACGGAAATGCTCCGGCAACTCAATTGGGGATCGCTGGAAGAAAGACGACGTTCTTTTCGTGTATTTCTGTTGAGTAAATTTAGAGGGCCGGAATTTGAAGCTGAGTGTAGTACGATCTTGCTGCCGCCTACTTACATTTCGCGTAAAGATCACAAAGACAAGATAAGAGAAATTAGGGCTCGTACGGAGGCATATAGGCATTCTTTCCACTGTCTTGAGCAGTTAAACCGGCAACCCACGCGCAATGGAAATATTCTAGATCTTTTAGCCACAAACAGGCCTGACCTTATTAACGATGTCTGTGTAGAGACAAGAATTAGTGGTCATGATATCGTCATAGCGTCGATGATGACCAAAGTTCATAAACCAATCAAGAAGGCTAGGAGCGTGTTAATGTTGGGAGTGGAATAGGAAATGCCTAGTAGTGGTACAGTGTACCCTCCGCCACGCACCCTACGGTTAATCGCGGAGTATGTATGTAGATGTAGATATTACACAAAGAAACTAGCAGATTCCGTGATGACCTTTCTTACCATGATGATTATGTTAAGTTGACTGGATGTAGCAGATGAAGCTGTAAAAAAACTCTTGCTGCATTGTGTAAATTGATGCTTGGTTGGCTTGGAGCAGATTGTGCTAACTGAATGACCGTTTAAAAATAATGTTAACTTTCGTGACAAAAGGCTCTTTAAATCGATCGGATTTCGTTTAATTCCTAAGATTTCTTTGCACGCATTACTAGAAAGTCACATCTCGAAGTAAATATAGTAAATTGTAGATACAAGTCCAACAATGGCTCCAAGCATCATGTTACATAATTAAGATTACTGCTGGAAAAATAGAAACACTTCATGAATTATTAAAGGTGGGTCATTTGTAATAAGTAAAAGATTTATTCGTACCTAAATATATTTTCGCCATGCTTCATAAGGAAAACGCTCTCTCACACACATTTACATTAACAATGAAGTTCCTGACGTGCGACTGTTCTCAGTGAGGTAGAAAACATGAAAGACCAAGTTCAAAACCGCTTTCTGGGCAGCTCGTGAAAGACAGATGAAAATAAAAAAATATAAGAACAGCGTAATTAGCCGCCAGAGAAAGCTGTGGTCAGCGATAATCATCGTAAATAAATTATTTATCGAATGAATTTTTTTTAATGTAATACTACAGTACTTGCTTAGCTCTTTCGTATTGTGAGCCATCAGTAGTGGTGTGCCTGAGCAAAAGATGTCACCATTCTTCAAGCGCCATGAGCGTTAATTCCTAGACACGGTTTTACGAATTACATGAACAACCACCGTAACATACTGACAGTGAGAAAGAGGAGTGGCTTGCTTACTTCAACGATACAGATAACCATACGGTAGGTGCAACCACATCGGAAGGGTATCTGTGGAGATGCCAGACAAATGTGTGATTCCTAAAAAGGGGCAGCAGCCTTTTAAGTAGTTACAGGGGCAACAGTCTGGATGATTGACTGAGCTGGCTTTGTAACGTAAGCTAACGTGGCTTGCCATACAGTTACCGCGAAAAGCTGAAATCAAGGGGAAACTACAGTTGTTACCTTTTCCGAGGGAATGCACCGTATGAATATATGATAAGGCCTATGGGTAAAATATTGGGGCCGCGGTGGAGTAGCCGAGCGGTCTAAGGCGCCTCGCTTCGGAGCGCGCGGTTGCCCGCCGTCGGAGGTTCGAGTCCTCCCTGGGGCATGGGTGTGTGTGTGTGTGTGTGTGTGTGTGTGTGTGTGTGTGTGTGTGTGTGTTTGTCCGTAGGTTAGTTTACCTACGTTTAAGTAGTTTGTAAGCTACGGACTGATGACCACGCAGTTTGGTCCGATAGTTTTACAAACATTTTGAAAATATTGGGTAGTTTCCCATCGGGAATCAGTAGGAATCCTACTGATTGGAGTTTAGAAAGTTAAATCCATTGACCGGATAGATAGAAAAATTTAAATGCAGGTTAATATGTGAATTTAGATTCGATTGGGGTTAGTGACGTTTGGAAGCAGGTAAACAGGACTAGGGGTCAAGTGACTACAGATTTGTAAATACCAAATCAGTTTGGGGGGGATCGAGGAGTCACTAATACTGAAGAAGGAGCTAGGAATGTCGGTAAACTACTATTTTCCGTAAATGTGTGGGCGGGTATGGTGGACGATTATTTTATTGTGTCTTATGTTTTACCTGCACGTTTGACTGGTAAAAATCATCGAGCGTTTCTAGAGGAAACATTGCTACCAATGTTGACGGAAGACAATTTGTCAGGCATGCGTCACAACACGTGACTCCTCCACGATGGTGCTCCTCCTCACATTGGTCACAGAGTACGCAGATTTTTTGACAGACGATTTCCACGACGATGGATCTGGCGTTCGGGTCTGCGTCGATGGCCAGATCTCAGCCCTGGTTTAAATGCACAGGATTTTTACTTCTGACGCCAATGAAGGAAAAGGTTTATTCTTAGCAAATTAAGAATGCGTGCGAAGTTACGCAGAGGATTTTCGATGCTGCCAATGCAATAAGGCAAATATGCATGTGTGTGTGTGAACGAGTGCGAAGAAACTGTGTACGTTGTCCTGAATCATCTACAGAATCGAATGGTATTCTGTAAGAGTAAACAAAGTAATTTGTTTCCATTTTCGTTATTGTTGTATAAAAGGAAAATTAACTGAATTTAACTTTTGCCGCGGTTTTGTTGTAAATGAAGGAATAGTTGATTGTAGGTAATGCATAATTCATAGGTAAGGTAAAGACTACAAATCCAATGGTCGCGGGTTCGATCCACGCCGGGTCCTAGGATTTTTATCTGTCACTTTCCACTTCTTTCACCTCTGGCAGTATTGCTCAGGTGAAAAATACCGAGTAGCACCGTGGTTCTGAACCTACGTTAAACTGTAGGTCCCCTATAACTGGCTGGGTAAGTCAGTTCGAATGCCGGAGGAAGGCAACGGCATACCACCTCCAAACAGGACCTTGCCTAGTAATGCACTAGGGTGTTCAAACCAATCTTCGGATTGTTTACTGCTTACCTTTTAATTCATAGGTAACTCGTTGATTTTGTACTAAGGGAAACACATTTTCTTTGATATTAGCTTTCTGTTACTACCACGACCTTCATAATGGCACTGTATATGAGAAAAGTCTGGTTGTACTTAATGTAAATGGAAAATTAATTACACATTCTTGACAACCCAATGGCTCTTCAATTTGTTTGTTACAGCAGCACCTAGCCGCCGTGCCGCATCGTTGTACACGTCCGAAGTTTACATTTCTCGTCGCGCAGTGCATTCGCTCTCTCTCTCTCTCTCTCGCACCCCGAGTCACGTGCTGGCAGCGCGGATACCCCACGCGGCTACAGGGCTCTCTCGTGTATCGTCAATCGACAGTGTAAACAGAAATACGCCTATCATCAGTCCTACAAAATGTTCTAATGTTTGTCAAGCATAAGGGATTTAACTGCGGGGTGATCAATCCCTAAACAGCCATACTCGAAGAGGGATTCGAACCCCCACAGGGCCGCGGTGGAGTGGCCGGGCGGTCTAAGGCGTCTCGCTGCGGAGCGCGCGGTTGCTCGCCGTGGAGGTTCGAGTCCTCCCTGGGGCATGGGTGTGTGTGTTTACCTAGGTTTAAGTCGCCATCGAAGCATAGCGCCTCTATGCGCTCGACCGCTCCACCGCGGCAATCTTACAAATATTGGTTCTTACGAATACAAAAAATACAGTACATGTTACAAAAATATTTCATTAGACTTTTTTGTCAAGAACACAGAGATGTACCATCTTTATAATTTTGGCGGATTATACCGTTTACACCCTGTATAGCAAAGAGGGTACACACAGCAAAACTTAATGCACTTTCTTCATTTGTTTTTCTTTAAGGACAAGCGTACGAATTGAGGAAAAATAATACTGGGTGCATGTTGCAGTTAGAAAAGTAAAAATACCGTTTATACAACAACCATGTTTATTGTACACAATACTTTAACTGATACAAAATGATATACGACAAAATAAAAACCCAGCAGAGCGGGTATTGGCTGCTAGTCACAACTTAAAGTGTAAGGTTAGTATTTACAGTCCAAAATTACCTCACATGCTTGAAGTGCATGTCGTCGTCAAATCAGCATATATTTTGTTTTATAAGACCAGTTGTCAAATGATATAAATTATCAGAAACCGAAAGTACAGTGTATTGATCCATGAATGTTCAGGCCCGAAACAAATCAGAAAAATTAAATTAATACTTAGAACGCCCGTCCTTTGCATAAGTTCGTACAGAACCCCAATTTTGCTATTAGCAAAAAAAGTTTTTAATATATGAAATTAACTTAAGCTTAACAAACACTTGAACATAAAAAAGTGGCGACTAATGGAAATAGAGGTCGCGATTATTTATTTTGTTTATTGAGTAACGAAAATGTGCTTAGTAAAAGACAGATGGTAAACTACAGACGCCACGGTTGGAAGAAGAAAATGGAATATTGCCTTTTCCAAATTTTTCTCTATGTGCACAATTGAAGAAATTGTGAAGGAATGCAAGTATATATTGCGAAAAGGATTTAACGTTGAAGAAGAAGAAACAAATTTTGCAGCTTGATGATGACATTGTAATTGTGACGGAGAAGAGTGGAAGAGCAGTTGAGCAGAATGAGCAGTGCACTGAAAACAGGGTAAAAGATGAACATTAACGACAGTAAAACAAAGGTAATAGAATGTTGTAGAATTAAACCTTCAGATGCTGAGAAAAGTAGGATAAGAAATTATATAACAAATGTGCTGAATGAGTTTTCCTATTTGGGTCGTTAAATAACTTACAAGGGAACGGTCCAATAAGACATATCGAAACCTACCTTGAAATTTTTTACACAGGCAGAACACAACGAAAGAAATGCACTGTCCAAATTTTAGCTGCTAAGAGGCACTGCAAGTATTTTTTTTTTTTTTTTAATAGCTGAAAATTGCCAAGTTCGTAGCGAGCCAGGTGGCGGTAGAAATGTACATCCCTACTGGCGGTGTAGCAACAGCACATGCGCAACTAGGCGCGCGCGCGCGCACACACACACACACACACACACACAGATACACACAGTCGAGGTCGGCGGTATATTGTAAACAGGAAACTCGACACAACCCGGTCGTAATTTGTAAAGGACGTTTCAGGTTATCGTTCGTCTATTAACTCAAATGTTCAAATGTTTGTAAATCTATCGGACCAAACTACGTGGTCATCAGTCCGTAGCTTACAAACTATTTAAACCTAGGTAAACTAACCTAAGGACAAACACACACACCCATGCCCCAGGGAGGACTCGAACCTCCACGGCGGGCAACCGCGCGGAGACGCTTTAGACCGCTCGGCTACTCCACCGCGGCGTCTATTAACTATTATCAGTTGAATTTTGCAGTATTGGTAAGTATTGACAATAAAGATAAAGCTGAATTAATATTTGTTGTGCTTTTGTCAGGCATGCCTGCTTATAGTATTTTTTGTTTCCAGTTTCACAGTAATGTAGAATCCAATTAGCGTTCTCAATTTAGCAAAGATGAAATACGAAGAACGTGGTTTCCAGCCAAAATCACCTATTCCTCCTTAGGACGTACGTATGTGTCATTTGTTGATTGATTTCTTTGACATTCATTCGAATGATATCGACATTTAGTTTGAAATTGTGGAAACGTTAGAAGAAATAGGAAATAACTGTGACGATTCCACGAACTGTGACTCGGACGACGTCAGTTGTGTTAGTAGCAGTTCTGAAGAAGAATACCTTCCAAGCCTTAAAAAAAAAAAAAAAAAAAAAAAAAAAAAAAAAAAAAAAAAAATACACTTATTACATCAGCTTTCAGCGACAAAGAAAAGACAGTTTAATATTGGTTAAACGAATGAGGGAAAAACGCAGTCTGCAAAGGCCTTTTCGTTTCGTAAATTGTATCTGACACGAACATTGCTAATTTTCAGGCTTCGTCGACCTGGCTGCCTAGCTTCAAGAAATTGTACAGAATAGGAAGTCGTAAATGTACCAAGTTTACATCACGTAAACGTGTAGAGCAGCTACCAGTGATAGACAATGCCATAGACAAGTTCATAAGTGAGATAAAGACGAAACTTGCTGTTATGCCTGCAACAAATGTTTATAACGCTGACCAGTCAGGTTTCGTGAAGGAATTGCGTGCACACTGCACTTTATAAATGAAAAAAATAAAATAAACAGGTGACGTGATTACGTTAGAGACAAGCCTGAAGCAAGAAACGGAGACAAGGTGGAATAGCTTATTTAAATGCTATAGTTAGCCAATACGACAAAATCGTGGAGACACTTGCGGCAAAGGACGTCTCTAAGAAACTAAATGGTTACAACAACGAAACTCGAATGAGTTCGTAAAAATTCAGTTTGTTGTGTCATGGCTGCAGAAACTGAAAAGTCATAGCAAAGCAGGGCATGACGACACAGAGGTACGTATCTTTCACTTATTGCCAATCCTGTTTTCCTCTTTCCTATGCGGTGCGTGTCCAGCGAATGCAAATTATAGTGAGTTGCAAGCACCAGTAGTAATGTCACTGGTATTTAGCGATGTGACTGTAGGTGCTACGAGTGCTCAAAGAGCGTTGTCTCTGTCTCATGGAAGAGAAAGTGGAACTTCAGACATTGCACACAATAGCAACATTTATGTGTGTCCCCCTCCCCTTTCGATAACTAAAAAGGCCTTCAGAGAGGAATGAGACTTTAAATTCTGTGCGTCAATCTGTGATGAAATATCGGGTCCAGGTAAGCAGGAATAAATGTATGACGTACGTCACTTTATGACTATGGAATTGTTTCCTTTCCAGAGTGCTTCGAAAGTTGTTCTCTCGATCCAGTTGAAATAGCCATTCAGTTTCGCTTTTTGTACTGTGTACTCATAGGTTATTTCAAGATATAGATTATTATTCGTGGTTAATATAAAGTTCATGTGCTAAGATCATTTACTAAATGAGTTTCCCATTATGTTTCTTTCTTGTTCCCATTTTGTGGGCTGTTATTGCCTGTTTAGTGATAGGTGTTACTTGCCGTCTTAACGAGAAAATGATTGTAATTTATATGCATTCCTCTTATCGCTCTCACGTCCTGGAATACTTTATCCGTCTTTTATATTGATATTAAGTAAACCGATATTGATGTACACCCTTTAGGTTAGGTTTGTGCATCTCTCTGTTACACCCCGTTAATACATATTCCCGTAGCATTTTGGCACTGTGCGTAGTTGCTGCGTCTGTGAGTGAGCCCTTAACGGGAATTTTTCCAATTGTAGCATTCATATATCCCCCACTGCCGCTGTAGTCTTTTTTATCTATGTAATAAAGAACGCATACAAGCTTTTGTGCAATATGTAGGATTCGTGCTTTCTTCCGTCGTCAGGGTAATCTTCATACCAGTCTAATGTTCATACATCACCCAGTTTAAATCCTCTTCTTCCAGTTTACTTTAAACAGCTGTACGTATTTATAGTGTTCCTTCTGTTTCGGTGATATCTGTGTTATATTTATTTAGGGCCGTCTGAACAATGTCAGCCGGGTGCACCAGCCAAAAGCGTGAACTGGATGTTTTCGGAATGGGTGGACTGTGAAATGCGCGAGGCGCAATCCACCAATGATGTGGACCTTTATTTAGCACGAATTGATGGTGACGACGACGATTCGCTTGAATGGTGGAAACGCAACAGCACTCTCTTTCCTATGCTAGCTGTATTGGCAAAAAGAGTATTTTGTGTGCCCGCCTCAAATGCAGCAAGTGAACGCATTTTCAGTACGGCACGGAACCTCGGAACCACGGAATCTCTGATAGAAGAACTCGATTCGATCCTCCTCGTGTCAATGATATTTTAACAATAAGTTGCAATTACAATGCCATCAGCGAATAGTTTGGGGATAATGTTACTTTTCGATGTATACAGGGAGCGTAAGGTTATTTACAACTTGTACAAAAGCCAGACAGCGGTTGTCAGAGTTGAAGGGAATGAAAGGGATGCAGTGGTTGGAAAGGGAGTAAGACAGGGTTGTGGCCTTTCTCCAATGTTATTCAATTTGTACATTGAGCAAGCTATAAAGGAAAGCAAGGAGAAATTTTGTGACGGAATTAAAGTTCAGGGGGAAGAATTAAAAACATTGCGTTTTGCCGACGACATAGTAATTCTGTCAGATACAGCAAAGGGCATGGAAGAGCAATTGAACGAAATGGACAGTGTGCTGAAAGTGGCATATAAGATGAACATTAACAAGAGCAAAACTAGGGTAATGGAGTGCAGTCTAGGAAAATCAGGTGATGCTGAAGGAATTAGATTAGGTAACGAAGCAATAAAGGAGGTGGATGAGTTTTGTTACTTGGGCAGTAAAATAACTAATGATGGTCAGAGTACAGAGGATATAAAATGCAGAATGACAATGGGTAGAAAAGCGTTCTTGAAAAAGAGAAATTCGTTAACATCGAATATTGATTTAAGGCTAAGGAAGTCCTTTCTGAAGGAGTGTTGCCTCGTATGGGAGTGAAACATGAACGATAAACAGTACGCACAGGAAGAGGATTAAGGCTTTTGAAATGTGGTGCTACAGAAGAATGCTGTAGATTAGGTGGGATCGCGTAACTTATGAGGAGGTACTGAACAGAATTGGGGAGAAAAGAAATTTCTGGCATACCTTGACTAAAAGAAGGGATAGATTGGTGGGGCACATTCTTAGACATCAAGGAATTGTGAATTTAGCGTTGGAGGGAAGTGTGTGGGGTAAAAACCGCAGAGGAAGACCAAGAGGTGGATACAGTAAGCAGATTCAGACAGATGTAGGTTGACGTTCTTCTGTGGAGATGAAGAGGCTTGCTGAGGATAGGGTATTGTGGAGAGCTGCATCAAACCAGTCTCCGGACTGAAGACCACAACAACAACAACAACTTTGTTGTTTTGTACATTGCAATAAAAAAGTTGTTCGTTCCGTAGTTTCTCTTTGGATCCTTTTCATTACTTGCAAATGTCGTAGTTGGTGAAAACATTTTTGTCTCGTATGGGGTGTAATGATATTGCGCCTACATGCTACTATGCAGGAATACTACAGCGTTACTAATTTTATCCGAAAATAGTTGCTTTAGTTAGTGGGGGGTCAGCCCACACTTCAGCGCCACAAAGCCGCTGCTGTAGCGACCAAAGACCTTGTAAAAATAACTAGACTCCCTGACGGCGCTGCAGTCGCGGGATAATTTGAACCTTCGCCTGGCTGCCATGGTAGTGGCAAGCGTCAGATAAATACGACTGTTGTTAGCAGGTAAATCGTGTATTAAATAGATACTGCGGGATATATACACAATTGATAGTCACGTCTGTATTGTTTGACTATTGCAGTATACATAAAGCACAATGGTGAAGAGCTGCTCTGCGTTTACGTAAATAAATTAATTTAAGAAAGGAATAAAGGGACCGAATACTATATTCCCATTTATATTTCTCATGAATACAAGTAGCCCTACTACTTGTGTTCAGAGATAGTTACTCTTGTTTAACAGTCTGTTAGTCAAGACAATATAGGATTGAATGTAATAAATAACAGGCTTTTACAATACTGGCAGCTCTTAAAATGGAGCTACTTTAGGCAGTACTGGTGGACAGCAAGTTCAAATTTTATGATTGTGTAAAATAACTATTGGGGTAACGAAATTTGTTGCCTCACTGCAGTTTTTTGTTTGTTTATGAAATTAATATTAGCAGAAATTAATATTACCAGAATTTAAAGGTAATCTGCTTTACATATAGGTATAACAACTGAAAGGGGTTTGCAGAACTGTGTGTAGTTCCATATATGAATGACACACATCCACACTGGATGCACATTGTGAAGTTGAATCCGCTGATAATAGTTGCTGTCTTTTGAGCAGTTCACGCTGCTGTAATGTATTTGGCTTGCGGCATTAAAAATGCTAATATTCTTGCTAAATACCCTAATGCTAATGTCAGATGCCTCATTTAAGAAAAAATTGACATACTTCGTGTTAGTAAAAGAATTTGGTAGTGGCTGATTGCTGTATTCACAACGTAAGAAACTATTTTTCAGTTACGTATCTGATGGCATATATCACTTTCACAATCGATTTTTAACATTAGCTGTTTCAGTCAGCTGTGTATGATTTTTTGATGTTATGGAATATCTAAATATTGGAGAATACAGCATTAAAGCAAAGACGTAAATTGTGAAACTCTTCCGAAGTTAATGTTTGAACAAAAGTTCCACAATCGTAGAATATACTGAGAAAGTGCTAAAAAATCGTGTCTGGCGATAAATTCCGTTCATACGCTGCACTTAGAACGCTTAAAAACTACACGTTATAGTTCGGTTTCGTTAGGAAGAGGAAACGCTGTTGGCCAATTTCTACATCTTCTGCGTAATAAATTTACACACAACCGATAGTTGGTGTATATTCAAGAAGTCTCAAGCTGCTTTGTAGTTATATATTTCAATTAGACTTAAGTTTTCGCGACTTAACTCTAACGAATACTCTCTCTAATCAAAAGAACCTTACGCACATTTAAAGTTCGCGCGGAACACAATGGCCGCCGAGGCGCTCTTCAATTTGTCCGCTGTTTGCAGGCGAGCACTTACGCGATTGTGGGGGCTTGGTAGCCACTTGAGTACAGCGGCAGCGCCACGCTGTGCGGCCTGTGCCCGCCCCGCCCCACGCAGCCTCGTTCCA
Organism: Locusta migratoria; assembly: GCA_026315105.1. NCBI lineage: Eukaryota > Metazoa > Arthropoda > Insecta > Orthoptera > Acrididae > Locusta > Locusta migratoria. Next base: position 166,917,262 of record CM048747.1, on the reverse strand, counting down.
GTGTCAACACGCTCGCTGCGAGCCTACGTCCAGTCAGCTTGGTATCTCACTGTGAACGGAAAACAAGTAAACCGACATCGCCCGCATCGGATCCATCTCGCCGATTCGCCCCTCTGCATTCACTGCGGAGTGGACGACACAGACGGCCACAGGTTCCACTGTGGTCAGGCGAACGATGTCTGGACGCTCGCGCGGCGAATTTTGGCGTTCCTTACTCGCCAAACATCCGCCCAGATCGACATCAACATGCTCTTATTTCCGGATGAGACTTTCTACCCCACCACCAAAACACACTCGGTAAATTGGATTCGTGGCTACACGATCCGATACCTCTTTGATCCTGGCGAGAAATCAGTACTTGGATACTGGAACTTTCTTAATGAACGACACTGCGTCCTAACCTGTAACCCAAAGTACCAGCAATATTTTTCCAACTTTTTACGGAGTGCCTTTCACGACCCACCTCGCAGCTGGAACGTCCAAGCGATGAGAAGATAAATCTTATCACAACCAACCTGAACTGAACAGGACCCACAACGGAACATAATAATCAACGAGAAGGCACGTTTGGACGATTCTAAGTATGCCGGCGGCAACACTACGGCGCACCTCTTATTATATATTAAATATATATATATATATATATATATATATATATATATATATAAAGAATTTAAAAAAAATAAATAAATAATGAATACAAAGAGAAAAAAAAGCGTTGCGCACTCGACCAAGTACGAGCGAACGAAACCGGCGATTTGCAGACCTCTAATGCACTGACACATTCATAGTGATGAGTATGAGTGGTTTACTGTTTCCGCGGCTGTATATCTGTCTTCAAGAACCTCAAGGCAAATTAGGACCAAAAATTTAAAAAAATGGACTGTTTAATTGCAAAAATCTTGTAAGCGACGTATCAAAATCTGGAAAAATGAGAAAGAATAATTTTCAACATTTCATTCGAAACGTATTCCTACCAGTTGCAGAAACTAATTCAATAGTTGTGTTGGATTCATTGTCTGGACATAATGACGCCTCTGTTTTTGAGGAGGACTGCGAAAAATCTGTGGATGTAATGTGGATTCCGCCTGGAACTACTAGTGCGATTCAACCTCTCGATAAAGAATTTTTTCGACAGTGGAAAGCATTTTTTAGGAAATTATCAGACAACATAATTTCCGATACCTCTCTCTCATTTCAGGTTTATCAGCTGAACAGTATTCTTAAGCTCCAGTCATTTGTGCATTACCAGTTTTCTTCGCCACGCTTTACAAATTTGATCAAGCATGCCTGGTATGCAGCACAATATGCAGAACAACGGCCGGGACCATTTCTGACTCCGTCGCAGTTCTGTCTAAATAAAACTAGTGGTTACTGCGAAATGCCTGAATGAATCAATTTTTCCTTTGTCCGGTGTGCCTGGTGCAAGAAAAATATTTGTTTTTGTCGTTCAATAGACACTTCGCATTTTTGTGACGACTACATGGAATAAACTAAGAACTATTTCACTGATAGTCAAATGCACAAAATTCAAAAATTGTTTTAAGGAATGGCCGACAGGAACTGTTATAAAATGTGGTACTGCTAGACACATTTCATTTCAACATATTACAAGTCCACATTGACGGAAGTCGTCTATGACATCAAACACTGTCATGAATTTATTTTCTCTGCTAACCACTTTTAACACAATTTCATATGCAAGAGTTGAACTGTCGGTATCAAGTTATTCAAAAAAATGTTTGTATCGTTAAAGCCAGGTGTTCGCCACAGCAAACAAACTAACAAGGATGAGCAAAAGAAAATTCTATCTGGTGTATCGGGTAGGCCTCTTGCAGGTCTTTCAACTGGACGCCACTGCAGCTGCTTAGATGTTCTAACCTGTCCCAGTTACCTGATCGGAAAATAGAGACCTGCAGTTTAACGTGTAATCCGAACTACATTTCTTTCGTAGCCACTCCACCATCTTTGAGCAGTGAATGCTTCGTTAAAAATCGTAGTGAAAAAATTTGTGGTCTGAACGGGATTTGATCCCGCGCTCTCTGGATTAAGAAGCGCGCACTTTGCCACTAGACCAGTTTTTTATTTTATTTATTTATTTATTATTTTCTCGCGAGCTCTTCTTAATGCTCGCTAACATCTTCAGAGTTCGTCTTCTCGTTTCTTATTCTGCTCCCGCAGTGAATTCCTCAAACTATTTTGATTGTTGTATTGCTCATTTTCAATAAGCCTAGACCTGATACACGTAGTGTTAGCGCCAGCCGTGTCACCTCCTTAGATGATTCTCGACGTCGCTAATTACTGTTCTCTTTATAAAAATCTGCTCAATGCTAATGAGAAGCCAGAGAAAAATTACAGCCGACAAACAAGGAAAGGAGAGATGGAGATGAATTCCGTGTAAAGTGCACGATCTCAATGCGAGTCTCGCTTCCATACAAATTGAGACACATAAATTCTTCCTTCCCTTCGCCATTTTGCATACGACGTCAGAAATAGTGCGCTCGGCATACACAATAATACTCACTGAATAGCAAAGTTTCACGCTGTGGCTCTAACAGGGTATAGTCGTATGCTGTATGCCGAATATTACCTCCAAAAACTAAAATCCAACAACACAGCGTTCGCAGGCAATATTTGCTACCTCGTGTTCTCTTTCGTTCCCTCAAGTACAAACGATTCAACCCATATACATGAGAATGGTAGTGAATTTCTGCAAATGCTCATTCTTTCGTGTTCGCTTCCATTCACTACGTTGTAAACCAGACTTTAGGTGCTTAATATTGATGACTGTGAACTCTGCATAATTCCGCTTTGTGGGGGTTTGTAAGTGATTCGCCGAGTTGCACGCTAAGCGGGCAGGGCTTTACAAACCGCTGTTATGTTATTCACGTGGCAAAAATTCGTAACTTCAAATTAAAAATAATAATAATAAATAAATAAATACTTGCAGTGCCTCTTAGCAGCTAAAATTTTGGGAGTGCATTTCTTTCGTTATCTTCTTTCTGCGCAAAACAAAAAAAAAAAAAAAAAACAAAAAAAATAAATAAATAAATAAAATAAAAATTAAATAAAAAATTAATTTCAGGCTATGTTTCGACATGTCTTATTGGACCGTTCCCTTGTTAGTCGGAGTGTAGATGATATACAATATTGAATAGCAATTGGAAGAAGATCATTTCTGAGGAAGGGAAATTCGTTAGCATTGAACGTAAATGTGTTAGGGAGTCTTTGCGACAGCCATTTTCGATCAAATTACCTCCACTAGATGATAGTGTTCAGAGCAAGTGACGTGGAAGACGATGAAACTTCTAATGTCATGAAATTCCCTCTATTATAAGTCCTGGACTCTAAACTACTTATTAATACCTAACACGTACACTGCTATCACAAGGTGTTACAATACGTATCGGTTATCACCAAATTTGTTTAAATGTTCAAATGCCGAGGGGACTGAGGCGCTCCAGTCACGGTCTGCACGGCCACTACGGTCGGGGGTTCGAATCACCCTCGGGCATGGATATTTGTGTCGTCCTCAGTGTTAGGTAGCTCATAAGTAAATTGTAAGTTTACGGACTGATGACCCCGTAGTTAAGTCCCATAAGCTCTACAAACATTTGAACATTTGAAATGTTCAAATGTTTGTAAATGTATCAGACCAAACTGCGTGGTCATCAGCCCGTAGCTTACAAACTACTTAACCTAAGGTAAACTAACCTAAGGACAAACACACACACCCATGCCCCAGGGAGGACTCGAACCTCCACGGCGACCAACCGCGCGCTACGTAGCGAGTCGCGTTAGACAGCTCGGCTACTCCACCGCGACCAAATCTCGTCTCGCGCTGTTTTGGCCCACTAAAAGTGGGCCTTTGTAATCGCCTTTTGACAGTTCGAAATTGAAATTAAAATAACGGCTCAGTTTTTCGCCTGAAACCAAAATTGATTAAACATATTTGTAGGCGAGCAAATTTACTACATCTTTGCTCTCTTATGTTTTTTCCATATCTCGCACAATTTCATAGATACTTGAAAAAATATCGGCGATTTGACGCTGTTAAGTAACAATGGCTGGTTTTTGCGTAAACCAGTGCAGTAAACGATAATAAACTTGAAAAAGAGGACAAATTACCTCGGCAAGATAGGTGAAAATATTTTAACGGAAAAGAATAATTAAAATATGGAAAAGATGTTAAAACAACAGTTTAAAGAAATAAAAGTTCAAAAAAATGTTTGTCAAAGTAAAAATCTTAAATATAAAATAAGATTGACTCTATCTTAACCGTTTCAGCCCAGATTTTTTTCGATATCAAGAAAATTATTTTTAATGCTGTAATACTCTAAAGTTAAATTTTGAATGATTTTAGAAGCAACCATTATATGCAACCATTTTCATACTACAACACTGCGTATACTGAAAACCAAAGCCTTTTTTACGGACTAAATTAATTAATTTTGTAGTACCAACTGTTGTACTAAGTTAACTGATCGTTCAATAACTACATCGCCAAATAACAACTACTACATTCAGCTATACAGTGGAATACAAGTAACCCACAATTTCCGTGTCCTTTGAAGTTCGTAAACTGCTGCGCGGTGCAACACTGGCTTCTTAATATTTTTATAGTGATCTTCCACAGGTGACAGTAATTGTGCATGAAGAAATGATTGAACACTCAGGTGTCGTATACATGTTCTGTGCATTGAGAAAAAATGCTTCTGAACTATCTGAGACACCGAAGAAGTTATGTACACATTTGTAGCCAGTGGGTCCGAAAAGGTTAAAATACGGTAACAGTGAATATTACGTGTTGATTGCACAGATATTATCCATAGTAGAGTCATAACCAAAAGTGGTCCGTAAAACATAGAAGATTTTTTTTTCTTTAAATCCATCGTTCTCAACTTTAAGTTTAGATATAGAGCGCCAGAGGTTATAAATAACACTAATGAGTCATGGCAAGTTTATAAATAATAAAGAGAAATCTTGTTATACAAAAGCTTGTTTAGAAACGTTTTTCATGGAGCAGTGCTACTCACGCATCGGAAACTTTTTCAGATTAATCCTTTTCATATTGACGAAAACATTGGATTTCGTGTAGTAAAAATTATTATTAGTTAAAATCACAACGGAAACAGGTATAAATTTACGGCGGGGTTAATGGTTGTGAGTAGTGAATTTTTGTGTTATAATACATGAACATTTCTATGGGAGACGGCGACAATAATATATGATGAGATAACGCCCCCTCAGAGCAGCGGCTGCGGAGGTATGAAGTGGAAGGACAATAGGGTTCCAGAAATGGCGCCTCCCAGGGCGGGAGAGGCGCTATTGCTACTCATCATCGCCCTGGATCACGTTGATTATTGCATTCACTTGGCTGGAGACATTGTCCTCCGGCCTATAGTGCCCTCCGCCTTCCCCATCGTCGTCCTCCCGCGCCACAAAATCCATTCTGGCGTAATTTACTCCGGGAATCAATGGCTGCCTTGAATACAACTAATCTGGTGTGCAGGCGCGCCTACCGCCAGAAGAGACGGCTGCACGCTAAACACATCCGATAGGCTTTTCGCCTGAAATCAGGCGCTTCGCTGCTGCAAAAGGCCCGTGACTCCAAATAGTGAGCTACCAGTTTTTACGGTATCTCTTATTACTGTGTGCTGCACTACACTGATAAATGACGCAGATACATGCTACTATTCTCACTGTACCTCAGTAGCCAGCATATATACATATGGTATGGTATGCTGTCAGCTACATAAAAATAAAATAAAATTCTTTGTTGTGCATAAAAAAGCGCTTTAGTAGAAAAAAAAGGAAAGAAACCTTCCAAGGGTCTTTGTGTTAGAATAATGAGCTCTCTGTCACACAGCAATGTCCATTTCCTTTAACCACTGAATGGCTCTCTCACTAATTAAATTTAGCTTAAACATACCACCATAGAAAATGGCGCAGGATGTTCAAGACATTAAAGAGAAACGTCAAGTAATTAATTAAAATTTGTGGTGCTACCGGGAATCGAACCCGGACCTCCACGCTTATTGGGCAGGGTGTTTTTTTTATTTTTTTTATTTTTATTTATTTATTTACGGGCCTGGTTACCACCCCTTCAGCCGGGCTTGCGCTCGACATTATCGCCTTCGTCGGCGGTGGCTTCTCTAGCCTTTTCTTATTTTTATTTGGTCAGAATTTGTTTTCTTTTCAGCGTATTCCTTTTGCAGACAGTCGACTCCGATGACTTGTCTTCCTCGCAAAATAAAGAAATCAAATAAATTGCGTTTTGCATCCTTATCTCCTCAAGGGAGTGAAGAAAATAACAAAAATAAAGACTAACTCGATGCGGCTTCTCGATCAATTCTCATCGCAGTGTCTGCTTTAGAGTTCGTCTTCTCGAATAATATTTCTTGTCGTACTGGGTCGTCGGTTTCCCGATTGTGTCGTCTTATCGTTAGACCACCGCACATCTAACGGCTAAGGCTCCTCGGCATAGTCTAAGCACGATTTCCCTTCACGTCATAAATTTTAATTCTGCTTTTGTGTTCCATTCTCACTACTGCGGAATAGCACCTCGGCAATGGGCAGAGTGCAACATTCCTGCTAAGATTATATAAATATCAATTTAAATATAGATTGAGAAACCCTGAGACGGATTTTCGTCTCGAATATGTCCAAGACATTAAAGAAAAAGGTGAAGCAATGAATTAAAATTTGTGGTGCGGCCGGGAATCGAACACCGACCTACATGCTTGCTAGGCAGGCGTCTTACCGATAGACCAGCGCACCTCCAACAGCTAAAGCGCCTCGGAATAGTTCAAAAACGATTTCCCTCCACCTCTTGGACGTATTCGAGACGAAAAACCTTCTCAGGGTTTCTCAATCTATATTTAAATCGATATGTACTCAGGATGTTGTTCATGTTTGAATATCCGCCTCATAGTCACAGGATTGGTCAGTTTCTTGTCACCACCGACATTTCTAGTAATTGCACCAGTCAGCACCAGTAAGGAATCTATTTAGCAAAGCTCATTCCCTCCTGGAAAGATTCATTCCTTGTAGCTCCTTCGTAGGGTCGTCTATAAGGTTAATGTTTTTCTCACTGTATTCCTCCTAAACTCTCATCCAGCTGGACTTCTGCAAGAAGTCACTATCAAGCAGCTGGAAGGCTGGTTTGAGGGTCTTGGGTCCTTTGCTGTTCTTAATATATATTAATGACTTGACATTCTACATTCACGAAGATGCTAAACTAGTACTTTTTGCTGTTGATACAACTATTACACCTGACAAACAGGAATTAACTGATGAAATTGCAAATGATATCTTTCCGAAAGTTATTAAGTGGTTCTCTACAAATGGACTCTGATTAAACTTTGATAAAACCCAGTATATATAATTTCATACAGTAAATGGCATGACACCATTAACAAATTTAGACTTTGGAAATAAATCTGTAGCTAAGGTAGAATATTCAAAATTTGTAGGTGTTTTACATTGACGAGGGGCTGAATTGGAAGAAACATATTGAAGATCTCCTGAAACGTTTGAGTTCAGCTATTTATGATATCAGAGTCATTGCAACATGTGGTGATATAAATCTCAGTAAATTAACTTGCTAGGCCTATTTTCATTCATTGCTTTCATATGGCATCATATTCTGGGGCAATTCAACATTGAGTAAAAACGTATTCATTTCACAAAAGCGTGTCATCAGGATAATTGCTGGAGCCCACCCAAGAGCATCCTGCAGACATTTATTTAGGGATCTTCACTGTAGCTTCACAATACATATATTCACTCATGAAATTTGTTATTAACAATCCGACCTAATTCAAAAGTAATAGCAGTGTGCATAGTTACAACACTAGGAGAAAGGGTGATTTTCACTATTCAAGGTTAAATCTAACTTTGGCTCGAAAAGGGGTGAATTATGCTGCCACAAAAGTCTTTGGTCACTTACCAAGTAGCATCAAAAGTCTGACAGATAGCCAACTAGTATTTAAAAAGAAATTAAAGGAATTTCTGAATGGCAATTCCTTCTACAATGTAGATGAATTTTTAGATAAATCTTTAAAAAATAAATAAATAAAAAATAAGAAAACAACAAACAATGTAATAAAAAATCCTAAAAAAATTGATTGTCAAGTGCAGACAACATTTACCAGACTGACACGTTCCACATCATTACGGAATGTATATATTATCTATGGAACAAGCGGCGATAATCTTATTAAATACTTTCATTTGGGCTTCTTTGCGCCTGACATCAGGAGGAGCAATATTGCTCAGTACTTGGAGACACTGGTGGGATGTGGCCATTGGGGTGCCACACTTCACCCTCATTGCCTTGTTTAGTTGCGCATCGACGTCTGTCACATGAGCAGTGTTCAGCCAGACCGGAGCACAGTATTCACCAGCAGAGTAGATATAGCAGCTGTTCCCAAAACATTTGCTCCTACTCTCCAATTTGATCCAGCTAAGCGCTGTAGGTTGTTGACCTTCGTCTTTAACTTGCCTGCTGTCTTTAGGAGGTGGTTCTTGAATGAGAGAGATCTGTCTAGTGTAACTCCCAGGTACTGTGGATATTCACTGTGTCTTAGCACTTTCGAACCATACTCTAAGATTGTGGTTAGGCATCATGTTATTAAGGTGAAAACATGTTACTTCTGTCTTGTTTTAGTTTCCACAGTGATAAATAATTTTTAAGGTTGGATAAGTCAGATGTTTAAGTAGATTCTGTCATGTGAACATCTATATGTTGAGTCGCGATGGCAATATCGTCTGCATAGACGAACTTTCGGGACTGTGTTGCAGGAATGTCCGCAGTGTAAACAATGAAGAGTATGGGAGCAAGGAGTGAACTCTGTGGGAGGCATCATGAAGGTTTCTAAAACCGTCCTCTCTTTTCCCCAAGTAGACCTTGACCAGACGATCACTTAACATAGACTCCAGGAGCCGTAATAAAAGACGACAAGGAATGAGGTCTTACAAATACACTATAAGCCCTTTCCTCCAAACGGTTCATAGACAGAAGAGAGATCTACGAAGGCAGCTTAAATTGTCTCTGTTCATATTCATAATGAAAAGTAAAGATAAGATAATGTCTTCATTACCGGTAATGAATTTTAAATACCAGAGGAATTTTGATATCTGTTATGAGATTTCTTATGTTTATCAATGAGTTATGACTTTTAGAGGCAGTCTGGTTTGTTATGTTGGTAGAACTGTTAGTTAAATAATAATGAGTTGCAGAAATTGAATACGATGAAGATTTTTGTAGTACTTTCATCATAAATCCAAGATATCATCATGATTATCACCATTAGAGATGATTATGCCTTTCATCGTTCAGTCTGGAGCATAGTCTCCGTAATAAAATTCCTCCGTGATCCCCTATTCAATGCTAACATTGATGCCTCGTCTGATGTGAAGCCTGTTACTTCAAAATCATTTTTGATCGAATCTAAGTACTTTCTTCTAGGTCTATCTCGACTCCTCTTACCTTCTACTGTCGAACCCATGAGACTCTTAGGTAACCTTGCTTTTCCTATTCGTGGAACATGACCCCACTATCACAGCCTATTCGCTATAACTGCTTCATCTATGGTGTTAATTCCAAGTTTTTCTTTGGTTTCCTCGCTATGGCCAGTCTCCTGCCATTGTTTCCATCTATTAGTACCTGTAATCATCCTTGCTACTTTCATATGAATAACATCATCCTTATAATAAGGTAACCTGTATCCACTCAGCTTTCACACCCATATAGCAAAGTTGGTCGAAATATGGATCTATGCACTGCTAACTTAATCTTTCTTGGTGCGGTCTTCCTTCTTGCAGAAGAGGCTACATTGTAGCTGAGCACTCACTGAATTATCTTTGCTGTACCTTCATTAACGTTCTTTTGCTATGTTGCCATACTGTGAGAAAATACAGCCTAGGTACTTGAAACTGCCTTCCTGTTCTAACTTTGTTCCTTCTATTTGGCACTTAATGTGTTTAAATCTCTTTCCCGTAGAAATTAGTTTCGTTTCGAAGATACTGATCTTCATACCATAAACCTTACAAAAATGTTCAAATCTTCAAATGATTGTAAATCTATCGGACTCAACTACTTGGCCATTAATCCGTAGTTTACAAACTACTTAAAATAAGGTAAACTAACCTAAGGACAACACAAGCACCCTTGCCCGAGGGGGGACTCGAACCCCCGACGGCAAACGGCCGCGCGCGCCGCAGCACGGCGCTCCACTGCGCACGCCTAACCCGCCGCGGCTAAACCTTACACCTGTGCTATAGCTCTGAAATGTTAGATTACAACCTGTCAATCGATTCTGCCATTACAAACGAAATCGTCTGCTTATACCAGACTGCTTATTTTGTTTTCACCCTTTTCTCAGCCTGACAGTTTATTGTTTTCAACATATGATCCACGGAAAGTGTTGTTGTTCTGAACAGTGCATCGCAATGCGTACTTTTCAGCTGAATTTAGCAGCAAGCAGTTGCATCGCCTTATCTGAAGTTTTTGTTGCATCTTCAGATGCGCATTTTTGTTTCGTCAAGCTTATATAACTACAAGAAGAGGTAAGTTTGCCCATTTTGCACTAGAGTTGTGAATACGTGTTGTTGAATAATTTGATTGAAACAATACGCAGTATAATCTTTATTTCTAATCGAATGCTAAACACTAAATTTAATAAAACTTTTATGTCAATATTCATCCTGATTATTGATCGAATGCTAAACACTAAATATAATAAAACTTTTATGTCAATATTCATCCTGATTATTGATTGAAATAGATGGTGACAACAATAGGGCCATTGTAGTGCTACTATTATACATAATTCAGTGCGTCTTTGATCGAGCCAATATTTAGAAATGCTAATGTGCTTTATTCATTTGCATAATAATTTGCGATGTGGATTTGCCTTTAATGAGAGTTGCTGTGTTGAATTTCAGTTGCAGTGTTTGCATCACATTTGGAAAAGTAACTTGTTCAGAGGAAATATTATACTTTCAAAAATAATGTAGAACACTAAATAAAATTTATTTGAAGAGCGCATAAATATTTCGTCAAAGTTTGCAGTTTATATAGTGTCAACAGATTTATATACATATAACATTGTGACGTTAACATTGATCACAGTTTCATGTTTTTACCACAGACAGTTTCATTGATAGAGAGTAAACAATGCAGTTAATTCCAGTGCCTCAGCGTGATTAATGTTTGCTCTCATTCAGCTCACGCAATTTCAAAATATGGCCTTTGATAGACACGTTAAAACGTACGAATTTTAAGCAAACAGGAGTTCACACTGGCCACACAAGTGAAAAGATACATCTCCCACTTATGCATATCGCTTTCACATACAATTTGCTATATGCAAGTGTGGAGAAATAACATGTGACTTTATTCAGGAATTCGTCTTGACATTGTCTTCAAATAAATTGATAAAGTCCGAATCATAATCGTCAATATATATACTGAATAATACTTCACGAAAATACGCAAAGATTAGATTAGATTAATACTTGTTCCATAGATCATATATACATTTCGTAATTATGTGGAACGTATCAGTTTAGTAAATGTTGTCTATACCTAACAATCAATATTTTAAGGATTTTTATTACAGTTTTCGTTGTTTTTATTATTAACCCTTTCGCGGCTACGGGCATACATGTATGCCCAGCAGTTACAAGGCCCAGACGGCTACGGGCGTATATGTACGCCCGGCAGGCAGGAGGCCCAGACGGCTACGGGCGTACATATACGCCCAGCAGGTAGAGCGGCCTGAAGGCTAAGGGCATTCATGTACGCCCGGGGTCCGCGCGTACAATGGAGCGGCGGCAACTCGGTTTTACCCGCGGCTCAACATTCTTGGTGGCACGGCCATTAACAGGTCTTCTTTGTTATGTGGGTAAGCACTACAGTTTTCACTTCCGGGCCTTCCTGCTCACGAGCTCTCCATTGGGCCCGTCCTGTATTTTCTGTTTGGCGAGAGAACAGCTTTTCACTGTACTGTCGTTACAATGTCGGATCGTTGTTTATCAAACAAGGAAATATTTTTTTTTTTTTTTTTTTTTTTTTTTTTTTTTTTTTTTTTTTTTTTTATGGGACTTAAGTACGGGGTCATCAGTTCCTAACCTTACAAAGTACTTATGAACTAGCTAATCCTAAAGACGGCGCAAATATCCATGCCCGACGGGGGATTCGAACCCCCGACTGTAGTGACCGTGCAGGCCGTGACTGGAGCGCCTCAGTCCCCTCGGCCACCGCGGCCGGCAAGGAAATAATGGACATCCTCATGAATAGTAGTTGATGACGATAGTACTACTACATCCTTTCTTTATACGAAGAGCTGGATGTGTATGGGTCTAACGGTATTTATTCAACACAATGAAGAACTTCTGCAGAAGATCCCTCTTCTTAAGAAGATGTGTTAAGTGAAATTTCGACACGAAAAAGATTTTATGACTGGTCAAATAATCGTCCTGCGGCTAATGGCCACAATTTCGCAAACACTTTTAGTGGTTTAAAGGTAGATTTCGATGAATAAGCAACTCATTTAGATTATTTATTTATTTATTGTACTTTATCTCATTTGAATGAGTCTCAATTATTTATAGATATGAACAAGTATTATACATTTCTCACCGAGAAAATGATGACAGTGCCCAGCAGATAACAAGATGGAAACCTATAACCCTTCAGAATTTTATTGCTTTTTGGCTTGTTCCCTCCTTATGTCAAGGTACAAACATTAGCAGTGAATGAATACTGGTCAAAAGATTTCTCCTACAAACACCAGTATTTTCTGGCATAATGGCCAGAGACGGGTACAAGGTGATACTACCTTTATTACACTTCAGTGACAATTTGTCCGCATCGCAAGATATTCTTGTGAAAATACGCATGATTGTGGAACACGCCAAAAAGAGATTCCGATAGGCTGCAGTCCCATTTGAGAACTTAGTAACTGACGAAAGTTGCTACTCTTCAGACGAAGGCTTCGGTTCAAACCGTATATCCCAAACAAACTTAGCCGTGGGATTAAAATTTCTTTGCTTTGTGTCGTATAGACCAGTTACATTCGGGTATATATTGTCTACACTGGTGCCGCTACTGAATTAGAATCCGGAAATGCTGACTGCGGCAAATAAGGTGATGTCGTTGTCAGTTTGTTGTTACCATACCTCAACAAAAGTAATGGAATTTATTTAGACAATTGGTATTCGAGTCCTGAATTGTTCTTATGGCTCCATGCGAAGTGCACTAATGCCATTGGCACAGTGCGTAAAAACAGGAAACACTTACTACCTTTACCTGATAAACTCAAGAAAGGTAAATACAACTGAAGTCTGGGGTGGACAATAAGTAAGTCCTGAATGCTATCCACTGTAAATGGACCAGAGTTTGCTCAGACAGAAAAAAAGAATCATAAAATGGGAGGAAATAAAGTGAAACACACTTACGTAGTTAGTTACAATTAGTCAGTGGGTGCGATTGATAGGAATAACATGATATTAAGTCCCTACAGTGCATACGAAAAACAGAAATGGTACAAGAAAGTATTCTTTCATTTAACTGACTTGATTATGCTCAATGAAAAACTATTTTTGAAATGCAGAATAAACAGAAAAGCCACTAGCGAAATTCCACTTAGAAGTAATCCCGTCAGTTACTGGAGAAGTTTCATTCATAAACATCTGAAAGATAGATGCCACTGACACTAAAAAGGACAGCCCTTTTCGACTGGAATAAAAAATAACATTATGCCGGGTTTTTCGGAGCAACGGAGAGAAAGGAGATACCGCAAAGACGTTGTGTAGTGAGTACTGACCATACAAAACGGAAAATGACACGAATCAGGTGCAAAAAAAAAAAAAAAAAAAAAAATGTAATGTTGCTCTCTGTATGGTGGAATGTTTTAAGACATACCACAAACTAAGGAAGTATTAGTTTCTTCAGGTACTTTGAAAATTGAAAGAAAAGAAAATGAAAAAATAAGAAAACAATAAAAGCAATAGAAGTAATAAAAAAAGTTTTTAACTTAGCCAGCGGCAGTCGAATGCCTGCGTTAGAAATGAGGATGGGAAAGCACTAAGTCAAACTCTACCACTCCGTGAATATCTGAAAAATAAATCCGCTAGCATAAAGCATGCAGATGCTTTATGATTATTTAGCATAGTGAATCGAAATTACGCTTTAATTTCAAACGATGCAAACAACCTATCAATATTTTTATTTTATTGTTTCCATTTCATTATTTTTCTTGTTTAATTCTTAATTGTGCTACATGGCACAACATAAATTTCAATAACTGTTTTTTATTTACGATTATAGCTAGAACTGTCGGAGTTTTGCAGGTTTTCCCTACGAACAACTGACTTCAAAACTAAACGTTGCGAAACATACTCGACCGATGTTAATGAAACTTTAATACATTGTAGTAATATATTTTGGTAACGTACAGCTCAAGTTATAGTTTTTTTCAATAACAAATCAAAAAGGTATTTGAATTTACTTAAATCTTTTCGTTCTCAGCTGAGGATAATCTTATATCAATGTCGTTTAGATTTGAAAGGCCGTCTCGTATCACAAAATGCAACTGCTGTGCCAGAGCAGTGAGACACTGATTTTATAGACAGTCTTACTGGGGGCAGCTGTGTGGCCACCGCAGCGCGCGATTAGCCCACAGCGGCCGTGGGGCCGGGCCAGCCGCCGCCGCTCAGGCCCGCAGCTGGCTTCGCGCCGTCAGCCGGGCGGGCAGCCAGCGCGCTCGGCCCTTTAGCCGCGAAAGGGTTAATATTTTTTTAATTTTTTAAAAAAAGTTTTATCTAAAAATTCATCTATAGTGTAGAAGGAGTTGCCATGCAGAAATTCGTTCAATTTCATTTTAAATACTAGTTGGCTAACTGTCAGATGTTTGATGCTACTTGGTAAGTGACCAAAGACTTTTGTGGCAGCATAATTCACCCCTTTTTGAGCCAAAGTTAGATTTAACCTTGAATAGTGAATATCATCCTTTTTCCTAGTGTTAGCTAGTGTAGCTATGCACACTGCTATTAATTTTGAATTGGGTCTGATTGTTAATAAAAAATGTCATGAGTGAATATATATATATATATATATATATATATATATATATATGAAGCTACAGTGAAAATCCCTAGATTCCTAAATAAATGTCTGCAGGATGCTCTTGGGTGGGCTCCAGCAATTATTCTGTTTACACGCTTTTGTGCAATGAATACTTTTTTACTCAATGTTGAAATGCTCCAGAATATGATCCCATATGAAAGCAATGAAAGAACATAGGCGCAGTAAGCTAATTTACTGAGATGTATATCACCAAATTTTGCAATGACTCTGAAAGCATAAATAGCTGAACTCAAACGTTTCAGGTGATCTTCAATATGTTTCTTCCAATTCAGTCCCTCGTCAATGCAAACACCTAAAATTTTTGAATATTCTACCTTAGCTACAGATTTATGTTCAAAGTCTAAATTTATTAATGGTGTCGTGCCGGTTACTGTATGAAACTGTATATACTGGGTTTTATCAAAGTTTAATGAGAGTCCATTTGTTGAGAACCACTCAATAACTTTCTGAAAGATATCATTTACAATTTCATCAGTTAATTCCTGTTTGTCAGGTGTGATAGCTATACTTATTTCATCAGCAAAAAGTACTAGCTTAGCATCTTCGTGAAGGTAGAATAGCAAGTCATTAAAGTCAGCAAAGGACCCAATCTTCTGGTACCCCATTTTTTATAACGCCGCAGTTAGAGGAATTAATTGTTTCGTCTGTATTAAGTGAACTGCTTATTTCAACTTTCTGCACAGTTAAGTATGATTTAAACCATTTGTGCACTGTCCCACTCATACCACAATACTTTAACTTATCTAGAAGAATCCCATTATTAACACAATCAAAAGCCTTTGAGAGATCACATAAAATCCCAACTGGAGATGTCCGGTTATTCAAAGAATTTAATATTTCATCAGTGGAGGTATTTACAGTATTTTCAGTTGAAAGCTGTTTTGAAAACCAAACTGATATTTTGTTAAGAACTCTAGAGAAGAATAGGAAGTATGTCTATACTATCAGAAATTGTAATATGCGCGTATCACAGAGTGTAATAATTTTCTCCCCTTCAGAATTAATGTCTTTCTCGGGTAATTTAAATGACACATGTAGTGTATGTATGGGACATGCAAACGTCCGTTCTACAAGACTGTACCCTGTAGACCACCTCTTCAGCGGTCTGTACTGTCATAACAACTGCGACCGTGCAGCAGACACTCTACAAAAGGCCAACGGCGCGAAAATTCATTTCCAGCGGCAGGCACACAAAAGGTCGGATGTCGAATAGTCACTTTGACGCGGCCTGTCAAACTGGAGGTAGAAACTCTTTTACGTCTCCCGAAACGTCGACTAATTGAGCACGGAGCAGATGACATCGCTGTAGCAATTAACTCAGATAGTTATTGCTGGACGAATAGTTCCGACGGTGACCGCAATTCTGAATAACGTCGCTAAAGTGTTCCCTGCCCGCAGAGCATTAATTGGACATGGAAGTTAGAAAAAGCTGTACAACGGAACAGGCAGGTATAGCTTCGAGGGCTTCTGGCCTTAAAATGACATGAGAAGAACTTTTCTGCACTCCATTGTTCTGCGCTCAGAACTTGTGCAGTTAACGCCAAAGAAGTTGGACGCGAAGTTTCGCACAGCGCTGTCGTTCTCGTTCGGGTGTCAGGGCTTCGAAACTCTCTTCTTTTGTCTGCGCCAGTCTCACGAATTATTATTTTACGTATTCGCCGAAACGAAATGCAAGTCGACTATTCTCAGATTTGTGTGCTTCGTATTCCTTCTGAATTTCTTAACAGCCAGAGTGCCAGATGAACTATTAAATAAGCTTCAAGCCAGCTACGTCGTTAGCCCTTTGTTTAACGATAGCATTAATCCTCTCTTCTCTGTGTATTAAATTCGTGAATAACAGTTTTGTCGCTTATGCAAATAAGAGAAAATAATTATGTTTACCGGAATTTCTGTGTAATGACGTAGCTAACCAATTAAAAGGATTTTGGGGATTCCAATTAGGAAATAAATTCAACCTTCTTCAAAACAGGGACATCTAAATACGTAAAGCAGAGTGTCCGGATGTTTGTTTGTTTGGGTGTTTGTGTGTACGTGTTGCATACAAATCTAAAGTTCTCTTCCAATCTTTATAAAATTTTGTACAGGTAACCTTTAATCCACGAGGACTGTCGCCGTAAGTGTAAAAATCATGAACGATACATATTTCACGAGATATGACGACATAAACAATGAGATGCGCGTAAAACTGCTGCATTTAGCGACAATGCTGATCATTTTCTCCTAAACCACTGGACAGATTTCAACCAAATTTGGTACACACATTCCTTATCGCGAGCTAACAATTTCTGCAGGATTAAGAATCACATACGACACATTGTTCAGAAGATGTGACGTTATAAACAATAAGAATCGCGAAAAACTGCCACATAAAGCGTCGAGATTTATAAATACACTATATGAGAATGTGTACTTAGCGACTTGCAACAAACTTTAAACATAATTTTAATTATCTATAAACCTTTTTCTTGCTGACAACCATAGCAAAATGATGAAAGTAAAAAAGTTTCTCGCTTATTATTTTCCGCTGTTTATGGAGGAAAACTACGGCATTCGGTATAACGCAACCATTTATAAATTGTACACTACAAACAATAGCCGCAGGAAATTTTACAAGCCAGTATACACACATATAGTGGAATGTACCTTCTAAATTGTATCACAGTACGACAGGTAGTTCATGAGATATGAGGAGATAAACAGTAACGTTCACAGAAAACCGCCCCATTAGACACCTAGTTTTAATCTATTACTTCTTTACTGCTAATGTATTCGTAACAGATTTTACAGACATACATCACTTATGCAAAAATTGTACATTTGTACAACACATAATTCAATAAATATGAGATCGTACGAATTTTAATGACATTTTTATCATGTTTAGTTTGGCAGGTACAACCGTTCAAAGTTTTGCAGGCGGAGGCTACGACAGCGTAGCTGACTGGCTCCTGGTCATGAGACAGTGGCCCGTGTCCCAGGAGTTAGCCGCTCGGCCAGTGAGCTACGCTATCGCAGCCTCCACCCCCGAATCTTTGAACGGTTGTAGCTGCCAAACTAAACGCGATTTGGCCTAATTATTTACTTCATGGTGAACAGAAAATGTGCATGCTCTTTCAAAACCCATTGACAGAGAATGAGGGGAATCATGTTTTGTCCGCCACGAATTAAATAGCTAATTCTGTTCCTGCTGTATGGTTGGCAGGTTCTTGATATACCCTTGTCCGCTGAGTATATTAATTATCTTCGTAAGTAGTACATATTTACAAACCATAAACACTAAAGCTATTTCTTAATTGCCGCCCAAACGGGACTCGTGACTGGCTGCCTTCACCGCTCGTCATCCATCGCGCCGTTGCCAGTCTGAATTCATATAGCCTAATGCACCAGTCGCGGAGTCATAAACTACAATTTAACAGATGGAGAAACATCTCTTCAAGGCAAAAAAGACCTACTATTATGAGCTGTTGGTTTATAGCTCAGAAAAAAGTTTATAAAACAGTAGATTCGTATCACTGTGTCGTGGAAAAGTTAGGAGACACAACTGCATGTATTTCCCTAGTGAGTGTTTCAAAAAGATGGAAGATATGTTTGTAATATTACAGATACAGGGAGAAACTGCTTGTTTCCGTGTTAAAGGCGGGTTTTGCCAGGCTGTTGGGTTCCCCAGTCAGTCGGTCAGTTTGAACCGATTGAATGGGCAGGTAGTTAGGGTTTGCCTAATGTGTTCGGAAACCGGAAACGTTTGGCTGAGCAAGGGCGGGTATTCCAGATTGCAACTGAAATACTATATAGCCACAAACATTACTCTAAAAATCCATATAAAATCAGGGAATGATAATACAGCAAATATAATTATATGAATGGATTCAGGAGACTTGGGAGAATCAATCGCCATAATTACAATTTAAATATCCCTTACAGATAAAAAGGCGATAAAACTCAGTACTATAATAATGATAATATTGTAAGACTTATACTTACAATTATTGATACGTAGTGTTTATCAGTAACAGGCTAAGAAGCAAATGGGCAGCATTGAACCACGCTACCTATCTTAAAAGAAGTACCACATTATTTCTGTATTCTGTAACTTTATTTAACTCTTGTTCTGCTTTTTGTTGAGGTAGTAATATTCTTGTGTCTGAACATAGATTCCACCACAGAAACACAAAACATGGAGCCAGCAAAGTGCATTACATTTATATGTATATTTTACTATATTTAATATTCTTAGTAACGTTCATTTCTTATGTTATTGAATGTCACTTAAATATTTCATGGCCGACTAAAAATAGTAGATATGCAGCAGATAATTTATATATAAACAATTATAAGTATTTGCGGACAATAACAGAATATATTAATATAAATAGCCAGGTCAAATTAGTAATTAATTGTGTAACTATATTTCGACAGCAGCAGTGTATTTGAACAGTGAGACGTCACGCTTAATGGCTATCTGAGCGAAGAGCTTCAATTTCGACCGTTTTTAGTATTGTTAAATATATATTTGTTTGTTAAATGTAAACAACATTTGTATGGAGATAGTCAAGCATACAATTCTGTGATATTCAAATGTCTAACATTTTGGAAGCGAAAGATGAGGCGTTAGGATGCGCGGAAGGATACAATTTTGGGAGCAGAGGGAGCACGCTTTCAAACGCTTGGGAAGGGACTCGTAACTTGGACGTGGTGGTGAAAGGTTGTGACGCTGGGCGGTCTGAAGCCGCATTATGAACTTGTGATTTGAAGAGATATGTATGTGTGGACTGTGACTGGAGAACTTGGTCTCAGCTTGAAAAGTGATATATTATGCACGGTAGTAGGGCTGTAGAACTGTGATAATTCAGCAATCATGTACTCGTGTGATGAGAAACTGTGTTTTATAACAAATACTTTTATCGCGGATTAACTTGGAACTACAAAGTTCGATGGATTACTCTAACTTACGAGTGATAATTTGGAACTTTTACTTTCGAGTGCGTGTGATACTTATTTTGCCTCTCATGAACAGTAATTCGAGAAATATTTAGTTATTTACCGATGTATAAAGTAGGACCACCTCCGCGTTATATGTCTAATAAGAGTAATAAACTCCATTTACAAAGAAATACTTCTTGAGTGAATCACTTCTTTATCTTAGACTCCATTTTCTTGGTCTTTTAGAGGCTTAATTTATGTTTGTTATATATATTTTCACGTCATCATATGCAGATTGATTAGACTGGCTAAACTACAGATTAATTATTGATCTTGTTTAAACAGATTGGGTAGGTGTTTAGGGCATATAAGCTTACATACACAACTCACCCCTATGAACAGAGACAACGAGCCATAAACTTTTACTACCCTGAGTTTTGTATTGCCAAAGTCTTATTGGTGAGAACGGATAGGAAGGTTGCATGCTGTAAAGAAGAACCGTGGATAACGAAGGGGTAAAGAAGCGAACCGACGGGTTAAGACCTCTGCTTTTCAACAGCTGCTGTTGTCTCTTACCTGAAGAGCGCTATAAAGCATGTAGGTACAGTTGATTTGAATTGGAGGTAGCATTAAGGTGGAGAAATTGAGGGAAGAGAAATACAAGGGATGTATATATTCACATTAACACTTACATAGACATGAAATGCGTTAATTAATAACTAGCTGGCCCAACACTCGGTTGAAAATAGTTGCAACTCTTCGACGAATCGATTGGTACATTTTCTTTGCAGTTTCCAACCAAATATTATCCATTTTTTTTACAAAACCATCCGCCAATTACTTCTGAGATGTTGGAGCTGAACATTTGGTCACCATTCTCTAATCTAAAGCTACAATATCTCTTCAATTAATTTCACATTTTGCAATTTTGCTCTCCTAGGGAGTTGTTTGACAATTTTCTAATGCTGTACCAAGCATTCTTAACCCTTATTGATGTAAATATCAACAATAATTCAGTTACATTATTCCGTACCAAAGGTATTGAATATAAGAAGAGGGGATGACTTAAAATTCGTGCTTTGGTCAGGATTCGAATCCGGGACATTGTGCTTCCTATGCAGACGCTTTAAACCTCTCAGCTAACACACCGTTCCGGACAATGCCGCTATACGGAACTGTCTCCAAGAAGGTCTCCCTCCATATAACATTCTTTAATTGTGCCTCAATGTTAGCCGGCATTGATGGCAGCGGGGACTGAGGCGCTTCAGTCACGGTCTGCACGGCCACTACGGTCTGGGGTTCGAATCCCCCCTCGGGGATGGATATTTGTGACGTCCTTAGTCTTAGTTACTTCATAAGTAGTTTGTAAGTTTAGGGACTGATGACCCCGTAGTTACATTTGAACATTTAGGCATTTAGGGACTGATGACCCCGTAATTACATTTGAACATTTTGAACCTCAATGTTACCCGTGAAATACGTATCAAATTGCCAAGGCTCTCCTGTATTGGAATAGCACCCCTGCAAAGAACGTTAATGGAGACAGAGGTGATGTAAATATCAACAATAATAGCAACAATACCTTTGGTGTAATGGGAAAATATTTGTCTCAATGAACTGAATAACATTTGATATTTATATCACATCTGGCTGAGGAACAAAGCGGGATTGCTCCCATTCACGTTCTTTGCTGGGGTACTATTCCAATACAGGAGAGCCCTGGCAATTTGATACGTATTTCACTGGGAACATTAAGGAAGAATTAAAGTATGTGTTGTGGAGTGACAGTTCTTGAAGACAGTCCGCGTAGCGGCATTATGACATTATTCGTAACGCTATGTTAACTGAGCGATGTAAAGGTAGCTGGGCGCCGTGACTCAGGAAATAAAAAGTAATAAAAAAAAACGAACAAAACGATCAGCGACCGTAAGGAACAGAACTACCAACTGAGCAATTAAATAAATAAATAAAAATACAATGTAAAGAAATACAAGAAAGAAAAGCGTCTCTCTACTCAGCAGAAGGTCCCGGGTTCGAATCCCGGCTATAGTACAACTTTTAATTCAACGCATCTCTTCAAAGCCAATACTTTTTATGTGTTTGCGCGCGCGCGCGCTTGTGTATGTATGTATGTGTGTGTGTGTGTGTGTGTGTGTGTGTGTGTGTGTGGTCGCATTACCCTTTTGGAATAAGGCAGTGTTTGTTAACAAATATGCTAATCATAGTAAGAAGGTTGTTATCGGTTCGGAATGGTGAGGGCAGTGATAGAAACAGTTAACTAGCACTATAAAGATACCACTATAGTGAAGGATCATCTTTGTTCTTGGCTGTATGATGCAGGCATGACGTATAGTGAGCTTCTTTTTGGACTTTCGATAAATAGAAAAATAAAAGAGATGTTCAAAGGTTTGTAAATCTGTTGGACTTAACTACAGTGAAGAAAGAATTACAGCAAGCAGAAAGACAGTCGAGGCACGTGTCTTACTCACTCGGTCATCTGTCCCTAAGCTTAAAAACTACTTACACTAACCTAAAGTAACTTATTCTAAGGACAACAAAAATATCCATGCCCGAGGGAGGACTCGAACCCCCGACGGCGAACGCCCGCGATCACCGCAGCTGGGCGCCTTAGTGCGCACGGCTATTCTGCCGCGGCTGATAAATAAACCGTTCGGGTTTTAAAACGCAATGTAAACGATGACTCAAATACATCCAGACATTTGGCGTCCAAATTTTATTATCGTTGCACCAATACCTACGCAGCCTTGCGTTTTCTTGGGTTGTAAAAGGTTTAGCAACTAAAGTCTTTTCATGTATGTTCAGGTGGAGCCATATTGTTGTATCGAGATAGTATTACTCAAGTGAGTGGTGAGCTTTGCAGTCGCTTTAGACGTCGTATTGTATAGTGTCTGACCACAAGCGTTCGAGGGAGGACTCGAAAGCGTCGTTTGCTGTCAGTTAACGTCGGGTTTCACAACACCATTCCTCTTTCCCAATAGTGTTTTGCCCCGTTTAGATTAGTTTTTCATTACTCAACATACTGTCGATTGTGAAACGTTACATATTGCATACGTTTTGGTCACAGGTGCTCCCAACAACTGCGCACAATCGAGCTGGTTTCTTTGGAAGTCTGAGATATCACACTTTTCACCGATCATTGTGTTGACCGTCGAAGAACAAATATAGTGCGAGGCAAAGTCAAAGACATCCTTGGTCAATTGTGTACTCATGTCCCCTCTCAGTGTTAACACGTACGCAGTGATGCCAGCTTCCATCCAGATGTAGTATATTGCATGGAGGTCATATTACCATGACCAACCCTGTAGATCGTAATATGTAAGTTAGATTCATAACATACAATGTGACAATTGTTGAACGATATTATATAAAATCATTATAAGGCCTGAACGGTTTGCATTAGGACGTTCAAAATCCACCAGTGGGCTTGGGGCATGGTGGGAGTTGTTATGCCCCTTATAACATGCATACGTCCAGAATTTTCCTTTTGTATTTATGTTATCAATTAGTCTACTATATGCAACTGTTTCTCTGTTAAAGTAATACCGTAGTCTAAATACACAAGTGCACAAATTAATACTAGAACCAAGATTAAGCTTGTTGTTGATATAATGAAAATAATTGTTTAATGATAATGTTCCTTATACTTAGAATATAATTATATGCATCTTATGCTTTTCGTGATTATATTTCGCGTGCTGTCATATTTGGTTAACTGAAATTTGTCCGTTTTTGACGCTATTAATTCATCTACAGATTGTAACAAAATGGAATTTAATGTATCGTTAACAAAGTTTATGTTTTCTTTAGGTAATATGTACGATGTTATTCTGATAATTACAACATTGGTGGTGATATGTTAATCATTGCTGTACCCGTGATAGTAGCTTGTAGGCGGAATTTTTATCAGTTTTTTCGCATCTTGTTCCGTTAATTAACAATCCATTACCTTCTGCTTCTAATGTTGTTACTGTGCCATGTTTACCGTGTACATAGCAAGTTATAATTACTGTTTCCGAAGCAAATATGGAGCAGATCCAGTGATTTCCAAACTTTTTAAATTTCCGCTGCGCAGCAAAAACAGTTTATCTTACACTCTACTGCATCCATTTTTCCCGAAAACAACAGAATTTCGAATGACTGATTATGCGTTTGAGCCACGTTTGATGATCATATGACAACTTTACCTCTAATACAATTTTCGAAATCTGCTATAGACTTGAGTAACACCTCATGCATTTGTATTTGTATTCGTTTCCAAAGTGATGTTCATAAAAGCAACAGTACGTCTGTGACTCGCCAGGACATCCGTTTGCCTCGCTAATCAATTTCCGATTGTGCAGAGTTTTATTTAATTTAACATCTCCTATGCAAGAGTATAGCTGTACAATGCTCACAAATATTTTTCTGGGTATCATTTTAGCACACCACATGGTAGAAAATGAAGTATCGTCAATCCCCCTCTTTTCTAACTTCAGAACCTGACATCTAAAGAAAACGATGAATAACCTAACAAAGTGAAATAAAATATCAGTATTCCATTATTCATTGAGAACAATCCAGTATTTAACCTAACTGCTTAACAAACGTGCATCGGTCGCGGTGGAGTACCGAGCGGTATAAGGCGTCTCGCTGCGGAGAGCGCGGTTACTCGCCGTGGTGGTTCGAGTCCTCCCTGGGGCATGGGTGTGTGTGTGTGTGTTTGTCCTTTGGTTAGTTTACCTTAGTTTAAGTAGTTTGTAAACTACGAACTGATGACCACGCAGTTTGGTCCGAGAGATTTACAAACATTTGAACATTCTTTTTTTTTTTTTTTTTTTTTTTTTTTTTTTTTTTTTTTTTTTTTTGGTAACGTACCTCGATAGCCTGTCTCCTGTAATTCTTTCTTCTCTTCAGTAGTTGAAGAAATCCGTGCGAATTCAAATGGTTTTACTATACCTACATGCACTGTAGTAGATCGAGCTGCCAACTGTAACTTTACATTGACTGATGAAGTCATTTCAATAACCTGATAAGGACTGTTGTACTTCGTTACAAACTTATTTTACACTTGGGAATATAAGGATTAGTTAGTGGTATTAATTGACCTACCGTATTGTGTCTGTTTAATCGCTCGTTGCCTTGTATGTTGTTGCTTCTCTAACGCTTTTGTGTTAGCACGTTTAATGTTTTGCCAAATTTCTCTTTACTTATTCCCAACATTTTTTACTGTTTCTGCTTGTGGAGACGTTTTTGGTTGCTTTACATCTAAAGGTGACTATTTTACGCTGGTATACAACTTCGTAGTGAGAAAGTCTCTCAACGATGAGACCACACATAGTGACTTACCATCTTACATTCGTTTCAGGATGAAATAGGATTGTGTGATAGTTTCTTAATTGTTAACAAGTGACGTAGTTTCTTCAATAACTCTGATAAAAAGTATATCTTTTACGCGTTATAATGGTACACCAAATTTCAAAATCCAGTTCTTTATCATTGCTTGTGCTATTGTACTCGTTTTCTGGTCTGGTACAGCTACCAAAATTAGATATCACGATAAATGATCCAATTTCGTAGAATCATATTTATTACTCACTTGTGTATTATTTATTGGACTTAAACTATCTAATCGTAATAGAAAAGGTGGCTTATCTGCTTCCGGCCGTCTCTGTAATTCAGTTCTTTCATGACTCAAATCGGGAATGCAATTCCTTACATATTAAGGTCACTGTCATGCGTTTTCCACCAACATTTTTCAACTACACTTCTATTACTTGCTCTTTTCCTTCCATGTCTGGACTGCACCTTATCATGAACCTCACGTAATACTTTCGTTATTAGCGATGCAGGTACGATAATGCGCAGTCCATATTTCGTCGATCAACGTAGCAAGCCTCCTTATATTTGCAAGTGATATTGCTTCTTAAATAATTGGCACGCACTCTCTGCTGATTCTGATTTTGTCTAATCTGCCTGACTACTGTCCACAATTTGTAGAGCTGTTATCTTTCTGCTCAAACAATGTGTCTGTATTTTTAACTTCTGGCTTGTAAATTACTTCATAGTCAAATTCAATCAGTTCTAGCCCCCACCTTCCTTAGCGACTAGGTGGATCATTAAAATTTAATAACCATCTAAATGACGAATGATCCCTAACAAACTTAAATTTACGCCCATACAAGTAGCAACTAAATTATGTAATTCGGTATATAACCGCTAACATTTCCTATTCTGTAACTGAATAATTCATTTCAGCTGCATTCCGTAGTTTGGAGACATATGTCACTGGATAATCTTTCCCATAAACAGTGTGACCTAATATGCAACCCAAAAGCAGTATAATAATATGAATTATAGGGAATATCAACACACGATTTGACGTTAAAATATCCTTAAATTTTTCAAATGATTCTTGGTACCGTGGTGTCCATTTAAAACCGATATGTTTGCTTAGTAATCTACTTAATTGTTGCGTAATTTCAGCAAAGCTAGACTACGCTAGTGATTACAGACGCCTATGAACAATAGTAACTGTGTGTCAATGGTGCAGGAAAACCCGTTCAGCAGTTATATCACACACTTGTTGCATACACGCATACCAATTCATGTTTCCTAACGGCAGTGTGATTTTCCAACAAAAGTCACAAGGCCAGTAGTGAGATGGAGTAATTTGAGAAACACACTATTGAGTTGCAATTGATGGACTGCCTCCCCCCACCTTCCTCCCATCTACTCGGCAGATCTGAACCGGATTCAGCCTACGGAATGTAACTGAACGAGACGTCAGAGCTCATTGCCCCCTTCTCCGCAATTAAAGAGAATTTAGTGACTCGTTTGTGCAGATACGGTATCACCTACCATCAGCGTAGTAGCAAGGTCTCCTTCCACGCCAAGTCGCACTGCCCCTGTTATTCGTTATTATTAAAGAATCAGCTGATTCTTGCATTTTACTTGAACCACTTATCTGCGCTTCCTTGAATCTTCCAGTTAAGTATGAAATAAACTATTTGTGCACTGCCCCACTAGTATCTCAACGGTTAAGCTTATATACAAAAATTCCAAAATTTACGCAACCAGAAAATGTTCAAATGTTAGTGAAGCTTATGGGACTTAACTGCGGGATCAAGTCCCTAAAACCTGCAAACTACTTATGAACTAGAATGAAACTTTCACTCTACAGCGGAGTGTGCGATGATATGAAACTTCCTGTCAGATCAAAACTGTATGCCTTAACGGGGACTATAACCTGGGACATTTGCCTTTCGCGAGCAAGCGCTCTACCACTGAGCTATCCCACAAGACTCACGGTGCCGCCCCACAAATTCAATTCTGCCAGTACCTTGTACTACTTTCCAAACTTCACAGAAGTTCTCCTGCGAAACTTGCAAGTCTAGCACTCCTGGAAGAATGGATATGGTGGAGACATGGCTTAGCCACAGTCTAAGGGATGTTTTCAGAATGTTAAGTTTGGTAAGTAGGAGGCGAAGTGCTGGCAGAATTGAAGTTGTGGGGCGGCACCTTGAGTCGTGTCGGGATAGGTCAGTGGTAGAGCGATTGTCCGCGAACGGCAATGGTCCCAGGTTCGAGTTCCGGTTTTGGTACACAATTTTAATGTGCCAGAAAGTATCATATCAGCGCACACTCCGTTGCAGAGTGAAAGTTTCATTCTGACAACATCCCTAAGGCTGTGACTAGCCATATCTCCTCCATATCCTTTCTTACAGGAGTGCTAGTCTTGCAGTTTTCGCAGAGAACTGTGAAGTTTGTAAAGTAAGAGGCGAGTTACTGGCAGAATTGAAGTTGTGGGGCGGCACCGTGAGTCGTGTTGGGATAGCTCAGTGGTGGAGCACTTGCTCGCGAAAAGCAAAGGCAACAGGTTCGAGTCCCCGTTACGGCACACCGTTTTAATCTGGCAGAAAGTTTCTTTCTTATGAACTACCTTATACTAAAGACAGCACAAACATCCATGCCCGAGGGGGCATTCAAACTCCCGACGGGGAACGGCCTCGCGCATCGCAGCATTGCACCCTAATGCGCTCGGCCGCTCCGCCGCGGCTTACGCAATCAAAAGATCACGAAATATGGCGATAGATGAACTCCGGTTATTCAAAGCATTTAATATTTGATTGGTAAAAGTATTTATTATTTATTTAATGCTCAGGTATTTGATACATAGTCATTAGTCTTCTTAACTTCCCAATACAACTGACCATCTGTCACCCCTTCACAATATTCCAGTCTCTCACAGGTTCTTAGACGGTCCAATTTCATAATGGTGTCTTCTTTTTTACATCTAACACACTTCGGCGAGGGGAAGATTCCAATCCTGTACAGGTTTTCCTCAAGACAGTCATGACCAATCATTATTAGAAATCGGTTCCTTTCGTGTATGTTGAGGAAGTGCGTTCTTCTCTTCTAACAGTAGAAGCCATGTTTTTCCTTGCCATTGTGTTATCAAGTGGTTATGAAACTTCTTCTTGAAAGTGTTGTTAATAAGTCTTTTAATGGAGATGTATGATAATTTTGGGCAATTACTTTGATAGATCTTGGTTCCTTTTTTGCTTAAAAAGTCTGCCATTTCATCCCCATATTTACCTGTATGTGCTGGTATCCACTGAGAAACTATTTCAATTTCAGCTTTGGTGACTGAGAAAATAGAGGAATTTATTTCACTTACGGAAACACTTGGTGGTGTTTGGAAGGATACAATTGCCTGTATTGCAGAAGTTGAATCACAAAATATAACAACATTTTGTGACCTTTGGTGGCGACAATTTTTTTTAATTTTTTTATTTTTCTATTGTCAGGTTTATTGACTCCAACTCTCCATCAAAATGAGAGTAATACTGTCATAGAACTTAATAATAACAAAGTAAACGACAGTGTCCAAGTAATATTTGAAAATAGTAGTTTATCATCGTGAAACAGTGCTGTATAAGAGTGTTGAACGTGATAATTATAGCCAGCTAGCGAGATGGGATGGATGAAGGGCAACAGGCGGATTGTGTTTTTCGCGACTTCAAAAAGGCGTTCGACGCGGTGCTACACTGCAGACTGCTATCGAAGATACGAGCATATGGAATAGGTTCACAGATTTGTTACTGGTTGGAAGACTTCCTACGTAATAGAACGCAGTACGTTGTTGTTGTTGACGGCGAGTGTTCATCAGAAACGAGTGTATCGTCAGGCGTGCCCCAGGGGAGTGTGATAGAACGGCTATTATTTTCCATCTATATACATGATTTGATGAACAGAGTAACTTGTAATTTGCGGCTGTTTGCTGATGACGCTGTGGTGTATGGGAAGGTGTCGTCTTTAACTGACTGTAATAGCATACAGGATGATTTAGATAATATTTCTAGTTGATGTGAAGAATGGCAGCTAGCTCACAATGTAGAAAAATGTAAGGTGATGCCCATGAGTAGGAAAAACAATCCCATAATGTTCGAATACAGCATTAGTAGTAAGCTTCTTGATGCTGTCGCGTCGTTCAAATATCTAGGCGTAACATTGCAGAGCGATATGAAACGGAACTAACAGTTAAGGACAGTTGTGAGTAAAGCGGACAGCCGACTTCGATTTATTGGGAGAATTTTGGGAAGATGTACTTCTTCTGTAAAGGAGACCGTGTATACAACGCTTGTATGACCACGTCTAGAGTATTGCTCAAGTGTTTGGGACACACAGTAGATCATTTTAAAGAAAGACATGGAAGCAGTTCAGAGGCGAGCAGCTAGGATTGTTACTGGTAGGTTCGACCAATGCGCGAGTGTCACGGAAATGCTCTGGCAACTCAATTGAGGATCGCTGGAGGAAAGACGTTCTTTTCGTGAATTTCTGTTGAGGGAATTTAGAGGTCTGGAATTTGAAGCTGAGTGTAGTACGATCTTGCTGCCGCCTACTTATATTTCGCGTAGTGATCACAAAGACAAGATAAGCCGGTACGGCTCACATTTTCACTTGTCGCCATTGCTTAATATCAATACCCAAATGCGGTCACTGTCAATCCTTTCTTTCTTGTCCTTCTTTCTTCCCTTCCTTTATCATTTGCAAATGCTACTTGGCTGCGAAGCCAAGCGGACGTCCGAAAGAACAGACACCACACCAGTACAAAACGTAAATTAGGGCTCGTACGGAGGCATATAGGCATTCCTTTTTTCCTCGTTCTATTTGGGAGTGGAATAGGAAAGGAAATGCCTAGTAGGATAGATAGGATAGGATGTTTTGGGCGCACAACAGCAAGGTTTTTAGCGCCCTGACTAAAGAATTAGACAACAGTAACTAAAGTAGGTCTTGGCAACAACCCGAACACATATTGCCAGCAGCGATGGAAGTTGGCAGACGTAAGGTTGGGTACTTCAAAGTCGTTAAACGAAATGTCACAGAATAGGGGGGCGCTGATCGCTGATGTTAGAGGCATCAGCGAGCCTTCCTGTAACACACTAAAATCTCCGGCCTAAGAGCTTAGGCCAGAGTCGGGAACGTACACAAAATTGTAAAATGTTCGTCACACTTGCCTCGTCGTCAGCTAAAACAATGGGTAGGGCACGACCAAGATTAGCTCAAAAATGTTCAAATGTTTGTTAAGCTTATGGGACTTAACTACGGGGTCATCAGTCCCTAAACTTACAAACTACTTATGAACTACTTACGAACTAGGACGGCACAAATATCCATGCCCGAGGGGGGATTCGAACCCCCGACCGTAGTGACCGTGCTGACCGTGACTGGAGCGCAGCCTCCTCGGCCACCGCGGCCGGCAGTATAGGTTCAGCCGTGTACATGACCAGCAGTGATTGGGGGGCACTAAGGGAATCTGAGCAGAGTAGAAATTTTGTACTTCGACCACGACGGATGTGTTCCAGTGCCTGGAGGATAGCATGCAGCTCTGCCGAAAAAACTGAGTAGGCAGCGGGCAGGCGAATCCCTATGAGGTGACCTGGAAACACTGCAGAACACCCCACCAAGTCCCCTTGTTTTGATCCATGCCTAGTAGTGGTACAGTATATCCTCCGCCACGCACCTTACGGTGGATTGCGCAGTATGTGTGTAGATGTAGATACGGAAGTGCGATTCCAACAGAACGGGCGCCAGCCAGTGGGCGGTCACTGCGGCAGAACATGCAGACTGGTGACGTCATCGCGAGGTATCCGTCGCGTATTTGTATGTGCGGCGCGCCGTGTAACGGCAGGCCAGGGGTTTGCACTTTGCAGCGGGCCGGTCCCAGGGCGTGGCGAATTACCTGCGCGCTGCCGTGCTGCGCGTTTTTAGCGCCGCCGTCTCCTCGGAGAGTAATAGCCGAAGAGGCGCGCGCAAAAACAGCGCCAAACAGCGCGGGCACGCACGCCGACCATCAAGCAAACAGCCGGCAACTTCCGCTAAAGCCCGCTCCTTAGTGGCGCTGCAGTCCGTCATGGAGATACGGCGGAAACGGATGTTGGGGCACGTTAGTTGTACCACAGAACTTCCAAGGAAGGGAGACGGAAAATAAGCAGAGGGAAAAAGATGGAAGCTGCTTTATTGTGGGCTGTGGAACAGCCGTATCACTATAGTCCGTACTGAAAACATCTCAGATTTAGTTTCAAAATTTTTACGTAATTATTGTAGGGGACACAGATTTTAAACGTCGTACTTGTTACGAGTTCAACACTGGAACAGTTGCATAAAAACGTAGTTTTTAGAAATTCATACACTGGAAACGCAATGAACTACGAATACTTTTGAAGATTCGTTACCAAGCGTGTTATTTTGGCAATGAATGGAAAAAAAAATATTGATGTCAGACCAATAGTTTTTTAGATATGAACTGATAAGTTTGAAGCTTGTAAGGTGGCAATCACCCTCACACTTATTTTATTGGGATAAATTCATACGATAACATTTACAGGGCTGCGTATGTTGGTCAGTTTTTCGCCTGGCCGAGAGAAGGCACATTCCTCCGCCCGCACCGGGCGCGGCTCGAGGGGTGTCAGGGAGGTGGACTCGCTTTCAACGCGTTGGCTCTTTAGAGGGGAGGCCTCACATTGGACTCGTACACTTGGCGACAGGAGTTCTAGAGTTGCTGCACGGTGATTGGAGGCCGTGCATAGCACGGCCAACGTGGAATCCTCTCATTGTCGGATGTGATTCTGAATTTCCTACGGCGTTGTAACATCTAGATATACCCCCAGCGACTCATCGTAGAAGGCTCACTCTCTCTCTAGAGGTTCAGGGTCTGCACTGAATCTCGGCGGCCGAGTTTATGCTCGTCGCCGGAGAAATAGACCTTTTGTCTCCAGGCGTTGTAGCGCACTTGTTGCTACATTACATGCTGTACTTCCGTAATTACGGAACGACGCATAGCGATCGGCATAATGACCGAATCTTACGTGTGCTCTGAGGATTAGCCATAAGCCCAGCAGTACAAGTGCTGAGTCTGACGCTTCTCGTCTGGCTACGATACATGCAGATCGTGTTTGGAACTTTATACGTCAATTCTAGTAGTTAAAGCTTGTGAGCATATTTTGAGGTTTCAACGGTGGACTGGTGGAAGCCAAATTACTAATAAACTAAGGGAAGATAGGAACGTATCGGCTGTTTGACGACAGTCTTGGTAAAGTTATTCATGTTTTTTTAATGTTTGCAGCACCTTCGGAAGCAGGTCGCAGCTACGACGAGACCACACACGGTACAGTGTGCTAATTGCTCAGGGCTCCCTTCCTTCCACTGTACTCAGCTTAAGTTTGACGTGTTTTTCGCGCATTTTCACTTGTTTGCGACACCCGCGTTCTGTGACGCTACTTGTAATTTACTATTTAATTCTTGACAGGTACACGAGATCAGACGTTTCCCTAAGTTCATGTAACATTATCCTCTGCCTTAGTCTGTTATTCTGCGCCTACAAGCGTGTGAAATTCGTGAATATGTTCTTAATCTTTACATTCATTCATTTTCTATTTTTGACATAAATAATAAAATCGTAATTTTGTTTTATAAAAAATTCTCGTATCACTTTGACCACCAACAAACCCACTCCTGACCCAGCAGGTCAATTTAGAATAAGATTTTGGGGGTTTTGGGGGCTAAAGTGGTACTATTTCAGCAAAAGAATTCAGCTAGCCATGATTTTCGGGGACTTCTCTTGTCTCAGGGGCTACCACAAAAAGAAATACACGACAAGCGTTACTGTTGCGCAAAAAGGCAAGGTAAGAGATTGGACAGTATAATACTGCCCAAGCGTGAGCACTGTTAAAATGTGAAACTTCCTGACAGATTAAAATTGTGTGCCGGAACAGGAACTGGAACCTGGCACCTTTGTCTTTCGCTGGCAAGGGCTCTACCACTGAGCTATCTCGACACGACTGATGGTCCGTTCTCACAACTTTACTTCCGCCAGTTTGAAAAGTAGGAGATGGGGTACTGGTGGAAGTAAAGTTGTGAGGACGGACTGTGAGTCGGGTCGGGATAGCTCAGTGGTAGAGCGCTTGCTCGCGAGAGGCAAAAGTCCCAGTTTCTAGTCCCGGTTCCGACACACAATTTTAATCTGCGAGGAAGTTTCATATCAGCGCACACTCCGCTATAGAGTGGAAGTTTCATTCCTAAGTTTTGAAGGTGTTTGCGAACTAGAAAATTTAAATAGTTTCTAACAAATTAAATCTCGTGCCCTAATTAAAATCAAGAGTAGAGTTTTGACATACTGAGTGTACTGAGAGACATTATAGAGATGTACATCGTGTGTGAAATTGAATTTTTTTATTTGATTCTTGTAGAAGATAGAGGCTTTAAAGCGATTTTCTATCGCCGCGGAGAGCGAGGCGCTGTGGCGGGTGCTCCTCCTACCCAGTACTTGTGTCACCGCTGCAGCTTTGACCCACAAACGTCAAGTGACAACTAGATTACATCAGACTATGCAAGGCATTCGAGTCAGATCGAAGCGCCATCGTACGAGATGCAGACCTACTGCAGGAGAGGCAGCGGCATTTTAGTGAGACAGGGCACGCTGGTGCCGGTCAGTGCCAGCCTCGCGCTAAAATACCAGGGTTGGAACATAAAAAGAGGCAGCTATTTATTCACAACGTATACAAAAGCGTTACATGTTTGCACCTGTTAATGACTTTCAGAGTAGTCACCGGCGTTTTGTAGAACCCGTTGTCAGAGATGTGGAAGGCGTAGTATACCGTTAGCAGAGCTTGTTCTGTTGATGGTGCGAATGCGGCTGTCCACCGCCTGTCGAATCTCTGGAACAGTTCTGATGCGAATGCCACAAAGTGGTTCATTCATCTTGGTAATCAAATCAAAGTCACAAGGACTTCAGTCCGGGGAGTATAGTGGATGGTACATAACTTCCCAGTACCATCAACCGAACAGGGCAACCACAGCATGCACTGTTTGCGCCCGCTCATTGTCGTGCAAAATTATGGGTGGTTTGTTTCTTGAAGACCTTGATGACACTGACATGCTTGATCCAACTCCGTTGTTCCTGTTCGAAACATAGTGACACCGTTACGTTCGACCGCCCGGTGACAAATGACTGTTTCCCTCAATTGTGCGCACGCTAGTAATGTGGGACGGGCGAGTCCATTTTCTCTCGGAGGTAACGTAGCATTGTCAACCACTTGCACTATCAGTGACAATAGTAGATTCCATTGTATAGTGTCTCCACAGCAGTATTACCGCTATTGAAGTTCCAATCCTTGTATGTATTACAATTGCCAAAAGCTCTTTGAACTAGCTAGAAACCCAGCATTTTTCAGGTATTTATTTCTTACATTATACATAGGATGTAACTAAATATGTGGGAAAGCTCCGGGGATTCCATAGAGGACAACCAGCAGAACATTTCCCGCGCACATTTGGCTTATTTGCTTCCATTACCGTGTCAAAAGCATTTGTTGTGGTGAATGTAACACAGACCACTTCTTGTATGACGATTTCATAATGGATTATGGCCCAAACCACCACAATATTGTAATCATAATAGTATCACATTTTCAGATTGGTGGTATGATAAAAAATATTTATTTAAAAATATCGCATATTGATGTCATTCAATGACTGAACATCCTCATTAAGGTTTCCAGTCCTGATGACTCATGTACTCGGCGTAAAAACTTTTCTACAGTCAAAATACATACAAATAAAAATGGAAAAGCCAGTCTGGTTTATGTATATTTGTAACATAAGTACCTGTCCAAATAGGTGGTTTGCAGCAATCAGTCTTTTTTTTTAACTTCTTTATTGTGCAGTTCTAGATTTCGGCAAGTGATTTGCCATTCTCAATTAACACATTTTATATCACTATGATATGCATTCTTTAATTCCCATAAACGCTTTATAGCACACTAATCACAGTGTTTCATCTTAACTAAACTGTGATAACGTTTGTGGGGATTAAAGGATGCACATGCATAGCATAGTGATACAAACAAATGTATGCTTTGAGAAAGGCACGTCGCTTGCCAAAACTGAGATCTGGACAATAAAGTAGGTTTTTTTATTTTTTATTCTATATATATATATATATATATATATATATTAAGTAACGACTGAATGCTGCAAATAACTCATTTGTATTGTAAGTCACATACAGTCATGGGAGCAATAAACCTTCTTTATTGTAGGCAATCTGATGATGAATACATGTGTTTAAAAATAACTGAAAACTATGGGTGTTTTGTGGTGCTCTTTAATACATCGCCTCCACCTGCCTTTGATGAAATTCTGGACACATTCTTCAGTTGAGGCGTACTGGTTTCATGTGGGCCCGTGTACTTCACATATCTAAATAAACATTGTTAAGTATAACCAGCCTGTATTGTCCCATTATTTGCTTGTACTGCGGAAGAAAACAAATATTTTAATTCATATAACAAAATTTTAAGTTTCACATGGGGAAAGTATGTGACTGTACCGCGCAATACTTGTTTTTTATTTGTGCATGCGAGAATTATTTGAAATAAGTTGGGTTATTCACCATACTGAAAATGCGACGTGTTCTTAAAGTGATTTAGATAAAATATTTGGCCCACCTGCGCGTCACGAAAACTGACACGCTGTTCAGCTGAAATTCTAACAAGTGACACCGCAAGGTGCAATGGTAGTGCAAATGACCAAGAAGACAAAAATTCTTGTAACTTGCTGACTTCGGTGATATAATGACAGAATGCAGATGGAAAACATCTTTGTTTCTTTTCGAAATCAAAGCAAATTCTATATTTTCTAAAGCTTCAACATAGTACTCGTCTCAAAACGTAGCACCATTATTCGGATAAACAGTGGAAACAAAATTACGTATCATTATTTTGATAGA
Organism: Locusta migratoria; assembly: GCA_026315105.1. NCBI lineage: Eukaryota > Metazoa > Arthropoda > Insecta > Orthoptera > Acrididae > Locusta > Locusta migratoria. The sequence continues at coordinate 166,880,897 of CM048747.1, read as the reverse complement.
AACTGCAAACGAAATTACATTATTATTCTGGCAATATTTAACCTTTTTGCGAAACATGAAAAAATTGATACACAAATCACCTTATTTTAATGTCTGTGTCAAACGAATAACAACAAAACTACGCGCACAACAAACAATGAGGCCGGTAAGCCAGACTGCGGCAGCCAATGAAACAACGGTGGTATACGGCAGGCCGCCACAGGCCTGAGAAGCCAGGAATTGGTGGCTGCGGCAGTGGCAGCCATCAGAACGCGGCCGACTGCACGGCAGTGGCAGCACAGAGCAGCTGGCTGCCGGCAGCCAGTGCCAACAGCGAGCCTCGCAGTGAACGCCAGCGATCTCCGCGCACTTGACCATGCAGCCACACCTTGTTTCCAAGTTGTCATGACGTTCGACACAGAGGCATTTATTCGTGAAATTCATAGACGAAGAGAAATCTGGGATGTGTCTTGTGAGCAATATAGTGATCGTGATGTGAAGAGAAGGAGGTGGGAGGAAATCGCAAATGTAATGTGTGAGGAGAACATGTCTGAAAATGAAAAGAATGAATTCGGTAAGTTATTTATTATTCATTACATAGAAAAAATTACTTACAGCTACAATAAGGAAGAAGAGTGTTTCATTGTACACTTAATACACACTAATTCACATGGAAACAACAATAGTTACATACATAATATGTAATTACTACCCCAATGCAATTCTGTTTTGCCATTCCGGCGGATTTTCATTCGTAAAGTAATCCGCAAATAAATCTCTATATGCTGATGCTGATGAACGGCCCCCTGCTATTGCAGGACCTGGGGAAACTTCCAGTTCTGGAGGGACAGGGACATACAGCATGTCTTCAAATTTGTAGCCACCTCTTTCTCGCACATAGTTATGTAAAACACAGCATGTTTTTATTATGGCAATTGCAAATTCTTCCCCAACATCCATTGGGCGATGAAATATTCTCCATTTATTTGTCAGAATGCCAAATGATTATCGCATCTTCCACGTCCATGTGGCTCTGCCGATTGGGCACAGCTGGCCGTCAGCTGGCTGCTACCAACTGGCTGCTCAATATTTTGGCTGCCGCAGCCTGGCTGCCGGAACCTGGTTGCCTAGTGCGTTACCAGACTGAAGTGCAAAAAATTTACGGTGATCATTCTCATTCAAAAACAATCATACCATTGAAAGGTAATTGAAAAATTAAATCAAATATATTCTTACTCTTCAGTTGCAATCAAATAATCCATTCCCACAACGTAATTTATTCTTCGCTCTGCTTAAAGTCATTGCTGCATCGTTATATCTTCGCTGCACTGGGGCTAAAACAACTGCTCCGCAGCTAACACTTCACTGCTCAACTATTACTGCCCGCAGACATACATGAACTACTTAACTCTACTGTCAAATTCACAGCTGTTCTGAATCCTAACGCCGCCATCTTAGCACTCCAAGCGTTACGACGTTTGTGTGCGGTACTTAAACTTGTAAGCTTTTTGACGTAGTTTAATTAAGTTCTACAGTTAAGCTAATATTTGCGGTCCATGAATTTGACATATAAATTTTAGAATAGTGTCTTTGGATGAACATCGGCTTACATATGCAGAAGTTTGAAGCAAGTCCCAGTTTCCTTACGAACACTCAAACTGAATACAGACTTCCGTTATCAACGACAAATGTTATTCTCTACGTACAGGAGCAATTTATAGCAAGCAGACTATTCGAAGAAAATACAGTGACTCCACTAAGAAAAAGTTACAGTCAAACACATGCTTTGGCCATTAAGTCAAAACTCTGTCTTGGCGTAATAATATCAGTTTACTTCTGTTTCCCATAACTGTTATAACCGTACCCAAATATTGTTTTTTACACACTCTTTAGAATGGCAATATGCTGACGAAGAAAAATGCTAGCTTCAATGAGCTCAAAGAATGGGTGGAAACCATAAATGTATAAGTGATATTTTTTGCAAAATTGGGTTAAGTGCGCATTAAAATCCCGAAAGAAGGGATACTTGTTGGTGGCAGAAATATCCGAGTGTCTACTGTTAACATCCAACTTCTAGCATTATGTTCTGTAACTACACAAATCGAATCACAAAAGATATGCAATGCTACAAAATGGCTGATGGTCTAAATAATCGCGAATTAGAGTCTCAATTACTGCCAAAATTTCAACCAGTGTTCAAATGTTTGTTAAGCTAAAGGGACTTAAATGCGGGGTCATCAGTCCCTAAACTTACAAACTACTTATGAACTACCTTATACCAAAGACGACACAAGCGTCCATGCCCAAGGGGGGGATTCGAACCCCCGACCGAGGCGGCCGTGCAGACTGTGACTGGCGCGCCGCAGACCACTCGGCCTCTGCGGCCGGCTTCAACCAGTTTGAAGGTAATCAATGTTGTTCCGTAACGACTGATGAAGATTTCTCAAATGATAATTTAGTCCCAGAGGAAGCTTATGTTCCTGATTCCAGTAAAGAAGTTGCAAACATTTTAGCGATCACGTAAGATTAGGTTTTTAAAATTTTAAGGAAGTTATGGCTGATGAAAATATCATAAATTGTTTTTAGTATATAAGCCCATTTAAACTGACATATTACTTTATTCGTGGAAAGTACTGTCACCGAAATATTTTCACTTGTACCAGTATGTCATTAAAATGCTTAATACGCTTTAGGTACATTAATATTAGTTTGGAACAAATACATTCACCAAAACGACAAGATAACTTGGGTAATTTTGTGCATGGAACTCATTTTATATACATCTTTTGTTAACAGAGATGCATAATAGGGTCGGCATCGAGAGTGTTGAGATAGACTAATAATTTCCTGAAGAAAAGAGACTATCAGGAGCCTTATTTCTTACTGTGCTGTACCAGATAGATTGTATGGCCTTCCTAAGATCCAGAAGGAGAATGTTCCTTTGAGGCTTATAGTAACTAATATTGGTAATATCGTGTAGAAAAATATCGTGCATTGGGATCGTTGAAACCAGCTGCGTCCAAATCAGTTTAAACTACATTCCTATCACTGTTAGTATGGAAGCTCCAACCCTTCAAAATTTCAGGGGCAGATACCACAAGCGCTACGCATAATGCAATGCGCCTTCTAAATGTGGTGCGGCCGAGTTGTAACGTCGCCGATGTCACGGAGCGAGAAGCTTCAGTGGCATCGTGTCGGCACTCGCCGAGCATCAGCAACATGATAACGTACTCGTTGTTCGTGTATGCCATTGTCATTCGATGCCATTCGAGCCCCGGTTGTCTGTGTGTGGCTCCAACTGTCGGGTATACGGCCGTGTGCGGCGACAGTCGGCAGTCTAACAGCGCATCGAGGAAGCTTCTCGCTCCGTGACACCGGCGACGTTACAACTCGGCCGCACCACATTTAGAAGGCGCATTGCATTATGCGCAGGGTTTGGGGTATCGCCCCTGAAACTTTGAAGGGTTGTAGCTCCCAAACTAACAGTGATAGGAATGTATTTTAAATTGATTTGGACGCAGCTGGTTTCAACGATTCCAATGCACGATAGGAAAAAAAAACTATTGTTCCATTTAAAAAAAATTATATCTTTGTGCTGTAACTCTTTGGAAAATGATACAATAAACTATGTTCATAGCTCCGCAGAAAGTGTAACATTTCTTGTGTTCACGTACCGCATTAAAATTTCCCATCACCTATTATAAGTAACAGAGGCAAACACACTTAGTGAAACACCATATATATATATATATATATATATATATATATATATATATATATATATATATATATATGTGTGTGTGTGTGTGTGTGTGTGTGTGTGTGTGTGTGCGTGTGTTTCTGTAACTGTTTAACACAGCTTTGGTGGCGAGAGAGGGCAAGGCTACAGTGTACACAAAAAGCTAAACAAAGAGCGTGTATATGTTGCTGTTTACGTCTCGACGATAATTGTATTGTCTTCAGTCACTGTGCACACGTAAATGACTTGTGCCTGTGTGTGTAACAGCCACAATTTCTATCGCGGCAACGCGGCAGACTGCTGAGAGCTAAATTCCGTAGTCGTAAACCACTGCTTTCCTAACTTTGATGCGAGTATTTCCGTTTGCGGCGATTTTATTCCGGATTTATATCCCGCTGTATCTCCGCTCCTCGCCGCGCTGTGTGCAGAGCGAGTTGATTGCGCTGGTCTGCGTGTTATGATGCTGCGCATCGCCCGCACTGTTTGCAGGTAAAAAATATATGACTTTTAAATGGAGCGAAATCAGATTCCCAGCCGTATCAGAAAATCCCTGTTTGTCCGCTACGCCACGACAGAATTTCGTATTTTACAGTGCTCAGGGGATTCCAGATGCGGCTCGCCCATCTTCCTATTCTGCATTAGCTGACCGCACTATGTGTCTTGTTGCAGCCGACAGAACTGGCCGAAAATTTCTCGTTCCCTCGTAATTTTCTGATTCGGTGCATTGTTGTTGTTTCGCTTACGTACATATTGTGGTACAAGCCACGGCTTTAAATAGCATGTGATCTCCGTAAAATAGGATGAAATTTGAATCTAGTGTAGTACTGGCGAAATTAGTCGGGCACGTGTCAGTTCCATCGTATGAAAACTTCGATTTTTTTATTTCCATTACTTTGAAGTAATATTCTGCTTACCTCATCTTTACGACAGAAGAAAGAAAGTCTAAATAAGGAACAATAATTAATAAATATATCAGGAACCACAGTTAAAAATGTGTCTTTTGTGAAAGAAATATTAATATCCGAATAGGGACTGATTAGGAGTATCTGTTAAAAACAATAAAAAAGCTTTTAAAATTTTTATATACAAATATTAATATACGTGAATTAAATTCGACGAACAGCTATGAGGGCTGATAGGAGTATCTGTTAGAAACAATGAAAAAGCTTTTAAAAATTTTACATATAAATATTAATATACGTGAATTAAATTCGACGAACTGCTATGAAGGTGATTTCCATGGAAAGTATGCATGACTAAACTGCAAAACGAATTTAACTCTTCCTTATAAAGAGACCACATGGATAACGAATATATGTATTGTTTTATACTTATAGTACGTCAAATTCAGATTTCAAAATAGTAATGAATATAGCCTTTAGATATTACTAAAAATTGTTCGATAAAATCGACCATGAATTTTCATCGAGCACTTTAATTACCCTACTGGCTATAAACAGGAAAAAGTAAAATATTAAAAATGTAAATCAGAAGGTCCCCGACGGCACCACATAACGGAGATCCCTTCACCGTCGCGTGTGACATGTTATTTTAATTTGAGCACAAGGAAAAATATTTTTATAAGATATTATAAAATGTGAAACAGACGGTGTATGGCGGCGCTATATATAGGCAACACTATCACAATCCAGTGCAACTGTAACGGAAAAATAAATTTATGTTTTAATGATTTTTCGCCCCATCTCGTGTATCATTTCTGTGACACTCTTTCCGCTACATCACCAAAATACAAAACGATGTGCACTGCTCTGACTTTTCTCTATATTTCCCCGTCAGTCCCAGATTGTGTATCTCTCACAGTCGGCAGAAATACTCCAAAATATGACGCGCGAGTGTAGTGTAGGAAGTCTCCGGTCAATTCTAGCTCCTCTATGACCAACGCAAGAAAGAGAATATTGCCGCAGGAGGCGTAGTATCTCTACCACAGAGTGAACACGCAAGCCTAAGTAAATTAGACTAAGGAAGCTAGAATAAAGGGAGATAACAGTATCTATGCCGAGCACATACGTCAGTTGACGCCTGTCCGCCATCTTTGTCAGTTTTGGAATGCTATTTATCTATGCGTTAAGTCGGCCCTCTTACTGTTAATTGCATTAAAGTGACAGTCACTGCAAAGTATGTACTTTCAAACAATATACCGGGTAATCCAAAATTCAGTATAAATTTGAAAACTTAATAATTCACGGAATAATGTAGATAGAGGGGTGAAAATTTAACACATGCTTGGAATGACATGGGTTTTTATTAGAACCAAAAAACTAAAGTTTCCGGCCTCTTTTCTCCGACGAACTGAGTGATTCTGGTTTTGTAACTGCTACCGTGACGGGTGAGAGGTACGCCGATATGTTACAGAATCTCATCATCCACAGCCTGGCTGATAAACACCTGCTGGAACGTACGATTTTTATGCAGGATGGCGCTCCACCCCATATTGCTAGACGCGTGAAAGATCTCTTGCGCGTGTCGTTTGGTGATGATAGTTTGCTCAGGCGCCACTTTCGTCATGATTGGCCTCCTAGGTCCCCAGACCTCAGTCCATGCAATTATTGACTTTGGGGTTACCTGAAGTCGCTCGTGTATCATGATCGACCGACATCTCTAGGGATGCTGAAAGACAACGTCCGACGCCAATGCCTCACCATAACTCCGGATGTGCTTTACAGCGCTGTTCACAACATTATTCCTCGACTACAGCTACTGTTGAGGAATGACGGTGAACATATTGAGCATTTCCTGTAAAGAATATCATCTTTGCTTTGTCTTAATTTGTTATGCTAATTATTGCTTTTCTGATCAGATAAAGTACCATCTGTCGGACATTTTTGAACTTCTTTTTTTCTTTCTTTTGCACTCTTTTAACACCTTGTTTTAAGTGACATAAACCGTTAGTGCTACAATATGAACACTCCCCCAAAACTTACCAATATGGCGGAGGCAGGCTTCACTTTTTCAGCTTAAGGACGTCTCCCTGTTTTGTAACTACCTTGTTTAGACCATTCTAATGTGGACACAGACATTCAACAGCCAAGTAATTCCACATCTGATCAATTGAAATCTGTGATACCGTATCTTACTGCAGCTGGGCTCCTAGTGGGGCGCTGGTATATGAGCCGAGGGACAGCTGCATGAAAGTCTTGTGCAGTCTCATGGCAGCACTCCAGTAACAAGTAAAACGACGCCTGGTGCCCTGCCAAGCTTCCGCCACAACTAGCGTAGCGCCGGAGGTGGTGGAGGGAGGAAAGCACTATTACTGTGGCAAGCGACCAGCAGCGTATATCACGGCTCTGTACACCAGCTAACACCACACATCAGGAATTCAATACAGGGTTATTACCTTAATAGCAACGCACGGTGTTATTCTTGTGGAAGATTTTCTTATACAAGGAGTGAACAAAATAATATGAACACTATGCAGTATACATCTTGGTGCAAGTTGGCACCACTGTCTACCTGTTAGCACTAAGACGCGAGGCTAGTCCACAAACGACGTATGAAATTTTGGATATTACTTTGCAGTACGTTATACGTTTGTTATGCGACCTAAACTCAAATGATCATCCTTTCTGAATCATAAAATCAAAGAAAATCAAGAGTATCCATAATTCTTGATCTGCATTTCTGGACCTCACACTTAATGTACCTTCTCGGAAACCATTTGTAACAATGACCTCTCACTATCACGTACAGTCTTATTCTGCAGTTTAGCCGCGCTCTGCAGCAATACCTACACTCCTGGCCATTACAGTTGCTACACCACGAAGATGACGTGCTACAGGCGCGAAATTTAACCGACAGGAAGAAGAAGCTGTGATATACAAATGATTAACTTTTCAGGGCGTTCACACAAGGTTGGCGTCGGTGGCGACAACTACAGCGTGCTGACATGAGGAAAGTTTCCAACCGATTTCTCATATAAAAACAGCAGTTGATCCGCGTTGCCTGGTGAAACGTTGTTGTGATGCCTCGTGTAAGGAGAAGAAATGTGTACCATCACTTTTCCGACTTTGGTAAAGGTCGGATTGTAGCCTATCGCGATTGCGGTTTATCGCGTTAGTCGTGATCCAATGACTTTTAGCAGAATATGGAATCGGTGGGTTCAGGAGGGCGATATGAAACGCCGTGCTGGATCCAAACGACCTCGTAACACTAGCAATCGAGATGACAGGCATCATATCCGCATGGCAGTAACGGATCGTGCAGCCACGTCTCGATCCCTGAGTCAGCAGTTGGGGACGTTTACAAGACAACAACCATCTTCACGAATAGTTCGAAGACGTTTGCAGCAGCACGGACTATCAGCACGGAAACCATGGCTGCAGTTACCCCTGACGCTGCATCACAGGAGAGCTTGCGATGGTGAACACAACGACGAACCTGCGTGCACGAATGGCAACGTCACTTTTTTTGGATGAATCCAGGTGCTGTTTACAGCATCATGATAGTCGCATCCGTGTTTGACGACATCACGGTGAACGCACATTGGAAGCGTGTATTCGTCATCACCCGGCTTGATGGTATGGGGTGCGATTGTTTACACGTCTCTGTCACCTCTTGTTCGCATCGACAGCGCTTTGAACAGTGGCCGTTACATTTCTGATGTATTACGACCCGTGGCTCTACCCTTTATTCGATCCCTGCAAAACACTACATTTCAGTAGGATAATGTTACAGGTCCTGTACGGGCCTTTATGGGCACGGCAAACGTTCGGTTGCTGGCCTAGCCAGAACATTCTCCAGATCTCTCACCAATTGAAAACGTCTGGTCAATGGTAGCCGATTAATTGTCTCGTAACAATACGTCAGTCACTACTCTTGATGAACTGTGGTATTGTGTTGAAGCTGCATGGGCATTTGTACCTGTACACGCCATCCAAGCTCTGTTTGACTCAATGCCTAGGCGTATCAAGGCGGTTATTACGGTCAGAGGTGGTTGTTCTAGGTACTGATATCTCAGGATCTATGCACCCAAATTGCCTGAAAATGTAACACATGGCAGTGCTAGTATAATATATTTCTCGAATGAATACCTATGTATCATCTGCATTTCTTCTTGGTGTAGCAATTATAATGGCCAGTAGTGTAGGATGCTATGAACAATTAAAAAACTCAATTCACAATTAGTTTAATAATTAACTTTACTTGACGAAAAGTTGCGCAATTGGCAGAATGGCTAAAGTGTCGTGCTTGTTTGACTTTAAACCGATTTCATTACTTTGATTATTGTCGAGGCTATCGCGTCTTTATAGCTGTTGTGAGGGAATGGTGGAATTCGCCTAAGCGTTCACACACTGTACTGTGATCTTTTTCAGCCTTGGTTGACTTCTGTCAATCGAATTCTCCCTACGTCTTGATTATGTCAAGAACGCCTATCGGTGCCTAGTCTCTCTATTGGCATGGTACGTCAGACAGATAACTAACCAAGCGCGATTTCACTCAATATGCGCTCTCGAGCTTTTACAGTACGTGTTCAGACCGGAAATTGAATATCGCGGCCAACACCTTGCAACACCGCGCAACTTATATTGTCCTTTCCTGAAGTATCACTTACATTTGCTTTGGACAGAGTGCTCCCATACAGTGAAATACAGTAATGGAGATTTTCTGTGCACTCATTCTGAACACAGAACTGCGCGTACGCGCTAGCCACTGTTCTTGCTCCCAAGAGCGTCGCAGAAGTCGCCGAAAATTCGTCCGTCCCGTCAAGCGTATCTCGCAGGCGTTCCCTCCCTCATGGCCATATGGTCACGTCAGGAGGAATTGCCTACCAAACGACTGGTCGCTTTCAAACGTGGGATGCCGCACGATTTAAACTGACTAATAGCAATACTGTTAACATATACGTCAGGTTCTGGTATTTGCTTAGACCCTACGAACGTCCTTGGTAATTCCTTTGGTGAGAGTGTCATGGTGGAAGGGTGGCCTTTGCGTGCCTCTCTGGCGGCCAGCCCCTTCTCGTGGTCCAAGACCGCTCACCCTCAAGACGTACCTTTTGGAGTATGTCGGCAAGTACTCCAGCCGCGAATTTAAATATATTCGCACCGTCATTTGCATATCAAATGTGCTTACTCTTGGCAAAAATGATCTTACGCCATCTAGCTTACACTCAAATGAATCATCTCGAAGATGAGGTCAGAATATGTAGGAAATAAAAGTCAGGAGAACATAACGTCTTACACACTGTAGATGAAATATTGATATATTTACCTGTGTTGTTGTTCTTTATTTGCTGTAGTTCCATAGAATAAAAATGGGAGTTAAGGCAAGACGTAATGGACTCTGACGATGATGATGGTGTGCTAACTGTTACGTTAGACACTAACTGGGGCTCTACGGTGCCTGACTGGTCAAAGTCTTTCGACGTAACTTCGCCGACTTGCGTGTCGTTGATTATGTTGAAATGACGATGAGGACATAACAGCCAGTCTCCACGCTGCTAAAATTACCGAACGAACCGGGAATCGAACCCTGGCCCCCTGAGTGGCAATGGACCAGTCTGTCCATTTTTTTTCTCGTCGGGTTGATCGATCTGTTGCGAACGTTTCTTCGTTTTCGTTCTTGGTTCATCGTAGAGTGTTTGGCTATTGTTTTCTCCATTACACAGAACATTCAGTCCTCTCACCGAACGCCCTAAGCCATCGAACCGGCGGCCACAGGACTACGGAGGCGAACATAAAGTATTGTGTGATCCTTAAGTAATAAGGGGGAACGAAGGGAAGCTAGTCAAAATACCGTGGGTGATGCGTCTGTCTAATGAGTAAGAAAAATCATCGTTAATGGTATTCTCAAAAGATAAGCAAACAAGGGTCGGCAGATGAAGAAATATTAGCGGAAGAAAAGGGTACCATGTCACAGATCTGCTGAAACTTTATAATGTAAATATTTGTAAACTAAACAAAATATGTTTGTTCTCTGGTTTATTTGACCTGCATTAATACCAAAAAAAATTATACTGGTGACATCAAAATTGTATACACTGACCGTTGTACAACAGTCTGACATTTACAGTCACGTCACTACCACAGATTTAGGTTGTACACTGAGACAGCAGCGCTCCAAGAGGTCGGCAAGCTACATTCCTGAATGCGATGTTGGTTGATGCGAACAGAATCGTTTATATTTATTTTAACGTACTTTTATATTAGGGAACATATTTAGTGCCATAGAAATAGGTAATAACTTATAAGTAACTCCACACTTGTACATTACAAGACAGGTTATTTACAATTAGCTTGTTACTACAAAAAAAAATGGTTAAGAAACACCAGGAGATTTGCTCTTTGGCAGAAAGAAGTCGCTTTGCTACACAGGAACGTAAGTTTTCTTTACTACAAGTCCAGTAAAATTGGCGAGAATGAAACTAGTAATCGTAAATAGAATTCAATAACTACAGTATTTAATATAGCAAATCAGCCATCATAGTCGTAGCTGATGGAAGAACGTCCTATACGTGATAATAAAAGGATAGGAACATCAGTTTCCCAACAAAGAGAACCCAATTCCACAATATTATTGTTGCTACAGCTGAACAACAAACAGCAAGAATCTTCAAATCATTGTCTTTTTAAGCTATAGGCGCGTATAAGAAACATGACTGTCGTGTAAAAATGAGCGAATCACTGTATTCCACACCGAATTGATACGCGTGAAAAAAGTACTTGTCATACTAGGAATGTAACATTATAGAAATTTATGTTTCTCCTCTTTTTATATGCTATTTACTTTCAACGGAATAATTTGCAAATGTACACATGGTTGTAAGTATTTGTTCTTATTTTCAAATGTTTGTTAATCTATGGGACATAACAGCTTGGTTATTAGTAGCTAGCTTACAAAGTACTTAAACTAAATTAAACTAACGTAAGACAAGACACGCACCCATGCTCGAGGGAGGACTCAAACCCAACACCGCGAACGGCCACGCGCACCACAGCACGGCGCCCCAGTGCGCACGGCTATTCCGCCGCGGCAAGTATTTGTTCATGACGAAGTTGTACTTTATAGCAATAAACCAGTTAAATTCCTGCTATTTTACATTAATTTCCGTATTTCATATATCTCTTCATAATTTACTAATGCTTGTAACGCAAAATTTATTCTAAGTATTTAGTTAACAAAAATAATTGTAAAGTAACTTCACTCCTTCGGGGGCTTGCCCACCGCTAGGAGCGCTAGTGTCGTTACAAGTGTCAGTTGGTAACAACTTTCAAAGTAGAGAGTGTCGCGACTGTATATGTTAGATTGTGGTTGTACATCGTTTTGTGGTGTCGCCAGTAAGTGTAAACAAACAACTTTCCCTAGACAAGTCAATAGGAAAAATATCACAAATTTTTCAAGTGCGGAGAAGGCCTAGGGAGACTAGTTGAAAGTATCTCGGTCTTCTTCTTCATCATCTGCTTCTTTTATGTATGAGCCGCTTTGAAGAAAATGTTCAAATGTTTGTATAGCTTATGGCACTTAACTACGGGGTCATCAGTCCCTAAACTTAAAAACTTATTACGAACTAGCTAATACTATGGACGGCACAAATATCCATGCCCGACGGGGGATTCGAACCCCCGACCGTAGTGGCCGTGCAGACCGTGACTGGAGCGCCTCAGTCCCCTCGGCCACCGCGGCCGGCAGCCGCTATCAACTGAGGCTATTTCAGCTGTTCCTCCATTCCGCATTTCTGGCCATTTCTGTCTCCTTCCTTTTGTACAACTGACTCTGTACTACTTCTTGGGTTTTTCGTGGAAACTGTATTAGTGCTACAATTTGTTTCTGACTGGCAAATATTCCTCAAACTCTTGTGATTTTTTGTTTATGAATGTACCTTACAAATTCTATTCGCTATGTTTTTCCCCTCTTTTTATTTATCACATCAAGTGAATAGTTTTTCTGTCTATTGCTGTACATTCTTTGGGTGTACACATAGAAAAATGCTCTCCAGATCCTCATCATGCCTTTAGTTTCCTCAACATGTGTGTAGTGACCTCTTCTTTGTAGTTTTTCCCCTTTCAGATTTCCCAAAATATTGCTTAGTATTTTTCTTTCTGTGATTCCTGGTGCTTCCAACGTCTCTTTTCGTACAGAGCTAAATATTCTGCAGCATAAATTGTGTCTGCATACTTCATTGATATTTTTGCATATATAAAATTACTCTGTACTTGTTGTCTGCCTGCGAAAGCAGTACGCAGTCTCGTGAACTGTGCTGAGTGACACACTGACAGAAAACTCTGGACCCCGTACTGCGCAAACATTTGATCCGCGCGCAGACGCGAGGGTTTGGCCGACGACAAGAGCTGGCATCTCCGACGGCGGCTGACGTCACGGCGCAGAACAATGCACACGTTGCTCTTTTGTTCGGAAGCGAACAGCGCCGCCATGGCGTCTTTGAATGCGGCGCCAAAGCTTTGGCGAGTGTTTTCGGATGCGCGACACTTCTAGAAATGAGGACAGAAGCATCAGAGCCGCTGGTCCCGTGGTTTGCGGCCTCGCACACGGCACTCCACTTTCAGAGACTTCACTCGGTGTGAATTTCAGAACAAGCGGCGCGGATGCTGCCTTTCAGCTTATGACTACCGAAATAGAACTGTATTGTTAAGCAGTAACTATTAAGTGCCATTGTGTAAGTATGTCACTGCAGAGAATGTCAACGTATTATCCACAATATGAGGAATGGGAACTGGGCACTGATGTAAGCAAACTTTTGAATTTATATGGCACTAGCTGAACTCCCGCTGCTTCGCATGCGTAGGCTGGTTGGTCTGCACCAGTTGTTTCTTTTTAATCCTGATGAAGAATCCATATCTTAAGTTTCGTAGTTATAGCTTGAAATTTGAGTTAACAGCAACGTATTTTTGAAAATCAATTTTTTCCGTCCTCTATTTTACCCCCTTATTGGTCGAATTTCAAAAAAAATGCCCAAACACGTGTCTTTTAAATTCGAACCCCGAATCCAAATCCAAAAATTTGTAGTTCTAACTTCAAAATTGCCTAAATAGCAACATTTTTTCGAAAAACACCCCCTCTCCAATTCGTTGATGGTTGAATTTCCAAAAATACCGAAACACGTATTTTTTAACGTTTAACCAACTATACAAATATCAATTTTTGCAGCTCTAGCTTGAAAATTGTATCAATAGCAACGTGTTTTCAAAAAGAATTTTTGATCCTCTATTTAACCCTCTTACTTGTTAAATTTCCAAAAATACTAAACATCATGGGATTTTTAATCCTGACCAAGATTCCCTATCCGAAGTTTCGTAGTTCTAGCTTAAAATTTGAGTTAACAGCAACATATTTTTGAAAATCAATTTTTTGCGTCCCTATTTTACCCCCTTTTTCGTCGGATTTCAAAAAATGACGAAACACGTGTCTTTTAAATTCGAACCCTGAATTAAAATCCAAAGTCTCGTAGTTCTAGCTTCAAAATTGCCTAAATAGCAACGTATTTTCAAAAAAAAAACCTTTCATCCCCTATTTCACCCCCTTACGGCCGGAATATCGAAAAATCGCTTCTTAAATGACGCCTACAGAGTAAGATCAACACCCTCCACAAATTTCAAGTTTCTATCTTCAGTGGTTTGGGCCGGGCGATGATGAGACAGTCAGTCAGTCAGCCAATCAGTCAGTCAGTCAATCGGGACACTTCCTTTTATATATAGAGATTACAAATACAAACAATACTTAACAATGTTTCAATATCAAATAATAAATTAATGTCCATAGAAATGGTTTGTCTCAATATAAATGAAAGATATTGATTGGGAGGCGTCAAATCTTTGCCGCAGCTGGGATCCGAACCCGAGACCTCCTGTCTATCAGGCAAACGGTGTAACCATTAGGTTTCCGCGACCAAATGGATACGGTAATTGAAGTAAGCAGGAGCCACGTGTTCAAATTACTGCCACGACACTAATCGTAATTCAATGTCTCTCTTTCAATTCAATATCTTTGATATATGAGTAGACTATTATCGTTCGCCAAAAACTAAGATAAACGTCATTTTTTATTGCGAAACGTAGAGCTAATATATTTACAAGCTGGTTTGGGCGTTATCAACTTTAATACCCGAGGATTTATACCTGGAAGTAGCTAATATCAATTTGATTACTTAATCACCTTCCAATTATGTTTGAAAATATAGATGTCCGTCTTTGAAACCAAGACGTGTAGGTGTCCGCTTTTGATGTGAACACGCTTTCAGATGTCCGTTTTTGATACACAGAGATTCGCTAACTGCTGACGAGAATCTTTTACAGGTCTATAATCTGGGAAGTTATAGGAATATCGACATAAATCGGAAAATATTAAATTTTGAACTCTATTACATACTGAAAAAATGAAATACAATAATTTTAATAATATTTTTAATTTTATATACAAAATGAACTGTTTCGGCACTGAATGTCTAAAGTTATTAGCATAAGGTCTGATGAAACTGTCGCCAGATTTTTTCGTAAACATTCTTACGCTATTTCTGACGTCGAACTTCTTTCCAACAAGTGATAATTTCGTACAAAACACCTTACAATAGAACAGTGTAGTTTACAAGCTAGTTTTACCTTTGTTTCATATCAATGTTTGTTTTCCAATTTTTAGGTTGTCTAACCGCTTCCTAGCTTTTCCTTGGGACGCTGGTGATATATTATGTTCCATTTCACCGGTTTAAGATGGTTATTAGTAACAATACTATAAAAAATCACTGAAAAACTTATGTATCGGCTAATACGTACCTGGCACATAATGTCGCCATGTCTGATTTTCGAGGTCATGTGATCATACACTGTGTTCCCATTGGTGCACACTTCTTCATTCAACAAGTGCCCGAATTTGATCTCAAGCTCTTATGTAGATGTCCGCTTTTGAGGTGTGATTTATCACTTTTACGTCAATTTCTGGAAAACCCAGACTTCACCAATGAAAAGAGAGAGAAATCTTCCTCTAGGATCGACTGCTAACTAAATTTCGACCATTAGGTCAGATGACCAGGTTTGATAATAGGCTACCCATATATTGAGACAAAATATGTCTGTAGACATTGCTTTATTATTTGATACTAGCTGGTACCTGGAACGTTGCTGCCGCAGAAGAAATGTGCAAATATCGTTTGGAAACTGAAAGTATTAGCTTGATTAATTACCAGTGATAGAAATAAGTATTCATTTTATAGTCGAATAGTCGTTGATAAATACATTTATTGAAATTTATCTATACATAAAGATGTGTAAATGACTTCATTATTCAAGTGCTTTAGGCTAGGCTCATTTCAACAAAAAAAAGAAATTTCTTAGCTGTCCGACTCGTCATTACGCAACATCAACAGGTCATGTGAAAAACATGGATTTTATAGATTCAGTCTACACACATGAAGTGACTTACCTTTTGCCTTGTTGATGCTCATTGCCGGCCGCAGTGGCCGAGCGGTCTGCGGCGCGCCAGTTACGGTCTGCACGGCCGCTGCGGTCGGGGTTTCGAATCCCCCCTCGGGCATTGATGTTTGTGCAGTCTTTAGTACAACATAGTTCATAAGTAATTTGTAAGTTTAGGGACTGATGACCCCCATCTACAAACATTTGAACATTTCATTTGATGCTCATTGAGAATGCACGTGAAATGGGTGAAATGTAGAAATGCAGTCGTTTGAAATCAAATGGAATTCCGCGGAGGATTAGCCGTGCGTACTGGAGCTCCGTGTTGGGATTCGAATCCCCCCCTTGGGCATGGGTGTTCGTGTTAGTTTAAGTAGTTTGTAAGATACGGACTAATAACCCAGCACTTGAATCCGATAGATTTACAAACATTTCAAATGGCATGCCGGTGGGAAAGATGAGAATGCGTGCTGAGGACATGTTCTCCTTTCTACTTTCCAGTACGAATAGTTACCTCGTTGACATTGGGCATCATTTTCTTCACAGCGAGTCTTGTTCCGTCACACAATCTGGGTGGATTAATATTCTGTAAGACAATAATTCTCACGCTGACTTTGAGTGACAATTTGTGCATTGGCACACAGTGAATATCCAGTGAAATTAAAAACTCGATCTTTCATTAGTGCATCTCCTCCTTTCTTTTCTCTCTGTGCACCTATTCATCCCGCCCCCCCCCCCCACCCCATATTTTTTTTCCTGTCCCTTTCCCTTTCCTCCTCTCCCGCCCTCTGCCCATCGCCTTCCACCATCTCTCCTCTGTCATTCTCCTACTCTCCCCTCTCTCTCTCTCCGTCTCGTCCCTCCACTTTCTCTCCGTCTCTTCCTCCACCTACTTCTCTCACTCCTATATAAGAAAACATTTATATATGCACCAAGTTTCATGGTGACTGGTCCCACAAGTATCACAAACATTTGAACATTCCTGCTTCATGAAAACATGCATTTATGTGCTGACTGTCATGGTAACCAGTCAAACAATTTGAATATTTGTTGTAACGTACCTTTCGCCATGCACCTACTGAGGCTTACTAAAGGTAGCCTTGTATTAATTCAGGGTATTAGCTATCCATTCCACATGTCATTCAAATCCGTCCTGCTGTTTCAGCGTGAAGTGTAACAAACGTATTAACCCACTGTAATGTAGGCCTACCCTTCGTCATGCACCGTGGCTTACGAAAGGTATCCCGTGCATTAATTAAGGTGTAAGCTACCTCAGTTCCAAATTTCATTTATATCCGTTGAACCCTATCAGTGAGGCGGCATAAGAAACAAATTAACTAATTGTAAAGCACCCTCCGCCATACACCACACGAATTTAATTTTCGAATGCCTATAACCTTCCCGCGAGTGCAAACAATGAGTTGACAAAGTTTTACCGCAATCGTATATGCGGTATTGCCGTGCATAAATTACGAACAAAAAGACACACAAACATTCATTTCCATTTATTAGACTAGCGTAATTCCCGCCGCTTCGCACGCGCAGACTCGATGGTCTGTATTGGTTGTTTCTACTTCCAAATATAAATATTCATATATTTACCTTTGAAAATGCTTTCCTAAAACAAGTATTTTGATACAACGTCCCACCCCCTATTGAATCATTGATGGCAGAATTCAAAACATCCCGAAAAACATTTTTTTTTAAATTCTAACCATGGTTCCAAACCCAAGTTTTCCATTTCTAGCATCAAAATAGTCTTAGTAGCTCCCTTAAAATATTTTCCCTTATTTCACACGCTTAATAGCTAAATTTCCAAAAATATTCTAAACAAGTGTTATTAAAATTCAAATCAAAATCTAAATCTGAAGTTTTGTATTTCTTGCTTCAAAATTGCCTGAATAGCAACGTATTAAGGGAAAAAAATGCCGGCCGCGGTGGCCGAGGGGACTGAGGCGCTTCAGTCAC
Source organism: Locusta migratoria (assembly GCA_026315105.1). Lineage (NCBI taxonomy): Eukaryota > Metazoa > Arthropoda > Insecta > Orthoptera > Acrididae > Locusta > Locusta migratoria. Next base: position 166,862,837 of record CM048747.1, on the reverse strand, counting down.
GGTCTGCACGATCACTACGGTCGGGGGTTCGAATCCCCCGTCGGGCATGGATATTTGTGCCGTCCTAGTTCGTAAGTAGTTCATAAGTAGTTTGTAAGTTTAGGGACTGATGACCCCGTAGTTGAGTCCCATACGCTGTACAAACATTTGAACATTTGATTTTGAAAAAAATGTTCATCGCCTTAGGGATCGGAATACTGAAAAGTCGCCTGATGTCTACAATGTAAGATAAATAACGTCTACAAATTTAAAGTTTGTATCGACTGTACATACATTCACTTTTCAGCGTCGTTTTCTGTCTTTTGGAAACGGATCGAGATCGTGAAATTTCTTTCTTACGCTCTGGCATCTTTCTTGGTAGTTTTACTTTTCAAACTGCATATGTACTTATTTTTCTTTATTCGTACGCTTGTGACAGAAGAACAACTGAAGAATGTGAATCACGTTTCGATGCATATAACCTCTTTGCTATTATAGTGTCAAAATCCATCGCTGGTCTTCAGTCCGAATTTTATATAAGCTGACGACTTTCAACCACTATATCTTCTACCCTCTTATAGCTATCGACACAGAACTGCTATGGTGTACAACAGGAGTCTTTACTACAACAACACAGAGAGATCGTTCGTCTCCACTGTGTTGTTTTTGCTGAAGAGCAATATATTGACACCCATACGTAGAATTTTATGTAAGTCGGTAATTTTCAAATCCCATATCTTCCACCTCCAGATCGTTATCAACACTCTACCACTATAGTCCACAATGGGAGATTGATACCTACTACCACATACAAACACTATTCGTTTGCGATGTGTAGTTTTCGCTGCAGAGTGAAATATAGGCAATAAACACCTCAATTTATCAAATGTTCGAATGTTTGTTAAGCTTAAGGGACTTAACTGCATGGTCATCAGTCCCTAAACTTACAAACTACTTATCAACTACCTTATACTAAAGACGACACAAACATCCATGCCCGAGGGGGGATCCGAACCCCGACCGTAGCGGCCGTGCAGACTGTGACTGGCGCGCCGCAGACCGCTCGGCCACTGCGGTCGGCCCCTGAAACGTTCATTGCTGGGATGCTATTCCGAAGTTGGAGAGCCTTGCCAACGCTGATACGTATTTCTAGAGGAGAACATGAGGCAGAATTGAAATTTGTCTTTTGGAGGGCGACCTGCTTTACCACGTTCATTCGGTTGCCGTTTTTTGCTGGGTGTACCGCTTGTCCAATAAACAGAAGGTCCCAGGTTCGCATCCCGTCTGCGGCCGAAATTTTAAATCAATGCTTCTCCTTCGATTCAATACCTTTAATTTTTTAAATGATTGTGTTCTTTCTTCTGTGATACATCTTTGAACTATTTTTGGTACACTGTTTTATAATATGTGCAGTGGTGGCAAGTGTCTAAAATCACTGGCAATTCCCTACTTTTACTGCGTTAATCAGTTTAACTTCCCAGTCAACTGAATCAAAGAGCACAAAAACCGTTCGTGTCTACATTCTTTTTTTTTTAATTTTATTTTTACTAAATTTAGTTTCTTTCACTTTTTAACTATACTGATGTCTCCACACCATTTGGGCCGAAAACTGTTCACTCCTACTAATGGTTACATAAAATATCGAACATTGAATTCCCCAAGTAGTTTGAAAACAAGTCATATAAAGAAAATGCCTGGTTTGCCACCTAAAATTGGGGAAATTTCAACAGACGGTACTAGGGCAGATTATTGTGGTGCTATGTTCATAATCTATGATAACGCCCAGTTTTGTGCTTACGTATGCATACTATATCTTTTGCCTCTGCTTTCTCATGAGTAAAGGCTGCTGTCCCCCATGGCCTTCAAACAGATAAATATTCGTGACAACAAAAAATGGGAATATCAACAAATAATACAATTCGATGAGACAACATTGTCTCGTTATACCAAAGGTATTAAACATAAGGAGAGGCATTGAATTAAAATTTATGTTAACGTGCCTACCTAGTAAGTTGGAGGTCCCGGGTTCGAATCCCGGCCACAGCATAAATTTCAATTCAATGCCTCTCCTTCTGTTTTACAAAAGGAATCATCATGGACTCTCGAAATCGCAACATATTCTGAAAACATCTGTGTTCAGTAATTATACATAAGTGACTACTGCTTCGAGAATCTGTTATAAACACGAAAATAATTTTGCTTGTAGCCACTCTTGAGCCCCGTACCTGATATCGGCAATGTTATGTCTTTTGGTTTCTTTTTTCTCTGCGGATCTATGGATTCATTGCTGTAGTTTGGTCGTGTTTGTTCTAGGCTGTTCGATGAGTTCCTGGTAGGGTTGCCAGATCTCCGGACGCCGCCCGGAGTGCCCGGGTTCGGAATGAATTCTCCGGGTCTACGGGCCAATGACTCTCATCTCCGGGCTTCAATGTAACCTTCATTATAACTTTCTTTTTTTACGACGCTTTTTAAGTACTATGCTCATGTAGCGACGATCTACATCGAGCTTAACTTAAATTAAACTAAGGAGGAACACAACATCCATGCCCTAGGGGGGGGGGATTCGAACCTCTGGCGGGAGCAGCCTCGCGCACCGTGGCAAGACCCCTCAGTGCGCTCGGCCATTCCCGGCCGGCTCCTTTCTAGTAATTATGAATAACTTTATATAAATGTCAATTTCTTATTGCAACAAAACGCCACTTTTCTGTTCTTCCTCTGAAAACTTTTCATTGTTGCGTCGGTAGTAATCGGCTTGCGCATTTTTAAGCAAACACTGTTGCGACAACGTGTCAATTGGCGACGTCTATTATTTGTGTTCGTTCGTTCATTGCTTGTAATCAGTTTACCGGCAATTTTTGGAATACTCGGATCGTGTGAGAACAGACAAGCTTACATTAACTCAGATTAGTGAGTAATAACAGTGAAATGAGGAGACGATATCTATGTTCGTTCCGTGAAGAATGGTTGGAGAAAGGGAGGAGATGATTAGTTTTTTTTTTTTTTTTTTTTTTTTTTTTAAGTATTCACGTGTAATCCTGGTTGGGGGGGGGGAGTTGCGAGTCATTGGCCAAGGGGGGACGGGGGCACGTCTGGTCTCCGGGCCTGCCTCGAGTTCAATCTGGCAACCCTAGTTCCTGGATCACTATTCGTATTAAAGAAGGTGTCGAGCGCTGACCTACAATGGCGGTGACCATTGCTTCTTTTTGCTACTACCTCTCTACTGAAAATCTTCCTTCTATTCGCCAAAACTTTTCAATTGGCCATTGTAATATTTCACTGATACATTATTCTCACACAGTAAGCAATGACCCATGGATTCTCCCCTGCAATCAACAAAACAACAATACTTCTCTTTATCGTTGGAGGTTTGTCTAGTGTCAGGTGTCCCGTATTTTCAGTGGGAAAAATTGGTTAGGTTATCTAAAATTGCCTCTTAAAAGTGTCCTTATAATATGAAGTATGCACATTTATATGCACTATTTTTGGAATATTTTTTCTGCATCTCTTATAAGTTATTATGTATGTTTCTCAACAATTAAATAAAAAAGCGCGCATAACAATATGGGCGCACAAAATGGGGATCAAAGACATAATAACGTATATTATAAATGTTTAGGTGATATTAATTCAAGAGCTACGAGGCGTTAGAAAATTAAATAGTGCTGTTACTGAATGATGCCTTCATCAAGTGTTTCTAAAAGTAGCTTTTCCTTAAAACCAACGAAATATTTTTAAAATCCACCATAATTCCCACTAGCCATTAGATGGAAAATTTGCCCACTAGACAGGTGCTCAAAACCACCATATATACTGGGAAAACCACTAACTTGGCAACACTGTGTTCTCCAGGTCACTAGTCAAAACTGTAATTTAAATGTTCAAATGTTTGTTAAATTTTGGGACCAAACTGCAGTGCTCATCGGACCGTAAACTTACAAACTATTCAAACTAACTTATCCTAATAACAACACACACACGCCTATGTGGGAACACTAACCTCTGACGGCAAACGGCCGCGCGCACCGCAGCAAGGCGCTTTCGTAAGTACAGCTATTCGGCTGCGACATAAGTTACTTGTTGTTTAATAGTGTTATATTATGAATTATTAATGACGCACATGAAACATACCTGAACTTACACGAGAAATCTCTCACGTTTCCCTGAATAGTGGTAACGCTTTCGAGGATTGGAGACCCCAGAACAAGGGGCCAAGGTTTCAAAGGAAAAAAAGTGCTTCCGAGGTATTTGTCCCCCCCCCCCCCCCCCGCCCCCTTCTAGTCTGCCACTGACAAGAGGAGGCTATTGGTTTGGGCAACAATGTTCAAAAAGAGAACACGCTGTTTGCGACAAAGGTTTGTTTCAATTGTCGTAGCTGTCTACATTTCTCAACAGTTGTTGTCTAATGTTCACAGAAGTAATGATAATCCAAGAATTAGATTAGCTTGTACAACAAATAAGCTTCCTACTAGTGTTCTGCATACAATATTAAAGAAGAAAAAAAGAAATGGGATATTTAGTCACAAATTGAGAAATATTCCAAATTCCATCTGCCTTCGCAAAGTAGTCTATCATTTTGTGACACATGAAGATTGATCGCGGACGGGAATCGAAGCCGGTTTTCCGGCTTTTCACGAGCGATACCTTTGACAAATCGGGAGGCCCGATTATGTGTCACAAAATGATAGATAGCTTGTGAATGCGGCAAAAGCGAAACGTTCAGAAAATTGAGAATACATATTCCATTATTTAATATACGGGGAGGCTTTTTTTTAATTAAACTTTCAAAACGCTGTAAAAATAACACCACTGGTCAGAATGACATCAAACAACAAACAATGTAAGCTTTCACGGCCGGCGTCAACTTCATTTAAAACTTCCGGGCTCATAAGCCATGGTCGGTTTGTAAAACTCTCCCCTAACGTTTCATCTTCGGCTGCAGAAGACATCTTCAGAGGTAGAGTGGCAAACTGCGATGAGAACTTGAAGGAGCGCCGTATATAGAGGCGATGCAGATGGCACCACAAGACATCACGTGACGCCGGCTACGACACTATCTCTGGCATTGCCAAAATTCTTAGCAGAGAAGAATCGATTGTCATTCCGCTGGTGTAAAGCAAAGTCCAAATTCTGTCTAATTTAACAGCCTCCTCTTTCCTGTTAAAATTATTGCTATGTTTGTAGATCTCGATTGCTTCTCTATATGTGCGCGCATGATAGTGCGAAGTTTTTGTGATGACACTAGTCTCATTAAATTTAATTTCGTGGTTGCCTTCTTGGTATACATGTTCCGCTACGGCCGATTTCTCCGTGTGCCCCAAGCGGCAATTCCTTTTATGTTCGACTAGACGAGTGTTGACGCTTCTTTTTTGTAGTTTCAATATAGACTGAACCACAGCTGCAGGGAATTTTATATACACCTGGTGTATTCAACGGATGTCGTACATCTATTCGGAGAAGGGGGAAACATATTGCAGAAGAAAAATAAATAGTGTCAATATTGATCAATAGATGGCGCTGTATGTGTCAGAACTTGTAAATCAAAACTATCTGTCATCCGCATGAACAATTGAAGTTGAATACGGCTTTCCTCATTTCCCGTCTGAGACGTTCTCCATGACTGTCTCAATGCACGATCGCGATCTACTTGTAGAACAATTTTAGAAGAATACTGACGGTGCACAAGTCGCTCTGCAGAAGTTCCTGACTCTGAATAGTTTGAAAACACGCGTTGGTCCGATGACTGCCGTGGGTATGGAGAACATGGTTCAGAAATTCCAAAAGATCGGGTTTCTTTGGTGTGGAACCTGGTAGAGGGAGGAAAAGAGTTGTTTTGACGTCAGTGGTAAGAGTGGCCATAGTAGAGCAGGAGGAGTCGAGTACTGGTGTACCACGTGTGGTGCACGGAGAACTGCAAGCAAGAGAGACTTTTTCTTCAGAATTTCTTTTGTAATGGAAGTAGTCGATTTATTTATTTAATTGTTTCAGAAACGTACATATTTTCAGAGTTATATACAAGAAGAAAACAATACAGTAAAAATAAAAATAAAGTAAAAATCCAAACATTTTTACTGTAAACATTATCATTTCTGGACATAAATTATAGCTGGTAGAAATGTAATTAAATGTGCCGGGACCAGTATGCGGCCACTCCACATGCCTCCTTCGTAGCGTCAATTACATTTTGGGGAGAGCATCTAGTTGTATTCGAGAAGATGACTCATTGTCTGTTTTCCGCCACATTCACACACGGTCGAGTCGCAAGTAAATCCCCATCTTTTCATGTTGATCTTCGTTCTTCCAGTCTGTTAAGCGTCTCCCATGTTGACCAGCTTTCCTCGTGACCTGGGTGGAGGCTTTCACAGAACACCATCCATCCTGCGAGGTGGCTAGATCTAGAGCACCTTGAGTTCACTCTGAAGTGTAATGGTGGTTCATTGAACCTTTCTGTTGAAAGAAGAGAGCTTTTCCTTGAGCTGAGCCTCTGGTGTGTTGCTTGGTAGCCACATTGAGTATGTGTCGCAAAGTTTAGTCTTTTAGTTTTTTCCACTCATAGCGATTACCAGTAACAGTACAGGTAACAGAACCGGAAGCATCTGACTGAAAAAAGAAAAAAAAAATTAAATAATGGCCCTATGATAAAAGATGCCGCAAACCCGAAACACACAGTGAAAATTTCTGGATGAAACGGTACTGGTTGATTTGCGAGAGGGTTTTCTGTTGTCAATAATCGACAATTCTGTGTATTGACATATCTTGTCATATAAAACTGGGCTTCGTCTGTCCACAAAATCTTCCACGGCCATTCAGCCCCAAATCCAGATATCCGTCAGAAGGGGGGGGGGGGGGGTAATGGAGGTTTAAATAATCTGCAACTTATTTTGAAATTACTGATTTGCACTAAACTGTTACATTCTTTTAACTGCGATATAGACTGCATAAGTGAAAGAACTAATCTCAATCAAAGTATTTAAAGCTTGTAACGCAACAACACAGTGACCAACGCCACTGTCTGCGTGTGTAAACACGATCAGCATAAGTGACAGTGTGTAGTATGAGAAATATGTATAGCCTATGTATGTATGTATATATCGTGTGTAAATTGATTAATTATCTTGTGTAAATTAGTCATGTGAATTACGAATGTTTAATTGGTTTCGTATAGTACAAGGAAAACAAAATTGTAAATCATTGTAGTAGACACGTTGGCTTAGCGTTGGCAATGTTCGTAGCATCTTTGAATAGAACATTTGTTATCGCCGAGAGCAGTGTGATACGAGGCGCGAGGGTTGTTGTTGAGCTCTCGAGGTGAACGGTAGTAAAGTTGAACAGCAGCAGCAAACTAGTAGAATGGTGTTTTACAACGTGTTGGTACAAGCAGCAGTTTTGGCAATTGGGCACTGGCAGATAATTAACGTGGGCACAGCGTTAAAACTTCAAAAGGAAAAATGTCAAGAGGGGCTGTGTTCCCAATGTATAAACAATATTTCGTCGCCAAGAAGATCCCATTTTTGTCAATCATTATAAAGTGCCAGAAACAATCACCAGCTACACCACACCACCGGTGCAAAGTGAGATCTAAGCAATAAACCGTCTTTACATGTGTAATGCTAAGCCAACGTATAGTTTTGCAAAGGATCAACAGCGAACTTGTGTGAAATTATTTAGTGTCCATAAAATTATTCACCCAGGGCACTACCTAAACAGGTTCCTATTCCGTTACCTTTAATATCACGAGGCTCAACCTGAACAATCAAAGACTATACGTAAATTTAATTAAAATCTGTAGTTTCTGAAGATTTCAGTGAATAAAGAACAATTAGTAATTTTATAAAAATTCAAAGTACAGTTAGCAACAATTGCCTATCATTGATTAAGAGCATGTTGTGTAATCATTGTATAGTACAAAGTAGTGAATATTAAATTTGTGTTAGGTATTCAATTTACGAGTACTGAAAGACGAACTGCAACACTTGGTTAAAGAATTAAAGTGAACAATTCAATTATACTGCAAAAAATGTTTGATGGCAGATAAGTTGTTAATGTTATACGGAACAATAGTTCATTCCATAGTTTTATTTCACAAAATAACATTTTATTCAATATGTTAAAGAAAAGTTAATTGCATAATGTCTCAGTAAATAAGTCACATAATCAGTCAGCTAGTCATTGTAGACATTATTCAACCACAACAGATCCAGTTACTATTGTTAATCAAGGTATAGTAAAGTGGTTTGGCAAGCATTATGATGATGGTTTGATTTTACTTAGAATTATTGCATGCATTTTTCTTATAACAACTTTCATGTTCATTACAGGAATTTATGCTAATTGTTTCCATTGCATGTTGTTGTTATGGTCTTCAATCCAGTGACTGGTTTGATGCAGCTCTCCACCCTACTCTATCCTGAGCAAGCCTTTTCATCTCCTCATAAGAACGGCAACCCACATCCACTTGAATCTGCTTACTATACGCGTCTCTTGGTCTCCCTCTGCGATTTTTACCCCACACACTTCCCTCCAATGCTAAATTTACGAATCCCCTATGTCTAAGAATGTGTCCTACCAAGCGATCCCTTCGTTTAGTCAAGGTATGCTATAAATTCCTTTTCTCCCCAATTCTGTTCGGTACCTATTCATTAGTTATGTGATCTACCCACCTAATCTTCAGCATTCTTCTGTAGCACCACATTTCAAAAGCCTCTATTCTCTTCCTGTCCGCACTGCTTATCGTCCATGTTTCACTCCAGTACAAGGCAACACTCCACACAAATGCCTTCAGAAAAGACTTCCTTACACTTAAATTAATATTCGATGTTAGCAAATTTCTCTTTTTCAAAAATGCTTTTCTTCCCATTGCCATTCTGCATTTTATATCCTCTGTACTGCGACCATCGCATGTTATTTTACTACCCAAGTAACAAAACTCATCTACCACCTTCATTGTTTCGTTACCTAATCTAATTCCTTCAGCATCGCCTGATTTTCTAAGACCGCATTCCATTATTTTTGTTTTGCTCTTGTTAATGTTTATTTTATATTCTCTCTTCAACACACTGTCCATTCCATTTAACTGCTCTTCCAGGTCCTGTGCTGTCTCTGATAGAATTACAATGTCATCAGCAAAACGCAATGTTTTTATTTCTTCCCCCTGAACTTTAATCCCTATTCCAAATTTTTCCTTGCTTTCCTTCACCGCCTGCTCGATGTACAAATTGAATAACATCGGAGAAAGGCTACAACCCTGTATTACTCCCTTCCCAACTGATGCTTCTCTTTCATGCCCTTCGAGTTTAATAACTGCAGTCTGGCTTTTGTACAAGTTGTAAATAACTCTCCTTTCCCTTTGTTTTACTCCTGCTGACTTCAGAATTTGAAAGAGTGTATTCCAGTCAACATTGTCAAACGCCTTCTCCAAATCTACAAAGGCTAAAAATGAAGGTTTGCCTTTCCTTAATCTATCTTCCAAGATAAGACGTAAAGTGGGTATTGCCTCCCAGGTTCCTACGTTCCTCCTGAATCCAAACTGATCATCCCCGAGGTCAGTTTCTACCAGCTTTTCCATTCTCCTGTAGATAATACGTGTTAAAATTTTGCAACCATGACTTATCAAACTAATGGTTCTTTAATTTTCACACCTGTCTGCGCCTTATTTCTTTGGAATGGGAGTTATTACATTTTTCTTAAAGTCTGAGGATATTTCGCCTGTCTCATACATCCTACACACCAGTTCAAATAGTCTTGTCATGGCTGGCTCTCCCAGAGACTTTAGTAGCTCTGAGGATATGTCATCTACTCCTGGGGCCTTGTTCCGACCTAGGTCTTTCAGGGCTCTGTCAAATTCATCTCTCAGTATAGTATCTCCTATTTCATCTTGATCTACTTTCTCTTCCGTTCCCACAACATCGTCTCTAAGTTCATTTCCTTTGTAGAGCTGCTCTATGTATCTTTCCACCTTTCAGCTTTCCCTTCTTTGCTGAGAACTGGTTTCCCATCTGAGTTCTTGATATTCATAGAGTTCTTTTCTTGTCACCAAATGTCTCATTTATTTTCCTGTAGGCGGTATCTACTTTTCCCCTTCTTATACATTTTTCTACAGATTTGCATTTGGCTTCTAGCCACTCCTGCTTAGCCATTTTGCACTTCCTGTCAATCTCATTTTTTTAGTCGTCTGTACTCCATTTTGCCTGTTTCATTTACTGCACTTTTATATTTTCTCCTTTCATCAATTAAATTCAGTATTTCCTGTGATATCCAAGGTTTTTTTTTTTTTGGTCTTGCCTTTCTACCTATTTTGTCCTCTGCTGCCATCACTATTTCATCTCTCAATGCTACCCATTCCTCTTCTACTGTTTTATTTCCCCCTGTTTCTGTTAATTGTTGCCTAAAGGTCCCTCTGAAATTCTCCAGAACTTCACTTTCCTTCAATTTATCTAAGTCCCATCTCCTTATTTTCCTACCTTTCTGCAGTTTTTTCAGTTTCAGCCTACAGTTCATAACTAACAAGTTATGGTCAGAGTCTATATCTGCCCCTGGGTATGTCTTACAGTTTATCATCTGGTTCCGGAATCTATGTCTTACCATTATAAAATCTATCTGATACCTTCCGGTGTCTCCTGGTCTCTTCCACGTATACAACCTTCTTTTGTGATTCTTAAACCAGGCGACTTCCTCTTTCATTCCTCCTGCTCAGTCCATATTCACCTACTATTTTTCCTTCTCTTCCTTTTCCTACTGCCGAATTCCAGTCTCCCATCACAATTAAGTTTTCCTCTCCCTTAACTGTCTGAATAATTTCCTTTAGCTCCTCATATATTTCTTCGATCTCCTCATCATCGGCAGAGCTAGTTGGCATATAAACCTGTACTACTGTTGTCGGTGTTGGCTTCGTATCTATCTTGACAATCATAATGCGATCACTGTGCTGCTCATAGTAGTTTACCCGCATTCCTATTTTCTTATTCATTATCAGTCCTACTCCTGTGATACCCCCAACTGATTTTGTATTTGTAATCCTGTACTCACCTGACCAGAAATCCTGTTCATCCTGCTACTGAACTTCACTAATCCCCACCATATCTAACTTCAACCTATCCATTTCCCTTTTCAAATTTTCTAATTTTCCTACCCGATTAAGGGATCTAACATTCCACGCTCCGATCCGTAGAATGTCAGTATTGTCTTTCCTGATGACAACATCCTCCTGAGTAGTCCCCGCCCGGAGATCCGAATGGGGGACTATTTTACCTCCGGAATACTTTACCCGAGAGGATGCCATCATCATATGTTCATACAGTAGAGCTGCATGTCCTCGGGAAAAGTAACGGCTGTAATTTCCCCTTGCTTTCAGCCGTTCGCAGTAGCTGTGTGGCAAAGCCACATTAGCTAATGTTACAAGGCCAGCTCAGTCAATCATCCAGACTGTTGCCCCTGTAACTACTGAAAACGCTGCTGCCCCTCTTCAGGAAACACACATTTGTCTGGCCTCTCCACAGATACCCCTCCGCTGTGCACCTACGGTACGGCTATCTGCATCGTTGAGGCACACAAGCCAACCCACCTCGGCAATGTCTGTGGTTCATGGTGGTGGTTCCATTGCATAAGTAACCTAAATTTACTGGTTTTAGTTGCTATGTATTTAGAAATTTTTAATGAACACACTGATTTCAAACATAATGATTGTCTGGTTAATTTTATTGACTTTATCGATGAAAAAGGCTGAGAAGCAAAGATATTCTAAATGACCAGTCGTAGCTAAGAAACGAAATAAACCTCTCTGACCAATGTCAACGTTAAAAAGTCTTTGATAACTTAGTCGATTACTATATGTATGTAACCATCTTTGGCAGAGCTGTTGTTAATTACACAAAATATAAAGGTTTTCTTTAATTTAGCGTTTTAGCGTAAAAAGCTGCATAAAACCTGACAGCTAAAAAAATGTATCCAACTACGAAATACGTGAATATTTCCATACAGTTTATACAACAGTTCCGCAAGATGTCAGCATATAATGTTCAAATATCACATACGTAAGTTATAACGATTTTATGTATATTTTCGTATTATTTGATTTGTAATTAATTAATGTTATTCTTATATACTGTAATGTAACAACATGAGCCTCCATCTAATGTAGTATACCATCTCTCTTAACTGAAACCCATGATACCCTTCTTTCCTTATAGTGTAGTTTAGCATACCATTCCCTATATACTGAAGCTCCGGATACCTTTCTATCCTGTAGTAAAGTTTGTGATACCACCCGTATTCATTTCTTCATTGTAACAACTACATTGTTTATGTCACTAAGTATTTACCTCATTTTATTCCCATTAATAAAATCCATTAATTTCAGAGTAATTACAGCTTTTATGCCCATTACAAAATTTCTATAAATTCGTAATTACCATTACCATATTTTTCCATTGTCAAACCTCATTAATTTCGTAATGCTCTATTACCATTGTTCCCATTATTACACCCCAGTAATTTCGTAGTATTTATTTTGCAGCATTTATTTCCTTTCATTTCCTTTATTAAGATTACATTAATTTTCATAATATTTTTGGCTTGACCAAATTCCAGTACAAATTGTAATTTAAAGTTGTTGTTACATCTAATTGTCACAATGGCTAATTGTCAGACATTGTAGTTCATTGTAAAGCAGATTATTTAACTTCAACCAAACAATTGGATTCACTTCATTTATAAAATATTGTAATATAATATATTATAATATAAAATAATAATATAATAATAATAATAATATAAAATATTAAAACCATTTAATCAGTTATTTGTTATACTAATACATTGACATTGTATAAAAAATACAAATTTGTTGTTTATAAAAGAACCGATTCATAAATTATCATTGTAATAATTATGCATCACTTATCATTGTTAATAATGTAATAAATACATGTAATGCGCGGGAATTAGAGTCAGTCAGTCAGTCAGTCAGTTGTTGTACTTCAGAATTAGAGTTCAGTTGTATCTTGTCTTTAGCAATAAATCGAAGCGGATTTCGAAGAAGTATTTGTTCTTTTTGAAAAACACAACTTCACAATTAATATTTATCGTCAAGTTCAAATTTTATTAATTATTAAATGTGGCGATCACCTTATTCAAAGAGGGATCGTCATAATACGCAGGCGCTTGATAGTGACAAAATTTTGAAACGGCTGTAGCGCTATTGAATAAAATATAAGCAGCAATCCGGACCTTTCATTACAATATGGACGGTGGTTCAGCAGTTGCAGAGTGCGGTGGCTCGGCGCGCTCGGTCAGAGGGCTGCCTGTGTCGTAGCTCAGGAAGCTCGGTCAGAGGGTTCGACGAAAGGATGAAAATAAAACAAAACGAACCAACGCCTGCCAAGCACCGATCAGTGATTTTTATATAGAGATCACTGCATCAAACCGCAGAACCAATGAAACTAGAATTCAAATGTTCAAATGTTTGTTAAGCTTATGGGACTTAACTACGGGGTCATCAGTCCCTAAACTTACAAACTACTTATGAACTACTTACGAACTAGGACGGCACAAATATCCATGCCCGAGGGGGGATTCGAACCCCCGACCGTAGTGACCGTGCTGACCGTGACTGGAGCGCCTCAGTCACCTTTTTTTTTTTTTTTTTTTTTTTTTTTTTTTTTTTTTTTTTTTTTTTTTTTTGTTCTTCAGGTAGATCTATGCTTTGCGGTCGTTTTCATTGTTCGTTTTTGGTCGTTCGTTGATCATTTGGCTCAGCTTTTTTATTACAGAGGACGTTCAGCCCTCTGACCGGGCGCGCTGAGCCACGGCGCCCGGCACCACCTCGGCCACCGCGGCCGGCATGAAACTAGAGAGATTTCACGGCATGTTCACGAAATAGAACAAACGCTCATTTTAGAGGGCGCACTGTTACATATGTGCAACTCTAAATATTGCAAAATATAGCTGTGTTTAATTAATGATTGTGTCCGAGTGCTCTTGGGAGCCAAGGAGAAAAACAATATTACAGAAGAGTTTTGTACTCCGGATCATGTACATCACTACCTAACGCGCTGCCCACTATAACACGACGAACAATTGGGAATCTGTTCCTAAATTATCCCACTATTCATGGCAGATGTTAACTGCCAAAATGACATTTTTAGACACTAGATAATAATTTATCGCACTAAGAACGACGTGTTTTTGTTAATTTCTCAGAACGCCATTGCTTTGAAATGACAACCCGTCAGTTATAATAAGAAAATCATAAAATACGGAAAGCAAAATGGCGTATGCCAGAGAGAGTTTTGGACGACGAATGTCACGTGACATTCCCGAACGCCTGGTTTACGTAAAATCAAGGGAGGTGTCAAATCGCCGTTATTTTTGCAAACGGTGCGAGTTATGAAACAATCGTAAGAGAGCAATGTTGTAGAAAGTTTTCTCCTCTACAAATTCCTGTATTCAATTTTCGGTTCAACGGTTTATTTGGAGATAATTTCCTGCTGTCAAAAGGCCACTACAAAGAGCCCTTTTTTTAGTGTTACTAACCTGTTTTTTGTCCGGCGTATTGGAAAAAAGGAGGTTCTGGTTGCTGGCTGCCTACAATTATGTATGTAAAATTTGGTGTCGATCGACTGAACGGTTCGACCTAAAACAAGGGAACACGTTATAGATAGACATCGTCAAATCGCCGTTAGTTTTGCAAAATATCTCTGAAACGATGCTAGCCGGCCGCGGTGGCCGAGGGGACTGAGGCGCTCCAGTCACGATCTGCACGGCCACTACAGTCGGGGGTTTGATGACCCCGTAGTTAAGTCCCATAAGCTATACAAACACTTGAACTTGAAACGATGCTAGATATGAGGAAAATACAAGACAGCAAAGTTGTGGAGAATTTTTTCCTGAGCTAATTCGTTTATTTAATTTTAGTGTCAGATGAAGTATTAAGCCGTTAGTGCCATTTAAATTTCCAGCGGTCAAAGTGTGATTGCATAGGCCCACTTTTAATGTTACCACCGTAACCTAGAGTGGGCCAAAATTAAATCCAGAATGATACTGAACTCTCCTTCTCATAAAATGGAGTATAATGATCGAGCTAAAACGTCAACGCTTTTTTCATGAACATGTAATGCACACCTGAAACTGTAATTTTTGATACGACGGACGCTTGAAATGTCACTATTCATCGCTTCTTTCGTGTGGGTAAACGATATTTCACGGGATCCTCGTATGCGGATATGAAAGAACTCTACGTCTTTGCCGAAGCGGAACACTCGAAGTCAAACGTTCCTCCCTGTAGTAGAAGGGCGGCTCCCCACCTGACTGCTCCCTGTGCGCAGCCAACTGTGGCGGAATTTTCCAGGCCGGCGGAGAAGTAACTGCGACTCGACGGTTCGCCCACCTCCCAGAACAGTACGCTGTGTAACTTCTTTCTGTGTTCCTGCGTTAAGTTTCAGAGCAGGGCTATGCTGCGTAATGTATGAGTACATACAGAAGGTGATGTATGATCACAAATTGCTTCTAACATTATGCACTGGATAAAAAGGGATTGTACGTAGGATACAGCGTACAAACGTTACCAAAGGTCCTCTGGTAGAACTGATATCACTTTTTTACCATCATCCATACGTTTAACCTGTTCACTTTCATGTGCATCTAATGTTTCAATAATACACTGTGTCATTTGGTCTTTTTATCTTCGTATGTTATATGCGATCGCATGCGAAGAGTATTGGATCTCAGGCAATACTTGATTGTCCTTCTATTTTTGTATTTGAATTTCACTTTTGCGAAGAATGACTGTGGCGATTGTTCGTTGTGTACTTACACACATTGATGCAATTCATACCACCCCAACAATAACATGAGAACACAAAGCCTTTTAGACGGTCTGTCGAAACATATAAGTGGAAATACTGTTTTACTGTTTTGTTCTTTTGCCTAGATTTTTTGAAAAACTAGGGGGTGTCTAACAAAGAGCCGAAATAGGTGACTAATTTCAATACAGATCGACCATGCATAACTCGATCAAAATTGGTGACATCATGTTTGCAACTGCTGCCACCCGCAACGTTCTCCAGCTGCAGAAGGTACAACATATGTGCATATGTAAAAGTGCATCCATTAGTAACTAATGAAGAATCTAGCGGTATACCGGTAACCCGTGTACAAAAATGGATCGACAACGTCATTACTTTAAACTTCAACCCTCCGTCGGGCGCAGTCGGCCTCACAGGCGAGCAAAACTCTTTTTTGATTCCCGTGCTTAACAGTGGTGGCCCAGCGGCCCGCCTCTCCGTTTACTCGCGTAACTTTGGGAACCTCACACAGTGCCGATCAGCAGGCTGCCATCGATTTCCATGCGGATCACGGGGAACTCCTTTGGCCTCACAGGCCGACTGCGCCCGATTACGTTACAGTTTTTAAGTTGAGATTTTTCAAGATATTTTTATTTTATTACTTCGTTTCAATCACAATAAGTCTGTCCTCTGTGATTTTCACCGTTACCTTCGGAAAAAAAAGAAGACTTTGACGACCCTGGCCCTTCAGACTGAGTGCGCCTGATCGAGTTCTAATTTCAGTTTTCCTTTCTTTTCCTACGTTATCACATCCATATTTTCTGCTGAAATGTCCAGAAATGTATATTATGCCTCTAAGCCAATGACCCTGTGGAAATAATGCGCCTCCTCGAGGACGAAACTGCTGAAGATCCAGTCGCATTCGAAGATTTAGTCGATGAGAGTGACACCTACTCTCAGGATGAGGTAGGAGAAGGCAAGGAGGACTCAGCAACTGATCAGGAAGTTTAGGGAACAGCTTGGGAATATGAATAAGAGAAGAAAATATGTGAGGAGTTTTTATTTTGGAAACGATAAGACGACGAAGTAATCTAAGTAGATACCTTCTACTATTCATATTGTGAAGAGTCACATCATTATTACACAACATCCAGTGTAAAAGATATTGCTACAAATGACGCCACCAATTGCAAAATCTTGTGTCATCAACTTCTAACTGGACAATTTAGCCTGTGTATGCTATGAATATATGTGGAATGTCGATTCGGCTGCAAACTCGACTGAAAAAAATTTTACCCCACAAAGAACGGGAAAGTTCTCCCACATTACCTCCCAAATGGCTAAAACGTCGACCATGTGTGGCTGAAACAAGAGTTAGGAGGATGAAGAATCACGAATGTTCAGTTAGTCATAAACCAATCTGCTTGAACGACGTATACGTTCTGTGCCATACCTGTGTTTCAGCTGTTGATTTGGGAGCTATAGCATCGGTTTTTGGCTGCAAATGTGGCGAGAAAAGATGATTCCACGTCCGAATAGACTGCCTAATGTCCTTTAAAAATAACTTCATTACTTTTATGGATGTCGGTTCGACCAATTTTTAATGCTCTTTGTGAGAAATTGGTAATTTTGGTCACTTTAGTTTAAGGTGTATTGTGTTCAATAAATCCATTATTATGCTTTAAGATTGCTGTAATTCCTTCCTTTAGATCCTCTTCAAGACTAGCCAACACGCATTTTGAATTTGATTTAACATAGCGGAGCTAGTCCACAAAATATGTGGGTGGCCTCTCAGGCCGGGTGCGCCTGATATTGTTTCATCTGGAGGTGCGCCCGACGGAGGGTTAAATAACGGAAACGAAATAACAGACAAAGTTACCTATTTCAGTTTAGTATCTTCCACCCAATATATTTTCGAATTTGTTCTTTGAACATACTTTGCGCAGTTGACTAACAGGACACATCCTCACGTGAGCTGACGTCATTACCCGCGAAGCACACCAGGCAAAGCGAGCCTCGCTGGCAGCGCAACACTGCCCGCCTTTCAACAATAAAGAGAATTGAAGTGAGTGCTCGCACAAAATTCAAAATTAGGTATGCGACCTTACGACAGGCTGTTTGTCGGGAGATTCTGAATTTTGTCGGAAGTCTAGAGATGGTATAGAAAGCCGGCAGAATCCAGACGGATCCCGACCACATGGCAACCCTAGTTGGGGCAGTTATCGAGAATAAGTTTCATATTCCTTTTAAATTATATGTGAAGTTGATTGGAAGTCGTTAAGAGTTATCGTTTTCCAGTAATAAAGGGACAAAAATTAAACATTTAGCTTGAAGATTATGTATTTGTATTATACGTTAAATATGAGATTCTACCTCTTAATGAGTCATTATGACAGCAGTTAAACGCGATCAGTTATTACACGAAGTATTGAAAATGAAATTTTAGTTGCCCCTGAAAGCCGTCAGATACGCCACATGCCACAAAGTCAAAGATTAAAACATGAAAGGCTCGCAATGGATGTTCTAGAGGAATTACCTCTTCAAGTCATTGTTCTTCTTTACTGATGTAATTCGTATTCAGAGAGGATAAATTATATGAGTAATTTTTCTGAGTTTCTGTTCTTTGCTACTGATATATTTTACATTGCAGAAGAGTAATTTGTTTGAGTCATTGTCCTACATTACTCATGCATTTTATATTGTAGGAGGTGTTGAAAATGGATTACCTTCCTGAGCCATTGTTTTTCGTTACTGAGAGAGTCAGATGTGTTTTGTAACACAATAACATGTGCTGTTAGTAGCTATTGGTTATATTCCAATTTATTACACATTTATCACATATTTCTCAGTACAAACATATTTGTAACGTGTAAAATTCGCTCCTTAAAGTTCTGCCTTTCTGTGGAGAGAGGAGGGATAAATCTAGTCTATATATGAACTGCTGTTCGTTAGTCTCGCTAAAACTCGAGAATGGCTGAACTGATTTGGCTAATTTTAGTCTTTAACTATTCGTGTAAGTTCAGGGAAGGTTTAATCGGTGATAAAATAGGAAACAATGGTCGGAAAAGAGGAAAATCGGGAAAAACTGAAACAGCTTTCTTCAGTGAGCTATCAATACCGTTCGTCCAACTGCGATAAAATTTTGTACATTTCATGTTGAAACCAAGAGGAAGGTTCGCATCGAATAAAAATTGGGTAAACTCGCCCGAAAAGTAGGAAAATTTAGGAAAAACTGAAAGAGATTTTTTCAATGAATAAAAATCAGTTGCCACATGGTTGTAAGAGAATCATTTGAGTACGGCTTGACGGGATAAAGTTTGTATGATTTTTTTTTTTTTTTTTTTTTTTTTTTTTTTTTTTTTTTTTGTGAAAAATCTACCGGAAAATTGGATACTTTGAAAAAACCTGAAAGTGCGTTTCCCAATATGTTTTTGATTGAATTCAGCACTACAACTGACTACTCGTACGACGGAGACGGGTAATTCGTTTTTTGTTTTGTTCATTATGGTGCTGGAAAAGTTTTCAGTAAAATAGGGACAGTTAAAAAGGAAAGCGGCAAAATTCGAACGAAGTTCCTTTTTCAATGTACTCAACACTAAGTTGAGAACCGGCCATCCGACTGCGATAAAATCTTGATCATTTCAACGAAAGATGAACGTTCTTATGAACTAAAAATTTGGGAAACGTAACCGGAAAATTTGAAAATTCGGAGAAACCGAAAGAGCTTTTTTCAATGGGATATCAATATCATTCGTCTGATTACAATAAAATTTTGCACATTTGACGTTCAAACAAGAGTAAATACATATCGGCAATCGCGAAGCATTGCCGGGTTCATGTCACATTCGCGGAAGTTAAGGGAAGGTTTAAATGTTGATGAAATATTGAAAAATATTTATGGTTAATATTAAATGTTAAGTGATACGAAGTTCACCGGGTCATCTAGTATATGATAAAATGAAATTGTTACAGTACAATTCACTCGCCAATAGGATTTTTTTATCTTAATTTGCTGACGGAAATATTTTTCCGCATTGGCCATAAATTTAATCGTTTCCACTCTGTTTTATCATTTCACTTGTTATATTTCTATTTAAAATAACCTCTATTACATATAACGAAATTATACTAATACTACAAACAAAACAATATCACAAATTATGCATGTATTATGACTTTTGATATGTCATGTGATGTCTTTCATTTTCATGTATTTCGTCACTTTCGCCCTATATTTAGTTAAGATATGTCACTTTTTGAAGTATTTAGAACGATAGAGTTTCTGGTTTTCTGGAACATGTTTTTCAGTAAGAAACAGTTTCTCTTCTTCCACCGTTTACTTTACTGTAAACAGCACATTACTTACTTATACTCTATAGGTTAGATGAAAATGATTTCGTAGTCTCTCATCGGCATCTAAAACAGTTCGTATCGCCATTTTTCTCCCATTTGGCATCTGTTCATTTCCAGCAAGGCATTTGAGAAGTGCCACTGTGCATTTCTTACAGCTCAATCTCTGGTTCAGTTTGGAACTATCTTCCAGATTGCACAGAATGAATCTATTGACCACTGCTATAACAGCCAGAGAAACATCTCACACCGTAACATTTTTGATTTACCGACGAAGTTGTAGGATGCACAACGCTGGTAGGACACATTCATTACACCCAGGTTTTTATCACAGTTGCAACTTACTTTGTGCTTCAGGAATTAAACCTTCTGGGCTCTTATTGACACTGGCACCGACAAATGTGTTTCATCGTAGTTAGATCGTTTGCCAACAGACGTTAGAACATTTTGTACACGAGAACCTCGTGTTCTCTTTCCTCGAGAAAATGTGTGGTATAGCGGTTTTAGTATAGTACGATGCACTGAATGCTCCATAATTATATTGGCACCGCAGTCGATAAAGATATCGCCGGCCCCACGCTTTCAGTTAAATTTGTTATGTTTATTGTTGACCTGATCCCTACTAGTATTGTGGTTTAGCGTAGTAAGAGACTTGGTTGTTTCAATAAACAAAACGTTGGAGCGGCCAAACAGAACAAGAAAAAGGAGAACTTCTGCAAAACTTAGCCGCAAAATATGGTATAGGGACGTCAAGTACGTCAGAGTGGAAGAAGAACTTTACTGGCAGCCTGGGTCGGTTGGAAAAATGGAAATGTCATGGAATACGTCAGCTATCAGCGACGGGTGAATCTTCTTCGGGGGGATATAGTGGCTGCAGAAACCTTCAGTATAGATTTTGAAGAAATGATGTCTTCCGAAAACTTAAAGCCACACTAGATGTATAATTCCGATAAATGTGGACTTCTTAAATCAATGCTAAGATGCTGGCTTACAAAGGGTAATGGCAAGGGGTTACAAGAGATGTAGAGATTGAGTTTTAATTACGCCTAGTTTTCCTATGTAGTGTATGGTTTCCGGATAATCCGGATTTTCGATAATCCGGATTACACCCGGTCACATTTAGTCCGGATAAACGAGGTTCTTGTGTACAAGAACTACGGCAGTGGGCGCCATGACATTCAATTATTACGAAATGAAGTTTGTGTCGGGCGTAACCCGACATCCGAGTCTGTTGCTGTTTTTACGGAGTCGGGGGTTCCCCGCCGATTCAGCGCTGAGGGTTGAATTTGGTCTTCGTTGTTTAAAATCAGAGCTCATTGTGAAGTCGTAAGCATAAAAGATGCCAGCAGGCAGCAGCATCATCAAAGGATAGATATGTAACACCAGATACGGCATTGCATAGAGCAGAAGAGTAGCAAACCATCATAACCCGGCACCAAGGAAGGAGATAGTCTTACGTCTGTTTTGATTAGCATCAGTATTGCATTCGTTGTCACCTAAAAGTCTTCGGCTTAATTCATCGCAGCTATGGTTGATAGATGTCAGCCATCTGAATCTTACAACTCGCCGTGGTTTTCCCTTGATAATGACGTTTTAAGTCTGGCAGGGAATCTAAAGAAACGCATGCGATCCTGTACGTGTGTGTTTATGGGTATCGCGCACTGTCCTTGAGAACAACACTCTCCCACACGAAGCCAATATCGGCATATACACTAATGGCCATTAAAATTGCTACACCAAGAAGAAATGCAGATGATAAACGGGTATTCATTAGACAAATATATTATACTAGAACTAACATGTGATTACATTTTCACGCAATTTGGGTGCATATATCCTGAGAAATCAGTACCTAGAACAACCACCTCTGGCCATAATAACGGCCTAGATACGCCTGGACATTCAGTTACACAGAGCTTGCATGGCGTGTACAGGTACAGCTTCAACTCGATATCACAGTTCATCAAGTGACTGACGTATTGTGACAAGTCAGATGCTCGGCCACCATTGACCAGACGTTTTTAGTTGGTGAGAGATCTGGAGAATGTGCCAGGGCACCTGTCGAACATTTTCCGTAACCAGAAAGGCCCGTAGAGAACCTGCAACATGCGGTCGTGCATTATTCTGCTGAAATGTAGGGTTTCGCAGGGATCGAATGAAGGATAGAGCCAAGGGTTGTAACACATCTCAAATGTAACGGCCACTGTTCAAAGTGCCGTTGATGCGAACAAGAGGTGACCGAGACGTTTAACCAATTGCACCCCGTGCCATCACGCCGGTTGATACGCCAGTATGGCGATGACGAATACACGCTTCCAATGTGCGTTCATCGCGATGTTACCAAACACGGATGCGACCATCATGATGCAGTAAACAGAACCTGGATTCATCCGAAAAAATGACGTTTTGCCACTCGTGCACCCAGGTTCGTCGATGCGGACACCATCGCAGGCGCTCCTGTCTGAGATGCAGCGTCAAGGTTAACCGCAGCCATGGTCTCCGAGCTAATAGTCCATGGTGCTGCAAACGTCGTCGAACTGTTCGTGCATATGGTTGTTGTCTAGCAAACGTCCCCATCTGTTGACTTAGGGATCGAGACGTAGCTGCACGATCCGTTACAGCCATGCGGATAAGATGCCAATCATCTCCACTGATAGTGATGCTAGGCCGTTGGGATCCAGCATGGCTTTCCGCATTGTCCTCCTGAATCCACCGATTCCATATTCTGCTAACAGTCATTGGATCGCGACCAACGCGAGCAACAGTGTCTCCATACGATAAACCGCAATCGCGATAGGCTACAATCCGACCTTTATCAAAGTCGGAAACGTGATGGTAGGCCTTTCCTCTCCTTACATGAGGTATCACAACGACGTTTCACCAGGCAACGCCGGTCAGATGCTGTTTGAGTACGAGAAATCGGTTGGAAACGTTCCTCATGTCAGCACGTTGTAGGTGTCGCCACCGGCGCCAACCCTGTATGAATGCTTTGTAAAGTTAATCATTTGCATGTCTTCGTCCTGTCGGTTAAATTTCGCGTTCGTAGCGCTTCGTCTTCGTGGTGTAGCAATTTTAATTGCTAGGAGTGTAGTTCCTATATGACGATATACTCGCCGGATTTGAATTCTCCTGACGTCTTGCTTTTCCTTCGATATATAATTATCTATGACTTTTTAATCAAGAATTTCAGTTCAATAAAAAGCAAACATTGCTAATAAACAGCAGAAGACCCAACTCACAAATGTCAGTATTTCTTCACTATAATTCCAGTCTAATAGGTGTTGAACGTAAGAAACATATGGAATACTTATCTACATTATTAAATACACAATATCAGCCACTACAGCTGTAACTGAAGGGAATCCTCACAAGCGTGACAATAAAACATCGAAAGCAAAACCAGTTTCCCAACAAAGCAGAAATCAATTCCACAATTGTTACTACATCTGAACCACAAACGGCAAGAATCTTTAAGACATACGTTTTATGATCCAAAGTAATTACACTCGACGGTATATGGGCTTGTAACAAAGAGAAGTGAAGTATAAAAATGCTCGAATCATTAGACTTCATATTGAAGTTTTACACATGAAAGGAAGTTCCTGTCATGTACGAACAAACCATAACAGCTATTAATGTTTCTCTTTGTTTATATTCTCTCTTTCAGCGGAGTAGGCTACAAAATATACACGTATTCGTAACTATTTCATCATGAATAACTTGTTGTTTATATCACTGAATAAGGGAAATTTAGCTGATTTTACATTTATTTCACGATTGTATATGTCTCTCGATATTTTACTAATGTTTGGAACACAAACATTATAAAAACTATTGGGTTAATTACGTAGAAACGTAATTAAAAACAAAAATTTCCCTTACGACACCTTGACCACCACTAGGAGCTTTAGTGTCGTTGCAACTGTCAGTTTGTTTCACAGCAGTGAGTGTCGCGACTGTGTACATTGGACTGTGGTCTAACATTGATCTTTAGAGATTCCTGCAGTCTAATATCGCGACACCCACTGCTGTGAAAATTGTTACCAGCTGTCAATTGCAACGATACAAGTGCTCCTAGTAGCCCAGTGAACAAGGCACCATAAGAGTAATGTTTGTTTACAAGTATGTTTCTACAGAATTAACGAAACCGTTTCTGTAATTTTTGCGTATCATGTATTAGCAAAATATCAAGTGATATAAATAATCATGAAATAAATGTAAATACAGCCTAATTTCACTGATTAACTGATAGAAACAACTTAATCATGAAGAAATACTTACGAACTTGTATATATTTGCAGCATACTCCGGGAAGAAAGTAGAATATAAACATAAGAGAAACAAATTCCTGTTATGGTCTGTTTTTAAATGACCGACACTTTCTTTGACGTGTCTGCATGGAGTTTAATTTGGATTAAATGCATATGCTTTTGAGCGTAATTACTTTTGCTCACAAAACGAATATCTCCCATATTTTTGCCGTCCGTGGTTCAGATGTAGCAACATTTGTGGATAGGTTTCTGCTTTGTTGCGGACCTATTTTATTGCTTTTATGTTTTAATGCCACGTCTGTGAGATTTGTCCTTCAGCAACAGCTGTGGTGATCTAATACGTTAAACAATGTAGGTATTGCATTCAATTTAAGTTTCTTAAGTTCTCACTTACTAATTTGACCGAAATTGTTGTGAAGAACCCTAGACGTTTTTGAGTGGAAAACAGAAGTCTTTCTGCGAAAGGTCGGGACTTATGATGTTTATTAGCCATTTTTTGTTCTTAATAAATATGAAATTCTTCATTAAAAAGTTGTAGATTTCAAAAGAATCTTAAATAAACTGTTCGGCAATGTACCGTTTCATACTTAAGAATGTTTTTTACGAAACCTGGTGAAGACAAATGTGGAGTCATTTTGTAGTTATTATCGATTTTTATGGCACTACTTAACTTCCCTGTTGTAAAAGTATTTTAAAAACAATTTAAACGATACTATTCACAATCATCCGATATCTAACATTGAACTTTAGAGATGTCGCCTCCCAAATTCGAGCGCTCTAGGCAATTGTCTAGTTTGCCTATATGGACGGGCCGGCCCTGCGTCTGGTCGATGGTGGCCGAGCAACTGGCTCGTCACAATACGCCAGGCACTACTCTTGATGAACTGTGGTATCGTATTGAAGCTGCATGGGCCTCTGTACCTGTACACGCCATCCAAGATCTGTCTGACTCAATACCCAGGCGTATCTAGGCCGTTATTACGGCCAGAGGTGGTTGTTCTGGGTACTGATTTCTCAAGATCTATGCACCCAAATTGAGTGAAAATGTAATCACAAGTCAGTTCTAGTATAATATATTTGTCCAATGAATACCCGTTTATCATCTGCATTTCTTCTTGGTATAGCAATTTTAATGACCAGTATTGTATTCACAACCGATATAAAAATGTTACATGTTTGCACCTGTTACTGTCTTTCAGAGAAGTCATCGGCGTTGTGTAGAGCCACCGATGTGGAAGGCGTAGTATACCGTTAGCATAGCCTGTTCTGTTGATGGTGCGAATGGAGCGGTCTATTGCCTGTCGAATCTCTGGAACAGTTCTGATGCGAATGACACGAAGTGCTTCCTTCATCTTTGGAATCAAATGAAAGTCATTAGGACTTAAGTCTGGGGAGTATGTTGGTTGGTACTGTAGTTTCCAGTCCCATCGACCGAACAGAGCAGCCACAGCTTCCGCTGTATGCCTTCGCTTATGATGGTTGGATTGCGCACGAAGTGTTGCCTGTTTTTTCGCAGAACTTAAGTCCTCCTGACTTTTATTTGATTCCGTAGATGAAGGAACCACTTCGTGGCATTCGCTTCAGAACTGTACCAGGGATTCCACAGGAAGTAGACCGCTCCATTCGCATCAGCAACGGATTCTATACGACGCTGGTGACTACTTTGAAGTACAGTAACAGGTGTTTTCGTATCGGTTGTGAATAAACAGTTGCCACTATTTAAGTTCCAACTCTCGTATATGTAGATGCAGGTAATGTAGGTGTATATACTGATGAATAACACCTCCCCCCCACCCACCATCGCAAATCCCTCAGATTAAGTGGCAAATTGGCGCAAATTGTTCAAATCTGAACACCGATTAAGCACGAAAACAGGAAGAAATTTTAAGGAACTGTCAAAAAAGAACAACTACGTAAACATTGAGCTATACAAGCCTTTGATGTGCAACATGGAAGAAGCGTCAAAAGCCATGTCGGTTATGTGGTAATGGTATTGGACTTCCAGGCTGGAGATGCATGTTGAATACTCCGTCGTGTTTTTCACAAATTATCAACTGTCCGGTCTTTGACATGTCTGCCGGCCGCGGTGGCCGAGGGGACTGAGGCGCTCCAGTCACGGTCTGCACGGCCACTACGGTCGGGGGTTCGAATCCCCCCTCGGGCTTGGATATTTGTGCCGTCCTTAGTATAAGGTAGTTGATAAGTAGTCCCATAAGCTTAACAAACATTTGAACATTTTTTGATATGTTTGATCATTGTATTCAGTTTTGTGTCTGAGTTGTGGTGTAAAGAGTGTGCGGTAAATGTTGTATTAGCAGTCGAACGGTAGTGGATTTTGAATGGCAGCCGCAAACATACGGTGACAACCGAATCCTCAAGTGGGAAACACGTGTGACAGTATGTGCGTCATACGATAGGAATCGCTTATCGGCGCACTTAACTTGTACTCCCATTAAGTTAGTGAGATATCTCTCTTTGTCAGACTTGTGCTTTCGTAAGAATGTGATCACTCCCAAAGAAGTGATGAATACATAACAGTTTGTCACGTAAGTTTAACAGATCGACATAAGTTTCACACTCGCACATTTTTCCTTTTGTGCTGTCAAAACATATGTTCTACCGTTTTTAAAGCTTTTGACACGTACGGTATCGAATCCTGCATATATCCCGGCTAATCAGAACACGTCCTGGAATTTCGGACAATGAACTTGATTATCTGTATTATTTATTGTCTTCATTTCTGCGAGAGGTCTCGTCTGCACACACTGTTATTTATTTGCGACAGTAATAAATAGGCCTATTTACTACATGAGCTTTGTGATATATTACAGTTTTGTAAGACACAAAAAGAGAACGGAGATGTCAATGTCCGATGCTCGTGAGCACCGTTCCCTGTGTCGACATGTGTCTGTGTGACATGTGGGATCTCTGTCGGCGCGTGGCAGTGTTGATCAACAGGACAACGGCGGTGGCCATCCCGGTCAGCTGGGTCTTGGCCCCCGACATCGATACCTGTGCACGCACCAAGCACGCCGCCACCGTGTGGCTGCTGGGGCAACCGGTCTGTGCCATCATCCTCCGTTCCATTTTTAGCCTACCTTTGGGATCAACACCTCCAGGTCCAGCGGACCCGAAAAAATCCTAACGTGTACGCCGACTTCCTTGCTGCCCCCTTGATTCATGGTTATCAACGGAACATTGGAGTTTGACGACATTTTATCACAAATCCATATTCTTCTCTTTCATTATATTTTCCCTATGCCCCCATCCCCTTGCAGGGAACTTACTTCCTCCATTGTCTCCTGGGTGGAGATGTTACTCCTTTATCTGCCCTTTGTTTTTTTTAACTATTCTCGTTTTCTTAAATTTTTATAATTGGCATGGGAGATGCAATTTACTGTTAGTTTTCTTGCCTCCTCCGGTAGAGTGTGTTTCTTTATTTTCTTGATGTTTTATTTGGGTAGTGGGTCGTCTTGTATGAGCTGCCTCTCTGGTAGCCATAGGAATGTATGGTTTACATTTGCAGAACTTTGTTTGGAGGATTTGTCTTTAGTTTCCGTAATGAAAGTGAGCATCTTCCTCTCTTCTTTGCTCTTGATTGAGTTTCTGTTCCGTTCCTTATAGCTGTTCGAGGTCCTGTTCTACCTCTGAATATTTTCTGTGCGTCTGTTTTTAGAGACTCAAATGGTTCCTTGTTCCAAGGATATTGCGTTATTTTTAAATCTCTCGATGCAGACTTCATTTTCGCTTTGTTTAGGCATTGAAGCAATGAAGTAATTCAGTTCTAATAAGTTTCTTCCAGTATTTTTTTTTTTTTTTTTTTTTTTTTTTTTATCAGGTAATGAAAATTTTCCTTTTGTTCCAGTATGTAGAGACATCCTGTTATAGCTTTAAGTTCCCTTATATCCAATGTTTACCTGTTACCAGGATATTGCTTGATTCACTTTTAATGCACAGGAAAGTCACGTTATTAAAAAAATTAAAAAAGGACGGTTGACAATATTGTGAAACACGTAGACTGAAAGGAGGAGTGTTGAACACCTCCATCATCGTAATCCATCACCGCAGAAGCAAAACGCCACGGCTCCAGCTTTGTGCTCCACTAGCTGAAAACCCGGCGTTTGCCGGGTATTTATCTATTTATTCCTGTCATTTCTCAGGTATGTATTCATTTGTTTAATGGCTGTATGTCTGTAAAATCACTTGGAAATACAATTAGTAGTAAAGAAGAAATAGCCGGCCGCGGTGGCCGAGGGGACTGAGGCGCTCCAGTCACGGTCTGCACGGCCACTACGGTCGGGGGTTCGAATCCCTCCTCCGGTATGAATATTTGTGCCGTCCTGGTTCGTAGGTAGTTTGTAAGTTTAGGGACTGATGACCCCGTAGTTAAGTCCCACAAACTATACAAACATTTGAACATTTGAAAGAAGAAATAGATTAAAACTTGGTGCGTGATGGGGCGGTTTACCATGAACGCTACTGTTTATTTTCTCATATAGCATGGACTACGTGTCGTACTGTGATACAGTTTAGAAGCTACACTCAACTATATTTGTGTATAATGTCTGTAGAATTTCCTGTCGCTACAATTTGTAGTGTCCAAATTATAAATTGTAACGTCATACCGAGATGTGTAGTTTTACTCTATAAAAAGCGGAAAAGTAGTAAGCGGGATACTTTTTTCCTTTCATCACTTTACTATGGTTGCCAGCGAGAAAAAGTTTAATAAAGGTTTGAAATTATGTTTAAAGTTTGTTGCAAGACGCTAAGTACTGTCATTCTCATACAGTGTATTTCGAAAGTCTCGCCGCATTATATGGCATTTTTTGCAATTACTATTGGTTATGTCGTAATATCTATTGAACCAAGTGCCGTATGTGTTTCTTAACTATGCAGCAATTGTTACCTGACGGTAATGAATGTGCGTAACGGATTTGGTTGAAATCTGTCCAATGGTTTAGGAGAAAATGAGCAGCATTGTCGCAAAATCCAGCAGTTTTTCGCGCATCTCATTGTTTATTACGTCATATCGCGTGAACTATATATCGTATGTGATTCTTACACTTACGGCGACCATCCTCATGGATTGAAGCTTACGTGTACAAAATTTCATAACGATTGGAACAAAACTATAGATTTCTATGCAACACGTACAAATATACGGACACTCAGCTTTATATTTTAGAAGATGTAGCATATCTAGCACTTCGACAGTTAATTGTTTCTACTTCCCTGTTTTATTTCACAATTCCGTACATCGTCTTTCTGCTTTCGTGCTTGATCTGTGTTCAGTTTTTGATTGGGGAGGGGAGGGGGATGCGAGGAGAGATTCTTTTGTGTGATATCGTATCACATCGGTGTCACTTTGTGGTTCAGTATTTATGGCCTACTTTAATACTGTGTAGCATAGATTTTCAACTCTTCCCGTTCTTCTCCCATATCTGCCACTGAAAGTGCAATGGAAAGAAAAGAAGCATGACATTCTCAGTCTCCGAGATACGGCATCAGTACAGCACTGGCTCGCACCGCCGGGTGTATCGGCGTGCTGACAAGCGCGGCTGCCGTACTGTGCAGTGACGTCACACGTCCGCCCCGCGCCCAGTGCGCGCGCAGCCAATTAAAACTTTGCGCCGCACCTGAGGGAGGCGCCCGCGGCCGTTCAGGGACTTCCCCGCCCGGCGGCGCGCCGGCCTGCCGGCCTGCTATCGACTAATTTTTAAGCACAGCTCGCGAAAGTATAATTCAGGAATTTTTCCGCGTCTCGTGGGCTTTTCCCCAGTCCGCCGCCAACTTGCTAGATTCCTCGAGTTTGAAAATTTCGTTTGCGGCAGCCGCCCCCCGTTCGTAGCAAGCATTTACATTTCCCTTAAGCTCCGCTACCACTCACTAATTGCCTGAGCGGAAACTACTGCTTCCTATTAATTAGACTCCGTAGTGAAATACACTGGTCTCCAACATTAAAGCAACAAATCACTGTTTCCCAGTGCTATGTTGAATTCTCGATATCAACGTACTAACTAGCAACAGATGACGGCAGACACCCATCAAAAGGAATCGTAATTGCTGGGCAGTCTCACATCCACAACTGTTGTGTAAACATTGACAGATGGCGTAGTAAGGTGTGTCATAGAAGGAAATGTTACGAGTGGAATCAGCAAGTCACCTAGACGGTCGAGCAGTGAGCCAGTTGTCTTTTCACAGATGGGTCCCGGTCTGTTATGGAGAGTAATTATATACGAAATCGCATGTGTAGGAAAGATGCAACGTGATTTAGGGACCCTGAAATTGGGGAAACAGACCAATATCGAGGAAGATCGGTAAAGGTATAATGCATAAGATGTATCACAGAAATCAAGGAGGACATATTGAAATTATAATGGATTACGATGGAGATTTCAAAGCAATACATACACACTCAAGATACTTCAGGACAAACACGTCACACTACCAATAAAAATTAATAATGCGTGGTGGTTTCGGATAAGGAGAAAAATGCTCGATCGGTAAGAATGAAATAGTACTGAGCTAACAAACGCATAAACTATTTAAACTAACTTACGATAAGGACAACACAGACCCATGTCCGAGGGAGGATTCGTAACTCCAACGGAGAGAAGCCGCGCGCTTGGCAGCAAGGCGCCTTGGGGCGCTGGACCAATCTCACGCGGCGGGGCGACAGTGAAACTTACGATTTACAACGCGATTTTTAAGAAATTTATTCAGTGATAATTTAATTACTTTTATATTTCTATTTACTTATTTGCACATTTTACAGTTTGTTATTTTCGCTCCAGGAAGTAATTTTTTTAAGTATAGTTACTGTGTAGTTTCATATTAAGTGACGTATTGAAAGGTATTTAAAGAGGCAAAAATACATTGTGTAGACTTAGCGTTGGTAGATTTCAGCTCATACATAGCACAGTATGAATATAGAGAAAAAATGGAAATTTTATTTACAATTAAGAACACAGCAATATCTCAATGCGTTTCAAGAGATTGATTTTAAATTCGCTGGACCAACTCGCTCGTTAGTTCCCCTTCTGTCGAAGGGGGCCGTTACGAAATACTTATTTCATTTTATGAATACTAATTTGTAAAGAAATAAATAAAACTGATTTTGAAGGTAGTACATTTGATATCTTCTCTAGATGAATAACTTTATTTCTTTCTAGTTATTAGTTATACCCTGGATACAAATGTGATGAAGTACATGAAGCAATTGTTAAGTACTTATTTACCTGAAGAATTTCTCTTATATAAGTAGGGCAACATGCTGTAGCGAGGAAGAGGAATGAATCAGCAGAAAAAATGCCCCTGTGGAACAAACAAGCTGATACATTGATCTTTAAGAGACTTTTGACATAAAAGTGGGCAACCAGTTGATTAAATCCTCATTTCGCCTTCCTGACCATTTTGACATACGAACGTATTCGCCCTTTTTTGACATAAAATAACAGAAAGTGATGATGGAAAGGAAAGAAGAAAAGGGCAGTTGGAGAGGAGAGAGAGAAGTGACAATAAACAGGAAAAAAGTGAATGGAGATTACAGCAGTGGGAGCAAAACAGAGAGGTAGTGCAAATGGAAAAGACATATGAGTAGCGGCCATAGCCGGCCGCGGTGGCCGAGGAGACTGATGTGCTTCAGTCACGGTCTGCACGGCCACTACGGTCGGGGGTTCGAACCCCCTCTCGGGCATGGATATTTGTGCCGTCCTAGTCCGTAAGTAGTTCATAAGTAGTTTGTAAGTTTAGGGACTGATGACCCCATAGTTAAGTCCCATAAGCTTTACAAACATTTGAACATTTGAGTAGCGACCATACAAAAGCATTTGGGGTCTAGATCCCCCATACTGACGCACCTTGACCACAAAACGTTTGTCCACTTTAATTCACCTACTAATTCCACGCGTGTAGAGACAATGATGACTCAAGAGACAGATATCAGACTTGGTGAAAGAAGAAAACAATTTGAAAGAAAAATAGCGAGATAAAGACATGGAAGAGAGGAGTTTAAAGTAGGAAGAGAAGGAGGAAGATGGAGAAAAAGGGATGAACACAGTTTACCAGAGGAATTGCCAACAGTAGAAAAGGAAGGACATAGGATAGACATGTGTAGACAGTGCTAGTGAAAGGGCTTTTATATGTATGAAAAACTCATTGATAGGATATAGTATATTCCGTGTTAACAGTGTACAAATATGTTCGGATATCAAAATCTTGTGTGGCGAAGTCGAAATGAGCATGAGTTTCTTGAACAGGACTCAGTTTACTTATGTGCTCCAACAGGAGCACATTTCATCTGGTATCAATTTCCCACAAGAGTGGCCCTGGTACACGATGTAGGAGTGGTTCCAAATGGAGATGAAGAATTAAATCAACATAAAACCAACATTAAGGATTCGTCAAACAAGAAAAGAAGAGACTTGCCAACGTGAGGCGTATTCTCCTGGACCATTACAAACGCTTTGGGGACAGAGTGGCGCGCGACGGCGTGGTTGGAAGTGTGCAGCAGACACACTTATGTGCTGATGTGAGGCCCATAACCTCTCCCCCCACCTACCTTCACCTATAACAACTCTTTAATTCCTCGCAAAATGTTTATTTTTATTTTTCAGATGGCTATTAAGAAGTAACATTATATTAGCTGGACACATGGTAACCATTTTATGTGCACTTCCTGCAGGTTCCTCCACCCCTCTTGCCTCCGTCCCCACATTCCATCACCACCCTCCAACCCACCTATAAATTTAACGTACGTCGTAAACATTTATATGATGCTGTAAAGAAATTGCAGACTCTCTGATATAAAGGCTGATTAATTATGTATTCTGATCAGTCGCGAAGTGGTAATTCTGACAAGGTTTGCTAATATGAGCTTGCAAACCCGCCCCTCGCCCATTTCCCTTCCCTTTCCCCTTCCCCCCTCCATACACCATTGTTATTTTCGGAAATTAGTTTCATAAAGGCAAACTTACATTTTTAGCTTTTATGTATTTGGACAGAAGTTTTGACAACGTTGACCGGAATCCATTCTTTATAATGTAAACTAAAGGGAAACGAAAAATTATATACAACTTGACCAAAAAGCAGGCAGCAGTTTAGAGGGGCATGAATGGGATGCAGTCCTTGGGAAGGGCATAAGACAGGTTTGTAGTCTTTCCGCAATGTTATTCAGTCTGTACGTTGAGCAAGCAATGAAAAAATACAACGAAAAATTTGGAGAAAGAACCCAAGGAGGGAAAAAAACCTTTGCAATTAAGAGCAACTGAACGAAATGGAAAGTGTCTTGAAGGGTGTGTATAAGATAAATATATTAACAAAATGTTTCAAATGTTTGTTAAGCTTATGGGACTTAACTACGGGGTCATCAGTCCCTAAATTTACAAACTACTTATCAACTAGCTTATCCTAAGGACGGCACAAATATCCATGCCCGAGGGGGGATTCGAACCCCCGACCGTAGTGGCCGTCAGGGGCGGCTCCTGTATAGGTTTGCAGGTTTGCGCTACCTCCAGGAATAAATATTGTTAGACTCCGTTTGCTGTTTAGAAATTCTATGCAGGCGGAGAAGTAGCGCTCCATTTATCTCGTTTGAAACGCCCGGGCTGCTACGCACCGACCGCTCCCGAGTGGACCGAACTTCGCCGACAGCGGCTGGGTTTGCAGCCGGCCTGCAAACGCCGACTTAGGTGTCTCAGGGGGTGTGCGGGGTGCGGGGGCAACGCTTGGCAACAGTGTTCCCCTATAGGCGCCTTGAGTGTATACACATCGCGGTCGAGCCACCCTGTCAGCAGCAGAAACAGAGACCGAACTCTCTAGAAGACAACCGTAGTCTTCCGCCCTTCGAACGAAGCGGACTTTTCGCGCCTTCTTAACCAGTTCACGTGTAGCTGCAAGCGAAGTAACTGTGCCTTGTGTCCGTTGTTTAGCGTGATTTATTGTGAGTTTTGAGGCTCAAGTGAACAGGTGAAATAATGAATCAAGTAATTTCCTTGCTTTCTGAACGCTTTAATTTACGCAAGTTTGAATAGAAATTAGAAATCAAGAGGATAGGTAGACCGATTCCCAGTTTGAGAATTTCACAGTCAGTTACTCGTAAAACTAAAATTTTATGTCGAATTGACGACTTTTAACTCGGAACGGTACAGCAAGTATGAATGTGTGGCTGCGATGTGAAAACGCCTTATTTTGTTTTCCTTGTTTATTCAAAATCAAATGTTTGTAAATCTATCGGACCATACTCTGTGGTTATAAGTCCGTAGCTTACAAACTACTTAAACCTAGGTAAACTAACCTAAGGACAAACACACACACCCATGCCCCAGGGAGGACTCGAACCTCCACGGCGAGCAACCGCGCGCTCCGCAGCGAGACGCTTTAGACCGCTCGGCTACACCGCGGCTCTTGTTTATTATTTGGAGGAGAGTTCCCTGGACTAAACAAGGAGTCATTGACATTCAACACCTTTACGATGAAATAAGGAAACACGAACTTTCTTCGGTCTATTTCAACAATGTTTTGAATCTGGCAAATCCAGGCAATGTAAATATAGCTACTTGATTAGTCAGGGATACAGAAAGTCCGTGCCAGTACACAATCAAAAGGTTACAGACAATAGGTACACACTAAATCTAATAATTGTATTTGTTTCTGTGGTTCTTCGGAACTTGCCATCAGAGGACACGATGAGACTGAATCATCTTCCAATACTGGGGTTTTTCGCCTTGATTAATTTTAGTGCAGAATTAGATTCATTATTAAATCCCATTTGGAAAAGGCAACAGTTTTAAAGGCACCTCAAAACGATCCAGAATGAACTACTCCGATTCATGCTTCATTCCTGCCAAGAGGAAATCAGGAACGAAATGAAGGGTGCCGAATTTCTGTTTGTAATAGCTGACGGCACCAGCGATGTAGTCTGTGTTTTCCAGATGGTTGTAGTATATAGGTGCATTATTAATGGAAGACTAGTTGAAAGATTTTGCGAGTTTATAGCACAAGAAAAGCATGATGCCCAGACTTTGGCAACGCATATCATAGAACAGTTAAGTAACCATTTAGAGAATTGTCCACACAAATTAATCCCATTAGTCATGAGTAATTCGTCACGTGAGGTGCAGGCTCTTGTGAAGCAAAAGTTTTCCAATGCTTCATACATTCATTGCTATGTCCACCAATTAAATCTCATTATGCTTAAAGCCACTTATATTAATAAAGATACGGGATTACTTTTCGCCAAAATTCAGAGACTTTGCAAAAAAATGTTTGTATAGTCTATGGGACTTAACTACGGGGTCATCAGTCCCTAAACTTACAAACTACGTATGAACTAAGATTAAGGATGGCACAAATATCCATGCTAGAGGGGGGATTCGAACTCCCGACCGTAGTGGCCGTGCAAACCGTGACTGGAGCGCTTTGGCCCCTCGGCCACACCGCGGCCGGCCGGCAGAGACTTTGCAACTTTGCAGTTTTTTATTCATCTACATCTGTGATATCTTGGCTCAATAGCGATTTTTTCGGAATGAGTTGAGCTGCCATGCTGGAGAGGTGGCAACTGGTGAAAAAAGTGCACCACCATCTTTTCTGGTCACCAGCCGCCACTGGTGGCCGTGCAGACCGTGACTGAAGCGCCTCAGTCCCCTCGGCCACCTCGGCCGGCTAAATATATTAACAAGAGCAAATTAAGGGTGATGTAATGTAGTATAAGAAAATAAGGCGACGCTGAAGGAATTAGATTAGAAAATGAGAGAATGAGAGTAGTAGATGAGTTTTGGTATTTGGTTATTTGGGCAGCAAAATAGTTCTGATGGCCGAAGTAAATAGATAGAAAATGAAGAATGACTGTGGAATGAAAATCATTTCTGAAGAAGCGTAATTTACTGACATCCAAAATTAATTAGAATGTTTGGAAGTCATTTCTGAAAGCATTTGTCTCGAATGTATCATTGTACGGGAATGAAAGGAGGACGGTAAGGAGTTCAGACAAACAGATAATATAAACATTTGAAATGTGGTGCTACAGACGAAACTGAAGGTAGGTTGCTGCATCAAATCAGTCTGAGGATTGAAGAAGTCAATAACAAATTTTAGTGATTTTGTTGTAAAATATTTGATCGTTGTTGATTTCATCACCTTTATGTACTAGGTATCAGATAGATTTTATAATGGTAAGACACAGATTCCGGAACCAGGTTATAAACTGCAAGACATACCCAGGGGCAGATATAGACTCTGACCATAACTTGTTAGTTATGAACTGTAGGCTGAAGCTGAAAAAACTGCAGAAAGGTAGGAAAATAAGGAGATGGGACTTAGATAAATTGAAGGAACGTGAAGTTCTGGAGAATTTCAGAGGGAGATTTAGGCAACAATTGACAGAAACAGGGGGAAATAAAACAGTAGAAGAGGAATGGGAAGCATTGAGAGATGAAATAGTGAAGGCAGCAGAGGAAAAAATAGGTAGAAAGGCAAGACCTACAAAAAATCCTTGGATATCACAGGAAATACTAAATTTAATTGATGAAAGGAGAAAATATAAAAATGCAGTAAATGAAACAGACAAAATGGAGTACAGACGACTAAAAAATGAGATTGACAGGAAGTGCAAAATGGCTAAGCAGGAGTGGCTAGAAGCCAAATGCAAATCTGTAGAAGAATGTATAACAAGGGGAAAAGTAGATACCGCCTACAGGAAAATAAAAGAGACATTTGGGGACAGGAAAAGCAGCTCTATGAATATTAAGAACTCAGATGGGAAACCAGTTCTCAGCAAAGATGGGAAAGCTGAAAGGTGGAAAGAGTACATAGAGCAGCTCTACAAAGGAAATGAACTTAGAGACGATGTTGTAGGAAGGGAAGAGGAAGTAGATCAAGATGAAATAGGAGATACTATACTCAGAGATGAATTTGACAGAGCCTTGAAAGGCCTAGGTCGGAACAAGGCCCCAGGAGTAGATGACATACCCTCAGAGCTACTAAAGTTTCTGGGAGAGCCAGCCATGACAAGACTATTTGAACTGGTATGTAGGATGTATGAGACAGGCGAAATGCCCTCAGACTTTAAGAAAAATGTAATAATCCCCATTCCAAAGAAATCAGGGGCAGACAGGTGTGAAAATTACAGAACAATCAGTTTGATAAGTCATGGTTGCAAAATTTTAACACGAATTATCTACAGGAGAATGGAAATGCTGGTAGAAACTGACCTCGGGGAAGATCAGTTTGGATTCAGGAGGAACGTAGGAACCCGGGAGGCAATACTCACTTTACGTCTTATCTTAGAAGATAGATTAAGGAAAGGCAAACCTACATTTTTAGCTTTTGTAGATTTGGAGAAAGCATTTGACAATGTTGACTGGAATACACTCTTTCAAATTCTGAAGTCAGCAGGGGTAAAATATAGGGAAAGGAGAGTTATTTACAACTTGTACAAAAGCCAGACTGCAGTTATTAGACTCAAAGGGCATGAAAGGGAAGCATCAGTTGGGAAGGGAGTAAGACAGGGTTGTAGCCTTTCTCCGATGTTATTCAATTTGTACATCGAGCAGGCGATGAAGGAAAGCAAGGAAAAATTTGGAATAGGGTTTCAAGTTCAGGGGGAAGAAATAAAAACATTGCGTTTTGCTGATGACATTGTAATTCTGTCAGAGACAGCGAACGACCTGGAAGAGCAGTTGGATGGAATGGACAGTGTGTTGAAGAGAGCGTACAAAATGAACATTAACAAGAGCAAAACAAAAATAATGGAATGCGGTTTTAGAAAATCAGGCGATGCTGAAGGAATTAGATTAGGTAACGAAACAATGAAGGTAGTAGATGAGTTTTGTTACTTGGGTAGTAAAATAACATGCGATGGTCGCAGTACAACGGATATAAAATGCAGAATGGCAATGGGAAGAAAAGCATTTTTGAAAAAGAGAAATTTGCTAACATCGAATATTGATTTAAGTGTAAGGAAGTCTTTTCTGAAGGCATTTGTGTGGAGTGTTGCCTTGTACGGGAGTGAAACATGGACGATGAGCAGTGCGGACAGGAAGAGAATAGAGGCTTTTGAAATGTGGTGCTACAGAAGAATGCTGAAGATTAGGTGGGTAGATTGCATAACTAATGAAGAGGTACTGAACAGAATTGAAGAGAAAAGGAATTTTTGGCATACCTTGACTAAAAGAAGGGATCGCTTGGTAGGACACATTCTTAGACATCGGGGAATCGTAAATTTAGCATTGGAGGGAAGTGTGTGGGGTAAAAATCGCAGAGGGAGACCAAGAGACGCGTATAGTAAGCAGATTCAAGTGGATGTGGGTTGCCGTTCTTATGAGGAGATGAAAAGGCTTGCTCAGGATAGAGTAGGGTGGAGAGCTGCATCAAACCAGTCTCCGGACTGAAGACCACAACAACAACAATGTACTAGGCAGGAATACGCCGTCTTGGAATACGAATTGAATTCATAGGTATATGCTTATCTATCACATGAATAACAGAAAAAATAGAAAATTATTTCCGATTCATGGATACATCAAACAGTGAAATTAAATATTTCTTGTATAAAACATTCCAAAAGAATAGACATCACTCCAATATGATAAGTTATTTCTCATTTCCAGATCCTTATAGAAAAGACTTTTAACACTGTTTTATTCAGTTAATTGGTTAGAACTTTTTGATTTATAATAAAAATAATAAAAATGAAGAAATTAAATCGTAGTTATTAGATAAAAGTAATTACATTACACCCACAAAGACATGGCCCCCACAAGGGTGGGGCTCGGTGGACTCATTGGTCCAGGGCCCGGTGCTGAAGGGTGCCCTATCCAGCCCTAAATGATTCAATATTCTGATTACTAAAATTAAAAACAAGCTAGAAAAAAACATAATGAAACTTTCACTCTGCAGGGGAGTGTGCGCTGATATGAAACTTCCTGGCAGATTAAAATTGTGTGCCGGAAGCGGGACTCGAACCTGCGACCTTTTCTTTCAGCGGGCATGCGCTCTACCACTGAGCTATCCCAACACGACACACGGCCCGTCCTCACAACTTCACTTCTGCCAGTACCTCGCCTCCTACTTTCCAAACTTCATAGAAGCTCTCCTGCGAACCATGCACGGGCAGCCTACTTTCTTCCTGGTGTTCTTACTTGAAGTGATCGGCCGTCTTACACACTCCGTCGCATTGGCACTGCTCGTCTGGGGTTGCTTACATGTTTATGCCGGTTGAGTAACACCTATGAGCAATCTAATGAACTGTGTTCTTGATTCAGTGCACACATTCAACGTCAATGTTCAGTAGGCCTTGGAACCAAACTGATGCAACACTTTTGTACCTATGTGTCCGTAACATTAATTGCAACCTATAAAAAGTCTGTATAGATTTTACTTTATATTCTACCCTTGAAATTACAATAATTCATTAAATTAATATGTAATAACTAGATGACCTGGTGAACTTCGTATCATTTACCTCTTAATAGAAACCATACTAATTTAAATCATATGCAGTTTAGAGCCAGTAAGTATTTTTATAAAGGCATATGCTCTGAACGTCAAATGTGCAAAATTTTATCGCAATCGTACGAATGATATTGATATCCTAAAAAAGAGAGCTCTTTCAGTTTTGCCCAAATTTTCCTATTTTCTGGCCAACTATTCCAAACTTTTACTTCACACATACCTTCCTCTCGCTCTGAACGTCGAATGAGCAAAATTTTATCGCAATCAGATGCATGGTATTAATATTTCATAGAAAAAGCTCTTTCCGTTTCTTCTGTATTTTCCCATTTTCCGGGAAACTTTTCCAAATTTTTATTTCACAAGAACGTTACTCTTGCTATTAACGTCAAATGTGCAAAATTTTATCGCAATCGTACGAATGATATTGATATCCCGAAGAGCTCATTCAGTTTACCACAAATTTTCCTATTTTCTGGTCAACTATTCCAAGCTTTTACTTGATTCAAACCTTCCTCCCGCTTGAACGTCGAACGTGCAAAATTTTATCGCAATCAGATTAATGATATTGATATTTCATAGAAAAATCTCTTTCTATTTCTTCTGAATTTTTCAATTTTCCGCTAACCTTTGCCTAATTTTTATTTCATAAGAACTTTACTCTTGCTGTGAACGACAAGTATGCAAAATTTTATCGCAATCAGACGAATGATATTGATATCCCATTACAAAGAGCTCTTTCAGTTTCTCGCAAATTTTCAATTTTTCCGGTTAACTTTCCCAAATTTTTATTTTATAAGAATGTTCATCTTTCGTTGAACGTCAAATGATCAAAATGAACGGTTCTCGACTTATAGTGTGGAGTACATTTAGAAACACATTGAAAAAGGAACTTGGTTCGAATTTTGTGACTTTTTAACTGTCCCTACTTTTTTTTACTGAAATATTTTGCATGACAATAATGAACGAACAAAGAAAGAAAAAATCACCCCTCTCCGTACAAACCTTGTCCTGTCAAGCTGTACTCAAGTGATGCTCTTACAACCACGTGGCAATTGATTTTTATTTATAGAAAATAAATCGCTTTCAGTTTTTCCTAAATTTTCCTACTTTCTAGGCGACTTTTCCGAATTTTTATTTCATGCGACCCTTCCTCTTGCTTTCAACATGAAATGTATAAAATTTTATCGCCATTACTTCAAAAATGTTCAAATGTTTGTACATATATCGGACACAACTGCGTGGTTATAAGTCGGTAGCCTACAAACTACTTACACTAAGGTAAACTAACCTAAAGAGAACAGATCCACCCATGCCCTATGCGGGACTCGAACTCCCGACGGCGAACTGCCGCGCGTACCGCAGCACGGCGCCCCAGTACGCACGGCTAATCCCCGGACAATCCACGTTTATAGTTTTGGAAGAGTTTAAATGTATCTCATTCATGTGTTACTAATGTGACAACGATTATTCCATGTTCGAAGTTAATGAGCTCTCGTTACCGACTAATTCTACCTTTACTGCCTCTCTGCTGACATCAAAATACACACCACTTACTTCTAATGAAAAATTTAACAGTCATTCACTTTAAACTAGGAGAATAGGAAGCTGTATATCGTTCTATTTGCACATTTGGGTTGTCCGGTGTTGCTCTAACCGTGTTTGCCATGTGAACTTCAATACAAGCCATTTTTACGTCCAGATAATATCTCCTGTCACCACGAGCGTGATAGCATCAGAATTCATTTCGCAAGGCAGATGTTTTTTCTGAAATCTCATATACGAATATACTGGAATACATGGGATGATTGCACATAAAAATTCATAGAATTTTAATGTAATTTGTATACATCCTTCTCTCTAAACTGTGATGCAGTTTTTACATTATGGGAGCCATAATGCCACAGTATTGCAGGAAATGGTACTGTTACATATGCATGATTAATTTTCAATTCACAGCTTACGTGCCGGACAGACGGTTCTACGAAACATTTTCAGGCTGTTCCTCTTCCGTTCCACTCTAATAACGCATGGAAAAAAACTAAATATTCTTTCTTGTGAGCTATGATTTTTTTCTTCTTAAGACAACCCGATCATTTCTTCTTATGCAGTTGACAAGCAACATATAGTTTCCCAGTCAAGAGCATGATGTGTGATGGTGATTTAGTAAGAAAGCACTTGCTGCAACGAAAAACGACTCTCTATTATTGTTTGGCACTCCAACTTTCTTCATACTTATTAAAAATTTGTTTAACTAATTGATTGTTATGTTGGCAATATGCATTTTACTTTTGTAAGTGTTTAACACTTGTTTCCGTTAGTAACTACTTTTATGATATTAACGATTACTCTATATCTACTATGGCCGTCTGAAAAATTTGACGTTAAGTCGAAGGAAAGTTGTCATAGAGGCAGATATATGATGAATCACCTGAAATTTGCACAGCAAATATTGCATAAATGATAGTGTTGCTGATATGTAGTTTCCACAGGATGGATTGGTTGTCAGGGACTCGTACTGTTATCTAATGAACAGATTTTAATAGTATATGAAAAATGCTTTTTTTGTGCAAACAGACACTTTTTACATGGAACAATTCCTATTGACATTACTGCAAGTCGTTTTTGAGACATCGCAGTGTGAAAAGTTTCCAGAACAACACTTGTACCATAAATGTGGTAGCACACACTAAAGAAGAACACGAATACATAAACTAGCAATGTCATTAATAACTAGTACGGAAACAATTGACCATCTCAGATAGTGTTCAAAATGATCACCGGCAGTACACACTTCCAGCCTGATATAGAATGATTGCTGCAAACGTGTTAGCATATGAGCAGAGATGTCTGAGCAGGCTGTAGTAATACGTCATTGCATATCATCGGGCGCATTTCGTATGTCTTTTTAGACGTCTTCCAGCTGTCAACACAGAAAGAAGTCTACTGGAGTCAAATTAGGAGAACGGGTCAGACAGGGTGCAGGTCCTCTGCGTCCAAATCTTCAATTTGGAGAGACATGCTTCAGTAATCCGTGTACAATGCACAATCATCGTATTGGTACCACAGTTTACTCTTTGTCAGCGGAAGAACGTCTTCGGTCGACCCTCACAGATGGTCTGTTTGGAGGATGTGACACTTGCGTGTGTTCAGTGTTAACGCCTGTGAAAACTGGGCCTATCACCTGATGGCTAACTATCCACTCCAAACATTTGGCAAAGGTCCCAGCTTCGAGTCCCAATTTCGGCACACTGCTTTAATCTGCAAGGAAATTTCATATCAGCGCACACTCAGCTCGAGAATGAAAGTTTCATTCTGGAAACATACCTGTGGTTAAGCCATGTCGCCACCATATCATTTCTTCCAGGTTGACCATAGTTCTGCCATGCCTAGAATGTGAATCCCAAAGTCTGATCGTAACGCATTGTTGATTGGTGCCAGGGAGGACTCTCATCAAGTTTCCAAAAGTCTCCGAGTGAATCAAAGCGATGGTGCTCGGACGTCAAGGAGGTACAGAGATGCAGGAACGGGCCATGAATAGCCTCGCTTTGGTCGTCAACAGGCTGATGACCGTTACTTCGGATTTCAGCTCAGAGGAACCCTGAGAGAAACGCCAGTATGATCAGTGATGACAGGGGTATCGGTGAAACATTCTTCTTAATAGACGACAATTCTTCGGCAAACTGTGAACATCTTGTGAATGCGGTTCCTCCATGCTATCGACATCGCAAGATTAGAATGGCCGGCATGTTCTATAGACATGAACGCTATCGAAAGTTACTGGGACAAACTCAAAAGAGCTGTTTTTGGACGAGATAATCCCCCAACCAATTTTAGAGATCTATGTCTTATCGCTGTTAAGAAAAGGGTGTATCTGGACCAACAGTCCCTAGATCATCTAGTAGACAGTCTAACGACAGCACCTATTTTCGAAGTAGATACAGCTGCTTAAATGAAGTCTTCTGATTTACGAAGAAACAGTTCATTTTAACAGCCATATTTAAAACAAACCACTTCACTTTAGATGAGGAAGGTCAAACAGAAATATTTTACTTAGCTTTGTTCTTGAAGACGGACATTTGCGTTGTTGATGCTCAGCATTCAGCTAAATAGTATAATATATTTCAGGATAGTTACTTCAATAAGCCACACATAATGTCAGTGGATATGGAAACTATTTTATTTCGATTTAAATGAAGATTAAACCAGCCACATAGTTTCACAATGTCTAAAAATCCAGTAGCAGGTAACAGAGCTGTTTACAGAGTGACAGAGTGACAAAACACGTCCTCCACTCAAACGTTTTCTGCGTAATCACGCAATAAGACTAATGACAATGTTTTGAAGTTCACAATTGAACAATATTTTTTTTACTTTAAGTATAACAAAATACATAAATTAAAATATTACTTTTAGGCTTTAACTATTTATCTCAATGTACGTATGTGTTTTACGAAATTTGTATTTTGTATTTAATAGTATACGCAAATTAAAAGTCGTGTTTCGACTCATTTTAAAATAACTCAATTTATTTACGTTATTTGTGTTTTTGAAGTGCACACGTATCTGTTTTGGCAATATTGTGTAGGTGTACTATTATCGAGACATGCAATTTTAATGTGTTTCAATTTGCGGTCTAACTTTCTATAAATGCGGATTTGTATACAGTCGTAGTAGTTTTGTCTATTTCGGAGTACCAAGCGGATTATTAATTT
The DNA here is from genome assembly GCA_026315105.1 of Locusta migratoria. Lineage (NCBI taxonomy): Eukaryota > Metazoa > Arthropoda > Insecta > Orthoptera > Acrididae > Locusta > Locusta migratoria. The sequence goes on along the minus strand of CM048747.1, from coordinate 166,818,299 downwards.
TAGTGTGTGAAAAATGATCAGTATTTAATTTAGGATCCAGTGATATACAAAACATGGTCTACCCTAATTTATTTAAACAAAAGGTAAATATGTAATAGCGTTGTGCAATAGTTTTAACATGTAGTAGTGTTTTTATACAAATAAGTATCTTTATAGGCTCAGCATGATCACTAACTAAGTGTAATGCATTTTTAGTGTTTGTAGTTATTATTTACGAAAGTAGAAGAATTGAAAATTACGTACAAAGGACGTCAAAGTTATGTTTAAACAAAACAAAACAAAATACTATTTCTTAAACGTGTTTACTAATAGTGTTAATAGCGTGTTAAACTGAATGCGAAAATGTGATATTTTACATGTCGGATGGTAAACTTTTATTTTTGTGTCCACAATTTCGTGTTTGTGATGTTGGCAATGGATTTTTAAGGATCGCGCAACATAGCAGAAACGTTACAACAGTATGCGACGGGTTAAAAGAAGAAACTTTAGGGATAATGGTTTTAAAGTTCGAGGATATTCATTATTTCTGAAAGACTCGAATGTTTTTTTTTTTTTTCCCCTTCTTTCTACGCTCGGTCCTATTACCAAGACACTTCGTGACAATGTTTCTATTTGTGATAGAAAAAAGCAGTGCACGTGAGGAGCCGTATTGCTTCGTACTTTGTCAAGGTATGAAGACCAGAGTATATTTTCACTAACCTGATATCTTCTTTCGTTGCTGTTGTCCCCCGTGCAGCAACTGCACTCAGGTCGTAGATCCGTTGTTGCTTGATGTCAGGCTGAAATAGTTGAATAATGTGGCTAAGTTTTAACAATAACGAATGTCACACGAAATTTCCGGATGCCAGAGACTTTTCTTCTTTTATTTATGATTCACTTTTCCTATACAGAAAACTACAACTATATAAGAGTAATTCGTAAACGTTTAACTATCTTATATTACATTATACGCTATATACACAAGCGAATGACATAGATGTTATGGGTCTGAGGCCCCTAGCTCGACTGACTGCGGCAGGAGTAAGTTCCCGCACCAGTGGCAACATTTTGGCGCCAACGGAACATTCTAGAGTGTTAATATTACTATTAAATTAATATTTAAATAACTTTTTTTAAATAACAGAAACATAGTTTGACACATGATAATTTCATTGTATAAACGGACATATTTAAATTAATTGCGATATAATTAATGAAAGTGCTGGAGGATGATGATCATGAAACCCTAGAACCGTGGTGATGTAACACTTGTTTTATTGTGGCTACTTATAACGATAAGAAGCTGCAGCCGCGGCGGATTAGCCGCGCGTGCTGGAGCGCCGTGTTGCGGTGCGCACGTCCGTCCGCCGTCGGGGGTTCGAATCTCCCCTCGGTTATGAATGTTTGTGTCGTCTTTAGTATAAGGTAGTTCATAAGTAGTTTGTAAGTTTACGGACTGAAGACCCCGCAGTTAAGTCCCTCAAGCTGTACAAACATTTGAAGAAGCTGCAGTAGTTGCAGGGACAGGGGGTGGAATATCCAGATATCCAGACCAGCGATCAGCTCGCATTCAGAGTTCATGTGTGCACGACCTGTGACGTCACACTCGGCACCAAAAAGAAAAACAATCAAATATTTGTAAACCTAATAGGAAACTGCTGAGGTCGAAGTCCCTAGGGTGACAATCTAAGTTAACTAACATATGTTAAAGACAACACACACATTCCCATGCCCGAGGGAGGACTCGAACGTCCGACGAGAACGGTTGTCATTACGGCTCAGACCGCGCTTCCATTCCGCATAGGCAGGCACCACAGATCAATCACCGGGAGAGTGTAGGAGCTATTGCTGTGGCAACACCAACTACGCCAGCACAACAGATCAAATACCGAGGTGCTATTCACGTGTTTCAAATGTAGTCACGGTTTCTACTCAACATGATGAACTCAGGTCATCTACCAAGAGGCTATTCAACGTGCTAGAAACTTTGAAGTAGGATCTTAATAGCCTAATAAATACTGTTAAAGACTAAAAACAACAGTTTGTGTTTGTTGTACAGGTTTGTTTATTGTGTAGATCGATTTCGGCTTCTTAGGCCATCATCAGGGATTTATTCAAGTTTAGTCAAAGAACATGCATTGACTACAAACCTGAAGAGATGTTACGTACAGAGAGATAAATTATCATCTTTGATGGCAGTGGTGGACTAAAGCTGGGAAGGGGGGGGGGCAGATCGCTCCGGGCCTACAAATCTCAATAGTAACTTTTTTTTATAGACTTACATGTATTTCGAAGTGGCCAGGGCCTCATTTTGTTTTGCCGCCATTCCGGGACTCCAATAGTCATAGTCCGCGACTGTTTGAGGGAACAGTTGCAATGGAAATAAAAATTCAAATGAAATGTATAAATTAATACTAGTGCAAGAAGGAAAAATTAACACTATACCTCGACAAACAGTGATTAAATAAGTTTCATACCAATAATGACTACAATGAATAAAATTAAACAAGAATCTACAGTTTGAAGGGTTGTTCAAAACACAAGGGTGACACAAAAAATAATAAATATAGAATAAATATTAGAAACCTGGAACATCATTATAACCAAATAGGGAAAAATAGAGGGATGAAATAGGAGTGTACAGGTGAGGTGCATTAGAGAATTGTGCATGGTGAGACATTTTGCATTACACTAAAGCCACATTATGAATACTTCACCTTGTTTTTCTTGGTCGTTCATAGATCTCTTAGATTTCGTTGCTCGAAAGCCATTAAATCATCAAGAAAATATCACGACGTCGGATTCTTAGGCGTCTTATGGAATTAACCATACATGTGACACGTTTCATTTTATAGGTTCATGAAGCACACAAACAGAAGTAATACATGATATTATACATCTTTAGCACTGCTTGTTACTGACTGTGTTCTACATAATGACAAATAAGACTACTTCACAACTAAGTTCGCGCCAATTAGCGCGCATTAATACATATTATAGTGTCGAGAACATTCTAGAACACGGAAGTTACATTGTTTTATATTAAATAATTTGTTCATGAAACATAAATAAACCTTGGTTTATGTAAAGATACACAAAATTGTGACAAATGTAATAATATGTTTTTCATATAAAAACAAAACAATACAAAAGATCGTAAGTAAATAACAATTAGTGCAGTGTTATATATGTTTACATTATTTAAAATTGTTAAATCAAAGCAACTATAAAATTCTACAGTCAGCAAAGTATTACATTACGGTCAATACATTACAGATGACCTTAGACAATGCTAGTTACCAATTTCATTAACAAGCACATTATTCTTCACCATAACGACTTTCAATAATTAATTAACTAACTTAGTTTATTAAAAAACTCAAGCAATGAATTGATTAAATCAATATGACTTGCCATAAGCTCCATAAAATGCCTATATAATATAAACATGGATTATTAGAGCACAATAGTACGATCAAATGTGGTATCGTACTTTGCATTAATCCAAACAAACGAGTCTTTCCAGGCCAAATGTGTTACAATCGCAATGGGCAGAAAATCATTTTGGATAAAAGGGAAATTTGTTTCCGTCCAGTATTAATTTAAGTGTGAGGAAGTCTTTTCTGTACGTATTTGTTGGAGTGTTACCTTATATGGGAATGAAATAGGGACGAAAAATAGTTTGAACAGGAAGGGAATAGAGGCTTTTGAAATGTGGTGTTACAGAAGAATGCGGTAGATAGCATAACTAATGAGGAGTTACTGAACAGAACTGGAGAGAAAAGGAATTTCTGGCATACCTTGACTAAAAGAGGAGATAGATTAGTATGATACATTCTTCTACATAAAGTAATCGTGAATTTATCACTGGAAGGAATTGTGTAGAGTAAAAATCAAAGAGGGAAACTGAGAGATGAGTAAAGTAAACAGATTCAAATGGATGTGGGTTGCCGTTCTGATCAGGAGATGAAGAGGCTTGCTAAGGATAGAGAACGGTGGAGAGCTGCATCAACCAATCTCTGGACTGAAGCTCACAAGAACAACAACAATAAAGTATTCTAGACGATTGCCCATAAAAACATCTGACAATTTTGTATAAAAGCATATTTTCGTACCATCTCTGACATATAAAGCCGAAATAAAGACTTAGAACAGTATATCAATTTGATAGAATCAAAGTACGGGTTGAATGTGTGTGCATAATACAAATCGCAGAAAGTGGTAACATAGTAATACAGACGTTATAAATAGGTCATGGCACGGTATCTAGTGTTGTTGGGTTACCAAGTGTGTTGTGAGTAATCAATCACATAAAACATCGAAATATCAATGGTTTAATGAATCAGTGCATCAAAGTTGACCTGGTAATCAGGTTACATCAGCCTTCATCAAAAATGCTTTCGGAAATATGTGAGTAACGTAGTAATTTACATTCTGCGTTTTGGGTCGTTTTTATCTAATATTAGTTACGACAGTTTGCTCATATACAAAAATATTCAAACGTTTGTAAATCTAGCGCATCAAACTGCGTAGTCATCAGTCCGTAGCTTACTAACTACTTAAACTAAGGTAAATTAACCTAAGGACAACACACACAGCCATGCCCCAGGGAAGACTCGAACCTCCGACGGCGAGCAACCGCGCGCTCCGCAACGAGGCTGCTTAGACCGTTCGGTTACTCCACCGCGACTGCCCATATACAGTAAACATCACAAACAATTGATTTCTATAAACAATAAAACCATTCCGCTGTGAAATTATGTTTGAATAACCAGGTTTCATAAGTTGTGTAATCGTGTTGACAGTTGTAACAATATATTTAAAGGCTGATTTTTACGTGTATTACATCTTTTAATTATAGTATTGAATACTTAATTAATGCAATTTTCTGCTTTTGGTAAATCCGCAACCGTCCATCTTCATCTTAAATAATTGGATCGACAACAGTTGTTAATTTTAAACTTTTTTTATTTTATGCATTACCCAGTTTCGAGGTCTATATCTCATCAGGAGCATCTGAGAGTTACAGTCAAATAAAATAGTGTCTATCATGTAATAAAATGGCTACCCTACATCTTTACTAAAATTATTCAGTATAAAGATAGTAAACGTTCTTAGTGAGTTCGTAAAACTGTCACATTTAGGATCAGATTCAAATAGCGAGTCTCTGCTACATGCAATAAGCCGGTAAGTGCACTGTAGGCAACTTGGGCGAGACATAGCCACTCACTAGGAAGGGCTAGTTATTAAGCTCTTTTTCGTACAATCATGATCACAACAGGTGAGAGTATGACGGTTGGCATCCGAGAAAGACAGGCCCCAGCGCAGTCGTCGTGCACGTTCGCAAGGTAGGTCCGATCGCTAGCCGATTGGCCGGCCGCTGGGGCACACCCCACTGCGTCATAGCGGGCAGCCACTGAGCTAGCGATCGCGCCGGCTCGGAACTACCTTGATTGCATGGCATGACGACTGCGCTGGGGGCCTGTCTTTCTCGTAGGCCACGCATGCCACTAAAGCCTATTCCGCTGCTAGCCTGCCTGCCGGCAGTTGAACTGCTACGGTCTGGTGCGATGCTCGGGCGGTGCGCAAAGATGCATTTCTACATGGGGCTCACATTTTGGTTCGGTATGGATAGGCGCGCAGTATATACAAACACTTTTCTATTCTTAACAGTGCTGATTTTCTATCTTTTGAATGTTCCGCTTCTTGATTATGTGACTTATTGTTTTACAAGCAGACCCTGCCTTGTGAGTGGCTATGTGACGCCCAAGTTGTCTACAGTGCCTCCCGACTTGTTACATGTAGCAAAGACTCACTATTTTAATCTGTTCCTACATCCAGGGACAGATATAAACTCTGACCACAACGTACTGGTTATGAACTGCAGATTAAAACTTAAGAGACTGCAGTAAGGTAGAAAGGTTAGGAGATGGAACCTGGACAAATTGAAGGAACCAGAGGTGGCAGAGAGTTTCAGAGTGAGTATTAGGCAAGGATTGGCTGAAACGGGGGAAAGTAATACAGTAGAAGAAGAATGTGTAGCTCTGAGAGATAGAGTAGTGAAGGCAGCAGAGGATCATATAGGCAGAAGAACAAGGCCTAACAGAAATCCCTGGATAACATAGGATATACTGAACTTAATTGATGAGAGAAGAAAATATAAAAATTCAGCAAGTGAAACAGGAAAAAAAGGGAGTACAAACATCTGAAAAACGAGATTGACAGGAAGTGCAGTCTGGCTAAGCAGGAGTGGCTAGTGGACAAATGCAGAACTATAGGAGAATTAATAACAAGGGGAAAGATAGATACCGCCTACAAGGAAATAAAAGAGATATTTGGAGACAAGAAAACCAGCTGTATGAATATCAAGAACTAAGACGGAAAACCATTAATAAGCAAAGAGGGGAAAGCTGAACTGTGCAAGGAATATATATAGGGCCTATACAAAGAAAATAAACTTGAAGGCACTATTCTAGAAATGAAAGACAAGTGGAGGAAGATGAGATAGGAGATATGATACTGCGAGAAGAATTTGACAGAGCGCTGAAGGACTTCAGTGGAAATAAGGCCCCTGGAGTAGATGATATTCCGTCTGAACAGCTGATATCGTTAGGAGAGGCAGTCGTGAAAAAATGGTATGCAAGATGTATGAGACAGGGGAAATGCCCTCCGACTTCAAGCAGAATATCGTAATTCCAATTCCAAAGAAATCAAATGCAGACAAGTGTGAAAACTACAGAACTATCAGTTTAATAAGTCATGGTTATAAAATACTAACACGAATTATTTACAGACGAATGGAAAAACTTGTGGGATCCGACCTCGGGGAAGATCAGTTTGGATTTAGGAGAAATGTAGGAACACGGGAGGCAATACTCACATTACGACTTATCTTAGCAGATAGGCTAAGGAAAGGAAAACCTACCTTTTTAGCCTTTGTCGATTTCGAGGAAACTTTTGACAATGTCGACTGGAATATACTCTTCCAAATTCTGAAGGTAGCAGGTGTAAAAAATAGGGAGCGAAGAGTTACCCTATACAAAAACTAGACAGCGGATATTAGAGTCGAAGAGCAAGAAAGGGACGGAGAGGTTGGTAAGGGAGTAAGACAGGGTAGTAGCCTTTTCCCAATGTTGTTCAATCTGTACATTGAGCAGGCAGTGAAGGAATGGAAGGATAAATTTGGAGAGGGTATTAAAGTTCAGGGAGAAGAAATAAAAACATCGCGGATTGCCGATGACATAGTAATTCTGTCAGAGACAGCAAAGGATCTGGAAGAGCAATTGAATGGAATGGACAATGTCTTGAAATGAAGATTTAAGATGAACATTAACAAGAGTAAAACGAAGGTAATTTAATGTAATGTCAGAAAATCAGGCGATGCTGAAGGAATGCGATTAGGTAATGAGACAATAAAAGTAGTAGATGAATTTTGTTATTTGGGTAGCAAAATAAATTATGATGGTCGAAGTAAAGAAGATATAAAATACAGAATGGCTATGGGAAGAAAAGCGTTTATAAATAAGCGAAACATTTTAACATGCAATATTAATTTAAATGTTAGAAAGACCTTTCTGAAAGCATTTCTGTTGAGTGCAGCATTTTATGGGAGTGAAACGTGGACCATAAGGAGTTGAGATAAAAATATGATAGAAGCTTTTGAAATGTGGTGCTACAGACGAATGATGAAAATTAGATGGGTAGATCACGTAACTAATGAGGAGGTGCTTAACCGAATCGAGGAGAAAAGTAGTTTCTGGCATATCGTGACTAAGAGAAGGGATAGATTGGTTGGACACATTCTGAGACATCAAGGAATTGTCAACTTAGCACTAGAAGGAAGCGTCTGGGGTAAAAGTCGTAGAGGGAGACCAAGGGATGAATACAGTAAGCAGATTCAAAAGGATGTAGGTTGCCGAACGTATTCTCAGATTAAGATAGTTGCACAGGACAGGGTAGCGTGGAGTGCTGCATCAAACCAGTCTGCGGACTGAAGACCACAACAACAATAACCTACATGTAACAAAAAAATGATCAAATGTTTGTATAGCTTCGGGACTTAACTACGGTGTCCTCAGTCCCTAAACTTAAAAACTACTTATAAACTAGCTAACACTAAGGACAGCACAAATATACATGCCCGAGGGGTGATTCGAAGCCCCGACCGTAGTGGCCGTGCACACCGTGACTGGAGAGCTTCAGTCCCTCCCCCCCCCCCCCCCCCCGGTTTTTTTTTTTTTTTTTTTTTTTTTTTTTTTTGCTTTATGGGTAGTCCTGTTCATTGCGGACGTAGATCGTATTTGTTCGTTGATGTTGGAAATGTTCTTGGCTCAGCTTTTTTTTATTACAGAGGGCGTTGAGCCCCCTGCCCGGGAGCGCTGAGCCACGCGCCCGGTGGAAGCGTGTGGGGTAAAAATCGTAGAGGGAGACCAAGGGATGAATACAGTACGCATATTCAAAAGGATGTAGGTCCTCGGCCACCGCGGCCGACCTTACATGTAATGGTTTTACGGATTCTCTTAGTACGTATACTCCCTTTGTACTTAATAATTTTAGTACAGATGTAGGGTAACCATTTTATTACGTGACAGAGGTCACTATTTTATTTGATTGTAATTTGCAATGCACCTGATGATGAGATAAAGTCCTGGAAACATGGGTAGTGCATAAATGAGTAAAGATTAAAATTACCAACTGTTGCGAATTCAATTATGTAAGACTTCAGTAATGGTTTTCCCCATGTTATGTGCCATAAAGACTTCAGGCTACAATTTCCAAAAAAATGAATCTTGTACAACATATTATTTCCCAAATATATTTAACAGCCTCATCTCCGTTTTTTCTGGGTGTTCCATTTCGGACGGCCTGTAGCGATAGTCCCCTAATATGTATCTGGACAAATTGATCAGATACAATGTATGCAACATTCAATCCACTGTCTCTGACGCAGGACGGCAGACTGTACACGCACTGTTAGATAAACCGAACAAATTGGAGTCTGGGAAAAAGCCGGTCGTGTAGTTTGAATTGCAAAAAGCGTTCGCGGCGCGGCGATCTGTTGTTGGTTCCGAGTGACAGTGTGGACTGGGGCAGCCAGCCCCTGCGGTAACAGGCGCGACACGGCAGCTGGGGCCGTACCTGGCGCTTCGCCAGCCGCCCCCACCTAGCGGCCGCCCCCACTGCCGCCCCCGCCCCGCTTCATTACGCCCCCGGCGGTCCTAACTGCGCCTAACGCGCGGGCGACAGCGCGCTGAGGCCGTGCCAACACCACTCCGCCACCGCGGCCCTACACCTGCCGACCCGGGCCTCGCCAATCCCAACGCGGCACACCATTCACACCGGCCGACCTCGCCCTTACCGGTACAACAATGCTACGGTGTACCTGCTACCTAGAGGTTCTAACTCCTCCATCACCGCTTATTTAACCGTTTAGCGACCAAATTATTTCCAGAAGCTGTAGACTTTTTATGAATACTACGAGGTGCGTCCAGAAAGTAAGTTCCGTTTGGTAATAAAATGAAATTGTGCACAGATACAGAAGAAATCTTTATTGCACAAAATTCTACAACTCTGAAACTACTTTTCCACGTAACTGCCGAAATTTTGCAGGCATTTGTCATAGCGTGGCACCAGGTTTTGTATACCCTCTTCATAGAAATCTGCCGCCTGTGTCTTCAACCAGTTGGAAACAGTTTCTTTCAGCTCGTCGTCATTGGTGAAGTGATGACCGCCAAGGAAAGACCTGAGATGTAAGAACAGATGAAAGTCGCTAGGAGCGAGGTCAGGGCTGAACGGAGGATGGTCAAACACGTCCCAGCCAAATCCCTCTAGGAGGTTTTTCGTCACATTTACTGTGTGTGGTCGTGCGTTGTCGTGAAGCGAAACAACACCTTTTGACAGCAGTCCTCGCGCTTATTCTGAATTTCACGGCGCAATTTCCGAACTGTCTCGCAATAAGCAACTGCTTTGATTGTTTGACCACGCGATAAGAAGTCAATGAGTAGGATGCCTTTCCAGTCACACAACACTGTGCACATCATTTTCCGAGGTGTCATGATTCGGCTTTACCTTTTGTGGGGATGAAGTGAGCCTCCATTCCATTGATTGCCGTTTACTCTCAGGGGTGTCGTAAGAAACCCAAGTTTCATCTCCTGTGACTATCCGTCTCAGAAATTCTTCGCCGCTTTCAGCATAACGGGACAAAAACTCAAGTGCACTACCCCTCCGTTGTGGTTTGTGTTGCTTAGTGAGAAACTTTGGTACCCAACGTAAGCAAAGTTTACGGAATTTCAGTTGTTTGGCAACAATTTCATGCATCAGTGATCGTGAAATTTGGGGAAAGTCCATAGCGAGAGCACTAATTGTAAACCTACGGTTTTGCTGGATCTTGTCATCAATCGCGTGAACCAGTTCTTCTGTAACCAAAGGTGAACGCCCACTTCGTTCTTCATCGTGCACATCACTACGCCCGCCATTGAACTGTCGGACCCATCTTCTCACCATCGAATCACTCATCGCATTTGGTCCGTAAGCATCGCAAATTTGCCGATAAATTTCACTTGGTTTCACTTTCCTCGCATTCAGAAACCGAATCACCGATCTGATTTCTCAGGCGGCGGGATTTCTCAGGCGGTGGGATTTTCAATCAACGCCGGCATTTCAAACAAGCACAACATAGCGTACGTAACTGACAGCGATCTCCAAATGGCGCACGTTCTTCTCCTTGATACACATCGTCTACAGCGTATGTGCGGAACTGCAATCACAGCGCTGCAGCGGAGATAAATTGAAACGGAACTTACTTTCAGGACGCGCCTCGTATATTCGGGTAAGAAGCCATACATAAAATCATGGGTTAAATCTTGAAAGTGAGTGTTTAGCCTACGGGTATAAAAAAATCGCACTGACGTGTTTTACGGCCCACTTTAGATTTGTAGTTTTATAAGTTTTTGCAAACATTTTGGACCAAAATAATAATCTAAATAATAATAAATTAATTAATAAGAGTGTCTGAAACCCTATTAGGAAAAATATTAGTTAGTTGTGGGTTTCGAACCACCGACCTTTCGCGTCACAGCACAGCACCATGCCCACTACGTTACTGCTATAAATCAAAACAGGAGTTCTTTAATCTTATACTATTGACGGCCGTTGTTAACTGATGTTAATATGGTATTTGTAGACATTAGATTTTATGTATCGTACGAAGAACGATGTGTTTTTGTTAATTCCTCAGTATGCCGTTTCTTTGAAATGACAACGTGTAAGTTACAATAAGAAAATCATCAAATACGCGAGAAATGTCACGTGACATCTCCGAACGGCTGGTTTTTGTTAATTCAATGGAGGGTGTCATATCTCTGTTATTTTGAAAAAATGTCTCAGACGATACGAGATATGAAAAAAACACAAGGGAGCCAAGTTATAGAGACTTTTCTCCTCTACAAATTCGGTTATTCAATTTTAGTGTCAGATGAATAGTTACGCCGTTATTTTCATTTAAATTTCGAGCTGTCAAAAGACGATCGCAAAGGCCCACTTTTAGTGTTACTACCGTAACGTAAAGTGGGCCAATTAGTGAGAACTATTGTTCCCACCGAACTTTGTAGTAACTGGAATTGATAATATATATATATATATATATATATATATATATATATATATATACCTTTATTTTTAGTACAAAAAGTATTTTAAACATTTGATTTACTTTTACATTAGTTCATATTGTCCATTGAGTTCACTAAGGTGAGGTAATACGGAACTTAGAGAAGCATGGTGCTACATACAGAAGTACACGACAGTCGCTACACATTATTTTTGCCCTCTTTTCTTTGTTTTTGGTGCTACATTGTCGGCACCTTCTGTTTGTAATACCTTTTGTTGGCAAATGAGTTCAAACTTTCGCCAAACGAACTTCATATGGAACTCCAGACACGCCTCTTTTTGGTGTCTGAAAATGAATGGGCCTTCATCTTCGGTTACGACTTGAGAAACCGGATATGAGCTGCCTTACCAAATACAATCTAAATGTTAGCTGGTCTGCTTCTGTAACTTTCACATAATTTAGACATTGACAACTGCCAAATTTACAAGAAAGAAAAATAGTCTGCCACCACTTCCATGAACGACGACCAAAAGCATATCGTTTTCGCAGCTGATCAAATCGATCCACATTCAATGGACAGAACACTTCTGCTTCCATCTTTTGTTCAAAATTTCTGAAGTATTAGGTGACTCAAAATCTTCATCATTGTCAGCATCCAATCTGAATCTTCTACATCTTCTGGTAAAGTGTACAAAATTCTCAAAACCTCTTCTGGCATGAACTGAGGCATTCTAAACAATAAATACAATGCCGATTGCACAGTCATACACACTGAACTTCACACACGATCAGTGGGAAACATAGTTCGCACTAACTTACCTTGTAATATTTATGTACTTTTCATTTATATCAAGCAAATGTACAGGAACACTATGTCACCCGTAAATATGAAAGTAGACAAATACAACGCAAGTCACTTTACACGCAAACGGAAAGCACACTATACAAAAAACGCTGTTATGGTCTAAACAGTGGCTTGTTTTCCCTCGAAAACTGCGCTTCTGCATGGACTAACTAACAATGTAGAAATCCAACCACTTTCAGCCGTCTGTTGAGAAGCCATATGTAGTTAGCACACTAAAAGAGGTTTAAGAAGGAACACTGAAGTTATAGCGAAAACCGATAAGTAGGAACTATAGTTCCCACTGGTCACTAAAGGGTTAACGTTCTTTTATGTTCAGGTAGCTACAAAGAGAGCTTGAACTTTTGATGGTAGATTGAGGTCAACTATTTTTTTTTGTTTTGTTTTTATTCGAATGTTGCTTCTGGTTGCAACAGTACGGTCCCTTAATTGAACTAAATTTGTCTTAGGGGATGATTTATTCCTACTACCTTTTCCTCATTGCTGTCCATATTCTTACACATTTATTTGTAAAATTAAACTTTCAATTCCAAAGTCAGGGAATGTTTAACTAGGTCGGCATCTACGAAATAATTTTCAACGACATGAGGGTTGCATTTTTACTAAAACTGTTTATTGGCCATTGCATGAATATGTTTGACGAGTACCACGAAATTCGTTAGACTACATCTGATATGATTAGCTGGAGTCCCCAATATTGCCAACAAAATAACTATATGAAAATTTAATCAAATATTTAATCAGCCGGCCGCGGTGCCCGAGGGGACTGAGGCGTTCCAGTCACGGTCTGTACGGCCACTACGGTCGGGGGTTCGAATCTCCCCTCGGGCATGGATATTTGTGCCGCCCTTAGTATTAGCTGGTTCATAAGTAGTTTGTAAGTTTAGGGACTGATGACCCCATAGTTAAGTGCATAAGCTATACAAACATTTGAACATTTTTTTGAAATATTTAATCATTTGGATAATGTGCCTAAAATGATTGCTATAAGAAAAAGTCTGAAAGTGATGAGTAATTTCTGAGTTCCGACTGCGTTTCAAAATTTCATGGTCCAGCACGTCGGATTCTGCGGCTATGTTGAACACATATCGTCTCACTCGATTTCATTGCACTGCCAACACATGTCTCCCATCAAGATTCAACTGCTATCGACTGCTTCTCGCCTGCTTCTGTCAGCCAGTTATATACGACGTGTGACGTGATTCCAGTAATACGTCACCTAACAAGATTTGGTGATTCTCGCATTAGTGTTCATTTTTTTAAAAATAATCACTGTAATGTTGATGTGGTGGCATCGTTAGATGCGCGCTAAAATTCTAACGCAAATACATACTTTTGTGTCCCAACTTCGTCGCAGCTTTTGTGTCCCAACTTCGTCGTAGGTGTCGGTGGCCTAGTGGAACGAGACCGACACAGAAACAAAAATAGCACGCTGGTGCAGGTACGGAGGGGAGCAGCCAGAAACTATAAACACTCGAGTAAATTAGAAAGAGATATATATTGCACAGAATGTAACAATACTGCAGAATGTTGATACATAGTTGTTAGAGGCCTGCCTAGTGCCTGTACGATAGCAAAGTTTTCACCGGTGCCTATCTGATTACGAAGGTCCTAACTCGTTGCTATCTCAGTCCGAAGTGGACGATGTCCTTCAGTGGTGGCCACGAGCGGAGTTGTCGCAGAGGGCGCTCGTGGCTGTCGTCGTGAGAACGCCGCGCCGTGCGTGCATGGCGGCGCGCGGCGAAAGTAGGTGGCGCGCACTTTGTACTTGTGCGACACCACACATACTTAACTTTAATTTCTAATATTAATAATACCACCAAAATCTTAAGTTTAAACAAATGAGTATTTTGAGCATGACCACTAACTAAATCTTTTGGGCCTCGCATAATGAATATTCAAGCAATCAGGTTTTCAGGTAGATTTTCTTGTCCTCTTTATAATGCACTGTTCAGAATTACTGTGCTCATAAATTAAAACAAATTGCGGTCGATAAACAAATTAATTTATTCTAGACAAAGGCAACGTATTAAAATTAACATAGTATATTTTAAACAGGTCATAATGTATGTTAACGACACTGGAACATATCACTGCCTGGCTGTTTGTGTATCTGTCTTGTATTAATTGTTATTAACAAATCATTATTGTGTTTTCTTAAAAGTGCATAATTATACCCAATATAAATGTTGCAGATGGTTATGCCAAACTTTGCGTCTTGATGAGACCTTCCATTTGAGCCCTTGCTTGGTACTGTAGTTCAATTAGTTTAGCATCTGTATTTTTCCAAGTGAACAAATATTTGCTTTCTCAATAACTTTTGATACAAATTTAATATAAATGATGTGAACAAACCATCTGAATGGCGCTTCTCCGTGCTAGTCTGTAACTCTATTAGTGTCAGCGTAGTATCTAACAATAAAGACAATGCCATATTTCGGCGGGAAAAAACGGCAGTTGAACATGACGTCACGTCTGCGTCTAATCATGGCCACGGAAAGCAGCCATGTCGAACATGTCACAACCTAAATCCGAATATCTGTTGAATAAATTATTTAATCTGAATGCTAGCAGTTGAGTCGGGTGATGAATTTGGAAAACTACATATTTTCTATCAACTATGCAAATGTGTTATTTACTAGCGTAAATACCCAGGGTTACCTGAATGTAAATAGAGGACCATTTTTTTCAAAAATGATCAAATGTTTGTTAAGCTTATGGGACTTAGGTGCAGGGTCATCAGTATCTGAACTTAAAAATTACTTATAAACTTACTTATACTAACGACAGCACAACCGTTCATGCCCGATGGCGTATTCTAGCCCTTGACGGGGAATGGCCTCGCGCATCGGAGCATACTGCCTCAATGCGCTCGGCCACTCAGCCGCGGGTCCACTTATTTTCCTCAGTGTAGAAGCACCAGGATTTCATCGAAGAGAGGATACGGAACAGAAAAGAGTAATGAACTTACGTGCAGAAATTCAAGTTTTCTATGCTAGAGGCCATCGTACTTTGGCACAGACATTGCGTCCCCAAAAGGGAGTTTCCATTCAGACAGAGTAACAGAAGGTGTCGAAAATGATTTCCGTGTGGAACAGCCTCATAACGCTTCGAATCATTAACGGTACAACATGACGAACAGGAGGAAACCATGTGTACTTCAACTGTGCTTGCATGATACAGCCGGCCGCGGTGGCCGAGGAGTCTGAGGCGCTCCAGTCACGGTCTGCACGGTCACTACGGTCGGGGGTTCGAATCCCCCCTCGGGCATGGATATTTGTGCCGTCCTAGTTCGTAAGTAGTTCATAAGTAGTTTGTAAGTTTAGGGACTGATAGCCTCGTAGTTACGTCCCATAGACTTTACAAACATTTCAACATTTTGCATGATACAGCGGGTATTAAGCTGCAGACTCTGTAACAGATATATAACTGAATAATTCTATACATTTTAGACGCTATTCATATGAGAAAGAGATATTGGCAACCTTTACCGCATAAACATCTAAATTGAAAGACACGATATACATTATTTTCTTGCTTTCATCAAGGCGCGGTGGTGTGCCGAGCGTTATAAGGCGCCTTTCTGCGAAGCGCGCGGTTGCTCGCCGTCGGAGTTTCTAGTCCTCCCTCGTGTTGTCCTTAGTGCAGGTTAGTTTAAGTAATTTGTATGTCTTGGGACTGATGACCATAGCAGTTTGGTCCAATAGGTGTACAAACATTTGAACATCTGAAACTTTCTTGCCAGGAATCGAATCCGGACCGACAGCGTGGTAGTGGGTATTGCTATCAACTGACCTACGGAGGCTGACATCAGTAGATGTAAAACAATCGTGAAATAAATTAAAAACAGCTGAATTTCAGTGATTTAGTGATGTAGATAACTACTTATTCACGGAGAAATGCTTACATCTTTGGATATATTTGCACCTAAATCTGCTGAAAGTAAGAGAATATAAACCTAACAGAAACATAAGTGGAAGGAACATGCATATAAATTTCTGTTGTGGACTTTTATTACTAAGACAGTTTCTTTAAGGCGTAACGATTCGATATGGAGTTAATGTTTTGCACTTTTATATACTTCACTTTTTTCTGACACACAAATTTATGTGTAATTGCTTTTGCTTATAATGGGAATGTCTTTAAGATTCTAGCCGTTTGTTGTTCAAATGCAGTAACAAATATATAGCATTTATGTTTCCTTTGTTGGGAAAAATTTATACTGCTTCCGTCGGTGAAGGTATTTTACTTCAGCTACAGCTGTGGTGGTGGCTCTGGTACATTAAATAATGTTGGTACTGCAACATATATGTTTCCTACGTTCCACTCCGAATTGTACTGAAGATACTTTAACGTTCCTGAATAGAAAAGCGACTTCTCTTTGCCAAAGGTCAGATCTTCTGGGGTTTAAGATTTGTTCTTAATATAAAATTAAATTCCTCAGTAGAAATCTGTATGTTACAAGGGAATGCTAAATAAACCGTCGTGTAATGTACCGTTTGACATTTTCCCAGGGTTCTTAGAAAACTTAAGAACGACAAACGTGGAGTTATGTTTTTGTTATTATCGATTTTCATGGCACTACATACGTTCTTGATTGTAAAGTAAAATAGAAAAAATATAATAATTGTTAAAATCGATATAAACAATACTATTCGCACGTCTTATATATTCAGAATGAAACTTTCAGGAGAGCTTCTGTGAAGTTTGGAAAGTAAGAGGCGAGTACTAGCGGGAGTAAAACTGTGAGGCGGTATCGTGAGTCGAGGGTCTGGCAGAATTGAAGTGGCGGGACCTTGTGTCGTGTCGGGATAGCTAATTCGGTAGAGCGCTTGTCCGCGAAAGGCAAAGTTCCCAGGTTCGAGTCTCGGTTCCGGCTGACAATTTTAATCTGCCAGGAAGTTTCGTGTCTTATATCTTATTTATAAATGTAGCTTACCAGCCGCTTGGAGCGCTACTGTCGCAGTGTATAACAAAAACCAGTGAGAGTGTCGTGACTGTATGTTTTACTGTGCTTGTACTGGATGTCTACAGCTACCCATTACTACCGTGCAGTATACACCGTTAGACTTAAAATTCATTATTATTCACTCAGCCTCCGGAACAGGTGCGGAAGAATCTGTTGAATAACGTATGAGCAGACCATTCATCTATTGGCTGGTAACTGGACGCGTTTTCAGAGGTTTACTACTTGGAAGCCGCTAAAACAGAGGTATGGTAACTGTATCAGAATTCAAAAGGTTTCATTTACGATACTGTTATGCGGAAGTTCGGAATATACACCCATATTGTTGATACGGAATGTGTGTCGGCCTGATGGGCATTCCATAACGCAGGCCCTCAATTGTTTGTAGATGTGCGAGCCTTACATTCCGCGGCCACTTTATCTCTCAATAACGCCGTACTGACAAGCTCGTGGGGCTCTGGAATGCTTTCGGTATGCAAACAGCGAGGCAGGACACGCCCTATTATCTCCGTGGAGGGAATGAGGGGAAGCGAGGAACGTGGAGTACCGTTAAGGGCCCGCAAAAAGTTCGGCAAAATTAACCTTCTGGGTGGCGAAGGTATTTCAGATAGCTAACTACCTTGCGCTCATTCCAGTCCCCTCCGCATCCATTTTTAAATGAACGGCTACTTTCGGAACTAAAACAAATTGTGGAGTAAAGCCGTGCACGAGATATTGTTTCGGTGCTGGTAAGTCACCTAATAAGGTGTCTTTTACATTCTAAAATCTTGAATCTCATAACGTGAAACTGTGTCTGTATTTGAACAACAATGTTTCACTGGCCATGTGTGACGTGACTATTACCGATTAAATATTACGAAAAGTTATATGATAGCTCTGACTGTTAAATGAACTGGTTAAAGTACCGGGTGATCAAAAAGTCAGTATAAATTTGAAAACTTAATAAGTCAATGAATAATGTACATAGAGCGGTAAAAATTGATACAGGTGCTTGGAAAGACATGGGTTTTTATTAGATAAAAAATAATAAAAAAATAAACAAAAAAAACAAACAAAAAAACAGAAGTTCAAAAATGTCCGACAGATGGCGCTTCATCTGATCAGAGAAGCCATAATTAGCCTAACAAATTAAACCTAAGATGATCCTCTTTACAGGAAATGCTCAATATGTTCACCATCATTCTTCAACAATAGCTGTAATCGAGGAATTATGTTGTGAACAGCACTGTAATGCATGTCCGGAGTTACGGTGAGGCGTTGGCGTCGAATGTTGTCGTTCACCATCCCTAGAGATGTCGGTCGATCACGATACACTTGCGACTGCAGGTAACCCCAAAGCCAATAATCGCACGGACTGAAGTCTAGGAGACCTGGGAGGCGAAGCATGACGAATGTGGCGGTTGAGCACACGATCATCACCAAACGACGCGCGCAAGAGATCTTTCACGCGTCTAGCAGTATGGGCTGGAGCGACAACCTGCATAAAAGTTGTACGTTCCAGCGGGTGTTTATCAGCCAGGCTGGGGATGATGCGATTCTGTAACATATCGGCGTACCTCTCACCCGTCACGGTAGCAGTTACAAAACCAGAATCACGCAGTTCCTCGAAGAAAAAAAAGCCCGATAACGATAGATGTGGTTCTAATAAAACCCCATGCCATTCCAAGAATGTGTGTCGATTTTTACCCCTCTATCTACATTTACCCGTGATTTATTAAGTTTGATCACCCAGTATGTTCTTTAACTAGATTAAACGAATCCGTGTGTGTGTGTGTGTGTGTGATTGGAGAGCAACTAATAACATTGTGAATAAAGGCAATACTATTAATGAAGAAACTGTAATTAAAATCGTAATCTGAACGAATACTAGTCTCGTATATTTGAAACATAATGTCTGCTAAGGTCATTTCAAAACTTACAGCGTGCACAGAATAGTGGTCGTCAGGCTATACTCAAATCAACTACAGCAGCCAAGAGAAATAATTGTCTATATTTTATCGGCTTTGTGTGAAATAATCATTCAATTATGATATTCAAAATGAATTAACCATCAACGTCACTGAAACGTTTAACGTCTATTACACAACAATTACTATACTATCTCATTTGTATTTACTTAATTTTCAAATTTGATTATCTTAAAAGTACAGAACTGAATGCAAATACTTTCTTTCTTACAAAACAACTGAGTTATCCTGTAACTATTAAGCGCAGTAATTAACGTAACAATATGATCTATCAGCAACACAACAGAAATATCACTTCATAAATTTCACTTTGGCTACCTCACTAGTTATGCAAACTGATCTCATCAAAAATTATACTTTACTACTATTCTTTTCAAAATGTAAGTCATGGACTTGCTTTGCCAGACGGCATATACACATAACACAATAATCGGATATAATTCAAAATTAATTTTCAAAATAATGAGAAGTCTGGGGAACGGGTGACTTCAGGTCAAATCAAAACTTGGAACTTTTGATGAGTAATTTCATTTATAAGAAAACACCAAGAACTTATTACAACAATGATCATACGATATCACAATTATAAATTATAAATGTACACACTTTACCTTTCTCCAAAGCCAAATACATGCTCTCTAATAGTCATACAGTTGTTTCCACCACAGGACAGGCTTTCTTCCATCCAAAGAAATCAAACAGAAATATAACGTACAATTACAGACTAACCGGAAGACTGCGACTGTTCCTCACAAGCTCCTCTCACCGAGTCTACAGACGAACTGCCTACTCGCTACTACTGACAGCGTAACACTCACGTCAGAGATGATGCACACTCTTTGGCTTATGACACAGATTACCAACTTGTCTAAAGGAATGAAATGAATATGTGGCTTGTGTACCGTACTCAAATGACCAACCTGCATTGTGAAATCGTATGTGCTATGTACACCACAACAAATGCCTGCAACACGGGAATGAAACGAAATGAACCATAATTTCATATGACTTCCTCTGCTTTCTTTCCTGTACGCTATCAAATCCCAAGAATCCACATATTTAGAAACTACATGTGTGTGTGTGTGTGTGTGTGTGTGTGTGTGTGTGTGTGTGTGTGTGTGTTGTGTCGGTTTATATTCAAGATATCATATGTCAGAAAAGTAATGCTTGGTTCTATGACGTAAAATGATTGTCCAGCTAAATATTCGAGTCACTACTTTCCTCACTGGAGTTTAGCACAGAGGTCACTATTCTTTCAGGTTGCTAATAGTTCAGATACGATTTCGTCTACCTAATTATGCAAGATATGTACAGGGTGATTAAAAGAACGTACCAACTGATATCGCACATCGGTAATATAAAAGGGTTACTAATTACATTGAAACTGGGGGTCGTAAACGACACGAGAGGGCTCCGGAGTGACGTGTCTACTGGCATCGTCGAAGACGGTACATTCTTCCAGACCGACTGCAAGGTCGAACGTATCTCATATTCCTGCGAGAAGCTGTGTCGGACATGTCGAATGACATGTTCCCATGGCTGTTCGTCGCCACATTCCTTTCCAACAAGATTGAGCTTCCCCACGTTCCAGTAGACAAATGAGGCCACATCCGCGCTGCTGGATTGGTCACGGCGGGTCTGCGGCTGCGTCACCAGTGGCGCCGCCGGCCTATACCTGGCGTCATACAAGAAGTCGGAGCGTTTGGGGCAGCGAGGAGGGGAGGAGCTACGGCCGAGCGCCAACAGTTGCGCCTGCGGGAGAAACATTGCGTAACTCGCGGCCAGCCACGCGCCTGCAGAATGAACATCATTGGCTGTCATTGCGGTAATGGAGGGGGTTGCGCAGAAAGGCTGAAAACTGAGCCGCCTTCGTAGCTGACGCTGACTATAGTGTAATAAGAGCCTTAGGTGGTGGAGCTGTCCATAGCCCTGAATCGGTACAAGTCGGTAGACGTCAGAAGGCTTTGGCCGTCAGTCATTGTTTTGATACTTATATATTTTTGACGACCTTACAGCGTTCATCTAATGAAATAAATCGCAATTTGCGATCAATTATGGCTTCACTGTATTAGGCTTAGATGGAATACCCAAGTGTGGCGAAGGAAAAATTTGTGCCCGGCCTGGATTCGAACCCATGACTTCCTGCTTACTAATCACGCGTTGACCACTCCGCCACCGAGGACACAGTGACCAGACCCCGTGCAGAGGACTCTTCCCTGCACGTCTCCTGCCACACCCAAATCTTCATTCGCCACGCTGTCTCTTCCTATTATCACAGCCTATTTATTCTGTAATGCTCGCAGCCACACTACTGTATTCCCAAGTCAGAGACAACAGACCAAAAATGTTTGTAAAAATTATGGGACTTAACTACGGGGTCATCAGTCCCTAAACTTACAAACTACTTATGAACTACTTACGAACTAGGACAGCACAAATATCCACGCCCGAGAGGGGATTATAACCCCCGACCGTAGTGGCCGTGCAGACCGTGACTGAAGCGCCTCACTCACCTCGGCTACCGCGGCCTGTGAGAACAGACCATGAGGTATCGAGACACAATTATCGTCAGGAGCCCAGCCTCGACTTGTATATACTTAAATATTTTTGACGACTTTACAGCGTTCATATAATGAAATAAATCGCAATTTGCGATCAGTTACGGCTTCACTGTTCTAGTTTTAGATTGAATACCCAAGTGCGGCGAATGAAAGTCCTCTGCAGTGGGGCTGGTCACTGTGTCCTCGGTGGCGGAGTGGTTAACGCGTCTCACTAGAAAGCAGGAGATCCCGGGTTTGAATCCTGGCCGGGCACAAATTTTCATTCGCCGCACTTGGGTATTCCGTCCAAACCTAGTACAGTAAAGCCATAACTAATCGCAAATTGCGATTTATTTCATTCTTTGTTTTGAGGCTGCAGCCAGCATTTCTTACTAAACGTGCTGTGTGAGGCAACCATTGCCGTTGGCTTTCTTATTGTTTGTATACCAGTGTTCTGAATATTCCGTATTGTGCAATACGTAATTAAAATGAGTGATTCCTCCAGTGTGTAAGCTGCTTTGTTTGATTTACGATCAACATTTAAAACAATCTGCGCGACTGGCACTTTCGCGGGAGCGTGCTGCGGTGTTTGTGGCGCGAGCACTGCAGGACGTAGGCGTGGCTTGTCTTCCCTGCTCGCCTCTCTCCCCGCAGCTGCCGTGGTGTGAGGCGGGGCTACCTTCCTCCGCTCCCCCTCAACAAGAACTCTACCATCTAACAGTTTACACACTGTATTTAGAAATCCTCCTCTTACTTCAAAAATTTTGAAACCTTAAAAATTACACGTGTACTAAATCTAATAGTATATTATTAAAAAAATCAACCACATATTTACACCTCGAAGTCTCCGTGCTCAGATGCAGGTTGGAAATACCCCAATATTCAAATGTGTGTGAGATCTTATGCGACCCAACTTCGTGGCCATCAGTCGCTAGACTTACACACTACCGGCCGCGGTGGGCGAGCGTTCTGCGGCGCGCCAGTCACGGTCTGCACGGCCCCTACGGTCGGGGGTTCGAATCCCCCCTCGGGCATGGATATTTGTGCCGTCCTTAGCGTTAGCTAGTTCATAAGTAGTTTGTAAGTTTACGGACTGATGACCACGTAGTTAAGTCCCATAAGCTCTACAAACATTTGAACATTTTGAACTTACACACTAATTATTTGACTAACTTAAACTAATTTACGCTAAGGACAACACAAACATCCATGGCCGAGGGAAGATTCGAACCCCGACCGCAGCGGTCGTGCAGACCATGACGCGCCGTAGACCGCTCGGCCACTGCGGCCGGCAAATATCCCCATAGACCGATTTAATGTCCGTCTGTGCGCCGTATCACGCTTGTCATATATTTCGATACAGTTGTTTCCAATTTCACAGTGCACCTGCAACGGACAGGCCCCTGAAGGATTTAATTGCGACAATACGGTCTCGCTCTTTGTCTTGCCCAAGAATAACCAATCTAGAGGTTTTTTCATTGTCTGTTTTGTTTGTTGCTTGTTATTGTTTCATTTCCTTGATTGATTGCTTTTGGATGTTGCGTTTGATATTTACTTTGTTATTTTACAGTATTTAGGTTTGTTCTGCATTATCTTTCATAATATGGGCATTAATGAGTGGACATTGTATTAGCCACTGCAAAGAAGAGGTGCATACATATGCACTGATTATTGCAACATTATTGCGCAATTTATAGCTCGTATTAAAATTTTAAGGCAATAATTAATGGGAGGTTTTCATCTGATGTATCCCCTCTTGAACCACTCATACCTAAGCACATTCACAAATCGATGAGATGAAAACTGATTATGAATCGAAGATTGAGTTTTCAGGATATTGTTTCTCAGGCGATCGCACAGTTGTAAAATACAGTAACAACCATGTAAATTATGTTTAAATATTTTTGTTATATCACAGTTGTAACGGTATGTACTAAGAAAGATAACAACTGCAATTACTCCGCAAAAAGTTTTCACTACTTCAGCGGCCATATGAGCACGTATATGAACATCTCGAGGCGTGTTTTGACTTAGACTACAACATATTCGAAGTGTATTACAATCGACTTGGGTAATGGCACTTGGGTAATGTTACTTACCAGAGTCATCAACAGAAGGTGTGAAATTTAGATAATACAGGATGTGATGGCCTTCCCATTAAGTGTGAAGTCTACGGTGACGCCGCGGTGGAGTATCCGAGCGGTCTAAGGCGCCTCGCTGCGGAGCGCGCGGTTGTTCGCCGCCGGAGGTTCGAGTCGTCCCTGGGGCATGGCTGTGGGTGTGTTGTCCTTAGGTTAGTTTACCTTAGTTTAAGTAGTTTGTAAGCTACGGACTGATGAGCACGCAGTTTGGTCCGATAGATTTACAAACATTTTATTTTTTTCTACGGTGACGCAGAACGCACACACAAACGTCGCAACATGATATTTTCAGTTTTGCCTTACCTGGGCTACAAGTGAATGCCGCCTGTTCATATAGATTTCCATTGCAACAGAGAGAACTTCAGTCTATTAAGTGGCGTAATGCCTAGTGTTACCCCTGATCTTCGGGAATACGGGAATATACGCGTCCTGGCGCTACGCCTACGTTGGCCTACTATTTAACCCGAAAACATTCGAGTTTTAAAAGCCTTGTATGAAAGTCTCCGAATGGCAAAGCACCCTTATATAATGTTATTCGGTGTACCTCTCCTGAGTCACCTCTAGAAATACTTCCACTTCCATTTCACATCCTGTATAATGTCTAACTGAATCCATCATTGGTGGTGGAAACAGGACAGCGGCTGGTCAAGAGTCTGAAGGAACTGAGGTTCTAACAGCCGTATGTATAATAAAATATTTATTGCATCACAACCAGTTTCGGCATTTCACTATGCCATCTTCAAGTCTCTGTGTATTAAACAGACCTAATCAAGTGAGTAAGGCAAAAACATAAAAAAGAAATAAGTATTGTATGGTAGCACACTGAAAATACAATACAGGAATGAAACTACTATTCAATACCACATAAAGAATATGTACAAACGTAGTCAACAATAACATTCATGAAACTACCTGGGAGATTAAAATTGTGTGCCGGAACCGGGACTCGAACCTGGGACCTTTGCCTTTCGCGGGCAAGCGCACTTTGCAGGAGAGCTTCTGTGAATTTTGGAAAGTAGGAGGCGAGGTACTGGCGGAAGTAAAGTTGTGAGGCGGCATCGTGAGTCGTGTCGGGATAGCACAGTCGGTAGTGCGCTTGCCTGCGAAAGGCAAAGGTCCCAGGTTCGAGTCCCGGTTCCGGCACACAATTTTAATCTGCCAGGAAGTTTCATATCAGCACACTCCGCTGCAGAGTGAAGTTTCATTCTGGAAACATCCCTTAGGCTGTGGCTAAGCCATGTCTCCATCATATCCTTTCTTCCAGGAGTGCTAGTCTTGTGTGTCTGCAGGAAAGCTTCTGTGAAGTTTGGAAAGTAGGAGGCGAGGTACTGGCGGAAGTAAAGTTGTGAGGCGGCATTGTGAGTCGTGTCGGGATAGCACAGTCGGTAGTGCGCTTGCCCGCGAAAGGCAAAGGTCCCAGGTTCGAGTCCCGGTTCCGGCACACAATTTTAATCTGCCAGGAAGTTTCATATCAGCGCACACTCCGCTGCAGAGTGAAGTTTCATTCTGGAAACATCCCTTAGGCTGTGCCTATGCCATGTCTCTATCATATCCTTTCTTCCAGGAGTGCTAGTCTTGCGTGTTTGCAGGAGAGCTTCTGTGAAGTTTGGAAAGTAGGAGGCGAGGTACTGGCGGAAGTAAAGTTGTGAGGCGGCATTTGTGAGTCGTGTCGGGATAGCACAGTCGGTAGTGCGCTTGCCCGCGAAAGGCAAAGGTCCCAGGTTCGACTCCCGTTTCCGGCACACAATTTTAATCTGCCAGGAAGTTTCATATCAACGCACACTCCGCTGCAGAGTGAAGTTTCATTCTGGAAACATCCCTTAGGCTGTGGCTAAGCCATGTCTCCATCATATCCTTTCTTCCAGGAGTGCTAGTCTTGCGTGTTTGCAGGAGAGCTTCTGTGAAGTTTGGAAAGTAGGAGGCGAGGTACTGGCGGAAGTAAAGTTGTGAGGCGGCATCGTGAGTCGTGTCGGGATAGCACAGTCGGTAGTGCGCTTGCCCGCGAAAGGCAAAGGTCCCAGGTTCGAGTCCCGGTTCCGGCACACAATTTTAATCTGCCAGGAAGTTTCATATCAGCGCACACTCCGCTGCAGAGTGAAGTTTCATTCTGAATAACATTCATTTCAATTTTTTTATTATATTTTTATTTATTTATTTGATAGTGAACAACTAAAGAGTCGTTGTTTGGCAATAAAACATGAACGTGCTTGTCGGCATAGGTAGATAACACTAAAAAGCTAGGTCAGCCCAAATTATACATATGAATCATATACTCAAAGGAGGGAGACATGTAAAATACTTGTTCGTGATGACAAAGAAAATACGGAAAAATATGTCAAATAAAATTGTATAAAAACTAAAATATATAAGATTACAGAAAACATCCCATTAAAATATCACAAAAGATGACGAGTAAAGGTAAAAGACGGAAAAATTGGTCAGAAATGTTGAAAAAATCATTTTCCTCCGTATAATCCTGTAGCATGTTAGAAATACAGTTTCCAATTTTCACAGATTAATTCGAACTGCAAATGATAAAAAAGCTTTCTTGTTTCAATCACTGCCAGCGCCACGCCCACTTTTCTAGACGACACTCTCCTCGTTTGCGATGTTTCATTACTTCCTGCTATCATAAAAGCATCGGAAGAGTATAGAAGGCTGTGGACACATTTATGTCATGTTATCTTTGCCTTCCAGTTTCTAGCTCATCCACATTTGTTAAAGAAATGTACCCATGGTGGAACGAAAACCCGAATGAGAGCTTCAATAGTCTCATTTGGAAGAGATGCCCCAAAACTACATTTAGCTCATCTACTGTTGATAAAATTGCCACATATGATGCATGTATGGGGTTTAATGATGGTAACACTGGAAGAATAAGAATCCTTACTGACTGAAGAGCGTGTTGCAAGATCTGAAATGTCTGTGAAGGATATAGCCCAAAGGGCATGCCTGAAACATCAGTTACAAAGGAAACGGTCCAAGAAGAGCAAGATGATCAAATGTATGGTTATGATCAACATTAAGATATTATTTTATGGCGTAAATCTTTATAAAATCTTTTATGTGCATTTCCCGTAATTTTTATGTGCATTTTTCGGTGTATAGGGAACATTTTTTCTGAACCACTAGAGATAGATAAGTGAAATTTTCTGCAGACCTTGTTCATAGCATAACACAACTTCCAGTGGTTCAAATTTTTTCTAAATGTATTTCTGTCAAAATTATTTACATTTTTGTGAAATTGAAATTGCTGTGTTTCATACACATAATTTTTAAAAATAAATTGTAAGAGCTCTAAAAGAGATATTAAAAACTTTTTCCACGCGTTTGCTCATCTGATCACCAAGAATTACCTACCACAATATGAAAGTTGTAAGTAAAATAATTTCTGAGAAAATGTTCCTTATGTGACAGCAAGTGTTGCAAAAATTTCTAACAATGCCATGATTCCAGAATGTAGCCCATAACATAATTACCTCAAGTGAAAAATTTCGTTCTATTATCTTTCAAACACCGAAAACTGTGTTATGTAATCACGTCCATTTTCTCCTACGTCCACCGATTTCGTTGTTAAATCACACCATCTTCAGGGCCCCGTTGTGCAACTGTCAGTTCTAGCACATTTAAAAAGGGCAGCCGTTAACACCAGTAGCCGTAAATTTCTTAGTCCATTCATGTCATAAACCGAATGATAACTAATCGTGACATGAATCGTGACATGAATGTCAGTTCTAGCACATTTAAAAAGGGCAGCCGTTAACACCAGTAGCCGTAAATTTCTTAGTCCATTCATGTCATAAACCGAATGATAACTAATCGTGACATGAATGGACTGAGAAATTTACGGCTGCTGGTGTTAACGGCTGCCCTTTTTAAATGTGCTAGAACTGATAGTTGCACAACGGGGCCCTGAAGATGGTGTGATTTAACAACGAAATTGGTCGCATAATTAAATAAATAACATTTGTACAGCTGGTGGAACTTTCTCCCACCTTCAGACATTTGTGGCCTATCTGGCTGGTGCTGCGTCTACTTGCGGCACGCTTGTAACACCTCTCAGCACTTACAGCCATCCGACTGTAGTGTAACATGCGCCTCCAAATACAATACAATATTTATTTGCCGATATTTAAATTAATTATGCTTATATTTGCATTTTTTCTTATAATTTCGTATCATTTTCAATGTGTCACTAAATTCTTAAAGACGCAATATTCTTTGAAAAACGTAAGTCAAAGACTAACTCAGAGCAAAGAGCAATTAGAATAATACATAGATTTAACTATTGTTTCATTTAAAAGAAAGGAGTAGTGAGGCCATTTTTCTCTTCTGTAGAATGCTCTCGTCTAGGAAACTTCTCTTCCATATTACGCTTGTATGACCTGATGAATTATGAAAATGTCTGTACGATATATCTCAATGAGAAAATTGTAATTGAAATGATGTACCGAATTTATGACCTGATCTCGACTGTATGAATTTAATGAGATTTCACAAAGGTAACTGAACTTTGAATGTGTGTATATGAAGACTTGCTTCATTTATTTCGATAATAATTGTTTCGAGAGTTTACCGAAATTTGACCGAGTACTTATTTGTAGTGAGATTGGAACCTTATTTTTTCCATTCACGTTTTTCATTTAACTGTGAAGAAATTTATTTTTCAGGACAAAAGAATAATGAATTACACTGATTTACGAATCTAATTGTTGGAGATGTGTACAATAGGACCCATTTTTATCACGTTCTTTTATTAAATAATTATTTTAACTGTGACCCTGAGATTAGGAGCGACTTTCCATTTTCGATTAGTAACAGATCAACTAGCCGCAAACTTAGGTACAAAATCAGCAATAGTGATAATGTCTCCAACAGTTACGTTGGTTATCAGTATCAGCCAGGTTAGAAAAGGATTTTAACTACTTTCTTGGTGCGTAGCTCATTAATTTCTCTAAAAGTACAGCACAGTAGATTCATTTCAAAAGATAGATGGTTTTGCTAGGTAACCTGTATTGAAATATTTCTCCCAACTACTCTTTACAGTTATTCTATTTCATGCTCATATTAACTTGGAAAAATTTGTACTGACGTAAAAATTTAAATTAAAATAAGAAAATAAAAGGGAGGAATGTCTCATGACCAACATCTATGCAGCCATGTAAACAGTTACAATCCTGTAACCAACATCTGTACATCGACATAGTCGCAGAAGCAACCAGATAGATAATAAATTTGTGAGGATAGCCGTTACAAAGGTTAACTAAACAATACTTTTTTTGCGATATTGTTAGCTGTTTTATCCAATACTCTTTTTAATATGCATGAGGGTTGTCACATCTGACTAACTTGAAATTCAATTCATTCAGAAAATAAAAATGATAACTTTTTCAACACTTAGACTGTGGATAATGATGGAAATCTTTACGAAAAATAATTTTCTGCTTTCTCACTAATCAAATTCTAACATGCTTTCTGCACAGTCGAAAATGCATTTCATACTATGCAACCTTGAAACACATGCAGTTACATAGATTTTACACTTGTAAATCAAAGTAGGATAAAATAATACTTTCTAACTACAATAATAAAGCTGAAGGTTATTTTACTACTTCATTCAGTATTGACAAATTAAAACATTGTTACACAACATTTTACATAAATGACAATCCTTGTCGACTCTTTTTACAATTTCAATTCAAAATTACTTATATTAAACACCTCACAACAATACGTACACAGTAAGTTATTTTTTCACTACCCAAAATCGTTACAAAAATGCAATTTTTTATAAACTTTATAGCTGAAACAGATAAAATGTTTTGTGTCTCGTTTCCGCCGGTTGTCCTGAGACCACAATATCATCTAAGTAGTTCGGGCAACACGGTACAGAAACTGTTAGCTGTTCCAAAAAGTGCTGAAAAATAGCGGGGGCGGAAGAACTGCCAAAGGGTAGGTGTTGAAATTGAAAAAGGCCCATGTGAGTATTAATGACGAAAAACTTTTTTGACTCGTCATCGAGCGGAACCTGTAAGTATGCTTCTGCTAAATCAATCTTAGAAAAGAAACGAGACTGTCCTAATTTGTCCATCAGTTCCTCAGGTCTGGGCAGGGGATAAGTGTCTACAATTGTTTGACTGTTCGCTGTTGATTTGAAGTCCGCACAGAGACGAAGTTTTCCTGATGGCTTAATTATAATTACTAAAGGCGAGGCCCACTGACTCGCAGAAACAGGAGAAATCACCCCACTATCCTGCCAAAGTTTAAGTTCGTCAGCAACTTTATCACGAATTGCGATAGGCACTGGTCTAGCTTTACGAAATTTTGTTACAGCAGATTCTTTTAAGGTTACGACGTCTTTTGCACAGCCTAATTCCGGCGAAAACAAGTCACTGTATTTTTCACACAATGCACTGATTTTGTTCTGAGGCACTACTGACGAAATTTGAAGTACATCTCTTTGAATAGATAAGCCAAACAAGTCAAATGCATCTAGTCCAAAAATGTTCTGTGTGGATTTAGCCTGAAGAACTACAAAAGCAGCTGTTTTTGTTACGCCTTGAAAAAAGGAGGGGGGGAGGAAGGCTACACGTTCCTAGCACGAGAATATTTTGTCCTGTATACGCCGTAAGCAGTTGTTGAGACGGCGACAATTTTGGCGAACCCAGAAGTTCACAAGTGTCTTTATTCATTAATGTGACAACAGAACCAGTGTCGAGCTGAAATTGCACAGTCTTATTTTCTATGGAAAGAGTCACAAAAAGTTTTTGCTTGTGGCGCTCGACAGGTGCGCGAATGTGGGCAACATCTGCTACAGTTTGTTTGCTGCACTTGCGCATGTGCGGGCCGCGTAGTGAAGGAAGCGGCGCAGAATCGGCACACAGATTAATATCACTGTCCCTATATGGCACTACTGACGGATCGGCTTCCACACAAGCATGCGAAGATAAGCCAGATTCACCAGCTACTGCACTAAAATTACTCTGAGTAGCTACATCAAGTCTACTGTCACTAGCTACAGAGTACTGGGCACTATTACAAGGAGAAGTTGCAGAAGGCACTAGGTTCACTACAGGATTACACCGTACATAGTCATTTTGCTTGTCTCGAACCCTTTTCCGTTGCACACTTTGACGCGTTTGACGACGCTTGCTACGTGGCTCACTATATAGTTTTGCAGTAGGCACAGAAAAATTCTCTTGCACTTGGGAATCAGACAGGCACTAGGACTCATCAGTAGGCAGGCGTCTCTCTAGTGCCGGCCGCAGTGATCGAGGGGACTGAGGCGCTTCAGTCACAGTCTACACGGCCACTAAGGTCGGGGGTTCGAATCCTCCCTCGGGCATGGATATTTGTGCCGACCTTAGTCTTAGCTAGTTCGTAAGTAGTTTGTAATCTTAGGGACTGATGACCCTGTAGTTAAGTCCCATAAGTTCTACAAACATTTGAACATTTTGATCTCCCTATAGTTTAACTATGTATCAGCATTCTGCAGCCTTGAACTTCGTAAAAGATAAGTATTATCTTATTTCTACGAAATATACAACTTGTTCTAATTTAGCCTAGTATTTCTAGTTTCTGCTGTCCCACTGGCTGGTCACCTCCGTACCTGCACACGCGTGCATCCTATTTTCCTCTGTCGGTCTCTCTCTACTCGGCCCCCGACACCCAGGACAACCGTGGGTAACGAGACACAAAAGTGGCAACGAGGATGGGATACCAAAAAAAAAATGAATCAGTGTCTGCTGTCCTCGCAGATCAGACCTTTTCACTATTCACAATTTAAAAAGTAGGAATCAGTGTCTGCTGCCACTGCGGATCAGACAGAAACTGGAATGTTCGTCTCCGGCAGCGTTGCCAACTCAAAAATTTATTCCGATAAACTCGAGTTAGAAGTCTGCTAAAATTCGCTGAACGCTTACTATTGTTATTTTACCTTCTAAAACAAACTTCAATGCACTGTTAACTTCCAAAGAAATATTTTTCTTCGCCATTGTATGCTACTACTGCTAATATTTCTGAAGGGAAGTTTACTAAGTTTCGATTCCACTCACCACAATATTTCATTTTAATCCTCCTCCTCCTGCAGTATGGTGGCTTGCGTGTACCCTGCTGAAGATCCTGAAATATTGGGGCCGGATGTAGAAATATCAGTGGTTTGTGCTTTCATGGTGCCGATTTCTTGGATCACATCCTCCGGCAGCTCGTAATTGTGACAGTACTTGCCAGAGGCGATTAAGACCAGCTCTTATTGTAATAATGACGTTGACCAGAGTAGTAGTTATTCTGTCACAGAGTGATATTTTTAACAAATTTAGTTGGCCAAAGGTCCTTTCCACCTCTACATTGGACCATGGTAGAACCAAAAGCATAAGAGCCAAATATGAAAGTTCTTGGAAAATATTTAAACCGCTGAGATCTCTGTATAATCTAATTTCATTCCAGAAAGCCGCAGTATTCTTTCCATTGGACAGTAGTGAGCTTGGACCACTGAAAATCAATTTTTGTGAGTTTACTGTTTGACAAGCCCATTTCTTAACCAGGGATACTGTTGGTTCTATCAGAACTCGAAAGCATTGTCTTGGAGCAATTAAAGATACGTTTTTCGGCACTTTTACACTGTGGGGCAAGCGGCGTTGCAGCTCACAAGCAAGGGAAACGAGGAAATGTTTACAACTTTTCCTTATGACATTCTCAACCTTAAATGAAATTCTGTTGGTAGTTTTCATATGTTCGAGTAAGACTTAGACTTCATGACCTAAGTATACTCTCTGCTGTATTGGGACAGGGGAATCACTATACCGAAATCGATTATTAAACTTCATGCGTATGCCATAAGTACATGAATTATAGGAAGTATAATAGAAACAATGAATTAAACAAAAATATTGGTGCATACATCAATACATAAATCCGTTAAAAAATCCGTTGACCGCTAAATGACAATTTTAACCCGCTGACTGGGTGTAAAATCCGTCAAATTTAGCGGAAATTCCGCTAGTTTTGGAATACTGGTCTCCGGCCAAACAATGACCTCTATGAGACGAGCCAATGATATTATTACACCTCTGTATATCTTTGTCGCATAGTAGCAAGCTACTACCAAATTAATTATGTTTGTGCCAAAGACAAACAGACGTGTTTCAAGGTTTCATTTGAAGCAACAAACCGTCGTAGAACAAGTTACTTACCTCGTTTCATTTATTACAGTTGCTGGTATTCTGTATTTCTCTTTGCATTTCTCTCTTTTTTTCATTTTTATATTAATGTTCTTGAGATGACCTCTGTGAGACGAAGCAATGATATTATTACACCTCTATATATATTTGGCGCATAGTAGCAATCTACTACCAACTTAAGCCCTTTCTATACGAGACGTGCAACACGCATGAGAAAGTCGTTGTCAGCTACAGCGCTCCTTGTGATAGACCGTCGAACTACAAAGAAGCGTTCAAACGGTACGCATTTGTCGAATCTTCTACTTCACGTGTCTTCTTGGTTGTTGTCAAATTACAGCAAATGAATCGCCGAGTTAGGATCACTTTACGAAACTGTAAGATATATTATGATTATTGTGATGATTATAACATTTATTTGTGTTTTAGACTGCCACTGTGAAACTGTATTTGTTTTCGTTCAGTTCATGCGTAACTACGTCGCTCCCAAGTGTTAACGTTCTAATTATAAAATGCGACTACATACTTCCAGCACCTGCGGTTTCAGGCACCTATGTATATTATGAACAAGCTCAGTTGTCTATACATAGACCTTTAACTGTGATAAAGCTTCGAATAATGCTCCCCAAAAAGAAATAGTTCATCTATTAACTACAGAATGCATCAGGAAAAATAGCAAATATTTTAGAAGATGGTAATAAAAACGATTTGCAGTTAAAATTTCATATAACGCGTGTCCAGTTTTTATTGGGTACAGAGATACAGCTCTTGGTATGTACAACAAAGTTAAAGCACATGCAAATTTGGATTTTTGACTGATTTTATCGTCGATTATTGGTAGATCACCATATTGATTTATATTTAAACAACCGGTTTTAGACGTACTTTAAAGTCTGAATATGTCCTAGTAAGCCGAAAACCGGGTAACTAAGTGGAAATGAACGTGTAGGACATACACAAAACTCTACTTTGAAGTTAGTGTGATGTACTACCAAGAACCGACAGATAAATCAGTGAAAATGTCTTCATTCACATTTGCTCGAAGTTTATTTGGTTTTCATATTAACAGTTATATCTCTGTATTCAATAAAAATTGAACACATGTATATGAAATTTGTAATGCAATTCCTCTATAGTATCACCTCCTAAAAAACTGACGA
Organism: Locusta migratoria; assembly: GCA_026315105.1. NCBI lineage: Eukaryota > Metazoa > Arthropoda > Insecta > Orthoptera > Acrididae > Locusta > Locusta migratoria. The sequence continues at coordinate 166,783,900 of CM048747.1, read as the reverse complement.
CTGAGTAGAAAAACTGCGTTCCCCTGAGCAGGAGACAAGTATACATTCTCAAACAAATTCGCGACTTGGCTTCGTTTGTCTGCTGGGTTCCCCATTCGGATGTCTGCGCATGCGCGAAGCGCTTCCATATGCGTGAGAATAGGATCTGTCCTATTCCGTCTACTGGCGATTGTATGCGTGCATCTTGTGCAAGTGGACGCGTCTACGCTGTACCCGGCTGGCGTGACCAGTGCATCATGGGTAATCTCGTAAGATCTCACTTCCCATGTAGAAAGGGCTTTAATTATTTTTGTGCTAAAGACAATCAGACGTTTTTCAAGGTTTCATTTGAAGCAACAGAACTTGGTAGAACAAGTTACTTACCTCGTTTCATTTATTAAAGTTGCCGGTATTCTGTATATTTCTCTGTATTTCTCTCTGCATTTCTCTCTTTTTTTTCATTTTTATATTATTGTGCTTGAGATGAAACAACGTTTCATGAGTTTCATTGCTGACGGAAAGAATCTTCACAAACGGAATGTTCTAGTTTTAGACTGCCCTCGCTGCAGCAATAATTCTCCGGCTGGAATTGTCCCAGAGCGGTATTTACCTTTCAGTGTGGCAGGTGAACAGCAGCCCGCCAATTGGCAAGTTATCCCCGGCGTCAGTTTGTCCCCGGGATGTACATCGCAGCGCCGAACGTTGCCGCGTCCTGCCGCTTATTGGATGAATCGAGCCCCGAATGTTTGCGAGCGCTGCACATAAATTAATTCCTGTCAGTGCAGTGGGATTATTTGCGCGTCAGGGCGCTGCTTCGCGCAATATCGGGAGTCAGTCGATGCGCGCGGGCAGACGCGAGCTGGCTGGCTGGGCTGGCTGCTGTCACGGGAGGGGTGGAAGGGCGGAGGGGGAGGGGGAAGGGGAGGGGGAGGGGAAGCGAGGGGTGGGGGGCGTCGCCCGTGATTACCGCTGCGGGCGGCGCTGACGCGATTACTCAAATGCTGTTAGCGGCGAGGCCAGCCGTGAAATTGCGGGGTTTATTTCGCAGCTGTAATTAGGCGGGGTGCCGGCGAACGCGTTTCGACCACCCTGCGCGCCGTCCTCAGGCGTATGTTCGATCGCCGGGGGCGTTTGCTTTAGTTGACGTTCGCCTCCTGACCTAGGAGCAGTCCTTAGTGCCTCGAGTAAATATTCATCCTACTGGCCTAGTCGCCGCGGTATTTCAAGTCATTAGCAAGTAGTTCTGTGATAGTAGAGCACCCTTGCAATACCATTTTGGAGCGGGGGGGGGGGGGTAGTACTTTATGCCCATCTTTTGAAAATATTGAAATCTACTCAGGTACTTTATTTTTGAAAACGTTGTAAAATATTTATTGTCTTTCAAAGTTGTTAATAATGTAATGATTGCTATTGATCAAAATAAATCTATAATGATTAAAAAAATGTTCAAATGTTTGTAAATCTATCGGACCAAACTGCGTGGTCATCAGTCCGTAATTTACAAACTGCTGAAACCTAGGTAAACTAACCTAAGGACAAACACACACACCCATACCCCAGGGAGGACTCGAACCTCCACGGCGATCAACCGCGCGCTCCGCAGCGAGACGCTTAGGACCGCTCGGCTACTCCACCGCGGCTATAATGATTGATATTGTAATTAAAATAGTACTGTTTAGTACTGTTGTCACAGCTCGTCAATAAAAATTGCTTGACCGTACTTTAATAGTTGTGTGTGTATGGGTAGCTGTAAATGAATCTGCACTTGAACTCAAACTTGCTAATCTGACTGAATACTTCATCCAATTCGTTAAGCATGACTTTGAACAAAAAAAACAAAATATGTAATAACAACCAATTATGACCCTGACACTTGACCTCCATTAGAAAATAATCTGTTTTATTAAACATTGCAATTGTTTGGACAATACGACAACAGCTCGCTGCAAAAGTGGTTGTTTGCCAAACAGATATGAGTCCGACAATTATTCCCGAATTATCGAATTATCTCACTCAAGGGTTTACACTGATTTTATGGCCATACCTATGCGCAAGGAAACATGTGCAACTGCCCTCAGAATTACTGGCAAAAATATGCTTCTGCAGAAAGGTAAAAAAACTAACTACAGAATTCGCAGGAGTGCAATGCGAATCGAGAACATGAACTTAAACAATGTTGCACAGAAATGATGATTACAACTTGGGAACGACTTATATAAATCTTTGCAGAAACTCATTTCCTTCTACTGCCATTTTCAACAAAAGAAAAACCAGCTAGTACTTTATACAATGTAAATGATAAAATCCGAATTGTCTACATCACACTACCTCTTTTTTTTTTGTACACTAAAAACGTACTACATTCCAGCACTATACTTTTAATTATCTTAAAGAATGAACGTAAAAGACGAAAATTAAACCCTTCATATTGAATGTCTGTTAGAGATGGACTACAGTTATGCGATCGCCAAATAATGGAGAGATGACTCTCCCCACCTTTATTCTTCATAATATTAGAACATTTTCAAATTCAAATAATTCTCAACATTATCACACATAAAAAACTTCATTCCAAGGATATTTGCACAACATTACTCCTGCTCACCTGTCGGAGTCCGGCCACCAACTCAGTAAGCTCAAACGCGGGAACAGCGCACACCAAGGAATGTCCTCGCGGAGCCAAAGATATGATTTTACAGACTTACAACGTTATCAACATTACATGCCTACGGTTCATCTTTAATGAAGTCTTCTAGCAGATTATATGATTGTTTTAGATTTTAGTTTAAGCTTAATGGTAAATTTTAACGTTAAGAGATAGGAAGTACCCCCACTTGGTAATAGAAGCGACTTCCCATAGCGGTCGCCTTACTCCACGTTTAATAGCATTACGTGACCTTAGAACACTCGGACATTATATTTCACTGGGTTGACAACAACAATGGTCTCAATAATGATTCATTTCCCTTTGGTTCTTCATTGTTTCCTTTTCATTGGCACTTAGTCCAGTGTTAGATACAACTGTGATTGAAAATGTATCGACAGTCACTCACTGATAGGGAAATATCACATATTTTGGAATAATCTACGGATTGTGAAATAGAATTTGATGAAACTGAGAATGTAGTGAGTGAACCTGAAGAGAAATCTGTTGTGTGCGAGGATGTGAACAGTGATAGAGTATCTACAGACCGAATGACGTAAAAGATGTGAAATGCATTATTGAAAACAGTTTTACAGGAAATATTCAGGTTCTGGATCCTGATTACGCATTTATAGATAATTCAAAAGTATGTTATTAATGTAATTCAACAACAATTAATTAATATTATTCATTATTTAATTTTTTTATGGTGGGCACGAAATACCTCCCCCCCCCCTCCCATGGTAATACACGTCACTGAAAACTGATTGGTATTACGTGGGTTAATACACATTGCGTCGTCGTCATTGCGTCGTCGTTTGTCCTTGAGTGAACTATTGCGTTAGGGCCATATCAGCAAAATCCCCAATTTTTTGTAGTAACTGAACTCCACTGTATCTGTATCTACAGATTTACTGTGCAAATTACATTTAAGTGCTAGCAGCGTGTTCATCAAACTGCTTTCGTAATATATGCCTACGTTTCTATTTTCTAATAGCATGACGGAAAAAGGAACACCTAAATCTTTCCGTTTTCGATCGGATTTATTTTATTACGAATATCATGTCTCCCTACGTAGATGTGTGCTAACATATTATGTTCGTATTCTGAGGAGAAAGTTGGTGAAAGAAATTTCGCAAGTGGATCTCGCCGCAACGAACAGCGCTTTTGTTTCAATGATATTCATCCCAAATTATTAATAATTTCCGCGATACTCTCTAACATATATCTTGATAACACAAAACGAGCTACCATTCTCTGAACTTTCTCTATAATTTCCGTCAGTCCCCCCTAGTGGGGATCCCACAGTGCGCAGCAGTACTCCAAAATAGGTCGCACAAGTGTATTGTAGGCAGTTTCTTTAGTAGAACTGTTGCTTCTTCTAAGTGTTCTGCCAATGGAACTTAGTGTTTGGTACTTTCCAACTTAAGTTGTTCGTAATTGTTAATCATAGGTATTTAGTCGAATTTACAGCCTCTAGGTTTGACTGATTTATCGTGTAACTGAAGTTTAAGGGATTTCTTTTAGTGGTCATAGGGATGACTTCACACTTTATCATTATTAAGGATCAATTACCAATTTTTGCACCATGCAGATGTCTTATGTAAATAATTTTTCAGATGGTTTTGAACTTCTGGTGACTTTACTAACCGATAAATGACAGCGTCATCCGCGAACAGTCTAAGAGTGCTACTCAGATTGTCTCCTAAATCGTTCATAAAAGTAAGGAACATTAGGGGCCATATAGCACTTCGCTGTGGAACGGCAGATATCGCTTCTGTTCTACTCGATGGCTTACCGACAATTACAACGTCCTGTGTCCTTTCTGACAGGAAATCACGAGTCCAATCGCACAACTGTGGCTATATTCCATAAGCGCGTAATTTGATTATAAGACGCTTGTGATGTACAGTGGCGAAAGCCTTCCGGAAATATAGAAATCGGAATCTATTTGACATCCCTTGTCGATAGGACTGACACGTGAGTAAAGAGCTAGCTGTGTTTCACAGGAACTATACTTTCTAAATCCGTGTTGACCATGGGTTAATAGATCGTTCTCTTCGAGGGAATTCATAATATTTGAGGAAAGTATATGTTCTAAAATCCTGCTGCACACCGACGTCAATGATATAGGTTTGTAATTTTTCGGATCCCTCTTATTGCCTTTCTTGAATATAGGAGTGATCTGCGCGACTTTCCAGTCTTTGGGGTCGGAACCTTCGTTGAGCGAGCGGTTGCAATGATATGTATGGGGCTATTGCATCACCATGCTCTGAAAGGAGCTTCACTGGTATGCAGTCGGGTCCGAGAGACACTTTTGTTAAGTAATTTAAGTTTCTTTAATACTGCAGGAGTGTAAATTAGGCATGCTGGAAGCTATTCGTGATACGAATTCTTGAGTGTTTGCTACGTCTCTACTGAAGGAATTTCGGATATCTCTGTTAAGGAATGATGCTTCGGTACAACTGTCAACAGTAGCATCGCCATTGATCTACCATTTCGTTTTGGTAATTATTGTAAGCTCTGGGTTCGTTCCATAGACGCTCGTACAGTTTGTAGTGTCTCAAACACTACATGCTCACCTTGGATGGACAAGATGTCCAAATGAATTATTTTTTATATGTTGTAGTAGGTTTTTTGTGGATTATTACTGTCCTAAGTTATCTTTTACAGGATAATTGTTGAAAATAAACCTCCCCTTTGTCATAAGAGGTTCCAAAGAGACATTTATTTCTTTAATAAAACTTTGGTGAACCTCAGAATAATTAAAGCACTATGGAATTGTCATTCAGTTGTTATAGTTGTTGATTGGTCCTTATTGACCTAACACGTAAAGAAGTTGTAAGACATCTGGGATGTGCCGTGGTGTAAACCAAATGCTGGACTCAAGTATTCTGTAGTTATAGGTCAAATAAAATCCTGATGTGTTTATAAGAACATACACTATGAAGAGTTCTTATTTCAGTAGTTGCAATTTATCTTCTGGTGTAACTACTTTTCAACATAACTTCATTACTTGTGACGAAGTGTAATGGCCTTGAATACTATTGGAAGAGTGAAAAATAGAAGCACTGGTTAACCAGGACCGCAATTAAAAATTTAACCAGACTAGACAAGAGATTTATATATATATATATATGGTGATGCAAGATTGAGAGGGACTACACGGTCAAACCATACAATAATACCCCCCAAGAAACCAAGAAATATCACAAGTTAACTGCTACTACATTAATCTTTTCCTACTCTCGTCTACTTTACCGAGTGCTGCATTTAGCGGAATCAGTAAGCGTCTTAACGGGAATTTGGAGTATTTTCTTTAACGAAAAATAATCCACATGAGCACTGCACCAGTACTCTGCTACCCTAGTAGCCGCTTTCTGCGTGTAGCGCACGCCTGACCTTTTCAGGACGTTCCTACACGTCTCGACCCTATAGAGGAGGTCGAGAAATTTAAACCCAAGGTCACCATAACATCGGCTGAGACTCTGGTTTAAGCCTTCCAGACGACCCCAAACTAGAGGACCGCGATCGGCTCTGGGAACGTCGCTGCAAACTGAAAGATCCGCTTCTACCCCGAAAGCGAGGCTAGCTGTCTTCGCCATATTCGACAGCCGCCTGACGGATCCGAGGAAGACCTCTGAACCCAAACGGCTGGAGTCATTGCTGCCGAAAAGAGCAACGAACTCGCAGCCATGTGCACCCAGTGCTCCCTGTTGCCACCGGCAGAGCCGCCTCCGCATCTCGGATGACACCCTTCCCCCTTCCCCCGGTACTCTTGTACTCTTTCCGGACCTCCCCGCTGTTTCCTTAATGGGCTCCATCATGCGCCTAACATTGGATCTCCAAACGAGCAATACCCTACCGTCTGCGTCCGTCCGTACCTATATGTGATAGCAGGACTAGGATTACGTGAAAGCGGTTATTGCGGTTTGGAAGAGAAGCAAGCTCTAATAACGCTTTTATTGAAACGAACAAACCTATTTAATGCCAATTTCCGGAAAACAATTACGACTTACCATGTCGCAGAGTTCATCACAAATAAACACTTTCGTTTCTTTAAAATTTATGAGCAACAGATTCAACAATTCACTATTAAAATACTTTCAAAACTGACAGACTAAATAAAGTTAAGAATGAAACTTTCACTCTGCAGCGGAGTGTGCGCTGATACGAAACTTCCTGGCAGATTAAAATTGTGTGCCGGAACCGGGATTCGAACCTGGGACCTTTGCCTTTCGCGGGCAAGCGCACTACCGACTGTGCTATCCCAACACGACTCACGATGCCGCCTCACAACTTTACTTCTGCCAGTACCTCGCCTCCCACTTTCCAAACTTCACAGAAGCTCTCCTGCGAACCATGCAAGACTAGCACTCCTGGAAGAAAGGATATGGTGGAGACATGGCTTAGCCACAGCCTAAGGGATGTTTCCAGAATGAAACATTCACTCTACAGCGGTGTGTGCGCTGATATAAAACTTCCTGGCAGATTAAAATTGTGTGCTGGAACCGGGACTCGAACCTGGGACCATTGCCTTTCGCGGGCAAGCGCACTACCGACTGTGCTATCCCGACACGACTCACTATGCCGCCTCACAACTTTACTTCTGCCAGTACCTCGTCTCCCACTTTGAATAAAGTTCGGTTAACAACGCAATACACACAGCAGGTTGAAAAGAAAAGTTCAAATATTTGTAATCCGCCAGCCGTAGTGGCCGAGCAGTCTGCGGTGCATCAGTCACAGTCTGCACGTCAGCTACGGTCGGGGGTTCGGATCCCCCCTCGGGCATGTATGTTTATGTTTATGTTTATGTCGTCTTTATCATGATGTAGTTCATAAGTAGTTTGGAAGTTTAGGTACTGATGACCCCGCAGTTAAGTCCCTTAAGCTTAACAGACATTTGAACATTTTGAATTTGTAATCCTATGGGACCAACTACGTTGGTTATCAGTCTCTAGTCTTACTATCTAATTTGTGATTCTTGAGTTTCTCCCGGCGTATTTGATTATCAAAATATCCACGGGTGTGCTGCCGGTCTACAGTGTCCAACGGGCACAATATTTCGCCGATCATACATGTCGCCATCATCAGGTGAACTGACGGACTGAGCTCCTGGAAACGCGCCGTCACAGAGATCCGCACGCTACGGCGGCTCGAAGGGAACTGTTCCCTTCCCTGCGAAACCCTACATTTCAGCAGCGTAATGCACGACCGAATGTTGCAGGTCCTAGACGAGCCTTTCTGGATACGGAAAATGTTCTACTGCCCTCGCCAGCACATTATCCAGATCTTTCACCTATTGAAAACGTCTGGTCAATGGTGACCGAGCAACTGGCTCGTCACAATATGCCAGTCACTATTTTTAATCAACTGTGGTATCGTGTTGAAGCTGCATGGGCATCTGTACCTGTACACACCATCCAAGCTATTTTTGACTCAATGCCCAGACGTGTCAAGGCCGTTAATACGGCCAGAGGTGCTTGTTTTGGGTACTAATGTCTCAGGATCTATGCACCCAAATTGCGTGAAAATGTAATCACATGTCATTTCTAGTATAATATATTTGTCCATTGAATACTCGTTTATAATTTGCATTTTTACTTGGTGTATCAGTTTTAATGGCCAGTAGTGTAAGTTTGTCTTATGGCTTCGTTATTACACTTACTTTTTTGCAAGAGTAACTTTTGCATTGCCACCGTGACCACTAAATCGTTTTAACGTTACAGCGACTTCTTCTTTGCGGCCAGTCTCCAACCAACATAAGGATAAACATAATTATAATAAAATAAGAGAGATCAGGGCCCTAACGTAGAGATTTACGTGTTATTTCTTCCGATGCACTATTGGAGAATGTAATGATAGATAAATAATCTGAAACGTTTGTGGAAACTTTTTCAGCAATCAGTCGTGAATATTAAATTATTCAAATCTAGATTTCGACCACTGTGTGGTCATTATCAATGCTTAAAGTAAAACTGTTAAAACACGTAAAATATTTCGACCTCCATGTTGGAGGTTATGTTCATATTGTTTATTTGTTTTCAACGTTTTGTTTTAAGCTTTGTTAATGACCACACAGATGGTCGAAATCTAGATCTGAATAAATTAATACTTACGACTGACTAATTAAAAATTTTCTACAAATCAAATGAACAGTCGTTGAGCAAAAGTGCCACTATGGAATCAAGCCTGATAAAATCTAAAGGTATTCGATAAACTCTGTACTTAGGCACTTAGTGATTTTGAGTGTTCTCATGTAGAAATAAATGTAGATGAACCGCCTAACACTTCAAGTGTGAATGAAATCACGTTCTCGTGGACGTTATCTTTGCGGCGTTTTTCAAGTAACGCAGACATATCATTAATTTAAATTTTAGTGACTGAGGTTTTAACCGGATACTGCCCTCACGGCTTCTACTACTATACCAAATCTAAACTCTTAAATTAGTTCCAATTCAGAGGGTGGATCAGCAACCAGTGAAATTATAGTTTGCAATGTTAGCCGTCGTGCTTGCCCAGTATTGAATTACTGTTCAGCGACGCGTTTCGACCTTTATCACGGCAATATCAGAGTATCTTAAATGTAGCGGTGGTCCCTGTAGACACAAGATAAGCCCATGTTTACAGTTTTCAATCACGGGCAGTAGGCAGGCGTGGTGTGCTGCTCTGCCGCCTTGTACGTCGCCCACTGCCCGTAATTGAAAACTGTAAACATGGGCTTCTCTTGTGTCTACAGGGACCACTGCTCCTTTTAGGATAATCTGATGATGCCCTGATAAAGGACGAAACGCGTCACTGAAGAGTAATAAAATACTGGGCACCCAAGACGTCTTCTATTGCAAAAAATCTTGTGAAATTATCGGAAGCCTTGGTTGTGTGTTCTTTACGATAAAATCAGACGTGATTCTCAATTCCTACAACATTTAAGACAACTCAAGGAGGAACTTCACAGTTCATACAGGATTCTCATGGGGCGCATTTTATCTTCTGACTGGCGTTGTGCTACAATGCGTCCATTCGCCACGGTAGCTCATTAATATCGCTGTCAAATTTGTATTTATTGAAATAACCTGTTTTAACAATATAAATCATCTCCAGACTACAATATACGAGGGGGTGGGAACTTATAGTGGCAACTACTTATTTACAAGCGATACAAAAGCGTTACATGTTTGCAACTGTTACTGTCCTTCAAAGTAATCGACAGCGTTATGTAGAACCCGTTGCCAGCGATGTGGAAAGCGTAGAATACCGCTAACAGCGCTTGTTCTATTGATGGTGCGAATGGAACTGATCTAATGCCTGTCGAATCTCTGGAACAGTTCTGACGTTCCTTCATCTTCGGAATCAAATAAAAGTCACAAGGACTTTCGTCCGGGGAGTATGGTGGACGTAACAGTACTTTCCAGTTCCATCGACCGAACCGAGCAGACACTGCTTGCGCTGTTTGCGCCCGCGTATTGTCGACCAAAATGATGGGTGGGTTCCGCAAAAGGTGTTGCCGCTTCTTTCGCAAAGCTGGTAGCAGGTGATGGTCCAAAAACGAACAGTAATACTGTGCACTGACGGTCTGCCATGGAGGAACATAATGCGTTTGTGACACCGTTACGTTAGACCGCTCATTTACAAGTGACAGCGTTTCCCTCGATTATGCGCACGCTGGCGACGTGGGACATGCGAGTTCATTTGCTCAGAGGGAAGGTAGGTATGTCAACAACGTGTGCTCTCAGCGACAGTAACAGATTCCATTGCATAGTGTATTCAAATGTTCAGATGTTTGTTAAGCTTATCGGACTTAACTGCGGGGTCATCAGTCTCTAAACTTACAAACTACTTATAAACTAACTTACACTAAAGACAACACAAGAATCCATGCCCGAGGGAGGATTCTAACCACCGAACGGCCTCGCGCATCGGAACATAACGCCTCAATGCGCTCGGCCACTCCGCCGCGACCATAGTGTGTCCACAGCAGTGTTGCCACTATTTAAGTTCCAACCCTCGTGTAAATGATCTCACGGAAGTGTTGCCATCTTCCATACTAAAAAGCTAGCAGCGATAAAACTTTGCTTACCATACCAATTCAGTTCCCATAAAGTTATTATATTGAAGATTATAGGAAAACGCGGGAAACTAATACACTTCCATTGTTGTTTATACCGCCCACTGAAAAACAGCCAACGTATCTATCTCCTTACTAGACCGAACTATTATTACTGGAGACCATATGCTAAATGCACCGCCTTCGTTGACAGAGCGTACAACAAAAATGGCGATCTCCTTGTTGTAACCATGAACGATAATTAGATTCGACTTGAAAACGGCACACCTATTTTGTTAACGGTATGAGTACTTAGATTGTTAATCATAACCTTTTCACCCCACTAACTCTCTGGCTCTGCAGTGAAATCTTGTGAACACTTGCCAATCATGATAAGAACATCGCCACCTAAACAGCACAACTAAGAAGAACCAGATTGTTACGAAAAACTAAACATGGTAAACGTCAGTTCGTAATTTGTAATCAACAAGCCTACTAAAACAGATATCCCAAATGTCTACGATCTTGAACACTATAAACTATTTTTTGTGGAAATTATACAATCCGTCGTGTTGAGCACTGCATTGTCAAGGAACGGAAAGAAAGGCTTCCCACCCCTATACTAGACATTATTAAGAAGAATCGTAAACGTCACAGACAAACGAAATTTAATTGAACGAGCCATGACTGAATGGAATACGCTCAATCTCCAAATCATACCCGAAGTTCGACTCCTACGGCCAACAAATGGAAATGTGAATCACAAGGGCTAGATCCATATTACTCTTCTTGATATGGATAAAATTCAAGAGTATTATGGGTTAAACTAATACTGAAGAACCCTCCATACAGGTAGACGAACATTTCACAAGCGCTGAAAGAGAGAAAGCAGAAAATTATTTGCAGATAATTTGAACCTTACGTGGCGTGGTTAAACATAGGGCACATACCTAAAAGGATTAAATGTATATATTTAAAAATGTGAACTCTGTCAGAAAATTATGTAGAGTATTATTTGTTAAGAAATTGAAAGTGTATCAAACAAGAACTTTCCAGAGACTTATGGTTACAAATTTAGATACTTCTAATCTTTATCGGCAACATGAAATCTGCAGAAGGAGATGTATATCATAAATTTGGAAAGAATTGCCGAGTCAACCATGGAAAGTAAATAACCACTCCACGCCTATTTTAAGGATACAAAACTATAGTTGTGGAATGTATAGGAGGCGGGTTTTATTTACTGAATTTATAAATTATTCACGTCACTTGGTCGTGTGAGAGCGTTTTGTCATTCTGTCTCATTACACATTAATTCGACTGTGATCTGTCGTGCGGCACGTATTTTGGCTGTTTGACGCATTTACAAACAAAGGACAGCAACAGAGATTACATTTTAAAATTAAACTGGCACTAATTTTCGTGAAAACAGAGGCTTTAATCAATTGATTGGAAAACGACTTTTCCATTCAAAGGAAATGAGGTTGTTCTACATGCGATGGGTTAAATTGTGTTTAGAGATGTACCATTTATTTTTACGTTCTAAACAGTGCTGCAAAAGTAGCAATTCTCCGGCAATTACCTCAAATTAAAGGGCACTTTAATTTAAGAGTACTCTCTAGCACTCGATTTTATAGTACATAGCTCGTGTTGATCACTCTGCCAAAACCTACTAAAAGTACTACGTTAAAAAAAGTGCCGTCCGTCCAAGAGATTTGTCGACAATGCGAGAAACGGAAGCAAACACAATCATGATACTTTGAAAAGTAGTTCTTCAATTTCCAAGGTAACATTTTCACTGATGTGAAGTTTCCACAGTTTCTTGTCATTACAGAACCTGACCCCACCTACAGTTTAATTTAAGCTGTAAGTTCACAAGGTTCTATTACAATGATTTTTAACGCTGCTATACTTTATGCCTATCTGTGACATCTGGAAATATGTGGATAAACGCAAAGTGACTAAGTTTGTTTTAAGCGGCAAGGAATGTAACAAAGCACAAGGGAATAGTTAAAGGGGAGTTCAAAGTAAGTTGAACTGAGACAAACGTGGAACTACAATCCTTACAACAGACCTGTTATAGCTTCTAACCAAACAAGTTTGGGAAATACATATTGCTGCGAGAGACCACGAACACCGACTGCCGACGAGGCGCAGGGGATAGCGTCACGGACTGCGGTGGAACTGCCAATAGGGCCTGGACTGACCAAGGAACAACGCCAGCGGGTGTTAGGTATACTACGCCAATTTTCGGGTGCATTCACACCTCAGCAGAGGAAAAGTCAGACGAAACGATAAAGCAGAAGTGGGAGCAATGCCGCGAGAGACCACGAGTACCGACTGCCGACGTGGCGCAGGGGATAGCGTCACGGACTGCGGTGCTGAAGATCGCCGGTTCAATCCCGCCTTGTAATTCTTTGTAATTCTGTTCAGCCGCCGATATTCGACACAGAATCGGCACGTGCCATCCTTCTTCTTTACGAGGACCATAGGAGACGACCAAGGACTCTCCGAAGGTTGAATAATGTCATCTCGCAACATCTTCTCCGCTTCCTTCCGAATTATCCGTCTTTCAGCTGGCGACACTATATACGATCGCTGGCTAATTGGCGGATGATCCCCATTATTGATAAGGTGCTTTATCGTGGGCCGTTTCGTCTGACTTTTTCCCTGCTGAGGTGTGAATGCACCCGAAAATTGGCGTAGTATACCTAACACCCGCTGGCGTTGTTCCTTGGTCAGTCCAGGCCCTATTGGCAGTTCCATGTTTGTTTCCTCCAGCGTGTTGTCTGTACTAACAGCAGGGCACGTTGAGCTCACCGTCCTGGATTGGTTAAGCTGTCCCGATACACGTTCCCTTGGGGATAAGTTGTGACTGCTCGTGACAATTTGGGATCCAAATCTCTCCTTGACCACCGGTAATGCTTATGCATGCTGTCCGATGTACGTCGATGTTGAGCAGAAGGATTGGGATACAATTCTGCCGGTCTTGACATTTGCTTACAATACCGCAAGACAAGACACCACAGGCTTCACTCCGTTTTTCCTGCTCCATGGCCGTGAAGCTGAGATGACAATGGATACGCTGTTACCGTTCCAACCGGACGACACTCAGGATGACTATGTTAAACGGCTCATCACCAGGGTCGAAGAAGCAAGACAGCTGGCTCCAAGAAAAGGACCGTCAGCGGTATAACGACAAGCACAGACCTGTGGTGTACAGCCAAGGAGATCTGGTATGGATTTTTACCCCTGTACGGAAGGATGGACGGTCAGAAAAGTTATTGAAGCGAAACTTCGGTCCGTATCGTGTCATACGCTGCCTGTCAGACGTCACATACGAAGTTGAGGATTATGAGCCGTCGTCGAAACGTCAAAAACGAAAAGACATTGTTCATGTCCTGCGCATGAAGCCTTACTACGATCCTGAAGAGCAGGTAGACCACAATGGCATCTTGTTCAAGGACTCTAAGGACGGTAATGTTCCTGATGAAGCCACGACAGGAAAGTCTGTCATCGATAATCGTGGAGAAGGGACGGATTCTCTTGAACTGTCATACAGAGGACCCATGACACGATCAAGATGCAGGACATTGCAGCTGGCTCCACAGGGATCACAACAGCGGGTCGCTGTTTCTCCAGGAGACGAAGCAATGTCGCGAGAGACCACGAACATCGACTGCCGGCGTGGCGCAGGCGATAGCGTTATGGACTGTGGTGCTGAAGGTCGCCGGTTCAATCCCGCCCACCGGCAAAAATTTATTTCTTTGTAATTAACAATTCCAGAAGGTTCTACATCTTTCTTATGTTCACTTGTAAATTCTACTTGTTTCTTATGTTAACTGTTCTAATTTCTGGTGAATTCTGTATGTGTATAAATAGCAAAGCACTCTGCCTGACAGGCAGTCAGTGCTTGTATGTTAAGTTCGTAATAAATGTGCTTTCAGTATGAGTGCTGTGTTCAGTTGCCTTCGAAGTCAAGCCTGCTTCCATTTCAAAGCGACAATATTTTAGATGTAATTGGTGCAATGCAAGAGTTTTTGCTCTCCATATCTCACAACACGTAACACCTGAGTTAATGCTATAGCAGTACTTTATGCTAATGTCTCTGTCTGCGCAACCACGCATGTTGGAATCCAATAGGCACAAAACCTAAATAGCGGGAAATGTAATTTAAATGAAACTCTTATCACTGTTGAAGGCTGCTTATTTCCTCTCGATCCTAAATGCAGTTAAAGCGAATGTGGTACATTCAATAATGTAGCGCTTAAGCGATCACACTTCCAGATACGTAATATTTACAGGATTGGCTTGAACAAAGACCTAGCGACCTTGAAGTTCATAACAATACTAGCAACTTAATACAATGCACCTTAATCGAGTACAGAAATCTCTTGTTCCATATAGCCTACAAACCTACATCGGTTGACCACCTATGTTTACATGACCATCTATATTCAATAGACAAGGAAACTCAGCATATAAACGCTTCGAATATGATTGGATGAGTGTAATGAAATTTACATGAGCAATCAAAAGAATGACTGACTATAAACTACATGTTGATTCTCTCGTGTTCTAAATAGGCTGTATGCGGGAATAAATATCTAATGATTCACAAGTTAAATACAACCGTTACAAAAAATAAAAAAAATAAAAAAAATAAATAAAATAAAAATAAAATAAAATAAAATAAAATAAAAAATAAAAAACGCAATAGTTACGCTCTGGACTCGCAATTAAGTTCTTTCAATTTATCCAGGTCTCATCTCCTTATTTTCATACCTCCTGCAGTTTCGTAAATTTCAATCTACAGTTAATACCCAATAATATAAGGGCGGGATCTCTAACTTGGCGGCCTCTGCATATATGTGAATAACTACTGCGTTTCTGGACTATACAGTATTTTGAATGCTTCTGTTGCACTGTACAGTTATTTCCATGTTGTAGAACGTTAGGCCCCGCAGCACAATTGCACGTCTTCTGTCGGTTATATTTATGCACATTGACTTACATCAATAAATATGTTGTTGGTCGGTCTGTGACTAAAATTTTAGAACGTTTCGGTAATTTTTAATGTTAAATCTGGATTTGAAACGATTTGCTGAGTGTAACTAATATTAATTATCATGTAATCATTAAGGGCAGTCAAGAGAAATGTCTAGTTGTTCCGCTGTTGACTGTAAAAACCGAAGTGAAGATGGCTATATGATGCTTGTGTTCCCACGGAATGAAGAAAAATAGTGGATGGTGAAAGTTAACCGAGAAGGCGAGAACAGTACAGGCAACATATGGAAACCAATGATTTATTTGTTTCTGTGTGAAGTAAACATTTTCTGTTCCCTCCTCTCACATACAAGAAACGCCTTGATCAAAATAAGTAAATAAATTATATAATCTTAATTCTGTCGTAGCGTAGGGGGTGCTAAACGAGGTCGTAATTTCCAGGGTCGGGAGTTGAAATTCGCTAAGTGCCATTTGCTTCTATTGATCAATATTTTCTGGCTTTTTAATGGTTTCTGATTTTGGTTTCTGAGACGTCATGCTTCACAATACGTTTTAACATGGCTACGGAACCCTAAGAGAACGCATGTCTGACTGCTACTTCGCCGTTACCTGTTTATTGTTGGCTATTCACTGTCCTGTAATTGGATACTGTACGTAGCATGAGAAACGGAGGGAGACTAACTATTGACTCCTTACGAATAGTCAGTTTCTGATGTTTCAGTGATAAAGTATTGATATTTTTCCGATTTTCTCCAGTAAACTGTTCCTAAAAATATTTACGGAAAGACGTTTGCTATGTTTCGCATTGTAGGGAAATAAGATAAGGTGTACAATAATAACCTCTTTCGTTATTAGTCCCTAGCCTTATAAACTAAACTAAGGTAAACTAATCTAAGGACAACACACACCCAGGGAGAACTAGAACCTCTGTCCGCGAGAAGCCGCGGGCTCCGCATCAAGGCGCTTTAGACCGCTCGGCCACTCCACCGCAACCTAAGATGCTCAGGAATATACTTAAAATGACATAATTATATTTTCCTACAATTGTTGCTCGCCGTCGGTGGTTCGAGTCCTCCCTGGGGCACGGATGTGTGTGTTGTCCTTACGTTAGTTTACCTTAGTTTACGTAGTGTGTAAGCTACTAACTAACGACCACGCAGTTTAATCCGATAGCTTTACAAACATTTGAACATTTTCTTGATTACCGTCAACGACATAAATCGTACGATTCCAGTGCAAGGGGACATAAAAACTATTAGAGTCACGCAACACGATTGGTTTTCGGGAATCGATCGCAGCTACTGTTTCACACTGCCACTCCATTCACTGAGATTCTTTTTAGTCTGCGATGGGACGAGTCTTACAGAACGCAAAAACGTTCTTAGTTTGGTCGAGTAATAATCAACGGCCAACGATCTTCGTTCTGTAGTTCCCTTGATCACACGACTCCCCCTCTCGACTGTTCCCTGGCTTTCGTAATCATTCGGCACGATTCGGCAGTTACTTTCAAGGCATTATATAGAGGACTAGATTAAAACCGCGGCTACGCTCGCGTGTTGGTTGCTTATGTTAGATAATGCGCGAAACGTCAAATCGATTTTTTTTAAAGAGATGTATTAAAAGAAATGTCTTTTTTACTGCTTTATTTATTTATTTTTATATTTCCTTATTCGTATGCTTATCCGTACAGAGAAAGAGCTGAAGACATTGTAGCACGCATGGACCAAAGATATGGTCAGTGGCATCACGTTTCGCTGTGTATAACCTCCTTGCTATAGAGTCGCAAACGTCTTCGCTGGCCTTCAGTCCGAATTCCTTTTATAATTTGACGACTTTCAACCACCATATCTCCCACCCCCTTGTAGCTATCGGTGTGGAACTGCTATGGTGTACAACGGGAGACCGGACAACAATTACACACAGACCATTCGTTTGCGTTCCTCTAGTTTTTGCTGCAGAGCGAAATGTTAACACACATACACACACACACACACACACACACACACACATATATATATACACACACACACACACACACGTAGAATTTTACATACACCGATAACTTTCCATCCCAATATACTCCACCCTTTTATCATTATCAACCCTCAACCAACAATGCAACCAATAAAACCATTTTCAAAGAGTAAATATAATTTTCAAAGACTAATTATTGTTCCGCATTTCGTGTTATATTAAATAAATATCTATCAGATCGCTATACAACCGTGCCTAAAACCTTCGTCAGGTATAAATTAGTAACTGTACAATTTTTTAGTTCTTTATGTCTTATGGTTCATACGTGATAAACATACACCGAACAGACATTCACATTTATAGATATAGTTCAGTGAAGGGCAGCTCGTTTTGTATTAACCCGATATAGGGGAGAGAGTGTCACGGAAATGGTGCAGGAGTTGTGGTGTAAATCATTAAAAGAAAGGCTTTATTCGTTGTAGCGAGATTTATTTGCGAAATTTTCTGCTCCAACTTTCTCTTATGAATGCGATTTTTTTAAATTAGTACCTACAGATGGAAACGTGATCATAAAAAAGGAGAGAAATCAGATCCAAAACGTAAACATTTAGAAGTTCCTCTTTACCGCGCGCTATTAGAGGATGAAACGGTAAAGAAATATAAAAAAAGCCGTTGGATGAACCCTCTGCCGGGCACTTCAATATGATGTGCTAAGTATTCATGTAGATGTAGATGTGAGGGCGTAGAGGAATAAGAGTTTTTGAACTTCATTGATCGATATCTAGACAGAAAAATCTGAAATTGCGTAATTTTTCTTTGACGTACACCACATCATTATATATAGACGAAGATTACTCACCAGGCGAAGGAGCACAGGTGTGACAGCATCACAGATAAATAAATGAATACACACACACACACACACACACAAACGCAAGCTTTCGCAACCCAGTTGCTTCTTCAGGCAGAAGGGAAGGAGAGGGAAAAGGAAATGAGGGTTTTAAGGAAGGGGGTAAGGAGCCATTCCAATCCCGGGAGAGGAAGGACTTACCTTGGGAGAAAAAAAGGAGGGTAAACAAATGCACACACACCCACACATTCACACAGACACAAGTACACCTAGGCTATTTCTTTCACAGGTTAATGCCCAGAGAGGAACCTCCTACTCGTCAAAGATGTACAACCAGAAAATGTTGTGTGGTACAATGAACTCTTTGGAGACTTGGAGTAAACAAGGGACAAAGTAGAGTCAGCCAAGTTGTTCGTTTCTTTTTTCTTTTTTTCTGTAATTATTTAGGAGTGATGTCTTGGATAGGTAACATATTCCAAGTATGGTCTCAATGATATTTGTAATTGCATCGGATGTATAAGTGTAAACCAGATGATGATCTTGCTGGAGTTTTATTAAGGGTTCAATAAACCCCTTTTTAATGTTCAACTAGAACTGGACTGTGTACTCATTTAATTAATGAGTTATAAGCCGATTAAAATACTTCACCTCTTATATACATATTATATCCAGAGAAGAAGTTTGATCGACCTGAGTATTGAAATAACTGTTACCAGAGGCAGTGAGTTTCCGGACCTCTACAATTCTATGCGACATGAGAATATATGAAGAAGACATTTGTTTTTGGGATGGCATTCTGAAAAGGTAGAATCACACGGGACATTACAATTTTCGCTGAGATTCAAGCTATTGATAAGCAGCGTAAAAATATTATGCACCTAATACGAAAATTTTAATTTTTTCTACTTTGTGCTATAAATCATAAGCTTACTTTTGTATTTCTCATTATAAAATATACTCATTTCATAAGATTGTGAAATTACTTAGAAAATACCAACTAAGTTATGTGTCTCCTTCATTTTTGTGTTCTTTGTATCAAGATTGAACTGATGCGAATAGAAAAGAACTAAAACTCTAGTTTCCTTTATAGTGCGAATAAAGTTTTAAAGTCAGGAAAAAGTGTTATAGATTTTACTAGAAAGCCCAGAAATGTCAGGGAATTTTTGAAGCATCACTTTTTGTCCACCTTCATTGCTGAATATGGGATATCCCCTGCCACTGTCAGCTTCTTCTCTTTTATTTACACAAGACATTCGCCTTCATAAATTCATAACGTGGTTTCTTGAGACCACAGGACACAGCTAATTGGTGTTGACAGTAATATATTACGAGGTATGGCATGCGAGAATACTTGAGAAATTGTTTGAATACATAAATTAGCTTACTGATTTTCGACTACAAGAAGGTTATGAAACCTCGAGCGGCAGCGCTGGTGCAAATATGCTACCACTTTTCTTTAAATGCTCACTGTTATCGCAATAATGGAGATGCCGTATTTCTGCTATTTAGGCTGTATCCACCAAAAAAGGTTTTCTTAGGGAGTGCATCACTGGTAGCAAATCTGGACCGCGCTGCCTGTCATGTAAGTAGATTTCAATTGTCTTGTGTTACGTCTAGTTTTCCTTGTAAATGGATTTGTGGCAGTTTCTAGTACATATTTATTGTATAAATTTTACACTACATATTAGAATGCTCAAAAATTCATTTTTTAATGTTTAACTCTTGATAAATTGTTCTCTATTTTCTCCTGATAAGCCATGCTGCAGTTTCAGTCAATCTCATTTTAAAACTTTTTTACGTCTTACACAATGCGAAAATGAGTGTTATTCTTCTTCATAATTTAATTTTCAGGTGTCTCGTAGACGTGGTATGGGTCTAACAGATGAGGAAATATACTTCTTTCGACAAGTAATGAAGATCTTTGTGATTTTTGTCTAGATTTCTCATCAGATCGCCGCGGCGGAGCGGCCGAACGCATTGTGGCACTATGCTACGATGCGCAAGGTCGTTTCCCGCCGGGGGTGCGAATCCCCCCCTCGCGGGTATGGATGTATGTGCCATCTTTAGTATAAGGTAGTTCCTAAGTAGTTTGTAAGTTAAGGGACTGATGACCCCGCAGTTAAGTCCCATAAGCTCTACAAACATCCGAACATTCATCAGATCATGAACAGGATGCTATCATTCCAGTGTAAATCCTAGTTCCGATCCCGAACAAGATTTCAGACGCAGTGAATATGATATTGAAGGCGTTACCACTCTGTGTAGTAAAACTCCATGCAAGCAGCACTCCAAAACAGTGAAAAAGAATAGAATAAAAATATTCCCTGATTCAAAAGGAAACGCAAGAGGCGTGAGGTCAGAGACATTAGCTGTCTTATTCATGATAGGTGATAATATGATTGATGAGGTAATTATGTGTGAAACTTTCCACATAACACAGAAAAAAGCTGACACTAGTTGCTCAGCAGGCAGGAAGTACATGAAAGAAACGAAAAATGTTCAAATGTTTGTATAGCTTATAGGATTCAACTACGGCGTCATCAGTCCCTAAACTTGTAAACTTCTTATGAACTACCCTATACTAAGGACGGCAAAAATATCCATGGCCGAGGGGGGATTCGAATCCCCGACCGTAGTGGCTCAAATTCAAATGTTCAAATGTTTGTAGAACTTACGGGACTTAACTACGGGGTCATCAGTCCCTAAGCTTACAAACTACTTATGAACTAGCTAAGACTAAGGACGGCACAAATATCCATGCCCGAGGGGGGATTCGAACCCCCGACCGTAGTGGCCGTGCGGACCGTGACTGGAGCGCCTCAGTCTTCGCGGCCGGCGAAATGATAGTACTGCTGGGTCTATTATACAAGATTATTGTCTACTTTCGGAATAATGTTACATTTGTTATATTTAAAGACCGAAGGTAATTGGTATACTAATTCAGGTATTAACTAATGAGATATATCTGCCTGTACATTAAACTATTTTTGTCATTACGATCACTTAGTAGCTATACACTAGGTTTATAACTGGGGATACGTGCCGCGGTGGAGCAGCCGAGCGGTCTAAGGCGCCTCGCTGCGGAGCGCGCGGTTGTTCACCGTCGGAGGTTCGAGTCCTCCCTGGGGCATGTGTGTGTGTGTGTGTGTGTGTGTGTGTGTGTGTGTGTGTGTGTGTGTGTTGTCATTAGGTTAGTTTTCCTTAGTTAAGTAGTTTGTAAGCTACGGACTGATGACTACGCAGTTTGGTCAGATAGAATAACAAACATTTGAACATTTGAACTGGGAATACATGGTGGTAGAAAATCTGCAGCGCGCTGCTGCTGAAGCTATAATAATTGGCGCTGACGCCCGAGGGTTAAGAGAAAAACCATGTATCATAGGTTTACAGATTGTTACCGAAATTTCTTGGACATAAAATAATTTGTAGTGCTGAAATAACTCCACACCTGACGCACAATATGCAACGATGTTTCCAGGGGAGCTCACAACACGCATTGCTGGGTCGAACAATATATCGATGAACGACCTACTACAGCGTAAGTGCCCATTGTCAATGCAAAAGCGCAGCTTTTACTGTTTGCGACTCTGAATCATATGAACCGGAAGAGAAGTACTATCATATTAAAACACTGAAGGGGATATTGAATGACAGGCAGTGTAGACACACAATCAATCTCTAAGAATTAATTAAGAACCAGGATTAAGGTAACCCCTTCGTTGTATCCTCTAAATGCACATCGCTCGGGTAAGCTGAATCTTCACGGTGTTCGACGTGAAACAACTGAGCGGCAGCATCCGCGCAATCACGTGTAGCTTACGAAGAGACGAACAATGAAAGCTGACAGTCTGAATTTGGCAGCTGGTTGTCAGTCGGGTCACGCTCTATCCGGAACGTGGCGTGCATCGCCAACGGGCGCTGAAGGGCCGCCGCGCTGCGACCTCGCTCGCAGGGGAAACGTTACCTCAAGCTTCCGTCCTCGGCCCTCGGATTTGAATGAATACCAGCGGTGGAGCGCTTCGGGATAGTCTGAGCTTCTAATGCGGTCTCGCAGCTGCAGTGGGCACAGAAAGAGGTAGCGAAGGGACACAATCGAAATGATTAGAAACTCGCACCTTGATTCTGAAAACATATAAAATTTCTATTGATATCCACTTTATTCTAAAATCATAATTGAAATGCTCTAAATCGCAAAGGCCGAAAAGCTTTCGGCCACAAACGAAGAAAAAAAACTGTTAGTTTTGTTTCCTGATACTACATATAAATTTGAAAATTTAATAAATCACGGAATAATTTAGATAGAGAGGTAAAAATTGACTCACATGCTTAGGTTTTATTAGAACAAAAAAAAAAAAAAAAAAAAAAAAAAATAAAAGCGAAGTTGAAAAAATGTCCGACAGATTCTGATATTGTAACTGCTACCGTGACGGGTGAGAGGTACGCCGATATGTTACAGAATCGTATCATCCCCAGTATGGCTTGTGGTTGATTCCACCTTATGCAAGACACTTTTTGTTTTGTTTAAACACCCAAACTAGTTTCGGCACTTATTGTGCCATCTTCCGTGAGTTTCTGTTGTTTATTTTATTGTGTCATTCGTAGGATATTTATGTGCATTGGTTGTGGAATGACGAATTTTTGACAACCTGTCATATTTGAGCAGTGGTGTTGCTGCTCGTTTGTTTGTGGCGCGTTCTTATGTTTTTTGGTTTTCAGTGCGCACTGAATTTCTAATACCGCAAACACGGAAGAGACAAGAGCTGCACCATCACAAGATGATAATCTCAGCATGGCTAATAAAAACCTGACGGAACGTACGATTTTTATGCAATATGGCGCACCACGCCATATTGCTACACGCGTGAGAGATCTCTTGCGCGCGTCATTTGGTGACGATCGTGTGCTCAGCCGCCACTTTCGTCATAGTTGGCTTCCCAGGTCTCCAGACGTCAGTCCGTGCGATTATTGGCTTTGGGGTTACCTGAAGTCGCAAGTGTATCGTGATCGACCGACATCTCTAGGATGCTGAAAGACCACTTCCGAAGCCAATGCCTCAGCATAACTCCGGACATGCTTTACAGTGCTGTTCACAACATTATTCCTCGACTACAGCTATTGTTGAGGAATGACGGTGAACATATTGAGCATTTTTTGTAAAGAACATCATCTTTGCTTAGACCTAATTTGTTATGCTAATTATTGCTTTTCTGACCAAATAAAGCATCATCTGTCAGAAATTTTTTTAACATTTTTTTCTAATAAAATCTCATGTCATTCCAAGCATGTGTGTCAATTTTTACCTCTCTATCTACATTACTCCGTGATTTATTGAGTTTTCAAATTTATACTGGCTTTTTGATCACACGGTATAGTTAAGTTGGGTTTCGTGAAGCCGCGGTGGAGTGGCTGAGCGGTCAGTGGCTGAGCGGTCCAAGGCTACTTACTGCGGATTTAACTTCGTTCTACTTCTATATCTACACGGTATACTCTGCAAATGACATTTAAGTGCCGGGCAGAGGATTCATCGCACCACCTTTATACAATTTTATCTCCCATTCCATTCTCGAATAGCGCGCGGGAAGAAAGAACACATGAATCTCTCCGTTCGAGCTCTGATTTCTCGTATTTTATGCTTATGATCTTTTCTACCTATCTATGTGGGAGTCAACAATATATTTTCGCATTCGGAGGAGAATGTTGGCGATTGGAGTTTCGTAAGTAGACCACACCGCAGCGATAAGTACCGTTGTTGTAATGATTCCCATCTCAGATCCTGTATCATTTCCGTAACGCTGTCTCCCCTGTATCGTGACAATACGAAACGAGCTGCCCTTCTTTGAACTCTTTTGATGTCCTCCGTCAAACCCACCTGATAAGGATCCCACACTGGACAGCAATACTCCAGAAAAGGACGGAAAAGCGTAGTTTATGCAGCCTCTTTAGTTGTTCTGTTGCATCGTTTAAGGGTTCTGCCAATAAAACGCAGTCTTAGTTTCGCCTTTCCCACGACATTATCTACTTGTTCTTTCTAGTTTAAGTCTGAAGTAATAGTAATTCCTAGATATTTTGTGAAGTTTACGGCCTTAAAGTTTGACTGATTTATCTTGTAAACAAAGTTTAACGGCTTTCTTTTTGTACTCATGTGTACGACTTCACACTTCGCATTATTTAGAGTCAATTGCCAACGTCTACACCATAGTGATATCTTATTTAGATCGTTCTGATGTTGATTTTTATCTTCAGATGATTTTACTAGGCGGTAAATGACGGCGTCATCAGCAAACAACCTAAGAGGGCTACTTAATTTTTCTCCCAAATCTTTTATGTAAATAAGGAACAGCAGAGGACCAACAAAACTACCCTGTGGAACGCCCGATATCACATGTGTTTTAGTCGATGCCTTATCATCGATTACTACGAACTGTGTCCTCTCTGACAGGAAATCCCCTATCCAGTCGCATACTTGGGGCGATATACCACCAAAATGTAGTTTCATTAAAATCCGTTTGTGAGGTACGGTGTGAAAAGCCTTCTGGAAATTAAGAAATACGGAATCAATTTGAGAACCCTTGTCGATAGCACTCATCACTTCGTGTGTGTAAAGAGCTAGTTGTGTTTCGCATGAACGATATTTTCTAAATACGTGTTGGCCTTGGTTCAACAGATCGTTCTGTTCGAGATAATTCATAATATTTAAATACAGGGTATGTGCCAAAACCCTGCTGCAAATTGACGTCAATGAAATAGGCCTGTAGTTTAGTGGGTTACTCCTACTGCCTTTCTTGAATGTAGGAAGTTTAAGCAGTTTGTAAGCTTAGGGAAATATAACCAAAAAAAGGTTAAGCCCCATAGATTTACAAACTTTTGAATATTTTATTTGGTTTCATAAAACTCTACGTCTTGTCACGTAATACTGTACGCCTTGGAAAAATGAATGTCTCGGATGTGAGCAAACGGCATACGAAAAAAATGGTGTGACATAAGTAATCGAAAAATTGGTACTGGCAATGTAATCAATGGAAACTAGAACAGCAGGAGACAAGATTGTACCCAGACATGGACAGGACATAATAGCAAACCCACACCACCATTTCCTACATATTTTCCAGAAAAAAATATTTGGGAGGGTGAATATAAATCAGCATCAGCTACATAGTGGCCGTACGAATAAGAGAATATTCTCACAGCTAAAGAAGATTGCCTGAGAAAGTTCCCAATTTTGTATGAATAAAAAATTCGAATCATGTGATCCGAGCAGGAAAATCGCTTTCTGTACTTCCCCTCCTTCTTGAGTAAGTTTTCGGTGGGTATATTGTGTTGTCATATCCGGCACAGAACAACTGTTCAATCGTATATTTCTCGTAACTACCAAGCAGTCTATTCAGTATACAAATATGGAACAGACATCTACATTTTCAGGAAGAGTTTCACTGTGCTTAGATTTAAATTTCATGTACGGATGTAAATTATTAAGACTAATTATGAACACTTTTCGGAAATGATTTTTCTGACGATGTTACCGAATATTCGACGGCAAGAAACTTTTCTGTTATTGACGTCAGGTTCTACGTTTGTAACTAAACGGTTATTATTTTTTCTGACGCGTCTACTTACTTCTAACATTACAAAAAAAAAAAAAAAAAAAAAAAAAAAAAAAAAAAAAAGATTTATGTTTCCATAAAAGATATCTTAAATACACCAACCGTTTTTGGTACAATGAAGAAGACCAGTACTGCAATAATATTATTTTGTGTGATGCAGACTATGAATTCCTCAGATGGACTTGATCTGGAATTGGAGTAGAAAGTTGGCACCGCGTGGGCTGCAAGGAGATTTCCTAATTTGCATCTTTGCCCACAAAGTTGATTGGGGTGCTTTAGTTTGGAGCGTGTGGAGAATCTGAAACAGAGATTTCTACAATTCTGTGAAGGCTTTGGCTACAGATACCTGGACTTTAATTATTGGATGGAGAAGTGTAGGATGCACCGATAGGTCAGGGGTGCACTTAGCGAAGGAGGCCTCTATGAGAACCCTCATGTCTTCCCTGGGCCAGAATTTCCCATCCTTTTATATGTAAATTCCATCAATCATCCGATTAATTAGATGAGAAATAGATTCTTTTCATGATTATAAACGAGAATAACAATATGATACTGATAGTTATGTCATAGAACTGAAGGTATACATTTTAGAGCCCACGATATCTTAACATTTTATTCTTCGCTTGTTTCGTACTATCTCCCTTCAAACTAAGAAAAGCAAAGATCTGCAGTAAACGATATTTATTTCGCAATGTCAAAGGTTGAGAAGTGCTCATAGTTTCACTGAATGGCATCCCTGAAAGTGGGTTCCTATTAAAAATATTGTAGCGGGAATTTCCCGACACCCTGTGAGTATAATAGGTAATCACAGAATATTTCATTAATGTAATGCGACCATTGATGATTATCATGTAATTCAGCACCCATAATTACTCCAGCCATTTTAGTGAATGACTGCTTCTGGCGTTACTATCGATGTTCATAAAATTGCATACATATAATACGCATTAACTTCATATTTTCGGTCCAAGGTTAAGATTTTCTGTTTTCAACTGTAAATGTTACTTGTTGTTTTCCAGTGATGATAAATTTCGACTATCATGTTATTCGCATGAAGTAGCGTCAAAGAACAAACAGTAAGTGCTCACATATTTGACTTAGGGGAAAAAAAAAAAAAAAAAAAAAAAAAAAAAAAAAAAAAAAAAAAAAAGTGAAAACAGCACAAAATTAAAAGTCATTCTGATGAAAACTTACTTAACATATATAAGCACAAAACAGCAATATCTCACCATTAGCAAACAGTGAAACGGGTACGTGGAAAACCTTTGACATTACGCTCTGTCATTCTCACTAGCACGACTTTCAATTCTAGCCTAGCTGAGTCCATAATGAGAAGAGATAGGCCTCTCCTAACATTTTCGAATAGAAGAAAGTTATAATCAGTGATGGCATATTACAATATGAACGTATTAGATACGCAGTTAACAATGTGCTCAATACAACTACATTACTTCGAAGTGTTCTCCAGCGCTAGCTTCTAGTTATTTTGGCATACAGAGGGTAATTTCTCAGTCGAGATTTTCTAAAAAATATTTCAAAGAAAAGTAGTTGGTATTAATTTTAGTAGGTGAGGTTGATCAGCATTCAGGAAATGTCATACCACATATTTGCACAAACAGCTGATCACTTCCGTTTCTTATTTCACCACTTGTTTCGTTCTGGGGTAATTCTGTGATGGTAAGTGCTGTGCAGTCATGATTTCATCTCACATCGGCAACAAAAGTTTAAACAATATACGGCAAAAAAATATGTGCTTGACTGGCAAACGATAAGAAAGTACTAGCTAACGCCTGGTTAAGCCTCACTATGAAGGACATGTTCGTTATCCTTGTCTTGTTCGAACTTGTCTGCTACCTGATATGTACTCTTCGTCTACGAGGAGTTACATCCTCAATATCATCACCGTTTTAGTGCACCTAACGCTTTGAAATTTTGTTAGACCATACCGTCTTTAACACACAGAAAAAAGTAAGGCCTGAGTGTAGGTGTTAATTCATATTCAATCCAAGTCAAATAATTTTAATTCTTCTCCTCGTTGTCAGTTTGGATTAAGCCGACGGTACATGTAACCGGATATTGAATATAAACACAGTTCTCAATCAGGCAGAGAGAAAAAATTGTGCAGCCGTGTTATTTTCATTTATAATACAGAAAAACATTTTTCCCTAATCACGATATCAAATAAAAGAATCCAGCAGCAGAAACAGCATACAGAGCAAAGTGACAACGTCTAATGTTATTTCAAAACTTGGGAATTTGCAAGAAAGAAGAAAACAAAAATCGCTTGTGGATGGAGAAATATTAAGCTTCATGAGGATTTTAAAACAAAGGAAAAGAATGAATAATTTGAAGGAGATTATATTTTATTTTATTATCGGATAAAACGTAGCGATCTGGTAGCGACGCAACATAAATAAAGACCAGTGGAAATCAAAAATTCAGAATAGATTAATAACGAAATGAAGAAAACGAAGAACAGTTTGTACAGGAAAATTGCCGTCTTTTTCAACTGTGACCAATATTATAATTAAGACCGGACTTGGTTCACTTTACCAAACACGTAATATACTTTCTGACCGTAATATACTTTCATTATCAATTAATTTACTCATCTTAGGGAATGATCTTATTGCATAAATAGGATAGATGCTGTAATGCTGCTTTCGTATGAAATGGGTGTTGCGTATTAAACTTTAGGTTGGGGACCGCAAATGAAATTTAACCAGGTAGTCAAATATTTTAAATGAGATTACTAAGCAATTTTGACAAGGAATGGACAATTTAAACAAAATTATTGGATTCCGCCATTAAATGGTAGCGGTCGTAATTTCGGTGGCAAATACAACACCAGAAAGCAACATTACAGAAGAAGTCGGGGGAATCTAAATTTTACCTCATTGAGAGTTGGTACAAATATTTCGGTCATATTCTGTAGTGATTCTAGCTGTGATGACTGGAATATTACTTCGATAAATTGATGCTGGGATTGTGCGTTTCGGTTACTATTGTTCTATGACCGTGTGGAAAATTAATCATGATAGTCGCCAAAAATTGCAAAATTATCGGACTTCATAAACATTACGAAGATTTTTCTGCAGGCATTAAACTGTAACAAACCATTTGTAGACACGAAATAAATAAAAGTTACACAGAGAATGTTCTAGTACAATCGCTAAACAAATTGCAACAATACCCGAGCATCACTTTATGAAGTACTAGATCTGCTGAAAATAAATAACTTTAAAATAAGTGAGAATGGGGAAGGGATTGTAAGTAAGTAAGATATTTCAAATTAACTGTGGGGTTTTATTGAAATTAATAAAAAAGAAGCTCACACTTACATTAATTAGTCAAAGTCCTGGAATACGTCCTAACACCTCAAGGAGAAGTAAGCAAGTCACGAACAGTTCCGCTCTCTCCCTTCAGCTTGTTGCAAAAAAGTTGAACGTGACAAATGTCATATGTTTATCGATACGCTGTCAGAGAGAAAGCAGAAGTCAGCGACAAGCATCGCACAAGTTATAAAAAAAATCATTAATGTATTACTACATTTGCCCCCTCTGGCTTTGAGTGGGCAAATAAAAATTTCCTACTCAAAGTCAAAAAGAAAAAAAAAATCTATAATTTTCGTATTGTTATACCTTACACAAGAAGAAATTTATGTCATTACATTTTATCTTAATATTGTGTGAGCTTATATTTGATTTCTGTTTATAGCATATAGACAATTTTGAAAATAATGTTTTTTAACAACACAGTCTGAGGTATATACATTTTGAATTAGTCTCATTATTACATCACAAATTAATTTCTTTTTCTTTTTTACTTTGCATTGTTTTTTATTATAATTCAATCGACGCAAAGTGTCGGTGAGTGGGCGAGTAGCGCGGCGGTTCAGCGAGGTGGTAGGAGGCGGTTCCGCAGCGCGCCTCGATTGTTGATGCCTGGGCGGTGGCGCGACGCAAGGTTGGTTGTGGTGGGGAGATGACGCTGCTGGCCCCAGCGCCGGCGGTGTAGCCGGTGTGGCGTCAGGATTGCGCTCCCGCTCGCTTTGGCTAGGCAGGCCCATCTCGGTTTGGATTACATGAAATAAAGATCACATAAAAGGCATTACAATTTGACACTTAATCAGATGTTACAGTCCTTCCTTCTGAAAGAGAGACACAGTTAGTTATTATTTTTTTTTTTTTTACACTTTTGTTCTCGCGAGTGTCTCTGTCATTGTTTGTTTAGCAAGAATTTTACATTACTATTGGTTTGTAAGTGTGAGCTTATTTCTGTGAAATCAAATATCTGAGTAATCTGACATGAACATGTGTCGCGTCTTTTACATAAACTAATTTTGGCAATTTAAATTAACTATTTACAAAGCATATGTTGCGAAAGTTTTCTTACTATACACTACGTGCATTGAAAATGATTTAACTTTCATTACTTTCATTAGATGAAGCATTATTATTTGACTAGTAAAAAATTGCTTTCAAATCTAACCTTTTACTTTATACACATATTTAGATATTACATATACATATATACAGAGATCATTCAAGGACATTACTTTATTAGTTCAGGGAATGTGCATTTGCAAGTACTACAGCACAGTCTTTTGATGTGACAAGGCTGAAGAGTCAGTCTCTTTAACACCACTTTTAAACATTTTATTTTTTCGGTTCGTGGAGTCGTTGACTTTGTCAGTTTGAAATTTCCACGCGTCGGGTCGACCGCCGGCTGCGTGACACAACAGTAAGTTTTCAATAATGGGCATTTAGTAAACGCGCGCCAGTCTCGCCAGTGCTTGTGTGTCCGTGGCGGTGACAACACGTGAATTTGCATAAGTTTTACATTACACTTGGATTTTTTTTTTCGTTCAGTCGTGTGTGATTGCTGCACTTCATCCTTTGGACAGGGCTACTACTAAAATCGACGCAGCGCGGTGAGTACACTTCACGTATACCACAGTGATTAAGTCTATCCGTATGCCGCGCGACCTTCATTGCACCGTCCGGCTATCTCAGCAGTTACGATTATAGTCTATTCGCTGAAACAACACTGGTGCATTTGTGCTTTATACGACTTGTAAGTTCGTAGCGTACCTTGGTTGGGCACTGCACTGCACAAGTTCAAAGTTAGCAGTTCATAACCGTGTGTAGCACTTATGGTTTGCGATAGTAACATGCGTCGCACTCTTTAAAGTGTCCAGCACGGAGAAGTTTACAGCGACGAACACTTTATAACGTATCTATATGCTGACCGTTCAAAATTTCTGTTAGTTTGCCTGCTACGTATCGTAGTCCACGCTTATACTAGTCACTGATATTTCACTTCACTCAAACATGTGGCTTGCGAATATACATAGTTTATTTAATCACAAAATCACTACTTGTTAGGAAAGTCGCAGGTTTACGTCTTTTCAATAGTTATCAGTCACTGT
Organism: Locusta migratoria; assembly: GCA_026315105.1. Classification (NCBI taxonomy): domain Eukaryota; kingdom Metazoa; phylum Arthropoda; class Insecta; order Orthoptera; family Acrididae; genus Locusta; species Locusta migratoria. The sequence continues at coordinate 166,752,370 of CM048747.1, read as the reverse complement.
TTTTGTTCTCTCTATAGTTTACTGTCTTATTAGTTTCACACACAAACTTCAGTCTTTTTTACAATTCGTAATGATTTTACTATACATAAACTATGTACAAGGCTATATACAAAATCAGATCATTGAGAATGGCTATTTCATTTGTAAAACTTTATGTAACAGTTTCTTTCGAGTGACATTCAGATCACATTATTCTTTTGCTTTAAACGATTATTTGTCAACATTGGGTGTTACATATTTATTTTTAAGGCGTGGCCTATGTTCATGTCAGTTATTGGGTGGAAAGTTATTTATTCTCAGCAATATTATATCTTTTAAATAAGTTACTGTATTTGACATGAGTAAGTAAACATTCAATGACTTTTAGAAGCGTCTTGGGTAGTTTTTCGATACAATACTAAATTTCGGTTTACAGCTTTTACTACGCCTCGTCAAAATTAACATGTCATGTTATACCGTTCATAAAATTGGACTAAACGACTTGAGTGATAAAATCATGAATACCAATCCGAGACAAATAAAATGACAATAAATACAGTTTTTGCAGACACAGGCAAGGTCAGACCCGCTAATCAACCTGGTGCAAAACAGCCTGTTAGGTTTTTTTTTTTTTTTTTTTTTTTTTTTTTTTTTTTTTTTTTTTTTTTTTTTTAATACAGTTTGAGAGAAAGAGAAAATAGTCAGAGAATAGTCGCAAGAAAAAATAGTGCATTATACAAATTCAGCATATTGACGCATTACTACAAAAATTACTGCACACTTCTACTACTACAAAATATTGCATTTAATAAAATTAACAGCTGTTCTATTCTAGATTAGCATTCTTTGCCCCTCTCTCTCCTTCATCGTCTCTCGTTTACGTGTGTTCTGTCCGCATTTGACTATGAAAATATGTGCGTGGTTCAGTCGCAAATATTGGTGTCTGACTAAATGTTCCTGTGCCTACTAATTTAGGGGGTGGTATGTTAATTTATCTAGCTCCTTATACTTATCAGGTGTGAAATGTTCTTTACAGTGTCATATCTAGTCTAATATAAATTGTGATAAATGTTCGTATGAATCCTCTGCAGCGACTCGTAAATCTTCGTAGCGTCGGCGGCGACACAATTCTCTGCTCATTCACAGCTGAAAATGAATTCTTATTCTACAGCTTATGCTACAGACTATTTAAACTAGACGTTGATGTTTTTAGATTGCTGCATAATTACGTTGTATGAGCTGCAGCGCTACGAGATTTGTTTACATTCAGTGTAATGTTTTGGTGACTAAATCTAAAAGTGGCACATGGGCGGAAAGATATTCCACACCAACTGGTGTGCGTGTTTACTGGCAATAATTTAAAATATTACGTTAACCTTTAAGCGGTTGTCAGTACCCTACAGTATAGATAGAATAATTCAACAAGCTTCTTTGTTTTGTATAAATTACATTCGTCTTAACAATTTAAGGAATCGTTAGATTTGTGATGTCGGTCAGCTGATCAGTTAACTGTAATGTTTTTATTTTTGTTATTGCTCACGGGTCGTAATGTCAGCATTCGTACGTGTGTGTGTATGTGTGTGGGTACGTGTGTGTGTTTGTGTATGTGTGTGTGTGGGTGGGTGTGTGTACTAAGAGCCACACACAACTAAAATATAACTATTTCCTCATCACCTCATTGTCTTATAATAATATATATATATATTTTTTTTTCTCAACTCTCATCGTAGAAGGAAGTGTGCTAGTGCGCTCCACCCCGCAATAATATCATTATAATATCTTTTCTTCATTCATCTCCTTGACATATAAAAAAAATTGTAAATATTCTTATACCCTATAATACTAAATACTATACTAATTAATGCTCTTTTTGTAAATGTGTGTGTCATCATAAGTGTTTAGGTGAGATTCTCTTATATAATTCTTAAATTTTACGCGTGACAACAGCTTCTGTGAGCCAACATCAATTGCATCGCACTTACCTTTGTAGAAAATGATTTTTGCTCAATGTCTTAGTATTTTTAGTGAAAGTAGGACTAGATGCTAGCTGATCAGCTTGGATTTATGCATAAAATTTCTTTAAATGTTTGTGTGGGTATAAACCTAGTAGTTTTTGATCGGAGTGTGTGCTTGGTAGGTTTGGGTTTTTGGGTTGCTTTGTTGGTTCATGAAATAGCTCTTTCCTAATGTATGTACCATCATTGTACCTTAGTATTTTGACAGAAAGAATTGTGTCCAAGCTGTCGCTGTCGCTCAATGTTGGTGGGCTTAACACGAGCCTCTCTGGTTTGACGTCTGCATACTGCTAGCCTGTCGTTGTGGTTGGTTTATTGTCTCAGTCACGTCAGTTATTGTCACTGCCGACTGGCTTGTCGTCAAGTTTGTCTGGTCCGAACAGTCAGTGGTCATAGTTGCAATCGGTACGGTGTTTGTAGTTTGCTGCGGTGGTTGAGGCGGACGAAAATTTTGAAATTGCTGATTACTGCTGGGATTATTTAGGAAGAAACTTCTATTCTGATTTAAATTTCTATACTGATTATAGTTATGCCACTGAGGTTGCTGGTTGACATTAAAATTGCTCGGATAGGCAACAGCAGTATTACGGTAGCTAATGTTGTTGTTGTTGTTGAAATTGCCAGGATTAAACCGATTACCACGGTGGCGTCGGTAATATTGCCCGCCGTTGGGAACATTACGTACGACGTTACTGCCGTTCGCATGTGTTGTCATTAGCTGGGGACGTGACTGTCCGTTGTTTTTAATAAATGGCTGTTGCAGTAATATCGGCTGGGATTGTGACATGTTTTGGTTTCCTGCTTGCGGCTGTTGGCTGACGGGAATCAGATGATTGTTGTATTGATTGAGAAAACGGTTCCCGTTATTGTAATGACGTGCTCGATCATCTTCAAAAATCAAATCAAGCGTGTCTAACATTGAGAGGAAGCTTTGCAGATCGTACGTTTGCACATTAGCCAGCTGTAGCCTCAGTCTTGTGGGCAATTTGTTAATAAGTACACGAAGTACTTCCCGGTGCGGAAGAGGGTCGTCAAAGAATTTTGCTTTATTGAGATACTTCTCGAAGTATCTCCGCAGGCTTCCGTTTCTTCCATCGAAAGGCTGCGGATTGTACACTTCATTGCTAAATCGTTCTTGTACTACGGGCGACCAAAAAGTGGACAAAAATGCCCGTTCAAATTCACCATAGGTGTCATATAATTGCAAGGCTTCGTTTGCCCATATTCCGGCTTCGCCTTGTATATAACCCACAACAAATTTGATTTTTCTTTTCTCCGACCAGGTCTCGGGTAGTAATCCTCTAAAAGATTGAAGAAAGATCACGGGATGTACTGTGCCTTTCTCATTAATAAATATTTGAAATTGATGATGTTTAATCATACTTTCATCTAGTTCTTCTGTGTTACATGAACATTTGGATTGTACTTTAGGATTCATTTCTCTACCAAGTCTGTCAAGGTCACAGGAAGTCGTCAGTCGATAGTCAGTGTGTGTTCGATCAGATATTAATTTATTAATTCAGCTCTGATTGTCAGGAAAACGAGGGGTATTCATTGCATTATGTTCTGGGTTCAGATTCTGCGGTACATTTATTACAGGCGTGAAACCCTGAGAAGACTTTGTGAAGATAACATGGATTTTACCACCGTCAAATCTTCCTGTAAAGATTTGACGGTGATTCCATGATCTTCCAGTGACATTCTTTATCACAGAGGCCAATTCTGACTGTATTTTGTCATTTAATTGAGCCTCCGTATTATGCAAAAATTGCTGCACTCTTTCTTGGTTATCTTTCACAATATTCTCGGCTTGACTGGTAATTCTTTCAACAGTGGTTTCTAAATATTCCTGTTTGATTTTTAATTCCGAGAGATTTTGCGCAATATTATCAATGGCAGAAGGCAATGTTTTTACTGTTTCCTGACAATCAGTAACATTGTCGACAACAGAAGAAATTTTTGCGTCTACCGTATCCATAATTTCGTCGACAACTTTCTTTTGTACAGTGGAAAATTTACTATTTATGATTTCTTCGACTTTGAGCATCTGTGCACTTAGTTGTTCACTTACCTCATTGGAAATTCGTGTATACAAATGCTTTTGAGCAGATTCAAGTTTTTCAATTTGAAAATAAATAACTTTAAAATTAGTGAGAATGGGGAAGGGATTGTAAGTAAGTAAGATATTTCAAATTAACTGTGGGGTTTTATTGAAATTAATAAAAAAGAAGCTCACACTTACATTAATTAGTCAAAGTCCTGGAATACGTCCTAACACCTCAAGGAGAAGAAAGCAAGTTACGAACAGTTCCGCTCTCTCCCTTCAGCTTGTTGCAAAAAAGTTGAACGTGACAAATGTCATATGTTTATCGATACGCTGTCAGAGAGAGAGCAGAAGTCAGCGACAAGCATCGCACAAGTTATTAAAAAAATCATTAATGTATTACTACAATGCCAAGATCGCAATTGTTCTTTTATTTATTCAAGACGACCGGTTTCGATACTCTGTGGTGTCATCATCCGGTCTCATTGACATTAACTTTCTTATTATAGTGCTCCACATAAAATCTGTTTGTACTGGATTATAGTTATATAGAAAAACATGTGGTGGTGATTGGTCATATATAAAATGGGTGGCTGGTCAAAATTAGAATATTAAAATATACATAAAATAACAACCACCATAGTCCACATGTCTGGTTGGTTTTATGGAGGTGCTGAACATTTGGCGCTCGGAATCAGTCACGTGACATCCCTTGCCTGATACCTTGCCCAAAACACTCTTTAGCATACGCCATCTTGTTTTCTGTATTTGATGATTTTTTTATTATAACTCACCCGTTGTCATTTCAAAGCAATGGCGCACTGAAAATTATGAAGAACACCTAGTTCTTAGGACACTGAAATACAATCTAATGTCTAAAAATGCCATGTTAGCAGATAACACCTGCCATCGATGGTACACGAAATACGGATTACTCTCGCAGCTGTTCGGCGTAGCGAAATGTTCGGTGAATTAGTTTGTGATGCACGAACATCTTAGACGGTGATTCGAAACTTGCCGGACGCGGTGGTTTAGTGCACTAGGTCAGAGGTTTGCCGGCGTGGTACCTAAGCGTTCTCGAAGTCTTCGACGTCCTCTCTAATGATAAAACTGAGTCAACGAGGAAACGATCAAAATTAAACAAAATAACCTCCACAACGGATCGATCAAAGCAAAGAAACAATAAAAAGAAAGAAGCCTCAACACCATCTGTAACAAAAAACTGAGCAAAATTCTCACAAACAACCCTGAACGAACCGAACAAACGACCGCAAAGCATCGACCTAACTTTAAAAAATAAATAAATTAATTAAAATAAAAAATAAAATAAAAAAATTCGTTAAGGAACAACAGTTGCAACAGAAATCTAGAACCCCATTTATGCACGTTGTTTAGATATTCATTATCATAGTATTCTCCTCGTTGTTGTGCAAATGCTTCAGAAGTCCAGTGTTCAATTCGTTGTTACGTATTTCACGCCATGTTCACGAAATACGACAAACGTATATTTTATAGGGAGCACTCTTACATCTGCACAACTCTAAATATAAGGTAGCTCTATTTAATTAATTAAGAGTGCCGGAAATCCTTTTAGGAGGCAAGGCGGAAACAATGGTAGTGCCGGGTATCCAACTATCGACCACATGCATCATAACGTAACGCACTACCTACTACACCACACCGAACCACTACGACTTTGTATCTTAATTCCCGTACTGTTAATGACAGTTGTTAACAGCTGAAATGACATTTTTAAAATGAAATAAATTGCAATTTGCGATGTTATGGCATAACTGTATTAGGTTTAGATGGAATACCAAACTGTGGCGAATGAAAATTTGTGCTCGTCCGGGATTCGAACCATATATCTCCTACTTAGGAGGCAGACGCGTTGACCACTCGGCCACCGAGGACACAGTGACCAGCCTCACTGCAGAGGACTTTTCCCTGAACGTCTCCCGCCACACACAAATCTCCATTCGCCATGCTGTCTCTTTCCTGTATCACAGCCTATTTATTCTATAATGCTCGCAGCCACAATACTGTATTCCCGCATCAGGGAGAACAGACCCTGAGGTATCGAGACACAATTAATTATCGTCAGGAGCCCAGCCTCGGCTTGTATACAATTATATATATTTTTGACGAATTACCGCGTTCAAATGAATGAAATAAATCGCAATTTGCGATGTTATGGCACAACTGTATTAGGTTTAGATGGAATACCAAACTGTGGCGAATGAAAATTTGTGCCCGGCTGTAAATAGGCTGTGGTATAGGAAAGAGACAGCATGGCGAATGGAGATTTGTGTGTGGCGGGAGACGTGCAGGGAAGAGTCCTCTGAAGTCGGAGTGGTCACTGCTCAAAGATAAATTCCTAACTCTTTTACGCTAATAATGTGACAATATCCGGACAGTAGCTACTTTATTCGCAAATGTAAGTTATTTAGGCTGTAACTTCATGTAACCTACACAAAAAACTGCAACTTGTAACAACGATTTTTCATAAATTATAAGAGAAGCCCACGGAAAAAGCAAAAAATTTGCTGCAACCTGTGTGGATGGAAACTACATAGAATTGTGTCTTGAATAAGGCGGAATTCATCTCTCGTTTAAGTATGCACTAACAAGTAGCACAATATAGAAAAGCAATTCTTCTTTATACTATACAATGAAATCACTGCCGCCTACAACATTTTATCAAAGCTTAAATCCCACAGATTGTATTATAAAATTCATTTAAAATGTAGATTCGTATTGCGGCATACAATTTTTAGCTTAAGGCTTAATTTAGCGGAGGATAAAACATATTATTGCAGTCACGTTCTTGGGACTGCGATCACCTGAACTCTCCGCTATATCCATTCTTCCATGCCATATTCGTCCGTATGGCCAGACAATACTTTGGCAATTGAACAGATCCTCATGCGGTTGTTTCTACAGCGATCAAACATTAACGCGTTTTTCTTTACATTTCTATGGCAACGCCTAATAGCTGCCGCTGTCAGAGGCAGCTGTGGCTTTCAATTATTGTTGTGCAGCCGTTTGATCATCGCTATTGGTTGGGGACAGAAAGATACACAGGAACAAATATGATAATTAGACCCAGGATTTGTGGGTCGTAAGAAGAGCATTTTATGTGCCTAAATTAGGCTCTTCCATTACCCTTTTAGGCGAAATAAAATCTAAATAATTATACATCAGAAGACAATTGTACCTAATGTGAAATACGTAGCGTTTTTTTACTCAAATGAAACCGTGCACAGTTGAACAACATAGCAAACATCACCAAACAAAATGAAACTTTCACTCTGCGTTGGAGTGTGATCTGATATGTAACTTCCTGCTAGATTAAAATTGTGCGCCAGAACCGGGACTCGAACCTGGGACCTTTGCCTTTCACAGGAAAACGGTCTACCGACTTTCTTTTTTTTCCTGCTTCTGTATATTATCCGTTGCCATGTTTTTTGTTCCGGTATTGTACACCGTTTTCTTCTGAACTCCATTAAAATTGTTGTAAAATGAATATAAAATGTTGTAAAATAAAACTCTCTACTATCTTATCACGAGCCAAATAAAGATTTCTTCCAGGCACTGATATTGACTTTAAGTAACTAAATAGGTCTTCTTCGAAAGGGACGTAATACCTGTACATATACATACATTATGCAATTGTAACATCATAGTTGAATGCGATATTAACATAAATGCCTTCGTCGGCAAACAGTATGCTCCTTAATTTTTTCTGTTTTGTTCTTGTTACTGTAAAAAGGCAAAATGTGGAACGTTACCAAAATAAAAAAAAATATCTTCCATGTATATTCCTTATTGTTTAAACTTTCTCCGATTGAGTGTTCTGTATGTATTACATTATAGTTTTAATCAGGAAGTTGGCATAACGCTCCTTGTATTTCTTCTTTCTTCGTATCTGGTCGTGTTGCATTATCAGGTAGTGTATGAAGTCCTTCTTTCTCTTTGGGTCTGTTCTAAAAATATAGTACACGGTATGACCCATTATCCAGTTTACCGCATTTCGTTTTGTCATTGGATATGGAATTGTGTCGGGGTTGAGGCCATCGGCTGGTGTTATTGTATTTGGCGAAGTTCTTCTGACCTGCGCAAACTTTTGCTTTGTGTACTCCCATATTTCTTTATTGACACTGCAGACGAATCGGTGTTCGTCGCTATCGACAAAATTACACGTGGGGCACATGGGAGAGTCTTTTATGTAAATTTTATGCAGTCTGGACAACGTCGGAGTTTTTCTATTAACCGTCATAAACCACGTTGCCTTTACTTGTGAAGATAAGTCAGAATTGTGGATATTTTCCCACGTCGCTTTCCAGTCGTTATTCGGAAATTTCCATTCTATCACATTTGTTTAACAATAGTGCCTGGTATATTTCCTTAACTGTTGTCATTTTTCTTTCAGGAATTCTCGTTCGTATGTGACTGTAGTGGATAAAAAAATACCTCATGTGCTGCAAAGCATGTGATAAATGACTGACATTGATTTAGGTCTAGTGGGACAATTTCTTCCAACAGGTGACTAGTCAAAGTGTTGGTTGACATTCTCCGTTGTTTATACGTTTGCCACAAATAGAGTGCTTGCACCTTCTTGTGTATATCAACGAGATTCAAGCCACCTAGTAACAAAGGGAGAGTCAGGGTGTCGTACTTGATTTGAAGATATGTGCTCGACATACGAAGTGTCCAAGAGCTGCCAGCATTCTTTGCGCTATGTCGTGAGGTATCGGCAGGACTTGAGCCACGTAGTTCACCTTGGCCGTGATGTATTTATTCGCCAACGCAACTTTTTGCAGCTCATCTAATTTCCTGACACTGTGCAGTTGTACACACGCCCGTATCTTAGTTAATAGCTGTTTGTAATTCGCGGCAACGGTTTGTCGAATTGTTTTACGAAAATCGACACAGAGACATTGCAGCTTGGACACCTCTGTCAACTTACGATGATTGGGCAAGCCTATTTCTTTGCCTATGTTCATGATGCCCGATTTTTGCCAATTTAATAGTGCACGGGATGCCTTTTCGTATATCCGTATTATCTGAAGTGCGGTGTCTACCTCATTTGCGTCGTTGACCAGGAATCCAACGTCGTCGGCATAAGCTCGACACGCTAACTTCTGACCGTGCATCTGTATTCCTTTTAATCGCGCCGTCAGTGTGGATAGCAGTGGTTCTATGGTGGTTGCAAAAAGTGTCGCCGACATGGGGCATCCTTGTCTTACGGAGCTTTTTACCGGGATTATGTCACCTGGTCGTCCATTGACAATCACCCGTGATATGCTATTTTGTAATAGATTCTTTATTACACTGATGAAATTCAGGGAAAACCTAGCGACCGCATGACGTTGAACAAATATCGGTGGTTCACTCTATCGAAAGCTTTATCAGAATCCAATCTTACTATTGCACATTTAATTTTGCATGCGTCTGCCACCGATATTAGATCGCGGTAGTCAACTAATGTTTGATAGATGGATCTATCTCTACCAACACTGGTTTGATAAGGTCCAGTAACTGTATTCATTACATTTTTCATCCTTTTTGCAAGAATACGTGCAAAAAGTTTATAATCGCTATTCAACAGAATAATCGGTCTCAGATTCGAGATAACATTACTGTTAGCGCGCTTTGGGACTAAGACGACAAGTCCTTCATTGAACTCTTGAGGAACCTGTAGATCGGGTTTCATTAATTCTGTACATATCTCTAACAGTTGCGTCTTCATTTGCGACCAAAAGGCTTGTAAAACTTCACCGGGAGTCCGTCACTTCCAGGAGATTTATTCTTGGGAAGGTGGAACACCACATCTTCCAACTCGTCTTCTGTTATTTGTGTTATAAGTTCATCATATTCAGAATGGATAGGTCTGTTCGTTAAATTGTTATTCAGTTCTTGCAAGGCGTTGTCATCAATCTTTTCTCAAACATGAACTCCGTATAGACAGTCTGAATCTCATTTCTAATATCCTTCTGTTGAGTTAAGATTGTGCCTTCTCTAGTTTTTAGTTCTGTGAGTATCTTTTGTCGTCCCGGGTTACTCTCACGTTGTCATATATTGATTTTACTGTTGGAATTGTTGAGAGGCTGTGTGAGCCACAGAGACGCACTCCAGGCTGAGAAATAGAGACCATTTTAGATAACAAGCTAAAACAGACACGTATATCTTAAGAGATGTAGGCACTAAAGAAATCTCCTAGCGAACTGCTAATGCCCTCGGCCACCGTCCCAGGGTGGAGGTTACCTTTCGGAGAAGATGGGCGTAACTTCATATTGCATCTAGACGCTGTTGTAAAACGTTACATTAGTACTTGGTGGCCAACAGGCACGTTTTAATGTACGTAGCAAAGTTGATACCAGTCACTTGGGAACAGCAACGTCAGTGGTTCCACGAGGCTAGAGTGAGAGGGTAAAGAAGAAAAACTGCAAGTTAGCAGCTCCTCTGAGGCGTGGCCTAAGGCGGAGCATAAGGTGTGGCCAACTGACGTAAAACATTGTTGTTGTTGTCCATATTGGGTAGCGTCGTGACGTTTTACTTTCAGCTGAACAATGTTGCTACCAAGTATGGATTTTGTTAGTGCACAAACAAGCCACCTCCCCACCCGGAAGAAAGGACAGGGCTGAAACGTGGTTCGCTAGAGGACTCAGAGAGAGGGCAAACCACAATTTAGATTGGTTGAACCAAGCAGCGGCCAATAGGATATTGTTAACTGTCGGAAAGTGGGGAAAAGAGGTGCGCCCACACCGGTATCTAGGAGTTCCATAAAGTTTCCTAAACAAGTATCCTCTCGAGTCCCGAAATCCGCATCTCTAGTAGATGCCTGTACTGTCTCTCTGCAATCACTTCTCTCCGCTCGGGATATGCAGACTGACCTTGCTATTGTTGCTGCGATCCCTCGATTGTTGACAAGCATTTCTATGTTTTGCGCCACAATTCCCTCTCTTAATAAGATAGCAGTCAACAAATCCGCACCACGACCTGGGTTTGCTAAGACGTATCCGAATAGTTCTTCTAACGTAATGTCTGCAACCTCCTGTAGCAAAAGAATATCAATGTCAGCAGAATATAGGAAATCTTGAATATGACGGATTCTAATGGAGCTGCGACTCTTATTGATGTTTAACGTTGCAATCTTATAGGCTTGACGATCACACATGTGGGTTATGAGATGATAATTGCCTACAGTTAATAGAAATCAGAGTCTTCTTCTTTCTCCGCTTCCGATATTTCCATTGCTTCCGTGCTATTTTTATTCTTCACCGCAGCAGGCAGAACATGTCCTGCGTTTCCAGAATCCTCGGAAACGTCCTCCATGTCTACCTCCCCTGTCCAGTCGACGCCAGTGATAAATTTGGAAGGCAAAGTATTTTGTTGTTCCTGGTTCTGCGTTGGGTATGTATGTTCCGAAGTAAGGTTGTCGGATGTCATATCTACGGTTTCCTTACTGGGCTTGGTTGACTGTTTAGCTGAACCATCTGGCGACTTTGCACATATTTTTTCCTTCACTTCTTTTCCCTTCGCTCGTAAAGGAGCAGCCTTCTCCTCTGCCCCTTCGTGAGTCAGTCGTCGTTTCTTGTGGGTTCGTGGCGACTTTGCCGAAGAGTTACTCTGCCCTTCCGCGACGGTCTCAGGCTCACTTACTGGTGTCAGGTTGTCAGCTGTTTCCTGCTTCCCCGTATCCCCTTTACATACCGGAAACTCTTCCGCTAATTGTGGAGGAGACTGTTCAATAGCTTCTTTCTGCGGTGCCTGTTCTGACGTGCTCTCCAGGATGTCCATTTGAGTTACAATGTCTTGCACGACGTCAGCAGGTGGGATATTGTGTAAAGGAACCTCACTGATTAATGGCTCTGTCAGCTGACCAGGTGCGACGGCTACATACGTAGCTGGCAAGATAGTCATATTCGGGGGCTGAAGTGTTTCACTGGTTGGGAGTTGGGCAATTCGTCGTTTGATACAGTCATCGCGAACGTGCCCTGGTAAATTACAACTGGCACAGGTTTTCGGTTGACCGTCACACATCACAATGCCTCTAAAACCGCAAACATTTATATATGACGGTATATGTAGGCACAGTTCAACCTTCAGTTGCCTAACACCATTCAACACAGGCAATTTATGTGCGCGGTACCATCTCTCGGCAAAATTGCTGAGTACTCTACCATATGGAGCAATTACCGAGTTTATTGCTTCAGCTGGAACCTCGAATGGCAACTCAAAAATCCGAACAATTCTAACTCCGAAACCAACATGTTCAATAGTGACATTACCTATATTGCCGTCTCTATGATTAAAATTTCAATGAACCACCTGTGTCCTGCACTAATTTTTCACATAATTCGGCAGATGCCAGTTTCATATACACGACACTATTTATAATCGACATATGGTATCCAATTATGTCTTCGAGTCGGATGTTAGCAGCTTCTATGAGCCAATCTTCAAATTCAAAGGACGTTGGTCGGGCAAATTTTCGTTCGAATGTAAATTTCAACATGTCTCGTCTACTAATGTTATGCATTACTGCGTTTTCATCTTCACAAATACACACTACAGTAAACGCTGGCGTAAGCGAACATACTTACCCCACGCGGAAGTAAACAAACCGCTGTCGCAGCGACCTCGCGACCGCGCGACCTCCTTACACCGCCGCTGCCGCAAGCAGACTGCCGACTGAGCTATCCCGACTCGACTCACAATGCCCCCTCACAACTTTACTTCCGCCATTATCTCGCCTCCTCCTTTCGGGAGTGCTTGCTCCATATTCCCAGGTTCGAGTCCCAGTTCCGGCACACAATTTTAATCTGCCAGAAAGTTTCATCAGCGCACACTCCGCTGCAGAGTGAAAGTTTCATTCTGGAAACATGCCTTAGGCTGTGGCTAAGCCATGTCTCCACCATATCCTTTCTTCCAGGAGTGCTAGTCTTCCAGGGTTCGCAGGAGAGCTTCTGTGAAGACTGGAAAGTAGGCGGCGCGGTACTGGCGGAAGTAACGTTGTGAGGAGGCATCGTGAGTCGTGTCGGGATAGCTCAGTCGTTAGAGCGCTTACCCGCGAAAGGCAAAGGTTCCAGGTTCCAGTCCCGGTTCGTGCACACAATTTTAATCTGCCAGGAAGTTTCATCAGAAAACAATGTCCAAATTGACACTAAACCTTAATAGGTTTCCGAAGACAAAAATATAATGCAGATCACGAGCCATATGTTGTAACACATGTAATATATAATTTAACGCCGGCCGCGGTGGCCGAGGGGACTGAAGCGCTCCAGCCACGGTCTGCACGGCCACTACGGTCGGGGGTTCGAATCCCCCCTCGGGCATGGATATTTGTGCCGTCCTTAGTATTAGTTAGTTGATAAGTAGTTTGTAAGTTTAGGGACTGATGACCCCGTAGGTAAGTCCCATAAGCTATACAAACATATAATTTAACAAACATTGAAGAAACCATGGTTTCGAACATTCAGATCATAGTTGGCTTCAAAGTGAATGAATTAAATCTTTTGTAGGCGTTTTTTCTTTATATTCTATTACGTCTAAATGGGGTAGTGAGAGAGCCTAATTTAGGCACCTAAATGCTCTTCTTGGAACTCAAAAATCTTGGGTCTAATTATCATACTTGTCCCTGCGTGTCTTTCTGTCCCCGACCGATAGGTGCAAATGCAGGCAGCTTTCAAAAGCGACGATAAAAAACAGAGAAAAGATAGAAAGAAAAAGAAAAGCCATTGCACTCGTCGGTTTGTATTACTTTATATGTCGAGAAAGAACGTTTCCACATCGTCAGATGTGATAGCGGCGTATTTCACTTTAGACACATATTGAATAGGAATGCAGCATTCAGTGTGTTGTTTCTCTGTGTAGCAGTGTTGGAAGGAGGTTTACCGTGACTAACTAGAATGTGGACATGGGTCTGTAACTAGAAGAATTGATTAGTCCACATGAACTTTATTGATAACATTAAATAAAAACTTAAGTTTGTTGTGCTTGTATTGGAACAAATTCTTTGTAATACACAGTTCTGCTAGGCAACAGAAAACTATTCCCGCTTGTGCTAACAAGGACGCATCATCAACTCGACCTCATATTTTCTTGAGAAAGAAATACATGCACTAGATATCAACCCCAGAAATCGATATCAAGTGAAAATTTGGGTCATTATTCAGATACTACGGAGTTACGTCTTCCTCAAAGTACAGCTATTAAACATTCGCGCGCTCGGGTTGTTCCTCAATCGGCCAGCTTCACTGCGGCCACTCGGCCACTTAATGCCCGAGCGTCTAGTACTGTCACCATAGTCTAGTAAGAGGTTTTAGTTCGCGATCTAAAGTAAACCCGTAGGCTGTCGCGCGACATCTTCAGTAGCGCTATGGAATGATTAATCTGCAACGATCAAATATCAAAGAATTAGAGCTCTTTAAACTCGTCATCGGTATGCATAATTATTTGCAGTTATTAGACGTACTGTACACGGTAAAAGAAAAAAGTGGTGCTTTCGATATGCTTTTCCTTATATCATTCAACTGCGTTGCACGTATCATAGACAATTGCACTGATGAAGATGTGTTGGATATAGAACAAAATAATAGGTTGACTTTCGGTGCATATTTACCAGAGGAAGACGTCGACGATAACGTCACTGCTATTTCACCACCGTCACATTCGTAGAACACGTTCAGTGCTTCAACAATGCTTGGGCGTGGACTTGAGGTCGTCAGTGATGGTGGAAGCAGCTTTAATAATTTTAAATCATCGAATACTACTTTGTCCGTCTCCATATCAGAAGAATATATACAACGAGCTGTTCGTTTTTTATACAGCGCGTCACAACTGCAGTGGAAACGAATGAGACGGTTTTTCAACAAGCAGTGTAACTTAATTTTATTTTCAACACCTTTTATGCACATCATTTTGTTATACGTCAAGCTGACACTATTGAAGTGGAGTAACCGTAAATCTGAATAATGGCCCAAATTTTCACGTAATATCGATATCTGTAGTTAATGTCTAGCTTATGTATTTTTTCTCAAGAAAATATGAGGTCGAGCTAATGATGATCCCTTGTAATATAAACTGCTGACTGACGCAGATGGCGCTCTTCTGTTGACTCCTGGATAGAAACTGACGGACTATGTGGAACTGTCCCGTAGCGTCTGTGTGGTGCGCCGGCATATGTGGGCGGGTCCCCTTCTACCCAATGGCCGACGCGAGAGGTAAGCAAAGAGGTACCGAGACTGCGGACGCCCCCGGAGGCCGAAGTACTATGGAGCGACACCGCAGGCCAGTGTTTCTAAAACCCTGGTACACTCTTTCCGTAAACTTTTTCCACTTCATATGGAGCTCCATTAGCCGAGGTGTAGCCGATCAGTCTAGGGCGCCTCCCTGCAGATCACGCGTTTGCTCGCCGTCGGAGGTTCGAGTCCTCCTGGAGCATGGGTGTGTGTGTTTGTCCTTAGGTTAGTTTACCTTAGTTTAAGTAGTTTGTAAGCTACGGACTGATGACCACGAAGTTTGGTCCGATAGATTTACAAATATTTTTTGAGCTCCATTAATTTCCTTCTTCACTTTCTTCTGCAAAACAAAGGTCTTGTAGGTAGTTTTAGCTGAACATTCTGATTCGAAAAATAACTTTCGCCATAAATATGCCATTGGCTCTAATGTACGCCAAATCACATTGAAATGAAGTATCTTTGAGTAATCGTGTTGCGTAAGCTACAGAAATAGCACCCTCTCGTAGATTTTCATCTTTCTTCTGGTTTGCTGGGTGATGCTTATTGTATGTAGTAAGCTGCTGCTGCTAGCTAGCCGAGTACCCCAGAGGGTAACATTTGTTTCGGGTGGAAAGTGAACATCAGAAAATGGTTTATACAGTACCTGTGACCTTCACGGCGATTTACCCAAAACTTTCTTTACCGTGGAGACTAATAAATAAGGAATTCTGGCCTTACATGTTCTATTATAGGGTAGATGTCATGCACTACACAGGTTTTATGCAACATGAGGCGGTAAAACACTTGGAGTAAATGAAATGCTGCAGCCTCATGGACAGCGGCATCTCTCAAAGCCTGAAGCATCAGCTTTCATTGCTGAGTACCGGAATGCCCATTCCATATTCCAAGTTATCCCCTAACGGCTTCAGATACCCATGCATGTTGATGCTGTGGCGTGACCAGAACATGGGCTAGAGGTGTGTGTGCCCCTAGTCCCAGTGCTAGTAACCGGTTGGCAACAGTTCGTGTTGACACTTCTGGGTACAAATCCTCTTATCTGTTCTGTGGCAGCTGTATTTTCATCTACGCCATTTGAACACAGCCCCTTCAACCAACAGTTTTGACAAAATGTACGACTGTTTGTTGTATAGTCTTTGGGAGTTATTTTAAACAAACAACCGCGGTGGCCGAGTGGTGTGCGGCACGCCAGTTACGTTCTGCACGACCACTACGGTTGGGGGTTCGAATCTCCCCTCCGGCATGGATATTTGTGCCGTCCTTAGTTCATAAGTAGTTTGTAAGTATAGGGACTGATGACCTTGTAGTTAAGTCCCATAAGCTTAACAAACCTTTGAACATTTTGCCAATAATCAGAATTGGCGTGCGTCGGCTGAGATTGTGTTAGTAGTTTCATCTACTGAAATCCGTATGGAAGACTCCGTAATATACTTTCGGATTCATTGCAGTACATTAGTAGAAGTTGAGTACACGTAATATTTAAGCAAGATGGACTCTGCTGCTACAGGCCAATGCCACTATTTTCACTGATTCTACCTTTGATCCTTCAAGGTAAGTTAAATCTTCTGGAAATCGAAGAAGCATGTTGATTTTAGGATTTCAGAGCTCAAATAGCCAAAAATAGGCGTCAACGTCGAAATAACCTAAAGATCAGCGGTCTAATAATAATATAACAGTGATAATCAAATGCTCTCCATTTTTATCACGTCTCGTGCTGGACCTCTATCGTCTGATTGCTATTCGCCAAATTTAAAGACAAATTACCAAGCCATCCAGTTATAATGATAAAGTTTAATTTTCCTGCGGATCTTTCGCCGAAAAAAAAGGATTTAAAATTTTTAATTAACTTTAATTGCAAATTCGGCGTCGAATTTATTGACTGAAAAATACCTTAGAATAAGATTCGAAAATTACGGAAAAAAGATTTTGTGCTTTCATGTATCGGTTTTATTATCTCGTTTTGTATATTTTTATCCAAGATATTGAACATTAGTCTCTTCTTCTGTAGCACTTCAAGTACGTGCTCTGTCATAATTGAATCTAAACCACCTAGCAACATAACTATTCTTAACAAATTACCGTTGTTAAGCATAAAGCGAAACAAGTTGCCGCTTGTAGCCTGAAAACACGGACTGCTTCTACCAAGCGTATTGGAAATTACAACGCTTCTAGGAATCAAAGATACATTTCAGAATGAATAATTCTGTGAGCTGTACCATACATAATATCTGACACATTTTTGCCTTTGGTTTATTTATAAGCGTTCTTTTTGGCCCGAAATATTATTTTAGGAAATTTTGTATTTCCTTAGTGATGCTTCTAACTTTAAAAGCCTCATTTAAAAGGGAACTAAACACAACATAACATTTATCAAAAGACGCAGTAGACGTAGTTTTGTGACAAAGAGTATACTAACCACTCTTGTTAAATTGATCTCCATTGATTTAAAATTCATATATAACAATTTGCATTAAATTAAGCAATAGTTTTGGTGTGATGTGTCTTTTGATATAATAATAATAAAGAAAAATAAAATATTATTTCAACTTGAAGATATCAAGATTTTCAGTGTTTTCTTCTGGTGATGACAAATTCACATTGCGGAATGTGATTTAGAAATTGCCGAATTTTTTGTCATGATCATCCTCTGAAGATACTGTATATTCTTTTAGAATCGTACTGACGTTGGGATCTCAGACTTTGGCTTTTTTTCTAACTCTGGATATAATTTTGTAACGGGCCTCGTTTTTGCCTTTTAAAACATAAACTGTTACTGTGTAGATGTTAATTTAAAGGACCAGTATATACTACTTTATTGCAACTTCATCGTCTATTTTTGGGCATGTGTTCATACGAGAACATCATTTTGTTGTTATCAAGAAATTTCCACATATGACGTTTCCACATACATGACAATACACATGTTCGTGCTATCTTCTAATAACAGGGCATCATTGATATTTCTTGGTAGTGCATATAAGTGCTAGGTTGCATATTAGTGAAAAAGTATTGTGGTCCCATTAAACCTCACCAAAACAAGTTGATATTTATATTGGAAACCGGGTCAGGCCGGATCGCAACGCGTTGGAAATAAAACTCAAACATGAAATTGCAGATTGACAATGGCGACCGGGCTACGGTGGAACGACCACATTCTGGGTGATGAGTATTTAATTATATGTAATTAAGAGAACTCACATCACAGCACAAAAAAAGCTGAATGTGTCCTGGCCACAGTCAAAGAAATAAAAGGCAAAACCAAGTTTCTAGATTTATCTGTCACTATTAAAAACATTTACATAACAGTATTGTCACATCATGCACATTTAAGGGACAACGATTTGTAACATCATAACGTATACTAGGACCACATCTTTAACAGCCGAGTGGCGACAGCCTCGCGGTCTGAGGCAACAAGTCACGGATTGCGCGGCCACTCCCGCCGTAGGTTCGAGTCCTCCTACGACCATGGGTGTATGTGTGTGTATTTATTTGAGTGTAAAAGTTAGTTTCAGTAGTGTGTAAGTTTGTGGACAGATAACCTTAGCTTTGCGGTCTCTTAGTCATGCATACTTTGACTTTAAACTTTAGCTTACAGAACATAATGGAGAGAATCGAATCTATGTTTTATAGATTTAGAAAAGGATTATGAAACGTTCCCTAGGAGGACGTTATCGCAGTTATACGACATTATTGAATAAAAGACAAACTTCTGCAGGGAATTTAAGGTCTTTACGTAGTCGGACAGCAGTTAGATTGGACAGTAAATTGAGTTAAAGGTTCAGGGAAATTCAGTGGTAAAACAACCACTGTCACCACTGTTGTTCATATTATTTATGGAACATATGAAGCAAAAGATAGGTTGGCAGCGTGAGACTAAAATTCGTGAAAAAAAAATAGCCGTCTCGCCCGCGTGAACGACGTAGTTGTGATGGCTGATTCTATGGAAAGGTTTAAAATTAGCATGTCAAAGGTTTAATGTTCATGATATGAAGATTAGCATTTCGAAAATAAAAGTAATGTCCGCGGGAAAGAGACTTGAACAGGCTGAGTGCCAAATAGTTGGTAGAACATATGGTCATTTTGTAGTACTTAGAATGTGTTTCTTCACAGGAAGGCAACATAGTGAAAGAACTGGAATCAAGATGCAGCACAGCCAATGAAGTCGGTGCTCAGCTACGATATACTCTCTTCTGTAAGAAGGAAGTCGGTAACAAGTATATGAGTGCACTGCTCAATCTTTCGACCAACTTTGTTGTATGGGAGTGAAAGCAGCGTTTTACGTGTTACATTATTAATGTGGTTCAGGTTACAGATATGAAAGTAACAAGGATGATCACAGGTATTAACAGTTGGAAACAAAGTCAGGAGGGTGCCCATAATGAGGCAATGAAAGGAATCACCACCACAGACGAAGCAGTTAAGAGCGAACAGGCGTAGATGGTGGGGTCATGTTATACGTATGGGAGAAGCAAGGTTACCTGAGAGACTCATGAGTTCGGCTGTAGAGAGTAGGAGATATCGAGGTAGATGAAGAGAAAATATTTGGATCCGGTCAAGAATGATTTTTAAGTAACAGACTTAACTATTGCTGAGGGATCAATGTTATCATTGAGTAGGGATTAAGGAGAATTTTGTAAGGAGAGTATGTTGCAGTCTAAACGCTAAATGATTATATGCATCCCTGCTCAGAGATACGTGCTGTTAGGAGATGCACTCCCCCCCCCCCCTCCCCCTGAAGAGTTCACTGCACTGGAGAATGATTATTAGCTCATAAAAATTCCCAAAGATATCAACATATTTAAATGGTTTTTGCCGCTGCTTGATGAGTCGAGAAGCTAGATCTCCTCTGTTACTTCTTCGACTGTGGTCACGAAATGTTCGTCTTTTGTTGTTTTATGGTAGGAGAATATTTCATTTCGTTTCCTAACTCTTATTGTGACATAGTTGATTATCTTTCGTGTTCGACAAGGGTTGTGATATAGTAATTATGAATTTCATCACGAAAAGTTATGTAAACGCCGTATTCACGATTATTTTACTGTACTTATTGAAATGCATACTGCAATTATCGTATAACTTACAGAACTATTACTAACTGACAAAGTACTGTCAACTTTCAGGTTCACAATTGTGTGGACTCCAAATGAGACTCGGCATGTGGTAAATTTAACTGGATGTTAAGCTACAATATCTCGACAACAAATAATGATTATTCGAAAAAAAAAAAAAAGAAAAAAAAATATTTTGAGTTTATCCAGTTACTTTCATAAAAAGTGCCAACGGAGTCGTACACATTTGAAGGGTAGAGGTAATGCACGTCAGAAACCTCAATCGTAAAGATTTTTGCACGTAAAATCCGCTTAAAACCCGAACGATGCATCTTAAAATTTTGTTGTTGCCTGAGCATTAATATCAGCCCATTTGTCATAAGGAATTTGTTCGAGTGCTCAATTGTTTGAGGCAGTTCGTTGTTCAACAACGGCGTGCTATATGTTATCCGTTGTTGTAGCGCGAATAGAGCCCGGATTAATCGTTTCTCGAGAACTGTTGCTTTTACCACCCAGGTCATGCGGAAGTTTTCCGCCCTATCCAAATTCTCAACTTGCCAAGCACTAGTATTGCAGTGTTATCCAACATACCCACATACCTGTTCCATTGTGTTATTTAATTCACACAGTATATGGGAACACCAGCAAAGAATCTTTTATTTTGGTGTTGCTTATGTTCCCAGCATCTAGCTATTATGAGGGTAGATGGTTGACCTATGACTCATGAAGTTTTAGTGATATGTAAGCTATGACGATCGCAGCCTTTATCTGTCAAAAACCGGTCAGAATAAAGATTTTTGAAGCGGTTATGCAACCTATGCTTCTTTTGCAGTTAATGCAACAAATTAGATCTCCCCTCCACCAAAAAATAAATAAAAATAAAAAATAAAAAAACAGTAAATAAACAAACAAATTGTACAATGAATGAAATATATGGATCAGAGGCCAGCTAAATGACAAGATTGTCACAGGTGGCTATTCGCCCGATGGCCCCGTTGCATAATTTACCTCGTTCTTTATATCCTTTCGCCTCAGTTGTAGGTATTACATTGCGTCGACATTCAACGGTTTAGGAAATCTGCATTTGTCTCCATAATTTTCTTTGACTTGAGCTTTCTAGAATTACGAGCATAGGCCTATTTACGAGAGTAATATTTTCACCGTCTCATTTTGTGTCCGGAAAGAATTCCACAAGCTCTTCATAATGACACCAGAATAATTTTCCTAGGTGAACACAGTTTCAAGGCTTACACAAAGCTAACTGGTAAAAACCACTCACGTGGTATGCGATTGCACTGAGAGGATGACGTCAGAAATCGATGTTGCATATAGATTTCTCCAGACGTGATCTGTCAGTTGTTATTGTAATTAAGCTAAGAGAACAAAATAACGGGAGCTTCAATGTGAAATTATGTTTTATATGTAATGGTGAATAATATGCAAATTCGGTGCATTTATACTGAAATGTTGTAGGTAATAATCTAATCTTCTTCCACTTTAGAAGACAAATCACATTAAGCATAAACGTCCTGGTTCAACTAAACAACATAAATTGTTGTCTTCTCGTCCCACAGTGTTTACGATATCTTACATTGCCGTAATAGTCAGTGATATTAATCAACACTGTTCACTTGAATAATCGTGTATTTTACACTATAGGCTATGCTTTTCGGCAGAGCACCATCTCCAAATGTAATTCGGTAGACTGAGTAGTTGCTGTAGTAGCTATTTTGACCAACTACTTTTGCAGCATATTATCTCCTGTAAATTATTAGGAGTCAGTGGACAACACCTAATTAAATAAATTAACGGGAAATAATAAACCGCATAAGTAATTCGTGAAAATAACTACTACAGCTGCCATTCAGACTATCGCATGAAACCTGAAGATGGCGCTCTCCCGAAATGTATGGGACCAACTTTTTCGGTTATCCGTCCCAAGGCTTACAAACTACTTGAACTAAGTTAAACTAACCTAAGGCCAAACACACACACACACACACACACACACACACACACACACACACACACACACACACACACACACACACACACACCCATGCCACCGTGAGGACTCCAACCTCCGACGTCAAGCAACCGCGCGCTCCGCAGCAAGGCGCCTTAGAACGCTCGGCCACTCCATCGTGGCCGAAAAAAGCCGTTCATAGTGTAAAATACAGGCATTATTCGATTTAATAGTGTTGTGGAATATCATTTACTATTATGTAAATAATGTAAAAATAAAAGTTTAATCGATCGTAACTATTGCTTGCGACTTCTTGTAACTCTTACGGGACCACACGAACTGCAAACATGAGTAGTATAAGAAGCTGTCAGCAGAGGAGGAACGTTTTCTACTACTCGCAGACAGCTGCTGCTGCTGCATTACACGCCAGAGCTCCCGGAACCGTAGACGGATTATCGTCCAATCGCAAAACTAATTCCGCGCTCTGAAACACTGTTTCATATTGTTCCACCGCACTTCCTTCCATTTTTTTTTTTTACGCGGGGTACCGCAGCCGAAGTAATTTAAATGCAAATACGGAGAATGTTGAATCACTTACCGCAAGGATCTTTCCGACCGGTGCCGCTGTTCGCTTATGCAGAAACTAAAATGAAGCCGTATAGATTTAATTTTCCATTATCGTAGCACACAGGAAAATTACGAACTCATTCCGAGGGACTGCCTCTTCCGAAGGTGTAACTCGCAGATTAAGAGATGAAGCAAATTGAAGGAACATTACGCGTAGTGTTGGATTACAGCTGCACCACTCAATTTACGCCCGCCTGAAAAATGGTATTAAATTTTTTTCAGGAGCAAACAAGTGAAACAAACCAATTCTTGTACTGAAACTGCCTGCTAAAGATGTAATGATAATAGAAATACAGAAGAAAGTACCTACAAAAAATAACTAGCATACTTTATATGTGACATTTTCCTATGGTTGGAGCGTGTATATAAATAACTGACGCCTGTTCAGCACGAACCTCTCTCCTAGTGTGTGAGTTACTTACTCGTATTTGCCTGTGACTCATCATACTTTCGTAGTCATCATTTGTAAAATAAGAAGTAAGTAACAAGTTTCTTTGTGTGCCCACCTTCTGCAGCAAGTACAGAAATATTTGTTTACAGAAATTAAACAGCCGTTTTCTTGCTGCAATCTTTCTGTTTTGTGTATATGCGTTTTGGTTTTTATTTGACGGCATCATCAGTGGATTCTACGCCTGTATATTACACTTTTGCTTCTTGATATAGCCTCAAAAGTTTATTAAGAGTTCACTTCGTTTTAATCGAAATGATAGACGCTACTCACATTTAATAGTCTCTCGATTTTCATAGTGTTCGTCCCACCTAGTCACTGGTTGAATTCAGACAGCTTCTCCACAGTTTGCGTATTTCCTTCTTCATTTTATCACTGACTATTTCAATGTTAATATTTCACAGGCTTGAAAGCGTATCTCGTTTAGGAATTTGTTTACATCATGTGTTGCCGCCTGAACTGAGTATATCTCTGAGGCATCTGTGTTTTGTGTATACGAAAAAGATGGCAAGCTTGTGTGAGTTCCCCATGTATATATATATATATAATTCGAGATAGTAATAGGAATTGTTTTGTTTTGATGATCTGAACATTGATTTAAATTTTTTTGTCTGGAGGGGTAGTTTAATGTAAAACTGAAGCGCGTTGACCTTTACCTATTTCATCTTTTAATGACAGCAAAGGGTTTGCTTGGTGTGTGTACTTGGTCATTCAACAGAATTTTATTTTCTGGTGTGGTTTTTTGGATGTAGTAATTTTCTGTTAGTATTATTAGGTGCTTCCTTTTGTTTATTTTGTTTTTGTCATCTGCTCAAATGTTCAAATGTTTGTAGAGCTTATGGGACTTGACTTCGGGGCCATCAGTCCCTAAACTTACAAACTACTTATGAACTAGCTAAGAATACAGACGGCACAAATATCCATGCCCGAGGGGGATTCGAACCCCCGACCGTAGTGGCCGTGCAGACCGTGACTGAAGCGCCTCAGTCCCCTCGGCCACCGCGGCCGGCTGTCTTCTGCTCTGGCTGTTGGTTTGTAGTAGTGTGTTCCTAGGAGTTCAGAAAATAAGGAATGGTTTGTCCCTGGCTTCCAGGCTCTAATCTGTTCTTTATACCCGATATCAAACGTTGTCCGTCTTTGGCCTATGTGTTACATTGTAATTGGTATATTCCTGTTTGTTGTATATGTCTGTCTTTTGTCAGTTTCGAGTTTACTTTTGAATTAAATTGTTGTGTATGCTAAGTTTGTATGGTTCTGCTTGAAGTAGACCCACAGGATCAGACATTATTATCCCTGAATCCTCGAATAAACCACTCCCGCAAAAGCTAGCCGCAATCCGACATATGCGCTATAGACTCAATACAACACCACTCAGCAAAGAAAACTATAAAAAAGAACGCATATAGCTGAAAGCTGTGGTTACCGGTACGCATAGTCACAAAGCTAAACAACAATATAAAAACAAAAATCAAAGCACAAACCACAAAATCAGACACACAACCACTAGCTCCAAATAACATAACAACTATCCAGAGTAACGAAAATTATGTAAGAGAAGACAGAAGGTGGTACACACTAACATATAGACACAAACTGACACATAAAGTAACCCAACAGGGCAGAAACATAGCATACAGCACAGGTAATTCAATTCAGAAATACACCACGAAACTGATAAAAGACAAATGCAAATATCAAAAGGCTGGATTACTCCAACTGCAATGGCTATTTAAGACTTGTGATGGTAGATATATTGGCGAAACAAACAGAACGTTTAATATTATATATAAAGAACACATTAGAGCCTGAAAATATGGAAAAAACCGTTTTACATTTGTTGAACACCTAAGAACACACAACCGAAACCAACACCCAGAGAAGAAGATATGTAAGTAATTAGATAAACAACAGAAAGAACATTCTAAAACTACAAGAAAATTACCACATAAAAAACCAAAGCAGAAAATAAAATCTTATTGAATGGCAAAGTACACATATGAAACAGCTCACTGCTCACATTAACAGATGAAATAGGAAAACACCCACTCTCTTCACTATCCCATCAAACCACCTCTTTCAAATACATCGAAATCAATGCCCAAATCATGAAAACACAGCAATTCCTACTATTGTCTCAGATTACACACACACACAAACACACACACACACACACACACACACACACAAACGCGCGCGTGCGCGCTCTCGTACACAAGAACAAGCAGTCTTTTTTGTACACATACAAAACATAGACGACCCATATACATAGTTAAATTGGCAACATGTGATGTAAACAAACTAATTCCTAAACAAGATACACGTTATATCGTATGAAATTCTGGTATTGAAATACTGACTGATAAAATGAAGGAGGAAATACGCAGATTGTGGTAAAGCTGTGTGAATTCAGCCATTATCAGGTGGGTCCATAATTTAAAATGTGAGTACCCTACAATATTACAATTAAAACAAAGCGAACTATTTGTAATCTGTTGAGATTACACAAGTAAGCAAAAATGTAATTTCCAGATACAGAATTCACTAATGATACCCTGAAATAAAGGCTGAAACGCCTATGGAGAAAATAAAAAGACTGCAGCGGGAAAACGGCTGTTTCACTCCCGAAAACAAGTAAGATGTATGCATCTATGTAAATATGAATTAAGTATTATGTTTTAGAATACTATTAACTGGAGATTACTTAGTCGGTTGCACTGTACTTTTCATATACTTGGGGTATGTCTTAAACAATACCAGTATTTTTTTTATTTCTTCTCAGGCACGGAACAATATTTCTGTATGATAATGAATTTATCTTGTTTATAAACGCAGGCAGTACGTCGCTAAAGACTGTACGAGAATTGCCGCATGATATGAGGCGCCATGCCACGGATTGCGCTGCTACTCCCGCTGGAGGTTCGAGTCCTCCTTCGTGCTTGTGTTTGTGTGTGTGTGTGTGTGTGTGTGTGTGTGTGTGTGCGTTGTCCTTAACATAAGTTACTTTATGTAGTAGGCCTACATAAATTTAGCAACCTATTACTGCAGTAGTGCAGTCCCTTAGGATTTTCATCTCCCTTGCGAGACGAACAAAGCGAAACGTAAGAGAACTCATGGGCAACTGTCAATGTGCGGTACATACAATTTTGGGTGGGTCCGGGTGGCGAACACGGTCGGCGTAACGGTTAAATCGTCCTCTCGCGAAAAGCGGGGAATCCGTGTTCGACTCCCGCTCCGGAACAAATTTGGGTATGTCAACATCAAATCGTAAAACTGATGCTCACTCATATCAGCCGCAACGCCTACCTTTCTTCTATTTAGTTCAAGCGATATCTCTAAAGTTTTGCAACTTTGCCAGAGCGATGGATTGGATAGCAACTTCACAAATCATCATGCCTTGCGTAGTGTAATTTCCTTGGAAAGCAGGAGGCGAGGTACTGGCGGAAGTAAGGTTGTGAGGCGGCATCGTGAGTCGTGTTAGGATAGCTCAGTCGGTAGAGCGCTTGCCCGCGAAAGGAAAAGATCCCAGGTTCGAGTCCCGGTTCCGGCACACAATTTTAATCTGCCAGTAAGTTTCATATCAGCGCACACTCCGTTGCAGAGTGAAAGTTTCATTCTGGAAACATCTCTTAGTCTGTGGCTAAGCCATGTCTCCACCATATCCTTTTTTCCTGGAGTGCTAGTCTTGCATGTTTCGCAGGGGAGCTTCTGTGAAGTTTGGAAAGTAGGAGGCGAGGTACTCTACATCTACATGGAATACTCTGCAAATCACATTTAAGTGCCTGACAGAGGGTTCATAGAACCACATTTTACTATTTATTTCCCATTCCATTCTCGAATAGCGCGCAGGAAGAAAGAACACCTGCATCTGACTGGCGGAAGTAAAGTTGTGAGGTGGCATCGTGAGTCGTGTCGGGATAGCTCAGTCGGTAGAGCTCTTGCCCGCAAAAGGCAAAGGTCCCAGATTCAAGTCCCGCTTCCGGCACACAATTTTAATCTGCCTGGAAGTTTCCTTTGTTATTGTTTATACATATTTTTATATCGAGTAAATGAACTATGCAAAAGGAGAAAATAACTCTCAGTAATTAGATTTCATGAAACGAAGAGATGCAGTACTAAACAAATTTGCCATGATTTGAATACCATTTATGGGCCCAAATAATAACTAATACTTATGCAACTAATCGTAAAAAAGTAATTTTCAATAAGATATCTTAATTTTGTATATTCAAAATCAAATGTTTGTACAACTTATGGGACTCAACTACGGGGTCATCAGTCCCTAAGCTTACAAACTACTTATGAACTAGCTAAGACTAAAGATGGCACAAATATCCATGCCCGAGGGGAGATTCGAACCCCGGCCGTAGTGGCCGTGCTGACCGTGACTGGAGCGCCTCAGTCACCTCGGCCACCGCGGCCGGCAATTTTGTATATTGAAGCCATATTTATTATAATAAGAACGGTGAATGTTGAAATAAGTCTGCAATGTCTATGACAGTAACTACTGTGTACTGTCACGGAGTCAGTTGCACAGCTGCGGGAGTGACCAGGGGGGCAGGCTAATGGAGCTGAAACACTCCACCAGCACCTCCCAAAGATTTTTTAATTGTATTATTTTTTAATGTTTTCATTTTTTTAACAGGTCGGCACCGGAAATTTGAAATAGTGCACATGTAATAAATCAAAAAGTAACTATACTTTGCCAAGCACAAGTGAAAGTGCTAAGGGATCGCCAACGTTATGCCGCCACTTAGAACGTGTGCTGCTGTTACTGTGAGCGGTTTTAATGCCACCGCGACCAGCTTTGATGCTGCCGCTATTGTTACTGCTGTGTTGAAGTTGAAGTTACGAGCCGATTGTTCATATGCGGCGACCCGCTGCTTAACAGGTCAGCGGCGCCATAGAGTGGAATCTTATAAACAACAATAGCGTAATTTTAGTTAAATTTTTACTCATAGAGTCTCATCTTAATTAAACTGCAAGGACCTTCCTTTTTGTCTAGTAACAAAGAAGCTGCTAAATTATTTTACGAGATAATTATGTACACTCCATTTCCACCACGTTGCTTCTCTTCCACTTTCAAATTAATGCAGGCCTATTCATTTCATTTCTTGTGCAATTGTATCCGTAGTATAACTGGTTAAATTATAAAATGTCGGCCGCGGTGGCCGAGGGGACTGCGGCGCTCCAGTCACGGTCTGTACGGCCACTAAGGTCAGGGGTTCGAATCCCCCCTCGGGCATGGATATTTGTGCCGTCCTTAGTGTTAGCTAGTTCATAAGTAGTTTGTAAGCTTAGGGACTGATGACCCCGTAGTTAAGTCCCATAAGTTCTACAAACATTTGAACATTGAAATTATAAAATGTGTAAAAATAAGTCATCGATTAATACATTCCATAGGCTTTTTATTTTTTTAATTACCCCCCCCCCCCCACACCAGAACCAAATTCTGGCTTCGCCACTGCACGGAATTTTATATGTATTGTATATATACAACTCCGTAGTAGCCGAATCGGAACATTAATGAAGGGATATTTTAATATCAACTATGTGAACGTTTTTGTTTACAAAACGCTCACACTGATCATGAATTAACACTGATTATTCAAATCTGTTATTTAAGAGGCGAACTGGTGTTTGTCGAGGATGAGTAGCTACAGTGTACCAAGTAAGAGGTCATTCTGCATGCAGTGAGCGTATCTCGGAGATTTGAAGGTGATCCACTCTTCAAACTTACTTCACATTTCCGGACATGAGTGCCTCATAAAAACCTTATCTTTGAAGTCTCCTGTACAAGCTGTACAGCCACTAGGAACTTCAGACAGGAATTGTGAAACATCCTGTTTACAAAGTGATAAAAGACAGCTAATCGGCGCAATACCTGTTGTCAACTTCAAATCTAACAGTAGAGTGCAATTCCTCAGGTACAATGGGCAACACGCGAATACTATCCTCCGTAATCGCCAGCAGATTAGACAGAAAAAAACGCATTCCTCTCATATGAATGATTTCATAACCACAGTTTACATATCTGTGATCACAGTCGTAGTGAAAACTGAAAATGGTGAGTGCAAGCAACAACTTTATCCACCGATCAGTATCATTCTCGTAAGAGACTCAAGAACCATCATGTAAAAGGTAAAGCAGTCAACAATCCGAAGAATGGTTTGAATACCATAGTGCTTTACTAGGCATGGTCGTGTTTGGAGGTGGTATGCCGTTGCCTTCCTCCGACCTTCTAACTGACTTACCCTGCCAGTTATAGGGGGACCTACAGTTTAACGTGGGTTCCAAACCACGGTGCTACTCGGTATTTTTCACATGAGCAGTACTGCCAGAGGTGAAAGAAGTGGAAAGTGACAGATAAAAATCCTAGGACCTGGCGGGGATCTAAACCACCACTGTGCAACCGAGGTGCACCATCATCTAGCCAGCATTAATTAGGGCGCGGTATTATAGTTGTAATAGTTTGAAAACATTCACCTATTTTGTCTATAAAAATTAAAATCAATTGCCGCATTAGGTTAGAGGGCCTCGGGAACGCACATAAAGGGTTTCCTTCAAAAGGGTACAGGTCACAGAAAGGACGAACACAGATATATAATCTATTGGTAAAATAAAAAAAATGTTCAAATGTTTGTTAAGCTTAAGGGACTTAACTGTGGGGTGATCAGTCCCTAAACTTACAAACTACTTATGTACTACCTTATACTAAAGATGACACAACCATCCATGCCCGAGGGGGCATTCGAACCCCCGACCGTAGCGGCCGTGCAGACCGTGACTGGCGCGCCGCAGACAGTTCGGCCACTGCAGCCGGCCATTGGTAAATTGTCGTAGCTTTGTGCGGAAAGTACCAGAACAGCAAGGGCCAATAGGCAGTTTTCATCATTAATCGTTTTACACATTTCTGAGTGTCGTTACCTCATTTCCACATTCATTCTTAGATATTTGAAATTTCAGTCAGATGCCTCTGTCCACAGCGATCTTCAGCCTTTCTTAATATGATGTGATGAGGTAGGCTTGTGATCTTCTTCACTTGACTCAACCATCTGCTTGTTGCTCTTCGTAGTGGTCTTCTGCCTTAAATTTTCCCTGCAAGATGGTCTTCCCTAAATTATCCCCTTTCCTTCTAAAGATGTGCCCAACGAACTGAAGTTATTTTTGGATAACAAGAGAAGATAACCTTCTGGTGATGTGTGGTTCTTCTATAATTGAAACGTTTGTCCTTCTTTGTGTCCATGGTACACGCAGCATCTTCCTTTAACACCACATCTTGAAGGCATCAATGCGGCTCTTATCACCGCCTTTCACGGTCCAGGTCTCGCATCCGTATAGGAAAACAGGAAACACCAACGCTTCCACCAAGTGCATCTTTGTTATCTTGGATATTGCCCGATTCTGCCAGATCTTGGTGAGTTTGACCACTGCGGCTCTGCCAAGAATGATTCGTCGTCTTATCTCTTTGTCACACTTCCCTGTGCAATTGACCAGAGAGCCTAGATATACGTAGTCACTTACTATTTCAAGATCCTTTAAACGTTCTATAAGTTGGTGTTGATCCAAGCCTTGGCGATTAATAACCATCAGTTTAGATTTTTCGTGTTTATCTCCAGACTAAAGTTTAGACTAAAGCCTTTCGCTCTTGAGAGAAGATCACCAAGTTCTTCCTCACTTCCTGCCATGAGTATAGTATCGTCTGCGAAGCTGATGAGTACGGAGGCTCAAATTATTATAGGTGACGAAAACTGGCTAACGCCGGATATAAGCTGAGCTGATATTTTTGCAAAGGGACAAATAGTTTTCAGAAAGGATAGATGGAATGAAATGGGTGGTGGCGTATTTATTGCTGTCACAAGCTGTTTATCCTTAAGCGAAAATGAAGTAGATATTTATGTCAGTTGGTATGGGTAGATATTACACCTGACAACCGGAATAAATTAATAATTGAATATTTTTACACGCCCCCTGCCTCAGATGTTCAAATGTTCAAAGAAAGTATTGATCAAATTTCAAAAACATACCCAAAGTATACAGTTTTTATCTTACAATGAAAGCTTTCGTTTATAGGCTAAATCGGTCAAATCTAAAGGCCGCAAATTCAACTAAATAGCTAGGAATTACAAATACGAACAACATAAATTGGAGGGAACACATAGAAAATATTTTAGGGAAGATGATCCAAAGGCTACGGTTCATTGGCAGAACACTTGGAACATGCAAAAGTTCTACAAAAGAAACTGCCTGCACTAAACTTGTGCGCCCTATTTTGGAGTATTGCTGGTGGTCCTCACCAGTTGGGACTGGCGGATGATATATAGAGAGTTCAGAGAAGGGTAGCTTGTTTTGTATTATCGTTATATAGGGGAGAGGGTGACACAAAAATATTTGCACGATTTGGGGTGGAAATTGTTTTAAGAGAACGGCATTATTGTTTGCTTCGAGATTTATTTGCGAAATTTCTTTCAGCGACTTTATATTCCGAATGCGAACATTCTTTGTTAGCACCTACCTTGAAAGGGAGACATTATCATCATAATAAAATAATGGAAATCAGTTCGTAAACGGAAAGATTTTGGTGTTTAGTTTTCCCACGTGTTATTAGAGAATGGAATGGTAGAGAAATATCATAAAAACAGTTCTATGAACCCTCTGCCATGCACTTAAATGTGATTCGCAGAGTATTTATGTAGATGTAGATGTAAATTATGAAAGATAATGGACCATTTTAAATTATATTATTTTAGTTGTCTTCGCAATTGTCACCACAAAGTTAGCATGAAAAAATTAATAAATGAAAATTAAAAAATTAAAAATTTGTCCGGGAAATTCTTAAAAATTCAAAGTATTTTTCGACCGCACCTCACGATTCAAACCTGTTGATATGCATAATTCCATTTTTGTTTTTGTCATTGAGATCCTGAATAAGTTTCCAAGAGTGTTGAAAAATTTGAACAAATTGTCAAGATCACAAGTTTTGAAAGCACTATACATAAGTGACGATAGGAACGACATACTTGTCAGACACCAAGATATTTGCACGTATTTATGGGAAAGGTTTTTTTACTGTATTGGACATTATAATTTTGTTGCTCGCCAGAGAGTACCTTTGGAATAGACTTAGACACATTTTGGCTCATGTATGAATGTTTTTATGAAGAAGTAGGCACACTCCTACAGTGCATGGAAAAGACTTCCTTGAAATCGACCTTCAAACTATTTTACGGATGAAATTTCCAGGGAGATTAAAATTGTGAGCCGGACCTGGGACTCGTACCTGGGACCTTTGCTTTCCGCGGGCAAGTACTCTACCGACTGAGCTATCCCGACACGACTCATAATCTGTCCTCACAACTTTATTTCCGCCAGTACCTCGCCTCCTACTTTCCAAACTTCACAGACGTTCTACTGCGAACCTTGCAGGACTAGCACTCCTGGAAGAAAGGGTATGCTAAAGACATAGCTTAGCCACAGCCTAAGGGATGTTTCCAGAGTGAAAGTTTCATTCGGTAGTAGGAGGCGAGGTACTGGCAGAAGTAAAGTTGTGAAGACGGATCGTGAGTCGTGTTGGGTCAGCTCAGTCGGTAGAGCGCTTGCTCGCAAAAGGCCTAGGTCCCAGGTTCGAGTCCCGGTCCCGTCACACAATTTTAATCTGCCAGGAAGTTTCATATAAGCGCACACTCCGCTGCAAAGTGAAAGTTTCATACTGTTATTTGACCAATCACTCTGAAAGTTTGCAGACAGACTGAAAGGAAACAGAAAGGGAAGCGGAGGAGGAAATTGTCAGAGAAATTGGCTGGTTGGGAGGGGACAGACGGGGGTGGGACGAATGTCGACATTGCTAACGGTTTCCAAAATGGAATTGCCCTTGCATCTTGCTCCAACTGCTATTCCGCGTCTAAATTCCGTTAATTATTGTCGTGTGGCTATAACCAAGTCGTGACACGTTTCGCATTAATCACATGAGTAAATCTGACAGCTCTGCTAATTGGCCGCTATTTTATATCTAGTGTACGTAATATTACCATCTGAAACTAATGTTATTCATTCTTAACCCTTTAATGCATAGTGTATCTGATCAGCTACATAACTTATTTTTCCCTTTATGTCTCAAACTGATCAACATTTGACCCCAAATTTATTTGTAGCTACTTGTATACATACTGCTACACATGCTAGTAGCTCGTCATAGAAATTGAAAATTGCAGAGTGCTAATGAATCATTTCGACAGTTAGCTGCATTGAGTTACTCCTAACATGTGCGTTTCTTTACATTAGTATTCCTCCTCTGCCAGGTAAAAGCAGTGAATCACATACTACCGTTGGATTATGAGTTACTTTCTGGAAAGATGAAAGGAATAATAGTGACATTTACTACATCGGGTACATCATGGAAGTCCTATATAGCTGAGCAGCTATGAACCTTTGTTACCAATAGTGCATAAACATTTTAAGTTTTTTTTTCAATATTTGTCTCAGTATATACGCACAATACATTAATCGTGGTAGTTTTTATGGCTTAAAATAAAAAGTCATTAAACGGTTAACTCTTTTGTCATCTCATTGCAAAGGTGTAGCGAAGGAAATACGGCTCGTTTTTACAAAGAAATTTTCTTTCGAAAACAGGTATTAGTTTTCCGTACATCGTATGTTCCTAAAACCTGAAATATGTGTGCCAGATTGGCGAGACACCGAGGTCCACAGTAGAGTCGGCACCTAGTACATACACTGAAGATCTGTGTCCTGTGTTTGTCAGTTTTACATCTTTAGAAACTGCGTGTTAAAGAGAACTGGTATTTCATTTTTGATGGAGAGTAACGACCGCTCTTATGAGGTACTTAAATTTCTTTTTTTCTTTTTGATCCAGCAAAGGGTCATTATGCTTTTTCATAAAGCCAGGGGTCATAGTAGCACGGGGAAAATGTGGGAAAAAGAAGACTGGAACAGAGAGATAGGACAGAGGAAAATAACATTTTTG
Organism: Locusta migratoria; assembly: GCA_026315105.1. NCBI lineage: Eukaryota > Metazoa > Arthropoda > Insecta > Orthoptera > Acrididae > Locusta > Locusta migratoria. The sequence goes on along the minus strand of CM048747.1, from coordinate 166,718,019 downwards.
TTTGACGCAGGTGGATACCTTTTTTGTTCTTTTCGTTTCTAACATGAAATTACTTCAAAGTGTCTTATATTTTAGAGAAAATGAGTGCACGAGCTCATTTAACACCCATCTGTGGAACACTGTTTACAAACGAACTCGTCTCATACATTCTAAAGATATTATAATGAAAAACTACCTCTGTTACATTTCTGTCTGACCTTACATTATTTTATATTTCAAACTAAAATACCTTCTTAAGGTGTTATTAAATACAGCAATTGCTCCTTTCATAGTGTTACAAGTTTTTGTTTTACGAAAAGTAAAATCGCTTTCCTGATATGATAAGTTAAACTGTATTAGTAATACACAAGTTTCTAAGGAGCGCAGCATATCACCGTTCAGCAGGAAGGTGGCTTCTTTGTGCGATATAATGGAATTATGTAGTCACCTCCCGTAATTACACATCGCTGAACTCTGCGATACATGTGCTACTAACTTTGCTCGAAGTCTTCCTTCGAGATGGTGGACAGAACCCTCGTACCGGCAGATCTCACTTCTGTTATGCCCACTGACTTACCGCCAATTACAACGTACTGTGTCCTGTTTGTCAAGAAATCAAGAATCCAATCGCACAATTTCAATATTCCATAAGCATGCAATTTGTTTAGAAATCTAGAAATACGGAATCTATTTGATATCCCTTGCCGATAACATCGCATCAAGTGAATAGAGACCAATCTGTATTTCACAAGAACAATACTTTCAGAATCCGTGTTGACTACGAGTCAAAAGGTCGTTCCCTTCGAGGTAGTTCATAAAATTTGAGAAGTATATGTTCTAATATCCTGCTCCAAATTGACGTCAATGATATAGGTCTGTAATTTTGCGGATCATTCGTATTGCCTTTCTTGAATACTGGAGTGATCTGTGCAACTTTACAGTCTTTGAGTACGGATCTTTCCCTGAGAGAGCGTTTGTATCTGATAGCTAGGTATGAGGCTATTGCAGCAGCATTTTCTCAAAGGAACGTAATTGGTACACAGTCAGAAACTGGAGATTTACTTTTGTTATGTGATATGAGTTGCTTTAATGCTCCAGGGATATCTACTTCCAAATTACGCATGCTGGAATCTGTGCTTGATACGAATTCTGGAGTTTTTGTTTCGTCTTCTGTAGTGAAGGAATTTCTGAAAGCTGTGTTACGAAATTCTGCTTTAGAAGAACTGTTATCAGTAGAATCACCATCTCGGCCGTGTAATTAAAGTATTGTTGTGTTTTGCTGCTAGTATACTTTAAATACGGACAGAATTTCTTAGGATTTTCTACCGTATTACATGACTGCTTCTCGCATTGAAGTTCGAGCTAAATTTCTAGTCTCTGTAAAAGACTGGCAGTCATGGGGATTTTGTGTCAGTTTAAATATGGTAAACTTTTTTTCTCTGCGTTTGCAAGAGTAATCTAACCTGCTTTGTGTGCCACAGCGGGTCAGACCCTTCTTTTGTTAATTTGTTCGTTGTAATTGTCAAAGGATATCGAAATTATTTCTTTTAATGTAAGCCTCATGTGATCTACACTCACATTTTTAGTTTTGGAAGACTGGAAATTCTCACTCAGAAAGCGTCAGTAGAATTTGTATCTGATTTTTAGAGTGAATATACTTTTCTTGTAATTTTGATGTAATTGGGAAGTCCGATATTCAGTCTCCCTACGAGAACGTAATCCCTGGGTCTGTTTTCCCTTTGTAAAATTCATATCAACGCATTTATGATAAATATTAAACAATTTGCTATATTAAATCATACGTTTGTTCCAGTGCAAGCTTGTATCGTAATTTTAAAGCATTCGGTGAAAAACGTACGCTGCTTTACTGTTAGGGCATCTAAATTTTCGACAGAAGTACAAATGTAAAAGTTCGTTTGTTCAAACTCCCAAATCTCCGGAAGTTCTTTACAAATTTCGTTGAAATTTTATCAAAATGTAGCACTCGATTCCGCACAAGTTTTTTTAGTGGGCACAGGAACACCGTTCGGTATGTGTGTAACAAATAGGGAACATAAAAAAACTGTAAATATTCGTTAGTTCAACACAGTTAAACTCCGGAAGTTATTACTGAATGGTTTGTAATTGTGATCGAACGTTGCACTAAAACATACCAGGAAAAGTCATTGAACGACGCTACGTAGACTCCAAGTTACAGGCACGGGCGCTTGCCGCTAGATATCCCCTCCAGCAATTTCAATGCCTCTAGCGTCATTGGATGACATTTCCATGTATAGGTTTCTGTCATCATTTTGTTCCTTAAGACGCGTTCTGCATCCCCTGGACTTCGCAGAAAAAGTGGCGTGAAATGCTACTGCATGTGTTGCGCTGTTCCATGGCAAGGCTCGTCCTCATAAGGCTCAACGCACTTAGAAACTGTTTTTTAACAGTTCGGCTGGGAGTTAATTGACATCCAGCATACAGTCCTGACCATTGCCCCTGCGATTTAGATCTTTTCTTGCACCTCAAGTTATTTCTCTCCTTCGGCCATCGTTTTGACAATGATGAAGAGCTGAAGACAATGTCACATTCAAACGCGGTAGATTTTTTTTGACACAGGAATACAAAAGTTGATCACACGTCATAACATCTGTTTGAATTTGTTTGGTGACTATGTCGAAAAATTCCTCAAATATTGCTGTATCTTATTCAAACGAAATTGATCATGTAATTACACAGTTTCGTTAAAAAAAAAGAAAAAAAAGGAACTTACTTTTGGATGAACCTCGTACTAAATTACCAGTTTATCTATAAACGAAGAAGAATTTTGCAGCAAAAATATACTATGCTGTTTAACTATGAGCACAGGGACAGGTTCCCATATACCGGGAGATCAAAAAGACAGTATAAATTTGAAAACTTAATAAGTCATGGAATAAGGTAGATAGAGAGGTGAAAATTGACAAACGTGCTTGGAATGACATGGGTCATTTGGTGCTGATCGTGTGCTCAACCGCCACTTTCGTCATGCTTGGCCTCCCAGATCCCCAGACCTCAGTCCGTCCGATTATTGCCTTTAGGGTTACCTGAAGTCGCAAGTGTATCGTGATCGACCGACATCTCTAGGGATGCTGAATGGCAACATCCGACGCCAATGCCTCACCGTAACTCCGGACATGCTTCACAGCAGGGGTGGGCACGAGAGCTGCTCGCGCGGCTGCCCGCGAGCAGCGAGAGCCGCGAGGGCAGCGCTGAGCGGCCTTGAGAGCCAGCAGTGCGGGGTCAGGGCTGTGCGGGGTGGCTGGCCGCTTGCTGATGCACGGTGACGGGGGCAACTGTGCAGCTGAGTAAGGACAAGCTAAAATAATTACTGCCCGTACAAAACACACGAGGTCGTTTCAAGCTGATGCGGCTTCCATGAAAAGGGCACCGGTACAATCATATCTGCTACAGCATGTTTGAGAGGAAAGTAAGTGTTAATAGTGCTTACCCGAAAACTGTGTATCCTGTACCATGCAACAGTTGTTCATGTAAGGATGAAACACAGTTTCGAACCACTGTAAAACCTATTTTCGTGGCCAAAAATAGGACATAGACGTAAAGAATTAAGAAAAGACTCTTTTATTCTAAATTTTACGTTTTATTTTCACAGAATTGTGTAGAATTTTTTTTAACAAAATGTAACAAAACTGAACTTTCTGCAACTAAAAAACTTGCTTCATTAAAATGACGAGAAACTGGATGGTCGGTCAGAAGGTAACAATTATTAAGGTTAATTACATCCTTAGGAAAGGATGAAAACTGACACCATTCTGAAGGGGAAGAAAATTGCAGAACTCAAGACCTGAGAGCAATGGAAAAAGTTCCCTGCCTATGTCAGTGGTACCACAACGAAGTTGTCGTGGTACGATTAAGAACTTCTAAAAAATAACCAAATAAGTACATGTAAGCTAAAGGAAAATAAAATATCCCTGCTGCAGAAAGCAAAAACCTAGGAACTAGTAAGATAAGTATAATTTATCAAGTGTAAAACAAAAACCTTCTCCCTGGAGGAAGTAAAAGGAGTGGTTCCTCGTGGTGTAGTGACGCGCGAGACTAGTCGAGTATGAGTGGGGAGCACTGCTGGCTGGCGGAGTGGGAGGGGGGGGGGGGGAGCCGCGAGCAGGCCGCGTGAGCCGCTGAGAGCGCTCGCGAAACGGCATTTGCCCAGCCCTGCTTTACAGTGATGTTCACAACATTATTCCTCGAGTACAGCTATTGTTGAGGAATGATGGTGAACATATTGATCATTTCCTGTAAACAACATCATCCTTGCTTTGTCTTAATTTGTTATGGTAATGATTGCTTTTCTGATCAGATGAAGTACCATCTGTCGGACATTTATTGAACTTTTTTTTCCTAATAAACCCCATGTCATTCCAAGCATATTTGTCAATTTTTAACTCTCTATTTACATTATTCCGTGATTTATTAATTTGTCAAATTTTTGATGACACAGTATATGTATCGTTGTATGAACGTCGTGTGATGTGATAGTTATGCTGAAGACAGGGGCCGGACTGACGAGCATCATACTTGTGCAATCAACTTCATTGTTTAACACAAAGAGGAAGTGCATCTAAGAGAGTGCAGTGTAGTTAAGCGATCCTTAAAGTAAGAAAAGTGGTAAAAATTATGTCAACTCTGTCCCACTGTCCGTTATATCAACGACATGTTATAACAGTCACCCAACCTGCCCTGGGTTTGATACTCCCTCTCTTTCCCTCTCTTTACCCCTCTCCTCCTTCCCTCAGTTTCTCTTGCCTGCATCTCTATCCATACCCCTCCCCTCACTCCTCTCTGCCTCTATATACTCCTTCCCTTTCATTATAACCGTTCATTTATTCCTCATCATCTCTCGATTTCTCCTCTATATCTACCTCCTCTTCCGCCAACTTCCCCCCCGTTCATTGCCAATTTCTTTCCTCCACGGTATATGTAAAATCACATATATCTGAAGAATTTTAGGGAGATCAAACAGCACAGAAGTCTGAACTAAGATACCCTTCAAGATACTATCTACATTATTGCGTGATTTATTAAGTTTTCAAATTTATACTGACTTTTTGATCACCTCGCTTTTAAACTACACTGATCAAAGCAATTAGGGGATCAGTCGAGATATCTAGGTTCTGAAGGACTGTCATCAGCATAATGAACTAGTCGGTTCTATGGAGTGGAAACAACTACTTTACAGCAACCAAGATAATGGTAATAACGGAAAGTTGCTGCAGAGGGGGTTTGTGTTGACTTGTGTTTACTCTAACAAATGAATTAAAGAAGCAGACTCAAACCGGTGAGACTGACGGACTATTTAGCGATAATTCAGAGAAGGGCAGCTCGTTTTGTATTATCGCGATATAGGGGAGAGAGTGTCACGGAAATGATGCACGAATTGGTATGGAAATCATTAAAAGAAAGGCGTTGTTAGTAGCGGTGAAATTTCTTTCACCAACTTTCTCTTCAGAATGCGAACATAGATTGTTAGCACTCACCTACATAGGAAGACATGACCATCATAATAAAATAAGAGAAATCAGATCGAAAACAGAAAAACTTTTGTATTTCTCTTTTCCGCGAGTTATAAGTGGAACTGTATCCAAAAATGGTTCTATGAACCCTCTTCCATGCAATTCAATATGATTTGCAGAGTTTCGTTGTAGATGTAGTAATTTACTCGAAGCTATGGCAGGGAGAGCCTTAGGAAGGCTGGATCCGGGACACCCCATTCGCCTTCCTCCCCCTACACACACACACACACACACAGAGAGAGAGAGAGAGAGAGAGAGAGAGAGAGAGAGAGAGAGAGAGAGAGAGAGGCAACAACAGGACACGTAGTATCAACACAAATAGTCCGAAATACCCTCCTGGCCTCTACGCCCCATTAAAACCACGACACCGCTTAGCCTGCAGAAACTGGACAGAGGAACATCATGACAGGAGTCATATCGGGTTCACAGATAAGATTTTTTATTCATCCGGACAATTGTCGTTCCCTCATCTGGAGAGAACGTGGAAGTGGGAACAATCCTGCTTACATCCACGAAACAGTATTATTCAAGGCTGTGGAGAATATCTTTCAGAATTGTGCTCTGATTGCTAAGAGTTATAGAGACGAGATCCTTCGACCTTGTGTTGTACCCTACGCTGGTGCCGTAGGAGGTGGGTTCCTTCTGGTGGATGATAACGTTCGTCCCCTCAGAGTTGCATTAGTGGATCACATGCTTGAATCTGAGGGAACTGAACGAATGGTGTGGCGAAATTGTTCACCATATTTAAACCCGATTGAATATGTCTGGAATGTACTTGGCCCACGCATTGAAGTCAGACCAGCTCCTCCCACAATTGTTCCGGACTTGGATATTGAACTCAAGAATGGTCAAATATCACTCAAGAACTGATTGAGCCGGCCGCGGTGGCCGAGGTGACTGAGGCGCTCCAGTCACGGTCAACACGGCCACTACGGTCGGGGGTTCGAATCCCCCCTCGGGCATGGATATTTGTGCCGTCCTAGTTCGTAAGTAGTTCATAAGTAGTTTGTAAGTTTAGGGACTGATGACCCCGTAGTTAAGTCCCATAAGCTTAACAAACATTTGAACATTTGAACTGATTGATGACCTCATACTGTCCATACAACAGTATCGGGAAATATTCAACTGTACTGATCCTCCGACACCTTTTTCACTAGTATGATAGCACCATGGTAGCTCTTTCTAAATAAACGCCATGTAAACCTTAATCAAAGAGAAGTGTCGGCGAAATATCGTACTGTATCACACACAAATTACAATTGTAACCAATATCTGAATAAATCACATTACTGTATGTATTTTGAGCATAACAGGTAGTCAAACTGAAATTCATAATTAGAGAGTTTAGTTGTCTTGTTGAAAGATTATATTGTTAGGTTAATCAATAAGCTAATAGTTGTCTTGCAAGAAAGAAAGTATTTACATTCATTTGTTCTTATAAAGATAATCGGATTTAAGAATTACGTAAATGCATTTGAGACAGTGTAGTGATTGTTGTGTGATGCAAATCACCAGATTCAGTGATATTGACTACTAATTTTTTTTTTATATTCTAATTCAAGTAATTATTGTTTCATACAAAGCTGACAAAATATTCCAGTAAGCAGATAGGCACTTTTTTTTCTTGGCTCTCGTGTACGCTAAAAATAATCTTGAAGTAACCTTAGCTGACGCCTGATACTACTTTTCAAATACACGAAATTAGTAATCATTGAGATTACGAATTTAATTACAGTTGTGTCGTAAACAGTTTGCCTTCATTTTCAGTGTTATCCGTTGCGCTTTAAAAAATCACACGTAATTTTACAGGCTTCACTGTCAGGTGCGTTTAATATATTTCAAGTACAGAATCACACTAAAATTCATGGTTTAATAAGTTTATTTAATAGAGAGGGTTGTCATGTAATTTATTGGTACATTTTATCTGTAACATTCACGTCACACATGACCAGTGACACATTCTTATTTGAATGCAGACAAGATTTCACGTTTTAACCAAATCACACACTAATTTCGTCCTCGCTGGCGAGGATGAGGTCTGCATACATGCGTTGAAGGACATGTCAACAGGCGCCCCCCGATGTGAGCTGTTTAAGTTCAGTGCGAGAACTCGTGTCATTGCAACGTGGAGCGCAAAATAAGCAAATCATGAACATCAAGTTTTGTTTCAAATTAGAGAAAAAGGCATTGGATGTTAGTGGAAGCGTATAGTGTTGAAGCATCGAGTAAAAAGTGTGTGTTTGAGTCGTTTAAACGCTTTAGAGACGGAACGGAAGGTGTCGAGGGTGAGCCAGTTTCGGGTCGACCGTCCACGATCACAGTCATCGTACGAGTGCGAAGGACGCTTGCAGATGATCGGCGGTGGTCATTGAGAATGATAGCAGACGAGTTGAAGATCTGCACAGACATTGTAAGCACTGTTCTTCGCGAACATTTGGGAAAGCAGGAAATTTGTAGCCGGTTTGCTGACAGACGAACAGAAGCATACTCGGATGGAAGAATCTTTTCATCGTAATGTCTCACCGTAATCAGCAATTTTTGGAAAAAACATCATTACAAGTGATGATAGTTGGTGCTACCAATACGCTACAGAAACCAAGCGACAGTCAATGACATGGTGTTCGATCTTCGACCCCGCCTCCCAAAAAAGGTCGGTTGACAAAATACAAGGTAAAGACAATGGTGATTGCCCTTTACGATGGTAAGGGTTTGATCCATTTTGAATATGTACTCGAGCATCGTACTGTCAACGCGGAAGTTTACGACGGAGTTTTGAAACGGCTGCTGCAACGCAGCAGGCGGTTTCGAACAGAACTCTACCGGATATGAATGCGGAATTTTCTGCACGACACTGCGATCCGCTTTCACACCCTCCTTATTCTCCAGATTTGGCGCCAGCAGACTTCCTTCTGTTTCCTCGCCCTAAAAGGCTTACGCTGAGCAACGGTTCCGTAGATTCAAAACGCGCGACCTCAATGCTTCGAGCTATTCCACAAGAAGCATTTGCTGAGAGTTTCCAACAGCTGTACAATCGATGTCAGAGGTGTACTGTAGATAATGGCGATTACTTTGAAGGCCACTGAAGGCATTTTATTTGCAACTCTTATTTCCTATATTTTCTGAAGGAAGGAAGATTAGTATACTGACCGCCAGAGGGGACGGCCCGTCGACAGCGTGGTTGTTAGTGAAGGAACTTACGCTCGGATTGTTCAAGCAAGGATTTGGAAGCAAATCGGCCGTGCCCTTTGAAAGGAAACATCCCGGCGTTTGCCTGGAGTGACTTAGGAAAATTACGCAAAACCTAAATCTGGATAGCCGGAGGTGGATTTGAACTAACATCCTATCGAATGCAAGTCCTGCGCTCGGTATATATTTTCTGAGACCATTCACCAAACTTTCAACAGGCACCTTGTACTTGGCCTATAACTGGGAAATATTTATTGAGATTTTCTGATATCAGAGGTTTACCTCCAACATAATAATTCGCCCAGAAATGAGTACACCCAGTACCTAAGGTTTTACACTATTCACTATATTCCTCCAGGTGTTTCGATCTTGTGTGTCTTCTTCTTCTGCGCCCAGTCTTCCGCACATTTTGGATCCAGGTGGTGACAGGTCGTCCTCTTCTTCTCCCCTCAGGTTGCCACTCCAGTACCAGTTTCGGTATTCTGGTGTCCTCCAGTCTTCGTACATGTCTGCACCATCCTAATGTCTTTCTATCCATTACTTCATCTATTATTTCTTTTATTTCCATCCTCTTTGTTTGTTCGACGTTTCTTCTTTTTTCTTTTCTGGAAATTCTGACTGATCGTCTCCAGAAGTCCATCTCTAACGCTTGTAGTTTCTGAGTGTGCTGCAGGTTAATGGTCCAGGTGTCCGCTCCGTACAGAACTACACTCTCAAATATAGATTTATATATGAATTTTTTATTATATTTCTGCTCCATAGGACTGAGTTGAGCATCCCCATGACCTTTCGCCGAATGCTAATTCTTTGATTAATTTCTGAATCGGATTTTCCCTCAATTTCAAAAATTGACCCCAACGTCAGAAAGTGTTAATTTTTTAAATTTTCTTTCCCTTTATGTATAGTTCATCTGGATCATTATTCAAGTATTCTGTTTTTTGATAATTAATCTTCAGACCCCAATTTTTGCTATTGCTAGTTGATTACACATGTAGTTTTCATCCTCCCCATCTTGTGCGACGACAACTTGATCATCAGCAAATAATAAATGATGTAGACAAACTCCATCTCTAATTTCTAACTGGGAAGATTAATTTATTTTTCGTTACAATTAGTTCTTAAGCTATTGAGCAACAATCCAGCCTGATCTCCATGTAAGCAGAGCAATGCGTTGCAGTACAAAATCTCACCACGATTTATATTGTTGTTGCGGCCGCCCACGCTCCTCTGAGCTAAATTTTTAATTTCCTCATTAGAACGGCAAGCCATATCCATTTATAACTCCTTACTATATACATCCTTTGGTCCCCCTATGCGATTTTTAACCCGCAACCTTCCACTGGTACAAAATCGACGATTCCTCGATGCCTCAAAATGTGTACTCCCAAACACTTCCTTCTTTTCAGAATTTTCTTTTCCCCCAATTATGTGCAGTAAATTCTCATTAGTTACACGATCTATGTACCTAATGATCATCATTCGTCTGTAGCATTAGATTTCAAAATTATCAGTCCTCTTCTTGAGTTAACTATTTATCGGCCACGTTTCTCTCCCTTAGAAGGTTACACTCCAGACATTGTGCTAAAATCACCATTTGGTAAAGTAGGATCTTCATGATCACATTACGTTACAAAAATATTGTGAAATTGCTAAATCAACCACTGCATTGGTAATACTGTATAAATTGCACGAAACAATGGGGACTCTTGTAGAACAACCGTGGTCAAAGACGATTTGACGCATTCTACTACCGGCTAGTGTCGCAATGCGTCTCCTAGTAATGTAGGTAATTTATACAAACCAGTTAGTATCTAGCAACTATAGTGGTCAAACTCTGGTGTAAAATCGTCCTTTTTGTTGATGGGTCAAATATAAAGACAGAGATTATTACACCTAAACTTCCCACATTCTCAGGAAAGGCAACGATCACTAATATAGATGCCAAGAATTGTACTATGTGTATACTTATGACAGCTTGCATAAAAAATTGAAAAACTTAATCACAGAGGCAGTAAAATAACTGGAGCTAATCTGACGAGAACAGAAACGCACAAAATGCTACATCATCTAATATAGCTTAAGTACACAGCACGCAGCGAAAATTCATCGTTGAGAAGATATTTTTGACTCATCGACTGCTGTCGTAGGCATACAATTTGTAATAGAGTGTTATCCTCTTAGAAGAATAAACGTTTACACATTTTCCGAAACTTGCCTGGGTTTCCTTATGAGGAACAGCAGAGTAACAATCTTCCACTTACGCAACCAGTCGACCAGAAGTGACGCTGTTGTGTGCGAAATCACACTTGGTCCATATCATATCCGTACATCAAGTGACAATTATCTTTCAATACTGTATAACCTGTTCCCTGGTGAACGACCTATGGACTAAGATTAGCATTCCTGGAAGTGTATTAGACTATTTAAATAATCATGTAGCTTAAGTTCAAAATTTCATGTGGTGCCTGCAGTACCTGTATCTGAACATGAATTAACCGTTTCCGGATGTTTAAAATGACTAGCTGTCCATTTGATTTCTTCCGGTATGGATACATCTGGAATTAGTGACATTTCTTCAAGAGAAATGGGTGGGTATAGATCCGTTCATCCCATGTCAGTTATATGCTGTAATTCACACAAATAAAGTTAAAGTTTGCTACAAACAAATATTTTTATTATTTTGAGCGACGGATTTTGATACGATTTAATAGGGCAGAAAACTATCAAACCATGACTTGGGCAAAACAAACGTAATACAATGTTCACGGAAAAAAAAGAAAAGAAAAGAGGAACAGAATATACTCTGATGATGAGAAGCAATGTTATCTCATATATGAAAGTAATTTTTAACATAACACTGTGCACAAATTTACGAAATGGAAACCAGTGGCTTTCAAAAGTTCTAACTATGTGGGAACTATAAGACTTTTTAAGATTACCATTTAGCGAAACCTCCATAAATAATTTTCTTTTAAAATAAAATTAATGATTCAATGAAATAATATGTAATATAGTATAACCACTTCATTTTTTGTTATTGTTCGTTGGAATCTACAGGCTACGTAACAGATATACTTAGATACCTCAGAGAATAATATGATTGTAATCTTCAAATATCCTTGGAATGATAATAGTATAAAAACAATAGCGTCTCTGTTCTCTCTCTCTCTTCCTCTTGTTTGGCTTTGTTCTGATCGGAATTATTATATTGCAATGAGCATTATTAACTATTGTTACATTAATTGTACAAAAAGCTACTGATAAAAATGGAAACTCAGATACGCATTATCTGCTTTCTGTTCTAATTAATAAATTAATTTCAGTAATTTTTTATTCATTTAATTATTTTACTAGTTCCTTTCCCCAATGATCACGCTGTTTTCAGTTAAAGCGAACTATTACGACTTTGGATGGTTCGAGTATTAGATATATTGAAATTATGCACCTCGCGTAGCTTGCCAGTGCATCTTTGAATTTATTCATTTTTTAAAATATTTATTGGCATAGAACCTGCGATCACTTATACGTAAAGAACGGCACGAAGTCTCAACCGTTGGTACGTATCATTTATTACTACTTTTCATTCATTAAATCACTTTGATTAAAATTATGCTGCACGGGGATCGAATCTAAATATTCCGAACCTCCATCCAATGGCGGCGAGTAGTTACGCGGTTTACAAATAATTTTTATTACAGCTCATCAACGAGATTTTCTATACCGCTGTGAAAGGCAACTATTCGACGAATTCTGTAGGTTGCTTGTCCTGCAAAATACTTTAATCTTTTAAATGTTTGACCATTGTAATTCTTTTCATTTTTTTTAAATTACCGATTCGTATAAACTGTAGGTTTCATTACCACTTATTTTGAAAAACCTTTCAATTACTTTAATACGGCCTAATTTTTCCAACCGTAATAGTTAGGCAAGCAATAACACTACAAGTAGATTTTTATGTGTTTTGCAGTAAGGGCTGATCTCTCCTTTCTGAATGACTACACTCGATCAGCTGGGGACTGTTTGGAACGTAATGGCTCGCAACAGCAAACAACTGAGTTGGTGGAACGATGACCTCGATCTCCCGATTTGAATCCCAGAGAGCGCTTTGTCACGGGGCTATCGGCTGGCGAATGTAGCCGGTATAAACACACTCGGCTTACTGCGGAAGCGGTAATTAGAGTTCAACTCGTGGCTACATTGCAATCCACCCGCCGCTCCGGTCAATTTGTGTTAAGTGCTTCCGCTTGTAAACACTTGTTTACTGAGCTGGCACCGAAAGCTGCAGTGTTGTAACATTCGAGTGCAACTCGTAACATTTTTGTGATGAGTACAGCATGAATTGTTTTCTTTGAGATGTCCATAACTCATGCTTCAAGAGTTGCTTCTATTTTTCTTTTTCAGAAAATCTTTGTATCTTGATAAAAAATATAAAAGAATATTATGTCGTAGAGTCCGACTATAACTACACATTTGGTATCTAATTCATTGTAGGCAGAAATTTATTTAGCGTGTGTATCCAACTTCACACGGATGTTTTTCAGCCTCTATGCTGCACGATTTGCGTTGTTATTGGTGTTAGTGTCTTGACTGCTTTGTAGTCGCAATCATATTTTGATGTAAGGTTGACACACATGTATTAGTATGAATTATACCTGCAGACCCCAGAATTGGTGTCGACCAGGAATTCCAATTTATTATTTTCCCGCTAGATGTAGCTTATTTAGTTGTTGTGCTGGTAGAAAAAGTATAATTAATCCCGCCTACCCGCCTAGCTTATTAGATTCTCATAGCAGGATTTTTTTTTAAATCGACTAGTCGTGAAGTTCTATCAGCGTCCTAAATGGTCCTCACAGTATAGATAAGAATAAAATGTACTAGTAAATGCAGATAATCTGTATTGTCATCTTGTTTTATAGCACTGGCAAAGACACCACAGTTAACTTCGTCAATCGATGAAGTGGTGTATGACAGCCGCTGTTTTATGTACGGGGTATTGCCCGACGTTTCCCGACGAGAAACGAGTTTCTCATTCTGTCGTGTTAATTGACTCACGACTTATTTGTTTATGGTTATTCATTAGGTTTTTGCGGATGCCGTCGGGGGTTCGAGTCCCCCCTCGGGCATGGGTGTTTGGGATTTCCTTAGGTTAGTTTAGCGTAGTTTAAGTAGTTTGTAAGCTGCGGACTAATAACCCAGCAGTTGAGTCTGATAGATTTACAAACATCTGAACCTTTTTTTTAAGTTGCGGACGATATACATAATTAATTTAAAATGCCTCCCCAATATCGACAGTTTCGCAAAGAGCGATTAAAGGATCCTTCATGTTTGTTTCATCATGTAAGGATTTCAATAAAGGTAGGGCAAAGTGAAGCTTCCCTCGCTCATTTTGTAGCATGTCATTCATCAATGCACAATACTGATGATCTCAGTGAACTTTGCAAGAGTACGTTTAGTAGCCCAATTGCAGCAGAATAGAAAATTCATAGAACGAAGTCCACTGTAATATAAATCGTGTTACACCTCATTTTGAAAAGCATTTGTTACAACATATAGGGATTGCACAATGCAGTGTACTTATTTATGAATCTAATAACAGTGTCAGCAAAAGTTTGGAATTCCGAATATGAATATTTGTATGAAACGGTACTCTTTTCTTTTTCCGAGCTAGAAATATGTGAACTTCATTGGCAAATTTTATACTTGTTAAATGGAAAAAAATATCTGAGTTTCGGGTATGAGTTGGCGAACCATAATGATGCTTAGGGTTTTAATCCATTCAACATTGAGTGGATATTGGAAGTCATTTACTACTTCTGCCGTGGTAAAATGCAGAAGTGGAAAACTAACCCCACAATTGTTCAAATGTTTGCAAATCTGTGGGAAGGAGATTGACAGATGAAGCAATTGATAGACTGCAGAGGTGTTTTGGGTGTGCAGTTAGGCAAAATACAAGAAGCATTGAGCATATGAGAGGAGCAGTATGGGCATTATTTTTTCATGCTGCGTCAACAAATGAGCACCCATAACTGGTTGTTTATTAGTCCCTAGCTTACAAACTACTTATACTAAGTTAAATTAACCCAAGGACAACACATATACCTATGCCCGACGGAGGATTCTATCCTCCGACGGCGAACAGCCGCACGCATAGCAACACGGCGCCTCAGTGCGCACGGCTGTTCCGCCGCAGAAGTGTTAAGCTCAATAAAGACAACAAGGGCAGGGCTTAGTCGAAAGGAAAAGTGTTGTAAGAACCACAGATTTCCGTCAGATGTATTAAGCAAGCCGCGGCGGAATAGCCGTGCGCACTGACCCGCCGTGCTGCGGTGCACACAGCCCTTCGCCGTCGGGGGTTCGAGTCCTCCCTCGGGCATGGATGTTTGTGTTGACCTAGGTTAGTTTAAGTAGTTTTTAAGCTAGCGTCTAATAACCCAGCAGTTAAGTCATATAGATTTACAAACATTTGAATTGTATTAAGCAAAGTAGGAACTATGACTGTAAAGACGACACACATTCTGCCAACTACTTCAGCTGCATCTTCCACAAACATTTCGAGCACAATTGCAGACGCAACTTCAGTCATAGCGATCACAGTTCTTGAATTTGAAACTGATGATCCAACTGAAACCTTACTTAAATAAGGTAATCAACACTGCTGTCATATTTCGAAGTATTTAGCACAAGTGCTTACATAAATAATGTTAGAAATACAGTTTAACTGCATGCCTTATACTCCTATGAACGTAATATCCCTACTGTTTGTTTCAGTGTAAAATAGCTTGTTTTAGGACGTCATTTTCGCTTTGGTACTTGGCAACTCCGGTCGCGTCAAGGAGAGCAGGGCTCTACTCATAATACTGTTTTATCATAACAATAGCGATTACTACTGCTGCTCTTTAAGACAATTGAATAAGGAATATGAAGAAGTCATCATTTCGGGTCGAGACTGAAGAATGTGATTAGAAATCGGAATGAACAGGCGATTTTTGAATTTCCCCCGGGTGAAGCAGACGTCCAATTTCGTCAAGAGTTGTTGAAGTTATTTTTGCAATGGCCGAAAATGCTGGCCGCGATGTAATATCTTTAAGGGGAGCCGGAACGATTCATCTCTTCTATGTCAATTTTAGCAAATACAAGGAACATTTTTTCTAAAACCATTAAACATATTGCTCTGAAATTTGGACTACATGTTCAGGGAATGTTTCTTTACAAAGTTATTATGCCATGTTAAGAAATATTTATTGGTTTTTGTTTTACAATTTTTTTAAACAGATGCTTATTTTTTTCTCTGAAATTTTGCACTTTTTTCCTATAACTTTTGAATTATACAATATTTCTTTACAATTTGTTATAAAAATTAAGGAAATTAAGTAAACAATATTGTGTATAAATTTCATTGATATACTGTTAGCAGTTTTTGAGAAAATGTTCCTTAAATAGGACAATTTTAAAGTTATGGGAAATAACATCCAAAGTTTAATAGATTCCTGCCCCATATGATGGATTATCAGCATACTCTTCTTTTTCCAGCGTTAGTTTCCTTTTATTGGTCTTTTCGTCGCTTTTGCTGCATGTTGTAGTCTTTTGTCTCTTCTTCCTACATCCCTAAGTCTTTCTTCATCAGTTAGGCGCATTGTGGAAATGGTGCAGTGTCCTGGTTGGAAACCTAAACGTTTCACCACACCACGTTTCATAATGTTTCCTTCACTGTATGTTGTCACTGCATTATACACTCCAAAATGCAATGTTTTTACCTGTAAGACACTCTTTTGGGAATCCTAATCCAAATTAAATTATTTACACTCACATTTGGATTTTGTGTCTTACCACATAAACACTTTTCTAACAATATTGGCTGTGATAAATCTTTGAATATGGGCTTAACTACATCAGTTACAGCATTTGGCAAACTGTTTTCATGTGCATATTCCTTTTATGATTGGTACTTACACCATGAGTCATCACCTGTGGGGCTCAGTGCATGTTGTGGATGCTCATTTGTGATGCAGCATGAAAAAAATAATGCCCATACTGCTCTCCTCACATACTCAATGCTTCAGTTTTTTTTTTTTTTTTTTTTTTTTTTTTTTTTTTTTTTTTTTTTTTGCCTAATTGCACACCCATAACACCTCTGCAATCTATCTATTGCTTCATCTGTCAATCTTCCTCTTCCTCCAAGGGTCTTACCATCACTAAGCTTCTGGGATCCTAATGTCCGCTTTAGTTTGGGCAATCGAGCCCCCTGCGCTTCTGCTCATGTCCTATATATTCCTGTTTTTTAATGTGAATTTCATTGCCATAAGTTTTGAGTTCCTCTACATTTTATATCCCTTAGAATCACCATTTCCTAGATAATGTATCATACATTATACCACTCCTGTGATCTGTAAAATATTGCTTTCACTTTCTCTACTTCCATCGTTCCACTTGTGCCGTGAAAATTTTCTTCACAACTTTCATTATGTTTGTCCTTGGTATTGCCCTTACATCAATGATTTGAGAGAACAGCAACATCAATTACTTTGCAAGTGTCTCTACTGGTAGTAGTCGCAACTCCGTTTAGAGATTTATGTCCCCTATGTTGCCATGATCCATCTAAAGCAACAGTTAAAGCTCCGCAGCCGGTCGCGGTGGCCGAGGGGACTGAGGCGCTTCAGTCACGGTCTGCACGGCCACTACGGTCGGGGGTTAGAATCCCCCCCTCTGTCATGGATATTTGTGCCGTCCTTAGTATTGGTTAGTTCGTAAGTAATTTGTAAGTTTAGGGACTGATGACCCCGCAGTTAAGTCCTATAAGCTATACAAACATTTGAACATTTTGAAAGCTCCGAAATTATCTGTCACAGCTTCTTCAACTGCTTTCTTCTTTGTTGCTTAAGCAATATCTGCAGCTGAAGATCACACCGATTCCTTATAAAATCCAAACTTGGATGGTGGTTTTGGCAAGTTCATAATTCCACATAACATTGTTCCTGCAGGACTGCCCTCGCCAATGCAATGCAAGCCATACTCTGGCCTAACATATCATACACCTTCTTTCCACTATTACCACTATGAGGAATACTGTTAGAATTCGAAAACGAAACTCTGCAGCACTTTGTTACACTTCAATAACATTTTACATGCCAAACCAATGTGTGAAGTCATTTTCAATTCCAGTCCTCTTTCTTTGCAAACTTGGCATAATACGTTATGTTTCAAAATATAAGAGAGCAAAGAAATGTTAATTATTTCAGTCACAACATTACTGTCAGTTTCACAGTTTTCAAATTTATCTTTGCTGTCACAAAGTTTCTTGCTGGAAGAAGCTCTATCACATTCATTTGGAGTAGCCGGAGAAGCAGTCTGAGCAGCATCTCCTTTCGAAACAACAAAAGATTTCTTCCTCCACTCATTGCGCCTTTTCTTGAACTCTTGATTGTTGAAACGTAGAATGTTGATATCCAGAAACCAAATGCGTAAAACACGTCCTAGCAAAATTCGTCAAATAGGCAAAATTGAACAGCTACACAAAAAAAAAAAAAAAAAAAAAAAAGAAAAAAAAAATTAAAAAAATCTCCATAAGTCAGCACACACGCTATAGCGTTAAGGTCTGCTGATATGAACAGTCACTTCTCACAGATATCAAGACATACAACGTTGGACAACAAAACACTGTCTAATTCCGCAATGACAGCCTGGCTGCAGCCAGGGTGTGGCATCTTCAGAGGTGAGACACCGAGGCCTACAACCATTTACGCGGCGCGTCAACTTTGCAGCGATAAAAAACAAACTTAAAAGGGTTAAACATGATCTGTTTTATTCAGGAACTCCAAATAATTTTATAATTAAAAAAAACTTTAATTTTGTCATTTTCATCGTTCCAGCTCCTCTTAAGCAGTAGACGAGCTGTCTCTTCGTAAGTGAACAATCTGTTGTTCAACGTTCTAAAATGCTGAGGATAAATGTAAAATTGTATTCGCACAAATGTGAGAATTCAGATGGTTAATATACTGAGTAACATTTGAAACGTAAACGGGATACTAATTAATTAATGAATTTCGTCCTCTCATGTAAAAGTTAAAATGTATTTCTTTCAATGATTCATTAGTAATTTCTCTTCTAGATATCCTAAAAATTAATGGACAAATTTGATTATATTACGATCACTCGGTTTTCATTACGGTCCCCTTAGCTATCAACGGTCTAATTATAACCACCTTATATAGCGATAACAAATAGCGACAACCAAAGGATTACGAAAATTTTGAACACAACCTCACAACATTTATGCCCATCACCACTTTTTGTGTATGTCTATGTTCATTGCTTGAAACCATTGCAGTAGCAACAACAGTAACGTTCAGCAAAGAAGTTATTTCTGCGTCGTAGTATTCAATAACGAACATACATAACAAATGTTTTGTTTGGATATAATTTACATTCATAATATCAAGTTGATTGCCTGTGGACCGAGGTGACGCAGTAGTGACATATTGGACTCAAATCGACCTCCCGCAATCCTGGTCCGGGTTTTCAATAATTTCCCACTACAATCAAAAGGCGAGATAATTCCTTTCAAAGGCCATGGCCGATTTCCTTCCCCACCCTGTCACAAACTACCCGATCGTGAGCCTCGTCTCCAATGATCATGACGTAGACGGAACGTTAAAACATTACCTATCCGACTCCCTTCCGAATTGCCGGATGATTCAGCCTGCAGCATGTTTACGTGGCTTGCAACGATACATCACGATCGTTTCTTGTGAACATTGTATGTACGTACTAATGCACCCGAGCTTTTCCTTGAAAATGCTTAGTTGCACATCATTAGTTTTTTATAACTGCAAGTAATAGTTAATTTTATAAAAGTACGAAACGTCGTTTCTTCTTTCTCGTGCAACTCCAATAATCATATTTTCTGTCATTTCTTACACAGTTATTCGTTAACCAGTTCAGTCCTTGATTACTTTTGAAATGTTTGTGGTGTTGCTATACAAGTAATTGTATTTTCCGACTTTTCTCTAACTCTGCCTTGAAAATTAAGAGTATTAGAAAACAGTTACATGAAATACTAGATTTCTGCTGCCGTTGCGTTATGGTGTACAATTTTAATCAACATAATACTTTTTTGTGTCGAAGTAGAGATTTTGGACACCAGTGTACATCGGTTGCACCTGAAACTGTTACATTTTTATATGAATATTTACAAGGGAGATAATTCTGTATCTTAGCGCCAGAATTATTAATATTTGTCATGTTATAAACATCCATAGAATTATTGATGTATAAAGGAAGCAAAATTCAATTTCTTCAACTCCAACTTACGATCCTGTAGAAGGTTGGAGATATATCAGTCACAGAAAAATATATGTCTCAGAGTGAATGCTACTTTTATCAATAATCGTAACAAGCTACATTCCTAGTTTAAATGAAATTGATTCGTCATTTCGTCATTTGACATATATATAACATTTTCATTATAACTTGTAAGTACACTTACTCTTACATCGATACTGAAAATGTGCCCCCCCCTCCGATTTTTTATCGATGTAAATTTGTTAGTCACCTGCTGATTTAAGACTTTGATCTCCATCAGATGAGCTCTTTCAATGGAAAGCATCGCCAAGGCTTGCAATCTTTCCTGGAGAATTACACGATATTTAGTATATAAAACTTTGAACTGTTATCCTTAGGCAATGAATCCAACTTGCATAAAGCTTAAAAACTGTGATTCTTCCAAATCGACACAACCACATTTTAAAATAAAAATTGTGATTTCACTTGTATACGTAAATGCTACGAATGAGTAAAATCCAATCATTCCCATTGGTCAGTGAGTGCCTGTGACTCACTGGTTCTTAAATCAATGGCAATTTCCAGAAGAGTACTAGAGGTACACACAGAAATCACCCGAAGAAAACATAATAAGTTACTTGAAG
This sequence comes from Locusta migratoria, assembly GCA_026315105.1. Classification (NCBI taxonomy): domain Eukaryota; kingdom Metazoa; phylum Arthropoda; class Insecta; order Orthoptera; family Acrididae; genus Locusta; species Locusta migratoria. Next base: position 166,697,384 of record CM048747.1, on the reverse strand, counting down.
TGGACGTGTAGGGACATGTGAACAATTCTGCATGGATACAAGTAACATTGGCCTAAAACGTGCCTGGATGCTACTATACAAATACTGCATTGTTGTTCGTATTACTGTGGATAGTATTGTATTTTTGAGTATTGCATGCGAAATGATGTTACGAAGTCCTGAACAATCCCAAAGTTTCCACGTTTTACAGTCAAGTATACGCGAAGACGAGACCTACATGTTCCTTTTGCCGCATAAACTGGCAAGTGAGGCAATTGTCATATCGTACATATTTCACTAAGTGGAGGAGATGCTGTTTTCATCTTCTTCTGGACTGGTTGTCCATTGAATAGTGGTCTACCAGGCCTTTATTTCCCAATAAAGATAAGAATTGGCAAACACTGTGGCATAATAAATCACCTTCAAGACTTCCTCTTATCATTCAAAAGCAGTTTTTCATGAATAAGGAAAAAAAAAAATACTTCGTAAAATGGAAAGGAACAAATACCCTGGTAGCTTATGCTTGCAGTGTCTCTTAAAGATTCACACTAAGCGGAAAAGTTTCACAAAAGACAAAGAAACATCGCAGTGTTTGATTGTTTAAGTGCTGCTTGCAAGTACCGTTGCACGTGCAAGGACGAAATTTGAAACGTTGCAGAAAAACGTGCGGCTTTTTTCAGTTGGCTTGAGAGCAACATTGCCAGATAAAGGATTAAGGTAGCAATGAGAGAAAAACATTTTAGGGGGAAAACGGTACGGTCGTAACACGCACGCACGCACACACACACACACACACACACACACACAAAACAAACACATAAACACGCGAACACGCAGTCGTATTCGGTGATAATGTTGTCTCAAATATTCCGTGTTGGCCTACACATTATATGCGAACGAAACTAATTGGCCGGCCGCGGTGGCCAAGGGGACTGAGGCGCTCCAGTCACGGTCTGCACGGCCACTACGGTCGGGGGTTCGAATCCCCCCTCGGGCATGGATATTTGTGCCGTCCTAGTTCGTAAGTAGTTCATAAGTAGTTTGTAAGTTTAGGGACTGATGACCCCGTAGTTAAGTCCCATAATTTCTACAAACATTTGAACATTTTGAAACTAATTGCAGGTCGATAGCGGCGCAATCAACCCATTGATGGTGTTGACAGCACACGGCTGCCATTTACTGTTGTATGAACGACGCTGGATTCCGATTAAAGGTCAATGCCGGTAGCCTACAAACCCGTTTTCAGGGATATAACTTTGTTGGTAGCTGCGTCAAGACGTTTAAATCGTGTTTCTACTACAGGCCATTAATCAGTTTGGTTTGTCGGCACTGTTATACCAAGAAGTCAAGAATTTATGCAAGGAATTTTCCACCTTATTTGCTTCCTATTTAGGGCACGCCAAGGATTTCGCGGCACTTGATGACACAAGAGGGTCGACTTGCACACAGTTTTCTCGTACGGGTATTTCCCCCTCGACTTCTGCGGAAAAGTATGAATGCTGAATTAGAGCTCTGATAACTACAAAAAGTAATCCATTTGATCATTTGTACCCAGTGGGTATTGCATTTAATGAACACTGGCAAATAACATGAATCTCTTATATTATGTGAGTTTAATGTTGTTTTCAGGTGACAGTCTACAGGCGCCATGTACTTAGAAAAATCATTATTTTGCCCAGAGCTGTAAAATACTTTAATTTGCTATGCACACTGGTTTCTGGAATTGCTGCCATCTACAGGAGATTAACAAACTAAATGGAAGAGTAGTAGATGACTATATGCAACTGTCATGTATTTTTCTTCCATTTAGTTTGTGAATCTCCTGTTGAATGCAGCAATTCCAGAAACCGGTTGAGCATAACAAATAGTAGTATTTTACAGCTCTGGGCAAAAGAATTATGTTTTCTAAGTATTATGTAAGGATTTTAAGATGGCCAATGTTTGCTCTGTTATTACATTGCACCCGATGTCACTGAATGTTTACTGTCCCGCAGCATGAATGGAGGCTACAGTTTTATTAACTAGATTTCCCTAATGCAATAAAAAGCGGTGGTCTCTGTAATTTCTATGCAAAACGTACAATTCTGGCATATGGAATTTGCATAGAGAGAAACAAACGGCCGAGATATCAGTTCTAAATGAAGGAAATCATACACAATTAAAAACAATCACATTTTTAATCAACAGTACAAAAATGTCTTCCTAAAGTAATTAAAGAAACGAGAATTTGTGGGGATTTGATATTGGACTGCCTGAAGTCGAACGTAAGTTTGAATATAAAAACATAGTTTAGTATGGAACGCACATAGTTCTCCTCCACTTTGTTTTCACCCCATCTCAATCTCACGACTTCCAGTCGAGGACTAATACAACGTTATTAGGAGGGTATTCAATGTGTGTTTTGCGCTATTTTAATTATTTTCAGTACCGAGGTTTTGGTACAGTTGATTGAAAATGTAACTATCGTATGTTAGAGATGACTCGTTACTTTGTTTCCTTATCAAAATATCAGATGCGGTGGAATGTAAAGTTTCTTATGAAAATGACAGAGACCACTGTTTCTTTTCTTAGATTTATTCTAAACACAATTCTGTACATTTCGGAGTGTCCGATGTTGAGTGTATCCCTGGAAGGTATGTAAGGCAGCTTCTTATGAAGGGAGTTGAGATGATGTAAAAAATTCTTTAGATTATTTTCCCCACGAGGCCACACAGTAAAATTATAATCTAAATACTTCCAAAACAACGTAGGGTTTAAGGGGTGCTGATTCAAGCGGTCGTTCATCTAAGTCCTCCATAAAAAGGCTAGCCACCAAGGGAGACAAAGGGCTAGAAATAACAAGAAAGTGGAGAACGAAGATGATACACCGGCAATATCTCTTTATTTTCTTCCGAGTGTGGTTAATATTTCTTTTAAAATAGCAAGAATTCTCCATAATTTTCAGGTGGAAGTGATTTTCCACCCACCGCTTCAGACTTACTTGGTTCGGTTAAGTATGACGTCTTGTTATGAAAGACTGGTGTCTACGAAGATCCCTGCCAATGTTTTATGGCTTTCATAGGCAGGAATACGCGCACCGTTGAACGTTGCAGTGCACACAAACGGAACACATGCCTTTTATAGCCAAACAAGTCTGCTGTTGCTGAACATTGTATTTTGATTGGACACAGTATGCAGTATGATAAAACAGTAATTTTGACAACAGCAACATCTTTCTTGGGACTCCTTTATCAAAGAATCTGTAGAAATACGTGTCGCGGAAAATCTGATGAACCGGAACAGTGGCTACTAACGTGATAAAGCGTGGAATCCCGTTATCTCTAAAATTTGCTCAGATCGAAGTCGACAGAGATCGCCGACGTCGGCTGTGAGCGGCAATGCAAAGCACAGCTTAAGTCCGCGGCTCCAACAGCGAGGGCGCAGTGTTAAGTCTGCTTACAATGTTTTGACGCATGCGCTGTAACCGCTAAGTTTGCTGTGTATATAGTGGAACGCTGGACGCACTAATCAGTCTTCCAAGACTCACCTGAAGACGGCCAGCAGGTGTCTTGGCGAAATAACGTGTGATGTATTAGAAGACGACCGACTGCATACCCGAAATTTCTATGAAAAACGTAATCTGAATTTTTTTTCACTTGATTACGGAAATATCATTTCTGTCATACTGGTGTCGCCGAGCTCTACAGTAAACTAATGTAGTTATTCCTAACATATGGAATATACGATGAGCGGTGTTCGTGTATATCGATACGACTTAGCAAATATCCTTCAAATATGCATGTCTTACGGGTATTTGCTTAGTTCCATCGATTAACTCGGACACTGCACATAGCATTTCAACCAGCCACAGCATGGCTTCCAACAAATACAGTCCACAATTATGTCACCATCGTGCTGACTCGTATTCGTAATTGGGAATACGTTTCTTGTATTTGCATATGGTATATTTACAAGTCTGAAAATTAGTCAAGACAGGTATTTCTACGATAGCATGTTTTGTAATGATTTTCCATCCACGATTCAAAATGCCCACTAGGATATCCTTGTTTGAATATTCCATTAACTTTAAATGTGCTTCAGTTTAATTTAAAGGTTTTAGATTTTGTAAGTGAATTTTTCATATGTTGCACTTATCGCCTACACATTAAGCAGTAATATTCTCACTATCCTCTGGTTGCCTAATTAACTTGGTAAGCGTAATGTGTTGTTACTTTGGTATCATGAGCCTTCCCTTGTTGTATAGGGAAATTTTATTGTACATTTAACTTAGATGTGTCTCACTTAATGTAATGGAGTTGTTTTCATGTTTTGTGGATGTTTTTTTATCTGTATGTCTGATTATCTACATATAGGATGATCAGCTAGTATGTTTATTTGAACCATGCAAGGAAAGATTTTTAAATATGTAATCAGTGCTAAGAGGGGTACTGTGTTTGAAATACGCAAGTCATCGGTGGTGCTGGGAACAATAGTTTCAATCAGCGAAAAATTTAAAAATACAATTAGATTACAATAAATTATTATTATTAATAATAAAAACAGCTTGTTCAAAGACTCAAACCGTATGTTACAATAAATGATAGAACTCGGACGTTGAACAGGTCACTTCAGTAATCAAAAAGTGCAATAGAAGGGATCCGCAAAATTACAAGCCTAATCACTAACGACGATATGCAGCAGGATCTTAGAGTATGTACTTTCCTCAAACATTTTAGACCACCTCGAAGAGAACAACCTATTAACCCGTTGTCAAAACCGGATTCAGAAAGTATCGTTTTTGTTAAACATGAAGCGATGAGTGCTGTCGACAAGGGATCTCAAATTGATTCTATATTTCTGCATCGCGGACGATTTTTGACACTGTAACTCATAAGCGTCTTCTAATCAAATTGTGTGCAGTTGTGTCGTTGGATAAACGATTTTCTTTCAGAAATGTCACAGTATGTTGTAACTGACTGAAAATCATAGTGTAAAACATAAGTGATATTTTTTAGTAAATGATAATTACCCAAAATGCTGCAAATATTTTATTTTTTCAAGGCGGCCATTTCGGCTTATGTCATTTTCAAGTGATGCCTGCAAAGAACCTATGTTCGTTTTTGTTTTGTTTTGTATACACGATTTTATAAGTTTGAGATTTACGTCTTTGAGGCAACAATATTTACATTACGTCGATGGATAATTTCACATAGTATCTTTTAGTTACGAAATGGTTTATTTCATTTGATATTTCCGTTTTCGAATCTTAGTAAGATTTAATATTTATCTTTGATGATATAGATGCTGTCACAAAAGAAATAGAACCAAACGATACCATTAACTTTGTCGATTTGAAAATAAGTAATAAAAATAACCAACACATATTTGACATATACCGAAACCCAACAACAACAGACAATATAATAAACGCCTACTCATGTCACCCCACTTCACAGAAATATGCTTACTGCTATTCTATGATAAACAGATTACATGAAATATCTTTCGAAAAAGAAAATATTGAAAAAGAAATCCCAAGATTCAAATAAATAGCACACAAAAACGATTTTCACCCAGACACAGACACGAAGAAAATAAAACGATTTCTCCACTGCACTCACACATAACACTAGATAGACAACCATTACAGAGGACGAAAGGAAAATATATTCCTGCAACCTGCATAGGCAATATCTCAAACAAAATCAACACAGTTTTCAAAGACACAAATTAAACACGCATTCCGAACGACAAACACCCTTAATACAAAATTTCACAAAACTACTACTGATAAAATAAAACTGAACAGCTTAGAAATTTATAAAATAAAATGCGAAAATTGTAATAAATTCTCCATTGGTCAAACAGGACGAAATTTCGCAATAACATTCAGAGAACACACTAGAACATCTGAAAACAACCCCTCTACTTTCTCCCAACATCTCAGAAATGAAAAGCACATCACCACAAGTGTTGATAAGGCACTACCAATTTTACACATTATTCCGAAAGGTATTCTGATGAATTTTCTGGAAGAACTGGAAATATTTATCCGTATAAACGCAACCCCAGACGAAATTCTCAATGATCACACTGAATTTAAGCATAAAATTAATTTAGAAACTATTATCGAAATTTACGATTAGATAACGAATGAGGGAAAGGTGCACTATTTTAGATCAATAGATAACAAAATCCATAAAGTATTCACACATAGTATCTGCGTGACCAGAGACAGATTATCGCCGCGGCGAAACGGCCGAGCGCATTCACGCGCTATGCTACGATGCGCAAGGCCGTTCCCCGTCGGGGGTTCGATTCCCCCCTCGGGATTGGATGTTTGTGCCCTCTTTAGTATAAGCTAGTTCATAAGTAGTTTGTACGTTCAGGGACTGATGACCCCATAGTTAACTCCCATAACCTATGCAAACATTATTATTATTAAGAAAACAGATTAGCACATAACAAACGATTGTAATTAATTTCCGATACAACATCTTTGTAAACATATAGAATCTATACCATCTAAGGTAAATATTTAATCTTACGAAGATGCGAATACGGAAATATCTAATAAAATAAACGTATTCGTAACTAAAATATGCTATATGAAATATATTGTTGCCTCAAAGACATGAAGTCTAAACTTAAAAAATGGTGTATACAAAACAAAATAAAGAACATAGTTTCTTTGCAGGCATCACTTGAGAATGTCATAAGCCGAAACGGCCGTCGTGATAACATATTTGCAGCAACTTGGGTAATTGCCATTTATTGAAATCTTTTATTATCACATATTTCTCGCTGCGGGCCGTATAGTGGGGGAAAAATGTGAATATGGTGTGCCCCAGGGAAGTGTTACGGGGCTTTTATTAGTCTTCATGTTTATAAACAATTTAGGACACAATCTGAGAATCTCTCTTTGACTGTTCGCGGTTGATGCTGTCGTTTATCAATTAGTAAAGTGAGCAGAAGATCAAAAAGTAGACGCGAAATGGTTTAGATGAGATATCTTCCTGGAGCAAATTAGACAATTGACCCTAAAGAATGAAAACTGTGAAGTCATCCATATGATCTCGGGAATAACCGTGTGGTTCTAGGTGCCATGTTAGGGTCTGCGCAGCCGCTGTCGCCCGAGTTTCGATTCCTCCCTATTAGGATATGTTTAAGGTAGATCTCTTATTATGTAAGTCTAGGGACCGATGATCACAGTAGTTTCGTCCTATAGATTTACAAACATTTCAACACTGTTTTGTCATATTGAACATAGCCTTACAATAAAATAAAATCGTGGAGTCAACGTTTAGGTGAATAAAAGCCGACAGTTGGTGCCTCAAGTGAACATAATGACTTGAAAAAGTGAGATCACGTAAAAATAAAACTGTGATCAAATAGACAGAACATCAAAAGAACAGTAATTTACCTTCTTACCATCTACTTTCCTTATTAAGCTTTAAAATATTAGTTATTCTATTAAATACAAGTTTAAAGCTTCGTAAAAAAAGATTCTATTAAATACTAATTTAACGCTTAATAATAAAGGGAACTGGTATGAAAGGAAAGTTGATTTGTGCTCTGTTTATTTTATCAAACCTCAGTTTTATTATTTTTATCTAATTCTCACTTTTTAAAGGCATTACTATGTACACTAGAGTGTGGACGAAAAAGGTTGATTTTAGTCAGATGCCATGTTGAATATGACGATATATATTTATTTATAGAGTTTTATCCCGGGTCCTGGTATGCAGTTTATATTCTGTAGTGTTAAGTAACCCTATAGAATATAAACTACATACTATTCTATCATTCTTTAAAAAAAAAAGTCTTGATTGAAGATTTGTTTTATTCTTTAATGACGCGTTTCGCCCATTAGCAGGCCATCCTCAGATTATCTCCATGGCAGAATTTACACAAAATGACAAGGCGGAATTGTGTCTCCCGGGACCGCCGCTTCTATTAAGGTTATTTCAAAATCAGTTTTTTTTTAATTACTACATCGTTACCGAGTATGCTCCAACTGTAATTCGTCGTTACCCGATAGGGCTACAAGGAAATCCACAATTCCAAAAATATAGAAACAAAGGAGGGAGAATGCCTTTTAAGCTTTGTTTATCATTTATACTGTCTACTTAGCACAAAATAAGCCCATTTCACATTACCCTCGTTTTCTAATTCCGTCTTGTAATTTTGTGTAAATTCTGTCATGTACATAATCCGTGGGTGCCCTGCTAAAGGGCGAAACACGTCATTAAAGTATAAAACAATATACAATCAAGACGGTTTTTTATAAAAGAAATATTTATTCTAACTGATTGCTGTACCCCATGGATCGGAAATAATTTTTACTATTCTATCAGTAGTGAAACATATTTTTGAGGCATTGTGCTAATTTTATTTTGTTATTAGTATTTTACTTTTTTTTTTAATCTTGCAGATTCTGGAGATGAGTTTCTCAAAATACACAAATAAATGTTTTCTTCAAATCACCAACCGTTACTGGTATATTGCAACTAGGGCGCCCTCCTTAGCACTGATTACATATTTGACTGTTATTAAAGTGGTCGGTTACCTCTTTGAAGATTTTGTGATATATTTGATAACACCATATATCGCTGCAGCGAGACAATAGGTTTGTTTACGCTGTGAGATTGATAACACTGACTGCCCACTGACTGCCGTTGCCCACTGTGCCCACTGACTGCCGTTGTACAGAACGACACCAAATGCCCGGCGTGAATAATGCTGATACAGAAGTGCAGGCGTTGGATTAATGATAATCTTTGACTAGTTTCGTGTTCTTGTCTCCGACGGGTAACTACCTCACCGTGCAATGTAAACATGGCTTCAACTGCCGGTATGTTTACGTTGGATGCGCGAAGTTCCTTGCATACTGCACGTGTAAGATGACGTGCTGCTGCATGTTGTCAGTACCACTCTAGGATGATGCATTAGCGACGACGGACCCTCCATATTACGGTGAAATGTGGTTATGATGGAGATGTTTACGAAGAAGCGAACTATTAGCCTAAGTGAACAGAAATAATTTACATGTAGGCGATTCCATCCGGAATCTGGTGCACAGCGAGCTCTGTATTGAAGATATTTTTCAGATGTTGTATTTCGTTGGTTATGACAACTCTCGTATTACGTTACTGTTCAGTTAGAGATACATGGTTTCCGGACTGAAGTAGCATGTTTTGATTTACTATTTATGTGCTATTGGATTCGTTTTTCTGTACTGAAGATACATTTCAAATGTCGTATTTGCTTAGAGAGCTACGACAACTCTTGCATTAAGTTACTGTTTGGTTTGACAGAGGGCGCACTTGGCCTGTTTTCTGTATTCTGTGTTTCTTAATGTAATGAATATTACTCCTTTTACAAATCATTTCTTCTACTTATGTATTTCTGTTGTTATATTTTTTGTAATTTTTACTTTTTAAATTGTGACACTCTCTGCATAATGTTGTAGAGGGCAACACTGTAAACTGTAAATCTTTCAAATTTTAATATAGATTGCATTACAGACTTTGTTTTATACGCTACCATGTATAAAAAATAAAATAAAAAAATTAAAAAATAAAAACCTTTATTTCCTTGCTGACCGCATCATGCATCATAGGTTAAACTTTATGTCGTCTAAAAAGTATGACTTATCGTAACTTAAATTTTGTATAGAGGGCGCTTGCTGCTATCCGCCCACACGCAGCTAGGTTTGTTAGCCAAGAAATCAGTCTATGTTTGACATACTACTTATGTACTGCCTACTTAATGTTAATATTCAAAGTGCAAGTTTTTTTGGGCCCACAGGGCTTCAAGGTATGACACTATGTAATATTTCTTCTCTTTCCATTGTGATATCCTATACGTTCGAATATTGTCAGTTACGTTTCCCAAATTTGTGTATGACTTCTAGAAACTGATTTTGTGTTCTTTCGACTTTTTTGCAACTCTGAGGATGGTCAGACACTAACCGAAACCGATCTGAATTGTATATAAAAAATAACGTTTTCAATGCGGCCAAAGCTGATTCTTCCAACTTTAAGAAATAATTTAGTCCTTTTTTATATTTATGTATCAATTTCAGTTGTTTTTCGATAACATATTCTTATTTGTGTGACAGTCTGAGCATATACGCTTACTTTGCTCCAACGTGAAATTTTAATATAATCACACCCCTTTTAAAGGCCTTAGCGTTACACGTGGGGCTGAGCGGAAATGTTTTCTCGACCTGTTTATGATAACAGCGAGCTATCATCCGATAATCCAGAAAAGAGCGCAGTGGCAGGAAATGGACTGGCCTTTTTAAGTAACGGAATAACATCAAAGGACACTTGTTACATCGTTACGTTCAGAGATAAGTGTGAAAAAACATGCAGATATAAGAAGATAAAAGCTAAGTGATGATCTCTTATCGTTCTTTTCGCGCAGATTTCTGTCACTTGCTATCAAATCAATTCAGTGGTAACCATGCTGCGACGACGCGTGCCGCTCCAGGTGCCAGCAGCTCTGGCGGGTAAGCATTCTGAGCCAGACAAGTGTATTTATAGGCTGAGACCACGTGGGTGATGTCACAAAAGCTCGCTATACACAGAGAGGGGTTCTATTGTACTGAGAAAACTCTTACAATGGCTGGCCGCGGTGACCGAGGAGACTGAGGCGCTCCAGTCACGGTCTGCACGGCCACTACGGTCGGGGGTTCGAATCCCTCCTCGGGCATGGATATTTGTGTCGTCCTTAGTTAGTTCATAAGTAGTTTGTAAGTTTAGGGACTGATGACCCGTAGTTAAGTCTCATAAACTATATAAACATTTTTGAACTCTTACAATTACCAGTGTCTGCCATCTTTACAAGTAGCATATACGAGGGTTGGAATCAAATGTTCAAATGTCTGTAAATCTATCGGGCCAAAGTGCGCGGTCATCAGTCAGTAGCTTACAAACTACTTAAACTTAGGTAAACTAACCTAAGTACAAACACACACACCCATGCCCCAGGGAGGACTGGAACCTCCACGGCGAGCAACCGCGCGCTCCGCAGCGAGACGCTTTAGAACGCTCGGCTACTCCACCGCGGCGAGGGTTGGAATTTAAATATTGGCAACTATTTATTCACAACCGATACAAAAGCTTTACATGTTTGCAGCAGTTACTGTCCATCAAAGTAGTCACCAGCGTTGTGCAGAACCCGTTGCCAGCAATGTGAAAGGAGTAAGTATACCGTTAGTAGAGCCTATTCTGTTGATGGTGCGAATCGAGCGGTCTACTGCCTGAAGCGAATGCCAAGAAGTGGTTCCTTTATCTTCGGAATCAAATCAAAGTCACAAGGACTTACGTCGGGAGAGTATGGTGGATGGTACAGTACTTCCCAGTCCCATCGACCCAACTGTAGCCACAGCTTGCGCTGTATGAGCCAGCGAATTGTCTTGGAAGGTGATTGGTGGATTGTGTAGAAGGTGTTGCCGCTTCTTTTTCAAAGCTGGTCGCAGGTGATGCTCCAAAACGAGCATAGTCTTACATAGTGATACCATTACGTTAGACCGCTTGCTTACCAGGGACTGTGTTTACCTCGATTGTACGCACGCCGGTGACGTGGGACGAAGGTAAGCTATGTACCTCAACAGTGTGTGCTATCAGCAACAATAGTAGATTCCATTGCATAGTGTCCCCATAGCAGCGTTGCCAACCCTCGTATAATTAACGTCAAGGCGGCTAGTCATCACTTCACTGTAAATGCGTACCACGCTCAAACTCTAACAGGAATCGGCGAAAATAATGGAAAGGGGCACTACGTTAGCAGTGTGTGACTAACTTAAAAACCAGGAGGGTTGGCCGCGTGGTCTAAGACGTCATTGTGCGGGCTGTGCGGTCGTTTCAGTTGGAGGTTCGAGTCCTCCTTCGGGCGAGGGTGTTTTCTTTTCTTAGTATAAGTTACTTTAAGTAGTTTGTAATTCTAAGTACTGAAGACCATAGCAGTTTGGTGCAATAGGTTTACACAATTTGAACCTTTGTGAGAACATGAAATTTTGAGTTTGAAGACAGACGTGCTAGAGTAATCTGTTGTCGTGTGACTGGAGTGTCAAGTTGGAGTAGTGGACAGCGCAGTTCCTCAGTAAGAAGGGGATCCAGGTTGGAATCGTAGTGCGGCACAAATTTCAACTTTCCAGATTGATGTATTTCAGAGTCAGCCACGGAGAGCCACTTGGCTTGCGGATCACCTGTGCGGGGCACGGAAAGGCAAGTGACCATCTGAGTCTCTCGGGTTTGCTCGGCACTTTCCGGAAGTACTCGCTATGGCGCAGCATCTCATGTTGCAGCGCGATACCCCTATTTTCCTTCCCAGCTTATGGTGTAGTATTTCTCCAACTACCAGGGCCTATTTCCCTAATCTTCTCTCGTGCCAAGAAAATTTAATTTCGTAAAATTAATTTCAGTTTTACAAAAAATACAAGGATAGTTTTCAATTAGTTTTCAGGGCACTGGGTACGTAGTATGTCTTTTCGAGACGGTTTCAGTACTATTTTCTGAAATTGTAGCAATTACCCTGATCATTTACAAATGTAACGTAGATTTGCTGTGTAATTTTCGTTTGTAAAGTCAATTATAATACGATGAAACTATTCATGTGTTCTAGAAAGCTTTGCCCCTATAAGAGCTTCGACCATGTCATAGTGAGGGTGCAAACGTTATATCCATATTTAGCTTCACTTATGTGTATGAACGATTTTTTTCAATAATGAAATAAGTGACTATTACATGGTAGCTAGTATAATGACAGTCTAATAAACTGATTCCGCATGCCAGTGTATCAAGTTTTTCTACAACTTATCATGTTTATTATGTCTTCAGGGAATCAAAAGTATGGCTTTTAATTTTTTCTTGATATATTTCTAATATACTAGCTAACATTTTTTTACTCGCGTAGTTGTGATAATTTGTTCCTGATATCATTCCACAACGACTGCATTATGTTTTTGCCTCTTGAGGTATACCTTAGTTAAAATGTAAGAATTTTACATGGATAACATGGCTCGCACAGTATTACTAGCGTAAGGCAGTTGCAACATCAGATTAATTATATTTCCTTTGTATCAACCATCAAGAACGCTGTAATAACGCAGTTTACGATTTGTTGCATCAGTTTTTAGAATTTCCTAATACGGCATAATATGAAACCTAGTACAGGATCCAGTCATGTCTTCTGTGCGCAATGCTTCTGCCGTCTACAACCTATCGTACACAAATCGTGGTGTGGTACAGCAACCGTGTTCAGTTGAATTCTTGAATAACAGAACGTCTTGATTGCAAATATTTTTTATTACAATGACGCGTTTCGCCCGGTTAGGGCATCTTCAGATATCTGACAAAGCAGAAAATATTGATACAGAACTTACAATATTTACATGACATTATTTCGAACATTTTTAGCTACAAGCCAATCTGAAACTATTTTAAGAAATTGTGATAATGTACGGTACTATTGTTTTGTATACTCTGTGGTAAAGAGTGTTTAGATTACAATGCGGTCATCTTACAGAGACAATAATATGTAAACCATTAATATCCGGTAACATTCACCGTTGAAAACAGATTGATACAGTGTTTAACTGAATGGATATTGCAAGATTTACCTTGTATGACGTCCCTGCACCTTAGGTCGTCAACATATTAATACGACTTGCGTCGATAGAGGTACAAGTACTTCCTGAGGCAGCGTTCACATTTGTGCTGCTAGTAACCGGCAATAAAGCTCAGTGTCCACAACACTGTACAAATGTGAACGCTACCTCAGGAAGTACTTGTACGTCTACCGACGCAAGTCGCATTAATATGTTGACGACCTAAGTCGCAGGGACATCATACAAGGTAAATCATGCAATATCCATTTAGTTAAACAATGTATCAATCTGTTTGCAACGGTCACTGTTACCGGATATAAATGGTTCACATATTATTGTCTCTGTAAGATACCCTATGATGGCATATTAATCTAAACACACTTTACCACAAAGTATATAAAACATTAGTACCGTACATTATCACAATTTCTGAAAACAGTTTCAGCTTGGCTTGTAGCTTAAAAATTTTCGAAATAATGTCATGTAAATATTGTAAGTTCTGTTTCAATATTTTCTTCTTTGTCAGATATCTGAAGATTCCCTAACCGGGCGAAACGCGCCATTGTAATAAAAAATATTTACAATCAAGACATTCTTTTATTCAAGAATTTAACACTCTACCCGTGTACACTTGTTCATCACTTGCTCCTAAAAACGTCACAGCTCGCTGAGAATTTGAATGTAGCCGTCATTTTGATGGATGTTACTAAGCTACGGTTAAGCAATTAATTGTTCCGTTGAATAGGTGGTCAGAAATTACGTTACGATTACACAGAGCAACGAACTAAACTATTAGTTTTGTCATTTTGAAACAAACTAATGTTTATATTTACTTGTTTCTTGTGCAGCTAGCTTGGAATTTCGTTCTGATTATACAGACTACTGAACTAAAAAGTTCGTTTTATATCTAGCTGATACAAATTATTATTATTACGTCAGTCGTATTAACCAAGCATAGAATTAAAATATGATTAGGCCTATACAGAATTATGAAGTGCGTTTCTCGCGATGCTGGTGCACGTAAATAATTATCTACATTTGCGATTCACAGTAAGCCCTATTTCAGATGTGGATGATGTAATTATTTCTGCAGCTTTTGCTGTGACAGTGACCGACTCAACGAAAATGCGTGTTCAGTAACTCGTATCCGAAGTCTCTTAGAAAACTCGTGTCGTCTGCTGATTGCAGATGTCGCGGTGGAATGGCCGAGCGTTCTAAGGCGTCTTGCTACAGAGCGCGCGATTGCTCCCCGTTGGAGGTTCGAGTCCTCCCTCTGGCATGGTGTGTGTTCTCATTAGGAAAAGTTCTGGGCTATTTGCCGCGTCATGATGATATATTTCTCCAACGTTTCGGCTCCGTTGCAGGATCCTTCCTCAGGGAATACTGATTTGTTTCCTCCTGTTTTTGTCTTATACAGATAGCAGGAAGGGAAAGAATAACTTGACTGTTGCTTGCATTCGTGTTAATGATAGGTGGAAATACGGAAGGAAGATGCGCTTATTGGAGTTTGCATCGGTGGTTCGGATTTATTCTATTGGGGAAGGAATAACTTTATTGGTGCTTGCATTGGTTTTTCTGATAGGTGGATATACGGGAAGGAGATGCGCTAATTGGTGTTTGCATCGGTGGTTCTGATAGTTGATGAAGTTTGTAATAATCTCAGTAGTTATTTCCCATAGATTTACAAATATTTGAACATTCGATTACAGATGGAATAAAAAAGAAGGAAGCCTGCTCGAAATGGCGCGTTCTGCGCATGCGCTGATACACCATATTTAATGCGCATGTGGGATCCACGGCAGAACAGAACTGTACCTCTTTCTCGACGGTGGAGAAAGCGTCTGCTGAAAGTTTAGCTTCATCCATTCTGCCGCTAGGTAGCAGGCCGTCTAGACTTGTCTTGAATACGTTAGGTGTGTCGTGTAATACCGGCTTAAGCGGCGACTCGGCAATTTATTCCACTGAAGTTCCCGCTCAGACAAAGTTGCTGCTGAGGCAGCAAAGCGGTGCGGTGGGGCAAGAGTGATGTCTGGCGTGGAGGGGTGGCCCGCGGCGGCCGCGGTGGCCGAGGGGACTGAGGCGCTCCAGTCACGGTCTGCACGGCCACTACAGTCAGGGGTTCGAATCCCCGCTCGGGAATGGATATTTGTGCCGTCCTTAGTCTTAGCTAGTTCATAAGTAGTTTGTAAGCTTAGGGACTGATGACCCCGTAGTTAAGTCTCATAAGTTCTACAAACATTTGAACATTTTGAACATTTGGTGACCCGCCGGTCGGTTTTGTGGTCAGCCCGGATATATTTCGATGCCAACTGTTAGCGAATGTCTTACATTCCTTCGTGTATTGTTTCACAAGTAATTGTCTGAGAAGAACTTTATAAATACCTCTGAGTGTTTAGTAACATTTAAGGCAATCAGGTGTAGGAAATGGGGGATAATCAATAGTATTACAAAGGAGTGATTTGACACCACTGAGATATGCCTTACTGATAGTGGACGACTGGATCGTTGCACTACAAACGGTCACTGTGGACAGTACTGTGTTAGGACGGTCCCACTGTAGCCCTGGGAAGACATCGTTGACAACTGCGACGCCGAAATGTTTTCTCATCGACTCACGTGTTAGTAATCAGGAAAAAAGACTTTAGCGTTACCAAAGGCATTCCTAAGAGGAAACGGTATGTGGTGATCTCAAATCCGCGACCAGGCAGAGAACTTGTCGACCCACTCGATTATCATGCTTCACTTTCGTCAGGTCTTGTTTTTGATGTCTTGATTTCAATAAAAAGATTCTTATCGCTGTTTACGGTTGATGATTATTATATCGTCGTTATATAAGTAATTCGTACTTATATACTGTTGTTTAACCCTACACTGCATGAATTGAATACCTCCCTGGAATAAGGATGTAACCCACAAATTTTCGAAAAGTTTGATTTCAGTGGAAATAGGATGTATTTGCATGCCTCTATGCTGTGGTGCCATCTTGTGTCATATATTTGAGCATCAAGCTGGTTTACAAACTACTGAACTTTTTCCTCTGTGGAATAATGATGGAACAGACAGAATTAGAGTTCAACAATGTGACTTTTTGAATGTGGTTGCAGCGTACCAATGCCACTTCAAAATTAGTTAAATGATGAGACCTGCAAACCACAATAATACTGTAAAATCATGCTTAAAATGAAGTTTCAAATTTCTATTCTGAAATTGAATTGTTGACATCTTCATTCACATTATTATTTTATTTATAATTATGATATTGCTTTTTTTAAATTTGAATACTAAGTGTATGTACAATATGTCTCTTATGTTACATGTAATAAATTCTCCAAATATATTGCTGATCATACATCCTTATCCACTGTATCACTTCCAATTATTATGTTATTTGTAAAACCTTAAGTTACAACAATAAAATATTGCTTTTAATAGCTGAACACATTTGTACACTTGCATATGCAACGAGTTCCAATACTGTATATCACAAAATAGGCCCCACAAACAATTTTCCTCTCTCCTGAAAACTTACTGATTTGATGGTTACATCCTTATCCTGGCGCAAAAAATAAATAAAATATAATGTGTGTGTGTGTGTGAGTGTGTGTGTGTGTGGAGGAAAATGTTCACCTATGCAGGGGAAAAATATTGAAAAAATATATAACTCATTTAATAATGTGAAAATCAATATATACCTGTTGTCATTGTTAACATCATGCAGTTAGACATAAGTCACTCTGCATGAAAATATAGGTATCAAACATGTTTTCTGCTCTGATTAGATGTCTGTAACATGATTTTTTTTTCGATTTTTTTTTTTACATTTATTTTTTATTTTTTTGTTTTTACTTGACAGAAGTCGTTTCAGCGTATAATTATAAATTAATGGTCAACAGTGAGAAAAATCCACTGGAGCGCTCTTTGTTGCATTTCTCCTCAATTGATGACTGCGCTGCCTTCTATGGAGGAAACGATCAACTAAATGCTTAGGACAGACTCCATTGTATACGATATGCATAGTGTTGCCATCCGTCAGCAAGAAGTATGTCTGAAAAAGGAACAAAAATTTGCGTTGCCAAATGGCAACAGCATGCTGTGTAGGGTTAATTTTCTGCAAATACTATTTCTGAAATAAATAGTGGCAGCGATATTATTGTCGATATTGCCTGTTTCATGCTTCAGAATATTAACGGAAATACAGATTGATCAAGAATTCAATATTTTTTGTCATTTATGCCGTAACTAGTTTACTTATCTTCGAAGAGTTTAAAAATTGGTTGAAATCAGATGAAGTTCATTCCAGTAGAGGACGACGTCAAAAAACAGAATAACATGTAATGTTTGGGTCTACAACGTAGTCATTTAATGACATTTTAACTAGAATATTTATTGTATAAAATCGCTATTTCTTTTGATATTTTTCAGGTAGTTGTTATGACAGTATTTCGATCTTTTATAGCGTTTTTTAATATTCGGAAAATATTTCTTTAAGTAAATAATGACAGCGATGTAACTGATATCGGCAAGAGTGTAATACCAAGGAGGGTATAATAGAGGGAAACGCCCTTACGCTGCCTCCGCCATATTACTAAGTGTTGGAGAAGTGTTGGTATAGTAGAGCTAATGTTTTGTATCACTTAAAACAGGAATAAAACGTCCGATGGTTTTCTGTATTGTACAACGTGTTAAAAAGTGGAAATTATCCGCTAAAAATTAAGTTTTCAAATATATTATGAGTAATATTACTGTTTATTCAAGAAAGTATACTGTTTGCAAGTTCATACTTCACACTGACTATTAGTTCAATGTATTAACAATGAGAGGGTCGACTCAAAGCACAGCTTTAACGGAGAAATAGCATTTCAAAACTGACCAAGATGGCGGACTGGCTTCAACTGACGTATATGCTCGGCATAGATAACGCCATATCCTTATTCTAACCTCCTTGTGTAACACTCATAATCGATAATAATATCGCTGGCAGTATTTATTTCAAGAAATAAACTCTAAATGGTGAATCCCACGTTTTATAAATTTTATCCATTTACTGGGCTATGTATTAGATGCATGTACTAGATGGATGTAGGCCAACTCATTAATAAGTAGTAGATATCTGAAAATAGGAAAGTGATACCTGAGTAATGAACGAGTATACACCCTCGAGCCTTCTTGCCTGAAATTCTCAAAACGTGCTTTTTTTTTTTCGAACAGTGCGAATTGAAAGTTTTACTTGTAATACACGTGTGTACCCAAGCGCAAAATATGATGAAATTCAGAAATGGTCATCATAATACTCCCAATGCAATTTCATGGAATGACCCGTCATCAGCAGGAGAGATTAGGTCATTGCGGACATGTCTCACTCCTAACGCACTGTGAAAGGCTATTCGCTCCCAAATGACGATCGCGAATCATCCCTCCGCCCCCGTGTACACTCACTCACTCACCCACTCTCTCTCTCTCTCTCTCTCTCTCTCTCTCTCTCTCTCTCTCTCTCACACACACACACACACAATAAGGCTGAATCGGTGCTGATGGTTCGCTGTCGCTATAAGGTGCAAGTTTTCTAAAGCTAAAAAAATAATCTGATATCTGATTACCGAGTAAATGAGGCTTGGATGACAGATATACCAGCATAATGTTACTGAACATACAACGCATATCAAGTATTGTGATGGGAATTTCACGGGTTGAGAGGGTATATCAGGTTCATTCACTCTGAAAGTATGTAGGGAAATTGTGGAAAGAATTTATGAGTATGAGCCTACTGATCACTGTGATGTCGTTCTTTTTCTCCGTCGGCTGAAATGTTTATATATGAAAATGATCTTTTCATTTGTGTACGCTTCAAAAAACTCAAACAATCCTGCACTGATTGAGCTCCAAGTTTGACACAACGTTCCATTCTAACACAGATAGGTTTTCAGACAATTATATATTAAAAGTTAATATATAAAACATTTGTGTATTCCAGTATAGCGTTGTTTCAAAATCTATTCATTGGGTTTTAATCACATCTCGTAGAACGATGCAACCAATATAACCACTTTGAGGTATGTTATAAAGTTGAAAATTCAAAGAGCAAGTAGTATTTTCTTAATGTAATTACTGTACCATATTTCACGTTATACGAGCTGAAAGTTTGACACAGTATACAACAAGCTTAAAAGATGGTATTATCCATATTTTGTGCCAGTAACATACCCGATACCGTGAGAAAATATTTGACTGATACAACTAGCAGTCTGTATTATAACAGACGACAGGAATGACAAAGTTGACAAATATTCGTCAATGCCATTTATACGACTGCGATAAAATTTCGGAGACTTGTCCTGAGGAATGACACTAAATCAAAAGTTCAAATGTTTGTAGAGCTTATGGTACTTAACTACAGGGTCATCAGTCCCTAAACTTACAAAATACTTATGAACTAGCTTACACTAAAGACGGCACACGGCCACTCCCGAAGGGGGATTCGAACCCCCGACCGCAGCGACCATGCAGACCGTGACTGACACGCCGCAGACCGCTCGGCCGGCGTAATGACACTATAAACATAATAATTCGTATAGTGCATGTCGAGGAGTACTTTACAATGGATTTCCAATCTAGAGTTTTACTGTGATATTGGCTAAATATTTCACAGCTGACCTTCAAACGAGAAAAACGTCATTGTCTACATAAGATTTAGTACGCTGAAGTATCTTAGTCCAGATTTCTGCAATGTTTGATATCCATAAAATTCGTCAAATATGTGTGATTTTTCATATACAGTGGAGGAAGGAAATTGGCAAAAAAACGGGGGAAAGGTGGCGGAAGTGGAGGTAGATATAGAGGAGCGGCAGAGAGGTGAAGAGGAATAAATAAATGGTTATAATGAAAGGAATGGAGTATATAGATGCAAAGAGGAGTGAGAGGAGGGGGATGGATAGAGATGCATGGAAGAGAAACTGAGGTGAGGAGGAGGGGGTAAAAAGAGGGAAGTAGAGGGAGCATCAATCCCATGTCAGATTGAGTGACAGTTGTAACATGTCGTTGATATAACGGACAGTGGGACAGAATTGACATAATTTTTACCACTTTTCTTACTCTAAGGATCGCATAAACTACTCTGCACTCTCTTAGATACACTTCCACTTTGTGTTTAACCACTAAGCTGGTTGCAGCTGTACGATGCTCGTCAGTCCGCCCCTCTCTCTTCAGCATAACTATCACATCACACAACGTTCATAAAACCATGCATATACAACATCGTAGATCGTTTGCTTACAATTCCATCCGTTCATGATTCCTTCTGTCATTATCGCACTAATTCTGTTGCGTCTTACAATGAGTTCTACGATTTTTTATTTACTTACACATCTTCACACAGATGAGGTTTCCAAAATTGTTTTGCGTACCACTTCCTTGGCTGTTTTATCTCTCCAGCTGATATTCGACATATTGCATTGCTGCTGCTTAGACAACGTTTCCTTGTTGTCGAAAGTCAGCACCTGTATAGGTTCACAATTCACACTCAGGCTTCCATAACTAAATTCCTCGCTCACGGTCTGATGTTCTTACTGGCGAGTTAGTTCCATTTTGAAATTAATGCTGTTTCGACTGGCGTCTTTCGCTCAAAAAACTCCTCAAGGCAATGAAAGCTCTTTACGTAGATCGTCAGGAAGCAAATAGAGTTGACTGTAAATTGAGTTCATGCTTCAGGGTAATTGCAGGAGAGAGATAAGTGTTACCTGTCACCACTATTCAGATATTTACGGATATGTTATAAATGGCAGGGTGAGATTGAAGTAGGGTAATTCCGGGATAGACGACCATACGGGAGAAATGGCCAATGTCTGTAATTCGTCCAAAATTCGCTATACAGCACAACCGGTCAGATGGTAGTGAGTGCGTAACGCCGGCCGCGGTGGCCGAGGGGACTGAGGCGCTCCAGTCACTGTCTACACGGCCACTACGGTCGGGGGTTCGAATCCCCCCTCGGGCATGGATATTTGTGCCGTCCTTAGGATTAGCTAGTACATCGGTAGTTTGTAAGTTTAGGGACTGATGACCCCGTAGTTAAGTCCCATAGACTCTACAAACATTTGAACATTTGAGTGCGTAACGTCAGGAAGTAAATTTCATTAATTTAGTTTTCAGTATACCTTGGAATTGGGTACTATGTCATAACCTTTCGAAATGAACATAGCTTACGTTGTGAATAGCGAAGGAACTTTACATGTCTGAGTTGTTTAGGTCTAAATGCACACCGGTGCGTACGCATTGTTTGAGTTTGCGTCCACAATGTTCGATTACTCGCTATGGCCATCTTATCCCCGCTTATCGGAAGAGACGGCCATACTATCATCTGGATGGATGGCCACCTTTTAAACGTGTTATATATATTAAATTTTGACGGCATATAGTTATTTTGATCAGACTCGTCAGATGAAGTCCAGAACAAAGATAAGTGACGGTCTTCGTGAAGAAGAGGAAGAGTGCGTTGGATGCGGTTAGAGTTCTCGAAAACAAATAAAACCTGTGATTGGATTGATTGTAACAGGTGTAAGCGTTGGTTACACGAATCCTGCACAGCGTATGTGAATGTGTGCCATCGACATGGCAATGTGATTTTAAAAAAATCTAAGCCTATAAGTGAAACTTCTTGTTTCTATATTAAGCGTAGCTCTAAAGTAAACTAAATGAATAACTGAGGTGATTTCTTGTTATTTTCTATACAAAACTTGTATGTTTCAAAGATTAATAAAAACGTAAAAACGATCACTAATTTTATTGTGCTTTTTACAAAAGACGCTCAATTTAAGCTACACTTTAACTATTATAATATTTTTTACATCAAGAGATTGAATGAAATATGTTTAATGCGTTACAATTTGTTTTTAATTATTTTGTCTTTGATTGTTAAGTGTTTAGTCGGTTGGCCATCTATCCTTCACATTCCTGGCCATGTTTTTTCTTAAATATTTTAGCTAGTATAAAATGTAGTATATCTTCGTCAACAAGATAGACTTTTGCTTTTTATGAAGTGAAAATGCAATTTTTGAAATGTTTACGTTGTTCTTATGTATTATGTTTGTTATACTGGCTTTTGAAAAAATCATGGCTTTCTATCCCCGATAGAGATTCCAAGTATTCACACATTCATACATCTAACAACTGCCGTAAATTGCAGTTGATGTTTATTGTTTTATTTACACACCGGTTTCGATATGACAGTGATATCATCTTCACGTCATGTCAGTACCGTCGACCCAATCACGTGAATAGTCATAATGGCTCAGGCTTCCATAACTAAATTCCTTGCTTACGGTCTGATGTTCGTACTCGCGAGTTAGTTCCATTTTGAAGTTAATGCTATTTCGACTGGCGTCTTCCGCCCACCTAACACATTTGACATTAACTGTCGCACATCACATTTTCTGCCACATTTATGAGGAGATATATTTATTAAGGATCTTTGGCAAAACCGCTAAATGCGGCATTTGTGACTATTCACGTGAATGCGTCGGTAGTACTGGCATGGCATGAAGATTATTCTAATGTACTACCGAAACCGCTTGCTTAAATAAAAAAAATATCAACTACAATTTACGGTTGTTGTAGTGTACACAGACATTTGAATCCCAACACTACCAGCGGCAGTGCCAATCTCCAGTACACTGTGGGACCACATTGACTGTACAAAATAGTCCCGTATTTTCAGACGACTTAGTTCAGATATCAGTTACGAACGAAAAAGTGACGTCATTCCAAAACGATGATTGTGCCAGACAACCGCGATAATGCAATAAAATAAAAATTTTCAGCTTAGTGGGAGAAACTGCTTACTTCAAAGAAGTAAGGCCTTCGATATGATAATAAGCATCTGCAAAACTATATTAACAAGAGATTTAATCATTTAGAGGGCCAAATGGAAGGAAAATAGAACAGGTAGACAAGAAAAAGGAAGGAAGCTTGGAGTTTAACGTCCCGTCAACAGCGTGGTCATTAGCGACGGATTGTGTGTTTTGTATCCCATCCTCGTCGCCACTTTTGTATCCCATCCTCGTCGCCACTTTTGTGTCCCAACTTCGTCGCCGCTTTTGTGTCCCAGCCTCATCGTAGGTTTCGGTGGCCGAGTGGAACGATACCGACACAGGACTAAAGATAGCACGCTGGTGCCTGTACGGAGGGGAGCAGCCAGAAACTATAAACACTCGAGTAAATTAGAAAGAGATATATATATTGCACAGAATGTAACAATACTTAACTTTTACATACTACTGCAGAATGTTGATACATAGTTGTTAGAGGCCTGCCTAGTGCCTGTACAATAGCAAAGTCTTCACTGGTGCCTATCTGGTTACGAAGGTCCTAACTCGTTGCTATCTCAGTCCGAAGTGACCGATGTCCTTCAGTGGTGGCCACGAGCGGCGTTGTCGCAGAGGGCGCTCGTGGCTGTCGTCGTGAGAACGCCGCGCCGTGCGTGCATGGCGGCGCGCGGCGAAAGCAGGTGGCGCGCACTTTGTACTTTTGCGACACCACACCCCTCCCACCCAAACCGCCGCGCCGTCGTGGCGTAGGGCTGAGGGCCACGGCGACGGCACTGGGAGGAGAGCCTGGGCGGGGGCGTGACTGGTGGGACGGGCGTCGTAGCTGAGGCTGGGATCGAGACGCCGTCCGCGCCCCGGAATCCGCCTTGCGATCCTCCAGGGAACCCACCGAAACCTGGGGAAGGGCGCACCCCCCCCCCCGCCCAGAGGGAGCAGGTCATCTTCTTCTGAGGTGCGTGGCCCAGGCGGCGGCGGCACGCGCACGGTCCCGGAGTCCCTCTCGGTGACGCTGTCATCTGCGGCGGCGACAGCGGCGGCGTCGCGTCGATCTCCATCGGGACGATCTCGTAGTCCGGGGACGAACGATATGGTTGTGCTCCCTGGCGGTGAACTGGAATCAAGAAACCGGAGACAGGATCGCGCGGCCTATGCAGACGCAATTGGTTTCCGTGGCGCCGCAGCTCCGACCCTGTGGAAGAACGTACAACATACATACTGCGACCGAGCACGCGCTGAATGGTGCCCGGTAACCATTTCTTCTTGTTGCCAGCAAACACCCTGTACAGCACCGGCGTGGAAACCTGAAAACGCGTAGCGCAATACGAACCGACTCGGTGCGTGGGAGGCTGCAGCAGGTGAAGGAGAGTGCGGTGTCGGCGGCCGTGTAGCAGCTCGGCAGGAGACGGGCCGTCACGTGGCATGCACCGATACGTAGACAGGAAAATTTGAAGAGCTTGCTGCCTGGAGTGCTGACCTTTCATCTTCTCCATGTGAGACTTGAATGTTCGAACGAAACGTTCTGCTTCACCATTGGACTGAGGGTGAAAAGGTGCAGTGGTAATATGCTAAATACCATTCACACGACAAAACTGTTGAAATTCCGCACTAACAAACTGAGGTCCATTGTCACTGACGATAGTTTCAGGCAAGCCTTCGATGCAAAACACTGATGTTAAGGCACTGATTGTACTAGAAGCTGTCGTTGAGTTCATGGCAATCACAAAAGGAAACTTGCTGAAAGCGTCTACAACAATTAACCAGCGCGTATTCCAGAAAGGTCCGGCAAAGTCAATGTGTAAACGTTGCCATGGTCCCTTGGGGCGTGGCCAGTCTGAGAAACGCTGTGGAGGAGCCGCCTGATGCTCCGCACAAACTGTACACTGTGATGTCATGCTCTCTATCTGAGCGTCCATACCAACCCAGGTACAATGACGTCTGGCCAATTGCTTTGTCCTAACAATGCCCCAATGTCCTTGATGCAGGAGGCGTAACACTTCTCGTTGCAGGGAACGAGGAACAATCACTCTTGCTTGGTCGTTGTCGGTATGCAACAACAGTACACCCTGACTTAAAGATAATGCATGACGTTGTGCAAAATAACGTCGAACCAGAGGCCGATCAATGTCTTTGGCTCTGGCAGGCCAACCAAAGCGAACAAAACGTGCTACCACACTTAAGTCTGCATCCGCAGCTGTTTCCTGTGCAACCCGACGAGAGTTTAAAGGAAAGTCTGCGACAGCGGAAGCATCTCTGGAGTCTATCTGACAACATGCCATTTCTGAAGAATCAAATGATACATCCTGGCCAACCGGAAGTCGGGAAAGTGTGTCCGCGTTAGCATGGTTAGTGGTAGGTCGGTACAAAATCTCATACTGATAATTAGACAATATCAAGGACCATCTCTGAAGCTTTTGTGCCGTTCGTGGCGGAATTGGCTTTGTGGGTGAGAACAACGACGTGAGAGGCTTGTGGTCTGTCAACAAATAGAATTTTCTGCCATAGGGATAATGATGAAACTTTGTGACGCCGTAAATGATTGCTAAGGCCTCCTTTTCTATCTGACTGTAATTCTGCTGCGTCGGCGTCAGTAGCTTGGATGCAAAGGCAATAGGACGATCATGACATCCAATACGATGTGACAGAACTGCACCCACACCGTACGACGAGGCGTCAACTGCTAACACTACAGGCTTCTGTGGGTCAAAGGGAATCAAACATGCATCACTGAGTAGTGCAGACTTTAGTTTGTCAAAGGCAACCTGACAATCTTTAGACCATACAAAAGGAACATTCTTCCTACGTAAGTGATGCAGTGGAGCTGCAATCTGAGAGGCATTGGGAATAAATCTGAAATAATAGTTAAGCTTTCCCATCACTGCTTGCAATTCATGCACATTCTTAGGAGGAGGCAAGTCTTTGATTGCTCGAAGATGTGACTGTAAGGGTTGAATTCCTTGGGCATTAATCACATGGCCTAGGTACTCTATTTCAGTTTGAAAAAACGAACACTTTGCTTTATTGCAACGTAGACCTGCTGCAGTCAGAACTTTGAAAAGGCACTCCAGGTTTGCTAAATGTTCTTCAACTGTACGTCCGGATACCACAATATCATCTAAATAGTTCGAACAACACGGTACAGAAACTGTCAGCTGTTCCAAAAAACGCTGAAAAATAGCGGGAGCGGAAGAACTGCCAAAGGGTAGGCGTTGAAATTGAAAAAGGCCCATATGAGTATTAATGACGAAAAACTTTTTTGACTCGTCATCAAGTGGAATCTGTAAGTATGCCTCTGCTAAATCAATCTTAGAAAAGAAACGAGACTGTCCTAATTTGTCCATTAGTTCGTCCGGTCTGGGCAGGGGATAAGTGTCTACAATTGTTTGACTGTTCACTGTTGATTTGAAGTCCGCACAGAGACGAAGTTTTCCTGACGGGTTGGGTATAATCACTATAGGCGAGGCCCACTGACTCGCAGAAACAGGAGAAATCACCCCACTATCTTGCCAACGTTTAAGTTCTTCGACAACTGTATCACGCAAGGCGATAGGCACTGGTCTAGCTTTACGAAATTTTGGAACTGCAGATTCTTTTAAAGTTACATGTGCCACGAAGTCTTTTGCACAACCTAGTTCCGGCGAAAACAAGTCACTATATTTGTCACATAAAGCACTGATTTTGTCCTGAGGCACTACTGACGAAATTTAAAGCACATCTCTTTGAATTGATAAACCAAACAAGTCAAAAGCATCTAGTCCAAAAATGTTCTGCGTAGATTTGGCCTGAAGAACTACAAAAGCAACGGTTTTTGTTACACCTTGAAAAGAGGCAGGCAGGCTACACGTTCCTAGCACGGGAATAGTTTGTCCTGTATATGCTGTTAACACTTGCTGTGACGGCGACAGTTTTGGCGAACCCAGAAGTTCATAAGTATCTTTATTTATTAATGTAACAGCGGAACCAGTATCAAGCTGAAATTGCACAGTCTTATTTTCTATGCAAAGATTCACAAACAGTTTGTGCTTCTAGCGCACGACAGGTGCGCGAATGTGGGCAACATCTGATAGACCTTGTTTACTGCACTTTTTGCGCATGCGCGGGCCGCGTAGTGAAGGAAGCGGCGTAGACTCGGCATGCAGCGGATTAACAACACTGTCACTAGATGACACTACCACCGGATCGGCGTCCGCGCAATGCGAGGCTACTGCACTAAAATTACTTCCAGTATCTACAACAAGTCTACTGGCACTATCTACACAATATTGGGCACTTTTACAAGGAGCAGTTGCAGAAGGCACTATTTTCACTACAGGAATGCACTGTTCATAGTCATTTTGCTTGTCCCGAACCCTTTTCCGTTGCACTGTTTTACGCGCTCGTCGGCGCTTGCTACGTGGTGCACTATATAGTTTTGCCGTAGGCGGAGAAAATTGTTCTTGCATTTGAAAACCAACAGAAGCACAGCTCAAGTCCACAGCGTGTATGACATTTACTGCATGCACTGTTCTCGCACTTTGCGAAGCACCGTTTCTAACGTTACTGTTCTTTGAGTTTTTAATTTGCATACACACAGACTGTACATGTCCCGATTTGCCACATTGATAACAGGTTGCGTTGCGACTAGGGCAATGAGCACGCTTGTGGCGAGACACACACTGGGGGCAAGATTTACGTACATTTTTCTGAAATGAGCGTTGGCTCCCGTTATTCAAATTACTGTTTCTAACACGACGGGGCGACCTTTGCGTTGCACTTTTACACTGGCTACTGTTCACTGTCTGTTCAGCACGGCCGGTAGAAAAATAAGAATCACTAGTGCTATACTGAGAACTACGGCTAGGAAAGCGTCCGTTGCGGCGCACTGAATTTACACTGTGGCTTTGCATTTCTACATCTGCTAAGTCAAAAGTATCATGCGCTTCTATAAGATGCAGTACACTGTCTAAGGAGGGGTCAGACTGTTTCAGAATTGCTGCTCTAATTCTGGGGTCCTGAATATTCTGCGTAATCGCATCTCTTAACATTACGTCACTATAAGAAAGTCCACAAGAGCAAGTAAATTTACATTGGCGGGTTAAGCCCTTCAGTTCCGTAATCCACTCTTGGTGTGACTGCTGCGGTAATTTTTTAAGTCTGAAAAATCGGTATCGTGCAGCGGCTACAAGAACTTTTCTCTCATAATGAGCATTCAGTGCATCTACAATTTGTTCAAAGTCTACATCACGAGGAGATGCGTGCGGGAATAGTTTTTGCAGTAACACGAAAGTTTTGGGGCCCACCACAGACAATAAAAGATGCTTAACAGTCTGACCTGTAAGTTGATGAGCCGCGACGAGTTCTTGAAACTGTGCGAAATAGTCGCTCCATTCTTCCTCACGTTCGTTGTATTGGCGAAACGTAGGAAGTGTTGCGGCGGCAGGCGTGGGCTGCTGAAGCGGCGGCTGTTGTTGTTGGTTAGCTGCCTGCGCTGTGAGCTGGGACACCGCCTGGAGAAGTTGCATTATTTGCGCCGTCTGTAACTGAATAATTTCCATTAAGTTTGGGTTCGGGGTAGTGGCCATGCTGACCGATTAGGCGCCGCGCATAAAAGTAAATTATAACAAAACACAAATGCAATACGAAAGAGGACGCTCTGCAACAAAAAAGTCCACAAAACACGTAACAGAATATCTTCCCCCAAAATTCTTATAATAAGGGTGGGTGGGCGGGAGCAATTTCTGCGTGCTCCGACTGCTGCTGTCTGGCTACTACAAGCGGGCTGGTCCAAGGTTCTGTCTCTCCTCGTCGCCACTTTTGTATCCCATCCTCGTCGCCACTTTTGTATCCCATCCTCGTCGCCACTTTTGTGTCCCAACTTCGTCGCCGCTTTTGTGTCCCAGCCTCGTCATAGGTGTCGGTGGCCGAGTGGAACGATACCAACACAGGGCTAAAGATAGCACGCTGGTGCCGGTACGGAGGGGAGCAGCCAGAAACTATAAACACTCGAGTAAATTAGAAAGAGATATATATATTGCACAGAATGTAACAATACTTAACTTTTACATAGTACTGCAGAATGTTGATACATAGATGTTAGAGGCCTGCCTAGTGCCTGTACAATAGCAAAGTCTTCACTGGTGCCTATCTGATTACGAAGGTCCTAACTCGTTGCTATCTCAGTCCGAAGTGACCGATGTCCTTCAGTGGTGGCCACGAGCGGCGTTGTCGCAGAGGGCGCTCGTGGCTGTCGTCGTGAGAACTCCGCGCCGTGCGTGCATGGCGGCGCGCGGCGAAAGCAGGTGGCGCGCACTTTGTACTTGTGCACGCACTTTGTACTTGTGCGACACCACAGTTTGGGTAAGGATGTGGAAGGAAATCGACCGTATCCTTTAAAAGAAAACATCCCGTCATTTGCCTGGAGAGATTTAGGGAAATCATAGCAGGTTGACAGATTCAAATGCTTAGGATGTATTTCCTTACAGGATGGCAACATACTCGCTTCAAGGCGTAGCAAATCTAATTTAGTTAGGGCTTAGCTATGATATAACCTTTCCTGAAAGAAGTACCACGGCTAAGTTAACTGTGCGCCGTTCAATCTTGCGGCTAACTTTGTTGTGTGGGATTGAAAACTGGGAGGGTACAGCTTACCTTATTAATAAGATTAAGGTTGCAGATGTGAAAGTAGTAGGGACGACTGCAAGTAAGAATAGGTGGAAGGAGGGTGAGCATAATGAGAAATTCTGTGAAAAACTGAGAAAAAAACACCTAGATGAAACAGAGTGATAAATTTTAGATGGGGAGAAGCTAAGTTAACTAAGTGTCTCATGGTTTGGCAGTAGGGGGTAGGAGGAGTCGAGGGAGACCAAGGAGATAGTTCTCGGATTCATCAGACTTGGATTCAATGTTGGCATTGAATAGAGGATCGTGGAGGAATTTTGTAAACAGAAGTTACTGGGTTTTGAATTTACATTCTGCATACACACTGACTGTACATGTCCCGATTTGCCACATTGATAACAGGTTGCGTTGCGACTTGGGCACTGTGCACGTTTGTGGCGAGATACACACTGGGGGCAAGACTTACGAACATTTTTCTGAAATGAGCGTTGGCACCCGTTATGCAAATTACTGTGTCTAACACTACGGGGCGACCTTTGAGTCGCACTTTTACACTGGCTACTGTTCACTGTCTGTTCAGCACGGCCTGTAGAATTTAAAGAGTCACAAGTGCTATACTGAGAACTACGGCTAGGAAAGCGTCCGTTGCAGTGCACTGAATTAACACTGTGGCTTTGCATTTCTACATCTGCTAAGTCAAAAGTATCATGCGCTTCTATAAGCTGCAGTACACTATCTAATGAGGGGTCAGACTGTTTCAGAATTGCTGCTCTAATTCTGGGGTCCTGAATATTCTGCGTAATCGCATCCCTCAACATTACGTCACTATACGAAAGTCCACAAGAGCAAGTAAATTTACATTGGCGGGTTAAGCCCTTCAATTCCGTAATCCACTCTTGGTGTGACTGCTGCGGTAATTTTTTAAGTCTGAAAAATCGGTACCGTGCAGCGGCTACAAGAACTTTTCTCTCATAATGAGCATTCAGTGCATCTACAATTTGTCCAAAGTCTACATCACGAGGAGATGCGAGAGGGAAAAGTTTTTGCAATAGTACGAAGGTCTGAGGGCCCACAATCGATAAGAAAAGGTTCTTCATTCTCTGACCTGTAATTTGATGAGCCGCGACGAGTTCTTGAAACTGTGCGAAATAGTCGCTCCATTCTTCCTCACGTTCGTTGAACTGGCGAAACGTAGGAAGTGTTGCGGCGGCAGGCGTGGGCTGCTGAAGCGGCGGCTGTTGTTGTTGGTTAGCTGCCTGCGCTGTGAGCTGGGACACCGCCTGGAGAAGTTGCATTATTTGCGCCGTCTGTAACTGAATAATTTCCATTAAGTTTGGGTTCGGGGTAGTGGCCATGCTGACCGATTAGGCGCCGCGCATACAAGTAAATTATAACAAAACACAAATGCAATATGAAAGAGGACGCTCTGCAACAAAAAAGTCCACAAAACACGTAACAGAATATCTTCCCCCAAAATTCTTATAATAAGGGTGGGTGGGCGGGAGCAATTTCTGCGTGCTCCGACTGCTGCTGTCTGGCTGCTACAAGCGGGCTGGTCCAAGGTTCTGTCTCTCCTCGTCGCCACTTTTGTATCCCATCCTCGTCGCCACTTTTGTATCCCATCCTCGTCGCCACTTTTGTGTCCCAACTTCGTCGCCGCTTTTGTGTCCCAGCCTCGTCATAGGTGTCGGTGGCCGAGTGGAACGATACCAACACAGGGCTAAAGATAGCACGCTGGTGCCGGTACGGAGGGGAGCAGCCAGAAACTATAAACACTCGAGTAAATTAGAAAGAGATATATATATTGCACAGAATGTAACAATACTTAACTTTTACATAGTACTGCAGAATGTTGATACATAGATGTTAGAGGCCTGCCTAGTGCCTGTACAATAGCAAAGTCTTCACTGGTGCCTATCTGATTACGAAAGTCCTAACTCGTTGCTATCTCAGTCCGAAGTGACCGATGTCCTTCAGTGGTGGCCACGAGCGGCGTTGTCGCAGAGGGCGCTCGTGGCTGTCGTCGTGAGAACTCCGCGCCGTGCGTGCATGGCGGCGCGCGGCGAAAGCAGGTGGCGCGCACTTTGTACTTGTGCACGCACTTTGTACTTGTGCGACACCACAGTTTGGGTAAGGATGTGGAAGGAAATCGACCGTATCCTTTAAAAGAAAACATCCCGTCATTTGCCTGGAGAGATTTAGGGAAATCATAGCAGGTTGACAGATTCAAATGCTTAGGATGTATTTCCTTACAGGATGGCAACATACTCGCTTCAAGGCGTAGCAAATCTAATTTAGTTAGGGCTTAGCTATGATATAACCTTTCCTGAAAGAAGTACCACGGCTAAGTTAACTGTGCGCCGTTCAATCTTGCGGCTAACTTTGTTGTGTGGGATTGAAAACTGGGAGGGTACAGCTTACCTTATTAATAAGATTAAGGTTGCAGATGTGAAAGTAGTAGGGACGACTGCAAGTAAGAATAGGTGGAAGGAGGGTGAGCATAATGAGAAATTCTGTGAAAAACTGAGAAAAAAACACCTAGATGAAACAGAGTGATAAATTTTAGATGGGGAGAAGCTAAGTTAACTAAGTGTCTCATGGTTTGGCAGTAGGGGGTAGGAGGAGTCGAGGGAGACCAAGGAGATAGTTCTCGGATTCATCAGACTTGGATTCAATGTTGGCATTGAATAGAGGATCGTGGAGGAATTTTGTAAACAGAAGTACATAATGAACGCTAGATTAGATTAGATTAGATTAGTACTTGTTCCATAGATCATGATATGACACTTCTTAATGATGTGGGACGAGTCAGGTTAATGAAAGGTGTCTTTACAAATTATTACATTGTACTAAATATTACGTGACACAATGACTTTTAATTTTTTAATTTTTTTTTCAAATTTACTAATTTATAACTAAAAATTCATCTACAGTGTAGAAGGAGTTGCCATGCAGAAATTCTTTTAATTTATTTTTAAATACTTGTTGGCTATCTGTCAGGCTTTTGATACTTTTTGGTAGGTGACCAAAGACTTTTATGGCAGCATAATTCACCCCTTTCTGTACCAAAGCTAGATCTAACCTTGAATAGTGAAGATCATTCTTTCTCCTAGTGTTGTAGTTATGTAAACTGCTATTGCTTTTGAATTCCGTAGGATTGGTAATAACAAATTTCATAAGTGATATATATAATGAGAAGCTACTGTGAAGATCCCTAGCTCTTTAGATAAGTGTCTGAAGGATGATCTTGGATGGACTCCGGCAATTATTCTGATCACACGCTTTTGTGCAATGAATACTTTTTTACTGAATGATCAATTACCCCAGAAAATGATGCCATACGAAAGCAGAGAATAAAAATAGGCATAGTAAGCTAATTTACTGAGACGTATATCACCAATATTTTCAATTACCCTAATAGCATAAATTGCTGAACTCAAACGTTTCAACAGATCTTTCATGTGTTTTTTCCAGTTCAACCAATCATCAATGCTTACATGTAAAAATTTTGAATATTCTACCTTTACTACAAATTTCTGATCAAAGTCTATGTTTATTGATGGTGTCATTCCATTTACTGTATGGAACTGTATGTACTGTGTTTTATCAAAATTTAATGATAGTCCATTTGCTGAGAGCCACTTAATGATTTTCTGAAAGACGTCATTTACAATTTCATCATTTATTTCTTGTATGTCAGGTGTGATAACTATACTTGTAACATCAGCAAAAAGAACCAGCTTTGCATCTTCATGCATATACTAGGTGCATTCAAGTTGTAAAGCCTCCTATTTTTTTTCTAATTAACTACTCACCCGAAATCGTTGAAACTGGCGTTACTTCTCGACGTAATCGCCCTGCAGACGTACACATTTTTCACAACGCTAACGCCATGATTCCATGGCAGCGGCGATGGCTTTTTTAGGAGTCTGTTTTGACCACTGGAAAATCGCTGAAGCAATAGCAGCACGGCTGGTGAATGTGCGGCCACGGAGAGTGTCTTTCATTGATGGAAAATGCCAAAAGTCACTAGGAGCCAGGTCAGGTGAGTAGGGAGCATGAGGAATCACTTCAAAGATGTTATCACGAAGAAACTGTTGTGTAACGTTAGCTCGATGTGCGGGTGCGTTGTCTTGGTGAAACAGCACACGCGCAGCCCTTCCCGGACGTTTTTGTTGCAGTGCAGGAAGGAATTTGTTCTTCAAAACATTTTCGTAGGATGCACCTGTCACCGTAGTGCCTTTTGTAACGCAATGGGTAAGGATTACGTCCTCGCTGTCCCAAACATGGACACCATCAATTTTTCAGCACTGGCGGTTACCCGAAATTTTTTTGGCGGCGGTGGATCTGTGTGCTTCCATTGAGCTGACTGGTGCTTTGTTTCTGGATTAAAAAGTGGCATCCACGTCTCATCCATTGTCACAACCGACGAAAAGAAAGTCCCATTCATGCTGTCGTTGCGCGTCAACATTGCTTGGAAACATGTCACACGGGCAGCCTTGTGGTCGTTGCTCAGCATTCGTGGCACCCACCTGGATGACACGTTTCGGATTTTCAGGTCGTCATGCAGGATTGTGGGCACAGAACCCACAGAAATGCCAACTCTGGAGACGATCTGTTCAACAGTCATTCGGCGATCCCCCAAAACAATTATCTCCACTTTCTCGATCATGTCGTCAGACCGGCTTGTGCGAGCCCGAGATTGTTTCGGTTTGTTGTCACACGATGTTCTGCCTTCATTAAACTGTCGCACCCACGAACGCACTTTCGACACATTCATAACTCCATCACCACATGTCTCCTTCAACTGTCGAATTTCAATTGGTGTCACACCACGCAAATTCAGAAAACGAATGATTGAATGCTGTTAAAGTAAGGAAAACGTCGCCATTTTAAGTATCTAGAACAGTTCTCATTCTCGCCGCTGGCGGTAACATTCCATCTGCTGCACGGTGCTGCCATCTTTGGGACGTATTGACAATGAACGCGGCCTCATTTTAAAACAATGCGCATGTTTTTATCTCTTTCCAGTCCGGAGAAAATAATCGGAGGCCTTAGAACTTGATTACACCTCGTAGAATGGCAAGTCATTAATATATATTAAGAACAGCAAAGGGCCCAAGACCGAACCTTGTGGCACCCCATTTTTGAGTGCTCCCCCTACTAATGGCAACTTTCTGCAGACATAATCAGTTTTAAATGATAATGATGATGTTTCGGGAGTGCAGCCGCATAAAGTTTTCTTCTTCTAATATTTCGGCTGAGAAACGTTCAGCCATCTTCAGAGACGAGTCCAAGACTGACGCTCCAGCACAC
Source organism: Locusta migratoria (assembly GCA_026315105.1). NCBI lineage: Eukaryota > Metazoa > Arthropoda > Insecta > Orthoptera > Acrididae > Locusta > Locusta migratoria. Next base: position 166,662,083 of record CM048747.1, on the reverse strand, counting down.
GCTTCGTGCTTATAAACGCGCGGGCCGCGCTACTGCGCATGCGGCTCCAAATCATCCCGGCTCCGAAAGGCCGGGGTTTACAAGATCCCATGTGAATGTGGCCTTTCGTACATAGGACAGACGACACGTACAGTGCAGGAAAGATGCACGGAACACAAGAGATATACCCGTCTTTTACAACCAAATAAATCGGCAGTGGCAGAGAACTGTCTTGATACTGGACACTCCATGACGTACGAAAACGTCAAAATTTTAACTTCCACTTCATCTTTCTGGGACTCAGTAGTGAAAGAAGCAATAGAAATTCGCTTGGGGACGAATTTAATTAACAGGGACAGTGGCTTTAGTTTAGATAAATCATGGAATCCGGCACTTTCTTTAATAAATTTACAAAGACGCCGCCACAGCACAGATCATAATACATCGATTTCTCCGCAGTAATCGACCATGCAGCCACAGACATAATTTACATATACGTGTACTTCCTTGCCACCGAGTAACGTCTTTGGCGCCTTGTTGTATCTGTGGCCGCATGCGCAGTAGCGCGGCCCGCGCGTTTATAAGCACGAAGCGTGTGCTGGAACGTCAGTCTTTGACTCGTCTCTGAAGATGGCTGAACTTTTCTCAGTCGAAATATTAGAAGAAGAAAACTTTATGCGGCTGCACTCCCGAAACTTCTTTGAACAGTCATTGCGCCGCGAAAACATGAAGTGCACGATAATGATGATGATGGTCTATGTGAGCGTGAGTAATCTGATTGGCGGGCGACTTCGGCAGTGTCGCTGGCGTACCTGAACGCCGGCATGGTGATCGGCTGGAGCTCGCCGATGATCCCGGAGCTGCGGCAGAACTCGTCGCACATCCGGCTGTCGGCGGACGAGGGCTCGTGGCTGGCGTCGGTGGGCATGGTGGCGGCGGTGCCGCCCTCGCTGCTGGCCGGCCTGCTGGTGGATACGGTGGGCCGCCGCCGCCTGCTGTTGGCCGCCGCCGCGCCCTTCCTGGCGCTCGCCCTCTGGCAGAGGTTCGCCACCTCCTTCTGGGAGCTGCTCGCCACCGCCCTGCTTGGCAGCCTAAGCGTCGCCATCGTCCTGCCTGTGAGTGCGATGCTGTCCTGAGTAAGCTTCTTCATCTCCTCATAAGGACGACAACATCCATCTGAATCTGCTTACCATATTCGTCTGTTTGTTTCTCTCTGCGATTCCTCCCCACCCTCGCACACACACACACACACACACACACACACACACACACACTTTCTTCCAATGCTAAATTTACGATTTACGATGTCTAAGAACTTATGGTAACCTCCAGTATTGTCTACCAACGCAGTGGGTGTAACGTGATTTCGGAACAAGTGTGGAAATTAGATTAGTTTTAATAAAACCCGCAACAACAACACCTACATCTACATACATATTCCGCAATTCACCGTAAGGTGCGTGGCGGAGGGTACACTGTAGCCGGCCGCGGTGGCCGAGGGGACTGAGGCGCTCCAGTCACGGTCTGCACGGCCACTACGGTCGGGGGTTCGAATCCCCCCTTCCAGCCAGTCACAAATCTGTGAACCTGTTCCATAAACTCGTATCTTCGTTAGCAGTCTGCAGTGTGGCATCTTGGCAAGTATGGGCGGCTATAGAGACAGCATGGCTCATTATTCCACAGAACACTGTCTTGTTTATCCCCAGTCAGTTCCTACACTTCGCCGATAAAAAGTAGGTCCAACACGATGTTAGAGGCTATCCCATGACTTGTTTCTCCTAATTTCTCAGTGTATAGCTGTCCCATTCATAGTCCATCTGAATCTGCTTACCATATTCGTCTGTTGGTTTCTCTCCGCGATTACTCCCCACCATCCCACACACACACACTTTCTTCCAATTCTAAATTTACGATTCCTTGATGTCTAAAAACCTATGGTAACCTCCAGTATTGTCTACCAACGCAGTGATTGTTACGTGAAGTTGAAACAAGTGTTGAAATTAGAATAGTTTTAATAAAACCCGCAACAACAACATTTTGATAAGTATGGGCTGCTACAGAGACAGCATGGCTCATTATTCCTCATAACACTGCCAATATCTTGTTTATCCCACGTCGAGTTCCTACAAGTAGGTCCAACACGATGTTAGAGGCTATCCCATGACTTATTTTTCCTCGTTTCTCAGTGTATAGCTGTCCCCACCATAGTCCTGTGGACAGTGTGGTAGGTTTCATGCAAGGCGCGAGGGGACCTGAGATCGATTATAGGTTGATTTGGAGATTGTTTGTACTCTAGGACTGGGTGTTGTGTCGTCCACATTATCGTTTCATCATCTTCGACGCACAAGTCGCCCAAGTACCGCCACCTAAAAAGACTTGCACCAGGTAGGCGAAACATGATCCCAGTTGGGGTCTAAACGCTACAAATGCCACACCATCATCATCATCAGTGTATAGCTATCTAACTGAGTTTCAAATTTTCTTTTAGTCACATTGTAAGTTCTAATATACACGGGTGAGTCAGTAAATCAGTAGCAAACTTAGACACAACAGTACTGCGTTTACAAGCCTGAAAATAGCTTTACTTTTCAGCTGAGTCCACCTGGAAATTTAAATACTCCTCCCATCGTTCGGAAAGGTTTTAAAAGCCTGGAGGGTGGAATTTTTGCGGCAGCGTATCCATCATGTAAGTGAGCTCTTGAACTGTAACTGTATTTGATTCCTTAAACTGCTGCAACCTACAAGACGGATGTGTCGTAGTGGCTGAGAAATACCCCTATGCAGCGTGCAGTACTGGCGTGCCTACCTCAGTTTGCGACTCACTTACTGATTCACCCTCGCATGTCCAGAATCCTTATGTTGTTTACATGAATGTCTCCTGCACTGCGCGACTATAGAAAAAGAACTGCCATTTGAACTATTTTGTGTTTGCCCGCAGCTGGGACCCGTGTACATGGTGGAGATAGCCGAAGACCACATCAGAGGACTCTTGGTATCACTGGGTACCCTGATGCAAGGAGTAGGTGCCCTCCTGATCACCTCTATTGGGCCACAAGTGTCGTTCTTCACCGTGACCGAGGTCATGATGGTGTGGCCCGTCGTGTTCGTGGGAGTCTTCTGGTGGATGCCGGAGAGCCCGTACTTCCTGGTGGCCAAACACAAAACAGATGAAGCGACGAAGGCACTGATGAGGCTGCGAGGGAAGAGTTCCGAGAAGGAGGTGAAGTATGAGCTCGAGGACATCCAGAGGGGGCTGCAGGAGCGCACCCAGAACGAGATCAGCGCCGCCGACGCCTTCCGGGAATTACGGAGGAATAGCGGAGCACGAAAAACATTCATGGTAAGTGTCTAAGGCTTTCCACTGAGAAGTTCTCGTATATTAGCGAGTCCGGTGTTCACCTTTCATAAAAAAGTGTTCTGTCTGATGCAATGCATTTCTCCTCAGGAATTCACAAGCCGAAAATATCCCTGTCGTTGTCCTCCTCTGTTTCGAAATCCAAAACGTCCCCTCTACGAATTAGCTCCATATCCGTTTTGAACCATTAAATCCATATACGGCTCTTTTAAAATCCCCTCCAATACTTCGTGAACCAAAATGCCACTGTCATGGTACGAAATTATTATTCCCAGGAAATGTGCTTAGTGTGTTATGTAACGCATTGAAACCATTATTTTGATTTTAGTTGTTTTGTGTATCATTTCATAATCTATCACTGCAATTCTCTCGTGCGTTCCGCTGCTTTCTCACCTCATCCTCAGATAAAATAAACTCTATTTCTCTCAGGACACCTTTAAATGCAGTATATTTTCACTGCATCTTTCACCAAGAGATTGTAGCTAGATACCTAAGAGTTAACTTCATTGTGTACATTCTAATAAATTTCCCGTTACCATGTGTTGTATCAAGACATTGATTCTTCTTATCCATATTCTCTAAAAAAATTGACTGGACTCTTATCTCCTAAATTTTCATGCGATACATTCTGTAACAATTCGTATTTAATAGGATTTTGTGCTTATGTAAACCAATATCGTGACAAAAATGCCCTTCGAAATTCTTGGTACGGTTTTCATATAGTCGCTACATGTTGCGTTGTTTGAGCTACAGCCTACACGTTATGTACTATGCTTCAAAGGTCTGGTATTACCACATTAAACTGCTGAAAGTTCATGCATTTAGTGTACTACCTTCTTCACCATAGTGCTGAAAGCTACGCACCTTAAGGAAGTGATTAGTGTCATTTATTACCTCGTATTGTCGCTGTTCGATGTACCCAAACTACCTTCCAAATGCTTCACCATCTTGTCGTGTACTTTGCACACCACTTTGTACCTCACTCATACCGCACCCCATGGTTGCAGCACATCTTTGTAACGGTGTGCAAAAATTATGTTCTCCTGTGTTAGCGTCTCTTGTCACTTGTGGCGTCGAAGGAGTTTCACTGTTAAAGTTTGAAACTTGTTGTACTGGTTCCATAACTTGATGCGATATAGGAGCTGGCTGTACGCATGTTTCCCTTTGGTTCAACGTGACGTGTTTGCATTGGTGCTGTGTCGGACGTTTGTACTGGCTGTGTAACGATTCCCGCATGCGATACTTCACCGTGTGTAGCCCTTGCTTTGGTTTGTACTTCCTGAATTTTACCTGGAAAAGCAATACTAACTTGACAGTTAATGATTCTGTCGAGTCACTACACCCACTATCCGTTTCAATTTTCTCCTCGTTCGTCTGCAACAACTTCAAACGCCATTTTCCAAACTAGTCTCGGATTTAGTCCATATTTTTGTGATACGCTGATCGTATTTCTTTAATGCACTTTCGCAACATTTTTCTGTGTGGTTTGTTTTTCATAGATTTGCTGCACCGTTTGCATAACCGTCTTTGTAATTTATCTACATTTTGTTGCCTTTGATTACGTCCAATTGACTCTTATCAACGACTGCCCACAAGCTATTGTGTCATCACATTAAAGCTTCAATATCGTCTCTCGATTTCTTCGCATCATTATTAATCTGAGTGATCTGTTCATACATTTTAGACATACAACTCTCAATTTGCCTCTTAACGTTCGTTCGTTTGTGTCTGTATCTCTTGCCTAAACTCGTGTCTTGACCTCTAGTCTTATTTCTGATTCTGTGTATTCACCTTCAATGCCATTTACAATATGTACGATAGGTTCTACATACTGCAAACGTGTTTGTTTCGTGTCACTTTCTACTATTTCTTCGTAATTTAACCTGTTTTGTGTTGCCTGAACGTACGCATATTCTGTACTTGAGTACATAAAATACGGGTCCAGTTCTCCTCCTCCTCGTCTTCCACCTAATTTCTCTAATTTCATCAATCATCAATGAAGTGTGAATATCCGACACAGAAAAAAAAAGAGCTAACCGTATATCTTGGATATATATGTTTCACTTCCTCTCTTCTCCTGTCCATTTTTCTGTTTTTCAATCTTCCAGAGATGGTGATCCATTACCTCCCGTGTTGTCAGACTCCACTTTCAAAACCTGTATCTGAGACCCACGTAATTTCCTAACTTGAAATCTGGTCAACATATGACCTACTCTTGGTCAACCAATACCATAATTGAACTGCTATTTAGAAAACTTATCAATACAACTTACCAGTTGGCTGAACCAACGATGTATTTCAGCTTTAATCTGTACATGTGCACCAGCAAAGGAAAAAAAATTAATACATAAAATCACTAATCTACAAAAATAATTTCCAAGCGGATAACACGTGACTCTCACTGTGATTCGGATGTATACGAATTATGCCTACTCTGGCAACTCCGTTAATATACAAAAATTAAGAAATAGCAACATATTTTACATCAAAACAATGTGCAACCCTCACTTTCTCTAATTAGGATTCATATGGACTGAAACTGCCTGGCAGGTCAGTTAATAATAATAATAATAATAATAATAATAATAATAAATAAAAATAATAATAATAATAAATAAATAAATAAATTGAAAATCTGAGAAATATTTTTCATCAGAACAATGAGGTCACCTACTTTATTTAATTCGCGTTTGAAAGTACTAAAACATAAAATGGCAGGGTCGCTTTTATATAGCGCATTTAACAGTACACGCCACAAGTCTATTTCTGAAACTGATAAGGTTATTTTTCTCACCTTAAGTTACAGGAAATGATTCATCTGTAAATTTGTAAACTAAAGTGACTGGCTCGGCAAAGTGGGAATATGTGCCTGTGACATGTGGGCTAGACATCAGAAACCAGAGCACTTTTCAATACAAAAGAGATAATAATTTCTTAATTGTTGTTTCAAATGAACCTAACTACCACTCCTGTAAGAGAAATAATAATAAGAACCTCTTATCTGTCTTGTATTGAAACGTGCTCTGCTTTCGGATGTCTAGCCTGCATGTAGAAGCATAATTTTCCACCTTGCAAAGCGAATCATTTTAGGGTACAAAATTTATTTATCCACACCTGTAACAACTCATGCAATAACTGTAACAGCTTGGGCTGCAACTATAGTGCTTACAACTGTAACGAAATGTCCACAATTATACTTGGCCCACACTTGCAATAAATTGCCCTGGATCTGCAACAACTTTTTTCAGAACTTTGATATATTTCTTATGAGTCTGGCAACACGTGCCATAGCTGTAAGAACTAGTTACGAAACTGAAATGAATTGCACCAAAACTAACTAACATTGCCTCACAACTTAATAGCGCAGAGGTTAAGCATCAAAGTGTTACACTTGTGTGTCAACTGCTACAGCTACAAATCAAGTTACTACAGTTGCAGTACAAGCTGTTACGGCTTTAGGGCCACTTCTTAAAGTTGTGGAGACAAACTGTTATTGTTGTGGTGCTAGCTGTTACAGATACAACAAAATTTGTTTAAGTGATGAGGTAAGCTGCAAAAGTTACATCGCAGTTTATTATCATTGCAGGGAAAGTTTATGCACTAAACTGTCATATTTTACGTAGCTGAGATAAATGCACTTACAGGGTTACTGACATTCATCATGACAAGTGACCATCACTGAAAGAACCATAAGTACCCCAGGGGTAATAACGACAATCACCCACAATCTCTTGTAACGAGATGATTCTATGAACAAGTCAGAACTGGTTGAAAGTAGGTGGAATTGCTCAGAAGTATTCATAAATTGCTAAGAGGTGTATGTATGATTCTAAATGGTACTGAAATTTGACCTGCAAATTAACGAGAATTTCCCATTATCCTGCAACTGTACATCATTACCCCAAGAGCAGTATCAACAGTGAATTGTGTGTAATGTTGTTACCAAGACTGCGCTAATGAAGTTCACCATCTACTGTTCAGTATTTCATCGAATTGTCACTGTTTTACTACACGATATACGAGTAGCAGTAGAAGAGGCTATAACTTTGTACAATAACATAAAGTTTAATATTTTTCATGGATCATTATAATGAGCAAAGCAACATTCGATTCATATCTACGCATGTACATTACTAATCTTCAATATACATTAGTCATGGTATAACTCGTGTAGTTAGCTCTATGTGACAGCCAGGGTGGGATTAATAGGTGTGGAACGTCGGTAGAAGGGAAACATGAGAGCTCTGCTGACTAAAATGTTTCTGTGAAGCTACAGAAATTAAGGCAAGGAACACGCTTAATTCTGCAAATTATTTATTAAGGAGAAGGAAAAAGAATTAGGAAGGAAAGGATTGATCTTAGCTGCATTGGGACATTTAAATTATACAATTGCGACAAGTGAAAATGCGAGCCGAGTCACAATCGAAACTCCTCAGGTCAGCACTTGATGCTACGGCTGTAGCATCCCAATCGTTCATGCCCTTTTACATTTGCCATTACAGATTCAAATGTTCAAATGTTTGTATAGTCTATGGGACTTAACTACGGGATCATCAGTCCTTAAACTTACAAACTACTTACGAACTAGGACGGCACAAATATCCAAGCCCGAGTGCGGATTCGAACCCCCGATCGTAGTGGCCGTGCAGACCGTGACTGGAGCGCCTCAGTCTCCTCGGCCACCGCGGCCGGCCCATTACAGATTCCCGTGCGAGGTCGAACGTATGACGGCATCTGCCGTGAAGTAAATGAAGCCAACTTCGTCTTCGCGTGTAAATACTTATTACTGATTGGTGCGGTGTCTGTTTTTCCGGACATGCCGAAAGAACAGACCAAACATAACAGAAATATATAATAAACACTTAGTTCTATGGTATCAGTCACACCATAAGTAACAGCACTTTCAAAATACATAAATAAATCGGAGTGCAGGTCTGTTGTGTAACTGAAGATCTAGGTCAACATTCCCCATATACCATCAAACTCCTTTCAATATCGATCTGGTGAAAGCGAATGTAACAATTTTTCTACTTTTAAAAGATTGTTAGGGACACATACAATAACTTAGACATAAATGTAATTTATTTGATCTCTATTTTACGTATGCCAAGTACGTTACATAAATACAATTATAGACTATTTGTAGTGCTCCTTATTCTGTAACTCTTTCGCAGACAGGGTCGATTTGATTGGATAGTAAACAGCCAAATCATATATTTACTGCATATAGGACCTTATAAAATATGTAACTGTAAATGGCTACTTCTCGTTCTGACTTTGGCTGTTGATAGCAGAGAAAGGGATAACAGCTATCCGGTCAAGACATGCAGCTCCTTCTTTTAGGTGTAGAATCTGAGCAGATTATGAAGACTGCTAATACACAAAAAATCGAGTATTTTAGGAATGTGCTCGAAAATATGAGCTGGAAATATGTTTATAGTGCTCATGACATTAGTGAAAAATATAAAATATCCATTAATAATGTCAGTATCATGTTAGAAAACACAAATTAATCAGAGTTCTAAAATAATATCACGGATTACACAAGAAAAATGTATTTCTTGTAAGACGAAAAAGAAAATGTATCTACCAGCCAAAAACAGCTCCAGTGCTGGTGATATAGCTTAATATAAGGAATACTATAAAATACAAGAAAAGTAATTCAGACATTTAAAAAAATCCACTATGAGAAGAAGATAGCAGTGTCTGTCAACAAAATAATAACAATATGGGATACATTGAAAGAGAAGACTAGTAGACCCAGAAACAAACAGGAGCAGATAGCATCGATTTCTGAAAATTTCTGATATCGAGAAGGCTGTTTACACCTACAGTGAGAATGGGCTTAAGTCATTAGATAATAAATTACAAGCATCAAGTACACTACTGGCCATTAAAATTCCTACACCAAGATGAAATGCAGATGATAAACAGGTATTCATTGGACACACACACACACACAACTTATATGTGATTACATTTTCAAGCAATTTGGGTGCATAGATCCTGAGAAATCAGTACCCAGAACAACCACCTCTGGCCGTAATAACGACATTGATACCCCTGGGCATTGAGTCAAACGGAGCTTGGATGGCGTGTAAAGGTACAGATGCCCTTGCAACTTCAACACGATACCACAGTTCATCAAGAGTAGTGACTGGCGTATTGTGACGAGCCAGATTCTAGGCCACCAATGACCAGACGTTTTCAATTGGTGAGAGATCTCGAGAATGTGCTAGCCAGGGCAGCAGTCGAACGTTTACCGTATCCAGAAAGGCCCGCACAGGACCTGCAACATGCGGTCGTGCATTATCCTGCTGAAATGTAGGGATTCTCAGGGATCGAATGAAGGATAGAGCCACAAGTCGTAACACATCTGAAATGTAACGGCCACTGTTCAAAGGGCCGTCGATGCGAACAAGAGGTGACTGAAACGTGTAACCAATGACACCCCATACCATCACGCCTGGTGATATGCCAGTATGGCGATAACGAATACACACTTCGAATGTGCGTTCACTACGATGTCGCAAAACACGGATGCGACCATCATAATGGTGTAAACAGAACCTGGATTCATCCAAAAAATGACGTTTTGCCATTCGTCTACCCAGGTTCGTCGTTGAGTACACCGTCGCAGGCGCTCCTGTCTGTGATGCAGCGTCAAGGGTAACCTCAGTCATGATCTCCGAGCTGATAGTCCATGCTGCAGCAAACTTCGTCGAACTGTTCGTGCAGATGGTTGTTGTCTTGCAAACGTCTCCATGTGTTGACTCAGGGATCGAGATGTGGCTGCACGATCCGTTACAGCCATGCGGATAAGATGCCTGTCATCTCGACTGATAGTGATACGAGGCCGTTGGGATCCAGCACGGCTTTCCGTATTCCTCTCCTGAACCTGCCGGTTCCATATTCTGCTAACAGTCATTCGATAGCGACCAACGCGAGAAGCAATGTTATGTCAACACGTTTTAAGTTTCGCCACCGGCGCCAAACCGGCGTGAATGCTCTGAAAAGCTAATCATTTGCATATCACAACATCCTTTTCCTGTCGGTTAAATTTCGCGTCTGTAGCACGTCATCTTCGAGGTGTATCAATTTTAATGGCCAGGAGTGTATATTCTGTGATTTGTCAAACGCATTTGAATCACAACGGCCTTTTAAGTATAATAGAATTCTATGGTGTCATGCGCAATGCTGCAAAGTGATTCAAGTCATATCTCACTGACAGGAAAAAAGGGTGTCAGTGAAAGTGTCTAGTGAATTAAGCCATCAATCATCATATTGGGAAGAATTTACATGTTGTGTCCCACAACGATCGATCATAGGACGATTGCTTTTTCCTCTGTACATTAATGACGATCCATTAGTTACACCGCCAAAAGCATAGTTAATTTTGTTTGCAGATGATAAAAGTATATATCGAATACCGTGTAGAGCGTGTTTCTAGAAACGTCGGCTAATGATATTTTCATGAACATTATTTATGGTTTAAAGCGAACTCATTGACATTAAACTTTGAAAAGACTCACTACATTCAGTTCAGAACATGTAAGAGGTTTCCATCCATCTTATGCATAAAGTATGAAGAGGGCCAGATAGAAGTGCATGACAGTATTAAATTCCTGGGATTACAAATTGATGATAAATTCAGCTGGAAGGAGCACACTGCAGACCTGCAAAAAAGCCTTAACAAATCTGTATTTGCAGTTCAAGTGTTATCAAACTTAGTCGGCATAAAAATGAGAAAGTTTGGATACTTTGCTTACTATGGTATGATTTCTTTGGGGTAACTCTTCAAGTCACAAAAAAGTTTTCAGAGTCTTAAAGAATGTAATATGTATTATTTGTGGAGTAAATTCACGGACATGCTGTTGAAGCCTCTTAAAGGAACTGGGTATTTAACTACTGCCTCTCAGTATACTTATTCCTTAATGAAATTTGTCATAAATAATATATCACTTTTTTCATCAAACACTTCATTACATACATATAATACTAGGAACAAAATGAATCTACACAAGGAGTTATAAAGCACTTCAGTTCAAAAAGGGGACAACTACTCAGGAACAAACATTTTCAATTTACCAAAAACAATAAAATATGTAGCTACAAGTAAAGATCAGTTGAAGAAAAGCCTAAAAGACTTACTAGTGGACAACTCCGTCTACTCCATTAACGTATTTGTGAATAGAACCAAATTACGTTTGTACTGTATTAATACTATTAGTATTATTACACGATCTTGGTAGAGAAATTCGAATAAAACCAAAAATTACATTTTCACTTGTTCAACATCTATGAAGATTTCCGCAATATGGATTTGTGGAGCGAAGAACTACTCAAACGTAATGAGAAAAGGAAAGGACATGGCAGTTAAAATTCAATAAAATTTATCTGGGTGTGAGGCTGGATTGTAAATCTTTAAAAGATCTGCCCCACGTTTGGTACACTGTTGCAACTGGCCTTGTTCTGGGTATTTGAATTTATTGATTGTCACAACGGCCGCGGAAGACCACGCTCACAGAAAAGGCAGTTGTTGTCACAATTCATGTTGTGATGGTTGTGATAAGTGGGCATGACTTGCAGCTATCTTCTATGGCGATAGTATTGCGTTCTTATGTAAGCTACCCGCAGTAGCAATTCCAGTCAGTGTTTATGCAGAATTCAGTATCAGATATAATGGGACAGCTCGTTAGTCCCCACAGAATCGCAATTACCACTCTTTCTCTCATGACGTTCAATGTTAAGAAAACAGTGTCATTCTGTAGGAAGGATAACAACAAAATGGCTATACTTAATCGTTACAGCACCATTCCTTCGACGTTTTCGTTAAAACCTTGTACCTGTATACCTTGTACATACCTGCTGCATATTGTCAACAGAGAATGTGCACCAGATAACTCTGTGTACTTCTAACTTTTCTGCCAACATGTGCATTCCAAAGGCTTTATTCTGTGATGGTAAGATAAACATTTATTTGCAAACTAGCTGTAAACCAGTCGTTACCGGGGTTTTTATTTATCCCACACACTCGTAGCCCACATCCCCTATCTCCCTCTCTCTGCATCCACCTCTTTCTGTCCCATCTCTTTCTTCGGTTCCACATTTCCCTTTCTCGGCTAAGTTTTCTGCAAGGTACCCTTTATCATATACCATACAAACATTTATGTACCCAGTTACCTTCCTCTTGGTTTAAAGGTCATATGTGCAAAAATTCATAAAGACTGGAACAAAAGTATGCATTTTGTAAAATTCCGTAAGTTAAGTACCCTCCACCATACACCGAACCAAATTTTATACAGACAGTGACATTCCTCTTGTTATTAAGGTAGAGTGTGCCAATTTCATCAATATCGGAACAAAACTATAGATTTATATGCAATATAAACGCAGTGTCACATTGAAAAACGCACTTTGTTGTTCTCAAACATTCTAGTTTCATTTCATACAACCCTTGTTCAGAGAATAACGGAAACGACAAAAACAGGATCTTGAAATCTGTCAAGCCGCTGTCAAGTTATGGCGCGACCAAGGTACCTAATGTTGAAAAGTACCCTACCCCATGTACCGCATGAATCTTAAGGTAGACGGTGACCTTCCTCTTGTTTTGAAAGTCAGGTGTGCGAAATTTAGTGAATAAAACTGTAGATTTCGTCAGTCTGTAGGAGAAGTATGCTCCGCCATCCACCTATAACAAAATACTTTCTTAGCTGACGTTTTCTACCTATAAACTACATTCCTGCCAAATTTCAGATTCATAGATGAAGTAGTTTTCGAGATTTATTTCGTGTTTAGTCAGTGAGTGAGTGTCCTTTCGCTTATACAGGGTGTTTCAAAAAGGTACGGTCAAACTTTCAGCAAACATTCCTCACACACAAAGAAAGAAAATATGTTATATGGACATGTGTCCGGAAACGTTTAATTTCCATGTTAGAGATCATTTTAGTATTTCTCTTTAAATGTAAACTGAAATAATTCGTGCAGACAATTATACAAATACCCAACTGTTTAGTTAGTATGTACTGTACTTCCTCGATTCACGTCATCAACACAGATTTTCTGTGAACGTTTGGGCAGGAATTGTTGGTGATGTCTTGATTGGGCCTCATGTTCTTCCATCTACGCTCACTGGAGCACGTTATCATGATTTCATACGGGATACTCTACCTGCTAGAACATATGCCTTTACAAGCACGACACAACATGTGGTTCATGCACGATGGAGCTCCTGCACATTTCAGTCGACGTGTTCGTACACATCTCAACAACAGATTCAGTGACCGATGGATTGGTAGAGGCGCACCAATTCCATGGCCTCATCGCTCTCCTTACCTCATCCCTCTTGACTTTCATTTATGGGGGCATTTGAAAGCTCTTGTCTACGCAACCCCGGTACCAAATGTAGAGACTCTTCGTGCTCGTATTGTGGACGGCTGTGATACAATACGCCATTCTCCAGGGCTGCAGCTGCGCATCAGGGATTCCATGCGACGGAGGGTCTACATCTACAACCATACTCCGCAAGCCACCCGACGGCGTGTGGCGAAGGGTACCTTGAGTACCACTATCGATTTTCCGTCCTATTCCAGTCACGTATTGTTCGCGGAAAGAAGGATTGTCGGTATGCCTCTGTGTGGCCTCTAATATCTCTGATTTTATCTTCATGATCTCTTCGCGAGATATACGTAGGAGGGAGCAATATACTGATGGACTCCTCAGTAAACGTAAGTTCTCGAAACTTCGACAAAAGCCCGTACCGAGCGACAGAGCGTCTCTCCTGCAGAGTCTTCCACTGGAGTTTAGCGATCATCTCCGTAACGCTTTCACGATTATGATCCTGTAACGAAGCGCGCTGCTCTCCGTTGGGTCTTCTCCACTTCCTCTATCAATCCCACCTGGTATGGATCCCACACCGGTAAGCAGTATTCAAGCTGTGGGCGAACAAGTGTACTGTAACCTACTTCCTTTGTTTCCCGACTGCATTTCCGTAGAATTCTCCCAATGAATCTAAGTCTGGCATCTGCTTTACCGACGATTGATTTTATATGGTCGTTCCATTTTAAATCCCTCCTAATGACTACTCCCAGATAATTTATGGAATTAACTGCTTCCACTTGCTGACCTGCTATAGTGTAGTTAAATGATAAAGGATCTTTCTTTCCGTGTATTCGCAGCACATTACACTTGTCTACATTGACATTTAATTGCCATTACCTGCACCATGCGTCAATTCGATGGAGATCCCCCTGCATCTCAATACAATTTTCCATTGTTACAACCTCTCTATATACTACCGCATCATCCGCAAAAAGCCTCAGTGAACTTCCGATGTTATCCGTGAACAGCAACGGACCACGACACTCCCCTGTGGCACACCTGAATGTATCCTCGCTAACGGAGGACATTTTGAACATTTCCTATAACAAAGTGTTTGAAGTCGCGCTGGTACGTTCTGTTGCTGTGTGTTTCCATGCAATGATGTGATTTGAAGAGTAGTAATAAAAGGAGCTCTAACATGGAAATTAAGCGTTTCCGTTCACATGTCCACATAACATATTTTCCTTCTTTGTGTGTGAGCAATGTTTCCTGAAAGTTTTGCTGTACCTTTTTGTAACAGCCTGTATAGATAGAGATTAAGTAAACAGATTGCTTAATTTTGGATCCAAGAGAATTAAGCCAGTCTTGCAGACAAAAATAAATAGTGATATGCAAATCTGCAACGCAAACTTTATTTGATACAAGGTGATGCCGGATGCAACAATTTTACATCTATAGCGAAACTGTTGTGAACGGTAGACTTCTTTTTGCGTTTCATCATTTTATGTGTGTGTGTGTGTGTGTGTGTGTGTGTGTGTGTGGGAGGGGGTCATGTCATATCTCCTGAGCTATGCGTCGTGCTCTTTTGTTTTTGGCTTAGGACCCTTCGTGGGCGTACGGTGAACAGTTCACCAAAGTTTCATTGCTATCGAATGAATGGTTTATGAACACATAGTACATAGTAGACATACAGACAAACATTCATTTATATATAGATACAGGAAGTGTTTCTACATGCTTACGAAAGCATTCTGTATCTGACAATTATTGTAAATTCGTTATTTAAAGTGTTCCTGAGACGTACATGTAGATGTAGAGACAAGGAGCTGTCGGTAAGAGTTGTCGCTCTGGTAACAGGTGGCGATGGCGTTCGCGACGCTGGTGGTGCTGTGCGGCAACGACGCCATGGCTGCCAACTGCGTGCAGATCCTGGTGGAGAGCGGCAGCTCGCTGGACCCGCAGCTGTCGGCCATCGGCGTGTGCGGCGCGCAGGTGGTGTCCTGCGCGGTGTTCTCGCTGCTGGTGGACCGCGTGGGCCGGCGGCCGCTGCTGCTGCTCTCCTTCGGCGGCTGCTGCCTCGCCACCGCGGCCATCGGCGTCTACTTCTTCCTCATCGTCTACTCCACAGAGGGCGCCACCGCGGGCTTCTTCTGGTTGCCTGTCACCTGCCTCGTCGTCTACTTTGTAAGCAACTAACATTATACAGATATGTCTGCTCTCTCCGAGATATCTGAGCCTCGCAGCTGTGATATATAGCGGGTGATCAAAAAGTCAGTAGAAATTTGAAAACTTAATAAATCAAACGAGAAAAACGTCATTGTCTACATACGATTTAGTATGGTAAAGGGTACCTTAGTTGAGAATTCTTCACTGTTTGTTCTCTATAAAATTCGTCAGATATATGTGATTTTTCATATACCGTGGAGGAAGGAAATTGGCAATGAATGGTGGAATGTGGCAGAAGTGGAGGTAGATATAGAGGGACGAGAGATGAGGAGGAATAAATGAATGGTTATAATGAAAGTGAGGGAGTATATAGACGCGGAGAGGACGGGGTGGATAGAGATGCAGGCAAGTGAAACTGAGGGGAGGAGGAGGGGGTTAAAAAGAGGGAAGGAGAGGGAGTATCAATCCCATGTCAGGTTGGGTGACAGTTATAACATGTTGATATAACGGACAGTGGGACAGTATTGACATAATTTTTACCACTTTTCTTACTCTAAGGGTCAGATAAACTACACTGCACTCTCTTAGATGCACTTCTTCTTTGTGTGTAACCATGAAGTTGGTTGCACCAGTATGATGCTCGTCAGTCCGCCCCCTGTCTTCAGCATAACTATCGCACAACGTTAATATAACCAGGCATATACTGTGTGATCAAACAGTCAATATAAATTTGAAAACTTAATAAATCACGGAATAATGTAGATATAAAGGTAAAAATTGCTGGGAATTACATGGGGTTTTATTAGAACCTAAAAAAAAAAGAAAAAAAAGTTCAAAGAATGTTCGACAGACGATGCTACATCTGATCAGAAAAGCAATAATTAGCATAATAAATTAAGACGAAGCAAAGATGATGTTCTTTACAGATAATGCTCAATATGTTCACCATCATTCCTCAACAATAGCTCTAATCGAGGAATAATGTTGTGGACATCATTGTAAAGCATGTCCGGAGTTATGGTGAGGCACTGGCGTTGGATGTTGTCTTTCAGCATCCCTAGAGATGTCGGTCGATCACGATACACTTGCGACTTCAGCTAACCCCAAAGCCAATAATCGCACGGACTGAGGTCTGGGTACCTGGGAGGCCAAACATGACGAAAGTGGTGGCTGAGCACACGATTATCACTAAACGACGCGCGCAAGGCATCTTTCCAGCGCCATCCTGCATAAAAGTCGTACGTTTCAGCAGGTGTTTATCAGACAGGCTGGGGATGATGCGATTCTGTAACATATCGACTTTCCCCTAACGTTTCATCTTCGCCTGCGGAAAACATCTTCAGAGGTTGAGTGGCGAATTACCTATGAAGATTTTTTCCGCAGCCGAAGATGAAACGTTAAGGGAAAGTTTTACAAATCGACCACGGCTTATGAGGCCGGACGTTTTAAATGAACTTGACCCCGGCCGTGAAAGCTTACAGTGTATGGTCAGAATCATGCAGTTCATCGAAGAAAAAAGGCCCGATAACATTAGATGTGGTAAATCCAGTTGTGGGCGTTGACAGACCCTCGGGGCGTGAAATGAGGTTCGTCGGTCCACAACACGTTACTCAACCAATCGTTATTTTCCGCCTTCCACCGAAAATGCCCTCCGATTCACAAAATCGCCAGGTAACTGTTCATGATGCCGATGGATTTTGTAAGGTAGCATCGTAGGGTACGCATAAGTGCCAACCAAACAGTAGTGTATGGAATGCCGGTGCGACGTGCTACTGCAAGAGCGCTGACTTCCCCGTGCATAGATGATTCCGCTACAGTCTCCATTTCTTCCTGAACTGTCTCAGCAGCATTACGCCTTGTGCTCGGTCGGCCACTACGGGATCTATCATCTGAACAACCCGTGGATTCGAACTTTGAAATCATTCTCGTCACAGCTACATTTGTCAACGGACCTTTATCCGTTCGAATACCCTTCCTATGGTGATGGTAACGCTGAACTAGCACATTCCCAATTCTGATAATACAGCTTCACTGAAAGCGCTTTTTCAGGTAACGTCAACATGCTGCGACTCTTGGTGCATCTGATTCTCTCTCTCATTACAGCTCCTTTTATACACGATTTTCATGTGCAGTCAGTGACGTTTTGCTGTCCAGCGCCATCTGTGAGACATTTTTAACTTTGTTTTTTGTTCTAATAAGACCCCATGTCATTCCAAGCATGTGTGTCATTTTTTCCCTCTCTATCTACATTATTCCGTGATCTATTAAATTTGCTAATTTATACTGACTTTTTGATCACCCGGTACATACAAAATGCACCCATTAGCTAAGGAAATACGATGACCCCTGGCTCCGCCTACTGGGCTGGGAGACCGCCCCGGACGCGGAAACTGAATGCGACCATGTTGCCATCTACGTAGTTCGCTGCCGGACAGTTTAAGTAACGCTCGCTGTTGTCTGACAGAACTGGCAAAAGAGACGACCTATATAAACAACATAGACCGGCTGAGGTGCTGCCATACTTGTAGCAAATTGAATGTTCGGCCGCCATGTTTTACAACGTCACGTAGGCGTAACCAGTCGTTTGCTATAGCACTGAATCAAGTCTCGCTTTGAGCAATGACTTAACAAAGCATTCTCTACCTTTTTATTGTTATTTTTATAGCCAAGCTAATATGGATAAAGGATAACTGATATACAAGTGTGTGGTAGGCAAATCGGAAAGTTTAATTCCAAATGCTACATACACTGGATCGACTAAACATCGTCTCATTCATACAAAAAATGCCTTTTCACTGTCCTTCAAACAATATTAATTTCGTGTACATTTGCCTAATCTACTTACCTCTTTCCTCCGCAGATTTGGCTTTACATAAATGATGTACTCTACAACTGAAGTAATGTTTTGTTGTTGTTATGGTCTTCAGTCCGGAGACTGGTTTGATGCAGCTCTCCACCCTACTCTATCCTGAGCAAGCCTTTTCATCTCCTCATAAGAACGGCAACCCATATCCACTTGAATCTGCTTACTATACGCGTCTCTTGGCCTCCCTCTGCGATTTTTACCCCACACACTTCCCTCCAATGCTAAATTTACGATTCCTCGATGTCTAAGAATGTGTCCTACCAAGCGATCCCTTCTTTTAGTAAGGGTATGCCAAAAATTCCTTTTCTCACCAATTCTGTTCAGTACCTCTTCATTAGTTATGCGATCTACCCACCTAATCTTCAGCATTCTTCTGTAGCACCACATTTCAAAAGCCTCTATTCTCTTCCTGTCCGCACTGTTTATCGTCCATGTCTCACTCCCATACAAGGCAACACTCCACACAAATGCCTTCAGAAAAGACTTCCTTACACTTAAATTAATATTCTATGTTAGCAAATTTGTCTTTTTCAAAAATGCTTTTCTTCCCATTGCCATTCTGCATTTTATATCCTCTGTACTGCGACCATCGCATGTTATTTTACTACCTAAGTACCAAAACTCATCTACCACCTTCATTGTTTCGTTACCTAATCTAATTCCTTCAGCATCGCCTGATTTTCTAAGACCGCATTCCATTATTTTTGTTTTGCTCTTGTTAATGTTCATTTTGTACTCTCTCTTCAACACACTGTCCAATCCATTCAACTGCTCTTCCAGGTCGTTCTCTGTCTGTGACAGAATTACAATGTCATCAGCAAAACGCAATGTTTTTATTTCTTCCCCCTGAACTTTAATCCCTATTCCAAAATTTTCCTTGCTTTCCTTCATCGCCTGCTCAATGTACAAATTGAATAACATCGGAGAAAGGCTACAACCCTGTCTTACTCCCTTCCCAACTGATGCTTCCCTTTCACGCCCTTCGAGTCTAATAACTGCGGTCTGGCTTTTGTACAAGTTGTAGATAACTCTCCTTTCCCTGTATTGTACCCCTGCTGACTTCAGAATTTGAAAGAGTGTAGTCCAGTCAACATTGTCAAACGCTTTCTCCAAATCTACAAAGGCTAAAAATGTAGATTTGCATTTCCTTAATCTATCTTCTAAGATAAGACGTAAAGTGAGTATTGCCTCCCGGGTTCCTATGTTCCTCCTGAATCCAAACTGATCTTCCCCGAGGTCAGCTTCTACCAGCTTTTCCATTCTCCTGTAGATAATTCGTGTTAAAATTTTGCAACCATGACTTATCAAACTGATGGTTCCGTAATTTTCACACCTGTCTGCACCTGATTTCTTTGGAATGGGGATTATTACATTTTTCTTAAAGTCTGAGGGTATTTCGCCTGTCTCATATATCCTACACACCAGTTCAAATAGTCTTGTCATGGCTGGCTCTCCCAGAGACTTTAGTAGCTCTGAGGGTATATCATCTACTCCTGGGGCCTTGTTCCGGCCTAGGTCTTTCAAGGCTCTGTCAAATTCATCTCTGAGTATAGTATCTCCTATTTCATCTTGATCTACTTCCTCTTCCCTTCCTACAACATCGTCTCTAAGTTCATTTCCTTTGTAGAGCTGCTCTATGTACTCTTTCCACCTTCCAGCTTTCCCTTCTTTGCTGAGAACTGGTTTCCCATCTGAGTCCTTGATATTCGTAGAATTGCTTTTCTTGTCCCCAAATGTCTCTTTTTATTTTCCGGTAGGCGGTATCTACTTTTCCCCTTCTTATACATTCTTCTACAGATTTGCATTTGGCTTCTAGTCACTCCTGCTTAGCCATTTTGCACTTCCTGTCAATCTCATTTCTTAGTCGTCTGTACTTCATTTTGCCTGTTTCATTTACTACATTTTCATATTTTCTCCTTTCATCAATTAAATTTAGTATCTCCTGTGTTATCCAAGGATTTTTTGCAGGTCTTGCCTTTCTACCTATTTTGTCCTCTGCTGCCTTCACTATTTCATCTCTCAATGCTACCCATTCCTCTTCTACTGTTTTATTTCCCCCTGTTTCTGTCAATTGTTGCCTAAATCTCCCTCTGAAATTCACCAGAACTTCACGTTCCTTCAGTTTATCTAGGTCCCATCTCCTTATTTTCCTACCTTTCTGCAGTTTTTTCAGTTTCAGCCTACAGTTCATGACTAACAAGTTATGGTCAGAGTCTATATCTGCCCCTGGGTATGTCTTGCAGCTTATAACCTAATTCCGGAATCTATATTTTACCATTATAAAATCTATCTGATACCTTCCAGTGTCTCCTGGTCTCTTCCAAGTATACAACCTCCTTTTGTGATTCTTAAACCACGTGTTTATTATGATTAAATTATGTTCCGTGCAAAATTCTACCAGGCGACTTCCTCTTTCATTCCTTCTGCCCAGTCCATATTCACCTACTATTTTTCCTTCTCTTCCTTTTCCTACTACCGAATTCCAGTCTCCCATCACAATTAAGTTTTCCTCTCCCTTAACGGTCTGAATAATTTCTTTTAGCTCCTCATATATTTCTTCTATATCCTCATCATCGGCAGAGCTAGTTGGCATATAAACCTGTACTACTGTTGTCGGTGTTGGCTTCGTATCTATCTTGACAATGA
Organism: Locusta migratoria; assembly: GCA_026315105.1. NCBI lineage: Eukaryota > Metazoa > Arthropoda > Insecta > Orthoptera > Acrididae > Locusta > Locusta migratoria. The sequence continues at coordinate 166,640,751 of CM048747.1, read as the reverse complement.
TAATGCGATCACTGTGCTGCTCATAGTAGTTTACCCGCATTCCTATTTTCTTATTCCTTATCAGTCCTACTCCTGTGATACCCCCAACTGATTTTGTATTTATAATCCTGTACTCACCTGACCAGAAATCCTGCCACCGAACTTCACTAATCCCCACTATATCCAACTTCAACCTATCCATTTCTCTTTTTGAATTTTCTAATTTTCCTACTCGATTAAGGGATCTAACATTCCACGCTCCGACCCGTAGAATGCCAGTATTGTCTTTCCTGATGATCACATCCTCCTGAGTAGTCCCCGCCCGGAGATCCGAATGGGGGACTATTTTACCTCCGGAATATTTTACCCGAGAGGATGCCATCATCATATTTTCATACAGTAGAGCTGCATGTCCTCGGGAAAAGTAACTGCTGTAGTTTCCACTTGCTTTCAGCCGTTCGCAGTAACCGTGTGGCAAAGTCACATTAGCTGATGTTACAAGGCCAGCTCAGTCAATCATCCAGACTGTTGCCCCTGTAACTACTGAAAAGGCTGCTGCCCCTCTTCAGGAACCACACGTTTGTCTGGCCTCTCCACAGATACCCCTCCGTTGTGGTTGCACCTACGGTACGGCTATCTGCATCGTTGAGGCACGCAAGCCACCCCACCTCGGCAATGTCTGTGGTTCATGGGGGTGGAGTAATGTTTTAGTAACAGCTTTATTAGTTTACAGTAATGAGATTCTTCCCAAAATTGCGAGGATACCATTAAGTGCTCGTAGTTGATAAATAAAGTAGGTCTGTTTCCCAACATTCTAAATACGTCCACATACATTCGCAAAAGAAAAATTTTTCTATAAGATCTTTAGAACGATTGAACAGATTGCCTTTTATACCTTATAATCCGATTAATCCTGCTTTATTCTCATTTTTAGGAGCAAGGAGAACATCTAAGCAATCTAAACGCTCAAGTTTTTTTACTGACTTGCCTAATGATGCTTCCAGAAATATATTCAACTACTTTTTCCGAATATAATGTCAGCATTTCGTATTGTGGCACATAATCATGGTCTCACTGAATAGGCCTACTACTCTCTGAATGACTTAAATCATGATTTGCAATAGGTAATAAAAGAGGTTCCATGTCTCCTGCTTGGCTACATGACACATCTTCAAATGAAGTTGATTCAGCTACCTGATGTTTTTTTGGAGATCTCCTTGCTGGCGTTTTTGCTGTTTGAAGATGTTCAGGGAACGAAAATATCGTCGGAATCGCATTAGCCAGAGGCCGCTTTGTATCATTTGTTGCATACATGATTTCTCCTCATAATGTGACGAACAAATGCAAATGTATGCAGTAGGTTTCCACTTATCTCGCCTCATATTGGCTAACCATCACTTTGTTAAGTTCTTCATTTTTCAAAGGAAAACTGAAAAATATAATTACAGCTTACTTTAGTTACAGTAGGACTATTGTATGCAGAAATGTGATAGGACAAAAGAAGAGCACACGAAATATTAGAATCGAAAACATACAAATACTTACTGAAAATACGATATTCCAACAGTCTTATTATTGCGATTCGCACGCATACACTTCAGATTAATAAATAAACTTTCAAGCTTACTACGATAAGTAAAATGTGAAACCAAAAACACGTAAATAGCGTCGGTCTAACTTTCGTATTCGGAGCGCTAGACGTAGAAAAAATGGCCGCCAAAGTTCCTGGTTGCTGCCAGAAGGAGCGCTGTTAACCCAGAGATAGCCTCTCTATGTAGTTTATATAGCTCATTGGGCAAAAGCGCACAGCGCAGCCGAACGCGCGCATGTGCACGGCAAGGGTCGCGTTCGACTTACCTCCGATGGTCTGCTGCCGCAGCCGGCGCTCAAAGCCGATTGTCGCAAGCACCAGGGATCATCTTATTTCGATCGACTATAATAGCAACCCACATTTTATGTCTCTATGTCTTCTGCGAATGCATTCACTGTGATGCTGGTCTCTCCATCGCGGAGAACCAAAATGTGGCCATATTATTTATACCAACATAAATAATCTGGACTCGTCCAAGAACTCTGTGATGATATTCGTGTTCCCTGTAATGCCATTCGATACACCATAGCCATCTAGCATCTTTCTGCACGTTAATCAAAGGTAGACATAGTGAATGCACGTAACCCAGGTCGTAATAATCGCCGAAGAACTGTCACCCTGAGAGTCTACGACGTGTTACACATTTCCACAATAAGATTGTTTCGTGCTTTACACCGTGTTACCATCGCTTTGTTCACTTCTTAATTCTGATCAACTTTTACAGTTATAAAAGATGGCTCGTACATACGAGACCTATATGTACACAGGTTATGTGACAGTAGTCAACTAAACAGGAGTCTGAAGATGGTAACAATGAGTTACCGAACCAAGTAATAAAGGATTTACAGCATTAACAGCTGAAGTTGTGTGTTGGTCTATTTGCAAGTAACTAGCTGCTAAACCCGGCATTGGCCGAGTATATATGCATTTTTCCAATCTTATATTAGAAACGAAAATAAATGGTCAAAAGATTTTATCTTCATGTATCAATGAAAACAGCTTAGAAATTATGAAACAGTAGAACAAGTAAATATGCATAATGTACAAAATGTAAAGTGCAGTATCCAAAGAAAGAAAAATAGTAATAAAATACAAATGTATAACGTTAATATAATTCAAAACTCGACTATAGACAATATTTATTGATACCAGTGATGGGAAAAGTTTTGTGACTCATTGTTCACGACGTCATATCTTCTGAACTATGTGTCGTAAGTAGTTTTAACACCACAGCGATTGTTGTCTGATAGAAAGCAATATGTGTACCAAGTTTAGTTGAAATTGCACCATTATTTTAGTAGGAGATGTAGAAAAATAGCGCATTATGTAGCAGTTATTCCGAAATTTTATTGTTTATGACGTCATAAATCCTGAAAAAAGTGTCGTACTGTCATGTAAATTCGAAGGTACATTCAGCAGAATACGTGTCTAACGTCTAGAAAATACGTCGTGATTGTTGTAAGCGGCAAAGACGTAATAAATCGAAACGTCATGGGTGGATGATGCGGTTGTTCATGAACCAAATTGTGTATGACTTTATATCCTATGAACTATATGTCGAACAGTGATGTAGTATCGAAGTGACATTCAGTGGTATGTATGTGTACTGCTTGTGAATTGTCTCGCGAATACAATTTACAGAGTAGAAGTAATAACTTGTAACGTCATGCCAAATGCCGTAGATATACATCATGAACATCGGAAAAGTAATAAGCGCCAACATTCTTCCTTTCATCATTTTGTTGTCAGCGGTAAAAATTTTCGTAATGGTTTGAAATTATGTTCAAAGGGTATTGCAAGTCGCTAAGTGCACTCATTATCTAATAGTTGGCGAATAAAATAGCGCTATCACACGCCGCAAGATGGGGCAGTTTTTCTTGTTTATGACGTGATATCGTATGAACTATGTATCTCAGATTGTTATTGCAATCATATCAAATGATTACTAACTTTAAAGAATATTTGTACCAAATTTGTTTGAAATTGGCCCATTAGTTTAGCAATAGATGTAGAATATTACCACACGATGCGGCCATTTTTCACGACTGTCATTATTTATGACGTCATATCTCCTTATGTATGTGTCGTAGGTGGTTTTTACTCTGACAGCGATTGTTGCCTGATAGTAAGGAACATGAGTACCAAGTTTGGTTGAAATCATTTCAGTAGTTTAGGAGGAGATGCGGAACATAGATATACACAAACCAGCATACACACATACATCCTATTATCATAATCATATATATATATATATATATATATATATATATATATATATATATATATATATATATATATATATATATAATTTTTCATCGGTGTTATTTTGTGGGTACGCCATATCTACCGTATTACTTATCTAAAATTAATGATTGGGGTATCATTTTCTTGTCCACAAATGACGAAAAATACACAAATAGCTTAAACTGATTGTTTTCACAAAAAACTTTAGTTTCTAAAACAATTGGACTGTTCGTACAATCTACGTTGATACCCGGTGAACGATCGTAAATAGGACATATATTTACGGTTGCTCCCATCAGCCACCGCACCGAATATCAACTTAGTTTGCGCGGCGAATAAAAACAATGTAGAAGGTGCCATCTACTGACAATCTGTTTAATATGAACGACAGCTCTTGCAGTTATTTAGATTCTTTATGCAAGCCAAAGACCAACTTTGATGCAAGCATAGCTTATCACACGATTTCGGATATATGCGTCGATGTAAAATATTGGCAACGTAGGTTTCAGTAATTAGGCAAAAGAATTTCATTTGGTGGAGATTTCCGTCAAGTATTACCCATCGTTAGACATTCCAGTAGAACATCCATTGTCGAAACCACAGTGTAACGCTCACCATTATGGTCTCACGTTCAAATTCGTAATTTGACTTAGTACATGATGGCAAATGTTGATCCCGTTTTCACTGAATGGTTACTTAAATTGGGTATCGGTAATTTAGAGATTCAAACAAAATACTTCAATGAAGCGATCATACTTTCTAAAACTTGTTGTTGTAATTACGATAGTTTTATTACCACTGTATTCAATGCCACAGGAATCAATGAACAGAATGTTTCGAAATTCTGTTCAACGGCGATTATATGTTCATGAATGACGATTGTACTGCCATTAATGAATTTGTCGTTTCCAGTTTGTTGCCTGGAGAGACAAAGCCTTGCCTCAGTTCTGATTACGTCCAACTGGAAGTAACAAACGACGTTCAGTTGCACTCCCCGTAGAATTCTTGAATTCTTTAAAGCTGCCCGGCTATTAATTATGATAATTAGAAATGTTAACGCTAATCAAGGATTAATCAATGGTGCGAGATTAGTGGTGACTCACTTAAGCGAGTACATCATCACTGCTAAATTCATTGACTGCGATAAAACTGCGCTAATACCCCGCATTAAGATCACACCTTCTGATCCCAACATGTTTTTCCAAATGGTAAGAAGGCAACTCTCAATAAAAGTAGTCTTCACTATGACCATAAATAAAGCGCAAAGTCAGACACTTCGAAGGGCAGGATTATATTTACCAGAACCCGTTTTTCACGAGTTCGCTCCTTCAGTGATACATATGTTTGTGCTAACGACACACCCTGACCAAAAGTAAGCAATGATCACATTATAACTACTAACATTGTTTTCAAAGAAGTTTTGTGAAATAAAAAAAGGTTTAAAAATATGATATAAACATTAAAAAGTCATTATCGGATTTTATATATGTTTCACAATTAATCATATATCATTTAACTACTAGCTGAAAACCCGGCGTCGCCTAGGTACTTATTTATTCTAGACTGTAATTAGTCCATCTCACCTGCCCTTTTCCCCTTCACTTTCGTTCTCGCTCTATCCATCTCCTCTTTCTCTTTTTCTCTCTTACTCTCTCTGCTCATCTCCTTTTACCCGTCCGTCACCATCTCACCTCTCTTATTCTCCTCCTCTATACTCTCTCTGTCCGTCTCCTCCCTCCCGTTTCTGTCCATCTCCTCCTCCAGCTACTCCTCTCCCTCCTATATGTGACAACATACATATATACGCCAAGTTTTATGGTGACTAGTGAAACGAAGTCAAAGTCGCAAGGTACCCTCCGCCATGCTAAATTCATTGGCTTGCAGATTATAAAAATCTCCTTCATGAAAACATACATTTATGTGCTGACTTTTTGGTGACCAGTCAGCAATTTGGATGTCTGTTGTAACGTACCCTCCACCACGCACCGTACAGTGGCTTACGGAAGGTAGCCCATCTATTAATGCAGGGTATAAGGTATCTCAGTTCCAAATTTCATTCAAATCTGTCCATTTCTTTCAGCATGAAGGAGTAACAAATATATTAACCCATTGTAAGGTACCCTCCGCCACGCTCCATACGGTGGCTTACGAAAGGTTGCCCATGTATTAATCAGGGTATAAGCTACCTCTGTCCCAAATTTCATTCATATCCGTCCAGCCATTTAAGCGTGAAGGCGTAAGAAACGAATTACCTAATTGTAAAGGAACCTCCATCATGCACCATTCTAAGTTAATTTTAGTATGCATGTAACCTGTGCGCGAGTGCAAACAATGAGTTGACAAAGTTTTATCGCAATCGGATGTGCGGTATGGCCGTGCATAAAATACGAACAAAAAGACAAACGAACATTAATTTTTATATAATAGATTCATTTACAAATTCCCATTTAAATCATATGTTGGTAACAACAAATTCCTTCTGTTGTTGGTTTTCACCCCCGATGATTCGGTACACTCGGTATGCATCGAAGCTGACAGCCAAAAAACCGTCATTTAAAAATCTGAATGAAGTGTGCTTTCCACTGAAGCATTCTTTTTTTTAAATTTCTTACTTTAAATTGCTTACATAAAATTCACATGGTGTGAACAATATGTAGGTTTTAAATGTTTCTTTGATGCTTATCACCCTGAAAAGTATAACGTAACTTCCAGAGAGAGCTGCTAGAATTTTCAAGTAATTTTATTTCATTCGACAACTGAAAATTAATTGTTTAGGAACGTTAATTAATTGAAATGATTGTAGGTAATCTGAATGTAATCTGATATACTTAACTGTTCAATCATATTTAAAAATTTCATCAGAATCGGAATACAACTGTCGAATCTGACGAAGTATCCTGCGTCATGCTTCATCCAAAATTTTATGTGACAGTGACCTACCTATTGTTTTGAAGGTCAAGTGTCCAAAAGTCATGAAGATTTTAGGATGAATGATGTGTCCTCATTGGCATGTCGCATGATGCCACATGTTTTGAACCATATAATTTTTTATAACGTCATATGTCCTGAACTATATGTCATAAACAGTTCTTACCCCTACGTCAATTGTTACCTCATCGAAGGAATATGTGTACGAAATTTGGTTGAAGCGGTGCAGTGGCTTAGAAGCAGACGTCACATGATGCAGCACTTTTCCGCGCATTTCATTGTTTATTCGTCATATTTCCTGAACTATTTGTCGTACAGTCATTTAATGGTGTCTGACTATCGCGAAAGTGCAAACAATATGTTGACAATGTTTCATCACAATTAGTTGAACGGAAAGGCCACCCATAAAATAAGAACACACAAAAAATCATATTTATATATCTAATATATAAAGCAGTTTGTCCGTATGTTTGTTTGTGTGTACGTGTAGGATACAAATCTACAGTTTTGCTCCAATCTTTACGAAATTATGTACAGATAAGCTGCAATCTATGAGGACGGTCGCCGTAATTATAGGAATCACGCACAACACATTGTTCACGAGATATGGCGTCATAAACAATGAGATGAGCGAAAAACTGCTGGATTTAGCGACAATGCTGCTCATTTTCTCCTAAACCACTGGAACGATTTCAAACAAATTTGGTACACACATTCCCTACCGTGAAGTATTAATTACTACAGGGTTACGAATGACATAAAACACATGGTTCATAAGATATGACGTCATAAACAATAGTAATCGCAGAAAACTGTCACATAGTGCGGCGAGACGCTATGTGACAGTGAGAGTACTTAGCGGTTTGCAACAAACCTTAAACATAATTTCAAATCTTTATTAAACTTTATCTTGCTTAGAATCGTAGCAAAATGATGAAAGGAAATAGTGTCTCGCTTACTACTTTTCCGCTGTTTATGGAGTAAAATTACGGCGTTCGGTATGACGTTACATTTTATAATGTGTATACTACAAACTGTAGCCGTAGGAAATTTTACAGACAGTATACACACATATTTGAAAGTACCTTCTAAATTGTGTCACAGTACGACACGTAGTTCATGTCGTTCCACTGTTCATTGTCTAAAACTACGGCTTCCGGTATGACGTTACGTTTTATAATTTCTACTCTACAAATTGTAGCAGCTGGAAATTTTACAGGCTGTATACAAGATATAGTTGAGTGTACCTTCTAAACTGTATCACTCTACGACACGTAGTTCATGAGATATGAGCACATAAACAGTAACTTTCATTGAAAATCGCCCCATCACTCACCAAGTTTTTATCTATTACTTCTTTACTACTAATTGTATTCCCAAGAGATATCACAGGCATACAGATCTTATACAAATGAATATATACCTGAAAAATGGCAGGAATAAATAAATAAATACCCGGGCAACAACGGGTTTTCAGCCTGTTAGATATAAATTTTCGTACAAAGAGACTAATATTTGTTACTACTATCCACATTTTATTATCTTTTACACATATGTACTTGCATATGCCTTTTCTCCATTAGTGGCTTATCTATCTGTGACTAATTACGTTAGAGTGCGAAATACTTGCACGGGTCCAGTAGATTACAACAAAAAAATACTGCCATATAAAACTGGACGTATAAAGCTGTTGACGTTGTCCGTTGCAGGCGTGCTTCAACATGGGCGGCAACGCGCTGCTGTGGGTGCTGCCGAGCGAGCTGGTGGCGCCGCCGCTGCGCGTGCTCACCAACACCTGCGTCTTCGTGCTGGCCTCCGTGCTCGCCTTCTGCGACACCAAGCTGTTCCAGGTGGTGGCCGACGCCTACGGCGCCTACGTGCCCTTCTGGTTCTTCGCCACCTGCTCCTTCGTCGGGCTGCTCTTCGCGTGGTTCTTCATTCCGGAAACCAAAGGGCGCTCTCTCGTCGATATCTCAGCGCAGATGGCCGACGAATTCACTTCCCACCGGCGCATATCCGGTCAACCGACCTGAGCACCGTTCCGAACACTTGACGTATTCTATCTTTTATACTGAGCTGCCAAAAGCTATATCGACTGGGGCGTTACCGCCTGTTGTTTTGTCCACGAACGATGGAACTCCGCGCATGTCTCGGCACAGTGTTGGCGGCCAAGCGATGGTGCTGGTAAGGTCATAAACGTGCTTTTCACTTGAAGAAACCGTATAGCCTGGAATAGCAGTTTCATCCTTGCGTTGGACTTTTCGTATAACGGCCCCATCAGCCACCACGTCACGCAACAAATGAAATAAGATCCACTGGATGCGATCACTTGTAATACTCGCAGTGGCTACGACATTCGTAGCAGAGCAGTGGGAGCACTATTGAACCACCATTGGCTGTCACAGACTGAATGACGTAGGCGTGCAGAGGGGTCTAATCTCAACCACAAGACGCTAAACCATCATTTTCCTTCCTTTATTTTATACTCCAACGCCGTCGTTTCTGACTCCAATTACAGTCCGCATTTGAAAATGAGGGCTTGAATCGTTCATGTACCCTGATGAAAAAGAGTTGTACTTTACATGAAATGGGAAATTATGCTGTTTGCTAGAAATACAATTTGGTGGACAATGTACGATCAAGACATCACAAGGGTCACATGGACACCAAGAGCAGAAAAATGTGTTCATTATAGGGTTGGTGATTACAGACTTACCAGAGAGAAGACGAACTTACTTGTACACATTTTTTAAATCACCAAAATAGTTTTTAGGAATACTTCTAGTCACATCCATCCTGCAATTGAATTAAAAGCACTATATTGTGATTGTTCAACAATTATATTATTTCCACCATATCCATATCTATATTATTCCCGCCATATCCTTTCTTCCAGGAGTTTGGAAAGTAGGAGGCGAGGCACTGGCAGAATTGAAGTTGTGGTGTGGCACCGTGAGTCGTGTCGGGTGGCTCAGTCGTAGAGCGCTTGCTCACAAAAGGCAAAGGTCTCAGGTCTCACTTGCAACTAAAAAAAAAAAAAAAAAAAAAAAAAAAAAAAAAAAAAAAAAAAAAAAAAAAAAGGGGGGGGGGTTGGGGGGTGGGGGAGAGAGAGAGAGAGTCCCGGTATCGGCCTACAGTTTTAATCTGCCAGGAAATTTCAAGTTTATTATTTTTTGTTAACCTGGCTTACAAGGTGATCTTCATGAATAAATTTAATTTCTCAGACAGGTTGTATTATTTTGTAATGGTCTTGGAACAGATTCGTTTGCATTTAGATCGACAGACATAGTGAAATGACATTTTTTACTGTGCTTTATTACGATTGAAAAGTTGAAAAATAAACAATAATAAATAAATATGCAGGGGAGGGGGTGACGAGAAATAAATGTCAACTGTGAAAGACGTCCGTCTGTCATCTTCCATATATTTTTTATAAAATTGTAATTTATCTGATGTCGCTGATTAGCATTTTGTTAAGACTAGAACCACACTCTTCTCGAGGTATGTGGAATTTATTTCATGTTTTAAATATTAGTTTCTCAAATGTTTGTTAATATTGCTAGTATTTTGTTATTTTAATAACTTATTATTGTACCTGTGAGAATGTGTACCTGTTTTACTTTTAAATGGATGTGCGAGAATCTAATGGCTGTCTGAATGTGGGTAGTGATAGCTCGCTTTGCATGGTTCTCTCTGGCTCAGAGTCGATAGTTAGTCGTTACCAACACCTGCTGCTGATGCAACCAAAGAGGTTTCTACACCCATTAGCTACAAGCTAGTCAACGAGCCTCCTCCAGGGCGAGTCACACGATCTTCTCTCCCCACCACCGCTGTACTTGTGGTTTACCCGGTTTCCGGTAGTTTTCCCGCCTGGTGGCCGCTCGGACTTCACTTGGTGCTGGGATCGTGGTGAAGTAAGATTGGTTCTTCTCTTGTGCCTGCGGAGATGGTAGTGTTTCGTTGTCTAGCATGTTTAACTTACTCTTGTACTTATATTCATATTTGGAATATTCCTTCCGATCGTGCGCGGAAATTTGTTCTAGTTTTCAATCCAGTGATTTCCAAAGATAAATGCGGTGTGTTGTTAGTTTCAGTTTGATAGTAGCCTGGTATATTCAAACCTTTTGTGGTTATGTGGCGGTGTACGAACTCGGTGTAAATTCTCTCTAGTTTTGTGCGGCCCGACTTCTAACGGACGATATGTTCATTTTTGTACGGTGCATGTAAAATGTTTCCTATCGATTCCTTCCGTGAGTGATATGTGTCCCACATGGTTGGTTCTTAGAAAAAAGCATTCAGTTTCCACTTTTGTTTGTTCCATGCCCATCAGGCAAGCAACTATCCGAGTATCCTTCTGATTTACACTAACATTTCGCGATCTTCTCTCCCCGCATATTTTAATTTTGCTGTTTCTTCTGCGAACTTGTAGTATGCACTTAGTCTTTGTCAGTAATTCTCTCCGAGCTTTGTACAACCCCCTTCAATAGCTTGGTTATGAAAGTGTATGTATTTCTAAGGGTTGTATGCCGTACTTTTTATTCTCTCTTTGCCGTCTTTCTAATTATTTCACTTTTCTGATTCTCCGACTACAGGGGTTTGCAGCTAGTCACCTGATTTCTCACAACTTCTCATAAAACCAGTGCCTGGATAGTTTAGTCTCAGATTGCAACTTACGAGTCTGCCGTGATTTTATGTAATGAATCCGATTCTTAACCACTTTACGTTCGGTGGAGTGCGATCATGTAACGTAGCTGTGTGTCGGCGTTAGCGTGTTTGCTCGCGGTCTAGTCTACATGCAACTTAACTTTGCACCATCTCAAATTAGGCACGACAGACCAGACACATCTTCGCAGTTTCATTGTGTATTGTGTTTTGTGGTACCTCCAGGTTTGCTGAATTTCACCTACGATAACGGTGCTTGCTTCTGCCTCTCTTCAGCACGCTGATCTTGGTGAGTTTCGCTGTTGCAGTGCGTGTGTCTGGGCGAGGGAGTGATGTTTCTAAATCCTCTCTCAGTAGCGTTAAGTTTTGTGTCATTTATGTTAAGTTCAATGCTGGGCATCGTCTGTGTGAGATAGGTTAACTTAAGTACATTATTTCAGTGGGATGCATCTTTATTATATTAACAAAATTGGTTCCCCATTTTGCTTGCTTTCGACCTGAATAAATAAGTTAAGTTCAGTATAATTTTGACTTGCCTGTTAATAGTAGTTTTATTTAATATAGTTTTTCACCAGTGCTGAGAACAAGCTCAGATGCAATTTTTGTGTTTAACTTCCGTTGAGCCATAAATGTTTTCTCAGCAACCTTTATGAAATAACTTTAATTGTGGTGGTTGGTTTATTAATGCCTGTGTGTAATTTCGCGAGAGCTGCTATGCATATTGGCCACTGTTTCATTAACTTCCTGTTATTAGAGTAATTTGAACCAAGTTAGTTCTCAGTTTGGGCCAGGGAACAAGGTTTTTGTAGCAGGGAGGAGCTAGTAGTTCACACAGATCTTTTGCTAAAATTACTGCCAAAATTAAGCTTTTTTAATAACAATAAATTCTTATCTGGATACCTCCTTCCAGAATTAAGCTTTTATTCCGTACAGTGGCCGACTTTCAAATGTAAAATGAAATACTTTAACTATCTAACTTTGAACTAAATTAATAATTTCAGTCTCTAAATTGTGATATTTCACAAGACTGCTAAAATATCTTTTAATATTTGCGGAGAAAATTAGAAACGAACATCAACTTCAAACTGTACCTGTATAATATCTATTTTAATAAACATATTAAAAACTGATAATTTCTTAAAGTAGTTGAATGATAGCCTTGAAATCTTGCCTAAAAAGAAGAAACTTCTTTCTTTTAATATATATCTATGTAAATTCTTTCGATTTTAGTAGTAACTCTTCGCATTCATGAAATTTATATAAAATCATAAACAGGTATATGAAAACATTCACGTATTGCAGGGCAAAGTTGTGTGAAATTATCAAAGCATTCCATCCAGAACTTTCGGAGATTTCCGGTCAGGAACATCAATATTTTTTATATAAGTACGTCAAAATCTCAAATCTCCGAAAATGCATCACGAAAAACTGTTTTAAAATGTTACAATGTAATAAAGTTGTCAAATTAAGACGGCACCAGGCACCATATGTCTGAAAATTGAGCTGCATAGGTAAATTTAAGGAGCTACCTATTGTAACATATACTGGATGACCTTTTTCGTTATTTTATGGTGCTGACCATCATTTGTTTTATGCGGAATACATGAGTCATAATGACTTGCAATCTGCTATGTTACTTTGTTATACAATGCAACATTCTTGGAGTACATATATGTTAACATTGTTTTAACGTCTAACTCAAGAAACTTGATTTTATTGCACTCATGATGTTTCTTTGTAATAACTATTTCGTATTACACCACCAAGCGGGAAATTTCTTGTTTTTTATAATTAAAGGTATTTATTTAGCACCATGATCTAATGCCCCGAACAGAAAGAATCATTAGAAACCGAGAAAATGTACATCTGGTGTGATACGCGTCCCTCCTCCAGTTGTTACGGCTAAGCGGTACAGGCGGCTACCATGCTGACTACCGGAAGGCGAGAACGCCCGCCTCTGCTGTAAGACGACCGTTTCTTCCTCCTACCTGTGTGATACCATCTCCATACCAGATAACGCTAACTTTGACTAACTACGACGAACCTCTCTCCCATCGCTTGCACTGTATTCCGCTCTCAGACCTTAACATACCCATTGCAGGTTCTATTCACACTCCACACATAACTCCGCTTCAGTCACGACCGCATCACTTATCGCCATCTCAAGGCCTGTCCCCTCTCCTTCGTCCCCGTCCTTGTCACACTGGATGATACCATTGAATCCACTGGCTACCTTCCCGCTCTGTGGAAGTATGTTCTCATACTACAAAAACAAAACAAGACCACTTCCACTACTTCTTCCTACGGTCGTATCTTGTTATTCAGCAAGATCTTCGAATCCAACCTCTCCCACCATATCCACCTTCAACAACACCGTCTCCTAGCTTCTGGCCGTCTCCTACCCCTCCTGCACAATTCTCTTCATAGTGCCATATTTGTGTCCCTCAATTTCGTAAACGCCTATGACCATCTGTGGCAATCCGGTCTTCTCTTCAAACTACAAACCAATGCCCTTCCTATAGATTACGGATGTCTTATCGCATCCTTTCTCTCCCGCGAACTTCATAGATCGCGGTTCATAATTCTGACACCGGCATCTTCTATCCATGTACCGATGTACCCAAGAGCTCCGTCCTATCACCTCTCTTCTATCTCCTCCTTACTGCTGATATGCTCCAATCGCCCTCACCTGCCCATCTCCTACACTGTGCTGACAACACCGCCCCGTTGTGCTGGCCGCGGTGGCCGAGGAGACTGGGGCGCTCCAATCACGGCCTGCAGGGCCACTACTGTCGGGGGTTCGAATGCCCCCTCGGGCATGGATATTTCTGCCGTCCTTAGGATTAACTAGTTCATAAGTAGTTTGTAAGTTTAGGGACTAAGGACCTTAAGCTATACAAAAATTTGAACATTTGAGCCTCCGTTGTTTCCTTCCACCCTTCAAAGCTCCCAACCCTTCCTCCAAACCCACCTTACCACATTTTGCTTCTGGTGTAGCCAGTGGCTCCTCATAGGTCGCACCATTCCTTCCGACTCTATGACTTACCCCTCACCCCTACGCTGAAATACCTTGCTCTTACGCTGGATCATTTTATTACCTGGACATCCCACCTCAAACCCATCCAATACAAAGTGCATAACCACCTCAGCCTTCTGAACCTCTTATCTCGCTGGACTTGGGACCTCAAACTTCCAAAACCATCTACAAGTCCTTGATCCTTTCAATACAAAGCTATGCAAATCCTGGAACGCCAAGAGTTTCACCTCGCCTACCGCAATTTCCTCCGCTGTCCCCCGTAGATCGTCTACGGTCTTATTCCCTTCAAGTACTTCCTCCTTTTTCTTGAACACTTTCGTAATTTATATATCATCCGCAAGTTCTTCAATCCGCTAGTCCTCCCTCTACTCACCGACCCCAGTACACTGCTGTGCTGCAACCCATGTGTCCCAAACCGTCCACATCCTCTTTCAGACAGTAAATTCCGTCCTGACATCTATCCCTCCTACCAACTTCAGAGCTTCCTTCTTCTTTCTTCCTTCACCCTTCCTTTCCCTGCCTCACCCTCCACCGATTTCTTCCAAATCGGGAACCTCCCGTTGCTAATCGGGGCCTCCCCTACCCTCATAAATGTGTTCCATGTCATTCCCAGCGTTCTACTCTGAGCCTCGGTTGCCGCTACGCAACCCTCATACGTCCCACCATATCTGCAGAATAATGAAATGGTGACAGTGGAATTGTAACTGTATCAAGAGTGTTATGCGTTTTATAACAATGAGGTCCACTATATCGTGTGAAAACCTGAGATGTCGGCCTCGGTGGCCGAGGGGACTGAGGCGCTCCAGTCACGGTCTGCACGGCCACTACGGTCGGGGGTTCGAATCCCCCCTCGGGCATGGATATTTGTGCCGTCCTTAGTCTTAACTAGTTCATAAGTAGTTTGTAAGTTTAGGCACTGATGACCCCGTAGTTAAGTCCCATAAGCTATACAAACATTTGATTTTTTGAAAACGTGAGATGTCGGTGTCATTTCAACTGTTTGTGATTGCTGTTTATGATTTTAATTCTTCAGATTTGTATGTTAAACATCCAGCACAGTCTCCATTTTATGTATCCGTGTTCTCCTTTCTTCCTGTTTTAATTGTACAACCCAAAATATTTATACCATGTGTCCCTCCGTACAAGCGTCCGTTTAGTTTTTTGTTGCTGGCATTTACGATTTTAAATCTTAAAATTTATATGTATTTTCAAACTCCTATTTACAGTCGTTTTCATTGCTACGTTTCCTTCTTTTATCTCTTTGTTTTTAGTATGTGTATCTACATATCCATACAGTGTGTGTCACGCTTGGCTGAAGTGCAGCCTGAATTGTGTAGTAAATTTTCAGCGTAACCACATAAGGTAATTTTAATGTATATATGTGACAGTGGATTGCAGCCGTACCCTTGAGTCAGGTACGATTTTAAGCCTCAAACGGTACGATTCGGCTACACTGTTCTACCCACTCCATGCAAGAAGTTGAGCCGGCCAGGAACCCTACTAGCCAGTCGTGCCCTGGCTATTGGAACGACTGCGGTTATCGCGTTAAGCGACTTTGGCTTGCTGTGTCTATTCCGGGTCGTAGCGAACCACCACTATCTAGATAGAAGGCCGCGGCGCTCTCGTGTGACGTCAGGCAGAGTAGGTTGCGCGCGCCTAGCTGACTGGCTCGCTGCTTCGGCATAGTGGGCCGTGCCACAGCGGCTACCCAGTCAGCTATGCGCGCGCAACCTACTCTGCCTGACGTCACACGAGAGCGCCGCGGCCTTCTCTCTAGGTGGTGTTGATCGGACCCAATCGTAACAGTAATGTTACTCATTTCGCAATGCATCTTTTTCGCCGTTTTCATATGGAAATGGCTTGGAAACATCTGTTACACGCACCTGAGGCAATTCTAGCTGTGTTACGTGAACTGGAAGATCCTTGAAGCCAAGAGAATGATGACCCTGACCTCGAAGACGTAGTAAGTCTTATAAACAGTGATACAGAAGATGTTTTCGACTGCGATAATTTGGGTGAGAGCTGTAGGAGTGAGAATAATGAACAGACGATAGACATTTTGAATTTGATAGGGACCAGCAAGCAATATGGACCGACAAGCCTTTACGTTCAAAATATTTACACACCTCTTCTTGAAATGTGATCAGTTTCCGTGGTCGGTGTCCGTCCAGAAAGTACATAATATCGAAACCGGATAAGTATGATCTAAATATAGTTTCACTGTATGACGCCAGGACGTTCTATTTCATTTCAAGCATCCAGTATCTTAAAAAAGAGCAAACAAAGAAGATGGATGATTTATCCATAACAACTCAGTACGTTCTTAGACTTACGGACTCTGTGACAGGAAGAAATCACAATGTGATAACTTGTAACTGGTTCACTCCGTATGAGAATGCAGAGAAATTGTCTGTGCAAAACCTAACGTTAGTCGGTACACAACGTAAAAATAAATGTGGGATACCACAAACTACGCAGTCATTGACCCCAGCTGGAACCGTAAAGTCCCTCTATAAGACAACAAAATGTGGATTTTTTTCACCCATGCAAAGAATAAAAAAGTTATCCTAATTTCAATAATGTACCACAGTGTAACAACAAGTGATCAATCAATCAAGTCCGAAATTGTTCAATTCTACAACCTAACAAAAATTAGAGTGCACGTATTGGACAATCGTTGCAAAAAAAGACTACCGAACATAAACCACGAATTTGGCCACTGAGATACTTCTTCGGGATGTTAGACATCGCTGGAGTGGACAGTTTCGTGTTATACAAATGTAATACGAACCAAGATTGATTCGCAGTACGTGCACGGACCATGTTCCTAAAATATCTCGCTTTGGATTTGACTAAACCCCCGACGGAAAAAAAGACTGCCCAATACACGTATTTCCAGAGCTCACAACGGGAAAAAATATCTACGAAGGGGGTACGTTATCCGGTCCCATATCATTTCCTTTCCTCCTCGATGTTGCCATGATGACGCACAACAGTTTGCGTTTGTATCGCAATGACAGTGTACGCGAGGGTTGTTGTTACTCCCCATTGCACTGTGTGAAGAGTAAAAACTCTAAAAGTTCACCAACCTGACGTCTTCTATAGATGTCCCCACACAGATGATAGCACGCAGGTCGGAGTTCTTGAATGAGGCTGAAATTGCTAAACTGTTGGTAGGACTGATCTAGTTACTGAATAAAACTGAAATCCTCGGGAATTGGAATGCCAACTGATTTTATTAAAGTCAGCAGAAAACCAGTAAACTGCATAATAACGTCAACGTAACACACATTTTCTTAAACGAAATTAAATATAAAGTCATTTCCCTTGATATAAGCTGTTTAAACAATGTTTTATGACCGCCTACGTATGCATGTCACTCCACCGAGTGCGTGTACTGAAGTCACATGTTACTCTTCCGAGTGGCTGTTCTGAACTGAAGTGTGGCGTCTCGATGCAAGGCTGCCTTCATTCCGCAATTTGGCGCGTAAACATGGCCGCCGTGCATCGTCCGTCTTATTATAACTGTTTTTTAAATGTTTTTAGTAATTGTTAATATGTTTTACCTACTCAGGGCATAGCTTGGCTTTCAGGATTTTTTTAAACTGAATTTTGCATTGAATATATTATTAGTTTATTAAATATTAATAAAAATATGATTGCGTTTTGGCGCGTGACCGCCAGTGCCACAGCCAATCGGCGTCCAGTGCCTGCTGTTCAAAATGTTCAAATGTTTGTTAAGCTTATGGGACTTAACTACGGGGTCATCAGTCCCTAAACTTACAAACTACTTATGAACTACTTACGAACGAGGACGGCACAAATATCCATGCCCGAGGGGGGGATTCGAACCCCCGACCGTAGTGGCCGTGCTGATCGTGACTGGAGCGCCTCAGTCACCTCGGCCACCGCGGCCGGCAGTGCCTGCTGCTCGGGGACTTCCCTAGAATTCGGGGAAACTTGCCAGTGCTCTTTCCCATGAGAACACGACCAATTGTACCACCTGTCGTGGTTCTCACCAGCTTTTACCATCTGTCGCCTACTGGTCCTAACCGGTTGCACTGAAACGATACTCCGATCTTAATATGATCGCTTTAAGCCACAAATATTACAAGCTCTTCGTCTGGTAAGTGCAAAGGTGTTAGGAAAAGAAGAGGACCAATCCACTGACACTCACACAATCAGAATTTGCGGGCAAAACGAAAATGTAATTCGTGCGACCTTCGAAAGACAGAAAGAGAAAAGAATTTTGTGGCAAATGCAATTCATGCACATATAGTGAGAACAAAACGGTATTGTGTGACAGGCATGTAACTAGTGATTATAGTGAGAATACAGATATATAATATTCTTTTCTATTTATGTAAACGTGTCATATTTGTATTACATTGTGTTTCGTCAAAAAAAAAGGAAGGAATTGTTATTTTGTGTATGTTTATCGATTTGGATTTGACGGCCACTAAGGGCTAACTTTTTATGTTATGTCTAGAAAAAGAATTTTTGTTATGTAACATATATTATTCAATAATAATATTTACTTTGTACATATATACATACAAATCTCATCGAAGAGGGAGCGGTTCGGATCCGACCGGACGGTCCCATATATTTTATCTCTGACCACCGTACCACCTGAGGGTTAATAATTGTGCAACAGGAGGTTGCGGAGTATGTCAGGTGAAGGTGTGCGCAAGAGTTGGCAAAATGGGGTGCTCAGCGGGACTGCGAGCGGCGTTTGCCACAAACTGCTGTATACAGCAGTGCACTGGCGCAAACTCGGTGTCCAGCGCAGCTAACGTGAAGCGGCGCATTTGCAAAGCACACGCGCATTGCCGAGTGCAAATGAGGACCAGGCCAATAACAGCAGTGTCTGTAGTGCACAGCCGGCCACGGTGTGCTAAGTGGCAAACGGGCCCGTTGGGCGAGCCATGGGCGGGCTAAGTAAGGTTCGGAGTGTCTCGGCTGTGTTCGGCACTTCTCGTAAGTACCCGCTACGGCGCGACATTCCCCGTTGTAATGAGACGCGGCTCCGTTTCTTCCAGCGTATGGTGCGATACTTCTACCACTGCCGGCACCCATTTCCCGGAGCTTTCTAGTGCTAAGGAAAATGCAAATACAGGGTGAATCTAAATTCGCGCATTCGGGCTTCGCAGTGCGATTCCTCATATGCTACCAATGAAAAAAATCGCACTGACGTGTTTTACGGCACACTTTAGATTTGTAGTCTTATTAGTTTTCAAACATTTTTGACCAAAATAATAATCTAAATAATAAAAGATTAATTAATAAGAGTGTCTGAAACCCTTTTAGGATAAAAAAATTAGGTAGTGTCGGTTTCCGAGCCAGTGGCCTTCAGCGTCACAGACCAACGCACTGCCCACTACGCTACGTCTAACAAATAGAAGTTGTGCTCTTCAATCTCATACTATTAATGGCCGTTGTTAACTGACGCTAATATGGCGTTGGTAGACACTAGATTATCATTTATCGTACGAAGAACGACGTGTTTTTGTTAATTCTTCATTGCGCCATTTCTCTGAAATGACAACGTGTAAGTTACAATAAGAAAATCATCAAATACACACGCAAGATGACGTATGCCAGAGAGAGTTCTGGGCGAGTAATGTCACATGACATCTCCGAACCGCTGGTTTTCGTTAATTCATTGGAGTGTGTCAAATCTCCGCTATTTTTGCAAATAACTCTGAAACGATACGAGATGTGAAAAAAACACAAAGGAATAAAGTTGTAGAGAATTATCTTCTCTACAAATTCGGTTATTTAATTTTCGTGTCAGATGAACGGTTCGTTTGCAATTACAATTATATTACAAACAGCGTTTTTTGGTATTACTACCGTATTCGAAAAAGGGAGGTTCTGGTCTCCGGAGGCCTACAATTATGTCTGTAAAATTTAGTGCTGATCGGTTGAATGGTTCGTCTTAAAAACACGGAACACGTTACAGACAGGCAGACAGTCATCCCAAATTCGCCGTTATTTTTGCAAATATCTCTACTTCTAGGGGATGTGGGAGGTGTCTTGAGCAACAAAGTGAGCATAGAAACCCATGCCCGAAAACGTCATCCAATGACGCTACAGAGCGTCGAAGCTGGTGGAGGCAGGAGCTGGCAGGAGCGGCAGGAGCTGGTGCCTGTATCTTGGACTCTCCGTAGCGTCGTTGAATGACGTTTCCGGGCATGGGTTTCCATGCTCATTTTGTTCCTCAAGACATCTAAAACGTCCCTTACAAGTTTGTTTGTGTAATTATGAAGCTCAATTTACTGCGCAGGATGAAATTTTGTGGGAGGTGAGGAATCGCGCTAGGAACACCGAGTGCGCGAATTTAAATTCAGCCTTTATAGTAAAATTCAGCACAGTTTCGAAAGAAATACAGGAATAGTTTTCAAATTATTTTCAGGGTACTGTCAACGTCGCACATCCGTTTGAAACATGTTCTAGACCATTTGCTTTATCAGTCGAATGTGTTGCTGTAGATTTGCACTTAGAAGTGATAGATTTGCAACCTCGGTCGCTTCCGCCGGTGGTTAGAGTCCTCCCTCGCCCATGTGTGTGTGTGGGTTGTCCTTAGTATTAGTTTAAAATAACATGTAAGTTAATATTTTTTTAGGCGGCACTCTCCAGTCGTGTTGTTGTAAAATATTTTCTTAATCTGCTGTTGATTGCAGCAATTGCCGAAACTTGTCGAGCATAGCAAATGGTCACAAGAATGATTTTTTTCAAACTAATACGCAAGTCTAGAGACTAATAACCTTAATAATTTGCTCCGTTAGTTACATAAACTTTCAGCATTTTTTTCTTTTTCTAGATTTGCAGGGGAATAGTCTATTGATCATATTCTGTTACATATCTTCAGGAATTATACAAAGGATTTTATCGCGAAGAGTTTGCACGTGTTCATAATGAGCCTTCGAAAGTTCTGTTTGGCTCAAATAGTATGTGTAAAATACTTTTTTCGATTGTGAAATTAAATCAGTAGCGATTACTTGGCAGCTTTGGTGGTGACAGGCAGATAAACTGCCTCCGGCGGTCACTGTCGACAGTCTCTGGCGAATCAGAAGTAATTAAATACACGTTTTGTTATTTATCTTATTCAGAACTATTATAATGACACTGTCGGTAAAGAAGTGGTAGATAGTATCTCTTTGGACATTTAGTTTGCCGGCCGCAAAGGCCGTGCGGTCTGCGGCCTGCCAGTCACGGTCTGCATGACCGCTGCGGTCGGGGGTTCGAATCCCCCCTCGGACATGGATGTTTGTATCGCCTTTAGTATAACGTAGTCCATAGGTAGTTTGTAAGTTTGGGGATTTATGACCCCGTAGTTAAGTCCCATAAGCTCTACAAATATTTGAACAACATTTCAGACATGTTGTTTTGTCGGTAATAATCATGATGCCGTCGGGATGTTAAACCCTTCTTTTCAGTATGTCGACAGTACAATCGCTCCACACGTTATGGGCAACAGATGTGTCCTTATCATGTCGTTGGTTCTTTATTAAAGTAGTTCCACAATTATCCTCAAAAGCACTGAGCCGTCCACAGAAAATACCACCGTACCGCAGGAAATATTTGGAGAGGTACCCGTAATAGAAAACGATCCTTTACAACCGAAGCTAATAACGCTAACTTTTCTGCCGTATAATCTTTCATCTGTTGTGATGTCTCGTGAAATCTTTCAAATTTCTTCGATAAGAACCTTACTCAGCTTTTTAAAAAAACTTTATTCCTTGGTTGCACAGTGGTAGCGTGGCAGATTATGAATCCCAAGGTCGCCATGTCCTAGGATTTTTATGTGTCACTTTCCACTTCTTTAACCTCTAGCAGTACCTTGTGAAAAATACTGAGTAGTACCTTGGTTTGGAACCCACGTTAAACTGTAGGTCCCCCTATAACTGGCTGGGTACGTCCGTTCGAAGGTCGGGGGGAAGGCAACGGCATACCACCTCCAAACAGGGCCATGCCTAGTAAAGCACTGTGGTGTCCAAACCAATCTTCGGATTGTTGACTGCTTTACCTTTCTTTATTCCTAATTATTGTTTTTATTTATTGTTATTGCCGAGGGCGGTCAGTTTCCTTAGCCGATATGCAGGCATTATTCGGTTACGGAGCCGATTATATAGCTAAGAATTTTAGATTCTTGCTGCCGCTATCTTGTATAGCACGTTGCAGAGCATTCCACCTTTTTTTCTCGTGCAAATAGTTGAGGTAAAGCAACAAATCGGAAATTATTCAATTTTACGGCGTTAATAGTAAAAAATACTGCACTTTTCACACGCACGACACGTATGAACGCAGGACTGTCGTAGGTTTCTGATTCCTAAACTTTTTTCATTCTGTTCCTCAAAATAACTTACACTGTTTGTTCTAATCACGCATTTGGTGTTCCACAATAATTTGTGTATATTCAGTTCTTTCAAGCTACGTCGGTATTCAAATACCCTGAGTAACTTAACGTAGACGAGACGTGTTGCAGTCGCAACTACGAATATTCTCGAAAATAATAATAATAATAATAAATAAATAAGTAAATAATGTTTGTTAAGCTTAAAGGGCTTAACTGTGGGGCCATCAGTCCCTAAACTCATAAACTACTTATGAACAACCTTATACTAAAGACGACACAGACATCCATGCTCGAGGGGGGGGGGTATTCGAACTCCTGACCGTAGCGGCCGTGCAGATTGTGACTGGCGCACCGCAGACCGCTTGGCCACTGCGGCCGGCACGAATATTCTGAAGATGATCTGAATGGATAGAAACATGTAAATGAAAAAACAAAATCCGGTTGCAACTGTTCACTGATAATCCGACAATAAATCATATCAAATAATAGTGCAGTTGCTAACTCTCTAAGTCGACTATAGTTCAAATGTTTGTAGAGCTTATGGGACTTAACTACGGGTTCATCAGTCCCTAAACTTACAAACTACTTATGAACTAGCTATTACTAAGTACGGCACAAATATCCATACCCGAGGGGGGATTCGAACCCCCGACCATAGTGGCCGTGCAGACTGTAACTGACGCGCCACAGAGCGCTCGGCCACCGCGGCCGGCTCTACTACAGTTAGAACCTGAAGAAGGTTTGTCAGGAATGTGCCATTTTCCACATATAAGTACAATCTAAAGGCCATGCCGCCGTATTGGAGACCTCAGCCCCGCTAGATCATTGGAGTTATGAACTGTCGGGCTTGGCTAGAACTTGGATGGGTCACGTGTGGGTACGCCGAGCACTGTTGTCAAGCGGTATGCACTCAGCCCCTCTGAGGTTCTGAGGTCGATTGAGAAGCGACTTGACTGAGATGTAGCGGCCCCGATCACGAAAACCCACACAACTGCCGGGAGTACGGACTGCTGACCACGTCCTCCCCCCCCACCCCCTCAACACATCGCATCTGTCGACGCCTTCCGGAGGAGGATGAAACTGCTGTCGATCGATACCTGTTGGGCCCCTCAAGGCCTGTTAGACAGATTTCACAGTTTTACATCTATTACAAATCGCGACCAAGGTGCTCGTAGTCTGTGAAGTTTACATTGATGTAATATTACAATATTTAGCATTAGAATGGTCGCGTACAATCTCACATATACGAATTCCCGGAATAGACACCCCGCGCGTCAGTGAACCTAAACATACTATTGTCATAAAATAAGATTGGTTATATTGTAATCCTTACATGTTTTTCCCTCGTTTTGTTTACTTATTTACATCTGAGATTAATCAAAGCAATTTCGACCCTGTTAATGTATGGTTTTTTACGATTTATATTTCCTTATATAATCTGTTACTGTCTTTCGTGCTTTGCACGATGTCTCCGAATGTGTGAGCTACTGATGTAATAGAATATCCACCCATGTCCACTCATACTCCTATAAAATGTAACGAGAGTTTACAATTCACTGAAAAGACCTGATGACGATCTGCGACAGGCACATAAAAAAGTCATTCACGTACACATTACGTGCCTGTCGCCGCTACTCGTCACGTCTTTGTGGTTATTTTATTGTTTAATTCTCACCGGGAGTTTCCATTCTTACATACTCATATACACTCGTACAGGCTCGGTGCGCTACACTACTGGCCATTGAAATTGCTACACCACGAAGATGACGAGCTACAGACGCGAAATTTAACCGACAGGAAGAAAATAGTGTCAGATTCACGTGCTGACGTGCTGACCGATTTCTGATACACAAACAACAGTTGGCCGGCCTTGCCTGGTGAAACGTTGTTGTGATGCCTCGGAGAAACGAGTACCATCACGTTTCCGAATTCGATAAAGGTCGGATTGTAGCCTATCACGATTGCGGTTTATCGTATTGCAACATTGCTGCTCGCGTTGGTCGCGAACTAATGACTGTTAGCAGAATATGGAATCTGTGGGTTCAGTAGGGCAATACGAAACGCCGTGTTGGATCCCAACGGCCTCGTATCACTAGCAGTTGAGATGACAGCATCTTAGCCATGCTTCAGGAGGGCAATACGGAACGCCGTGCCGGATCCCAACGGCCTCGTATCACTAGCAGTTGAGATGATACGTATCTTACCCGCATGGCTGTAACG
The DNA here is from genome assembly GCA_026315105.1 of Locusta migratoria. Classification (NCBI taxonomy): domain Eukaryota; kingdom Metazoa; phylum Arthropoda; class Insecta; order Orthoptera; family Acrididae; genus Locusta; species Locusta migratoria. The sequence continues at coordinate 166,615,728 of CM048747.1, read as the reverse complement.
GATCGTGCAGCCACGTCTCGACCCCTGAGTCAACAGATGAGGACGTTTGCAAGACAACAACCATCTGCACGAACAGATCGACGACGTTTGCAGCAGCATGGACTATCAGCTTGGAGACCATGGCTGCGGTTACCCTTGATGCTGCATCACTGACAGGAGCGTCTGCGATGGTGTACGTAATGACGAACCTTGGTGCACGAATGGCAAAACGTCATTTTTTCGGATGAATCCAGGTTCTGTTTACAGCATCATGATGGTCGCGTCTGTGTTTGGCGATATCGCTGTGAACGCACATTGGAAGCGTGTATTCGTCATCGTTATACTACCGTACCATCCGGCTTGATGGTATGGGGTGCCATTGGTTTACACTTCTCGGTCACGTGTTGTCGCATCGACGGCACTTTGAACAGTGGCCGTTATATTTCAGATATGTTACAACCCGTGGCTCTAACCTTCATTGGATCCCTGCGAAACGCTATACTTCAGCAGGATAATGCACGACCGCATGTTGCAGGTCCTGTACGGGCTTTTCTGGATACGGAAAATGTTCGACTGCCGCCCTGTCCAGCAGATCTCTCACCAATAGAAAACGTCAAGTCAAAGGTGGCCGAGCAACTGGCTCGTCACAATACGCCAGTCACTACTCTTGATGAATTGTGGTATCGTGTTGAAGTTGCATGGGCATCTGTACCTGTCCATGCTATCCAAGCTCTGTTTGACTCCATGCCCAGGCGTAACAAGGCCGTTATTACGGCCAGAGTTGGTTGTTGTGGGTACTGATTTCTCAGGATCTATGCACCCAAATTGCGTGAAAATGTAATCACATGTCAGTACTAGTATGTATGTCCAATGAATACCCGTTTATCATCTGCATTTTTTCTTAGTGTAGCAATTTTAATGTCCATTAGTGGAAATGTGCCAATCATTCAGTGATTATAACATCCGTCATTATCAGAGCTGGAGAGGCGGTCTTGTTTCATCGCAAAAGAACTTAAAATCTTACAAAGTGGTGACTAGTTTCGATATTACAGTCATTATCAAACGTATAACAAGCAAATGAACCATCCCAAGGACGAGATAAAAACAGTTTTTCCACAATAATTTTAACGTACTAAAGTAACTTGAATAAACTGTCTATTAAATAAAATGGTGACACTTTACCCTAAATACTATAAATTCAAGGTAAAGTGTTATGAAATATTGCAATTAGGCACAAAAATTGCTACATTCCACTGACAATGGGGGGATAAGAAAATCAGATTTTCATTTACGTACTCTGGAGGCTTAGGGCTATTCAACCCATAACAAATTTTCCTAAGTTCCCGCCTGATATAAAGCCTCAAAATGAAGTAAGCGACAGTCTAACGTTTTATTCATCCATTCCTGTGGTGTATTGTAAATTTGTTCCTGAAAGTAACATTTTATCACAATTTTCCTTGATTTTATTGTTTTTACCATGCCAGGGTGAAGTATCACCATTTTAATTAACAGGTAGTGTTGCAGTTTAAATTTTATTCAAGCTACTTTAAAACATTGTAAGCATTGTGGAGAGCAGTTTTAACTGCTTCTGAGGATAGTTATTTTGCTTGTGACACGTTTAACAATGACTGTAATGTCGAAACTAGTCACCACTTTGTAATATTTTAAGTTCTTATGCGGTCTAGGCATTTTAAAAATTGTAATAAAATTTTTAAACTTTTAACTGATTAAGTGTCACTAAATAAATGTGTAGAACTATAGGAGACGCGTCCCTGAAATAAAAAAAAAATATCGTATTTACCTGGGTGACAATTACCTGGGTGACAATGTCTCCAGCACTCTAGAATCCGGACACAAACGAGTAGTTTCATAAGAAATCTCTTTGCATAAAGCACACAGATTAATTTTTTAATACTGCAATTCTTGAAGAAACAGCTCATGTTACGAGCAGAAGATGACACAACAGTTTAGGACGATTTCCATAAAAAAAATCTCTGTTACAGTCACGGTCAGACGGTAAAATCAGCCAGGAAAGTGCTTGGTGAAAATGAATGGAATGACGCGATAAGTATCGGAAGAAGTTCGCTCTTGACGTAGTTACATAACTCTGAAACACGCGCAGGTACAGGAAGATAAAAAAGAGTTATGAAAGCCTTCCATAGGGGTAGGTCGTAGGATCCTCGTATAAGAAGTGTCTCTCGAAGCCGAGGTCGGTTTCTCCGAATAGTGCCCATGAGCGGACGTGGGCAGCTAACTGCTTTCTAAATTTCGGTAACTCTTATAGTGAACAACGCGATCGGCACTCAGACACTTAGGCTGTTCAGTCCGCAGTTGACCAGACCTTACTACTTTCGAGCTCAAGCGCTCTCCATCTTATCATGTATTGCCCCAACTTCGTAACAGTTTGCTTTAGGGTCTAGGTCATTTAATCCAAGTCCCAGATGGCATACTTATAAGTAAATATTCTACTAATCGTGTCAATTTTCAGTCTCGCCATGTTTGACACGTCACTGTCGAGAAAGTGACGCATCCGCTATCAAACATCTACACACACGTGAAACAACTATTGACCGTGATTCCAGATACAAATTAGATGCATACAGTTTTCTGGGTAACTAATATTTTACGGAACATTGTTACCGTGTAAAATAACAGCGATCTAAAATTTTTGAATAATATAATAATTGCAGCAATCACATAAAATACTTATTTTATTTTATTATCATGATCGGTTTCGATAGATTATCATCAGTTTGTGGAGCAACACAAGTGAAAGGCCAGCTACTCACGAAGGACATAATCTGATGATGATCATTGCAGATCGAAAGCGGTAATCATAATAAAATAAAATAAATATTATATTGGACTCTAAACTGCTGCAATTATTATATGAGATGGAAAACATTCGTGCGGTCTGAGAAGGAACTCATCGCATCCTGCATAGGAGAACATGGATATTAGGCCACTCAAGGCCTGACACCTAGGACGACTTCCCCAGCAGATACCCCATGTTGTCTCTGCTAGGCAAGATACTTGTATTGTTGGGATTTCTCATACCACATTGACGAGTCACTGGTTGACGTTGCTTTAGCGACGCTTGTACCACACATCTATTACCTTGCCCAGTCTCTGGGATTGTGTAGACCCGTGCAATATTGTGAGTAGATACGTAGCTGTAGGGAATTTCGTTACTCGCCAAAGTACGAAGTTGTTAGTACTAATATAACTCCGTAACTGCAGCTTCCCAATTAACTGGTAGGCTTATTAATTTGGTGCCACGGCGGATTAGCCGCGTGTACTGGAGCGCCGTGTTGTGGTGCGCGCGGCCGTCCGCTATCTGGGATTTGATTCCCCCCTCGGACACGGGTGTTTGTGTTGTCCTTAGTTTAGTTTACCTTAGATTAAGTAGTTTATATGCTAGGGACTAATAACCGCCGGTCGCGGTGGCCGAGGGGACTGAGGCGCTCCAGTCACGGTCTACACGGCCACTACGGTCGGGGGTTCGAATCCCCCCCTCGGGCATGGATATTTGTGCCGTAATTAGTATTAGTTAGTTCATAAGTAGTTTGTAAGTTTAGGGACTGATGACCCCGTAGTTAAGTCCCATAAGCTATACAAACATTTGAACATTTGAATTTGACTAATAACCAAGCAGTTGAGTCCCATAGATTTACAAACACTTGAACATTAATTTGGTCAACATTGTCCCAGGAGTAACGGCGATCTTTCGCAGAAGTTTAATTTTATTTATTGCAAGTCATCCTCACTTGTGGCCAGTGATGACGTCAACAGGGCTGCCGTGACTGCGATCTAGACTTTTTTTTTATAACCGGTAGGCTAAAGCCTTTTCTATACGGGAAGTGAGATCTTACGAGATTACCCGTGATACACCGATCACGTCGTCCGCGTACAGTGCAGACGCGTGCACTTGCACAAGACGCACGCATACGATCGCTAGAAGACGGAATAGGGTGGATCCTATCCTCGGGCGTATGGAAGTGCTTCGCGCATGCGCAGACGACCGAGTGGGGAACCCAACTGACAAACAAAGCCAATTCGCGAATTTGTTTGTCTCCTGCTCAGGGAAACGTAGTTTTTCGACTCAGTCGTGAGTATTTGAGGACATGATGCTAGTGAGTATTTCATATAAAATGTGTACGGAAATATAGCTGTTAATATGAAAGCCAAACAAATTTTGAGCAAATGTAAATGAAGACATTTATTTATTTCTCCGTCGGTTCTTGGCAGTACAACATCACACTGACTTCAAAGTAGAATTTTGTGCATGTTCTATACGTTCGTTTCCATTTAATTACCCGGCTTTCGACTTACTATGGCATATTTATATATTAAAGTACATCGAAAACCGGTTATATAAATGAACCGACGACAGAATCAGTCAAAATATCCAAATTTGCATGTACTTTAAGTTTGTTGTACATACCAAGAGCTGTACCCTATAAAACCCAATAAAATTGGACACACGTTTTATGACATTTTAACTGCGAATCGTCTTTATTACCATCTAAAATATTTGCCACTTTTCCTGAAATATGCCGTAGTTAACAGTTGAAATATTTGTTTTTGGTGAGCATTATTTGAAGCTTCATCATGGTGAAAGGTCTATGTATAGACACCTGAGCTTGTTCATCAAATGCATAGGCGCCTCAAACCGCAGGATCTGGAAGCATTTTATAATGAGGACGTTAAAACATGTGACCGACGTAGTCACGCATGAACTGGACGAAAACAAATAGTTTCAAAGTGGCAGTCTAAAACACAATTAAATATTGTAATCGTCACAATCACAATATATCTTACTGTTACGAAAAGTGATCTTAACTCGGCGATTCATTTGCTGTAAGTTGACAAACCGAGTAGACATGTGAAACAGACAACTCGACAAATGCGTACCGTTTGAACGCTTCTTTGTAGTTCGATGGTCTATCGCAAGGACCGCTGTAGCTGGAAACAACTTTCTTGTGTGTGTTGCACATCAGCGGTGGCCGAGGGGACTGAGGCGCTCCAGTCACGGTCTGCACGGCCAATACGGTCGGGGGTTCGAATCCCCCCTCGGGCATGGATATTTGTGCCGTCCTTAGCCTTAGCTAGTTCATAAGTAGTTTGTAAGCTCTGGGACTGATGACCCCGTAGTTAAGTCCCATAAGTTCTACAAACATTTGAACATTTGTTGCACATCTCGTATAGAAAGGGCTTTACCTGAGTACCTCCTGATGCTATGACCATTGTCAGCATAGACCACCCTCTAGCAGAGATTTTTGTTTGTTAATTAATGTTCAAAAGAAAGAAATGTTCAAATGTTTGTGAATCTGTGAGATTCAAGTTAAACTAACCTAAGGACAACAGACACACAAACCCATGCCCCAGGGAGGATTCGAACCTCCGACGACGAGCAACCGTGCGCTCCGCAGCGAGGCACCTTAGACCGCTCGGCTTCTCCACCGCGGCTGTTCGTTAATGAATAAAAATGATAGCTACAGAGGGAGAATACAAAGCAGAAGTCAGACCGTCCAGTTAAAGCAAATTGTCATTATATCCTAAAAGTGACACACTGAAAGGTGTGGTCGCCTGTTGCATTGGATAATGCAGTTAAACAACAAGATATAAAACACAACCTGACACTGCAGGACAAGATAAAAATGAAAACACACATTTAAATAAATGACTGCTCTATTAACTCGTCAAGCCCTTAATGAGAGAGAAAGAGAGAGAGAGTGGGCACAGCGAATATTGATCTTTTAGCCATTAGAATGATCATTTGAGCACAGCCAGAGGCAGCGCCGGTGCTGCAGGGAAAGCGTGTTTTAATTTGATCGCGCCTACCGTTCTATATGCGAACCGTTGTATTTATATAAACTCGCGGGCGATAACGAGCAAGAACCCGTCTAGACGGCGAAATTCATGGCTGCTGCAATAAATCAGCACTGAGATCTACTACAATGGTGGCAACTTGGGCACGATACCTTTAAAGGCACTGAGGACGAGGAGGCTACTATCGTTGGCTTTGTTAGCTCGTACATCTAAGCGCAGTATACGTCCGCCGAGATAATTAGGAACACGTACCCACCCTCTCCAGAGAAACCGCTCACATTGGTTCCGGCCTGTGCGATCTGGTTCTACGATTCTAAAGTTGCTGTTCTGCAGATGCGGAAAACGGCCGAAGTATAAGGGTGGTCAAATCGTGTTCTCCCGCCGGGAATAGGCCCTGTCGAATAGTTCAAATAGATATATGTCATAAACAGCGACAGTCGTGAAAAACAGCCGTATCATGCGATAATATTCTACATCCGCTCCTAAACTAATTGGCCAATTCAACCAAATCATGTATAAATATTTTTTAAGATTACCTGACATAGTCGGGTTTGGAGGCGATCTGATCGTTTTATAGTTTTCAAAATGAAAAGCCAAGATCGCACATTAATAATTTATTAAATGACGACCGTGTCGGTGCGTTGTGTCACCATCATCTGGTCACGTATATGTTACAAGCTGCTCATCTTGTTAAAAAATTGGGTATAAAATAACAAGTGCAACATTGCACTTAGTCACTATATAAAAATACACATGTTAAAAACATGACAGCTTACAAAATATTGACAGCTTTGAAGATTCTAGTTTACATTTTTCAAAATTGTAAAACAAATGATAAAAATGGGTATAAAATAACAAGTGCAACATCTTCAAAGCAGTCAGTATTTTGTAAGCTGTCATGTTTTTAACTTGTGTATTTTTTATATAGTGACTAAGTGGAATGTTGTACTTGTTATTTTATACCCAATTTTTTAACAAGATGACCAGCTTGTAACATATATGAGACCAGATGATAGTGACACAGTGCACCGAAACCGGTCGTCATTTAAAAAATTATTAATGTGCGATCTTAGCTTTTCATTTTGAAAACTATAAAATGTTTTTTAACGTCAGGAATCATTTTCTATGGTTGCAAAAACCACCTGCGATACACATAACAAATCACATAATAAATCATGAAAACTGCCCCATCTTGCGGCGCGTGATACCATGACTTCATTCATCAACTATTCGACAATGAGAGCACTTAGTGACTTGAAATAAACTTTTGAACATAATTTCAAATCTTTATGAAACTTTTTCATCATGGCAACCACAACAAAATAATGACAGGAAAAAAGTTTATCGCTTACCATTTTTCCGATGTTCATGATGAATATCTACGGCATTTGGCATGACGTTACAAGTTATTACTTGTACACTGTACAGTGTATTCGCGAGACAATTCACAGACAGAACTCATACATACCACTGAATGTTCCTTCGGTACTGTCGCAGTTAGAAATATAGTTCACGAGATATGAAGTCATAAACAATTTGGATCATGAGAAATGCATCATCACGCAAGAGGTTTCGATTTATTACATCTTTACTACTAACACCACTCACGACAAATTTTGCAGACATTAGGCACCTTCAAATTTACATTATTTATTTATTTAATGCTCAGACATTTGATACGTAGTCATTAGTTTTGTGTCCCAACTTCGTCGCCGCTTTTGTGTCCCAGCCTCGTCGTAGGTGTCGGTGGCCGAGTGGAATGAGACCGACACAGGAATATAGACAGCACGCTGGTGCAGGTACGGAGGGGAGCAGCCAGAAACTATAAACACTAGAGTAAATTAGAAAGAGATATATATTGCACAGAATGTAACAATACTTAACTTTTACATAGTACTGCAGAATGTTGATACATAGTTGTTAGAGGCCTGCCTAGTGCCTGTACGATAGCAAAGTCTTCACTGGTGCCTGTCTGATTACGAAGGTCCTAACTGGTTGCTATCTCAGTCCCAAGTGCTCGATGTCTTTCCGTGGTGGCCACGAGCGGGGTTGCAGCAGAGGGCGCTCGTGGCTGTCGTCGTAAGAACGCCGCGCCGTGCGTGCATGGCGGCGCGCGGCGAAAGTAGGTGGCGCGCACTTTGTACTTGTGCGACACCACAATTAGTCTTCTAACTTCCCAATACAATTGACCATCTGACATGCCGTCACAATATTGCAGTCTTTCACAGTTTCTGAGATGCTCCCAATTCATCATGGTGTCTTCTCTTTCACATATAACACACTTCGGTGAGGGTAAGATTCCAATCCTGTGCAGGTGTTCCGCAAGCCAGTAGTTGCCAGTAATTCTCGGAAATTCTGCCACAGTTTCCCTTCGTGGGTGTTTAGAAAATGTTTTCTTCTCTTCTAACAGTAGAAGCCATGTTTTTCCTTGCCCTTGTATTGTGAAGTGGTGATGCAACTTCCTCTTGAAACTGTTGTTTATGAGTGTTTTAATGCAGATGTATGATAATTTTGGGCAATTTGTTTGAGAAATCTTGGTTCCTTTTTTGGCTAGAAAGTCTGCCATTTCATTCCCATGTATACTTGTATGTGCTGGTAACCACTGAAAAAGTATTTCAGTTCCAGCTTTGATGATTGAGGCAATAGAGGATTATATTTCATTTATACAAACATTTACAGGTGTTTGGATGGATGGAATTGCCTGTATTGTAGAAGCTGAATCACAAAATATAAGAACCTTTTTGTGATCTTTCGATACGGACAAAAATTGTTTTAGTGCCATGTTTATTGCCTTCAACTCTCCAACAAAATGGGAATAATACTGTCTTAAAGCTTTGTAAAAACAAATTATTTCACTGTAAACTCCAGCACCAGCAATACCATTTGCTTCAGTCAAGGATCCAATATATATATATATATATATATATATATATATATATATATATATATATATATATATAGCCATTCTGTTTGCGTGTAGTTAACATTTATCATTTATGGAGCCATATTTTAATTAGTTCTTTATTCATTTCTGTTTTAAATTTACACCATTGTACGACGCATATTTCAGGAGACGTCACAAACAATGAAATTATCGAATAATTGCTACATACTGCTTGTTTTTCCACATTTCCTCCTGAATAATAACTTGGTACACTTCTTGCTTACTATCAGACAACAATCGCTGTGGGGTTAAAAACTACCTACGACACATAGCTCAGAAGATACGACGTCGTAAACAATGAGTCACAAAACTTTCCCATAACGTGACACGTGGTTTACGAGACTTCATTAATGCACTATTCCTCATTTCGCAGACAGTTTCCTAATATTACGTTCCGCAAATCTGGAAAATTGTATTATTGTTCGACACATAATCAAGGGTATATAATGTCCTAAGTATTGAGCTGCCTCAAAACGAAACTTAAATGGACAGATAGTAAGAAAGAAGCCGATGGACAGAAAGGGGCCGGCCGCGGTGGCCGAGGGGGCCGAGGGGACTGCGGCGCGCCATTCACGGTCTGCACGGCCACTACGGTCGGGGGTTCGAATCCCCCTCGGGCATGGATATTTTGCCGTCCTTAGTCTTAGTTAGTTCATAAGTAGTTTGTAAGTTTAGGGACTGATGACCCCGTAGTTAAGTCCCATAAACTCTACAAACATTTGAACATTTTGACAGAAAGGGAAGAATGACATGGACTAAATATTGTTTATAGTCAAGCTTTCGATTAATTGTTACACATCATTTGTCTTTAATATTTGCTTTCTTTGGATACCGCATTGATAATTTTTTACAGTATGCATATTTTTTTTTTATTACTGTTTGATAAATTTGTAAGCTGTTTTCATGAATACATAAAGATGAAAATGAAAATATAAGAGCAGTTAGTTATAATGATAATTTTCTACCCGGAAAAGTATTCCGTCCCCACCAGACGACGTTCCTCTCTTCAGTCAAGCATCCTGTGCCATTAGACTGCAGGGGAAAACTAAATATTTAATAACCAACCCTACGTGTTGGCAATCTGGACTCGAAGTTTTAAAATAAACTGGGAAATGAAATTCATAGTTAGAAGATTGTTGTGCACAGTTTGAGAATTTAATTTGAAAAGATGTACCTGCGGTCAATATCACTATAAGAGAGCAGATCACCATCGTCCTAAACAGGACTAAAAACCACTACAAAGATACTTACTGGTCGGAACGCTCGCTATTTCGTTACGTGACTCTGAGTCGGTCACAGCTTATCTCCCTGTTTCACCTGCTAGCGCCAATGAATTTAGTTGCAGAGGCGGGTCAAATCACTGCAGCTAACAAGTTTCTACATCAATCAACAGAGCTTGTGCCTTCGGTTCGCGATGCCGCAGAGCTGCAAACAGGCGCTTAGCGGTTCCTAACTTTGGTCGAACTCTGCTGGGATGTCCTTACATGCGCTAACCACCGCCTTCACGCCAAGTAAATACAGGCGCCTACTGGATATAACTAACCTGCAGATGGTATTATTAATGGTTGTGGTGTACTTCATGTCAAGCTGCTGTCCTCCAATTCCAACGAATCATTAAACATGCATTGTGATTAGCGTACAATTTTATTAATATTGATAATAATAACAAGACCCCCTGGAGTAGATGATATTCCGTCTGAACTGTTGAAATCGTTAGGAGAGCCATTCGTGAAAAAAATGTACCACCTGGTATGCAAGATGTATGAGACAAGGGAAATAACCTCCGACTTCAAGAATAATATCGTAATTCCAATTCCAAAGAAAGCAAGTGCAGACAAGTGTGAAAATTACAGAACTATCAGTCTAATAAGTAATGGTTGCAAAATACTTACACGAATTATTTACAGACGAATGGAAAAACTTGTGGAATCCGACCTCGGGGAAGATCAGTTTGAATTTATGAGAAATTTAGGAACACGAGAGGCAATACTCACATTACGACTTATCTTAGAAGATAGGCTAAGGAAAGGGAATCCTACGTTTTTAGCGTTTGTCGATTTGGAGAAAGCTTTTGACAATGTCGACTGGAATATACTCTTCCAAATTCTGAAGGTAGTAGGTCTAAAATATAGGAAGCGAAGAGTTTTATTCAACCTATACAAAAACCAGACAGCGGTTATTAGAGTCGAAGGGCAAGAAAGGGACGCAGAGGTTGGGAAGGGCGAAAGACAGGGTTGTAGCCTTTCCCCAATGTTGTTCAATCTGTACATTGAGCAGTGAAGTAATGGAAGGAGAAATTTCGAGAGGGCATTAAAGTGCAGGGAGAAGAAATAAAAACATTTCGATTTGACATAGTAATTCTGTCAGAGACCGCAAAACATCTGGAAGAGCAATTGAATGGAATGGACAGTTGTCTTGAAAGGAAGATATAAGATTAACATTAACAAGAGTAAACGGAAGGTAATGGAATGGAATGTCAGAAAATCAGGCGATGCTGCAGGAATTAGAGTGGGTAATGAGACAATAAAAGTAGTAGATGAATTTTGTTATTTGGGTTGCAAGATAACTTCTGATGGCCGAAGTAAAGAAGATATAAAATGCAGAATGGCCTAGAGACGAAAAGCGTTTCTAAAGAAGCGAAACTTATTAACATCCAATATTAATTTAAATGTTATGAAGTCGTTTTTGAAAGCATTTGTCTGGAGTGTAGCATTGTATGGGACTGAAACGTGGACAATAAGGAGTTCAGATAAAAAGGTGATAGAAGCTTTTGAAATGCGGTGCTACAGACGAATAGTGAAAATTAGATGGGTAGATCACGTAACGAATTAGGTTGCATTTTCCAATTTTCTGTTGATCATTTACAAAATATATAATCGCAATATATTGCATATGACATGTTGTGAATTTTCATTTCAAGTAACTTTCTCAGGCAACACACAACTAGCTCTCTAATGTACATATTAAGGCTTTCCCGGCAGGTTGTTGTCATCTTGGAGAATCGGGTTTCTGCCGGTAATCCGCTTCGTACTAGCACGATATTTCGATCGCGTTACTCGCGATCTTCACATCAGGTGCTTCCTGAAGCTGAATCCAGTGTGGAACGCGTTCAGTATTTATGCCTGTCAGCGGTGGCTAGGCACTCTGCCATTGGTCGGCGCTCCATCCGACGACAGTTATCTGTCGACGTTAGCAGCGGAGACATTAAAGCCCCTAGTGACTGCTCCGCCTGGCTACAATTATTTACTTTTTAGGTATAACTATCTGATTATGTGAGATATTTTTTGTATTATTTTAGATCTTGACATGTAGTTTTAACATATTCATCTTCATCTGAAGAAGGTGCCCATAGTGTCATTGAAACCTGGTTACGATTACATTCATACTTTGCGACTGAGGGCTGTCCCCTAAAAGTTTAATATATGATATTCTTTCTGAACAGCTGATGTTGTTAGGAGAGCCAGTCATGATGAAATTCTTTCGCTTGGTATGCAAGATGTATGAGACACGGGAAATACCTTGCGACTTCGAGAAGAATACCAATTCATAAGAAAGCAAATGCAGACAAATGTCAGCTTAATAAGTCATGGTTGCAAAATACTAACACGAATTATTCATAGACGAATAGAAACTCTGGTGGAATCCGATCTTGGGGAAGATGAATTTGGATTTAGGAGAAATGCTGGAATACTCGAGGCAATACTCACATTATGACTTATCTTAAAAGATAGGTTAACAAAAGAAAAACATACATTTGTAGCATTTGTAGATCTGATAAAATATATGGGGCAAAGTATTATATTCAACTTGTACAAAAACCAGACAGCAGTTATTAGAGTCAAAGGGCATGAAAGGGTCGCAGTGACTGGGAAGAAAGTAAAACACGCTTTTAGCCTTTGCCCAATGTTATTCAATCTGAACATTGAGAAAGCTGTGAAGCTTTGGAAGGAAAAAACTGGAAAAGGAATTTAAGTTCAGGGAGAAGAAATAAAAATCTTGCGGTTTGCTACCGACAAAGTAGTTCTGTCAGTGACAACAAAGGACCTGGAAAAGCAATTAAATTGTATGGACAGTGTCTTGAAGAGAAGGTATAAGATGAACATTACCAAGTGTAAAAGAAGGCCAATTGAATGTAGTGTCAAATAATCAGGCGATGCTGAATGAATTAGATCAGGTAATGAGGCAATAAAATGAGTAGATGAGTTTTGCAATTTGGATAGCATGATAACTTCTGATGACCGAAATAAAAAAGATATGAAACGCAGAATGGCTACGGGGAGATAGGCGTTTCTGAAGAAGTGAAATTTGTTGACATCCAACATTACTTTTAATGTTTGGACGTCCTTCCTGAAAGCATTTGGGTGGACGATAAGGAGTTCAGACATAAAGATGATAGAAGCTTTCGAAATGTGGTACTATAGACGAATGATGAAGATTAGTTGGGTATATCACGTAACTAATGAGGTCCTCAACAGAATTGGAGAGAAAAGGAGTTTTTTTGCATATCCTGACTAAGAGAAAGGATAGGTTGGTGGGACATATTCTGAGACATCAAAGAATCGTCAACTTAGCATTAGAAGGAAGTGGCGAATACAGCAAGGAAGTAGGTTGCCGTCCTTATTTGGAGATAAGAGGCATGCACAGGACAAAGTAGCATGGAGAGCTGCGGGCGCTGATGACCACGATGTTGAGCGCCCTAAAGCTCCAATAAAAAAAATAAAAAATAATGGAGAGCTGCATGAAACCAGTCCGCGGACTGAAGACAACAAGAAAAGAACTGAGCTTGGAGTGGGCGCGGGTTACCTCCACGTGGACAGCTTTCTTTTATTTATTATTGTCAGTACCTGTAAATAACAGTTCTTGACCAGTAGGAACATTCATTTAATACGATTATATGTAACACAGTGCAATTCAGAACAACTGTGTTTGAAGGAGAGTTAATGGAGCTACCTGTCTGGTAATAGCAGAGTGCCACATCTTAGATACAACCAATTTTAGCGGAGAGTGTGGTTCTTTATATTATTTTATGAATATGCTGAAATAATGGTTTCTACGTTCTGCTTGATGGACAGAGTACGAACTTTTAAATTAGTATTATTATTCCAGTAGACAAACACAAAACTTCAAAAAATAACACTTAACAAAATACGTTTGGCTAACAAAATAATTCCTAACTATGTAGTCATAACTCTAAACAACTTGTCATCTGCAGCACAAACGATAAAACGTAAAGCTGAAATCATGTGGATAAAACAAGAAATCCGCTCTCTGCATTCTAAAAAATCAAGTAGTAAACATTGAATTACATAAACTCTATATCCAGATAGAAAAATCAAATAAAGAGTGTGTGTGTCAAGTATCGCTTAGCTTTTTCTCAATGAGGAAATGTTGCGCTGCCACATCTCTCGTTCACCATTACTTAGGAGGACGGAAGCTTCGAGTTTAACGTCCCGTCGACAGCGTGGTCATGAGAGACGGAGCTAACGCTCAGAGTTTTGGATAAGGATGTGAAAGGAAATCGGCCGTGCCCTTTGAAAGCAACCATCCCGGCATTTGACTGGAGTGATTTAGGGAAATCACGGAAAACCTAAATCTGGATGGCCGGAGGTGGATTTAAACCACCATCCTTCCGAATGCCTGTTACTTAGGAATGAGTATTGTATCACTGTAGCTATATTTGCCATGAATAGTTGCTGTTGCGACAAACAACCAATTATTCCTTACTATTTTCACAGTTGCCAGTTCGTTTCCAACGATTACTACTTATATCTGCCTGAAAACCGTATAACATCAGAAATATAAGGAAAATAATAATAATAAAATAAATAAATAAGTAAATATAAAATAAAAATAAAAAATTTGGGATGCCGGACAAACTTTAAAGTGTTGAGCATATACGGGAGTTTCCGGACGTCTGGAAACCCTACGATGCCCGAGGTGAGAGTCGAACCTCCGCCGGTAGCGGCCGCGCAGTTCCTGACATGGCGCCTAGAACCGCGCGGCGATTCCCGAGCGCCTTTACCCTCTTTTCTCATTTCCGATGACGACAGCTGAAATTTGTGATTCCCTCATGTTCCCTCGGTAACAACCGCGATAATTTGTTTGAAAGGGCTCGGCCGATTTCCTTTTACCCCAAATTTCCTTCCTTCCTTCCTTCCCATGTCTCGCCTCAATTATGCGATTTTCAATCATTTCATAATTATCCGTGCTCTTTCACACGGAATAACGCGAAACACAGACAGATAGGATGCATCAATAACGTCTTGGGAGGGGTGGAGAGGAATGTAGGCCCCCTGGATAGGCCGAGAGCTCTAAGGCGCCTTGCTACGGAGTGCGCCGTAGCTCGCCACTGGAGGTTCGAGTCCTTTCTGGGACGTAGGTGTGTGTGTTATCCTTAGGTCTGTTTAAGTTACTTCAACTAGTTTGTAAAGCTAGTGACTGATGACCAAAGATGTTAAGTCCCATAGATTAACAAACATTTGAACATTTTATTCAACATTTTAAGGAAGGGTGAGCTGATGAGTACAAAAAAAAAAAAAAAAGGGAAAAAAAACTTCCCAACATCGCGAAGACAGGATATAGTCGTGAAGAAGAAGAAAATAATAAAACGTCTTGAACGAGTGGACCTGTGTGCTGACTAAGACATAAACCCAGAGTCACAACTAACGTGGACAATTCTGCCAGAGCGAAAAGTGCAAACGTTTGCTCCGTCCTCCCTCGTACACAGGGCTTGAATCCGTTAAAAATGTATATCACATTGTCCAGTAACCCAATAAACTGAATTACGAGAGTTGAATATATAACCGCATATATTCATTTTTTAAATATGTTGTGACAACGTGCCGTTCGTTTCTCATCGGTAAATGCTTTCCCACTCCCTCAACTGTAAAAATTATGTGAATTTGTTGCTCGAAGCAGATAACACGATGAAAAATGAAAATCCGTCGTATGTCGCTGGTGTAGTGCTACGTGAGTGCGTTGAGCATTAAAAAAACAATATATATATAAAAATATAAAAGATATCATTGGTGCATGCCATCAAAAGCACACAACAAACGATATGTGATACCTCATAAAAATGTACTGCAGCCATATAAATATAAACAGTCTTTCGATACCGGTAACGCCAATAAATAACAAGGTATGTTAAATACTTCGCATGCCTCATGGTTAGCACCTGCTATAAACTCATCTCCTCATACATCTAAGGATACAAAAAATACTTCAGAATTACAGAGTACTAAAGTTCACCGAGTTTTTAAACAATTAAGTATATTTTTGACGATCATTCCTTCTACATCTTTCGTCTTTATTAAGCAGACATGAACTTGAATATTCCGTATCTTCATGAGTATGAATCAAAACTGAACAAAACTTATGTATGTGTTGATGGAAAAATTGTAACAAATGTTTATATGACCTGCTTCAGTGACATTTTACATGCGTAATGAATTCACAGAAAGAAATGTGTATGTTGGTGAATTAATGCATTTATGGTCATTTTGAGTCAATAATTTGAAATGTCCGATTATTTCCTTTTAAAGCATAATTAGAAGACACTGTCTCAAAACATAAATTGTAGAACCTGATCAGAAAATTGGAAGTACGTGTCCAGCCTGAACTCGTAACCCAGATGATCCTGACGTCCTTCCAGACGGATGGTGTTTCATTTTTTTTAAACATTTAAAGTAAGTTGTTACCATTTGGCATAAAACACTTTCTCCAACATCGGACTGTTATTTGAATGTCGATCATTGACGTGCAAATGCTAATAATCTTTGTTTTAGCACGTTATTGCACGTTAGTTACCTTTGAAGACACGGATTCAGAAGCAACATACGAGTTCACGAATCAATTTGGGTGTGTAAGTACTTACGCATCAATTTTATTTATATTATTCAAAAAAATGTGAATGGCCTTACAACTAAAATGTCATATCTAACATGTAACATTAGTCTTTTCGTTTTTACTTCGTTCCAGAAGTACGGCCTGTTATGCCGAGACTAAGGGTGCAATTAGTGTCAAATAAATGTTGCGACATTTGAACGATTCACTGCTCTTATTAAAACAATGCGATTATATATATTTTTGCAGGGAAGAGTCCTCTGCAGTCGGATTGGTCACTGTGTCCTCGGTGGCGGAGTGGTCAACCCGTCTGCCTAGTAAGCAGGAGATCCCGGGTTTAAATCCCGGCCGGGCACAAATTTTCATTCGCCGCACATTGGTATTACATCTAAACCTAATACAGTGAAGCTATAAGTGATCCCAAATTGCGATTTATTTCATTAAAAACAATACGAGTTTCTGCTCTGTTTCCAATCAACAACCTGTCTACGGGATATTAACTTATAATATCCCTCTTTCCTTATTTTGAAATACGAATACACTCCACTCCACAATAAATACTTCCACGGATGGGGAAAGTAATGGAGGACAGCAAAGTGTTTAAAATTTGGGTGAGGATGGAGCCACAGTAATGAGACCAGCGAGTTTTTGGGAGCCAGAGGACGACTTCTTCAGTAAGCAACAGGGGGAATGAGGTGCAGGGAGAAGTGTGGATAGCCCGTTCAATGACACGGAGAACCATTCCATCGTGGTCGTTCGTATCTCGATCAAGGTGTTGGGAGTCCTAAATTGACATTCCAGAAATTTGGCCATAGCTTCAGGCTTCCCCTGCGTCTCATAAACGAGTCTATTAAAACTGTGGTGAGGTCGGATAACAGGCTGGTCTCACTGACGATCCTGGGTAATACTCCAGAACCAGTCATGATGTCGCCGTCTCGGAGATTGACTTCCCATTCCTGATCTCATTGTTGTTGGGGGAAGTTGCGGGCTTGGTGGGCAAGTTGGTTCACACACTAGCAGTCCGCAGGGTCTCGGTATTAATGCCAACGTCAACGAAAAGCCTTCTCCACAGTAAGGATATTGTGGAGATGCTGGGGAAGGAGAGACCGGTCATAACAGTAGCAAATACCTGACGTAGCTGCTGAGCTGCTGCAGTGATGATGTCATTGAAGGTCTGAATGGCGCATTCGACAGTGATTGGCGTGAGGAGGGCTGTGGGAGGAAACATTATACCTCATCCTGTTAGTGAGGTGTGACAGGTTCGACCTGAATGGTGGACGCAGTCTCCAAGAGCGAAGACTGGACCATTGTTTACCTCCCTGACGATTACGATGGTAGTGTGTGAAAGAACATCTTTCAGGAGAAAGAGTCGGGGTTATTTCTAGTGCCAGTACACAGATCGACTAGGAGGTTGCAATGTAATGAAGAAGGTTGCGTCCATTCTGGTTGGTACTGCGGCAGTGCCACAACACATGCTTGGACTTGAAATCTCCTCCAGCAATGAGTGTGCCTCAAGATGCCACGATTAAGTTCAGGTCCCCAGGTTGAAGGGAGAAGTGAAAAGGGGGGAGGGGGAGTTGAGGGAGACTAAGGTGAGTGGCAAACCGTCGATGAACAACGCTATCGCCGTGGCCTCAGGGCAGACACGTTTTTGGATGGGGGACCGCTCTGTGGGTGCTGCACTGTTTAAGGAGGACATAGTTACAAACCTGGAGATGTTGGGAGGGGAGTAGGTGCATTTCCTGGAGGAGGACAACGTTAACCTTCAATTATCAAGAAAATCTTTGAGACCGAACTGTTGGGAGAAACACTAGTGGAATTCCCTGTTATGATATTAAGAGAGTTCTTTGCCATCGGCAGTGAAAAATTTAGTCACAGCTTGGAGGATGATGGTGATGTGGCCAAAGGTGTCTCTTAGATGCCGTCGAATGGATTGTCAACATAATACTTGGGAGATTGAGGCCAGAAATTACGCTGAGAATGTAGCACCGGTCAGGGAGAAGGTTGGAGCAAAAAAAACCGCTAAATAAGGGGCGAAAAATCACGGGAGTAAGGGGAAGCAGCAGGGGAGCAACGACCAACAGACGACCGAAACGGTGGCTGGGAGTGGAGAAGGTAAGGTGCTGGAAGACAGGTTGGAACAAGGCAGAACCAATAGAAGAAACAGCGGTGAAGTGCTTCTGATCTGAATTACCCAGAGGAGTTAGAACATGCTTGGTTATTCGCATTTTAGAGGACCTCACTTTGTAGGACTGTAGAACCTCAAGATATATGGGGCATTTGCGATAATTTGCAGTATATGGCTCACCACACACTGAACAGGTCAGTTGGGCAGCAGGAGGCTTGCGACCATCAATGTTGTCCAAATTGACAAGGAAGTATGGAGTAAGGCATTTGGCACACCCATCGTCACCCGGTTTAGACATTTGAGTAACCTCGTGGAAAGGCACGTGGACGGCTAGTAAGCATTCGGGAATTTCCCTGGGGCGAAGTTCGACAAAGAGCTTCATAAGGATAACCTCGAGACTTTATGCATGGAAATCCTGTACAGTCGTGAAGTAGAAGAAACCAATCGCTGATTTCCGGTCACTGTCGGTTAATGGCGCGGAGGATATCATGGTATCAAGTAGTATTGTAAACCACGAATGGCAAAAAAAGGGCTGCAGTCCCCCACCCCCCATCCACCATCCCACAGACCCTCTTGGAGCTTTCCATCCTTCCCAGACCTTGCTGCAGCCTCCCTCCCTTTCTTTTTTTTTTTTTTAAATCCCTTATGTCGTGATTGACCTCATACCCCCCTTCCCCCTTCCAGACCACGATCCTGGATACGCGACTGGAGGTAGGCAAATTGGGAATTGCTTCTACTTTCATACTGCCGAGATCGGCGGATATCGTGGACAAAGCATCGAGAGAACTTGCAGTCGACAGTTTCCGTTTCGGACCCGGAGATGACGGATCGGCGGCGGTAGAGGAGGTCCGTTCATAGGATGTTGCTGGAGGAGAAAGAGGAATTCTGTTCTTATCCTTCTTGTCCTTCTTGGTGCAGCGTGCTATAGTTCCTTGGGTCTATGTTGTAATCGCATGTAGGAAAGGTTGTATCAAAATCAGTCGAAAACAAATTCAAAGGTTTCTAAATCTAACGACTTAACTACCGCTGTTATCAGTCCCTAGGCTCACAAACTACTTAAACTAACTTCTGCTAAGGAAAAAACACACCCCATACACAAACACACACACATACACACACACACACACACACACATGCCCGACGGAGGACACGAATCTCCGACGGCGAACAACCAAGCGCTCCACAACAATGCGCCTGAGAGCCCTCGGTCGCTCTACCGTGGCTCGATGGAAATGGCAGTGTAGTGCCCATATCAGAAGTCCCAGGGAGAATCGTGGGATTAGGACCGGCAATCGTAGGAATGAGGAGGAATCAGACGCACGAATGAGCCTACAGTGCACGGGCTTGACGCACATGAGGGGGAGTCTGACGCTCCAATAACCTAACTAACAACAACAGGCCTGGAAAGAAAACAAGCGACGAAAAGCGACAAGCGCAAGCACGCAGCGAGACTCTGTCGAAGCTGACAGATGCCTGTTGTCTGATATGGGCGTTGCCAATCTCAGCGCCATCCTGCTTAGATTTTTCTGTGCTTCCATAAGCTTGCCTATACCAGTTTCTTTAGCTCTACAGTGTAAACTAATTTTTATCCTGCAGCTGTATGAATTAACTCACAAAAGAATTTACGTCATTTGCTGCCAGCAGACATTGCAATTAATCAACGGGGAACGTTTAAACTTTTTTTCCCAAACAAGGTAACTTTTATTTTTATTTACTAGCTGTAAGCCCAGCATCACCCTGGTACTTACTTATCCCAGACTTAAGTTAGGCCATCTATCCATCCCTTTCCTCTCTCTGTGCATTCTCTCTCTCTCTCTTTCAGTATATCCCCCACTCTCACTCTCTGTCTTTCCTCCTTCCCCCCCACTCCTTTCATCTGTGTATCACCATCTCCCATCTTTCATTCCCCTCTCTCATTCTCCTCCTCTCCCATTTCTCTTTCTCCTCATCTCCCCTTTCTCTTTCTCCTCCTCTCCCCTTTCTCATTCTCCTCCACTCACCTTTCTTACTCTCCTCCTCTCCCCTCTCTCTGTCCGTCTCCTCCCTTCCCTTTCTGTCCGTCTCCTCCTCCACCTACTCCTCTCCCTCCCATATATGACAATATAAATGTATGCGCCAAGTTTCATGGTGATTGGTCAAACAGTGTCAAAGTCAGAAGGTACCCTATGCCATGCTAAATTCACTGGTTTGCAGATTATAAAAAACTTCCTTCATGAAAACATACATTTATGTGCTGACTTTCATGGTGATCACCAAACAATTTGGAATTTTATTATAACGTACCCTCCGCCAAGCACCTACGGAGGCTTAAGAAAGGTAGCCCATGTATTAATTCGGGATGTAAGCTATCTTCATTCCACATTTCATTCAATTGCGTCCAGCCGTTTGTGCGTGTAGAGAAACAAACGTTTTAACACCCTTCGACTTCCTAAAGTTAGCTACTGCGTTGATTTCGTTCAAATCTGTCCAGCTGTTTCAGCTTTAAGAGAAAAAAACAACCCACTGTAAGGTACCTTCCGCCACGCACCAAACGGTGGCTTAAGATATGTAGATCAAGTATTAATCAGGGTATAAGCTACCTGTGTTCCAAATTTTGTTCATATCCGTCTAGCCATTTCAGTGTAAGAAACTAATTAACTAATTGTAAGACACCCTCCTCTATGCACCATACGAAGTTAAATTTAATTGCCTATTACCTTCGTGCTAGTGCAAGCAACGAGTAAAAAGTTTTATGTTCACATGTTTTTTAAGATTATGATACTTAATTTCGGGGTCATCAGTCCCTAAACTTACAAACTACTTATAAATTATACTAAATATAACACAAACATCCATGTCCGAGTGAGGATTCGAACTCCCGATGGGGTTTGGCCTCGCTCATCGGAGCATAGCGCCTCAATGCGCTCGGCCACTCCACCGCGGCCAAAGTTTTATCGCATTCGTATGTACGGAACTGTCATGCATAAAATACGAACAGAAAGTCAAATAAACTTTAATTTTCATATATTAGATTTAGCTACTTATTCATGCATTTGGCTTGATGCGTCCTTTCTGCCTTACAGCCCGCCCGTTCGCTCGCTATAAGATCATGTCGCAAGTCAGTAGCTTTTATTCAGACATTTGATCATAGAATTTGTGCAGAGGACAACTAAATAAATGTATCTTCGCCATTTGTGAAGGTTCCCAATAAGTAAAATTACCTTCCAATAGATTTATCATTACTAACAGTTCATGTTTAACGAAAATAAAAGCGCTTTCTGACGGAACAAACAAATGGTAACTGCACGCGATCATAAGCGGTTAGGTGTAACTTGAATTCCAGGATCCTGCGTGTGACGTGCACATCTTCTTATATTCGTCGTTGTACTTGTCCATGCTTCTGAAATAAACACTCATATTACATTTTTTATTCGATTGCCCGACACAGTTGAAATTCCTTTATTATTACTGATAACCTGTTTCGGATTTTATGACCATCAACAGATCAGTGCCTTACCAGAAAGATGTTAAGGTACTGCCAACAGTTCAAAAAATGTTCAAATGTTTGTAGAGCTTATGGGACTTAACTACGGGGTCATCAGTCCCTAAACTTATAAACTACTTATGAACTAGCTAATACTAAGGACGGCACAAATATCCATGCCCGAGGGGGATTCGAACCCCCGACCGTAGTGGCCGTGCAGACTGTGACTGACGCGCCGCAGAAAGCTCGACCACCGCGGCCGGCTGCCAACTGTCATAGTTGTGATTCGCTACGCATGTATGAGACACATGCTGTTAAGGCACTGTTATGAGGATGGATATAAAACCCGAACAGGTTACCAGTAACAAAAATGTAATGAGCAACTGTGACGGAAAATAAAATCTAGAAATTGAATAAGTTCAGGGTTTGTATGACATTAACTAAGAATGGGTGAAGGCGAAAATGTATACCCAGCCGGTATTGTTCGCGGGTTTTCTACTTTCCACGCGTTTGCGCTGACCCCTGCACTATTGGGGATAGGGCGATCACCAGACCTGCACGGATTACTTAGGTACGCCTCCCGTCATATACACTCAGTTTTACTCTGCCCACTAGTACTAAAAATCGTAATTTTGTAAACTGATTCTCTTAAGAATAAGGGCCCATTTTGAGAATAATGTCATACTACATCGAAACATGTCATGTTGAAGATATATATAAGAACAATTTCCTCATCGCGACTATGGCTGTTACCCCAGGCTAATTTTTTTGTTTTTCTAAATAATAATTTGGTCATAGCGACCTACGAACTGAAGGACTACCTTGTCTCATTGATGATCCAGACACATGGAATGTCACAGCAAAGACTGTAGTAAGGCAGGCCACATCTTTAACATCGCTACCTTCTCTACGAAGTATAGCCGACCCACAACAATTTTCTACATACAGCGTTAAACAAGCGCAATTCATAAATAACTGCTAAGGACTCAAAGAGACCGTCTTGCATCAAAAACATATCGAGGTCCTATGTCCACAACTTTTAGTGGAGAAATTCGAGCATGATTTGCGTTTAAAATGTGTTTTTGATTATGTAATCAATCCTGTAAGCTTGCCATGGAATCGTGGTTACAGGGACACTCATAGGATAAAGAAGAGCATCAGTATCCAGCATTTGTCTCCGGGAACTACCGCTACTTCAACGGTGAATGGTATACGTTTATCATGCCTCCGTAGCTCAGTGGAAGCGTCGCTGACTACCACGAAGGAGGCCCGGGTTCGATTCCCGGCAGGGGACTGTGTGTTGTCCTCATCATCATCTCATCATCACGTAAGTCGCCCACGCGGCGTCAAATAAAAAGACTTACACTAAGGCGGCCGAACAATCCCGCAAGTGATCTCCCGGCCAAGAAAGCCATACGCTCATTTCATTTCCACACCTTTATCATCATCAGCCCATGCATAGATGCGTGGGCGTAGTTCGCCCATCAATGTACAAGTTCAGGTACACTTATGTATTTGCAATAGACGATTGTCTGTCACCATTAAGAGCGCACTGGGTACATACGATGATCGGCCCACCTCCGACGGAGTACATACATGTGTTGGTACCGTATGTTGCTAAGTGCTACCATTTTTGCGAGTAATATATGAAAACATTTGGCGAATTTTCGCACCGTCAGCTTCAACAAAACAAAAAATTTTTCATTCTTGTCTGATAGTGTTCAATTTTACATACATGAATGTCTCTTAATGATTATACCTTGGAAATAGTTATACAAGTGCCGCCTGTCAACTTTTAACGAATATCTACAGCCTGCAGCAATAGGAAACGCAATTCGCAGTGAAAGATTAATTAGTGCTATCGTTCGACAAAGATAATAGCCTATCTGTGACGTAGGAACATCAGTTACCTCGATAACGATCTGTTATTGGCGATATTATGAAATGTTATCAGCGATAATGGATGGAAAGCTGTCCTATCTGCAGT
This sequence comes from Locusta migratoria, assembly GCA_026315105.1. Classification (NCBI taxonomy): domain Eukaryota; kingdom Metazoa; phylum Arthropoda; class Insecta; order Orthoptera; family Acrididae; genus Locusta; species Locusta migratoria. Next base: position 166,591,550 of record CM048747.1, on the reverse strand, counting down.
TGATTTTACAAATATTAATTCTCACGTGCCATGCAGAAATACCGTACAATAACAAACTACAGCAGAGCTTAAAGTTTTGACATGACTGCTGTGTTTCAGCATCAAACATCGGAACAATACCATCAAATGTACCTCTTGGAAGGAATGTTCAAATGTTTGTAGAGCTTATGGGACTTAACTACGGGGTCATCAGTCCCAAAACTTACAAACTACTTATGAACTAGCTTATACTAATGACTGCACAATCGTCCATGCCCGAGGGGCCATTCGAACCCCGGCGGGGGTAGCATAGCGCCTCAATGCACTCGCCATTCCGCCGCGGCCTCTTCGAAGGGCTGTGAGTATCGCAGTCCTATTCCAGAAAAGAATGTCGCGGGCGAGATGTCTGGTACGTTTGAATACAAAGTGACTGTTTGACAAAGAGATTCTGAAAGGTGCAGAGCCGTTCGAGTTCAGAGACCGTTTAGTAGATAGCGACACCTTACACCCGATCACCTAGACGAGAATTCGGATCGTTGGATGTAGTATAACAGCGGTGGTCTCCGGGTTTTGTTCCAGTATGGAGAAAAGTCTAGAAACAATATGAAAATTAATAAAAAACTGTTCCGATATAACATGAAGGATCTTGTACACTTATTTTAAAGTGGAATAGCTGGTTGCGCTCATATAAACGCGCCCGCAGTCACTCTAGTAGTTTTAATGTAGAATAAGTTGAATATTTTAATATATTGAAACGCCGTGATCAATTCTTGCAAAAGATATGTCAAATGACAGCTCTCTGCGAGTAGCTTTCGACAATCTTGCTCTTTATTAGTGCTACACGAGGAAGATGATGTGCTACAGAGGTGAAATTTAACCATCAAAAAGAAGATGCTGTAATATGCAAATGATTAGCGTTTCAGAGCATTCACACAAGGTTGGCGCCGGTGGTGACACCTACAATGTGCTGACATGAGGAAAGTTTCCGACCGATTTGTCATACACAAGCAGCAGTTGACCGACGTTGCCTAGTAAAATGTTGTTGTGATGCCTCGTGCAAGGAGGCGAAATGTGTACCATCACGTTTCCGAATTTGATAAAGGTCGGATTGTAGCCTATCGCGATTGCGGCTTATCGTCTCGCGACATTGCTGCTCGCGGTGCTCTCGATCCAATGTCTCTTAGCAGAATATGGAATTCGTGGGCCCGCGGTGGAGTAGCCGAGCGGTCTAAAGCGTCTCGCTGCGGAGGTTCGAATCCTCCCTGGGGCATGGGTGTGTGTGTTTGTCCTTAGGTTAGTTTACCTAGGTTTAAGTAGTTTGTAAGCTACGGACTGATGACCACGCAGTATGGTCCGATAGTTTTACAAACATTTGAACATTTTTGAATTCGTGGGTTCAGGAGGACAATACGGAATGCCGTGCTTGATCCCAACGGCCTCCTATCACTAGCAGTTGAGATAATAGGCATCTTTCCGCAAGGCTGTAACGGATCGTGCAGGTACGTCTCGATCCCTGAGTCAACAGATGGGGACGCTTGCAAGACGTTTGTAGCAGCATGGACTATCAGCTCGGAGATTGTAGCTGCGGTTAACCTTGACGCTGCATCACAGACAGAAACGCCTGCGATGGTGTATGCAACGACGAACCTAGGTGCACAAATGGCAAAACGTCATTTTTTTCGGATTAATCCAGGTTCTGTTTACAGTATCATGATGGTCGCATCCGTGTTTGGCAACATCGCGGTGAACGCACATTGGAAGCGTGTATTCGTCATCGCCATACTGACGTATCACCCGACATTATAGTGAAGTGAACTGGTTAAACGTCTGGGTCACCTCTTGTTCGCATCGACGGCACTTTGAACAGTGGCCGTTACATTTCAGATATGTTACGACCCGTGGCTCTACCCTTCATCAATTCCTGCGAAACCCTACATTTCTGAAGGATAATGCACGACCGCCTGTTGCATGTCCTGTACGGGCCTTTCTGGATACGGAAAATGTTCAACTGCTGCCCTGGCCAGCACATTCTCCAGATATCTCACCAATATACAACGTCTGGTCAATGGTGGCCGTGCAATGGCTCGTCACAATACGGCAGTCACTACTATTGATGAACTGTGGTATCATGTTGAAGCTACATGGGCACCTGTACCTGTACACGCCATCCTAGCTCTGTTTGACTCAATGCCCAGGCGTATCAAGACCCTTTATTACGGCCAGAGGTGGTTGTTCTGGGGACTGATTTTTCAGGATCCATGCACCCAAATTGCGTGAAAATGTAATCACATGTCATTTCTAGTAATATATATTTGTCAAATGAATATCCATTTATCATCTACATATCTTCTTGGTGTAGCAATTTTAAGGGCCAGTAGTTTTGGTAATACAATAATTAAATCAATTGTTCATTACCTAAAATCAGTTTAAATAATGAAAAATTCTTTATGAAGACCACAATTTCTGATAATATTAAAGCTAAAACATGGAAGGGGAAGCTGTGATCAAATTCAAATACAGCAGAATATTTCCGTACAAATAGAAGTGTTAAATGTACTTTTTGGTTATGTATATTCAGTACAAAAATAACAAATTTAATTTGACTTCAGCGTAGCAGTGCCGAGAGTATTTAAGGGTGGCCATTTTCTGTGGTGGGGCAGCCTAGTTTTGCTGTTGAAAATGTTAAGACGTGTGTTTACGGGTGATAGAGCATTTGCGTGGAATATATAATTTCAGAGCAATTTTATTCGAGTTGGCCTTTTTCCGCACTGTGAAGTGGAGCGCACAACTTTGGATAGTCTCTGTATCAGTTAGAATTCTTTTTTTCCGAAAAGTTTTTGTGGTTCGGAACTTTGGTTGTTTCTCTTGGTCTGGTGCTTTTAAGTTAACTCGGACACTCACTAAAGTCAAGGCTACGCCTAAATATCAGTTTAATATAAGAATCACTGAGCGGAAAAAGGAAGATAGTCCAATTTTATCAAAAATAAGCTGAGATATACATTTCCTTCCAAAGCTGTCCACTCATTGCTGAGAGGAAACGGGAAGAAAATACCAGCCACAATACTGAAGTTACAGCCAGTTAAAGTTTTTAATTGGTGGAATAGGGAAGAAAGTCTATTTACCAATTATTAGTCTGAGCTGCACCGCCAGATTTCTGGCAAGGTACATTACAACAGTGTTTCTAAATATCATTTAAACGCAATGTTTCAGTTTTACTGTTCCACAAGACTAGAGGAACGGATATGAACAGGGGAAATATAACTGAAGCTTTTGTCAATACTAAGATAGATTCATATTCGATCTTCCCAACCTATCAGTCACAGTATAGTGGCAAAAGTATTGTATATTTAGATTCAAAATTTAATGTGAAAAACTTGCATAAATTTGTTTTGTGAGAAAACCCAGAGTTGACAGTGAAATATGAATATTATCTGAAATACTTCAATTAACATTTTCATTACAATTTTTTTCACGAACAAGTAGACTATGTTCTGACTGAGAGGAACTTCAAGCCAAATTAAATTTCCGTTTCTGAATGAAATCTCAAAACGAGTGACTCTTGCAAATTTCATGGCTCACAAACAATGAGCATCCTAGTTTTATAAAACAGTGCTCTGAAAGAAATTATGTAGTCTGCACAGTGTTGATTACATTAAATATGATCCTCTTCCTTCTCTTCCAATGCAGGGAATGTTGTACTTGCGAAAACTTTCAATTTTTTTATTTTTTTATTTTTGATACTATAATATGAGAAACAACACCGCACAGTTTTATTTCTGTCGTGAAGGACAAGGTAATCGAGGTCTCAATAAAGTGTTTGCTTTTCTCAGTCACTACATAAATGAACTACCTGACTCAGTGAAAGAACTACTCTTCTGGTGGGAAAAATCGAAGCAACACTTGTGTGGTATTTGATGTATCTAGCAATGACTGGGAAATTTCAGATGATTCAGCATTATTTTTCTGTACGACATCACTTATTCTTGCCATGCGATAGAGACTTTTCTGTAATAGAAAGAGTGACATGACAACATTAGTTCAACAAAAACACTGAATCCGTTTGAAGTTTATTGAATATCAAGATATCATTGACTTTAAATAATGGCGGCCACAATACTTTAAAAAGTCCTCATTAACTCTAGATTGTCAAGCGAAGGAAAGGTTTTCTCTACTAAATTCCAGCATGTGACATATACAAATCAAAAACCAGAATATTTAGTTTGAATGGAGTGGATAGATGGACTGCTTCGCTATACATATAGACTGTTTAAGGGAAAATAAATTACTCTTATCCGTAAAATCTGGCATACAGCAGTAAGATTCATACAAATCCAAAGAAGCTTCAAGATCTTGATACATTAATGAAATATATTCCATTAGAGTAACAGAAGCTTTATAACAACATTCTTCAGTGGCCCACACGAAATAATTATGTCCTATATGATGGAAAAGATTAGTATTTCCTAGAAATAAGCTTGTTCAAGCTTCCGAAGAAAAATAAAAATTGTTAAAAATATTGTTAATAAAAAATTGAAGACTTTTCAAACAGTTAGTAACAGAAATGTTAGTAATTAACAGTTTAAACCTATGTTACTGTGGGTTTCTTTTCAAGCTGTCCTCCAGAGGATAAATTTTGGATGAATGTCCATCAACTTCCAAGAAGGCCTGCTCCAAAAATATTTATGGAATGCTTTGGAACGACTCATCATTCAGTACAGGTAATTTACTTCTACAAATTTGGAATTCATCATAAAACTGTAGGAACAATATTGAAAGTGATAAAACATTTTTCTAATTTTTCTCTATCAGAAGTGAGTGGACGTTCTTCTTTTTTCCAATCAGTCATTCCCATTTGTTTGTATTGAATAGTAATTTGTAAAAATCTCCAGTTACTTGAAAAATGTGTTACGTTCACATATTCCTGCCTGCAGAAGTTATTTACCATTAAGTAAAAAAAGTAATTGGAGGTAACGGAGTGGTTGGCGCCCCTACGAGCTAACGAAGCCAACTTTCTTACCAAGTCCAGCCACATTTAACGGATCCCCAAGGAAATATATACTATTCGAACTAGATTGCCCGAGCTCCCTCGTGCTACTGCAATAATAATTTATTACACACACACACAGATTATATATATATATATATATATATATAATCTGTGTATATATATATATATATATATATATATATATATATATATATATATATATATATATATAATCTGTGTGTGTGTGTGTGTAATAAATTATTATTGCAGTAGCACGAGGGAGCTCGGGCAATCTAGTTCGAATAGTATGTTCTAGTAGGCTACTAATCGAACTAATTTGATTTGATCAGCCAGCGCAATACCAGTGTACTTTCTAATCTCAGTGTTGACAGCACCTCAGTTGTAAAAGTTTACTGTTATTTCATGAAGAATGTTGGTCACACTGATGAGCGGCTCGTTACCTTCGTTCAATGGGATGTACTTTGTTGCGAAACCATTGTTCGTGTTTTTAAAAGTACGCAACACTGTACAGAACAAGCTTTAAACGCAGGGGTGCTGATAACACTCCACCTACCTAGTAGTGCGTCTTTATGTATCGACTGGTGCACATCATGATGTCATAAGTGGAGGTCCAAAAATTTCTTAGATCGATGTTGGTGGAAGTTTTTAATGGAAATGAAGGCTTTGAGATTCCAGAGTTTGAAGATTCCGATGACAATGAAGAAGAAGAGCAGGGCGAAGAACTGAAAGTGATCAGTCTCATGATGATGCTGCTGAAGATATGGCATCCTCCTTTTCAGCATCACCGGAGAGGTTTATGCTTAGTGAGGATAAAGTAACTAACTGAATGACTAAACCTAAGTCTAATAATAAGAGAACAAGGAATCAAAATATAGTAACTCAGCTTCCTGGTACCGAACTAACTCCTAAAACCTGCAAGACTGCTGTAGAATACTTTGCTGAGCTCACAAATGCGCAAATAATTCGTTCAGTAGCAGAGTGCACCAACCTTTATATGCATCCCCAGGTCTTAAAAAGAGCGACAAATTCTGTTGTAACAAGATCCATCCGTTGAAGGCAGCTAAGTTCTCAAACACGGAAGACTTTATTCTGGTAGTTCAAAGAAATAAATGTACATGAGGAAGATGCAAAGTTTGCCCAAGAAATACTGACCAAAAAACCAAGCTCTTCTGTTGCAAACGTAACAAATTTGTGTGTTTAAATCATATGAAAATCATCTGCAGTCAATATATTAATTCAGTATCTTCTTCCAGTGATGATGAAAATGTGCAATGTGGAAATGTGATTTTTCTCTAGTCTTTTGGCCTGAACGATTGTTCTGAGTTATATAAATATCTCTGTTGGTTTGTCTGTTAACACCTCTCTATAATTTGCAAGTGGTTAAGTTTTTCTTATTTGATTAATTTTAAAAATAGTATGTATACAACATTGAAATCATTTCACACAATTTATTTATTAAAACTGTTCTTAAAAGAATTAATAAAGGACTTAATGCTTTGTTTATTGCATAATAAACATTTAAGAATAAAATAGAAACCTCAGTATCATATTTAGGTATGGGCCTGTGAACAGCCCACGTCCCTAGTTATGTTATGAATGCTAACCTCCCCAGTTAAAGGTTAAAAGAGATATCAGTGTCTAAGCTCGTACCACTTCTGTTTGTTTGCGATTTATATTAAAGAATAACAACAGCATACACCCTAAGCAGAAAATAAATAGAGCGCAATACAGTTACAGTAAAAATTACCTGTTAATTAGAGGTTCGCCTCCAAGGGTGAGTTATCAACACATCTTGCAGTCATGTGAAAAAACCGCTTTTCGTTCCCCTACACTACACTACATTATTCATTGCGGGAGGGCTAGACCGGGAAGGAACAAAATGGAGGTTGCGTATAGCGTTCCGGCGAACTGATGAGTTCATTAAAGATGAAGCGCGCGCTCAGGTAGGAGTGGGGAACGAAGCAGGTGGCGGTGCCATCGTAGGAACCATCACAGTATTCACACGGAGTGCTTTAATGACGACATTTGTTTATCTCTTCACCTGTGTCTTCCACCGGTTTCTGTCGGCTGTGATAGGTGCAGATAGTTTCACATCATACGAATGAAGTAAAGGGCGGAAGAGTGATCTTGTAATTTACTTTCTAGCAGCTAAAGAAACTCAACAACTGAAAGTGTAAGTTATTTTAGGAGTATTAGTGAAATGTAAGATTACTTATTGTTCTAGATAAAAAAGAAATAAATGAAATGTCAGTTACTAGCTTTGCCGCGGTGCAATGGCCGAGCGCATTGAGGTGCTATGCTCCGATGCGCGAGACCGTTCCCTGTCGGAGGTTGGAATCCTCCTTCGGGCAGGGATGTTTCTGTTGTCGCTAGTATAAGTTAGTTTATAAGTATTTTATAAGTTTAGAGACTGATGACCCAGCAGTTAAGTCCCATAAGCTTATCAAACATTTCAACATATTAAGTGGTCATCTTTGTACTGACAGCGACGCACAAGAGAGAGAACAACAACGCGGAATGAATCTCTCACCAAGAAGCAAGTATATATAATAGCAGAAGTTAGTCAGAAGACTTGCATAATTGCAAGGTTTCTTGGCCCTTGCAACAAATGGTATTACAATTTCCCCACCACGAAACCTAGACCTTACCGTGGTAGGGAGGATTAAGTACCTGAATGATACAAATAGCCATACCACATTGAAGGGGTATCTTTTCTGAGGTCAGATAAACTTATGGTTACTGGAGAGGCGCAGCAGCCTTATCAATACTTGCAGGGGCAACAGTCTCGGTAATGAATGATATTGCCTTGTAACATAGTCTGGTGTGGTCTTGCTGTCCTGATACTCCTATCGGCTACGTTAAGGGGAAGATGTAGTCATTAGTTTTACCGAGGGCATGCAGTTATACTGTTCTATTAGTTAATGATGATGGCATTCTCTTCAGTCACGGTCTGCACAGCCACTACGGTCGGGGTTTCGAATCCCCCCTCGGGCATGGATATTTGTGCCGTCCTTAGTTGTAGGTAGTTCATAAGTAGTTTGTAAGTTTAGGGACTGATGACCCCGTAGTTAAGATCCTTAAGCTTAACAAACATTTGAACATTTTTTTCAGTAAAATATTTCTAGATTTGAGCAACACAGGAGGATTTCGCCATCGGAAAAGACAAAACTGACAATCTGTAGAATGTTACATCTCTTAATCGGACAGGTTGAAAATGTGACTACGGATAGGAAAAGAAGGAAATGTGAGATGAAAAAAAATCTGAAAGCCTTCTAAGATTTTCTAAGGAGGTGTTAGACATCGATTGATTGCAACGGTGGAAAGAAACATAGTAGGAAACGAACGGTAGTGAGATGAAATAGTGTACACAGTAGATGAACAAAAAATAACGATGTTGCGGGGCCGCCCACAGTTGCCCAGCGGTCTGCGGCGCGCCAGTCACGTTCTGTTCAAATGTTTGTTAAGCTTATGGGACTTAACTACGGGTCATCAGTCCCTAAACTTACAAACTACTTATCAACTACCTTATACTAAAGCGCCGTGACTGAAGCGCCTTAGTCTGCTCGACCACCGCGGCCGGCTCACGTTCTGTACGGCCACTACGGTCGTGGGTGCAAATCCCCCCTCGGACATGGATATTTGTGCCGCCTTTAAATAAAGCTTGTTCATAAGTAGTTTATAAATTTAGGGACGGATGACCCAGTAGTTAAGTCCCATAAGCTTTACAAAGATTTTATTTTATTTTATTTATTTATTTATTTTTTATTTTATTTTATTTTTATATTGCGGGAAATACTGCATTTAATTAATGAAATACAAAATATACGAGTATAGCAAAAGAAACAAAAAAAATTGAAATATAAATGTTTAAAAAGAGAGATGATAGGAAGTGCTGGATGACAAGGAAGGACTGGCTAGTGGATAAATGTAAGGATGTATGAGCATATCTCGGTGACATGTCAATACCACTTGCAGGAAATTTACAGAGACGTTTGAGGAAAAGAAAGGCAGCTGTATTAGTAATCAATTACAGCTGGAAAAGTAGTACTCAGCAATGAAGTTACTGCTGAAAGATGGAAGTAATGTACAGACGGACTATTACAGAAAATTGTACTTGAATACAGTATCCTGGAAAGAGAACAGGGGCAGGAGCACCCAGTTTGTAGACCGGGAGAGGGAATCTAGTATTTTTAATTTTTTGGAAGAAGAATGACAGCTTGTGAGTAGACAGGAAAAATTTCTATTTCCACTACTGTTAAAAACTTGTTACTGTTACAAACAAATAAATGAAAGGAATTTTCAATCTGCAGCTAAGTGTGCGCTGATATGAAACTTCCTGGCAGATTGAAATTATGTGCCGTAACCGAGATTCGAACCTGGGAACTTTGCCATTCCCGGGCAAGCGCTCTACCGTCTGAGCTATCCCGGCAAGTTTCACTTCGCTGTAGAGTGAATATTTCATTCTGTAAACATTCCTTTAGATTATGGCTAATTCATGTCTTCATCATATCCTTTCATCCAGGAGTGCCAGTCCTGCAAGGTTCGTAGGAGAACTTCTTTGATGTTTCGAAAGTAGTAGGCGAGGTAATAGGAGAAATAAAGTCGTGAGAACGGACCGTGGAGCGTGCAGGGATAGCTCAGACGGTAGAGCGCTTGCCCGCAAAAAACAAAAGGTCCCAGGTTTGAATCCTGATTCCAGCGCATAATTTTAATCTACCAGGGAATTTCAAATGAATAAATAACTTTATTCTTCCCAATCTTCACTCCAAGGAGTGGGGCGGGCTGTTTCAAATCCGGCACATTAAGAGTTGCGGTTCCATTGAGTCAATAATCAGACAAGCTGGTTGTGGGACAAAGGGGGAATCCCAACTGGGATTAATTGGAAGGGGATTACCAGTTCCAGCATGCGCCTTACAAGCAAGGAAGACCTCCCGAAAGCCTTGGTCGGGACCGGGGCAAGGGGACCAATTTAATTTATCTCTGGGACGATAAATAATTGAATTGCGAAGAGAGCACTAATGCACTCCCTACAATCAGTGGCGGACTAGGACTGTCGAGGCACCGAGCGGCAGCGAAGCAAGAATGCGTGTAAAAAATAATTTTTGAGATTTGAGGGCCCCACAAGACGACCTCCCCTCTTTTGGTCCTTCAATGCCTACAATTAAAAATAAAACGCCACTCACCACTACCACAAATTCACTGTTACTCAAGTACAGTTCGTTTAAATACTTTTCTTGAAGGAAATATAACTGCAAGTTATACTTTTGTACTCTCTCGGGGAGAGACTGGGAAATGGATGTGACAATACGTCCTAGCCCTCGACGGATATGGGCGCCTTTGAACAGAACGTGGATGAAGGCATTGCTAAAGGGGTTTGCAAGAACACTGAAATATTAAAGCCGAAATAAGGGCTTTGGACTAATGATATTCACTGAGAAATATTGATATCTTTGGGAGTGCCAACCTTAACGAAACTATTCCACGTGGTATGCAAGATGTATGAGAAAAGCAAAATATTCTGACATCGAAAGAAATAGGTAAGTATTCTAAGCAGCCGCACGAATTATGGACAGCCTGCTTCAACGTCAGAAGGAAGACAGATAGAAACCTGCAACTAACACAGAACTCGAAGTACGTGTTCTGGCTACAACACTAAATCAGGCACTTGATATCGTGATTTCGAATGTCGCTTTGGCCTTTAGCAGCTAAAAGACACCACTACGTTTCTCTGATGTTAAATTGTGTAGCAGAAAATTACACTCGTTTCGTCATGCGTAAAATCAACCCCTGTCGATACTAAAGTGTGATGCAGCATTATTCGAAATTACGTTTACTTCATCCCAAGCAAGATAAATGTAACTTTGTACACGCACTTTGTTACGAAACTTTTGCGGGTTCTCCAATAAGACGTAAATCTGGATACTCGATAGTGTACGTGGCTGCAACATTAGGGTTGTCTAGCTCACTCCTCCCGTGTTTCAAAGCAAATATATATATATATATATATATATATATATATATATATATATATATATATATATATATATATATTCTCTATGTATTCATAAACCATTCATTTGATTGCAATGAAACTTTGGTGTACTGTTCACCGCGAAGGTTCCTGACCCAAAAACAAAAGAGCATGACACGTAGCTCAGGAGATATGACGTCATAAATAATGAGCGGCCACGGCATGAGAATACCGAAATTTATGCTTTAATTATTGAAAACGTTCGTAGTTAGGGACCAGCAATAAGTGTGCATATAATTTCGGACGTTCATGAACGTTTTGTAACTGACCCCTCCCCCCTCCAAAAATGATGAAACGAAAAGAAGTCTACCGCTCACAACAGTTTCGTTGTAGATGCCGAAAACTGTCGCATCAGACATGATCTTTTATCAAATAGAGTTAGCATTACAGATTTGCAAGTTACTATTTATTTGTGTCTGCAAGTCTCCATTAATTCTCTTGCATACAAAATTAAGCAATCTGTTTTCTTATTCTCTGTCTATATAAACGTTAAAAGACACATACTCACTGAATAAACACGAAATCTCGAAAACTACTTCACCTACGAAGCTGAAATTTGGCAGGGATGTAGTTTATAGGTAGAAAACGACAAATAAGAATGCATTTTATGACAGGTGGATGGCGGAGAATACTTCTACAGACTCACGAAATCTACAGTTTCATTCCGATCTTCACGAAATTTCGTACGCTTGACCTTCAAAACAAGAGGAACGTCACCGTCTACCTTAAGTTTCATACGGTGTATTGGGGAGGGTACTTTGGAACGTAAAAATGGATACCTAAATATCTTTGTCACATCATAACTTGAGAATGGCTCGACTGAAGAAAGGTAGTCCTGAGCCTGCGCGATCGCTAGCTGAGTGGCTGGCCTCTGTGAGGCAGTGGGCTGTGCCCCAAGCGGACGGCCAATCAGCTAGCGATGGCGCCGGCTTACGTTGCTCACGCTCACGTTGCTTACGTGACATGACGTGCTCGCCGCGGCCTGTCTTTCTCGTTGGCCTCGGTCCCACCACCCAAGCTCCCAGCTGGGGTAATGAGCGCTCGTGTGTGCTCTTGATCGCGGGGCAGTCTCTGGGAATAGCCTGTCATAGACATAGAATCTGAGAGAACCATAATACAAATGAAAGGTGTCGGTTTGAAGTATCAAATTTATTAATGTGTATCTACATCTACATGGGATACTCTGCAAATCAAATTTAAGTGCCTGGCAGAGGGTTCATCGAACCACCTTTATACTATTTATCTCCCATTACATTCTCGAATAGCGCGCGGGAAGAACGAACACCCGAATCTCTCTGTTCGAGCTCTGATTTCTCGTATTTTATTCTGATGATCATTTCTACCTACGTACGTGGGAGTCAACAATATATTTTCGCATTCGGAGGAGAATGTTGGCGATTGGAGTGTCGTAAGTAGCCCACGCCGCAGCGATAAGCGCCGTTGTTGTAATGATTTCCATTCCAGATCATGTATTATTTCCTTAACACTGTCTCCCCTGTATCGTGACAATACAAAACGAGCTGCCCTTCTTTGAACTCTTTCGATGTCCTCCGTCAAACCCACCTGATAAGGATCTCACACTGGGCGTATTGTATGCAGTCTCTTTAGTAGTTCTGTTACATCTTTTAAGTGTTCTGGCAATAAAACACAGTCTCGGATTTGCCTTTCCCACGACATTATCTACGTGTTCTTTCCAGTGTAAGTTTGAAGTACTAGTAATTCCTAGATATTTTGTGGAGTTTACGGTCTTCACGTTTTTTACCTTGCAAACATAGTTTAACGGATTTCTTTTCCTACTGATGTGGAGGACTTCACACTTCGCATTGTTTGGCGTAAATTGCCAATTTTTACACCATAGTGATATTATTTAAATCGTTCTGCAGTGGGTTCTGATCATCAGATGATTTTACTAGACGGTAAATGACTCCAAACAACCTAAGAGAGCTATTTAGATTTTCTCCCAAATCATTTATGTAAATAGGAAACAGCAAAGGACCAATGACACTACCCTGTGGAACGCCCGATATCACCTCTGTTTTAGTCGATGCCTTACCATCGATTACTATGAACTGTGTCCTCTCTGACAGGAAATCCCCTATCCAGTCGCAAATTTTGGGGGACATACCATACCCATGAAATTTGATTAAAAGCCGTTTGTGAGATATGGTGTCAAAAGCCTTCTGGAAATAAAAAAAAATACGAAATCAATTTGAGAACCCTTGTCGATAGCACTCATCACTTCGTGTGAGTAAAGAGCTAGTTGTGTTTCGTATAACGATATTGTCTAAATCCGAGTTGACCTTCGCTCAATAGATCATTCGGTTCGAGATAATCCATGATCTTTGAATACAGGATATGTTCCAAAATCCTGTTTATATACATACCAACATGAAAAAATTTATTCCCTCTGATTTCTTTCCAGTTTATTGTGAATTTATTAAAAGTTTGGTTAAGAAAAAAACGCTATTTAATTGCGTTGTTATAGACTTGCTTTATCTCTTTAAGACAAGACGAACTTACTTGCCATAGTCCACGATAAGCTGAAAATAAAAAATAAAAAAACACCAATGAAGGAGTTCATACAGAGGTGTTGCATTACTTTCATGAAAACCAATCAACTCACCAACCATGCCGCACATAGCAAACTTTCTCAGTCAACAGTAATGCACCACACGACACATGTGTATCAATCCTTTGTGAACGAGCTCTCCTTCAAGTCTACCTGTCTATTTCACCAGAAGCCCTCCTGTAGTGCAAGTCTACTGTTGGCCTTCGGCGCTGTCTGGCATGCCTCTCCCCACACTTCATACCCGGCTGAGGCACAACTCATTATATTCTGCCTAGAGATGTGGTCGTTACGGTGAGATTTGGCTGCAGTCTGCGCAGTAAATCACGCTGCTAGACTCAGAGCAGTCTGATAAGAGCGGACGCTGGTGAGCTCACGCCAGCAGATTAGATGTCGCTGCCGGCAGCCGCAGATAAGCCGACCACCGAGGGCCCGACGTCCGCGCTATCCATTAATCTCCCGCCGCTGCATGCAGGGCGTAGGCGTGCGTCTGTCACCAGCAAGTGCGGCCTTCAGGTGTGAAGAGGACACTTTATTCCTCCTTACAGTGTAACTGATAAACCTAACACTTGTCACTAAACGATTACTTATTAATAAAGAACATGAATTCCCTATATGACCCAGAAATAAATAAGGATTTTCAGAAACATAACAGTCCATATCACGATAATCATTATCGTCATTCCTGACTTATTACGCCTTTAATCGTTCGGTCTAGGGCATGGTCACCCTCATAAAACTCCATGATCCTCTATTCTGTGCTATGCCTGTTGCTTTACCGAATCCAGACACTTTCTCCTTGATCTATCTCGACTCCTCCTACCCTCTATTGCCGTACCCATTAGTCTCTTTGGTAACCTTGCCTCTCCCATGCCTGTTGAATTACCCCACCGTCTAAGTTTGTTCTCTCTGTTTCATGGTGTTCATTCCACGTTTGCCTTTTATTTTCGTCTTATGGACACCTCCTGCCATTGTTCTTTTCCTTTATCACCTGCTATCATCATCATGGGCGCTGGTACCGGGGTGCAAGAAGGAGCACGTGCACCCCTGACTTGGATGAAAACACACAGAAAAAGATGGGGAGATAAAATTTTATTAGTGTATAATATATATATATCGTAGACAATAGGCTGTATGTTTGTATATATGTTCCACATCTCCTCCTAAACTACTGGATCAATTTCAACCAAACTTGGTACACATGGTACTTAATATCAGGCAACAATCGCTGTCGGGGTAAGAACCACCTACGACACTTACGTAAGGGGATATGACAACATAAACAATGACAGTCGTGAAAAACGGCCCCATCATGCGATGATATTCTACATCTGCTTCTAAATTAATGGACTGATTTTAACCAAATTCGGTACAAATATTCTTTAAGGTCAGGAATCATTTGCTATGGTTGCAAAAACAACCCTCGACACATAGTTTATATGACACCACGTCATAAACAATGAAAACTGTCCCATCTTACGGCACGTGATTGCGTGATTTTATTCGTTAACTATTGCCAATGAGATCACTTAGCGACTTGCAATAAACTTTAAACATAATTTAACTACATTACGAAACTTTCTCTCGCTGACAACCCCAGAAAAATGATGAAAGGTAAAAATTTTATAGCTTACTACTTTTGTGATGTTCATGATGTATATCTACGACATTGACATGAAGTTGTAAGTTATTACTTCTACACTGTAAAGTGTATTTGCGAGACAATTCAGACAGTACACATACATGCCGCTAAATTTTATTTTGATACTATATCACAGTTCGACATATACCATGAGAAATAAAGTCATAAATAATTTGCTTCATGAAAACCCTCATCAGCAAACATGATTTTCCGATTTATTACGTCTTTACTGCTAACACCATTCACGACATATTTTGCAGACATTAAACACATATACCACTCAATGTACCTTAGGATTTATATCATAGTAGGCCTTCGACACATGTTTCAGGAGATATGACGTCGTAAACAATGACATTTCCGAATAAGTGCAACATCATGCGCTATTTTTCCACATCTCCTCCTAAAATAATGGACCTATTTCAACTAAACTTGGTGCACATATTGCTTACTAACAGACAACTATCGCTGTGGGGTTAAAAACTATTTACAATACATAGTTCAGGATATATGACGTCTTGAAGAATGAGTCAGAAAAGCCTTTCCACGAGTACCCTTTATTCCGACAAATCTACCTTTTCACTTCAAGAGACTACAGTTTCCTGTGAGACTTGCATTTTCTATTACAATTAACAAAATCACAGGGACAGTATGTTAAATGCCGTGGAGTGGATTTGACATCCCCATGTTTCTCAGATGGACAACTCTATGTCGACTGCTAAAGGGTGGACTCACCAAAAAATTTATTCATACCAGCTCGTGGTGTATAGTCAAGTTTTGAATTAAATTAATGTTATACGTCTTTTTTATTTTATTACTATTTTTCTTTCTTTGGATACTGCATATATGATTTTGTACATTACGGATATTTCTTTCGTTTACTATTGCACAATTCCTAAGCTGTTTTCATGAATACAAGAAGAGGAAATTTTTTCCGGATTTTTATTTTCGTTTGTAATATAAACTGGGTACATGCATATATACCCATGGAATACCGGTTTTAGCAGCTAGTATAAAATATAATTGTTCCGGCGTAGGCTTTGATCCAAATTACTGTCTAATAGAAACCCGAAGCGGCTAGGCTTTTGCCCAAATGTGTTCATCGTTTAGTTTATGTGAAAAAAAGCCAGCAACACCCAAAACACTAATAGATGCGTGTTCCAAAGATTTATATTCAAATATCGCTCATTTTCCCGTGTGCCTTAATACAGAGGCCTTACTAAAGGTAATTACAAATTGTACTTGTAAAATTTATGACTGCAATTCTAATCGACCGCATTTCACGAGGAGAATACGGTGGCGTGTTCTGGCTGCCACACCTATTTTATTATTTAATACGGTCTGTGCGTCACATCGACGCTATACTTCAAATGGGTAACTGTTCTAATTTATTTCATTAGTTTCGGCCACTTTCCCCATTTGGCCAGATACTCGCGCGGACTTCATCTAAGTGTGACAACGAGAGAGAAAGGAAAGGAAGCGCCTGTGGCCTTTTACAGAGAAACATGCCAGAATTTGCCTGAAGTGAACTTGGGAAACCACGGAAAACCAAGATCAAGGATGGCCGGTCACGAATGGGTAAGCGCCGATAGAAACCGGTAAACGTTATGTTGAACTAAATCTGCCGCTGCCAACGTAAGCACTCTAATAGTGTTAAAACAGGCTTCAGTTTACATTTACTGCTACAATCAGCATCAAGTCTCTCATTTAGACATATACGTTTCTGTACTACATTTCTACCACATCTCATTACTTTTGTCCTTCATTTCTAACTTGAAAGATAATCGGAAATAAGACTCTTAAAAAGTTATAATGTTACATACTGGGGTTCTACATTTGTCCTAAATCCAAACTGACTTTCCCGGAGGTCAGCTTCCGCCAGATTTTCTGTTCTTCTGTAGATAGTTCACGTTAAAATTTTGCAACCATGACTTATTAAACTGATGGTTCTGTAATTTCCATAACTTTCTTTTCCAGCTTTCTTTGGAATGTGGATCATTACAATATAAAAATATCACCTAATAATTTTGTTAAAATAAGATAATCAATATTTTTTACGTGATGGCGCTATCTCTCTGTTCACGTGATGGATGTAAGAACAAATCCCCACTTAGTACGGAAAAGTAGGGACCACGTACAGAGCAGCGAAAGGGATAGGAACTGCTTAGTCCAATTTTGTGTGGTGGATACCAAGACATTGTTGCTGCTGCGAAGAAATTAATGTATTTTCGTGAATGAAATGTCACTGTTTTACTTCGGATAGTGACGTATAACAAAAAGCTACATTAATAGTTTTACATACTGCGCTGAAGAAGTAAGGCGCCAAATTAAATGAGGATGCACTGCTTCTGCTGTTTCAAAAATCAATTACATAGTCCTATTAAGACTAGACTGTTTATATCAAACATCTGGGACATTGGTCTGCAGTCTGCAAAGAGCTGAATACAATGATAGCAGAAGATAATCGTGTTTCATCAGTATTTATAAATTCAAGTTCCTGAAAGAATTTTATTCAACGTAACTTAAACAGACGATAAAACAAAACATTTATATGTCACAGCTGTTAGTGATAACTGAACAGCTTGTAGCGAATTCGTTTTAAGTTATTGTGCGGAATTCACTACTGAGCAAACTATTAGTTTCTAGTTGACTTACTACAATGACAACGCCCGTAGGAATTCATAACTTCTTTGTGTCCGATAGGAAAATTACTTTCCACTAATCAATAAAAACTTTACCCTTCGCCTCATTATGAATTTTACGATTTCTGTACACGTCTCACTCATTTTAGAGCTAAACAGAGCAGCACTAAACATTTTTTTAATTACGAACGAACGATTAGATTGCGCTTGGGTTATTGAACTCCTGAACTGAGATAATGAGTGGTAATCACATGATAAAGTTACATTGAGCTTAAAATTATAAGGTAACTCTTCATCGAAGCAGCTATAGATTACTAATTTAATGTTGCTGTAACCAGAACAGATTTTCCTTTCGTTTCTTATAATTTATAAGGAAGACAAAGTTATGAAACCAGTAATTTATTTACAGATTTCGTTTGTATAACATCTAGTCCTTTAGACTCACATTGTTCTCAGCACCTCAATTATACATTTATATAATTGTTTCCATTTTGATACGTCAATTATAATGTGAAATGATACTTTTTTCCTTGTAAGTAATTAATCTGAATGTAACAGTAAATGTGTAATTCAGGTGCTGAGAACGATCAAAGTCCTAAGCACAAATTTATAGAAACATCTGATGTTATGAAACTCGATTCTGTAGGCAAATCACCACTCTCTTAACTCTGGATTTCGTTTGAGCCAAGTCACAGCATGCTTCACTTCCTACGAAAATTATGCACTCATTTGAAGTTATGACATAATTATTATTGGTAATGTTAATTAAAAAAAAGTTTGTCCAACAGGCTAGAGAGGATAGTTTCTTAAAAAATCCAAAGTTTGTAATTAATACGAAAGTAGAAGAAGAA
The DNA here is from genome assembly GCA_026315105.1 of Locusta migratoria. Classification (NCBI taxonomy): domain Eukaryota; kingdom Metazoa; phylum Arthropoda; class Insecta; order Orthoptera; family Acrididae; genus Locusta; species Locusta migratoria. The sequence goes on along the minus strand of CM048747.1, from coordinate 166,572,831 downwards.
CACAACACATGCATGCAACACACTTAATATAAATCTCTATTCTTCACAAAGAATGACTCTGTTTAGCCTAACGTTTTCCTATTCAATATATGTCTCACAGACACAATATGATTTATAAATGAGGTCTAGTTAGTGTCTTGAACTGCTGTTTTCACAAAAATTGTTAAACAGGTATTATTCCGGGTTATTAAGAAACACTGAAACAAACGGAAATACAGAAATCTCGAACGTGTTTTCAGAGATTCATCATTTTAGTGGCTCATAAAGACGCGTTGCAATATACATAATGAATTTATTCACCTGTCGACAAAATTCGATTTCTAAACAATTAAGAGATAATAACTGTCAAATAAACCACCATATAAAATAATTATAGATTTACTTACCATACGTTACGGAATTTTACCAGTAGATTAAGCTTTTCTAAAGAAACCAAGGATCTCCCTATGATTAAGTCTCTTATAACGGTTACCGTGTGCTGTAACAGAAAATTGTAAAAAATCTTGTGCTTTTTAATGCCCGAGGAGGACACTTGACAAGAAGTATGTCACTTGAGAATTTAATAACGTTCGGGATGAATAACTTATGACTAACGGATAGGTAAATTGTCTTGTTAAGTGAAAGTGAAATTTGCCATGGAACTCTTATGTCAATTACCGTTCCGAAAGCAGTACTTTTGAGTTTAGCTGTAAAAAGGCAGACTTCCCATTTGTGAAAGGAGATTGCTTCCGTAATTCGGCATGCATAGTCACAGCCAATATGGCCGCTGTTAGTGTTGGAAAGGGGAAAAAATGTGATTTCGAATACTATTGCTTTACTGTGTGTGATGCAGCAAAGTTATTTAAGCAATGAGGAATGCGTCAGTGAAATTTTTTCAACTACCTAAGCCCGCCAACACTTACCTGTGCCTCAGTTTGATGTGAAATGAATGGGAAATTTAATAAAAGCATTCTTGCAGACTCAGACTCACCGAGGAAATACACCATTCAGATCAAATGCTTTCTTTTTACTATAGTGTGTAAGTGGAACGACTGAAAAGAATTGTTTTTTCGTAAAGCATGTATATTGACTATATTTTTATTGGTCCATCATCCGCATAAAATAATGACATAAAATATCATGACTGTGTGCTATGTGCCCCTTAGAAAACAATCTTTCTCTTCATTCTGTCCCTAATTTCGCGTTCCCTCTCTTCCTCCATCTCCTGACCCCTCACAGTTTATACTTCCTCTTTCCCTCCACGTTGCTATTCAAATTTTGTGGTAACGGCAGGAAAATAATCATAACGTTACTGTTACGAGAAACTAACGAAAGAACGAGGCCAATGAACAAAGCCGTGTGTAGACCTTGTCCCTGTGGTGTTTGGATATCCAAAGACAGATCCCAGCAGTTATGAGTTTATAGGTGCCCATTATGCATGTGTTGCTCCAGTTGAACCATTTAAACGTGAGCTTAAGGCGTCCTAAATTTTCTGATTTCATTATTTTTGAGTGCTCACCCCTCAAAATTGTTTGAATTACATTGAAATATATCTGTACCAAATTCTGTTTGGATCGAAACACTGTACCCCTTGCCGACTTCAGCACGATCACGAATTAGAAACACGAACCATGACACTGTTCGCTGGCGACATCCCAGCTCCTCAGAGTTTGAACCACTTAATTACAGTGCAGTCACTTTTTGATTGGTTACCGATCGTGCCGCACGAATTTTACAGTCGCCACCTAATTGTCTCATGAACTACCCAACGACAAAGAACGTATGCTTTTGGTGGGATACACGACACAAATTACCATCAAAATAGCCGCGAAGAATGGCCGCATGGTCTAAGGCATCACGCTATGGACTGGGCTGTCGTTCCCTCCGGACGTTACCGACCGCCCTCGGACATGGGAGCGTCTGTTGTCCTTGGTGTAAGTTAGTTTCATTGGTTTGTAGGTCTAGGTACTGGTGACCTTAGCAGTTTCGTCCAACAGGTGTACAAACATTTGAACCGTCAGAAGTGCTAGAAATTTTATTCTGTTACCCGAAACAAAACTAACATTTTGTAAATGTGCTAATTTAATGGCACACGAGTTTATTATACATTGTAAAAAGCAAGAATTCTAACAAGTGCCATTCAGCCTTGCTCAAAAAAACAAACTAGCAAACTAGCTTGCATTAAACGGGAGAAAATGTAAAACTCATTTAAAACATTCTAGTGAAAGTGGGAAAGTAGGAATACCAGTAATGTTCATGTTTACAGGCACATTTTTTATTTATTTATTTTGCACTAAGGCAGAAATTAAGTTGATGGGACACTTTTATCAAAGTGAACGAGATAAACCAAAAGCAAGTGAGCAGTTATTTCCATCAACTCCTAGAGGGTACTATACTCTTGGAAGAATACACCATGGAAGATGGATGGCAAGAGCTATTTGTTGCTCGAAAATATTACTGCTAACTCACAACCTGAACGATCCACTTCAAACAAAAAAGCATCGAGAGACGTATCTCTTTTTATTGTCTAAGCGCTTATGTCACATCGTACACCGCATCTATATATTCTCCTCATCTGGTTATCTGTTTCTTAGATATGTGAAATCATATAAAGGATTGATTCCACCACTTGAAAGGTACCGGTAGCTGTGAGGGAATTTAGTGCCATTTGCGTTGTTTATTTGACCAGTAGACTTTCCTGAGCTCTTTGACGATAAAGTGGACGAATCGACGTGATGATTCTTAGTGTCTGACGAATATTTTTTACTGGTTTTAATTCGCCAATTTACAATTACATATTCTGGGGCGATTCAACATTGAGTAAAAAAGTATTCATTGCACAAAAGCGTGTAATCAGAATAAATGGTGGAGCTCACCCAAGATCATCCTGCAGAAATTTATTTAGGGATCTTGAGATCTTCACTGTAGCTTCACAATATATATATTCACTAATGAATTCCGACCAAATTCAAAAGTAATAGCAGCGTGCACAGCTACAACACTAGGAGAAAGGGTGATATTCACTATTCAAGGTTAAATCTACCTTTGGCACAGAAAGGAGTGAATTATGCTGCCACAAAAGTCTTCGTCACTTACCAAGTAGCATTAAAAGTCTTACAGATAGCTAACTGGCATTTAAAAACAAATTCAAGAAATTTCTGAATGGCAACTCCTTCAACACTTTAGATGCGTTTTAGATAAAACTGAAAATGAAAAATAAGAATAAAATAGAAAAAAATAAAAAACAACAAAACATGTAGTAAACATCCTTAAAATATTGATTGTCATCAGTTACTAAACTGACACATTCCACATCGTTACGAATGTCGTATATGTGATCTATGGAAGAAGTATTAATCTAATCAGAGTCTGTGAACAAGTGCCACTGAATCTTATGACCTCAACGGTTTTACAGAGACTTGTTTTGCGTAAGAAATGTGACAATGTAGTCGTACCATAATTTTTCAGTGAAAAGTAAGTCTAAAATATGAGTTTCATGCGTCTCTAGTAGTATAACTTAATGCAATATGTATTAGTGTTGATAGTATGTAATGCAATTGTGAAATTCTTCCAGGGCAAACTTAGTATTTTTTGCTGCGGACATTTTAATTATTTGGAGTGTTACATAATATTTATCACTAGGCCTAGATTAATGACGTCTTTTATGAGGAGTTTGGCAGTCGTATTGGGTCATCTGTTATATTAATAAAAAGAAGATGAAACATTTTCCTTTCACTTTTATGAAGAGGGATTTGGTCTAGTCCTGAATTCATGTTTTTCGATAAGTGTATCAGGTATAGGAAGAAGTGGCGGATTCTAAATAGTGTTATTACTTTCCCCCTTTGCGTTATGGATACATCTACGGTCTAGTCTCGAAGATTACTACAGCTAGCAATTGTTAACTGCAGTATTCTATTAGTGAATAATAGAATAATTTGATAAGAAAGATTACTGTCAAACCTTTTCATGTCAAACCTACAATATGAAAAAATGCATAAAGGATGAAGAGTCTCTTCTGACAGTTAAATTCGCATATTTAGTAACGGACTACATAAAAAATTTCTGGCGCAGCGGTAACCGATCTAGCACCTACGCCACACATCTTTTGTGTTACATAGGCATTGCTGACCGCAGCGCCGTTCGCTGAGTGTTTTACATATCTCTGTATTTATATACATATACCAGTTTCTTGGATTCTTCAGTGTAAAATGCAGACTCTGAGTTAACTCCATAAGGCCTCCTCGTTCGTTTCAGATTACAGATCGAGCGTGGTGGCGCGGTGGTAACACACTGAACTCGCATTGGAAAGGATGGTGTTCAAATCCACCTCCAGTCATCCTGATTTAGGTTTTCCGTGATTTCCTTAAAATCACTCCAGGTAAATTCCGGGATGGCTCCTTTCATAAGCACACGGCCGATTTCTTTCCCCATCCTTACCCAAATGTCCAAGCGTTAGCTCCGTCTCTAACGACCAAGCTGGCGACGGGACGTTAAACCTTACGCTTCCTTCTTTCCGATTACGAGAAACCCTTTCGATAACATACTACTATGGATAACGTGGTATACGCCTGGCGCAGTATTCGTAGCTGCCCTCTGATGTACAGCGGTGTCTGAGCGGACTCAGCACATAGTGTGGCACTCGTTCTGAACGTACCAGTGGGCAGCTGTATAGCGTCATTCAGTTGTATAGAAATATTGGCAGGTTAAATAGAAAAGGTTTTACGACTTAAGTTCAAACATAGTAAAATACAGCTAACACCTCCGAGAAAGACATTTTTGTTTTTGGTACAAGTTTCTCTTGCACCTCGTATATATTGGGTCGTATTTGTTAGAAGGCTATAGACCACTGCATACATTTACGTATGTTTGCAGTTACTATATGGCCATAACATAATTAGTTATAATAGTACATCTACATCTACCTACATCTATATCTACATACATACTCCGCAATTCACCGTAGGGTGCGTGGCGGAGGGTACACTGTACCACTACGAGGCATTTCCTTTCCTATTCCACTCCCAAATAGAACGAGGAAAAAACAATGCATATATGCCTCCGTACGAGCCCTAATTTCTCTTATCTTGTCTTTGTGATCACCACGCGAAATGTACGTAGGCGGCAGCAAGATCGTACTACACTCATCTTCAAATTGCGGCCCTCTAAATTCACGAAAAGAACGTCGTCTTTCCTCCAGCAATCCCCAATTGAGTTGCCGGAGCATTTCCAGTGATACTCGCGTATTGGTCGAACCTACCAGTAATAAAACCTAGCTGCTCGCCCCTGAACTGCCTCTATGTCTTCCTTTAAACTGATCTGCTGCGGGTCCCAAACACTTGAGCAATACTCAAGACGTGGTCGTACAAGCGTTTTATACGCGGTCTCCTTTACAGGTGAAGTCGTAGAAGCGTTTTATACGCGGTCTCCTTTACAGGTGAAGTACATCTTCCCAAAATTCTCCCAATAAATCGAAGTCGACTGTCCGCCTTACTCACAACTGTCCTTACATGTTCGTTCCATTTCATATCGCTCTGCAATGTTACGCCTAAATATTTGAAGACGGGACAGCATCAAGAAGCTCACTACTAATGCTGCATTCGAACATTATGGGATTGTTTTTCCTACTCATGCGCGTCACCTTACATTTTTCTACATTGAGAGCTAGCTGCCATTCTTCGCACCAACTAGAAATTTTGTCGAAGTCATCCTGTATGCTATTACAGTCAGTTAAAGACGACACCCTCCCATACGCCACAGCATCATCAGCAAACAGCCGCAAATTACAACTTACTCTGTCCATCAGATCATGTATATAGATAGAAAATAATAGCGGTCCTATCACACTCCTCTGGGGCACTCCTGACGATACACTTCTCCCTGATGAACACTCGCCGTCGAGAACAACGTACTGTGTTCTATTACTTACGAAGTCTTCCAGCCGGTCACAAATCTGTGAACCTATTCCACCAGCTCGTATGTTCGTTAGCAGTCTGCAGTGTGGCACCGCGTCGAACGCCTTTTTGAAGTCGAGAAAAACACAATCCGCCTGTGGCCCTTCATCCATGTTGTACAACCTGCGCTAGGAGTATACTACGCTATTCACACCATATACACAAGTATGCTATGAAAAGGCTTTTGTAATCGGTAAGAATGACGAAGCCTGCCATTATCTCTGTAATATAATAATGTAGAATTAATAAAAGCGATGTTAAATGCATGGAATTAGGAATATTAGTCAACGTAGTAGACACGTTTTGCCATTTGGGAAACAAGATACTCAATCTTAGCAGTAGTAAAGATGAAATAAAATGCAGAATGTCAATAAAATGGAGAGAGTCCGTGAACAGCAGAGATTTGTTAACATGGAATAGAAACCAAAATTTCAAGAAATCGTTTGTGAATGTTTTGGTCTGTTGTGTACCAAAGTATGGACTGTAGTTACTTTAGCCGCATTACTCTTTATTGGATTGTAATTTCGCACTCCATATTTCACATTCATACTTTTGAGATTGTGTCAGTACTTGGATTATACATTAGGTTAGTAATTCCATTTCATAATGACGTGGAGTGTGATAGTTCTACTTTCTCACTCCTCTAATTTCACACACCAGATTCACATTTATTTGAAAACTTCCACCATCGGAAGCACATCACTACATTGTCCGGATATACATAACTGTGTAAATACAAGTTTTAATGCAAATAATATAGTAATGAACACGTTCATTTGATCCTAAATTCATCTGTTATCGCATGATTTCAAAACTCTAAGAGGAAGTTCTGATTTTTATTTCCCACAGTGTACATTACTTGGTGATGAAGACGACTTTCAGAAGTAGCAGAAAAGTTGCTACATTGGTTCATAAATTACTCGTATCTGGTCAATAACGCAAAGGTAATTTGTGAGATTTGTAGCTGACAAAATCTATCAACCATGAGGTTAAGGCTATCCCTTAATAACTTGTCATCAGTTATAATACTTCCCGGTATAGTTGTTACAGAAATTGTCCACAATTGACAGAATCGCCATTATAGCGTGTAATGAAGATGATCAACAATTATATCTATGTCGGCGAGCAGCTGAGTGATATGTGAAATCTGACTTAATATTATTCATGTAAAATTTTAACCGATTTCTGTTTGGAATTATCAAAGTAACTCTATTTTCAGTCATAACTATTTACCATGTGTCCTACTGTAGGAAAGACAAGCATAAAACAACGACCGGACATACGTATAACGCGTTCGTGTTCTTTCCGATTTCATGATGATAATGTATCAGATTGACTGTATCTCTACTGTTATCTCTGAAATTCTCACGCTGACCTAGATCTGTCCGTGTCATTGTACTCTTCTGGTCTTCGTTCTTATGTTGACAATGGTTGGCAATGAAAGATAACGCGGTGCACTTTAAAAGAAGTGAAAGCTGAGATTTTACTCGAGTGCTACGCCAGGATGATGGGTTGTCGCGTTCCCCTGCAGGTTCCGGCCGCCCTAGCAGGTAGGGAAGCTCTATGACATTCGAAAACGACACTGCTAAAACAGTTAGGGGTCAGGTGACATATCATGCGCAATATACATATGGTATCGTATTTTATACAAATATTGGATGGAAATTAAATTTGTGTGTAATACAGTACGATATTTTTCTGTCTCATCTCAATACGTGCCGTTTACATGGTGTTTACTTAGAGCAAGGCACCATGAGGCTACCATAATAGTAACAAAGTCATTCTCGTTGTCCTCAAATATGGTGTCTGATCACCTCGGACGGGCAGTGCAGTTGCACACCTGCGTGACATGGACAGTACGGGTTATCAATCAGCTCTTGAGAGATATATGGCCATCTACATCTACATGGGATACTCTGCAAATCATATTTAAATGCCTGGCAGAGGGTTCATCGAACCACCATTACACTATTTATCTCCCATTCCATTCTCGAATAGCGCGCGGGAAGAATACCTGAATCTCTTTTATTCTGATGGTCATTTCTACCTATGTAAGTGGGAGTCAACAATATATTTTCGCATTCGGAGGAGAATGTTGGCGATTGGAGTTTCGTAAGTAGCCCACGCCGCAGCGATAAGCGCCGTTGTTGTAATGATTCCCATCTCAGATCCTGTATCCCGTAACGCTGTCTCCCCTGTATTGTGACAATACGAAACGAGCTGCCCTTCTGTGGACTCTTTCGATGTCCTCCGTCAAACCCACCTAATAATGATCCCACACTAGGCAGCAATACTCCAAAAATGGACGGACAAGCGTAGTGTATGCAGTTTCTTTTGTAGTTCTGTTGTATCTTTTAATGGTCCTGCCAATAAAACGCAGTCTTTGGTTCGTCTTTCCCACGACATCATCTACACGTTCTTTCCAATTTAAGTCTGAAGTAATAGTAATTCCTAGGTATTTTGTGGAGTTTAAGGTCTTCACTTTCGATTGATTTATCTTGTAAACAAAGTTTAACGGATTTCTTTTCGTACTCATGTGGACGACTTCACACTTCTCATTATTTAGAGTCAATTGCTAATTTTTACACCATAGCGATATCTTATTCAGATCGTTCTGCAGTTGGTTTTGATCCTCAGATAATTTTACTAGACGGTTAATGATGGCGTCATCTGCAAACAACCTAAGAGGGCTACTTGGATTCTCCCCTAAAGCGTTTATGTAAATGAGGAACAGCAGAGGACCAATAACACTACCCTGTGGAACGCCCGATATCACCTCTGTTTTAGTCGATGCCTTACTATCGATTACTACAAACTGTGTCCTCTCTGACAGGAACTCCCCTACCCAGTCGCAAATTGGAGGCGATATATAATGGAATGCGGTTTTAGAAAATCAGGCGATGCTGAAGGAATTAGATTAGGTAACGAAACAATGAAGGTGGTAGATGAGTTTTGTTACTTGGGTAAACATGCGATGGTCGCACTACAGAGGGTATAAAATGCAGAATGACAATGGGAAGAAAAGCATTTTTGAAAAAAAGAAATTTGCTAACATCGAATATTAATTTAAGTGTAAGGAAATCTTTTCTGAAGGCATATGTGTGGAGTGTTGCCTTTTACGGGAGTGAAACATGGACGATAAGCAGTGTGGACAGGAAGAGAATAGAGGCTTTTGAAATGTGGTGCTACAGAAGAATGCTGAAGATTAGGTGGGTAGATCGCATAACTAATGAAGAGGTACTGGACAGAATTGGCGAGAAAAGGAATTTTTGGCATATCCTGACTAAAAGAAGGGATCGCTTGGTAGGACACATTCTTAGACATCGGGGAATCGTAAAATTAGCATTGGGGTAAAAATCGCATAGGGAGACCAAGAGACGCGTATAGTAAGCAGATTCAAGTGGGTGTGGGTTGCCATTCTTATGAGGAGATGAAAAGGCTTGCTCAGGATAGAGTAGGGTGGAGAGCTGCACCAAACCACACAATTTGATTAAACGCCGTTTGTGAGACTGTGTCAAAACTTTTCTGGAAATCAAGAAATACGGAATCGATTTGCGAATCCTTGCCGATATCACCTATCACTTCGCGTGAATAAAGACCATTCTTCCATGATTGCAATATCCAACTCTGAAAGCGTTGTGGAAGGTGCCAATCTGGCTGAAATGCGTCGGCCACGTGCATGCCAGACATGCTCAATCGGGTTAAAGTCCGGTCAACAGGTGGGCCAGTTTATTCGTTCATTTCCATCAGCTTGAAGCATGTTGTCCACCGGTGTAGCTCTGTGGGACGAGGGTTATCGTCCACAAGGAGGAATCCATCTCCTACGGAGCCAGCGTAGGGCAGAACAAAATGCCGGAGGATCTCTATATCTCTGAACAGTCAAAGCGCCGTTCTGAACTACGTAGAGGTCCGTATGTGCGCCATTATTGACACCTGCACACACCATTCGTCGTGCACATTAGCAGGATGGTTCCGAGTTCCATGAATTTTTCAGACGAGGGAACGACCATTGTCCCGCTGAATACAAAATCGTGACTCATCCATGAACAGATCCCGGCGCCGTTCGTTATGACTCCAGTACTGTTGTTCCCAGTTTCTGCAGGCTAAATGGTGTCACGATTTTAATGGGACACACACCATAGGCCTCCGTGCGTAGACGCCACATTCCCGAAGGAAATTCTGGATATTTGTCTTGATATGGCGTGTCATGCTGCTGCCTTGAGCGTGTGTTGCAACTGAGTTGCATTCAGCCTTCTGTTAACCGGAAATAATGGTCATTGTAGCTGGTGTTACCCGTAGACGATAGTGGGCGTGCCTTCTTTTAACGGCTTCTGTTATCTGAACTCGCGTCCATGACCTGGAAATTACATTTTGGGACAATAGGTGCAGCCAAGTCCTTCTGTTTCTGTCTTGCTTCCAACCTTCCTATGGATCCTCATGCAATATCTTCAGGTGAGTCACATTGTTGTTTTATTGCACCACCTTCTCACTACACTATCTGAATCCAACTGCTTGTGTGATTCGTTTTGGTAAACACAAGACAACGTCAACCCCCTCTGCAGTAAATTTATGTTATTTCCACTGTCTCGGTTGTCGTAACGTCGGTGTCTCCCCTTTTCAGAACCAACAGAAAGACGTTGAACCGTTTTAATTTATTGTGCAAATGTTTGTATAGTCTATGGGACTTAACTACGGGGCCATCAGTCCCTAAACTTACAAACTACTTATGAACTAACTAAGACTAAGGACGGCACAAATATCCATGCCCGAGGGGGGATTCGAACCCCCGACCGTAGTGGCCGTGCAGACCGTGACTGAAGCGCCTCATTCCCCGCGGCCACCTTTAGTTTATTCTGCTAATGACAACACAACATAGCCATCACAACTGATCCCCTAATTGTCTTGGCCTGTATCTTATTTTTCATAGTTTTGTGCAAGTAAGCGGAAAATTGGTGAACTATGTAAAATAAATGTATAGAAGATATATAAAAGAGTATTTTTAATTCAATATGATAATGATCTAACAACAACTGACGCAAGAAGCAGTGAATATGTCCACATGTTCATTTGCTTTATGTTCGTTGGTTTGCATGCTAACAGCTGTATTTTTGTATTCAGTAAAAATAAGACGCCAGTTCTAAGCCATTATTACTGCAATTCGTCTACAACACTACCCTCTAAAATATTTATTATTCTTCCTGACATAGCTGTCTTCAAAGTGGAGAAATACATTTGTAATATGTGTCTATATTCACAAATGTAATATTTCAAGTATATTTGTTATTATCCCAATTCCAAGGAAATCAGGTGCAGACATATATGAAATTCATCTCTTTAATAATTCATGGTTGAAAATTCTAATACATACTGTTTACCGATGAATGAAAAAAGTGAATAAGCAGACCTAGGGTAATATCCGTGTGCATTTCGGAGAAGTGGAGGAATATATTAGTCAGTACTCACCTTAAGAGTTACCTTATGAAATAGGTTAAGGAAAGGCAAATCTACATTGCTACCTGCTGCAGATTTGAATTAAGCTCTCGACAATGTGAGTGGAATTCTGAAGTTACCAGGGGTAAAGTAAAAGAAAGTGAAGGTTAATTACAACATGTACAGGAACCAGACAGTAGCTGCAATGGAGTAAGATCGGTGGTAACCTTTCGCCAATGTTATTCAATCTGTATGTTAAACAAACTTTGAAGGAAAGAAAGAGGAAATCTGGGAAAGTTAAGTTCAGGATGAAGAAATAAAAACTTCGCGGTTAGCCGAAGACTTTGTAATTCCGTTACACACAACAAAGGACGTGGAAGAGTGATTGTACGAAACTGACAGTGTTTTGAAAGGAACTATAAGATGAACATTAACAAGCGCAAAACAATGGTAATGAAATGTAGTACAAGAAAATCAGACAATGCTGAAGGAATTAAACTAGGTAACGAGTCAATAAAGGTTGTAGGTGAGTTTGACTGCTTAGGCAGAAAAACTAGCGCCTGATGGTCGTGGTACAAGTGACATAAGCCTAAAATGCAGAATGTCAAAGGGAAGATAAACAATTGTGGAAAAGAGAAATTTGATAACATGCAATATTAATTTAAATGTTAGAAAGTAATTTGAGAAGACATTTGTGTGGAGTGAAACATGGACGACATGGACGATTCATTCTCTAGTTGAGAGGAGGATATCTGCCTTTGAAATCAGGTGCTATAGATGAATGCTGAAGATTTGGTGGGTACACTGAGTAACTAATGGGAAAGTACTGAGAACGACTGGAGAGGAAGGGAATTTTAGCGTACGTTGACTAAAAGAAGGGATCGATTGATAGGACAACTTATTAGACTTGAAGTACTCGTCATTTTAGCGTTGGTGGGTAGTGGGTGAGTTAAAAATCGCAGAGGGCGACCAGGGAGATGAAGAAGCTAGCTCAGCTTAGACTAGGGTAAAGATGTTCATCAAACCAGTCTCCGGACTGAAGATCACACCATCAATAATTTTAATGTACATTTTAAGCCATGAGAATGATCACATAGTGATATAATGTTAGAGCTGGAATAATAACAAAAATTTGTAACAGATCGCTGCTACCTTATACATATTCAAATGCATTGCCATTTATTGGCTTAGGAACATAGGAAAAAAGGAGTTTATATTTGTAATACAATGAGTAACGCTTTGTATGAAATATTTTGCCTCATTTGCGGTTCATCTTGTATAATGTAAACTTAAGATATCAAATGTAATAAACTGTATTATCATCGTTAGAAAAATCAAATAATTACCAACAGAATTGTAAACAGCTGGAAATAGTGCAATTGTGTTTAATGAATTCTCAGACGTAGTTTGAAAGGACTCTCCCAAATGCCTTGATAAATTGTCGGTTGGGTTTATCGGACACTGTGTAATTCTCAGGGAATTGAAATAATTCAATTGCGAGAAATACAGTAGTGTCTCCGAAATAAGAAACAAATTTGAACTAAACCATTTAACTCGTGCCGAAATAATAAGCCTCACTCTTCGGTTTCTGAATATTTGGCAGCTAGTGGTAATGCTGCTACATATTAATTCTAGTCCAGATACGCCAATGTGCAATGTAAACTCTGAGGTAAATATCTAACTACTGTTAAGAAATGCTGAACTACAACGAACTCTCCATTAACAAGAAAATAATTTATATACTCTTGATTTGGTAACTAAAAAGAAAATTAAGCATCAATTCAGTGAATAATGAGAAGGAGAATAATATAACATTGAACCCAGATACAATGTTCAATTCAGTTGAAAACTATGCATTTTAAAAAGAAAGACTACTGATCACTATATTTACACGTAAACTCTACCCATTTGCATTGCATAACTCATCTCAGTATCTGTTCAATGATAAAAAGGTCCCCCAAGTAAATGATTACAACTGCATATGGGTAAATAAAAACAAGAATGCTAATGCCATGAAAAGCTAGTCACTACAATAGTACAAAAATCTATAGAAAAAAAAAAAAAAAAAAAAAAAAAACCCCTTAAGTCCTTTCTTCTTTGCAATAATTCTTATCTCATCTAAGTCTGTTAGGTTCCAAAATTCATCGAATTCATCGACTAATCATTGTCCAAAACAGTCATTCAATTTATATAATAAGAGCCGTTCCGCTAACAAGTAACACCATATTGTATACTAAACAAACTTCGCACAGAACTCTAGTCTTACTTGTTTCAAGGATAGGCATCATCTCTGATATACTGCGTGCTTATCCCCCAAAAACATTCACGACACTCGGCTTGATCATAGATGTCCAGATTAGCCGCAGCGTAGTGGCCGAGCGCATTGAGGCGCTATGCTGTGATGCGCGACGCCGTTCCCCGCCCGTAGCTCGAATACCGTTTCGGGCATGGATGTTTGCATTGTCTTTAGTATGAGGTAGTTCATAAATGATTTGTAAATTTAGGGACTGATGACCAGGCAGTTAAGTCACATAAGCTTAACAGACATTTGAACATTTTTCTTCAAATTAAAGTGATTGCCCTATTCAAAATAATATTAAAAAAAACTGTCAACTTGTTTGCATACAAACTCTTTCACTGTCTTTTTATTATTGCTCACCTACCTCTTAAGTAGAATGTCTGACATGCTCAAGAGCTCTAGAAAATTAACGTCCAACGTCACTGGTTTTAGAACGGTAATAATGTTGTGGTCTTCAGTCTGGAGGCTGGTTTGATGCATCTCTCCGCGCTACCCTGCCCTGTGCAAGCCTCTTCATCTGAGAAGAAGAACGACAAACAACATCCTGTTGTAGTTATTTACTGTATTTGTCCATGGTCTCATTCTTCGATGTTTACCCCACACACTTAATTCTAAAGCTAAGTTGACGATTCCTTTATGTCTCAGAATGTGTCCCACCAATCTATCCTTTCACTTAGTCATGATGTGCCAGAAACTCTTTTTCTCCCCGATTCTATTGAGTACCTCCTCATTACTTGTGATCTACCCATCTAATTTTCATCATTCGTCTGTAGCACCATATTTCAAAAGATTTTATAATCTTTTTGTCTGAACTCCTCATTGTCTCCGACCGCGGTGGCCGAGGGGACTAAGGCGCTCCAGTCACGGTCTGCACGGTCACTACGGTCGGGGGTTCGAATCCCCCCTCGGGCATGGATATTTGTGCCGTCCTAGTTCGTAAGTAGTTCATAAGTAGTTTGTAAGTTTAGGGCCTGATGACCCCGTAGTTAAGTCCCATAAGCTATACAAACATTTGAACATCCTCATTGTCCACGTTCCACCCACATATAATGCTACACTCCACACAGATGCTTTCAGAAATGACATCCTGACATTTTAACTAATAATGGATGATAAGAAATTTCGCTTCTTCACAAACGCTTTTCTTCCCATAGCCAATCTGCATTTTATATCTTCTTTACTTCGGCCATCAGAAGTTAAAGTGAATCATACTCTTTAACAACCTGTTGTCGCGCAGTCTTTAGACATTTCTGCGGAAATAGCTTAAACAACGACTAACAGTAGATACCGCACTGAAAATAGTACGCAGACACCACACTGAACCGACTTAGCGTTCCATTTTACAACTGCGTTACGTCTTGGATTTTCTAGTGAACGGTGAATATTCAAAGCATATAAGCTGTTGCAAACAATATGTTTAAATATTAAACACAGTATTACGCACATACACGTTATTATGCAAACTCTGTGTTTATCTGCTTTCCATTAATTGGTACCCATTTGGCTTCGTGGCTAAATTGGTGCTAAAGGTCGCCTTCGTGAACCTTCGAAAAATGTCAGGCGATAGGTCGACGGCATTATAACAGCAAAATTGTCACTGACGTATATCAAATCATTGAGATCGTCACACAGATACGACAAAAATGATTGTTTGTAAATATATACTTAAAGGGAGGATATGTGGTTTAGTAACTAAAAATAATTTTATATTAAAAAAAGAAAGAGAAAACATTAAAGTGAAATTGTAACACTACAAATATATGGAATTAATGTACGTAAAAATACTTGCTTCGTGTGAGACCGAATAACCACGATCCCCACCCGTTAGATTGTTTGGTAATGGAAATACTGAAATTTCCTGGCAGATTAAAATTGTGTGCCGGAACCGGTACTCGAACCTGGGACCTTTGACTTTCGCGGGCAAGCGGGTAGAGCACTTGAGATAGAGGTTCGAGTCCCGGTTCCTGCACAAAATTTTAATCTGCCAGGAAGTTTCACATTAGCGCACACTCCGCTACAGAGTGGAAGATTCATAATGGAAATACTGACTGACATATACCGGATTGTCATACGGTCTACGAATATACTATATTGTGCTTGTCTTCCTCAGATACACCTCAAATTTCGACGATCAAAAAACTTTTATATTAATCCCTTTTTATTTTTTCATATGCGTGTAAAGATTAGTCAAATAAATGAAACTGAGTGTAGATATAACTATTAAATTTTTAATTTTCGAATTAAATGCCGTTCCAGTACGGCAACATTAATGTTCAAATTAAGATATGCTGATTATTTTTACCCTAGTTTATAAATATTATATTATGACAATATTGTCACTACATAATTTAATTCTAAAAACACAATTTTTATTTTGAATAATTAACTTACTGGAAGTACACACAGTGTATGCCAAATTCTGATGTTGTTCTCCTAACATCTGATGTCATAATATCTAATCGAACAAATAAAAAGTCAGCTTTACTAGGACGTAATCATAAATTCACAGTCCGTCGTCACCATGATTATTCTAAAAGGTGTTTTTTTTTTTTTTTTTTTTTTTTTTTTTTTTTTTTTTTTTTTTTTTTTTGTATTTACGTTAGATATGAGGGCTATGTGTGAAAAACACCGAAAAGTGCGTACCGGAGTGTATGCTCCACTCTACCAGATATCAGGTATTATCCCCCTTCCATTCACGCATGGAATGGCGAAAGAACGATTTATTTAATCCTTCCACGCGTGCTTTATTTAAGCTAACGAGCCATCTCTGTGGAAGTGATATCCAGGGATTTGTAATGTATTCCTAGAGTCATGATTTAAATTATTATTTTGAAACATTGTAACTTGACTTTCTAGGGAATTGTTAAAGAGTCTACCAATTCAATTCCTTCGGCATCTCATCCAAGGATCAAAGAAAGCTGTATCCGCCAATTCCAGCAGTCTATCTCTGTACATATTCAGTATTCCCATAAGTAATATTTGATGTAAGTTCTATACAGTTGAGAAGTAATCTAGAATGGGCCGCATGAGTGATTCGTAAGTAATCTACTGTATGGGCTACATTTCACCAGTATTGTAAGAGTGAACCGTTGGTTAATCCTTGCTTAATTCAGAACGGAGCCTATATCATCATTTCATTTCGTGTCCCTACAAAGTACTTATCCAGGTATTTGTATGAGCAGACCCATATCAGCTGTACGTCGTATCACTGTCATACGATAACACGTATAGTTTATCTATATTACATTTTTAAGTTTTTTGGTAAGTAAACAGCTTTATATTTTCGAGAATTTAAAACAAGTGTGTAATCTCTCCACAATTTTGAAATCTTATCAAGATCTTATTAAATACTTATGAAGTCTTTTTAAGACGGTATTTCACTGTTGACATTTGAATCATTCCTCCACACATCCTAATTTAGGTTTTCCGTGATTTCCCTAAATCACTCCAGGCATATGCTGGGATGGTTCCTTTCGTAGGGCACGGCCTATTTTCCTCCCCGTCCTTACTCGAACATTCTAAGAGAGAGCACCACCCCTAATGAACACGCTGTCAAAGGAGAGTTAAACACTAATCCTCCTAGTCTAATTCATACTATAGTAATATTATAAATGGAAAAGAAGCAATGTCTGTTGGGTTTTCACAACGAAAACACGTAACCGATTTTGAGTATGGAGATACGTCGAATGCTGAAGAATATCGTAGCTACTTTATAAAATATGTAAATCAAAATATTTGTTGATTTTAACTATATAACTTGAAATATGGAACATATGAGCATCGACATTTCTCTTATAGCTTCTGAGACGCTTGAAGACTCCTTGGAAAAGCTATTTATTGTTTGACTTTTGAAATGTATCACATCTATTAAAATACTTTTAATAGTTGATATATTGTACGCAATACGATTCAAGATAATGAATATAATACTTACACTAGACGTCAACGTCTGCAAACACTCGAACCGATTTCAACGAAATTTGAAGCCTGCGCAGTTTACAAGTTTTATAATCTATGGCTTCTTGAGTCTCTAATGTAAGAAACAGAGTTTACTTCCTTGTTTAACATCTCATTTAACATCTTCATCTCGATGAAGAATGACAGTATATACTGTCATTCTACGCATGGTTTACATTTAAGCCGGAAAATTGGAAACTTTTCTTTTGTCCTGATGATACACATCATACCTTAAGAACAAAGTTGCGAAATTATTGTACTTTAGATGGTCTTCGACACGTATGCAAGGACATCAATGCGAGCGAGCGAAGTATCTGTTAAAAGCTAGTAGGAAGTATTCGTGGGTCGATATACTCATTCTCAACTTCAATTACTCCATTGTCATATTTCGTAACATACAAATGCACAGTGTGTTTGATAACAGATTAACATGTGGTATGTTACTGGCACCGTGTGTCATTTTGCTTAACATAAAGCCTAACATTAGCGAATAGGTGTCTAATCTGATGCGGCACAAAAGATGTGCTACGTGAAATTAAATGTTGATATTAATTCATTAAATACGACGTGGTACCTAATGATATCTGATGAAACATTATGGGCAGATTGTGATATGATGTGATTTATCATATCGCAACAAGATCTCAAGTGTTCTTTCTCAGTACAATGATGAGCCACTTTCACAACATGATATGAAACATATGGTATGAGAAGCCACAATGCAGATGATGTTTCACGTGCTAAAAGTTGATGAGATATGTTAAGACTACAGGCAATTTACTATGTGGAAAATGTGAAATCAAGTGCCACATAAGTGTCTAATATGACACGTTACAGAATAGTACATGAAGGGATAAGAGTTTTAGGGCCTCACTTGTGACATTGTGTGAAATAAGATGCAGTTATGCCTTGATTTGGTATGGTGGACGCTATGTAACACATGATAGAGGAACATTTAACATAACAAACATTTAACACTGACAAACAAAAATCTGCAAATGCTTAAAGGTTGTCGTACTTAAATGTTTCTGATGTTGCCAGATGAATGGAGAAGCTAAGTTTCCTTTGCCTATGAGAAGCATACCTTTGTGTTTTCTTGTTCTGTTATAGGACCACATTACATTCTCTTTCACCATTTCTATTCCACCATAATTGGGTAGCTGCTGTAGTAGACAGGGCTTGCAGTGCAGAAGGTCTTCAAACTTTCTTCCCGAAAAATTTAATACACGCTTCCTTCATTGCTAATTTACTAACTTAAAAACATAGTGCAATTTATATTTAAATAAACAAACAAACGATACTCACAAAATATTATCAACATTTAAGGCCAACATTGTAGACCTATAGCAAGTGCTAACTTTAGCTCGACTTTGTAGTATCATATATCGAAGGGACAATATTATTGAATTAGAAAGTGCTTTACATTTCATCCATGCAAAGTTTAAACCCATTCGTTCAAGTTTAAAAGTAGAAGTTACACAGTTCAGAAATGTCCAAGTCCACCAGATCTTTCTTCTTCTTCTTCTTCTTCTTCTTCTTTTCCACCTAAATCAGTACACTACACATTAGAATGCTGCCATTAGCTGTGCATTTATCCCGACTGAAATGTTTGTCATCCGAATTTTATGCATTCGCACTATTATTCTGATCGGTATCTCTGGTTCATCCAGGAAGCTTTACTTATATACTATAACACAGCTGCAGTAACATGGACGTTCTAACGGCTATACAAATGAGCGCTGGTCCAGGCTAACCTTAAACGTTTTCACCCTTTGTGCTCATATATGAATCGAGTACCAAGACCTTCCAAACCCGCTACCCTTCCGACCATCCAATACTGTGATTCTCCGTGCGATCTTTTCAAACATACCTGTAATTGCTACAGTGTTATGGGATGTAACAATATTGATTGCAAGGTCAATTACATACCTGTAATTGCTACAGTGTTATGGGATGTAACAATATTGATTGCAAGGTCAATTACATACCTGTAATTGCTACAGTGTTATGGGATGTAACAATATTGATTGCAAGGTCAATTATAAACATCATGATCAACAACGGTCCCAACGTAGATCTGTGGTACACCCAAACTAACTTCAACATTTGTCGATTTCCCTCCATCTCAGAATACTTTCTTCTCCTTCTTAACAGAAAGATGGCATTAATTTTTGTTTGGTATGAGTCACATTCATACAGCCTCAATAAAGTGCGGTGAATGAAGTCAGATCAGTCGATCGGGTAACACAAGCGAATCACAACGCTGCACCTGCGTAGCGGCCGGTGTTGACTACCTGCCCCCACCGTAGTTCAGTTGAGCATCGAGTGTGTCTTCCGGGTTAGACCTGTTGGACGAAGTGCTTGTTTAGTGCGTTGGTTCTGAACTGACAACAGGACAATGAAAGAGAAAAGGATCAGTTTAAAGATTTGTATAAACTTGGCAAACCACGTAAAGAAACGTATTCGACGCTACTACGTGTTTATGGGGATGACTCACTGCCCATAAGTGTGTGCACGGGTAGTTCGCCCGTTTTCGAGGAGCCAGGGAAAGTGTTTCTGACAATCCCCGTAGCGGAAGATCACCGACTGCCGTCAGTGACGAAAACATTGAGAAAGTGAGGACATTAATCACGAACGATCGTCAGTTAGCTGTACGCATGTCAGCATAACTGCAGATTAGCCGGTAATCAAACTGTTCAAATGTTTGTTAAGCTTATGGGACTTAACTACGGGGTCATCAATCCCTAAACTTACAAACTATTTACCAACTACCTTATACTAAAGACGGCACAAATATCCATGCCCGAGGGGGGGATTCGAACCCCCGACCGTAGTGGCCGTGCAGACCGTGACTGAATCGCCTCAGTCTCCTCGGCCACCGCGGCCGGCTAGCCGGTAATCCGTGAGACAAATCCTTAGCTAGAAGTTAGGGAAGAGGAAAAAATTGTTGTCGTCTTGTGACACATCTGTTGACTGACGATCAGATGCAGGCAAGTTTATATACTTCGCAGGATTCTATCAAAACGGCTTATGCAGCAACCAGTTTCTTGATCAGTTTAGTCACAAACCTTGTGTCTCCGGTGCGACCCTGAAACGAAACGGCAAAGTATGGAATTGAGTTGCGACATAAACTCCTCGAAAAAAGGTCAAAACCGAAATATGACGTATCGCAACGATTTTAATCACCTTTCTCGAAAGTGAGGGCATTATTCACAAGGAATTTCTACCCGCGCGGAGGACGTTGATTGCTGTAAGGTACATTGAAACTTTTACACGTTTCATGCAGTGTATGAAACAGCATCCACAACAAGGTTCCTGGTTTTTTTTTTCTTCACGACAACTCTGACCCACACAGCAAATATGGCCAAACAGTTCCTGTCAAAAAAGGAGGTGGTGCAACCTGAACATCCACCATACACGCCAGATCCCAATACTCCAGACTTATTGCTATTCCCACGACTCAAACTCGCATTGAAAGGAAAGAGATTTGCCGATATGACGCACAATGAAACGCATTTAGCCTTTTGTACACGATCCCAAAGGAATATTCTGTGTAAAGTTTCCAGGACATAATCGCAGAGCTCAGCGGTGCATAGTTATGGGAAGCCGTAATGAGGGAGATCAGATAGGATTTAGGAGAAATGTAATGGGGTAGATCAAATTGGATTTAGGAGAAATGTAGGAACACGTGAGGCAATACTCACGTCATAACTTAACTTAGAAGATAGATTAAGGAAAGGGAAACCTACGTGTGACTGGAATACTTTATTTCAAATTATAAAAGTAGCAGGGGAAAAATATAGAGAGGCAAGAGTTATTTTCAACTTGTACAAAAACCAAACAGCAGCTATTAGAGTCGAAGGGCATGAAAGGATAGCAGTGGTTGCGAAGGAAGTAAGACAGGATTGTAGCCTTTCTCCAATTTTTTTCGATCTGTACATTGAGCAAGCTGTGAAGGAATGCAAGGAGAAATTTCGAAAAGGAATTAAAGTTCAGGGGGAAGAAATAGAAACTTCACTGTATTCTTGTCGGCTGCGGTGGCCGAGCGGTTTGGGCGCGCCAGTCACAGTCTGCACAGCCGCTACAGTCGGGGGTAGCTTAACAGTTTGTAAGTTTAGGGACTGATGACCCCAGTTTTTTTTATTGTGGTAACAAAATAACTTTTGATGGCCGAAGTAAAGGAGATAAAAAGATAGAATGGCTATGGGAAGAAAAGCGTTTCTGAAGAAGAGAAATTTGTTAACATCCAATATCAGTTTAAATGTTGGGAAGCCCTTTCTGAAAGCATTTGTCTGGATATAGCATTGTATGGAAGTTAAACGTGGGCGATTATGAGTTCAGACAAAAAGATGACAAAAGCTTTTGAAACGTGGTGCTACAGACAAATGATGAAGATTAGCTCAGTTAACCACGCAACTAATGAGGAGGTGCTCAACAGAAGTGCGGAGAAAAGGAGTTTCTGGCATATACTGACTAAGACATCTGAAACATCAAGGTATCGTTAACTTAGCAATACAAGGAAGTGTGTGGGGTAAACATCGCAGAAGGAGACCGAGGGATGAATACAGTAAGCAAATACAAAAGGATGTAGTTTGCCGTTCGTATTCTCAGATTAAGAGACTTGCACAGAATTGGGTAGCGTGGAGAGCTGCATCAAACCAGTCTGCGGACTGAATACCACAACAACAACCACTGTTACATCCCTAAGAATCGAATACATTGATGTGTTTTTGGAGTATAGCAGTATATGCCACTTTCACATACTGCCAGACTTAATTTGGTGCAGCGGTGGATCGTGTATCATGGGCCAAACATTCTGGAACCATCGAACTGATTTTATCGATAAGCAAAAGAGGGAAAGGCAGTAATGAAACCCTGTGGGTCTTAGCGTGCCACATGTGCTCACGCATTATCCTGTTGTACTCAGGGTTCTATCTACAAGTTTGCAGCAATGCGTACTAGCGTGATGCCAGAGTGGAATTCAGTTCCACCCATAATACCTGCCGCAGAGGCAGTATGGCGACATGTAAGGCAACAGTTGAACAGACTCTTACCATAGAGTATCCAGACTCTTATCCAAACATCGTTCTGGTGCAGAGAGAATCGAATTTCGTCGATAAAAAAAATATCGTTCCCCTTCTTATTCTGCCTGCACCAGCACGATGGTTTGATTAGAACTTGGAGACATCATGTTGTGAGGCTGTTGCGTAATGCATCTCTATCAAGTGTTTAAGCATTTGTAAATCTATTGGGGGGTCATCACTTCTGATACTTAGAATCAACTAAAACTAACTTACACTAAGGGGAACACACACACACACACACACACACACACACACACACACACACACACACATACCTGACGGAGCCTCCAGCAGAAACGCCTGCCCAGTCCATACCACGACGCCTTAGACCATGCGCCCATTCTACGAGACTGTATCTCCATCCTTTCGTGTAACTGGTATTATGGTTTGAGGTAGTAATGGATTCCAGTATCGTACAACCTACTACCCTCTGTACTCTTTTTCTGGGCTGGTACCAAGTGTTGCATCTCTCAAGTGTTCAAGACTGTTGGCCTCCCAAACCTCATGACCTTGGTCACATTCAGCATCATCATCAGTATTTTGCCCTAAGACAGATCTTCATATGAACTCTCCATGCAGTCCTGTCGTTTGGTACATTTTTTTTTTCTTGTACGTTTTTCCTATCCTTATGCTGGCAACCATCTGCGTCCCCTTCTTCTTCTTCCATCCACTGTTTCCTTCGTACCATCTACAAACAGACAATCTAAGAAAAAGTTACTTATGTTTCCTCTTTCTGATTACCTATAAAATTTCTCTCACTCGACCCCCTCTTCTCAAGACCTCTTCATTTTTCACCTTGTCTACCCACTTTATCCCCTCCATCTTATTCGAAGTCCAGACCTCAAATGCTGCTATTCTTTTTCGTCCTTTTTTTCTGAGTGTCCATGTCTCAGCACCGTACGAGTAGTTCCACACTCTATATAAAACATTTTGTCAGTCTCTTCCTTAGATTCCTCTCTATACACCCGCATAGCGTCCTCTTCTTATTAAATACCTCGTTGGCAGTTGCTATGCGGGTTTTCACTTCCTTGTGTCATGTTGCATTTTCCGTTATTATCCTTCCCAGGTATTTCAAAGCACTAAACTTGCTCCATTAATTCCGGACATTGTCTTATAGTTGTTCCTACTTTCCTTGCATTGACGTTGATGATCTCAGGTGGAACTGTTGGCTGTTAGTTTCCAGTTGCGATCGTGTTCGTTCTGCCTGGTTCAAGTCTTTAGGTGACGCCACTGGAGCCACTTGGGCATCCATAATGATGAAATAATGATGAGAGCAAGACGCAGTCCCCGAGTGGAGAAAATCTCCGACCCGACCGGGAGTCGAACTCGCCCACTGTGTGGTAATCAACCACGGTGTCCACTAGACTACGGAGGCGTACATAACCATGCATTTTTTTAAAGTCGTTCAAATGATACATCGTACGAGAACCGAAGAGGACACTTCCCATGAAGAACAAGAGGAAGAAGCTAAAAATATTCAAGGCGCTCCTGAGTGGGTTACCTTGCTATTTAATGAAGACATGGTTCGTGAGGGGCTGAAATGCCATGGTTTCGCTCATGTAGCAGTGAAACTACATAAGCGAATCAATGGAACCACTGTACATTCTGGCGCTCGATCTCGCAAAACACATGTGGAAGATATAACCAACACCTGATCTCATCTATGGCGTGGACGACCTCCTTGGCATCGGAATGAAGATAGAACCACTCCCTGCGGGACGCGACACGAAACCGCAATGCTTCAAATGCCAGGAGGTCGGACACGTCGCGAGACATTGCAAGAATGAGGAGGTACAGTGGCGTAAATATGGGGGGGGGGGGGGATATGAGGGGGATAGAACCCCCCCCCCCCCTCCAGGCCCGAAAAAAAGAGAAAAAGAAAAAAAAAATATAGAAAGGAAATCGTATAACAGCAATCTGGTAAAGGTAAAGATTGTGGTGTTTTACCATAATCTTTCATTGGATGGGAGTGAATTAGTTTCTTCAACGGGAGTGGTAGATAGTAGTGTGTCTGGAAACTGACTAAAATTTTGCTCGTCAAGCAGATCTATGCCCCCCTCCCAAAGCCAAGTCCTAGTTACGCCACTGAGGAGGTATATGTAAAGTGCGCTAGCAAGCATGCCAGTCGCACTTGCACTACCACGAAAGCAGACAAGCCGACGCGTGCACGCTGCGGCGAGCACCATGTGGCTAGCTGTGGCGGCTGTAAAGCCTTCGCCAGCAAGGAGAAAAAAGAAGAGACGAAGACAACGGCATCTGCCACGGTCGGACAGAAGCGGCCGATGTCTGCTTAACCAGCAAAGAAGAAAAAGAAGAAGGAGACGCAGGAGCGTGCGGTCCGCCCCCGCACCTGCAGAGAAGAGAGCGAACCCCCCTCATCACCACCAGTGAGAGGGGATGTGTGTGTGGGGAGGGGGTGGGGGGGGGGAAGCTTACCGCGAGACTTGGCGAGCGGAAAGTCCGCTCTCTGAAACACCGACAGGAGCGCACTGCTACGGCAGTGCAAATCGGCGTGCCACATGAAACAGCCGAAATTACTGCGGCCATCATGGAGGCGGAGACGAGGTTCCGGATGGCGCTCCACACGGAAATGGAGGCAGCATGCCTGCTACTACGTGGGTTCCTCCTGCTGAAAAAGCGGCGGAAGGAGACACGCGAAGCAGGAACCGCTATGGAGAACGCCGCCGGACAAGCACAGGACAGGTGGACACGAACGTACCGCCCAAAGATGAAGACGAACGCACAGCAGTCGCCCGCTGATGACGTCAGCGAGAAGTAGACGCAAACAGAAGACACGACGCCCCCCACCAACGTATAGACCAAAGAACAGGTGGTAATGACGGAGGAAATCCTGGACTGGAAGAGCAAGCTGACGAGCAAATACACCTGGAACGTCATGAAGGAGAACTACTACAAGGAGAAGGCGCAAGGAATGTGGCCACGTCGTGGGGTATTCCAGGAACCACACTGGAAAGAATGGATGAGAGGGTGGCCACAACATCTGCAGGAGGATTACGACGACCCTCAAAGAGAAGAGATCTACGAAAAACGCCAAAGATATCACAAAAATCAGTTCAACAACTTAAGATGTTAATATGCTTTAAATATTCCTAACTATTAATGTAAAATCAAAAAATTACCCTTACTAAATTATATTTTTTCTTCGTTAATTTTTCGAAAAAGGTATCAAAAATCTTTCCATAACAACTATTAAGTATTAAGCACTTTGCAAACAATGTAATAAATATAATTATTTCGAAATAAAGTAAATTGAAACCACAGGCCGATGAAGAGCGCACAGCTCTGAGAAGGCCCGCTCTCTCACCTGATAAAAAAAAGTTCTCAGCTCATCCTCTGTTTCTTTCATACATCTGCAGACTGTGTTCCACATATATTTGAAACAGTTTTGGGGAGAAACAGCAGCCTATCGAAAACGTCCGGTCCTTGATTGTGGAACGAGCCGAGGTATACCGTTAGTTGCTACACCAGATCACCTTTGGTAAAATGTGAAAGCAGAACGGACTGTCATACCATACCAACACGTCCAAAGCCTCTTTTGATGAAGTGCCTAGTTCTATAGCAGCGTTTATAGCAGAGGTGGGCAATGAGCGAGCCACGCTCTCGGAGCCGCCTGCCTGAGCGGAGCAGAGCCGCGAGCAGATGGCGTCCACCACGTAGTTCCTGCTGAAAAGACTAGATGGCGTTATGGGCAGCCAACGCGCTAACGTAGCCGCAGAAATGCACCTGGCTGAGTGCGTTATAAAATATCAAGATAATAGTGCAAACTCTTCAGTATCCAACTCGAATGAACAAATTCCACTGCTAGGGGTATCTCCTTAAAAATGCTATTATGTTTATAAGTAAGTAACTTATAAACATAATACTGGAAACTCTTCTCTGAAACGTCCAGTGTGTGTAGTCGTGCCGGCAAATATCTTAATAAGATAAGAGCGATTTTTTGTTTTGTTTCAGAAGACACCGCTAACAGTACCATCTTTTTTGTACTGCAGGGTTTTCGTTATAATCTATGATATTACGTTATGGTACAGTACGCTGTGGAGTTGAAATGGATAGTCAAATCGCCGCGGTTAAGCGGCCTTCTATTTTTCAGTTCAACTCTAGTTGGGAGTGTGATTACTTGTTCACTGAAAGCGAAGGAGGAGCAAAACGTTTGGCATGTGGTAAAATACTAGGCATAAAGAAGTACAATTTAGAACGCCAGTATGTAACACATCACTTCAACCAGTATGGAAGTGTAGAAAGTGAAATGTGACTTAATATTCTTAATAATCTACACGAGGAAAGAAGTAAAGTAGAGGTATGTATTATAATCCTGTACCTACTTACGAGATAACTTAATCGCAGTGTTTTGTTTAATAAAACAAATTTTCCTTTGAAATGACATTACTGTTAATTTATTACACAGGATTGTGATGCCTCATCCTCCGATGCAGCTGTTCGTGCTAGTTACAGAATAGCTTTGCTGATATCCCGTACTTCCCGACCTTTTTGTGACGGTGAATTTGAGCAGCAGAGTTTGGAATGGTAGCAGACGAACTATGTCCACAGTTATCACATTCTTTCGCATGTTTGAGTCTGTCGCGGCGTACTATAACTCGCCGTATCGAACGTTTGTCAGGTGTGGCAGCAAGCATGCAGACCTCTTGCGGCAACTGGGATAACTACCGGCCGAGCGCGAACGTTGCTCTTTTTCCGGCCTGAGCCGGAGCGCTGCTCATTGAGCCGATTTGTGCTCACCTCTGGTTTATAGCCAATAATGATACAACACTTACCACTGACTTCATCATCTTTGTCATTTCAAATGGTGCTGTATTTTCAACTTTGTGATCTTTTTACATGTCATCTCCCTAGTAAATTTGGCTGTGATATCGCCGGTCCTTACTGGTGTTCCAGTCTTGATGGATAGCTTTGTAGTTATCTGTTAGTACTTCGGTCCCTATCTGCTAACTTCCCATAGACTATGGCTAAGCCATGTACCCCACATTATCCTCTCTTCCAGGAACGCTAGACATGATGGAGGTAGGAGGCGGATGTTACGCTGTAAAGGCGGGCAGTGAAGCTTGCTGGGATACCTCAGTCAGTGCTTGCCCTCTAAAAGTCCCAGACAGAAATCCAGGTCTAGCGCATAGTCTTAATCGGCTAGGAAGATCCAGCAATACAACTGAAAGACATGCTACATCAACTGGATATTCAGTGCAGAGACTCACAGTAATTACATAAGATCAACGAGCTTCGTTCAGTATTATTTTAGCTGTTTCACAACGTCACAAATGCTTATATCATTTACATTTTTTGTTGTAGCATCGGAGGTGCTGGACATTAAAAAAACAACAACAAACCTGCAGCAAAGTGGTGGTCAGAGAAAACAGAAATATCAGTTAAAGAAAAACGAAATGCATTCATTCAGTGGCTGAATGATAAATCAGAAGGAACAAGATCAAAATACAAGGGAAAAAAATGAAGTGGAAAATAAAATAAGGTTAGCAAAGAATGAAGCATGGGAAACAAAATGTGCCAATATTAACAGCAGACTAGGATTTGGGAGAGTGCAAGAAGCATGGTCAATATTGAAATGGCTTAGACAAGATACAAAAAGCAAATTCTATTTTCAACTGGTAACACAAAAGAAATGGCAAGAATATTTTCAAAATTTATTGAATGAGGACAGAGAAGAATACCTAAAGGACGGAACAGCTGAAAAAAATGGACATGATGATGATGAGATCAAGATTTGAGAAAGTGAAGTAATTCTGGTATTAAGTACAGGGAAGAATGGTAAATCGCCTGGACCAGGCAATATCTATATGAATTATGGTGGTGAGAAAATTGTGAAACTGATTACGTGGATATTCAGTAAAAATTATATGATGCTATGGTGTGTGGGAGGGTGTCGTCTTTAACTGATTGTAATAGCATACAGGATGACTTAGATAAAATTTCTAATTGGTGCGGAGAATGGCAATTAGCTCTCAATGTAGGAAAATGTAACGTGGTGCGCATGAGTAAGAGAAACAAGCCTACAATGTTCGAATACAACGTTAGTAGTGAGCTTCTTGATGCTGTCGCGTCGTTCAAATATCTAGGCGTAACATTGCAGAGCGATATGAAATGGAACGAACATGTAAGGACAGTTGTGAGTAAGGCGGACAGCCGACACAGAATTTTGGGAAGAAGTACTTCACCTGTAAAGGAGACCGCGTATAAAACGCTTGTACGGCCACATCTTGACTATTGCTCAAGTGTTTGTCACCCACAGCAGATCAGTTTAAAGGAAGACATGGAGGCAGTTCAGAGGCGAGCAGCTAGATTTGTTACTGGCAGGTTCGACCAATGCGCAAGTGTCACGGAAATGCTCCGGCAACTCAATTGGGGATCGCTGGAGGAATTTCTGTTGAGTAAATTTAGAGGCCCGAAATTTGAAGCTGAGTGTAGTACGATCTTGCTGCCGCCTCCTTACATTTCGCCTAAAGATCACAAAGACAAGATAGGAGAAATTAGGGCTCGTACAGAGGCATATAGGCATTCTTTTTTTCCTCGTTCTATTTGGGAGTGGAATAGGAAAGGAAATGCCTAGTATTGGTACAGTGTGCACTCCGCCATGCACCTTACGGTGAATTGCGGAGTATGTAGGTAGATGTAGATTCTATACCCAAGGAGATGAAAGTAGGTTATATTAGTACCATATTCAAGAAAGGTGATTGCAAAATTTGCTCGAACAATCGAGCAATTTGTATTACAAACACATTAATAAGAATTTTTGTAAACATAATTAAAAACAGATTGGAAACACAATTTCAGTACCCAAGAAGAACAATGCGGTTTCACAGCTGGTGGATCATGTGTTGACCATATTTGCACATTACAAAACATTTTGGAGAAACATAGGAAAATATCTAAAAATATAGGATTTATTTTTATAGATCTAGAAAAAGCGCATGATACTGTTCCAAGAAAATTACTCTAGAGAGCACTACATATGGCAAACATAAATACTTCCTTAATTAAAATAATACAGCAGGTGTATAAAGATAACATTTGCCAAGTGAAAGTTGGTAATACACTTTCACACAAATTTAGAAACCAAACCACAACAGTGCACTACAGCCACACTCGTAAACACTGTTGTCATCGTAAACATGTCCCTGCAGATGCTGCTCGCGGACAGTGGCCTGTGTTTGTTACAACACACAACTGAACGTCGGAGGTTTCAAGCGTCAACTTTAGGTTACAATACCTCCGGATGTAATTGACATTTTAAAATGCAACAAACGGCACTTATTACGTATTTGTTTATATGTTCAGATGTGCTAACAAAACTAATGGGGTTCCATAAAAAACGTAGGTTTGTGTTAAAAAACATACTTCCGTGCATTTTTTTTATGGTTTGTATTAACCAATTACACTAGCCCCTCTCCTCACGTTCGGTCTGTGGAATCTGTTCGTCAGTATTTGATGTGGTTGACGAAATATATCCAGCGGTAATGTTAGGTGACTCACCATGTATATTATTCGATGGCTCTGATCCATCATAAATAACTAGCCCTGCCTTAGGTGTTAACTCATAGAACTGCAGGTTATCTACATGGTAGGAAGGAAGTTTATATATTGCAACTTTTTAAGTTGAGTCTAGGGAGGTTTATAGTGAATGTTTACGATGTTATTCAGTTGGGGAAGCTGCTAGCTATATTTATTAGTTGTAGTCTCTTGTATGGATTCTTCCGTCACTTCAAGGTAGAAAAATTCTATATTTCGGGTTAACACAAAAACAGTTTTTACTCTTCAGATTTATTTTATTCACTTCAAACTAGTTATCCGTCATTAGGACACCATCAGGAAACTAATTACTAGCGTCAACAAGAAACGCTAGTTCTCTGATTTTCAAACATTTTATTCAAAGATGTAATAAACACAAGGTCTTACGTTACGTCGTTAGATGAGAATTTTCCACTTTCTTCTCAAGTTACAGATAGTGTTCAAGAAACGTGTTTATTTTCATTTATTAACATTTGGTTTAAGGACGGCCAAAATTATCCACATTAGTTTCTTTTACGTAGCATAAGTAATGTAGATAATTTTGGAATTCGCCGCGGCGGATTAGCCGTGCGCACTGGGGCGCCGTGCTGCGGTGCGCGCGGCGTCCGTGGTCGTATGTCCGAGTCTCCCTTTGGGCATGTGTGTTTATGTTGTCCTTAGGCCAGTTTACCTTAGTTTAAGTAGTTCGTAAGCTACGGACTAATAACCACGCAGCTGAGTCCGATAGATTTACAAACATTTGAATTTTGGGTTTTCTTAAAGCAAATGTTAATAACTGACAATAAGCAATAAATTGAACACTATCTGTAACGCGAGAAAAAAGTAAAAACTTCTCAACGAATGTCGTAACGTAAGACTTAGTGTTTATGTACATCTTTGAGTAAAATGTTTAAAAATAAATGTTCTAGTGCTTCTTGTCGACGCATGTCAATTGTTTCCTGCTGATAGCCTAATAAGGCGAAAACTTGTTTCAAGGGAATAAAAAGGCATTAGAACAAAAACAGTTTGTTTTAAGCCGAAGTATTCGTTGTAGTTTTTGTAGTCGTGTGCAGCATTAGCAGTAAATACAAATGAATTACATGTGCCAACTATGGGAATATAATTTAATTGTGCTACGTATACTTGTCTAATTTGTACCATGAATTTATGCAACGAAATCTTCAAGTAATATGCTTTTTTCCGTAATACATTAAAATGGAAAAGGGTGTAATAATATAACACCTTCGTAATTACGTCATCATTACAGGTTACCGTAAAGAAAGAAACATTCTGAGACGTGCTACTGCTGGAAGGCTTGAGGACTTGTTTGTTCCCACTGCTCTATTGAGAGATTACTCTTGAATTTGCTAAACATGTTCACCTACTTCCTTTTAATTTCTTTATTTTACGTATACTTCGCTGTTTACATAAACTGTCCTACTTTTTCTTCCCACTATGATATCATCATAACAACGCCTTTATTAATTATTTAAATTTCATTATTCTTTCCTCAAGTGTGCGTCAAACATTAAGCAATAAGTGTTATATTTTTTCTGTCTCATAAATGCACTTTCTACGTGCGTGGTCATTTTTGAGACTTCTACATCGAGTCTTTAGTCGCTTGCCATCCGCAGCGAGATTACATCGAAAGACAGGTGAATTATTGATAAATTCAATCAGCTCTTGAATGAGCTGCCTACTACCAGACATATCTTCTAGATAAGATGATAACATTATCGATTGACTTCCACTTCATCAGATGTAAGAGTGACGAAACTTTGGTCTGCTATCAGTTTATGATGTTATTATCTTTGTTTGCAAGTAAACTAAAGATCGAATACATTACAACACAGTCCTTCGCCAGTAGGTAAATCAATTTGTTGCAAGTCGCTGCATCAATTATCAATTCCGAACACATTGGTTTAAATGACGTACTGTAGGTAGTTTGTACGTTCCCGATATACCCGATTCTTTTACAAGCAGGGGTACTAATCAGACATGTGGTAGAGGAAGGAAGACCAAAATCCATTCTTTAAATCCTTCTCTAAATACATAACATATGCAGATGTAATAAACGTTTCAGGCACAGTGCATTAGAACAAAAGTTAAAGAAACATCGGTTAAAGAAACGTACGACTATTGTTATTAATGTGGTCCTTATTTCATCAGTAATTGATCGAAACCAGCAGGATATCGGAGAATGTAATATCCTAGTTCATTTAGTGGGGCCCAGCTTAAAATATTTTTAAAACCTTTGTTCAGTTATTAAATGATTGGATTTTTTAGGGTACACCTGGTAATGTACGTCGTAAAAAATACCGTGTTGAAATTAAGAATTATTTCAATTAAGAAATTCTTGTCATTACTGTACTCTACTGCTTTATTATTTTTATACATTTCACCAATAATCAGTGGGAGATATCAAATTAAGGAGGACTGTTATTGCAAATCAGTTAAAAGTAAAATGAATTTTGAAATAAAAGTTTTTATAAACATACCAATTCTATTTTTGTAGGCTAGGTTAAATGTTACGACGTAAATCCAAACCATCACGTGTATCACAACAGAATATATTCTACCATTTCGTCACTGTTGAAGAATATCTAAACTATCCATAGTTTGGACAATAGTTTTAAAAATATATGGAAATATAAACTTCTGTAACTTAGGAATTAACTGCATCTACGAAGTAACTGCAATTGTTGTACACACTGCAAAGTATGTAAATAAAAATCTTTATGATAAGTATTCAGAATACCGCAACAAGTAGCTCAAAGACAAGAACAACAGAAAATACAGAAAACTGATTATGGTGGTCTAATGTTGGAGATACTATATATCTTACCGAAGTTGTAGTGCGTGAGAAAATGCTCTTTAATAATAAAAGAATACCGATACTTAAAAAATAGAAATAAAAAATTCTACTTCGATAAATTACATTAAATGTATGGGTGTACACTATACTCCACATATATTATGTAATATTTATTGCATGTGTTTATACATTAAAGAAAATCAATTTCTTTTTATTGCATATGAATCGTTCAACAAATGGTTGCATTATCACTATGAATCATTACTAGTACTTATTCCATGCAAAAGATGGGTGTGTCTTGCTCTGCGTCTTTCTACCCGACCTAAAAAAACATATAGAGTCCATATGATAAAAGAATTAGTAAGCCTGCAAGATAAAAACAGAGCTCACCATCAGCAGCATAGTTGACGGGACCGACTGTGGACCTCTGGTACTGAGCCGAGAGGAGGGTCTGAATCAGAGGCTCAGACGGTTCTCAGACCGTGTAGGTTGCACATTCCTTGGTGGGGTTCCGCGTTCCGCTGAATAGGTCAGGCATCCACTACACACGGCAAGCGGCTACACGGGTAGCGCGAGCTGTGTAGCGTGGAATGAGAGTCTATTAAAAAAAAAAGGTTAGATGGCCCCGGGAACACACAGAAAGGGTTTCGATCTCAAAGGGTGCAGGTCAAAGATAGGACGAACACTTATCTAAAACCCATTGGTCTAACAGTTGTAAATTGACGTAGTTGTTGTAGGTAAAGTACCAGAGTTTCAAGCGCTAATAGAAAGTACTGAAACTCAAATTATTATAGGCAGCGAAAGCTGGAAAAAGTCTGAGATATGTCCCTCTGAAATTTTTACGAAGGGGCAAATGATATTCAGAAAGGATAGATTGAATAAAACATGTGGTAGCGTATTTATCGCTATCACAAGCGGATTGTCTTGTAGCGAAGTTGATCATTCCTGTGAGTTGGTATGGGTAGAGGTTCTACCTAAGAACCGCAATAAATTAATAATTAGTTCTGTTTAACGACACCCTGACTCGGGCGATTCTATTTCAGAAATGTTCAAAGAATGCTTGGATCAAATTTCAAAATTGCTGCTAAGGCAAAAAATTGTAATTGGTGGTGACTTATTCCCCATATGTTGGCAAAAATATATGTTTAAAACCGCATGCAGGCATAAAACCTTGTCCGAAATCGTACTGAACGCGTTCTTCGAAAATCAGCTCCAGTGGATATAGTTCATGAACCATGAACCTACGAGAAATGTGGGTCGCCACACACACACACACACACACACGTGTGTGTGTGTGTGTGTGTGTGTGTGTGTGTGTGCCGCGGTGGAGTAGCCGAGCGGTCTAAAGCGCCTCGCTGCGGAGCGCGCGGTTGCTCGCCATGGAGGTTCGAGTCCTCCCTGGGGCATGAGTGTGTGTTTAGGTTAGTTTACCTTAGTTTAAGTAGTTTGTAAGCTACGTACTGATGACCACGCAGTTTGGTCCGATAGATTTACAAACATTTGTGTGTGTGTGTGTGTGTGTGTGTGTGTGTGTGTGGCGACCCACTTTTCTAGTAGGTTCATATATATATATATATAGCATACAACAATTCGA
The DNA here is from genome assembly GCA_026315105.1 of Locusta migratoria. Lineage (NCBI taxonomy): Eukaryota > Metazoa > Arthropoda > Insecta > Orthoptera > Acrididae > Locusta > Locusta migratoria. The sequence goes on along the minus strand of CM048747.1, from coordinate 166,538,189 downwards.
TTAACGCTGTCCTGAGTGAGGAATCCAGTCTTTCTAAGTTAACGATGTGAGTGTAGAGCAGATGTGGCTTTCATTCAGAAAAATAATATTAACTATCATTAACAGATTTATACCAAACAAATTAACAACAGAGGGGTCTGACCCGTCGTGGAACGCAAAAAAAAGTTAGGTCGATCTTGCAAAAGCAAAGAAAACAACATCACAAATTTAAACTGACAAAAAATCCCTAAAACCGGCAGTCTTTTGCCGAAACTAGAAATTTAGCTCTAACTTCAATGCCAGAAGTTTATAATAGTTTCCACAATAAAACCCTGTCACGTAATTTGGTAGAGAATGCTAAAAAATTCTGGCCGTAAGTAAAAACATACTACATGATTGACGTCAGTTGGCAGGAGGATTTTAGAACATATACTTTCCTCAAATATTATGAACTACCTGGTAGAGAACGACCTATTAACCCATAGACAACATTGATTCAGAAATTACCGTTATTGTGATGTGATTAGTGCTGCCGACTATGGATGTCAAATAGATTCCGTGTTTATCGACATCCGAATGGCTTTTGACACGAAACCTCACAAGCTTCTTCTAAGCAAATTGCATTCTTATTGATTATGGCCACAGTTCTGTGATTGGATTGGTGATTTCCTGTCAGAAAGAACACAGTACGTCGGAATTGACCTACAGTCATTGAGTAAAACAGAAGGCGTTCTCCAGGGAAGTGTTATAGGGCTCCCATTGTTCCTTACTTTTATAAAGAAATTTAAGAAATAATCACATTTTATCTTTTAATCTATTATGACGGTCCATTCTGGTGACGTAATTTTTAAATGTTGTTTATATCTCGACAAAAAGTTTTTATTGCACATGTTTTCCTACGTGAAGACGTAAACCATTTTGAAGATTATGATTTAAATCACTGAAACTGGTCAATAAAAATAAATTTATTAGCGATCTTGGCATTAAAGCCAAAAGAAAAAAAAATGTTCAAATGTTTGTTGAACTTATGGGATTTAACTACGGGGTCATCAGTCCCGAAGCTTACAAACTACTTATGAACTAGCTACGACTAAAGACAGCACAAATATCCATGCCCGAGGGGGGATTCGAACCCCCGACCGTAGTGGTCGTGCAGACCGTGACTGGAGCGCCTCAGTCCCCTCGGCCACCGCGGCCGGCAAGCCAAACGAATGTGTATTTTAAGTAACTTAAAAATTCACTGAACTCTCTCCCATCTTAGATGTTGGTTTACGAGACCTTGGTCGAGATCGTGAGATGAGGTCCGTGCTGCACGATATGCCACTCTTGCCACTAAAATCTGACGACCTTTTCGGATATCTGTACTGCCTGTACGTCCAGTACCTTCTGTGGAATATGAAAATATTCACGTGACTATTGCAAGCAGCATTGTTCACAACTGATGCAGTATGTACAGCTTGTGTGATAATTCTCCTAGAGGGCCATTCTGTCACTCGGAAGGCCATTCGTTTTAAACTCGCTCAGTTTGTACCTTTCCGGGTCGCAGATTGATGATTCTTGATGTTCTCGTTGGTCGTTGCTCTCGGTAGCGGCTTGCTGAAATTTCATGGGGTAAAACTAATCCACTAGAAATAACGCAGACAAAACACAGAATTGCAGTTGTTTCAGGCTTTAACGATTTATTATTAGTGCCCAATTGTCCCCATTTATGGCCAGCGTACAACTGTCATTAATTACAGTCTCAAAAAGCCGATAAGTACATTCCACACGTCAATAATACAAATTTACACAGTTAGTGTGTGGACTACAATAGTTCGAGGTGTACATTTTAATGCGACACAAATAGTCCATTCATAATATACTTTCCACACGAGTGACACGGACGAACGTTTACATAATTGTTCAAAATTAAAGTTCAAACTGGCGTGGATTGTGGCCAAAACAATACTCTGAACTTGCGTAATTTGTGTCAGAGACAACGGACGAAACAATACTCAATTACATGCCGCGAACGTATCCTATTTATATCTTTCAAACAATGATACTGTAAATTGCGTATTGTTAATTACGTACATTAAGTTAATTATAATGGAAAAGTAAATAATTAAATGCAACTAGCTATACCAAAAGATAGTGTAAATAACACTGAGTATATTGTAATAAAAATTTCTGTTAAATTAATAGTATTTTCCATTTAACAAAATACGTTTATCATCAATACTTTCGTAATTAATGGTAATTATACAGACACTAATAAGGGCAAAACGTTCCTAATATTACTTGTGAAACACAGTAATACCTACTTTAACATTATGAGAAAAGAATTTAATTAGTTTTATCAGATATACTAATTAGCATGCTATATGAACTCTAACAACATACGTCTGACACCAACTAATTAATATTTGCTAATTAAACAAACTTCTGTGACACCAAATAATAGGAAATGACTTCATCTAGTCAAGTTACAAAACAGAATGACAACAGTTTTAGAAAAGAAAATGACAATAGACTAATTACATTCATATCCATTATTATGCAACAGAGGTATCGGAGGTTCCGTAATGCATGCAGATGGAAATAAATCACAACCCTTGCCGCGGTGGAGTAGCCGAGCGGTCTAAAGCGTCTCGCTGCGGAGCGCGCGGTTGTTCGCCGTGGAGATTCGAGTCCTCCCTGGGGCATGGGTGTGTGTGTTTGTCCTTAGATTAGTTTACCTAGGTTTAAGTAGTTTGTAGGCTACGGACTGATGACCACGCAGTTTGGTCCGATAGATTTACAAACATTTGAACATTTTTTTTAAAATCACAACACGCTTCGTTGAAAGTTGGCTGTAGGAAGCAAGTGTGCGAAGGCCCTTGTTTGCTTCTTAAATTTCTATAATAATTAGCATCATGGCTGTAAAAAATGTTTAAATGTTTGTAAACCCATTGGACGAAACTGCTATGGTCATCAGTCCCTAGACATTGTTGTTGTTGCGGTCTTCAGTCCGGAGACTGGTTTGATACAGCTCTCCACAATACCCTATCCTGAGCAATCCTCTTCAACTCCACATAAGAACGGCAACCTACATCTGCTTACTGCATCCATCTCTTGGTCTTCCTCTGCGGTTTTTACCCCACACACCTCCCTCCAACGCTAAATTCACAATTCCTTGATGTCTAAGAATGTGCCCTACCAATCTATCCCTTCTTTTAGTCAAGGTACGCCAAAAATTCCTTCTCCCCAATTCTGTTCAGTACCTCGTCATTAGTAACGGGATCCACCCACCTAATCTTCAGCATTCTTCTGTAGCACCACATTTCAAAGGTCTCTATCCGTTTCCTGTCCGCACTGCTTATCGTCCATGTTTCACTCCCATACAAGGCAACACTCCACAAAAATGCCTTCAGAAACGACTTCCTTAAGCTTAAATCAATATTCGATGTTAACAAATTTCTCTTTTTCAAGAACGCTTTTCTACCCATTGCCATTCTGCATTTTATATCCTCTGCGACCATCATTTGTTATTTTACTGCCCAAGTAACAAACCTCATCTACCTCCTTTATTGTTTCGTTACCTAATTCCTTCAGCATCACCTGATTTTCTTAGACTGCACTCCATTACCCTAGTTTTGCTCTTGTTAATCTTCATCTTATATGCACCTTTCAGCACACTCTCCATTCCGTTCAACTGCTCTTCCACGTCCTTTGCTGTCTCTGACAGAATTACTATGTCGTCGGCAAAACGCAATGTAGACATAAAAACTTCTTATACTAACTAACACTAAGGACAAACACACACCAATGCCCGATGGAGGACTTGAACTTCCGGCGGAAACGGCTGACCAGTACACAGTACGATACCTTAGATCACGCGGCTATTTCGTGCGGTTTGGCTGTAAACATTCCATAATAACCTTCCAGTGGGCACGCTTCCCCATTTCTCATGAATGGGCGCATTGCATAATTTACACCGCAATATTCGTCTTCACGTTAGTACCGTTATAAGGAAAGCCATAGGGTAAATAGACCAATAAAACAATTTTCATTTGTGTTGTTTACTAATCTGAGGTGGGTGAAAATGCCGCTGCGGAATAGCCGTGCTCTGCGATAATCGCGGCCGTTCGCCTTCGGGTGTTCGAGTCCTCCCTAGGGCTTAGGTGTATGTATTGTACTTAGGTAAGTTTAAGTTTGTGTAAGTAGTTTGCAGGCTAGGGACTAATTACAAGCAGTTAAGTCCCATAGATTTACAAACATTTTTAGATGAAAATAATTTTAAGAGTTGTCAATATCGTCTATGAAATGTGTTGATAAACATCTTCAGCCTGAACAAATTGCTATTTTCTTAGAAACATGGGAGAAACACGCAACACCTGACGAGAATGGTTCTGGCAGACATTGTTTTCAGAATTGCTGTAAAATTTCTTTGTCAGCATACTTTTATGTGACAGTCTCGGCGAGTCGGTGTACCAGCACTGTCACCTGAGGATGGCGGCCAGGTGGACCGCCGAAATATAGTGTCAAGATGACGTTTTTATCCGGCAGGAAACCCGAGAAGAATATTATGAAGCATACTTTTATGTCTTCCACATAGTGACAAATTCCAGGCTTAGAAGTAATCCCTCAAAAACAGTCCAAATTTCTTCTACTGTGGCTCTGAAGAACAGTGGTAGGGAGACATATTATGAATGCATAGGTCGTAGTTTAGATCCCTGTCAGTTCGTGGAATTTTTATCTGTCACTTGCCACTTTTTTCCGCTCTGGCAGTGTTGCTGATGTGAAAAATATCGAGTGCCACCGTAGTTTCGTAATCCACATTACAAACTGACGGTCCTCTTGTAACTGGCTGGATAAGTCAGTTCAAAGGCATACCATCTCCAAACAGGACCATGCCTAGTAAAGCACTGTGGTAATCAAACCTATCTTCGGATTGTTGACTGCTTTACCTTTTTATAGTGTATTTGCAACCGCAAGAACGGGAAAGTTGGTATCAATATGTCTTTTACTTATCTGTTGCCGCGGTGGAGTAGCCGAGCGGTCTAAGGCGTCTCGCTGCGGAGCGCGCGGTTGCTCGCCGTGGAGGTTCGAGTTTAGTTTACCTAGGTTTAAGTAGTTTGTAAGCTACGGACTGATGACCACGCAGTTTGGTCCGATAGATTTACAAACATTTGAACATTTGAACTAATCTGTTGATGTAAGTTATGATGTCTTCTACCATGTTTTGAATGATAAGAAGATGAAATGCTTCCAAATGTGAATGTGCGTTTCTTGCGCTCTCTTTTGTCCCTGGTAAAAGTGTAACAATGTTTTTAGGTGACTGATCCAAAGAGTTTCGCTATCTTTCCCAGTATAAATTTTGTATTTACTTATCATAACATCAAGCAGAACAGTGCCCTGATCGTCATCTCCCAGCTACAGTAGCTCAGAATCACTGTTGTAGTGATCAGTAATAATTTTCTTTTCCATATCAACCTCGTTAACACATTTTCACATGTCATCTTCAGAAACTTCCGCTAGTAGTCAGGTACCGTTATAACATCACTCGCACTGGTAATAAATAGATGCACAAACAACTAACTAAAACCGTTAGAGCCGGCCGCGGTGGCCGAGAGGAGTGAGGCGCTCCAGTCACGGTCTGAACGGCCACTACGGTCGGTGGTTCGAATCCCCCCTCGGGCATGGATATTTGTGACGTCCTTAGTCTTAGCTAGTTCATAAGTAGTTTGTAAGCTTAGATACTGATGACCCCGTAGTTAAGTCCCATAAGTTCTACAAACATTTGAACATTTGAAAACCGTGAGTAGAAACACATATTAAAAATGTGTAGAAAATCCTCTCGGTTAGCTGTGTGGTCTAATGCGCCGTTTTGCGAGACTGGGAGACTTATCGAGCCCAGTTCCAATCAGCCCGCCACATTAACGAATGGGTCGGGGTGTCGGGCAGCCTGCGCGTTGTTTTTACACATGTCCCCAGGTGAATACCGACCTGGTACCCAAGTCCCGCTTCAGTTACATGATTGGGAAACATTTAGTAACACTTTACACATATCATACTATATGCTGAATTTGGTATACACATTTCCTCCTGGAAGACATGGGGTGGCGACAGGAAGGGCATCCGACCACCCTGTAAATATTAACGCGCCAAATCCGGATTAATAAAACCTAATCTGCCTGTGTGGGAACATGGCTAAAGAGAAAGAATGAAATGAAGTATAGAAAATCTTAAGCAAAAAAAAAAAAAAAAAAAAAAAAAAAAAAAAAAAAAAAAAAATGAACAAATACTTACGTTATTAGGCACATGGCGCCAAATACACCGCAGAGGCTGATCAAAAATTAATAATGGTGTTGCAACTAAACAATGGCTAGTTCTGGTTTCAAAGCAGGCGAAACACAACATATGTGACGAAGTTGTTACAAGCTTCCTAGGGTTTTTATATTTGCGGATGGAGAAGTTAGTACTGCTTCCTCCCACAAATCCCCTAAAACCTCCACATCCTTGCGGATTCTGTTGCGTAGCAGTGTGCGTTTGTACCGCCCTACAGTACGCATCAGGTGCCGTAGTTGCTGTCCAAGTCTTTATGGAAAGCAAAGAGTTGTGACTAACCTGTTGTCTTCTATAGTTGTGTCCCCAGCGCAGAAGACAGCACACAGGTCGTTGGTTCTTCTACTGCATACAGGTGAGGCTAAAATAAGTTCTGTTGGATGGAAGCATAAGAAGTGACTCGCGAGATTTTTAATTGTCAGGGATGCCATTTATTAATTAAATAATAAAATATGAACAACTATTGTTAATCCGACACGGCCTTTGCTGCCCGTAGTCCATGTTGAGACCTCGACTGTTATCACTATCACAAAAATCTTTACTCATGACCGGCGCATATAGTGGTCAGCTCGAGACTGCTACTGCGGCGCGTTGCGAGAGGGCACCTGAAGCTCTATTTCGCGCCAAAACGGGGCTGTCGCGCGCCTTCTGCAATATCGCTCTTCTCTTGTTACAATAGGAGAAGGCACCTTAAACTTTTTAAACTGTCAAAACCTAGCCTGTCCTTGAAAGATATTTATCATAAATTCTCAGCTCTGAGTAATTAATATTTAGTATATAATAAACAAAACTAATTTCAAAAGAAATCACGTGACGTGAAATGCAGCAGCCAATGCGAGGAGAGTACCAGTAACATAGGCGGGCTTTTCTATGGGAACCAGCACCTACTGTGCCATATGCTACTGCTCCCCACCCCACATTTGAACATATGCTGCACTTCTGTCATTCTTCCGCGTTTAAGACACGTACAATGTTACCAAAGAAACGGCCAGCGGCCAGAAATATGAAGTGGCCATAGGCCAGGAATATCACAGTTGGAATACTAGATTCCGTGTAAGTCGACTGTTAGCAGCAGCGTGTGGACACTCGATAAACAAAAATTTGCAGTGTGAATGATGCGGATTAAATGTGGGCACAAATTATGCTCTAGCGGCTATGTGACTACAGTAACTGTTGGTGAACAACGTTGAAACTATTAGCAGGTCACCTACTATCCCACAGGTGGCATCTGGCATCTTCCAATCTATATCAATGTCTTGTAGGTTTGTCGAGTATTTTACTGGATAAGAGTTTCGATCTCACACAATATTTCAGATACTTAGCTCGTAATCTTCTTCAGGAGCGACCTGAGATTGCTCCTCGAGTGGATCTGGTCCAGTATTTATGTCTCTGACCTTCCCCATGCAGTCAGCGTCCACTAGCTGTGATCTGCTGAAGGTCTAGATGGCAGCAGATAACAGCCAATGGACGCCGAGGGAACAGGGGGAAGATCACATACATAAATATTGGACCAGATCCACTCGTGGAGCAGTCTCAAGTTGCTCGTGAAAAGGGTTACGAGCTATGTAGCTGAAAAATTGTGCTAGTTCGACACTGTTATCTGCTAGAACATGGACAACCCTAAATGGCATTAGATCGACACAAAAGCTTGAAGAGGAATATCAGTATTTTCAAATGTTTGTACAGCTTATGGGACATAACTATGGGGCCATTAGTCTCTAATCTTACAAACTACTTATAAACTAGCTAATACTAAGGATGGCACAAATATTCATGCCCAAGGGGGGATTCGAAACCCTGACCATACTGGCCGTGCAGACCGTGAATGGAGCGCCCCGCCCCTCGGCCACCGTGGCCGGCGAATACCAGTGTCATCTTTCCCCCTGTCATCAGATAGCAGTACACCTACATCTACATGGTATACTCTGCAAATCACTTTTAAATACCTGGCAGAGGGTTCATCGAACCACTATTATACTATTTTACCTCCCATTCCATTCTCGAATAGCATGCGGGAAGAATGAACACCTGAATCTCTCCATTCGGGCTCTCATTTCTCGTATTTTATTCTGATGATCATTTCTACCTATGTAAGTTGGAGTCAACAATATATTTTCGCATTCTGAGGAGAATGTTGGCGATTGTAGTTTCGTAAGAAGCTCACGCCGCAGCGATAAGCGCCATTGTTGCAATGATTCCCATCCCAGATCCTGTATCATTTCCGTAACCGCTGCGTCCCCTGTATCGTGACAATACGAAACGAGCTGCCCTTCTTTGGACTCTTTCTATGTCCTCCGTCAAACCCACCTGAGAAGGATCCCACACTGGGTAGAAATACTCCATAAAAGGAAGGACAAGCGTAGTGTATGCAGTTTCTGATGTGTACGTCCTTGCATGCACAGCGTCCCTGGCCTACCTGATAGCGGGCGTGTCCATCGGCTGGAGCTCACCGCTGGTGCCGCGGCTGCAGCAGAACTCGTCGCACATCCGCATCACGGCGGAGGAGGGCTCGTGGCTGGCGTCGACGGGCGCGCTGGTGTCGGCACCCCCCTCCCTGGCGGCCGGCCTGCTGGTGGACGTGGTGGGGCGCCGCAGGTTGCTGCTCGCCTGCACGCTCCCATTCCTGGCCACCGCGCTCTGGCAGCGCTTCGCCTCCTCCTTCTGGGAGCTGCTCACCAGCAACATCCTCTCCAGCGTAGCAGTCGGCTTCATCATACCTGTGAGTGAGACGCTGAATGTACTGATACTATCCCCTTTCCTCAATTCATGACATACCAAAGGAGATGTTGTAAACTATCATCAAAATCCAATGCCTGTATCATATATCATTCAAGACTGGCAGGCCGCGGTGGAGTAGCCGAGCAGTCTAAAGCGTCTCGCTGCAGAGCGCGCGGTTCCTCACCGTGGAGGTTGAGTCCTCTCTGGGGCATGGGTGTGTGTGTGTGTTGTCCTTAGGTTAGTTTACCTAGATTTAAGTAGTTTGTAAGCTACGGACTGATGACCACACAGTTTGGTCCGATAGATTTACAAACAAACAAACAATCAATCACACTTGACCTTCATAGTGAGCAAGTATGAACAACTCTCCGACAGAATGGACCTCTTCAAATGCGGAAAAAAATTATACAACAAACTTCCTCACCATATCAAAACAATCAAAGAACACCGTCATGTTTTCTCACATATAGCTACTGTAACTATTGACACCTGTTGTATGATGTTGATTATATTATTATCTAGACATGCTAAAAACTACTTAATAAATGAAATATAGTAATGACTCATTTTGTTGTGATGTGCCATACATACGTATGTGTATATAGAAATCTGTATAATCATGTAAAAAACTTGTAAGCAATATCCTATATCAATAATTTGATGAAGTGGATGCTTAAATAAATAAAATCAAGACTGGCGAAATCACCCTGGATGAGGCAGCGTGACTATTTTTTTTTAAAGTTTTTCGAAAATTATATCTTTCTAACTGTAAATGAAATAATCGAGATGGCTCTCACATATGAAACAATGAAACCTTTAAAAATAAGAAATTTCGAGCTTGGTGGGAGATTTGAAGTGTATTTTTTTTTTTTTTTTTTTTTTTTTTTTTCAATTTCTATATCGATTTCGTTCCCATGATAGAACGTCATGAATGCAGAATGCTAGTCATGGTGTCTCATGCATTCCGCATAAAACATTTAACAGTCAGGACCATAAAATAACTAAACAAGGTTACAATGTAACATATACTAGAAAGACCTTTTTAGTTATTTCATGGATCTGCCTGTTAAATGTTTTATGCGGAGTATATGAGTCATCATGAATTGCATTCTGCACTGATGATGTTCCATGATGGGAACGAAATCGGTATATAATTTTTAAAAAGAAATAATACTTCATATCGCCCTCCAAGCTGGAAACTTCTTGTTTTCATTGCATTATTGACGTGGGCAGGTACAATCTGCATTATGAATTCAAATTACAATCATATCTCTTACCTATTCCAAAAATTGTTATTAAATGTTATAATTAGCAGACGCACAATTATTTATAGTAAAGCATGTTTTTATTCCGCTCTCACCCCTCTTCAAAAAAAATGTACGTAATATAATTCTTACAGATAATCTAAAACAGAATCATTTTATTCCCTCTTCCCTTGCACTGAAAACATCACTCTCGCTAAATTTGCGATGTCGAGAATATGCACAACGCGAGCACTCTGCAGACAATGACACAGCTAGCAGATGAAAGCGGCGTACGTGTAGGGCTCAACAGAAAGCGGGAAATACAAAGCCCTTATGTCACGTACAAATAGTTAGAACTCAACTCACTTTGTGTCATAACAATGCATAGAACCTTCCTTCATTTTACATGGTTAACAACAGAGGGCAGGTTTGCAATGGCAGCAACTAATTATTTAGCAAGGCACGAGTTAGACTCGGGCGCCGCCTGCCTGACTAACTACCAATGAACGAGAGTGTCTAGAGCGCCGTCCACAATGTGATTTGGAACAAGAAGGGAGGGAGAAAGGAACATCGATATCGATGTCATTGGAGATGGAGCATACGTTGAATAGTATTTGTCAGTAATTGGCTCGTAAATATGGTGTACTCTTTGAAATGATCCAACCTGCTATTGGCTTGCAGAGATTAAGAAACATGGTAAAAGGTTAGAGGTGGGTTTGAACCGCTGTCCTCCCGAATGCCAGATCAGTGTGTTACTCACTACAGATAAAAATGAAGAGTAAATGTCATGTGTTATAAGCTGCTTTTCCCAGACTTTTTCCCGGTAGGGGACGAATAAAAAAAAGCGAACAAGTCTCCTGAATTATCTCAAATTAGTGAACCGTTTCTGAGAATACAAAAGTCAACATTTTTTATCTATTTTCATATATTTTACAGTATGATAATTATCGACAAGACGATGACACAGCAGCTAAGGTTGCAGCTTAATACTTTAGCCTTCCATGTTTCAAAAACTATTAATATTTATTTACCATCTTCAGTAACTGGCACTGCCTGTGTGAGAAGAAATAGCTTGGTTTAGGCATGAGGTGCAGTCTCCCTGTTTCTGGAAATGGAGGAAAGTCAACATGATTTAAGAAAAATGCAACCAGTTACATTCACTTGGAATTATACTGTTCATTCCATTAACCGGTTTTCGAACCTTTTCAGGTTCATCGTCAGATGGAGCATGTTACAGGATCATTTTAAGCCTCATGTTGGGTGCTGGCTCTGTGGTGGGAAAACGGAAACATACTTTAATAACTCGAATTGCATGTTATTTAGGTAGGTTTTGTATTTGGAAAATTACTTGAAAGTTGTTGATTTACTTACTGCCACTGTATAGTCGGCTTTTTATAGTTAATTTCCATTTCTCGGGTCTTCTTCTGTTTATATATCAAAAGCACATCACTTTTTAACTATTGAGTTCTATACTGACCCGTAAACTCCACATTACCAGCATCCAACATGTGCTTCTACAGCTGATATTATTTACAAACGTCTTCTTTCGAAGATATAACACTCTTTGTACAGGTAAGTTTGTTTTGTTAGTGTATGATACAATCGATCAGATAGCAAATAATTTTGTCAATACTAAACTGCAAAAGTGAATAATAAATACTGTCTATATTTTTGGCATAGGGTTTTTTATTATTTTATTTTAGCCTTAATATGTATGTATATAATCAGTTAAAAGTACAAGAATAAAATTCGTACTATAGCTTATATTTATTCATACACTAGTGTGTCCTAGAATATTAATATAGACTAGGTTCTGTTTATTGTGTTTAAGTAACAGTAGGAATATGGGTATTCTATTATTGTAGAATAGAAGGAATAGGTATTTAGATGTGGGTAAAGCAATTATGCATTTGTTATTTAGTAGTGTTTTCACCTTACCAGAAACATATGAAAGAGTTGTCATAATTGGAGGGGGTGTATGGGGAGGGTGGGAAGGGGTGGGACGGAGAGTGAAGGGCTTTTGGTTAATTAGTTTCTTTACATTAGAAATTTCTCATTGTTTTGGAGGAACATTTTGTTTTTTCGTTTAGTCTGATCACTAAGCATGTTATCGGATGCTGTGTTTGTATTGATAAGTATTTGGAGGTTCTTCTGAATGTTACCTGCAGAATGACCCTGTTGAGCAAGGTGTGTGGTAAAGATGGATTTGTTTACGTTATTAAGGCGGAGTTCGTCCATGTGTTTTCTTTAAATCTTGTTGTGAAGCTTCTTCCAGTTTGACCAGTATAGAAGCTTGGACATGAGTTGCAAGTTAATTTATAGACACTTGATTTTTTAAATTTATGTATGTTGGTTTTGTGTAGTGGTCGATTTTATTTTGTATTTTGTTGTTTGTGGAGAAACTTATTGTTGTCTCATGTTTCTTGAAGAGAATTGCAATTTGGTATGAAACCTTTCCTAGGAAAGGTAGGCTTATAAATATGGCATTTTTGGCTGTGTGTGTCTGTTAAGAAATTGATTGTTTTGTTTTTGTTGATTGAATTAATTTATCAATGACAGCAGGATTGTACCCATTGCTGACAGCGATGGAATAAACAGTATCATTTCAAGTGAATGTGACTGGTTGCATTTTTCTTAAATAATATTGAAATTAACAGTCAGGGGTTCTGAAATATCCGTAATGGATAATCGAAATAGAGAAAAGTGTATACATTTTATGTGCACTTTTGCTGATATCACATTGTTTATGGCGTCATGTCTCCTGAACAGCGAAGTGTTGTACAGCGACCAAACTCACTCACAATCAGCAAGGGGCCGTTTATTATCTATCACCACAAGTTTGACTGGATGGTTGGCATGTCGAACCTAGGCACAGATACAAGAGACGAAGAGTATTGGCAAGCTATCTATCAGAGATTTTAGGCCTTTTTCAGCTGCTTTGGGACACAGGTTGTCTAGCATCCAACAAGATGAGCAGTGGAAGGCCTCATTCCGTCCCTACACCACAGATGAAGGAATTATGGTAAATTTACTGGAGGAAAACCTACTACCAGCGTCCTGCGATTCGCTGTAGCAGAAGGCGTGAGTCGTTCTATCTGTGGGGTACACATGGACAGTTTCCCCTTCCGTATCATGTTCAACACGTCTAGGCACTAGCGCCAACAGACCAATTTAGCAAACTGCGGTTCTATCAATGGCTCTTCCAAAAGTGTACCTTTTAATATAGCAAACTTATTTAAGCACAGTAAGGGATTTGCTTGCACTACAATTATCTGACATCACTTTCTACATCCCAGGAGGGTCGTTCAAAGTTCACCTGAAAATATTTGTAATCATGTTCCGCACTGTCTTCACTAATTATCAACAGGTTAACAGCAGAGACTTGCATTGTCATTTTTAATCGATGGGAGGGGTGAAAGAAGGAAGGCAGTCTAGTGTTTAATGTCCCATCGACAGCACGCCCATTACAGACTGAGCTCCCGCTCGGATTTTTGGGTAAGGATGGGGAACTAAATCGGCCATGCCCTTTGAAAAGAACCATCGCGGCATTTGTCTGGAGTGATTTAGGAACATCAACGAAAACCTAAATCTGTATGGGCGGATGTGAATTTGAAGCACCGTCCTTCCGAATGTGAGTGCAGTTTGTTATCACTGCTCCTAACCATCTCGGTATGGGAAGGATTAAAGATGAAAATTACGACATAATAACAGCAAAGAGATTCAAGTAGATGTTTTTTACGAAAGTAATACAGGGGTGAAAATACTTGTAGTGTTGTGAAGAGCTCATGCATTCAGACCTCGGAGTGATAAACATAACAATAAGCATCAAACAATCGATACAATTTTTCATTAAAGAGAAATAATCTTCAAAAGTGAAACGCCAAGATCGCAAAATATTTATTTAATGACGACCGGTTTCATTGGTCTATGCCACCATCCTCTGGTTGTAAAAAATTATACAAGGTGGTCATGTTATTAAAAATGGAGATTAAATAATAGGTGTAAAGTATAACTTACAAGCTGTGACGTTTTAACTTACGTATTTTTATTTTTAGACTAACAAGGAGATCACAGGGGGAACGGATTTTATAATTTTTTTTTTTTTTATATTAATGGTACGCGAAGTTCCGAACTCAGATAATAATCACTCAAAGCCATTGGACGCCGCTCTCGAGAATTCTTGAGAAAATCGACTTTGAAATTTTACAAGTACAAGTAAGTAGCAATAACTAAATCATTTATGACATCTGTTGGTGTATCTCAAGTGGTGGCGGGTGCCGTGGCTCAGCGAGCCCAGTCAGGGAGTTAAACGTCCTGCTAAGCCAAATATTCAACGAACAACAAAGAACGAACTGAATCAACGATCGCAAACCAAATATCTTTTATCGCCAGCTTACAAGTCTCATAAATTACAAATAATGTGACGAGGAACGTACATTCCACATATCAAAAATACTAATTTATACAATTCATGTATGAAATACCAAATTTCGAGGTGTACATCATAATGTGGCACGAATATAACTAGTCCATTCATAATACGAGCACAAACACTTTCCACACTAGTAACAATGAAAACATTTTACATAATTGTTCAAAATTACAGTTCATATTGGCGTAGATTGGACCTCAGATCGCGACCGAAAAAATACTCCGATTATCGTGGATTATGCCTCAGCCAACGGACGAAACAATACTCTTATCTAGCGTGGATTGTGCCTCTGACAACTGACTAAACAATACTCTATTACATGCCACGAATGAATCCTATTTATATCTTTCAAACAATGATACTGGAAATTACCTACTGTTAATTAAGTTCATTACATTAGTTATAATGCAAAAGTAAACAATTACATGCAGCAGGCTTTAGTAAAAGATAGCGTAAATAATACAGATTAAATTAGTATATAAATCTCGGTTCAATTAATAGCATTTCATTTGGTTTATCCACAATACTTCCATAATTAACGGTAATTATACAGAAACTAATGAGGGCAAAACTTTCCTAACATTACTTGTGAAACACAGTAATACATACTTTAATATTACTAGAAAAGAATTTACTTCGTTTTATGAGGAATACTAATTAGCATACTATCTGAAATTTAACAATATACCTGTGGCATTAGCTAATTAATATTCGCTAATTAAACAAACTTCTCCGGTGTTAAATAATAGAAAATGACTTCAACTAATTACGTTACAACAAAAGTTTTGGAAAAGAAAACGATAATAGACTAATTGTATTCACATCTATTATCATGCAACAGTTGTACCGGGAGGTTCAGTAATGAAAACAGATGGGAATAAATCCCAAAATGCTTCATTACCAATGTTAAGAATTAATAACGACAGTATTAAACATAAAGACAGGCATTGAATTAAAATTTATGCTCTGGCCAGGATTCGAACCCTGGCCCTGCTACTTACTAGGTAGGTGCTTTAGACCACTCAGCTAACACAGTGTTGTATATAATGGAACTACACAGACTGTCTTAAATCACGTCTCCCTCCACACCACATACTTTACTTCTGCCTCATGTTCCGTGTGAAATGCGTATCAAATTGCCCGGGCTCTCATACATTGGAATAGCACCCCTGCAAAGAATGCGAAGAGGAACTATCTCGCCTTGTTCCTCAGGCCGAGTTGATATAAATATCAACAAATAATACAATTCTTTGAGACAGCATTGTCTCGTTATACCAAAGGTATTAAACATAAGGAGAGGCATTGAATTAAAATTTTTGCTGTGGCCGGGATTCGAACCCGGGACTTCCTATTTACTAGGAACAAGGTGGGATAGTTCCTATTCGCGTTCTTTGCTGGGGTGCTAATCCAATCTAGGAGAGCCCTGGCAATTTGATACGCATTTCACAGGGAACATGAGGCAGAATTAAAGTATGTGGTGTGGAGGGAGGCGTGCTTTAAGACAGTCCGTGTAGTTGTTTTGTCTACAATGCTGTGTTAGCTGAGTGGTCTAAAGCACCTTCCTAGTAAGTAGCAGGTCCTGGGTTATAATCCAGGCCACAGCATAAATTTCAATTCAATGCTTCTCCTTTAATACTTTTGGTATAACGAGTCAATGCTGTCTCAAGGAATTGTATTATTTGTTGATATAATAACGTCAGTGTTGTTCCGTTTCACCGATGTCAAATAATGTACAAATATTCCAGATGTTCAAATGTTTGTATAGTCTATGGGACTTAACTACGGGATCATCAGTCCCTAAACTTACAAACTACCTATGAACTAAGACTAAGGACGACACAAATATCTCTGCCCGAGGGGGGATTCGAACCCCCGACCGTAGTGGCCGTGCAGACCGTGACTGTAGCGCCTCAATCCCCTCGGCCACCGCGGCCGGCACAAATATTCCACCAATAAATAGATGAAAGAATAAACGTAGAGGTGTTTCGTAATCTCTCGCGACTGTCCCACGGGTGTTTCCCCTGTACGTGGTAGAGATCGCGCAGGACGACGTCAGAGGGCTGCTGCTGTCGCTCGGCACGCTGATGGCAGGGGCGGGAGCCTTCCTGATGATGGTCGTCGCCTCCTACGCGTCTTTCAGCGGGGTGACGGACTTCATGCTGGCGTGCCCAGTGGTGTTCGCGGCGCTCTTCTGGTGGATGCCCGAGAGCCCCTACTTCCTGGTGGCCAAACACCGCTCGCGGGAGGCGACGCGCGAGCTGATGCGCCTGCGCGGGAAGGCTTCAGTGAAGGAGGTGGCTGGCGAGTTGGAGGCCATCCAGAGGGCCCTGGAAGAGCGCACCCAGAACGAGATCAGCGCTGCCGACGCCTGCAGGGAACTGCGCAAGAACGCCGGCGCTCGCAGAGCTTTCGTGGTAGGTTCCAGTAGGGATGAGTGATTAATTGCAATTAATCGATTAATCGTGATTGTTTCGGTAAACTATTATGGAATAATCGACATTTCTTTCACGGCAATTAATTTTACTAAATCGATTATACTTTCAATTAATTACTAGAGTACCTTTGAAATCATTACGTAAGTAACTGCCGCATCAGCTCGACTTGTACACAGTGATCAACAATGATTAAGCGCCTTGGTGGAGCGGCCGAGCGCATTGAGGCGCTATGCTACGATGTGCGAGGCCGTTCCCCGTCGGCTGTTCGAATCCCCCCCCCCCCCCCCCCCCCGGCATGGATGTTTGTGCCGTCCTTAGTGTTAGCTAGTTCATAAGTAGTTTGTAAGTTTAGGAACTGATGACCCGGCAGTTAAGTCCCATAAGCTCTACAAACACACGAACATCTTGAATGATTGAGCGTGACGGCATTTAGTTTGGCCATTCGGCTGGAAACAATGTATCCTTCCACCGAAGTCGCTAAATAGTCTTATTGTTGTGTCCATTTTACGATCTCTCTTGTGGAGACAAGGGGTAAGTTAAAATCATGGCACCAAAGAAACCAAGCGTGTAAGTATTTTTAGAAAGGTGACTAAACTGTTGGCATTGTGCACAATTCTTAATCTTCGTTTCAAAGCCTACATAAATTAGTGTTTCCTAGATCATTTCCTGAAAAAATTTGGTGCTTGTAAACATATTGTCTGCAGAATATGTGTGTGTGAAGCAATGGTATTAATTAGACTTCCTAATAAGTGCGAAATAGATATGTAGTTCAGTTAAAAATAGAAACTGGTAATTCTGGATTTCATAAAACTGAGCAACCGCTCTTAATTATGTGTGATGATTTAAATATGTGTGATAACATAGCTTTATTTTCTGTGTATCAAACCTCTTTACCATAAACAATAAATCTAGAAAATATTTATAAACTCAAATATATAGACGTAACAATTAATCTAATAATCCATTATTAGGATACAAATAGTCGATGCAATTGATAGATCCATTTACATAATTGAAAATATTGATTAATCGACTCATTCTCATAATCGTCCAACCCCTAGGTCACAATACCCACTTGGAGTCAGGGCGTATTACTTATTCGCAACGAGAGAATCGATGTCTCCCTGTTCTGGATCGGCAGCATTCGTTGGCAATCAGAAATGTTAAAATGTTTGTAATCCTATGGGACCAAACTACGTTGGTCATCAGTCCCTAGTCTTACAAACTACTTAAACTAAGTGAAACTAACCTAAGGACAACACACACATCCATATCCGAGGGAGGATTCGAACCTCCGACGCGGGAGGCTGCGCGATCTGTAACTTGGCGCTGAAGAACGCTCGGCTACTGGCCAATCTCAGCGATCCAATACGAAACAACGTGTACAATATGTAGCCATTGAGCAGTGATTGTGGTGGCCGCGTTGTGTTGCGTCGCTTCGCTGCTTGTTCTTCTTCTTTCTTGGCTCTAGAGCTCATGATGAGCCTTGGCTTCTTCTACAGTTTCCTTCAATTTCTCTATATCCTTTGGCAGTATTCTCCAGTTTCAATAGCCCATCTCCTTAAGATCTTCGGTTACTCCATCCCCCCATCTGTCTCTTGGTTGACCACGTCCTCTCTGCCCTCCTGTCTATACTCTTTTTGGTACTTCTGTATCATTCATGCGAGCCATATGTCCCGCCCACCTCAGGCTGGGTGATTTCACTATCCTTCTGATGGGTTGGTCTTTGTATATGGTATACAACTCATGATTGTATCTCCTCCTCCATCTTTCTCTTTTAGAGATTCGGCCGATAATTCGTCCAAGTACCTTTCTTTCAAATGCGTCAAGTATTTCAGTGTCTTTAGTTGTTAATGTCGACGTTTTACAAGCATGCGTAAGCACCGAAGTGATTTATTTATAGCTAATTTTAGTGGTACGAATTAGGAGCCTTGAGGATAGAAGTCTAGTTAGGACAAAATAGGCTCTATTGGCTAGTATTACTCTCTATTTAATTTCGTGGGAGGTATCATTTAGACGGGTTTTGTTCGAGCCCAGGTACTTAAAATGTTCAACTCTCTCAACTGCCCACTGTTATTTCATTTGGCAAATTTTCTTTATATGCTTTTCTAGCTGTCATATATTTTGTTTTATATTCATAAATAATTACCCCATTTTCCCACTAGCCTGTTCGAGAGCTGTAAATGTCTCTTCCATTGCCTTTTGGGTTCTTGTTACTATAGCTATGTTTTTCTATTTACGTCGCAGTTATCGCTCATGACGAGTAGCGAGGTTCATTCAGGTCCATCAACTCCTCGGAGTGGTACCACATGTGGTGTTTGCTTGCTTGGTGTGTGGGTGTTGTAATTGTATGTATGTAACTATTGGAGTTACTAAATTAGCGAGTTCACTATGTGCATCATATAATTGCGCACTAATTACGCTTTTGTTTATAAACAATTTCCTGATTTCACTTCTTAGAATTACCACTTCACACTTCCTTCTTGCCGATATTGTGGTCCGTCTTCTACTGTTAAAACAACTTTCTACATATCTAGGTGTGATTTTCTTGGTGATACATTCTTTGTTGAAATGGATGTGTTGACTTGTAACCGCCAGTCTGACCTTCAGATTCTTGAATTTAAAATATGCTGCACATGCCCAGCTAGGCAAAATCTTCATGTAACTAGATTCCATTTTGTGTGCCAGCCCACAACAGAATTATAATGAAATAACAGGTTTTCGCTTGGTAGGCGATGTGAGATGTTTCTTTTATTTAACTTCAAAACATATCGATTTCGTCCCTATGATGGGACATCATCGGTGCTGTTAAAACAAGGTACCTTGGTCAGACATTGAAATTACAATAAGATTACATACACCAAGAATGTTATAAAATAGAATTACATACCAGAATTGCAAGTCATGATGACCTATGTGCTCTGCTTAAAAACATTTAAAGGTCTTGCCGGTACAAGTCACAACAATAAAATCAGGTAGCCGCTTACATACACCTACGCAGCTTAGCTTGTACATAGATGGTGCCTGGCGCCCTCTTTGTTTAAATCAGTTACATTGTAACATTTTTAAAAAGAAAATGGGTTCAAACATATTATAAGCTTAAAAAGATAAAAATGATTAAAATGTTGATTCTAGGTGAATTAAAGTTTAACAACTAACATACACAGATTATGCATTATATGATAAAAATAACCATTTATCAGCGTCCTCAGGCGGGTAGGTGTTAAAACATATCTTTAAAATTTAAAATTTTGTCACCATCAATTGTTAAAATAAGTTACAATGTATCACGTATAAAATACTATCTGCAATAAAAATGCAATAAAAATCAAGATAGTCTAGCAGTAAATCAGCAAAGTCAGTATGTAACGTTGCCAAATTATGGTGTAATGAATATCAGGATTGCGGGCATTTTTAAGAAAAGGAACATAAATATCGCGTTTTCCACAGACAATAAAGTTGGCAGCCGTTTGATCCAAAACATTCAAAAATTTAACCAACATCAAGAATCGGGGGTTTATAGATTATCATGTTCTGACTGTGATGCTGTCTACATCGGACAAACTGGAAGGAAGCTTGAAATCAGATTCCGCGAACATGTGGCGTTAGACAGGCGTGATATTGCTGACAAGTCCAACTTCGCAGCTCACCTTATTAATTCCGGACATACCCCTCCTGACCTGACTTCACAGTTGAAACTTTTGCACAGAGGAAATAAGGGGAGGTATCTCGATCTGCTTGAAGAGATGGAGAGTTTCTGAAACGGAAGGACACCAGGATGCACACTGCTCAACGAACAGATAGCGATGAAAAGCACCCACTTCTGGGAATTTTTTGCATCAACCCTGGTATGAAGAAATTAGCTCGTCTACACTGTAGTCGAACGGCTGGGAAGGGCCAAATTTCCCTTTATATCTCCGCAGATGCACATAGTACAACGATAACAATATTTTGTTACAAGCAATAGTCCTATTTCACATGCTTTAGTTCGATGGAGCTCATGTTTGTTTCTAACAACGCCACTCTGTAATATCCACATGTTATAATTAGCTTTATTTCAATATATGTTTCTTTAAATAAGTAGCGACGTATGCGCCATGTAGCGCTAATGTGTGTATTCCCCATGTCCTGGATTGCAAGTTCATCCCTTGTGCTTTCTCTCTCTAACATACTCACACACATGCATTGGTGCTTTGTAACGACTTTATATTTTATGCTAGTCTCAATTAAAAAAAGAAAGAAAAAAATATATATGTATATATTTTTTATTGTTGTGACTTGTACCGGCAAGACCATTAAATGTTTTCCAGCAGAGCACATAGGTCATCATGACTTGCAATTCTGGTATGTAATTCTATTTTATAACATTCTTGGTGTATGTAATCTTATTGTAATTTCAATGTCTGACCAAGGTACCTTGTTTTAACAGCACTGATGATGTCCCATCATAGGGACGAAATCGATATGTTTTGAAGTTAAATAAAAGAAACATCTCACATCGCCTACCAAGCGAAAACCTGTTATTTCATTATAATTCTGTGGTGGGCTGGCACACAAAATGGAATCTAGTTACATAAAACTTAATATTCACTGTTTTATACACCACTTACGAAGATGCCCAACACTCCTTTTTAAGTAACGTGAAACTCTTTCTTGCACACAGACATCTTTCACAAGCCAACAAGAAAACATTACAAATATTACCCACTACAAATGTTACACTTATTGTCAGGGCCGGAGCAGGACATTCTATAACGTTAAAGATATGTAAATTCTTTATAGGTGTGGGAACTTCACTTGAAAAGTTAGTCATAATAATGATTTAAAGAAATATAACTCTATTTTTATAAACCATGTGAATTTAGAATTACCATAAATAAACAATTTTACAGTTGTGTACCGTTAACGTGTCATGGGTAAAACATGACATAAGTACAAAAAAATTTAAAATTTAGTATCAGTGTGTTTTGAAGAATTTTTACGCTATTAATTTTGCATTGCGGTAAAGATTTAAGAAACTGATGATTAAAAAAATAAAAGAATATCAACATATCTACTTTTCTGGCTTTTTCTTGCGGAAAGTCTTTCACTCGACTTGTGCGATTTAACTCCTCTGCAAGCACCTGCTCAGTAGATACTGCCCCAAGTTCAATTAAAGTAGTTTCATCCACTACTTTAGAAAGAAAGTTCTTAGCGACTTACAACAAATTTACCGTATAATTGTAAACCTATACGAAACTTTCTCGCTAACAACCATATAAACTTGATGAAAAGAAAGAAATTTATCGCTTAACAGTTTTCCACTATTCATTCAGTAAACTACGGCCTTCGACATCACGTTACAACTCATGCTTCTAGCCACCAACTGTATTCTCGAGGCATTTTACAGGCATTACGTACCTATACTTCTGAATGTATTTTCGACATTATTTTATACAATACTCATAGTTCACGAAATATGAAATCGTAAACAATGAGATGCATGCATTAGGTTTTAATTTATTACGTATTTATTTCTAACTTTATTTGCAACACATTTCGCAGTTTCCTAATATTCCCCTGCACGTTATTGGAAAATTGCGTTTTAGTTGGACGCACTATTTGGGAAATATGACGTCATAAGGATTGAGCTGCATGAAAACGAAACTACATGCCGAAAATCGGCAAAGACACAGGTGAAATCGATAGAGAAAGGAGCAGAAGGCGATGAAAGAATAATGAGAAGATAGACTAGCGTAACAATAGAATTTTGAAGGAGAAAACATCTAACTTATGAACAATGAGCATGCACAATAGTAATTGCATTGTACATGAAAAGCACTTACCTGTTAGGTATGCAAGGCGGTTTATATTTTTTTAACAGTGGGTAGTCAAAAATTTGTCCCCCCCCCCTCCCTCCTTAATTCCCCCACCACACCCTGCTGTCAGTGATCTCTATATATTAAAATGTTCTGTTGATTCCTGTATAGCAGTTAATCTGCGAAAGTTCTTGGCCAATTGCCTTGCAATTTCGACACATCGTAGCATTGTAATAAAGGAAGGTTACTAGATACTTATTTCTTGAATATATTGTGTAAAACTATATGTACCGGGTGATCAAAAAGTTAGTATAAATTTGAAAATTTATAAATCACGGAATAATGTAAATAGAGAGGTAAAAATTGACACACATGCTTGGAGTGACATGGGATGTTATTAGAATTAAAAAAAAGAAAGATCTCTTTCTCGCTTCGTTTGGTGGTGATCGTGTGCTCAGCCGCCACTTTCGTCATGCTTGGCCTCTCAGGTCCCCAGACCTCAATCAGTACGATTATTGGGCTTTGGGTTTACCGGTAGTAGCAAGTGTATAGTGATCGACCGACATCTCTAGGGATGCTGAAAGACAACATCCGATGCCAATGACTCACCATAACTGCGGACATGCTTTACAGTGCTGTTAATAACAGTATTCCTCGACTACAGCTATTGTTGAGGAATGATTGTGAACATATTGATCATTTCCTGTAAAGAACATCACCTTTGCTTTCTCTCATTTGTTATGCTAATTATTTCTTTTCTGATCAGATGAAGCGACATCTGTGGGACTTTTTAATCCTTTTTTTAATTTTTTTATTTGTTCTAATAAAACCCCATGTCATTCCAAGCATGTGTCAAATTTTATCACTCTATCTACGTTGTTCCGTGTTTTATTAAGTTTTCAAATTTATACTGACTTTTTGATCACCCAGTATATTACTTTTGCGATTTTTCATATCAATATTTGCCCATTATAAAATTTATAGATTCATATCTTACATGTACTGAAAAAATATGTATATGAAACATGCGCATATTCCAAAAGAACGTTATGTTAAAATTTCAAAACCTTCCGTCAAGACTTTTCGGAAATATACGATTTTGAATATAAGACGAGACAGATGAGGCGGACGAAATTGATGTAGACAGGTGGGAAGGGCACGAACAGGTAGAGAGAGATGATGAGAAGGATATAAACACGCAATTACTCGTTAAACGAGAAATGTTCACTGCGACAACCGTTTAAAAAACTTTTCTGTACTTTTAGTTCTATTTCACTCGGTGTAATGTATGGTCCAAAATGCACCGATCACTATGCTACCAACTATCGAACTTTAGGAATAAATTACGTACACATACCTGGCAAATAATGTCATTTTAAAACGACTTGTGAATTAAGAAAGAGTTAGTGTTTTATTAGAAAGCTAAGATGCTGTACTTCCATGTGTCAAAAATCACATCTTTAAACCCCATTCTGTCTTCAAAATAGAGTGAGAAGCGTTATTAAACTAAAAAACGCCCCGAGAAAGAAAATTTGGAATTTTAGATTTTCACAAGCAATGTAAAACACGCAAAGAAAAAATAAGTTGTTAAAACTATGTGGGGTCGTCCTATATACCGTCAAGAGGTTTTACAGCGTGAAAATCGGAAAAGTGATTTTCCCCTTTTCCCAGCCTGGCCCGGCCGGGAGTAGCCACCCCCTCGCGGCTCATTGTAAATAACTATACCTTCAGATCAATAGTGGGTACTTTACCCACTCTCTAATTTTTGAGTGGGTACAGCTACCGCGATACCCACTTCAGCCGCTGGGCCTGTATGTTCCACAGTAAGTTATGAAAAATTTAGATGCGCATATTTTCCCGTGTTTAAGGAAAGCAATAAAAGTGTTTCTCATCAGTCTTGACTCCCTCGCCAACGGCCAAAACGTAAGAATATATCCAATGGAGTTTCTAAAACATGGAAAACAATTTACAGAAATAATTTTCATGCCCAGTGCCTATAAAAAACAAAAATGGCCACTTTCAAAGTAGAAAAGGAGAAAATGAGTTGTCATCAAACTACCGCCGACTTCTCTCCCTCGTTGTTGTTGCTGCGGTCTTCAGTCCGCAGACTGGTTTGATGCAGCTCCACACGCTACGCTGTCCTGTGCAAGCCTCTTCATCTGAGAATACGTTCGGTAACCTACATTCTTTTTAATCTGCTTACTGTATTCGTACCTTGGTCTCCCTCTACGGTTTTTACCCCACACACTTCCTTCTAATGCTACGTTGACTATGTGTCCCACCAAACTATCCTTCTCTTAGTCAGTATACGCCAGAAAATCCTTTCCTCCACAATTCTGTTGAGCACCT
Source organism: Locusta migratoria (assembly GCA_026315105.1). NCBI lineage: Eukaryota > Metazoa > Arthropoda > Insecta > Orthoptera > Acrididae > Locusta > Locusta migratoria. The sequence continues at coordinate 166,512,928 of CM048747.1, read as the reverse complement.
CCTGATTAGTTACATGAACTACCCATCTAATCTTCATCACTCGTCTATAGCACCACGTTTCAAAAGCTTCTATCATCTTTTTGTCTGAATTCCTTATCGTCCACATTTCACTCCCACACAGTGCTACACTCCAGACAAGTGCTTTCAGAAAGAACTTCCTAACATTTAAATTAATATTATGTATCAACAAATTTCGCTTCTTCAAAAACGTTTTTCTTCCCATAGCCATTCTGCGTTGTATATCATCTTTACTTCGGCCATCAGAAGTTACCTTGCTACTCAAATAACAAAACTCATCTACTAATTTTATTGTCTCATTACCTAATCTAATTCCTTCAGCATCGCCTGACTTTCTGACGCTACAGTCCATTATCCGGGTTTTTTTTTTTTTTTTTTTTTTTTTTTTTTTTTTTTTTTTTTTTTTTTTTTTTTTTTTTACTCTTGTTGATGATCATTTTATACCCTCTTTTCAAGACACTGTCCATTCCAATCAATTGCTCTTCCAGATCCTTTGCTGTCTTTGACGAAATTACTATGTCATCTTCTCCTTGAACTTTAATTCCCGCTCCAAGTTTCTCCTTGCATTCCTTCACTGCTTGTTCAGTGTATTGATTGAACAAATTTGGGAAAGGCTACAACCCTCTCTTACTCCCTTCCAAACCTCTTCGTCCCTTTCTTGTCCTTCGACTCTAATAACTTGTGCCTGGATTTCTACAGGCTGAATGTAAAACTTCTCTCCCTATATTTTACTCCCCGATACCTTCAGATTTTGGACGGGTGTATTTCAGTCGACATTGTCAAAAGCTTTCTCCAAAGCTACAAACACTAAAAACGTAGGTTTGCCTTTCCTTAGCCTATCTTATTAGATAAGTCGTAATGTGAGTACTGCCCCCCAGTTCCTACATTTCTCTTAAGTCCAAACTGATCTTCCCCGAGGTCGGATTCTACAAGTTTTTCCATTCATTTGCAAATAATTCGTGTTAGTATTTTGCAACCATGACTTATTAAACTGATATTTCTGTAATTGTTACGTTGTCTACACTTACTTTTTTTGGAACTGGAATCATTATATTCTTCTTGAAATCTCAGAGTATTTCCCCTGTGTCATACATCTTACATACCAGATGGAACTATTTTTTTTCATGACTGGCTCTCCTAACAATAGTATTTCAGACGATATATCATCTGCTCTAGGGCCTTGTTTCGACTTAGATCCTTCAGCGTTCTGCCAAATTCTTCTCGAAGTATCACATCTCATCTTTCTCATCTCGTCTTCCTCCACATCGTTTTCATTTTCTAGAATGGTTCCCTTGTACATGCTCTCTATATATTCCTTCCACAGTTCAGCTTTCCCCTCTTTGCTTAGTACTGATTTTTCCGTCTTAGTTCTTGATATTCATACAGCTGCTTTTCTTGTCTAAAAATATCTCCTTTATTGTCCTGTAGGCGGTATCTATCTTTCCTCTGGTTATACATTCTTCTATGGTCCTGCATTTGTCCTCTAGCCACTCCTGCTTAGACAGTTTGCACTTCCTGTCAATCTCATTTTTCAGACGTTTGTACTCCTTTTCGCTTGCTTCACTGGCTGAATTTTTATATTTTCTCCTCTCATCAATTAAGTTCAGGATATCCTGTTATCCAGGGATTTCTATTAGGTACTGTCCTTCTGCCTGTATGATCCTTTGCGGTCCTCACTACCCTATCTCTCAGAACTATCCATTCTACAGTACTACTTTCCCCCGTTTCAGCCAATTCTTGCCAGATGCTCCCTGTGAAACTCTCGACCACCTCTGGTTCCTTCAATTTGTCCAGGTTCCGTCTCCCAACTTTTCTACCTTTCTGCAGTCTCTTAAGTTTTAATCAGCAGTTAATAACCAATAGGTTATGATCAAAGTCTGTACCTGCCCCTGGATATGTCTTGCAGTTTAAAACCTGGTTTCTAAATGTATTTCTTACCATTATAAAGTCAACCTAATACCTTCCAGTGTCTCCTGATCTCTTCCACGTATACAACCTTCTTTCATCAAGATTACATCAAGTGCTGGTTACCATTAAATTGTGCTGTGCGCAAAATTCTACCAAGCGATCACCTCTTTCATTCCCTTCTCCCAGTCCATATTCACCTACTACATTTGCTTCTCTTCCCTTTCCTACTACCGAGTTCCAGTCCCGCATCACAATCAAGTTTTTGTCTCCCTTAACTTAATGAATGATTTCTTTATTTCCTCATACATTTCTTCCATATCCTCGTTGTCGGCCGTGCTAGTTGGCATATAAAGTTGCACTACTATGGTCGATGTTGGTTATGTGTCTATCTTTGCTACGGTAATGTGTTCACTATACTGTTCATAGTAACTTAACCGCGTTGCTATTTTCTTATTCATTATGAGACCTACTCCTGCGTTACCACTAACTGATTTTGTATTTATAACCCTGTACTCACCTGACCAGAAATCCTGTTCATCCTGCCAGCGAACTTAACTAATCCCTACTATATCTAACTTCAACCTATCTATTTCTCTTTTCAAATTTCTAACTTAACTACGCGATTAAGGGTTAAAACATTCCACGCTCCGACCCGTAGAATGTCTGTTTTGTTTTACTTGATGGCGACATCTTCCTGAGTAGTCCCTGCCCGTAGATCCGAATGGGGGATTATTTCACGTCCAGAGTTTTTTACCCAAGAAGACGCCATCATCATATATGTTTATACAGTAAAGCTGCATGACCTCGGGAAACGTAACTACTGTAGTTTCCTCTTGCTTCCAGCCGTTAGCGGTAACTGCATGGCAAAGCCATGTTAGCTGATGTTACAAGGCCAGACCAGGAAATAATCCAGCTTTTGCCCCTGTAACTATTGATAAGGTTGCTGCACATTTCAGGAACTACACGTTTATCTGGTCTCTCCGCAGATACCCCTCCGGTGTGGTTGCTATCTATATCGTTGAGGGACGCAAGCCACCCACTTCGGCATGGTCTGTGGTTCATGTCCAATAGGGGCGAGACCTGCCACTGCAGATGTGTCGCTCTGAGAAACCGCAAGTCCCACACATGCCTTACGCCGGCCCTCGTTATTGGTAAACCCCGCGCAATAAGTCGTGTCCCGTGTGCAGAAACGCATTTTCATGTTGTGTGCAAGGCAAATCCATTCCTTTCTTTCTGAGGGATGTGTGTGATGTCCTTAGCATAAGTTGGTGTATGTGGTTTGTAATTCAAGTGGCCGATGATTTCAGCAGTTTGGTCCCTTAGATCTACAAACATTTAGGCATTTCTAAATGTCTTCACAAAGGAAAATCAAAGCTTTGATGTGGCGACTGTATCGATAAACGTCTAGTTAAAAGATTCTTCGTTGCAATAGTGCATGTATTCAATAGATTACAAGTAATCTTTTAGAGGATGATTAATTTTACTTTTATCAACGTAGCGTATTGTGATATTGCCTTAGTTTCTTCATGAATGTCAGAGACAATAGCGATATCATCAACAACACACTTTGGATCACCTTCTAAGAGAGCATGCAAAATTTGTTTGTATAAATACTGAATGTTGTATGATGTAGATCAGCGGTTCCCAACTCGTGATCTGCAACAGCTGAAATATGGACAGCGAAAGATATAAAATTTCAAACTTTCATTCATTTAAAATCATGAATTCCTTGTTACGCACTCGGAAAATAGTGCTGTGTCCACGATAGATTGGTACAACTTCAATGGTGATGACAGTTCTGGATAACATAGTTAACATCTGAAACATATTAATTCGTCTTCTAGTGTTGCGAACGCTAATTGAATATCAGGATGGTAGAACGTGTAAGAACTCAATTGAATTAATTCTCTTGGACTGTTTTGTTGTTACAAGGCAAAAATCATGCAATAATACTCCGGAAGGTACCGTGCTCTATGTAATGTTTTCTCACGAGTTATTTAATTGAACACGGGCTTCCTGCTTCAGAAGAAATCCAGGAGTCGACTGAAAGTAATTGATATGACTGTTGCTTTTTTCAAAAGTGTTAGCTCTGTGAATACCGAAATTGAAAAGGACAAAGCTCTAAAATCACATTTATGCACACGAGATATAATCTTCTATTAAATGTTTCGATTGTATTAGTACTGCTAATATATATAACTTTTAAGTATAACGAATATCTTAAAACCTTTGATTAAAGTTTATTTTTATATTGTCGTGGTTTTTTTTTTTTTTTACGTGAACCTAGTTGTTCTTTCTCATAACAAGGATATAAAAGGACTCCCTGTTATAAAAAATTGGAGTCACTTATGTAGCTCAATCGATTGCTAGAACTATGCACCTCTCTAGCCGGTAGCAGCATAGTTCATGAGGTGGTAAAAAAAAAGTTCAAATGTTTGTAAGGCTATGAGAGTTCTTTGTGTATTTGTGTCTAGGCTTACAAAGTAGTTAAACTAAGTTAAATTAACCTAAGGACAACACAGACATCCATGCTCTAGGGAGGACTCAAACCTCCGACGACGAGCTACCGCTGCACTCCACAGCAAAGCGCCTTACAGCGCTCGGCCAGTCTACCGCGGCGAAGCGACCGTTTGTGTACATTAGTTGCGACCTTCTAAATAGAAGCGGATACATACATTTTTTTTTAATTCATCTGTGTGCTCTGTAGCTCAGTTCTTAATTTCGTTGCGTGTTTTTACGTTTCCCAGCCACAGACTCCCGTTTTAATAACCGTGAAATTTTAATAACTGTGTATTTAATAACTGGGAAGTTATCCCGCTACATTACTTTGTTTTTTTAGTGCGCTATATAGTTCTTAGTTAGACAGCAGTGACCGCACAGCAGTACTGTTGTGTATAGATGAGCCTCCTCTACAGGGTGTATCAAAAAGTGTGGCGCAAACTGACACGGTTGAAAGTACACGATAACACAAGCAAAAATGTCCCAGTAATCATGGGTCCGCAAACTAACCGTTTTCGAGATAATTACGAATGTATGGTTCCAAGTCGCCACTGACGTCATTGTAAACATCGTCCTAGTTAGTGCAAATTCGTTTGACATTTAGACACTACTAGCTTTTCATAGGGTCTATCGTACTCAACTGCTTGGTTATTAGTTCGTAGCTTACAAGCTACTTAAAGTAAACCAACCTTAGAAGAAAACAAACACCCATGGCCGAGAGGGAACTCGAACCCCCGACGACGAAGGGCCGCACGCACCACAGCACGGCGCCCCAGTGCGCACGGCTATCCGCTGCGGCCTATTAGGTTTTACATCGCATTTAGTTCACATTAGACGTATGGATTATCTGTTAAGGAACTGGTTTGAAAATTCTTCAATTTATCTGGATGCAATACTGTGATCTTCTCTGGAATGAATTTCAAATTCTTTCGAAAACCTTTGTATCATTTCGGAATTCTTGACAAGCCTGTACAACTCTCCGCTCCGGCTCTTCGACCGTGTTGACGGGTGTGCTGTACACTTTGCTTTTGAAGTGATCCCAAACACAAGAATCCAAGGGATTTAGATCAGATGATCTTGGAGGTCGAAGTAAAATTCCGCCATCTTTGGCCGTATCTGCGCATTAGATGGCGACTAACAGTAGCAGCAAAATGTGCCGGATCTCCATCCTGCATGTACCACATTCTCTGACGTTGCTAAAGGGGAACATCCTCAAACAATCTTGAAACATAGTAACGTATAAATTTCAAATTAATGTGTACCAACTAGAAAGACGTTTATAATGACGGCAGTAGCGACTTGGAACCATACATTCATAATTACTTCACAAATGGCTCGTTTGCTGGAAGATTTTTGCTTCCATGATCATGTACTTTCAAAACCCACTTGGGTCTCCGCTCCCGCTGTTGTTGTTGTTCTTGTTGTTGTGGTCTTCAGTCCGCAGACTGATTTGATGCAGCTCTCCACGCTACCCTGTCCTGTGCAAGTCTCTTCATCTGAGAATACGTTCGGCAACCTACATCCTTTTGAATCTGTTCACTATATTCGTCCCTCGGTTTCCCTCTACGATTTTTACCACACACACTTCCATCTAATGCTAAGTTGACAATTCCTTGATGCCTCACAATGTGTCCAACCAATCTATCCTCCCTTCTCTTAGTTACGATATGCCAGAAACTATTTTTCTCCCCAATTCGGTTAAGCACCTCCTCATTAGTTACGTGATCCCCCCATCTAATTTTCATCATTCGTCTGTAGCACCACATTTCAAAAGCTTCTATCATCTTTTTACCTGAACTCCTTATCGTCCACCTTTTCCTCCCATACAATGCTACATCCAGAAAAATGGTTCCAGAAAGGACTTCCTAACTTTAAAATTAATATTGGATGCCATCAAATTTCGCTTCTTCAGAAACGCTTTTCTTCCCATAGCCATTCTCCTTTTTATATCTTCTTTACTTCGACCATCAGAAGTAATCTTGCTACCCAAATAACAAAACTCACTACTTTTATTGACTCATTACCTAATCTAATTCCTTCAACATCACCTGATTTTCTGACATTGCATTTCATTACCCTCGTTTTACTCTTGTTAATGTTCATCTTATATCTTTCTTTGAAGACACTGTCCATTCCATTCAGTTGCTCTTCCAGAAGATTTGCAGTCTATGACAAAATTACTAAGTCATCGGCAAACCGCAAAGGTTTTATTTCTTCTCCCTGAACGTTAATTCCCTCTCCAAATTTCTCCTTCCATTCCTTCACTACCTGCTCAATATACAGAATAAACAACACTGGGGAAAGGCTACAACCCTGTCTTACTCTCTCCACCTCTGCGACTCTTTCTAACCCATCGACTCTAATAACCGCAGTCTGGTTTTTGTGTTGGTTGAATATAACTCTTCGCTCCCTATATTTTACCCCTGTTACCTTCAGAATTTGAAAGAGTGTATGCCAGTCGACACTGTCAAAAGCTTTCTCCAAATCTACAAATGCTAAGAATGTAGGTTTCCCTTTCCTTAGCCTATCTTCTAATATTAGTCGTAATGTGAGTATTGCCTCTCGTGTTCCTTCATTTCTCCTAAATCCAAACTGATTTTCCCCGACACGGCCACTACGGTCGGGGGTCCGAATCCCCCCTCGGGCATGGATATTTGTGCCGTCCTTAGTATTACCTAGTTCATAAGTAGTTTGTAAGTTTAGGGACTGATGACCCCGTAGTTAAGTTCCATAAGCTTAACAAACTTTTTTTTTATCTTCCCCGAGGTCGGATTCCACAAGTTTTTCCATATGTCTGTAAATAATTCGTGTTAGTATTTTGCAGCCATGACTTATTAAACTGAGAGTTCTGTAATTTTCACATTTGTCTGCAGTTGCTTTCTTTGGAATTGGGATTACAATATTCTTCTTGAAGTCTGATGGTATTTCCCTTGTCTCATACATCTTGCATACCAGGTAGAACAATTTTTTCATGACAGGCTCTCCTAACGATATCAGCAGTTCAGACGGAATATCTTCTACTCCAGGGGCCTTGTTTCGACTCCCTACCTCCTACCCACTACCAATCCCTCCAGGTCCTCGAACGCCACGCCCTCCCCCTCGCTTACCACATCCGCCTTCCTTATCCCACGCAGATCCTTTAGGACCTTATTCCTTTCCCACACCTGTTCATTCCTCGAACACCTCCGCCTCATTTATGTATCCCTCAAACTCGATTCCCAGCACCCGCTTGTATCCTGTCTCTTGCTGCATCTCAGGCCTTGTTATTCCTCCCTCCCTTCACCTCCACTTTCTCCACATCCTCTCCGATACCAACTTCCGTCACCTCCCCCTCTCCCTCTACCGCAACACCTACCCATCCTACCAACCTTAATACGTCCCCGTATTTGTGCACCACCTTACCTTCCCCCTTCGATTCCAATCCCTCCCACGCTCGGCTTTCCTTTCCTCTCCTTCCCTGGAAGTCCTTGAACTGTCCTCCCTCATCCCCTCTCACCCCCTCACCTTCCGTCCCTTCCCATTCCGCGCCTCCCCTCCCCTTCATCAGTGTATCGTCCGTGTTACAGTGCCAGTGCTCATGGTCAGTGTCTCGAGTTTTAAAACTTCAGCAACCGCCGAGTAGGCAGAATATCGCGCTGCCATGTGATAAATCGAATATACACTTTCTTGATTTCTATAATGCAATCTACAATAATCCTTACATTAGCTTCAGCACCATTTGTTCTTTTTCCCTTCTTAACCTGTAACTTGTCGAGCATTTTCCTCAGTTATCGCTTTGTAAATATCTCATTACATTCCTTTCTCTTGTGACTGATAAAACTGATTGATCTATTGTCTTTGCATTCTTCTGAGTTTAAAGTTTTAGGTAAAGTTGGCAGAATGGGCTTAAACAGATCTTGAGGTGAAATTTCTGAGACATTCATTTTTAGTACAGGTTGTCCTTATGACGCAAAATTAAAAAAAAAGTGTTGTTTCAGTGCAGTAGAGAGAGTAAATGCATCATGAGTTGTATTGTACACCACACAGTCTGTTGAAAACATGGTCCTCCTCCACGTGCTTGAATATGCATCATCACTCAACACTATAGCATTTTGTTGTCCCCTTTCTAGAGACGAACTGTGACACTTCTGCACCTATGCGTCTCCCTACATTCTGAGACGTGCACTAAGCTAAGGTAAACATCTAAGGTACTCGTAGGAAATAAATAGTTTTGAAATCTATAGCTGGTCACTAATTGCTACAGTCAACTGCGTGGTCATTAGTCCGTAGCTTACAAACTACTTAAACCTAGGTAAACTAAGCTACGGACAAACACACACACACCCATGCCCCAGGGACGACTCGAACCTCCACGGCGAGCAACCGCGCGCTCCTCAGCGAGGTGCTTCAGACCGCTCGGCTACTTCACCACGGCTCTAGAGGTGTTGTCCATGCGGTTGACGACAGTGATGTGGTCCTTTCCTAATCGATTAATCGAGTCACAGACGCTTCATCCATAAAAACATTCACTTACAAATCTCAGCTCCGAATAACAGTATTCAATGTGTCAGATAACCATTATCTGGTCGCTTAGAAAAACGTTGATATCATCCATGTACTTCAGTATCACGGCGAAGAGTAGTGCTCTCAGAACTTAGTAATCACCTGACTTTCCTAACTCGTCAATTCGCGCTACCTCCTATTCCGACTGACAGGTTAGAGTTAGTAACATGTGTAACATGTATTCAAGTTATTGCATAGATCGTCATACAGTAGACAGTAACAGAATATTCTTGTCCACAGATGTTCAAATGTTTGTAGAGCTTATGGGACTTAACCACAGGGTTATCAGTCTCTAAACTTACATACTACTTATGAACTAGCTAATACCAAGGACGGCACAAACATCTATGCTCGAGGGGGATTCGAACCGCCGACCGTAGTGGTCGTGCAGAACGTGACTGGCGCACCGCAGAACGCTCGGCCATCGCGGCCGGCTCTTGTCCACAATTACCTGGTTATAAAAGTACATAACGTATGCCCAAGTGACAGTCAATGTTCAGTGTACAAATTTTCTTCCACGATCAGGATATTAAACTCATATCCACGACTCCCGCTTACCTACTTAAACTGTTTCCTTTCATGTTAGATCAAAACGAGTTAAATTTTCCATCCTCCTGAATCATCGTATGTCTTGTGCCAGAGGGTCGACAAATCGTGGACATTTCTGCTCAATTAAAACTTATGGCCCGCGGAATTCTATTTACTACACAATTATCAATCACTGCCTCCACAACTGGAGTTCAACACTTTATGTAACAAGACTGGTTACGCTCACCACAGGATCACAGCTCACACCAGATTGGCAGGTTTGGGTCAGCTGCTATGGCGACCGTCGTGAGGAGGCAACGTCGAACTCGTAGTCCTGCGTCTCGTCGGCTGGTTGAAGCGTCGACTATAAGCAGCAGCGGCCGTCTATTCTCGTTCTGGCGGCGTATTTTTCTCGTCTCCCCAATATTTATAATCGTCTTTCTGGTCATTGAAGTCGACGATTTGATAAGCAACTAATTCATATGCTTCGATTTCAGTACCGAAATTCAGTATTAAATGTTCAATACTTTTCGTTTTCACGGTCGCCTCCAATTTCCAGGTTGTCCCTTTCTTGTTAGGTTCCAGTCCTGTCACTTAGGGTGACATCTTCTACTGTTACCATGTATTTCTTCTATGTTCTGACAGTACAATATTCTTCCGTATGATTAATTGTCGGATGTGAATATACGGAAGTTTATTGGTTTCTTCAACAAGGTCCGGCTAGTCCGTGACTTGTGTTAAAGGAAATAATTTTTGTAAATCAGATTCTTCTCCTAAGATATCTTCATATAACCATCATAACACATGGATATTTACTTCTCAATTCAACTTATCACGTACTAACTCTTCTTTCAAATAATACAGAACTTTATTCTGTTCAGAACTAATACATTAAAGAGATATTAACATTTCTGATGTATATCTGACGGAATATTATTCAATAATAATTACCATATAAAACAAATGATAATTAATCACAGATGTTATAGTCTTATTTCTACCTTGGCACTATGCAGTTCCTTTATTCTCTAGAAGAGAGCTCCTATTCCTAAGCGAAAACCTGCGGAAACAAATTCCGTCTGGCAGTATTTGCTCACAAACTGCAAAACCCCTCATATAATAAACCATTTGAATATCTTGGGTCGAGCCACGAGCCAGTAGTGTACTATATTACACTACAGCACATACACACACACATACACATACTCCTGGCTGTTAAAATTACTACACCACGAAGATGACGTGCTACAGACGCGAAATTTAACCGACAGAAAGAAGATGCATTGATATGCAAATGATAAGCTTTTCATAGCATTCACGCAAGGTTCGCGCCGCTGGCGATACCTACAACGTGGTGACATGAGGAAACTTTCCAACCGATATCTCATACACAAACAGCAGTTGATCGGCGTTGCCTGGTGAAACGTTTGTGATGCTTCGTGTGACGAGGAGAAATGCGTACCATCACGTTTCCGACTTTGATAAAGGTCGGATTGTAGCCTATCCCGATTGCGGTTTATCGTATCGAGACATTGTTGCTCGCGCTGGTCGCGATCCAATGACTGTTAGCAGTATATGTAATCGGTTTGCAGCAACGGCTGTGGTTATCCTTGACGCGGCATCACAGACAGGAGCGCCTGCAATGGTGTACGTAACGACGAACCTGGGTGCACGAATGGCAAAACGTCATTTTTCAGATGAATCCAGGTTCTGTTTACAGAATCATGATGGTCGCATCCGTGATTGGCGACATTGCGCTGAACGCACATTGGAAGCGTGTGTTCGTCATCGCCATACTGTCATATCACCCGGCGTGATGGTATGCGGTTCCATTGATTACACGCCTCGGTCACCTCTTGTTCGCATCCACGGCACTTTGAACAGTGGCCGTTACATTTTTATGTGTTACGACCCGTAGCTCCACATTTCATTCGAACCCTGCAAAACCCTACATTTCAGCAGGATAATGCACGATCGCATGTTTCAGGTCCTGTACGGGCCTTTCTGGATACGGAAAATGTTCTACTGCTGCCCTGGCCAGCACATTCTCCAGATCTCTTACCAACTGCAAACGTCTGGTCAACGGTGGCCGAGCAACTGGCTCGTCACAATACCCCAGTCACTACTCTTGATGAACTGTGGCATCTTGTTGAAGCTGCATGGGCATCTGTATCTGTACAAGCCATCCAAGCACTGACTGACTCAGTGCCCAGGAGTATGAAGGCCGTTATTACGGCCAGAGGTGGTTATTCTGGGTACTGATTTCTGGGATCTATGCACCCAAATTGGGTGAAAATGAATTCACATGTCAGTTTTGGTATGAATACCCGTTTATCATCTGCATTTATTCTTGGTGTAGCAATTTTAATGGCCAGTAGTGTAACAAGAAATGTAGGTTATAGTAAGTTAGTGAATTAAATGAATGTATGAATGTCGCATATCATTTGTATTTTGATTACAAACTTTGTTTGGATACTGTACTTAAAATTTTGTGTATTATGCAAGATAGCCTTTTTCTCTCATAACTGTAACTGGTAATGAGAAAAATGGGGATAGACAGAGAGAAAAGGGATAGGATAAGTACCAACTCAAAACCTGAATAAATGAATAAATACCTGGGCAACGCTATAGTTAGCGTCATATAGGGAATGCGCATCCGCGTATATAGGTGGAGCGATAGGGAAAGCGTGGAGGGGAGGAGCTGTGGCCGAACGCCAACAGTGGGCCTGCGGAAGAAACATGTAACTCGCCGCCGGCCACGCGCTTAGGGAATGAATATTATTGCCTGCAGTGCGGTAATGCAAGTGGATGCGCAGAACAGCTGAAAACTGAGCCGCCTTCTTACGTGGTGTGGACTATAGTTTCCTATAAAATTTAATCTTCTGTGCAAATACAATAAATTCTTGACTGGTAGCAGAAGTGTTACTTATAAACAAAACCATATTTATAATTCTTGAGTTTCTCCCAGGGTATTTCATAATCAAAATATTCACGAGTGTACTGTCGGTCCACAGTGTCCAACGGGCACAATATTTCGGCGACCATACATGTCGCCATCATCAAGTGAACTGACGGACTGAGCTCCTGGAAACGTGCCGGCACGATGATCCGCACGCTACGGCTGCTCGAAGAGATGTGTGTTCTAGCCCGGTGGCGGGCGATTTAAATGCCTTTCGCCCGCGGAGCGCCCCTCCGTGGTCCGAGCCCGCATTTTGAAGAAACACTACGTTGAAACTGTCTTTTGTCCGCCGAATAAAATTCGTACACTGGTGGAGAGCGCCAAAGATGATCTCGGTTTGAGGAAGGCCGGCGTGTACCAGATTCCGTGTCAGTGTGGCAAGTCATACATTGGACAGACGATGCGTACCGTCGAGGATCGATGTCTTGAACACCAGAGGCACACACGACTGATGTGTCCGAGCAAGTCGTCGGTCGCTGAACATTGTCTGACGGAGAATCACGCAATGGAGTACTAACGCACAAGGATTCTGGTACAGACGTCGAGATACTGGGACTACGTTTAGAGAGGGCATTGAAATTCGCACTGGTGACGACCTCATAAACAGTGAGTGTGGCTATAATCTTAGCAAAGCTTGGGAACCAGCGACTGGGTTAATTAAGAGTAAATCTAACTAACGTAACGTAGTGACGACCACGGCGGACAGAGCCCTCACATTGACGTCCTGTCAGACGCCGTCGCAACTGGTTCCACTGCACGACCGTCGCGCGGGGCGCAGCCCACGGAGGGGTCGCACCACGGGCCGAGGGTATTTAAATCGCCCGCTACCGGGCTAGAACCCAGTTCCCTTCGAGCCGCCGTAGCGTGCGGAGCTCCGTGCCGTCGCGTATCCAGGAGCTCAGTCCGTCACTTCACCTGATGGCGACATATATGATCGCCGAAATATTGTGCCCGTTGGACACTGTAGACCGGCAGTACACCTGTGGGTATTTTGAAAACCCATGTCTATCACAGTGGCAGGCTTTCTGAACCCATTTTCAAATGGACAGAGTCAGATATTTTACGTGGTTTGCCTGGTGGCAGGTGTCGGTGACGTACGCGACGGTGCTGGTGCTGGGCGGCAGCGCGACCATCGGCGTGTACTCGACGCAGATCTTCCAGACGACGGGCAGCTCGCTGGACGCCAGCGTGTCGGCCATCGTCCTGTGCGCCGTGCAGCTCGTCTTCGGCGTCCTCGCCGCCCTCCTGGTAGACCGCGTGGGCAGGAGGCCCCTCGCACTCGTATCCTTCGGGGGTTTCGCCGTCGCTATGGTGGCAATGGGTACCTACTTCTACTTGATGGACTTCGCCGATAAAGGGACTGTCGACAGCATCTTTTGGCTTCCACTGACGGCGCTCATTGCTTACTATGTAAGTAAATATTTAAAATGGTCCTGTTGTACTACTGTTAGGTTAGCAAGGACATTCAAATCATTAAAGGTATGCCTATGGATGGAATCGAACACCATTCATATTGCAACATGAAATTATGACATATATATACATGTGGCGTCTGTCCCGAAAGAACAGACGTCACTTCTGATCCTGAAGTTGTTATTCTTTCATATTCACAGAATATATGACTTCAACTGCGATTGGGCAAAGCTGAAAACGTGTTCCCAGCCGGGATTCGAACCCGGTTCTCCTGCTTTCTAGGCAGTTGCGCTAACCCCTACACCACTGGGAACACAGTGACAACCTAAGCACGCCTCCTGTCAGATACAAATCCCTAGCTTCACCCTGCCCAAAGTACTAAAAAAAAAAAAAAAAAAAAAAAAAAAAAAAAAAAAAAAAAAAAAAAAAAAAAAAAGAGGGCGCACGGAGCGATATCTCGTGAAAAAGGTGGCTGTGGTATTAGTGAGGTTAAAAATTGCTGTACTGTATGGGATGACGCATTATCGTGATTCCGAATCCAATTACCAGCATCGTTGACACGGACAGGAAGGACTCTTTTACGAAGTCTATCTAAACTCTCTTTGTAGTTTTATTGATTAACTGTTTGTCCAGGAGGCACCCACTCTTTATGAACAATTCCTTTGGAATCAAAGAAGCACACAAGCATGCATTTCACTTTTGACTTTGACATGCGAGCTTTCTTTGGTCTGAGTGATCCCTTTGTGCACCATTGCGAACTTTGGCGCTTTGTCTCTGGATCGTACTGAAAAAAAAAAAGTTTCATCACCAGTGATAACACGGCTCTTCAATTCTGGATTGATTTCCGTTTGCTCTAACAGATCGGCTGCCACATTCTTACGTGTTTCTCGCCGTTGTGGTGTGAGATATTTGGAGACCATGTTTGCACAAATCATTCACTTACAGAGATCTTCAGTTATTATTAGACGAACCGTTTCTCGATTGATGTTCAGTTCTTTTGCAATCATTTTCACGGATAATCTTCGGTCAGATCGTACCAGTTCACGCACCCTGGCCAAGTTGACATCCGTCCGTGAGGTTGAGGGTCATCCATTGCGGTCATCATCTTCAACATTCGTTCTGCCTTCACTCATTTTATGCCAACGAAAAACGTGAGCTTTTGACATGACCTCCTCTCCAAACGTCTTCTGAAGCTTACCGTAAGTTGTCGTCGCATTTCCACCCAATTTAACGCAAAAAGTAATGGTATACCGTTGCTCAATATTATGTGGTTCCATTTCCTTGACGAGAGACACAAACACGTGTTAACTTATCACAGCACAACTCACGACTGAGCAGTTGCATCGATGTGCCGCTTGGACTACAAGCAGCTTATAGACCAAGGTCAAAGACATTGCGTCTACCCATGCCTGCAGGGTTTGCACATCTTGCAAAGAAAATCAGTCTCATTGCTTTATTGTCGCACCTCGTATACTATCTGATCCAAAAGTGTCCCATCAGCTATACCTTATGCTAAATTTAACGCTGGAGGTCGTGAAGAGCGGCCTACCATGTATAGGGCGAGACAAGCAAAATGGGTCGACATTTGAGCTCGATCCAGACGTGTAGATAATTGGATCTTGTGGGGGAGTGGGGAGATGGAAGGTTCAGTTGTCACATACAAGAAGTTCATTGATGTCAGGAGGAGGTTTGGAATCTCGGTCATGCCGAGGTTTTTCCCATACTATTTTTCCCATCAGCAACTTTTCCAGCACGGACACTTGAATTGTTATAATGCTGCGCACATTGCCTGTTGATAATATTACTGTGAACTGTTAACCATAGCAACGGAAAGGAAGGAACATATTGGTATGTGTGCATTTCATCGGTGAGAAACGAGAAAGACCCTGATTTTTTATTTCATTGCCGGCCGCGGTGGCCGAGAGGACTGAGGCGCTTCAGTCACGGTCTGCACGGCCACTACGGTCGGGGGTTCGAATTCCCCCTCGGGCATGGATATTTGTGCCGTCCTTAGTACAAGGTAGTTGATAAGTAGTTTGTCAGTTTAGGGACTGATGACCCCGTAGTTAAGTCCCATAAGCTTAACAAACATTTGAACATTTTTATTTCATTTATCTATATATTAATCATCATCATCTTCATTAGAGATTGATTGTGCCTTTAAGCTTTCTGTATGGTGCATAAAATTACCCCAAGATCTCCTATTCAAAGCTAACACTGATGCATCGTCTGATTTTAAGCCTATTACTTAAAAATCATTGATGACTGAATCCAAGTAATATCTCCTTGGTGTACGTCGAGTCATTGTACCCTCTACTGCTGAACCCAAGAGTCTCTTAGGTAACGTTGCTTCTACCCTGCGTGTAACATGAGCACACTACCTCAGCCTGTTCGCTCTAACTTTTTCAGATATGGTGCTCATTCCCAGTTTTTCCTTTGTTTTTATGATCACCTTCCTGCCATTGTTCTCATCTGTTAGTACCTGTAATCATCCTTGTTACGTACATATCTGTAATTTCAACCTTGTGAATAAGATAACCTGTATCCACACACCTTTCACTGCCTTACAAAAAAGTTGGTCGAAACGTAGAGCGGTGCACTGCAAAGTTAGTCTTGGTAATAACTTCCTTCTTACAGAACAGACTAGATCGTAGCTGAGCGGTCACTGCATTACCTATGTTACACCATAATTCCATTTCTTTCACTATGTTGCCATCCTGTGAGGAAATACGTCCTACGTACATGAAACTGCCATCTTTTCTAACTTTGTTCCTCCTATTTAGCACTCAATGTGTTTAAATCTCTTTCCCACAGACATTACTTTCGTTTATGAGATGTTGATCACCGTACCATAACCCTCATACCTCTGATCTAGCTACGAAATAGTTCCTTTCTATGTCTAGTCAGCATTTCAAAAAAAGCAGCTGTGATAGTCTTGTCGTTTCCTTCAGACGTATCTTGCATTGTGCGTGGTTTTCTAGGAGAGGACATGTAAGTATGTGGTTTGGTTCTTGTTTGGCTTCACATTCACAATACTTTTCTGCGTTCGCAGAAAGGATCCCCCATTTCCTCGTGTCGGACATAGAATGCAAATTATAAATTTATTTATTTATTACATTGTGCTTTACACTAGTCATGGTTTCATGTGGTTCCCGGCATCGATGTGAGTGTAAGCGTCACAACACAGGTAAATGGGGCAACATTATGACTACATCATAATTACATAATCACGCGATAACAAGCTATACGCGGCCGCAACTCATTTGTACTAGGGAAGCAAAGTAGATGGCGGACTCACAAGGGAATGGTCAGACTTATCATGTCGAAATCTGTGTTGCTATTTTTACCACTGTGAGTTAACATTGAAGGAAGTCTGTATGCAGACTCTTAGCTGCTGACATGACCTGGAAGTCTGTAAAAACTTTTATGAAGTATGACATTATTGTCGCATGGTTTCCGCGCTTATAACTGCCTGTTGTACAACCCTGACCTCCCTCGCTACGTTATATAAACGCCATCTAGGGACAAAGTGGCGTTAGCTACGCGCCAATCTCCTCCCACAGCAGGATTCGCCCAGTGAAAGCGATCGTACGATAATTAATAAATACGATAATAATAAATTTGTTGACAAATGTAGCAGATATGTTATCTACAACATTGTTTCCAAATAGCTATGAAATAGACGCAAATACATGTACGGTTTAGAACACGTCAAACTTTTATTTCTCGTAATTAGAGCAAAAATGCGAAATATTGACACAATGTTCAAAACATAGGTTTTTGTGCTCCAAGAACATACAAGCAAAGACGACATATGACAGCCTTGCGAATCACAGACGTTGTTAGACGTCCGTAGACAAACTCGGCCGGTGTTAGGAAGGAATCAGGCATAATATCAGTATATTTTGTGGCGTGCCACGCATATTTAATGACATTTTGAAACCGTGGGGAGGAAAACTGATAATGTGCAACTTTAGAATATTGTCACGGTGATAGACAGGAAATTGCACTGATTTTCTCACAATAATTTTCTGTTATTTTTCTGTAAAATGCCTTCTACTGGCGGAAAAATTTTTTGTCTAACGGTTACGTCTGTCGTGCCGGGTGGAATCTGAACTATCTCTACTTCTTTGTCAGGGTGAGATCAAAATACAGCTTTTAATGAATCAAAACTCTTATGATCTGACCACGAATCTAGAAGGAGAAGAGGTTCTCGCAGAATGGAAGAAAAGCATGTTGCATGAAAAGTGTAACGTTATCATTTCCCATTTTTCCAGACTTCGATGCGTCTACCACAAGATTGTCTGCGTAGAACATTGTTTGTTTGACACGTGGTTCGAAACTTCCAGTTGGTTCTTGAAAACACAAATATAGTTTAGGCAGCAATGAGTCATCCAGACTAATTATGGGCATTATAGTGTATGAATGGGTGAGTGCAGTCGTGGACTGCGCAATTGCCTCAATATGTTTTTCCTCTTTGAATGACAGTGTTCTTTTCGCACGCATTTCTTTTTCAAAACCTGACTGATGTGCATTGTAAAGATAAGATTCACTAAAACTGGCGATCTTATCTTTTGCAGTCGTAAGAAAAGCTTTTATCATTTCCATTTGATTCACTTCATTATATGACCTGTTTCTCGATACAAATTTTGTTATTTTTCGTGCCACAATTTTATGTGATCTTTTGAAGCGGCTAATCCAACTTTGAGAAGCTGTAAATTTTTAGCGCATATCGTGTTGGCAATCTCTATCGTCCAATTAGGCAAAGTTGTGTCGCTGACACTCAATGACTGTCGTCTGGCATCGGTAAATTGCTGAAAAAGTTGCTCATTTATCTCCATCGCTATTTCCAGTCGACTCTTACGTCGGTCGGCGACGTCCTTTTTCCATCTATACAATTCACGTTCTGAACGGACAAAGCGATGCCTATTTTGAACAGTACTGACAGGTAGGCATTTCTTACCACTTTCATTCAACCACTACTTCACCGCTTTTTCTTTGTCTGATAATGTAATTGTAGCTACTGGTGTTGCTTTCAGAGATAATTGATGATGGTACGTGGCACTATTACTCGATGAGTGTTCGTGTGTGCATCTTTCTCCGTTTCTTCGCTGTCTGTAGATTCACAGTCTGCAATATAGAGTGTTTCAGTCGTTTCTAGCCACATGTTTGTGCTATTTACATGCTCGTATAGAAGTGTAACTACCATGTCGCACATCACTTAGTCTTCACGCGTGTTTTCTGTTCATTGTTTCATTTGGCGTCTGTGGTATATCTCCATGACAAGCAGGAAAACATTTACAGGGTTTGCCATCACCTGTGAGGGGAGACTGAATGTTCACCGTAAAATGGCTTGTAGAGTATTGATGTAGATGTACAGAATATCTTTCACATCTCTAACCAGTTTCAGGACGGTATGTTTCGAAATGCGTATCAGAAATGAAATAGAAGTGCATGCCACAGAAACGAATATTCGTTTCCCTTTTCCACCAAAACCGTGCAACAATATTCCTCCTTAGTGAGCGCTGCGATAAGACGGCCGTACCTCCCGACCATACGCACAACGTTCACCATAACAACAGCTCGCGCCTCGCCATTTCCAGGGGTGGTCAGCCGTCGCCGCTAGGGTTAAGAAGGAAAAACCGCCATTTTCGTGATTTTTTTAGCTGACTTCCAGGTTATGTCAGCAGCTAACATTCTGCATACAGACTTCCTTCAATGTTAGCTAATAGTGCTAAAAAATCAATACATGTTTCAGCATGACAAGTCTGACCATTCCCTTGTCAGAAAAATGGCCTTCCTCAGAGCAGCATAATGGCACTCTTACTTTTCAACATATATATACTAACGACCAACCACTGCCAGTTGGTACGGAAAACAACATCTACGCAGATGAGCGTGCAATGACTGTACCGGGTGACTCATTCGAGGAGTTCGAGAAGAGGATTACAGATGCGCTAGAGGCGCTCTGTCACTACTACGCTAACAACCAACTCAAGCCTAATCCTGGAAAGACATAAGTTTGTGCCCTCTATCTCAGTAACAAGCAGCCATCCGCAAGCTGCGAGTCTTCTGGAAGGACACACCACTCGAACACTGTGCTAAATCCAAATACCTAGATATAACCTTGTACCGGGCTTTGACGTATGAGCAGCATTACATTAACACAAAAATGAAGGTAAGCGGCAGAAACAACATTCTCCGGAAAATTACAAACTCTTCTTGGGGCAAAAAGCTAGACGTAGTAAGAACCACGGCACTAACAGTCTGCTTCTAAGCAGGCGAATATGCGAGCAGCATCTGGTATAATTCAGCCCACGCTAAACAGGTCGACATCGCTCTGAACGAGACCTGCAGGCTCGTCACTGGATGTCTGAAACCTACACCAATCGACCAACTATACCACCTTGCATCTCTGCTGTGCGTTGAGAAGCTGCAGCTTATAGTGAAAGACCGAGGGTAGAGTTGTTTGAGTGCCATCTTCTCCACAACATTCAGGCAGCCACCAAACGCCTGAAATCCAGACGGAGCTTCCTCAGAGCAACCGAAGACCTCAGTGACGAAACTGGATCTAAGGCAGAGAGGTGGATGAGGTCGGGAGAAAGGCGCTGCATGAATCCAAAGGAAGAATTGACACCATGCTACAATGAGGACTGGACGGTTTGGATGTTCAAAATGTTCAAATGTTTGTTAAGCTTAAGGGACTTAACTGCGGGGTCATCAGTCCCTAAACTTACAAACTACTTATCAACTAGCTTATCCTAAGGACGGCACAAATATCCATGCCCGAGGGGGGATTCGAACCCCCGACCGTAGTGGCCGTGCAGACCGTGACTGAAGCGCCTCAGTCTCCTCGGCCACCGCGGCCGACTATAATGTTTCTGTTTGTTATTTATAGTTTCGTATTTTATATGTATGTAATTAATTGATTTCTGTCTGTTCTACCTTTTATACTCGTGTATACATGATGCTTCTAACACGAACAAAAATAATTGTACCAGAATACTCAGCAGTAACCCTAAATATTTAACCGGTCGACGTTGGGATCAGCCTATACAGGATGTTACAAAAAGGTACGGCCAAACTTTCAGGAAACATTCCCCACACACAAAGAAAGAAAATATGTTATGTGGACATGTGTCCGGAAACGCTCAATTTCCATGTTAGAGCTCATTTTAGTATTTCATTGACGGATGAGGCTTCATTCCAACGTGATCAAATTGTAAATTTTCACGACAATCCACACGCAATTGTGCAATCACATCATCAACACAGATTTTCTGTGAACATTTGGGCAGGAATTGTTGGTGATGTCTTGATTGGGCCTCATGTTCTTCCACCTACGCTCACTGGCACTGGAGCATGTTATCGTGATTTCATACGTGATACTATACCTGTACTGCTAGAACATGTGCCTTTACAAGCACGATGGAGCTCCTGCACATTTCAGTCGACGTGTTCGTACGATTTTCAGCAACAGATTCGGTGACCGATGGATTGGTAGAGGCCGACCAATTTCATGGCCTCCACGCTCTCCTGACCTCAACCCTCTAGACTTTCATTTATGGGGGCATTTGAAAGTTCTTGTCTACGCAACCCCGGTACCAAATGTAGAGCCTCTTCGAGCTCGTATTGTGGACGGCTGTGATACAATACGCCATTCTCGAGGGCTGCATCAGCGCATCAGAGATTCCATGCGACGAAGAGTGGATGCATGTATCCTCGCTAACTCCGGATATTCTTAACATTTCCTGTAACAAAGTGTTTGAAGTCACGCTGGTACGTTCTGTTGCTGTGTGTTTCCATTCCATGATTAATGTGATTTGAAGAGAACTAATAAAATGAGCTCTAACATGGAAATTAAGCGTTTCCGGACACATGTCCACATAACATATTTTCCTTCTTTTTGTGTGAGGAATGTTCCCTGACAGTTTGGCCGCAACCTTTTGTAACACCCTGTATAAAAACGTAAATGAAGGTGGGAGTGAATCAGAAATGATGTGTTGCTGCAGGTCTCGTACGACATGGGAGGCAACGCCCTGCTGTGGGTGTTGGCCAACGAGCTGACCCCGGCGTCCGTGAGAGGGCTGTCCAACGCGCTGGTCAGCGTGCTGCTGGCGGTGCTGACGTTCGGCGTCACCAAGCTGTTCCAGCTGGTCGACGACTCCTTCGGAAGCTACGTGCCCTTCTGGTTCTTCTCCGTATCTTGCTCAGTCGGCTTCATATTCGCGTGGTTCTTCATCCCAGAGACGAAGGGTCGTTCTCTGGAGGACATAACAGCCGAGATGAGCGCCAAAGCGAACAAAAGCCGTCGCGCGACTGAGGGGCGGAAGAAAGACGTCGAAGATGGCGTCCTGAAGTGAGCAGCACGAAAAATGTCTGAAACACACCGTACCTGATACAAGAATCTTGAATAGCCTGCAATAAAAGCATAATTTCTCACTAACAAGGAGGCGACATGGGTATTTTAGAATTTTTTAATATTTACTAGATGTCCCGGTGAACTTCGTATCACTTACCTCTTAATATAAACCATATTAATTTAAATCGTGTGTATTTTAGACCCAGTATCTTTATAAGATAGTCTTAAGTATCGGCTCGATAGTGGGCGAAAATAGTGGGCAGATCACGCACACATCTTCAGGATAATGTTCATCTCACATTCGTGGAAGTACAGGGAAGGTTTAAACGGTGATAAAATATGAAGAAATTGCTGGGATAATTTAGATTTAACTTGGTTGTTGTGTTGTCTAGTCAATCCGGCAATGCTTTGTGATTGCTATTATGTATGTACTCTTGCTCTGAACGTCAAATGTGCAAAATTTTGTCGCAATCGTACGAATAATATTAATATCCCAAAGAAAAGAGCTCTTTCAGTTTTCCATAAAGTTTCCTATTTTCTGGTCAACTATTCCAAACTTTTACTTCACTCAAACCTTCCTCTCGCTTTGGACGTCGAAAGTGCAAAATTTTATCGCAATCAGGTGAATGGTATTGACATTACATAGAAAAATCTTTCTATTTTTTTTTTAATTTTCCAATTTTCCGGGAAACCGTACCACATTTTTATTTCATAAGAATGTAACTGTTGCTTTGAATTTCAAATATGCAAAATTTTATCGGAATCAGACGAATGATATTGATATCCCATTGAAACAAGATATTTCAATTTCTCGCGAATTTTCAAATTTTCCGGGTAACTTTACCATATTTTTAGTTCATAAGGACATTCATCTTTCGTTGAACGTCAAATGATCAGAATTTTATCGCAATCGGATGAACATTTCTCAACTTATAATGTTGAGAACATTTAGGAACACATTGTAAAAGGAACTTGGTTGAAATTTTGCGCTTTTCTTTCTAACTGTCCCTATTTTTTGAATTAAAACTTTTCTAAGACCATAATGAACAGACCAAAAAAAGAATAACCCCTGCTCGTCATGTGAATAGTCAGTTATAGTGCTGAATTCAATCAAACATATTGAAAAGCACTTTCAGTTTTTCTCAAATTTTCCAATTTTCCGGTAGACTTTCCAAAAAATTTATTTCATACAGACCTTTTTTTGTCAAGCCTTACTCAAGTGATGCTCTTACAACCATGTGGCAATTGATTTTCATCCACAGAAAATAATCGCATTCCGTTTTTCAAAAATTTTCCTACTTTTGGGGCGACTTTTCCAATTTTTTATTTGATGCGAACCTTCCTCTTACTTTCAACATGAAATGTACAACATTTTATCGCAATTGGACGAACGGTATTAATAGCGCTCTGGAAAAAGCTGTGTCACTTTTCCCCGATTTTCCTCTTTTCCGGACAACTTTTCCATATTTTATCACCGTTTAAACCTTCCCTGGACTTGCACGAAGATTTCAAGACTAAAGTTAGACAAATCGGTTCAACCGTTCTTGAATTTTAGGGAGACTAACGAAAAGCAATTCCTTTTTTATTTATAGATGGTACGTCAAGTTTAGAACACAAATAACAATCAGCGAAGGCCATTCGACGCAACTCTCAAAAATTCTCGAGAAAATCGGCATTGAAGTTTTGCAAGTAAGCGTTAGTACCAATTATTAAATATATTGCATCATTTGTCGGTCGAATCATGTCATGACGGATTTTTTTCTTTTCTTTTCTTTTTTCTTTTTTCGTTCTGTTGGACTACTTAAACAATTTTAATATCTAATGGAATTTTTTACGAAAAGTGCAAGTATTTTTGTTTATTCGTAATTTTCTATATTTTATAGACGGTTGTCAATAATGATGTTTTCAATCAGAGCCGCGGTGGAGTAGCCGAGCGGTCTAAAGCGTCTCGCTACGGAGCGCGCGGTTGCTCGAGTCCTCCCTGGGGCATGGGTGTGTGTTTTTGTCCGTAGGTTAGTTTACCTAGGTTTAAGTAGTTTGTAAGCTACGGACTGATGAACACGCTGTTTGTTTACAGACAGACAGTTTCAATCAGAAAAACATGTTACATTTTCTACAGTATTGGCTTCACTATTACTTGACAATGGTAGTCTTCGACTGTTCAGTTTGTGAAGAGCTACGACGCTGGTTTTGGATGGTTATCTCCATATCTACTAAATGGCTTCCCAAGCAGCTAACATACTCAACCATCGTTTTACGTTACGATAAGGTTTTCAGCTCGTCTACATACACATAAACAAAAATTGACACAAAACGTGGAATTAGAGATCAAAAAATGTTTAATTTACCTGAATACGAGAAAAATGGCTAGCACATACGTATTCGAACCACCGACTCTATGGTTGTGAGGTCAGAACGTTACCACTTGAGCTACACCGACAGATGCTGCAGCTGTTTTGAATATTGGTACATACCTGTACTTTGCAAAACTTTAAAGTCGATTTTTTCTAGCACTTCTGAGAGTTACGTTGGCTGATTGTTATGTAAGTTCTGCAGTTCTCGTACCATAAATATAAAGAAATTCTAAAATCCCATACCCATGTGGTCTCCTTCTAAGAGAAACGTCAAACTGAACTCGGACTTGGGAATGAGCTTCTTTCATGATCTGAGCACCTTGCAAATAATGCAACTAGCAGTTAAATCGTTATTTCTTTTGTCAAATTTTTCCATTTGAAATTTAAGGGCCTATACTCAGCACTTCTGTAGTGAAAAACAGAAAGAGTTAAGACAAAACGATTTCGTACTGCCGTTCAACTTGGAATTTTATATAAATTATAACAAATCTATAATTTTTTGTAATATTTATTTACGGAAACTTATGTTAGTCCCATTTCTGAACATTTGTAAAGCAATGTAAGCAATAAAAAATATCGCAAGTCTTTGTATAATTAATACGATCAATACGATCAACATATAAAGGCGCATATGATTTCTTAGTGTGTGCCGCCAAAACACCACAACCGAATTTCGTATTGTCATTGTGGGTTATATTTCGTGGTAACTCTCCAAGGCTCGTCTTCACGTTTTGTTCTGGAATGGAAGGGGTTAGTTATGAGGAAATCATAATTTTAAGCGTTTATTAAAATCGTTGTAATATCTGTTAGAAGACTCTAATTTCCAAAACTCTTAGACGAATTTTCATGCTATTTAATTTATTTTATTTTTAATTTCCGGGTACCTTGTATGTTGAGGCAACATAACGATTTTATTAAATCAATCTCTGATCACGAAACACTAATTCGCTATTTGAGGTATTATCAAAAACCGTCTTATATGTGACTGATTTACAGAACCGATATGTGTTATTAATACTTCATTTGTTTTATAAGAGAAAAGAATTTATTGTATTTACGTTGTAATCTCAGTGTCTGATTATTAAGTTTTAATTCCGTTTTCTTACCCAACCCAAATCCATTCTTTTTCTTACACTCCCATTAAGTTTTAATACATTTCTTGCTGAGTTTTTCCGTGACCAAAAACATAGTAAAAGGCCATATGCTGCATGTTGCGGGCGAAGAACATAAGAGGGTCCGTGTCACATTAAGTACATCCCTATTAAGAATAATATTATTTAAAAACTGTACAATCTGACGAAGTACATATGTAAAGTATCCTCTGTCACGCAACATCCAAAGTTTTATATGTCAGTGACCTTCCTCTTGTTTTGAAAGTCAAGTGTACAAAATATCATGAAGATTTTAGGATGAATAAAGTGTCTTTATTCGCATGCCGCATGATGCTACAGGTTTTCAACCATTTGATAGTTTATGACGTCATAGCTCATCAACTACATGTCGTAAGCAGTTCTTAACTATGGAAGGAATATTTGTACCAAATTTCGTTGAAATCGGTACAGAGGTTTATTAGTAGAAGTCGCATGATGCAGCAATTTTCCGCGTATTTTATTGTTTATTACGTCATATCTCTTGAACTATTTGTAGTACATTCAG
This sequence comes from Locusta migratoria, assembly GCA_026315105.1. NCBI lineage: Eukaryota > Metazoa > Arthropoda > Insecta > Orthoptera > Acrididae > Locusta > Locusta migratoria. Next base: position 166,486,689 of record CM048747.1, on the reverse strand, counting down.
TTAATTGTGCCTATGACCATCGCGAAAGTGCAAGCAATATCTTCACAAAGTTTCATCACACTCGATTGAACGGTACGGCCTCGCATAAAACAGGAATACACAAACATTCATTTTTATGTATTTGACTATCTGTAAACCCGACGTTACCCGGGTGTTTATTTTTTCCTACACTCTCGCAGTCCACATCCCCTCCACCTCTCTCTGCATCTACCTCTTTCTTTCCCATCTCTCTGTTCGTTTCCAACTTTCCTCTAACGGCAATGTTTTCTGCATGATACCCTCTGTCATGTAGCATACAAACATTTATGTACCCAGTGATCTTCCTCTTGGTTTAAAGGTCATGGGTGCAAACATTCATTAAGATTGGAGCAAAACGATACATTTTGTAAAATTTCTTAAGTACCCTCCACCATGCCCCGAAAGAAATTCTTTACAGACAGTGATATTCCTCTTGTTTTTAAGGTAGAACGTCCAACTTTCCATCAATACCGGGACAAAAGTATAGATTTCTATACAATAGAAACGTAGGGTCACATTGAAAAACGCAGTTTGTTGTTCTCAAATATTCCACTTTTATTTCATACAACCATTGTTCAGAGAATAACGAAAACAACAAAAAACAGGATCTGTGAAATCGGTTGAGCCATTCTTAAGTTATGACGGGATCAAAGTATTTAGGGATCCATTTTTATGATGCAAAGTCCCCTCCCTCATACACCGTAAGAAACTTAAGGTTGATGGGGACGTTCCTCTTGTTTTGAAGGTCAAGCGTTCGAAATTTTGTGAGTATCGGAATGAAACTGCAGATTTCGTGAGTCTGTAGGAGAAGTATGCTCCGCCATGTAGCTATCACAAAATACTTTCTTAGCTGACGTTTTCTACCTATAAACTATGTTCATGCCAAATTCAACTTTACGGCATCTACAGCGAAACTGTTGTGAGCGGTAGACTTCTTTTCGTTTCATCATTTTGTATTTGTGTGTATGTGGAGGGGGAGGGGGTCGGTTACACAATGCTTCATAAACGTCTGAAATTACATGCAAAGTTTGTTGCATTTTCCAATAATTGACGCATAAATCTGGGTATTCTAACGAGGTGTGTCGTGTTCTTTTGTTTTTGGGTCAGGAACCATCGTGGGCGTAGGGTGAACAGTTCACAAAAGTTTCATTTCAATCGAAAGAATGGTTTATGAACACATAGAGGACATACATTCAAATATATTCTTCGAGGTTGTTCATAATATTTGAAGAAAGTATACGTTCTAAATTCCTGCTGCAAACCGACCTCATAGATATATGACTGTAATTCTGCGGATCAATCCTATAGCCTTTCTTGAATATTTGAGTGACATGTGCAACTTTCCAGTCTTTGCGTACGGAACGTTCGCTGAGTGAGCGGTTGTTTAAGATAGCTAGGTATGAGGCTATTGCTTCAGCATACTCTCGAAGGAACCAAACTGGTGTACAGTCGGGATCGGCAGACTTACTTTTGTTGCGTAATTTAAGTCGATTTAATACTCCAGATGTATCTACTTCTAAATTACGCTTGGTGGCAGCTGTTCTTGATACGATTTCTGGGCTTAGCGGAACTGTCATCAGTAACATCGCCATTTCTATCGCGTAAGGAAGCCAGTGACTGTGTTTGCCGCTAGTATACATTACGTAAGACGACAATGTCTTTGGATTTTGCACCAACTTACGTGACAAGGTTTCGCAGTAGTAACTATTGTAAGCTTCCCGCATTGAAGTTCGAGTTAAAGTTCTAGTTTCTGTAAAAGATTTCTAGTCATGGGGATTTTTTGTACGTTTAAATTTGGCATGATTTTTTCATTGATTTTACAAAAGTGATCTAACCTGTTTTGTGTACCATGACGACTCAGCCCCCGCTATCGTTAATTTGTTAGGTATGAATCTGTCACTCGTTGTCGATATTATTTCTTTGAACGTAATCCAAATCTGATCTACACTCCCATTGTTACTTTCGAATGACTGGAAATTCTCACTCGGGGAAGCTCTACTTTTCTTTCAATTTTGGTAGATTTGGAAAGTCCGATATTCAGTCTCGCTACAAAAACTCTTTGTTCACTAATCCCTGTGTCTGTTTTGATGCTCTTAATTATCTCCGGATTATTTGTTGTTAGGAGGTCAAGTATGTTGTCACAATCATTCACTATTCTAGTAGGTTCATTAACTAATTGCTCTAAATAATTTTCGTGACTACGTTTAGTACAATTTCGGACTTTATTCAATGTTTGCCTCTGGTTTTGAAAATGTATTTTTTCCGAAATATCGAGGGTAAGTTAAAGTCGTCACCAATTAATACTGTATGCTGTGAACACGTTTTTGAAATTTCATCCAAGCTGTCTTTTAACATTTCTGCGATCGAATCATGATAGTTACGGAGTCCGGTTGTCAGGTGTAATCTCTACCTATACCAACTCACAGAAGCAATCTATTTCAATTTCGCTGCAGGATATATCGCCTGTGACAGCAATAAATCCGCCACCACCTATTTTATTCAATCTGTCTTTTCCGAAAACCATTAACACTTTTCTAAAATGTCAGCTGAACTGATCTCTGCCTTTAGTCAGCTTTCGTTACCTATAATGATTTATGATTCAGTTCTCTCTATTAGCGCTTGGGGCTCTGATACTTGCCCACACAAGTACGACAATTTACAACTGTTAGACCTATACTTTTTAGGTCTGTGTTCGTTATATCTTTGACCTTTACCCTTTGAGATTTGAAGTATCTAAAATATTTTCGTCTATTGGAACTCAATGCTTTGTATAGTTCCTTACTTTATCAAAATACAGCAGAATAGCATATTAATAGTTTACATTTTGACACTTTTCAAAAAAGCTTTATAAACACTTAACCTCTTGCCCCTTCAATACTATGTTTCATCTAAGAATTTTCTGTAATATTTGTACTTGTATATTATTTTGTAACTGTTTCCTGTACAGATACCTGAAGAAGAACAATAATTGCCTGAAACCGACTGTGAAACAATCTGCAACCCTGAATTTGGTGGCTCTTTCCTTGTTAACGTATAAATACTCATACGTTACGACACCTGAACACCGAGTTGTATTGACAGTCCTTTCTCCCATCTTCAGGTATTCTGTTTTACATACGTTTATGACAAGACCCCATTTTCGTATTCTTCTTCTAATTTGCGGAGCATATAATTAGCATCGTCCTCATCCAGCTACTAACACTTGGTCTTCAGCAAGAAATTTAAGTGAACAAGATCTCATCGTCTATGGGGATACCCATTGATTCACATTTCCCTTTCCAGGATTCCAGTAGCTCCTCTAGGTAGATCTGTCTTGAGACAGCTGATATCTCATTTTTACCGTTGTCGTGCACCCTTTTTAGAACTGTCTGACAGCTTTCGCATAGCTCGGTGACACTCCATTTTTGATTAGATTTGTCCACAACTTCTTTTGTGAACTGTGTCGTAAGCATTTTGCTGGTCTGAAAAGACAATGTGGCTGACAAGGCCCCTATCTGTCCTTATCTCCATAAGGGTTTTGAGCGTCAATACTTCATCAGTACAGGAGCGACTTGATTTGAATCTATTTCGTTCTTCAGATTCAATTACTTCTGCCTCTATCCTCTTTTTTTACTGTGCGACCATAGACTCTCACTATGGATAGCAATTACGTTGATAGTTTGCACAATTTCTTCTGCTCCCTCCTTAAATATTGATATAATTGTGCCCTTTGGCCACTCCTTCGGAGGATTGTCGCCTGTGAGACATTTGTCAAGAATCACTGCCAATATCTCAAAGAGTTTCAAAGGCACTTCTTTAAACAAATGTATGTAAATCAATCCTGGACCGCCGGCCGCGGTGGCCGAGGGGACTGAGGCGCTCCAGTCACGGTCTGCACGGCCACTACGGTCGGGGGTTCGAATCCCCCCTCGGGCATGGATATTTGTGCCGTCATTAGTATTAGTTAGTTCATAAGTAGTTTGTAAGTTTAGGGACTGATGACCCCGTAGTTAAGTCCCGTAAGCTATACTAACATTTGAACATTTGAACAATCCTGGACCCAGTGATATTCTGTATTTCATGACATTGATTGCATATTGGGCTTCCTTGGTGGTTATAGGTGGGATATTATCATTATTAACTTCACTTTTCGGTGAATGCTACTCTGTTCTCAGTCAGAAGTCCTTGGTAGTGTAGTCCCCATTCTTGCATACCAATCAGGTTTTTATCTGCTTGATCTCCATCTGTGTTCTTATTGTTTTTAATACATCCCAGACTTTATTCGTTGGTATTTTCCGAACATTAATCTGTCTCCTTGCCAATTTTCTACCAAGCTTCGTGTTTTTACCTTTATTACCATTCTCTGTGCATCCTTTCTTTTTTCCTTGTATACCCGCCAGTCATTTTCTGATTTTAACTTTAATCAACTATTATAAACTCACCTCTTAGATTCTCTCTTGTACTTTTCGTTCCACCAGTAATTCTATTTCTATTTTGGATTTCTTTCTTTTTCCCAGTGCTTCATAATCTGCTGTATGGATGGGTTCTTTAACCACCTCATACATCTTCTCTGCAGGAGTTTGTTCAACGTTACCAAGTTTTTCACTGGCCTTCTTCAGTAAAAGAATATAATAATAATAATAATAATAAAATACTAATAATAAAAATGGATGGGACTATGGTCAAGGCTTTGTAAATTACACTGAATAATTGTGGCTTTCTGTGGCATTTAGTGGTGTCCATATAAATAATTGTATATCTGCCCCAACAGGCAATTGACAGTTTTAATGCTGATCCATTAATGCGCTTTACCCCTTGCGGGAATCCAGAATACGCTGCGAGCAAGTGGAAAGGCATGGGCAGGGGCACTGCAGTCGTAGTGTAATATGAGACAAGAATTTGGGTTGTAAGGGAAGCGTGTCTGGATAGCAACCGCTGGGCGAAAGCGAAAAATCCGGATTCGAATCTCGGTCCAGCACAAACTAACATCGTTGCCATTGGGTGTATTTTTTTCAATGCCCTGAAACGGTCGAAATGTTTAAATATTTCGAGGCTATGAGGACAGTCGTGGGAAAGGCGAATGGGTGACTTCTGATTATTGGGAGAATTATGGGACGGTGTCATTCGTCTGTAAAGGAGACCGTATATAATACGATTATACGAACCCACCTTGAGTATTGCTCGAGTGGTTGGGATTCCCACCAGATCGGTTTAAAGAAGAGCACAGAAGTAGTTCAGTGGCGGGGGGCTAGGTTTGTAACTGATGCGGGAGTGTTACTGTGATGCTTGAGGAACTCAGCTGGGAGTCGCTGGATGGAAGGCGACGTTCTTTTCGAGAAGCACTATTGAAGAAATTTAAAGGGCCGAAATTTGAGGCGGACTGCAGAACTATTCTACTGACGCCAACCTACATTTAGTGTGAAGACCACAAGGATAAGATTCGAGAGATTGGGGCTGGTACGGATGCATACAAGTATTCCTTTTTCCCTCTTTTTATGTGGGAGTGGAACAAATTCTCACATGTTCAAATGTTTGTAAATCTATCGGACCAAACTGCGTGGTCATCAGTACGTAGCTTACAAGCTACTTAAACCTAGGTAAACTAACCTAAGAACAACATACACAGCCATGCTCCAGAGAGGACTCGAACCTCCACGGCGAGCAACCACGCGCTCCGTAGCGAGATGCTTTAGACCGCTCGGCTACGTAGTGGAACAGGAAAGCAAGTAATTAGTAGTGGTACTGAGTACCCTCCACCACGCACCTTTGGATGGATTTCAGAGTATGTATGTAGATGTAGATGTTTCACTTTTGGGATTGAAATACTTCGTGAATTTGGAAACAAAGAGAAAAAGACCGATGTTGCCAAATTACTCTCTCCCACTGCATCGTATTACAGTTTTTAGAGCGTCAGCATCACGTTTCCTGTTATCAACTTACTAATCTCTGATGAGTTCATTTACAATTTATTCCAGTTCACCTTGCTGTTCCCTGCACAGGAACTGATTAGACTTAATGATATTACCAACCTTCAAAGCAACTGAAAGAACGTCTTAACCTTGTAAATTGCTATTGCCACACTTTATATGCGGAAATATAGATACCATTAGCTCCTTTCTGTTTCATATGCGTAGTTCTTAGTGATTGAGACCAACAGAACAGACACACGTCAGTTGTATATTAAGCAACAACTTTTCTCACTTCATTGTTTCTTATTTGTACAGTTGTTGCCTGTAATGAAGCAGGCAGATACTTTAAATGTGACACGTTTTCAATGTCTTGCAATCAACCAAGGTGAAACTTGATAATGTCTACAAATAGTATATATGATGGTGTGAATGCTGCGTGAAGAGGTATGGAATCTCAGAGAAGAAGAGAACGTGTATTGAAATAAAGCTGTAATTAATTAGTCTTGTTTTCGTTGTCATTTGCAGGACTTTTTTTTCCAAAAACTCATTTCAATATTGAATACTACCATTCGTATTGGTGTGTATTACAAACTAATTCCCCATTATATTGCGTTTATGACAAGATACTGGCAAAAAAGTAAAATAAATAGAAATATCGTCAGTTCTTTTGATGCTTTCTAAAGTCTTTAATAGCAAAACCTATACAGATGAAAATAAAGATTATTTCCAGTTAATCATATTAGGGAGTAGGTAACAGAACACAATTCACGGAAGAAAAGATAAAGAGATAATGCGCTTAGCGTTTGCAGAAATCTGTCTTTCCGTTTTGTTCATTTATTTCTGTGAACTTACAGATATTTCCCATATAGAAGCGAATAAAATCACGAATCACAACATCCCTCTGCAATGCGTTTTCGATGTTTTCAAGAGAAGGCTATTACTCCTTTAGGAAATGCACATTTAAGAAAAATAATTATATCGTAATATCCCAGCTTTTTAAAACAGTATTGCTGTATCGTAATAGTAGTAATTGTGCTACTACATTCGATTTATTCATTTTATCGTATGGCTTGTAGAATGACATTTTATATGTACGTGCAGTAAAGCTGCCTAATGACACAGAATAATACGAAACAGTGGAAGCACATTCATCATTATATTAATACATGAACACGTAAAATTGACGAACCGATTTTCAGTATAAATTATATAAATATTCGGACGAAAATTATCCATCTCTATATGTATTTCGACATGGATATGCAGAACATAATTCATATTTTTACGTAGCTCTTAAGTATAGCGAAAGAAGGTAGATGTTTTTACATCTACAACTGTGATGGTACCTTTCTTATCACGCATTAAAATGAAATATTGACTCCACAATTAAAGGAAATGTCACAATCGCTTTCTTTATCACAATTTACATGATTAGTTTCAATACGCTGTCATTTTCAACCCACAGTCAACACGGATTCAGAAAGTATCGGTCTTGCGAAACACAGCTAGCTCTTTGCTTACACGATGTAATGCGTGATATCGATAATGGATGTCACAATGTTGTGAGAAATTGCAGCTAGTTCAAAATGAATAAAAATGTAAGGTGATGCAGATGCGAGAAAAAACAATCCCATAATGTTTCAAATGTTTGTAAAGCTTATGGGACTTAACAGCGGGGTCATCAATCCCTAAACTTACAAACTACTTATAAACTGGCTTGTACTAAACACAGCACACATCATGTGCGAGGGGGGATTCGAACCCCCGACGGGGAATGGCCTCGCGCATCAGAGCATAGCGCCTCAATCCGCTCGGCCACTCCGCCGCGGCCCATAATGCTTTACAGAATTATTACTAATGCTTTGCACAGTCACGGCGATTAAGTATGTAGGCGTAACGTTACAGAGTGATATGAAATGGAACGAGCATTTAAGGGCATTCATGACCAGGGCAAATTTTGGATTCCGGTATATTGGGAAAATTTTGAGAATACGTGGTTCATCGCTAAAAGAGATCACTTATACAACGTTTGTGTAGCCATGTATTGAGAATTTCCCCAGTGTTTGGTATCCACACCAGATCGGTTTAATGGAAGACATAGAAGTAATTCAGAGATGGGCTTCTAGGCTTGTAACTGGTAGGTACTATCAGTGCGCGAGTGCTACTGAGATGATTCTTGAACTCAAATTGGTATCGCTGGAGGGAAGGAGACGTTTGTTTTCAAGTAACCCAGTTGAAGAAATTTAGAGGGCAGGAATTTGAAACCGAATGCAGAACCATTCTACTGCCGCAGACTTACATTTCGAATTAAGTCCACAAAGATAAGAGAACTAGAGCTCGTACAGAGGCAAATATACCGGGTGATCAAAAAAGTCAGTATAAATTTGAAAACTTAGTAAATCACAGAATAATGTAGATAGAGAGGTAAAACTGGACACACATGCTTGGAATGACATGGGGTTTTATTAGAAAAAAAGTATTGATAGACACTTGTAAGATCTCTTGCGCGCGACATTTGGTGATGATCGTGTGCTCAGCCACCGCTTTCGTCATGCTTGGCCTCCCAGGTCCCCAGTCCACGGTCCGTGCGATTATTGGCTTTCGGTGGCTTTCGGGTTACCTGAAGTCGCAAGTGAATCGTGATCGACCGACATCTCTAGGGATGCTGAAAGACAACATCCGACACCAATGCCTCAACATAGCTCCGGACATGCTTTACAGTGCTGTTCAAAACATTATTCCTCGACTACAGCTATTGTTGAGGAATGATGGTGAACGTATTGAGCATTTCCTGTAAATAATATCATCTTTGCTTTGTCTTAATCTGTTATGCTAACTAATGTTTTTCTGATCAGATGAAGCACAATCTGTTGGACGTTTTTGGAACTTTTTTCCTAATAAAACCCAATGTATTTCCAAGAATGTGTGTCAATTTTTACCTCTCTATCTACATTATTCCGTGATTTATTAAGTTTTCAAATGTATACTGACTTTTTGATCACCCGGTACATTCGTTTTTGCCGCGGGAATGGACAGAAAACGATATGATAATTAATGGTAAGAGGTACACTCCACCAAGTATCTTACGGTGTGTTGCAGAGTGTGCATGTAGAAAGAGGCCGAAACGTCGGAAATTCCTTTCTTTTAGTTTTTCACAATAACACAGCTAAATCCCAAGTCAATTTTATTCAGACTGACACCAACCGTGGAAGCATACTAGTAGTAGGGCAATGGGGATCCATCTCCACTGAAAATCGCCCGTCGACGTTAGTGTCATCGACGCCAGGTACCGTTACCACCCCAGGCGACCCCCGCAGCCGCCACCTCCGACTGCTGCGCACTCGGCCGAGATCCACCCCCACCTCCACCGCCCCTGCCCCCCGCCCCCACAAATGCTCAGTTGTGTGAGTGCCACCCCTGATTAATTTTATTAAATTTGCATATCAATTTAACCCTCGGGCGGCAGCGACAATTATTATAACTTCAGCCGCATCACGGTGTAGATTTGCTACCACTGTGTATTCCGAGTTACTAACCTAGTATACAGCTACTAAGTGAATGAAATGACAAAAATAGTTTAATGTACATGTAGAAATATCACATTTGTTAATATCTGCCGCGGTGGAGTAGCCGAGCGGTCTAAAGCGTCTCGCTGCGGAACGCGCGGTTTCTCGCTGAGGAGGTTCGAGTCCTCCCTTGGGCATGGGTGTGTGTGTGTGTGTGTGTGTGTGTGTGTGTGTGTTGTCCTTAGGTTAGTTTACCTAGGTTTAAGTAGTATGTAAGCTACAGACTTATGACCACGCAGTTTGGTCCGATAGATTTACAAACATTTGAATTTTTTTTGTTAATATATGAATTAGTATATCAGTTACATTCGGTGTATAAATGTAACATTATTCCGAAAGTGATCAATAATCCATATCTATAAATGTGAATGTCTGTTCGGTGTACGTTTATCACGTCTGAACCACAAGACATACAGAGCTGAAAATTTGTACAGTTACTAATGTCTACCCGGGGAAGGCTTTAGGCATGGTTTTATGGCGATCGGATAGATATATATATTAATGTGAATGTCTGTTCGGTGTACGCTTATCACGTCCGAACGACAAGACGCAGAGACTTAATATTTGTACAGTTACTAATTTATACCTGAGGAAAGTTTTAGGCACGGTTTTATAGCTATCTGATTGATATTAAGTAATTTGAAGAATATAACGCGAAATGCGGAACAATAATTACTCTTTGAAAATTAGATGTACTCTTTGAAAATGGTTTTATTGGTTGCATTGTTGCTTGAGGGTTGATAATGATAAAAGGGTGGAGTATACTGAGATGGAAAATTATCGTTGTATATAACATTCTACGCGCGTGTGTGTTAATATTTCCCTCTGCAGAGAAAACTACAGAACGCAAACGAATGGTCTGTGTGTAATTGTTGTCCGAAGTATCCCGTTGTACACCACAGCAGTTCCATGTCGATAGCTATAACGGGGTGGAAGATATGGTGGTTGAAAGTCGTCAAATTATAAAAATATTAAGACTGAGGGCCAGCGATGACGTTTGCAACTCTATAGCAAGAAGGATACATATAGCGAAACGTGATGACACAGACCATATCTTTGGTCTATGCGTGCTACAATGTCTTCAGCTCTTTCTCTGTAAGGATAAGCGTACCAATAAGTAAATATAAGAATAAATAAAGCAGTATCACAGCAGACTACTGAAAGATAGCTTATCTATCATAATCAACCAACACGCGAGCGGAGCCGCGCGTTTAAGCTAGTCATGTATAACAGACCCAGCAGTAGTATAGTTTCCTATTTCGTTACTTCCCTGTAGTTCCTGTCTCTGTGTCAGCTTTTTTTCTGTGTTATGTGGAACTTAGTACACATAATTACCTCATCAATGATATTATCATCTGACATGAATGGGAGAGCTTGCGTCTTTGACCTCACGCCCCTTGTGTTCTCTTTTGAACCAGGAAAGGTTTTTATGAAATTCTTTTTCAATGTTTTGGAGTGCTGCTTGTATTGCGATTTACTCCACAAAGTGATGCCGTCTTCAGTATCAGATTCATTGCGCCTGAAATCTTGTTCGAGATCGTAACTAGGATTTACATTTGAGTAATAGTATCCTGTTCATATTCTGATGAGAGGACCAAAATCACTACGATCTTCATTACTTGTCGAAAAAAGTCTATTTCCTCATCTGTTAGAGCCATACCACGTCTACGAGACCTTATGATTGAATTATGTAGTAGAGAAGCACTCATTTTCGCATTATGTAAGGCTTAAAAAGGGTTAAAAATTAGATTGACGGAAACTCCAGCATGGCTAATCAGAAGAAACTAGAGCACAATTTATCGAGAGTTAAACTTCTATTTACGAAATAAATTTAAATTTGTAAGCATTCTAATATGCAGGGTAAAATTTATACAATAAATACTTACTAGAAATTGATTAACCAATAATTAATCAAATTGCGTGGTTATGGTATATCGCCCCAAATGTGCGATTGGATAGGGGATTTCTTGTCAGAGAGGACACAGTTCGAAGTAATCGATGGTAAGGCATCGACTAAAACAGAGGTGATATCGGGCGTTCCCCAGGGTAGTGTTATTGGTCCTCTGCTGTTCCTTATTTACATAAACGATTTAGGGGAAAATCTAAGTAGCTCTCTTAGGTTGTTTGCAGATGACGGCGTCATTTACCGTCTAGTAAAATCATCTGAAGATCAAAACCAACTGCAGAACGATCGGAATAAGATATCAGTAAGGTGTAAAAATTGGCAGTTGACTCTAAATAATGAGAAGTGTGAAGTCGTCCACATGAGAAGGAAAAAAATCCGTTAAACTTTGTTTAGAAGATAAATCAATCAAATGTGAAGGCCGTAAACTCCACAAAATACCTAGGAATTATATTACTTCAGACTTAAATTGGAAAGAACACGTAGATAATATCGTGGGAAAGGCGAACCAGAGACTGCGTTTTATTGGCAGAACCCTTAAAACATGCAAAAGAACTACAAAAGAAACTGCATACACTACGCTTGTCCGTCCATTTTTGGAGTATTGTTGCCCAGTAAGGGATCCTTATCAGGTGTGTTTGACGGAGGACATCAAAAAGAGTCCAAAGAAGGGCAGCCCGTTTTGTATTGTCACGATACAGGGGAGACAGCGTTTCGGAAATGATACAGGATCTGGGATGGAAATCATTACAACAACGGCGCTTATCGCTGCGGCGTGGGCTACTTACGAAACTCCGATCGCCAACATTTTCCTCCGAATGCGGACATATATTGTTGACTGTCACTTACATAGGCAGAAATGATCATCAGAATAAAATACGAGAAATCAGAGCTCGAACGGAGAGATTCAGGTGTTCTTTCTTCCCGCGCGCTGTTGAGAATGGAATGGGAGATAAATAGTATAAAGGTGGTTCGATGAACCCTCTGCCAGGCACTTAAATGTGATTTGCAGAGTATCCCATGTAGTTGTAGATATCGCCGCTGTTTGTATCTGTGAACTTAGCTGCTCCACATCTTTGTAAACTCACAATGGAAGACCTAGTGTGGGATCCTTATCAGGTGGGTTTAATGGAGGACATCGAAAGAGTCCAAAGAAGGGCAGCTTGTTTCCTATTGTCACGATACAGGGGAGACAGCGTTACGGAAATGATACAGGCGCTTATCGCTGCGGCATGGGCTACTTGCGAAACTCCAATCGCCAAAATTCTCCTCCGAATGCGAAAATATATTGTTGACTCCCACTTACATAGGTAGATATGACCATCAGAGTAAAATACGAGAAATCAGAGCTCGAACAGAGAGATTCAGGTGTTCTTTCTTCCCGCGCGATATTAGAGAATGGAATGGGAGATAAATAGTATAATTGTGGTTCGATGAACCCTCTGCCAGCCACATCCCATGTAGATGTAGATGTAGAAACTGCCACAAAATCCATCTGCAAGGAAAACTAGTCGAAACACAAACTAATTCAAATCTACTTACAAGATAGGCAGCGCGGTGCATATCTGCTACCAATGATGGACTCCCTAACAAAAATTTTTTTTGGATGGACACAGCCGTGCATTAGAAACTCAGAACCTTAACTGACATCGTTGTTAAGGCTTAATTGAGGAATAGCTAAAACGGATATACGGCATCTCCATTATAGTGACAACAGTGAGCATTTAAAGAAAAGTGGCAGCACCAGTGTTGCCGCTCTAGGGTCAATTATAATAACCCATGTTTTTAACAGTAACAAGGACAGCCGCCACCGCATGCCCCCACCCTCGCCTCATCACCGCTTCCGACCCACCTCCACCCGACAGCCCTAAAGATTGCCGCCCCCGTACGACCCAGTCTGGGAATCGAACCCGCACCCCTAAAGAGTGTGTCGATTAGTAATAATTTCTTTTTTGCAAAAGTTATTACTTATCGGCACGCTCTTTCCTACTTGGAAAAAAGGAGCCAATTATTCCGCCCTGCCGGCCGCGGTGGCCGAGGAGACTGCGGCGTGCCAGTCACGATCTGCACGGCCACTACTGCCGGGGGTTCGAATCCCCCCTCGGGCATGAATATTTGTGCCATCGTTAGTAGTAGCTAGTTCATAAGAGGTTTGTAAGTTTAGGGACTGATGACCCCGTAGTTAAGTCCCATAAGCTCTACAAACATTTGAACCTTTTTTTATTCCGCCCTCAATTATTTTTATACCTAATTTGCATATTAATCGCGACATACTATATATTAGCATAGAACATTATGTCAGAACATACCGTAATACATCGAACCGTAAGTACAACTCGCAATTTTGCAAGTAAATATAGACACAGCATTAATAAATTCGATGTAATGCTAAGGTTAGGTGTTGTACATTTACCGACAATTTTTAGAAACAAACATTTAGGACTGTACAAAAAAATAATTGTTTCGCCTTTCGGAAATCGATCGCCCTCTACGGCTGGGCAAAATAAAAGTATCTCTTTGCATAGTCGATGCTTGTAACAGCTGACGGAAAAAAAGCGCACATTAAAATGTAACGGTAACGATGACCACAAACTTGTGCGTCAAACACTCTAGACGTGTAACATAATTATTTTCAACAATTTCTCTCGATAGACCCCGAGGAAACAATACGAACGATCTTCGTTTAAAAAATAAAAACACCTAACATTAACGTAGCTCGATCTCCAATGCAATCACAAACATACAGTGTTCTGTCGGCAGGCTACATAAAACAGTTCTATAAATATATGCTAAATATTTAATCAAAATATCATAACGTTTTATTATTTTAAACATTCTCTCTACAAGCTCTTCGTTTAGACTGCGGACACAACAGCCACCAGACGTGTTTAATAATACCGCACATTTCATAATAAACAGTATGTAACGGGAACGAACGCCACAAACCCTTTGTATACTTCTTAACAAATACTCTTTTGATGACTAGATTATTTAAAAACATTCCCAACGAGTGCCAAACATTTGGGACTATCCAAAAGAAAAAAAAGTGTTCCGTTTCGGAACTCGCACGCCACCTCAGGTCTATAAGCAAAATAAATGTATACCGCATCTTGATTCACCCTGTAATATAATTACAACACGTGTGGGTTGCAAAATTTACATGGACGACATAATAAAGAGTTTCATCTGTCACAGGTATATGAAAATACCACAACCAAGTTCTTCGTTTAGAACATGTCTGCAACAGCCGATGAAAGTGTTAAAAATAGCGCACGTTAAATAATAAACGCTAACAACGTCCTAAACTTGTATGTCAAACACTCTTTCGGTAACACAACAACAACAGCAGAATATATATATATATATATATATATATCGAATTGACTGACGGAAATAGCGAAAATCATAGAAACTATAGATTTAGGAAACTGCAGTTTACACACTCGCCATTTTACCGAACATAGTGAAAGCCACTCGGTCACTCAACCACCGTTATACTTCGAAAGAAGAGTCTAAATTTAGATCTGCAAGTGATGTTATCAGACTTCCTGGATCAACTCAGACAGACTAACGACAACCTGCTCTCACGTACGAATCATACCAGTCGCACTATTTGGCCGCTCTTAAAATTGTCAAGTTCCGAAATTTAACACACTCTCTCTCTTTAGCGACCATGCCCTGTTAAATGCACACATTTCTTTTAGAAATGTACCAAGTATTTACAACGTTTCTATAGATCTAGGTATTGCTGTCTCCCATCCATTATTTCGACAGGTAGGTTTTCGTTCTCCACATCTTCCTGTAATCCACTTAATATCCAGTTCTGCACCTTTCGACAAGTATTCTAGACGACAGAATTTGAGTAGTTAATTTTACCTCTTATTTCATTCATAAAACAATTGCTACAGCAGTACAGATGTTCTTACTTATACCCATCTTGCTGAAATTAAACATAACAAAGGGAATATATCCACCATATCCTGTTATAATATTAAACACTGAAAACGATTCTTTTCGAATTGCTCCAAGTCTTTACAACATTTATCTGACACATGTCACACTTGCAAATACCGATAATCCAGACCCCAGAAGACGTTTATCATTGTTCTTTTTCTGTGTTGAAACAAAACTAAACCCTTTTGTACAACGGTATTTCCGTGGAGATGCACAATAAACAATAAAAAATGCGTGAAATAATTTCCGACCATCTACACATTTTTTTTTTCGAAACACTGGCATAACAACACCCTTCTTCGACATAACACACACTACACACCGGAAACACCTACCCCCTAACCGAGAAGACATAACGGTAGTACTTTACCTGCACAATGCAACACACATACAGTTCTGTAGAGCAAGATCGAACAGCCCTTTACCCAAAATTTAGACAAAAATTTCTTACTCCAAACACAAATCAAGCTCATTTCCTGTGATTATTTTTTTCGTTTCACTAAACCTAACTCGGATTTCTTTTAATCCATAATTACAAGTAGCCGTCTACCGCAAACGAAGCTGCCTACTCTATTAACTAGAATGGGAACTTACGCACCGCAAGACCTGATCGTTAAAATAAATATTTTTTGCCATCACCGCAAAACACCAACGAACTTCACATCTTGCAAAGCCCTATGTCAAATTACAGACGATGATAGATGATCTATCCTAATAATAATAGTAGATAACGCTTAACCAAAAAGAAATTTAGTAGACCCTCTAGAGGCCAAAACATTCACCAAAAAGGCCGTCTGAGCTATCATCCTCTCTCAGAATAGTATTACACAAACAAAAATGTTTAAACAAGCAACTTAAAGACGAAAGTACTGCACCTTAGATCTCACAAACGACAGTGCACCGTGCGAGAAGAGCGCCACATAAACAGACATTTAACATAATATTACTACACATTTTCCTGATTACCATGCAAGCGCAATGTACCAATCGACTAACCCTTAAGTTCCTCACAAAGACCGCAAACATCCTTTTGGACGGAGGAGTTCGCTAGATTAATGGACACAGTAGTCAATTTTCGGTGTTCTTTTTAACTCGCTAAACAAGTTGCAAAAAACAACACAACTGTTCTCTAAGAAATTCGTTATCCATGACCCCATGGACTGACACACAGTACAGGGCTGCACTTTGTAAATGTTGGTTATCCTCGTTTAAACAGTATTCCGATGTATCTTATAAATGTATATCGCAGCCTCTAGCCTGATGATGCCAAAGTAAGAGGTAAAAGTCTTGCGCAAACGCCTGTTATAAAATCGATACGGTGACTACCAGTGATATTATTGACACCGAAATATATATATATATATATATATATATATATATATATATATATATATATATATATATATTACTCGGAAATTAGACGTCAAGCACACTTAACATTCGATTCCAGCTGACCTATCAATGTCAACAATCACATTGCTGTTCCCTATACAGCTGCCTTTCAGATGAAAATCCTGGGTGGATACTAGCTACTCGCACAGTTCCATTTCGTTTAAAAAAAAAATCCCTACGAAATCTAGTGGGATGCCTAACAACACGTTTCTGTCGAGGTACAGATGGGAGCTCCTCCATTACAACATCCAGTTGAAAATAGTTTTGTTGCACTTTATATGGGAAAGCCACAGGATCTGCATAGTCCCTTGAGATGTTCTCCAGTGCTTCCTTGCCAGTTCCACTCCAGCATTCCACGTGATGGCACAAAGCTGCCTCCACGTAGGAGAAATGGCAACTTTGCCTTGTATCCATGGCTTGCAATGACAAACTTGTTGAATTTCCAAAGCATGTGTAAGTTAAAATATCAGAAATAATTTACCACCGCAAACATCTACGGTACATAAATGACACCAATCATAAATTATACACCACTAACACACGACGAAACAGGCAATACTTCGTAACGTACACAGCACAAAGTTTTTTTACAACCACAAGAACATAATTCTCAATGGACTTCTTAGAGCTCTATCGCAACACAACATCATCCAAAACTGGGAACAGATACTGCAGCGCATATTTTATAGTATTTCAGACACTTTTTACTTAAATTCTAACCCAACTAGCTTGCGACACTCTAAGTAAGCACTTCTAGCAACAATCATCTCCACTCCAACGACTGAAGTACAACTGCAATCAGCACCAACCTAAAACAAACTGATCTAGCCATCCCAGCTCTGTTTTTACTGAAGTTCTGAGTTAAATAGCATGCGGCAATCTAGGTATCTCTGTTTGGTTGGTGGATCCCCCCGAACATCTAACCGACTGATCATGCATCTTTTTTGCATTGCATACTTCACCAGACAGTATTTCTAAATCGTTTTCTATAACTAGACCACATACCTTGTACGTCTAATAATCACTCGAGCACTAACAGTCATCGTATTTCCCCTTCTAAGAAATCAGTACTCCCGATAAACCTCTGTAACACACACAATTACATCGTAAAAATAACTGACATGCATATAACAGCTAACAAGGAACGATCCAGATCAAGACCAAGCTCTTTTCTGATATGTATCTAATCCTTAAAACCAACAACGCAGAATAGTCTACAACACTCGAAAAGTGTTATCGAATGCCAATAACAATCCTTTAAAGACTAAACAAACGATTAAACGCGCATCCCACCTAACCAGATTTCAATCACCTAACCATAGGGTTTATTGAAGCGATAATTCTCGACCGAAGAACAATAATTTACCTTTGCAAGCATTTGCGCTACACTACCGAGAGGCGTCCATTCGTAAAGTAAACACCACTAAAAGACGAGATAAATGCACCACAACGCTAAACATAACCGTACCAAGTATCAATTCGCAGTCCACAAATGTAGAACACCTATATGATGCAACGACTAAACAGATCGAAATCGTATTTCACACTCGCCAAGATCCATCGTATGCACCAGATTACGAATACACGAGACCTAATTATACGAAGCTAGAATATTACATTACGTCTAACAACAGCCATAAGAATTTAAAAAAAAGATTTTTCACAGCTATACCATCGCTCTTAATGATCCATCAACACAATAAACGCCATCTCTAACTAACCTCTAAATCCACGCACAATCGTACTACCGTGAATACTGCCATTCTTCTATGGATCATTTCCTCCCAGTCGACACAAACGAGGTATTTACAGTATGTGTTGACTACTACAGCCGTTATAACTTGCATTAAGAAAATATAGTTAGCTATGACCTACTTTATACACTCAAATACACACACACACACACACACACACACACAATCGGGTATATGCGAAATTGCGATGTAAAGTCAAACTCTAGTTCACACACCCACGTATCACATAACATAGATTTAAACGAGAGCTTGCTTAGCTGTAAACTACAACAGCACAGAAGTACATCTCCGATAACTGACCAACTAACAGATACTCAACCAGAACGTTATTGTTCGACTCTTCTAACCCTAACCACTTGTTTTTTGTACACCCCTAATAACGTTATAGCCTTAAAAATCCAAATACATGCTACACAACAATTTCCAATTCTTTTCACTCATTAAATTACAAGGTCGAATTCTCAACCACAAATGAACCCCATGTGGTTCAAGTAGCCAACACTCCGAAAGATTAGCCATTTATAAAAGATTGCAATACAATAATACAAAATTATGATTCGGCAGATGTCAAAACACAGTTCAACACTAATCAAATACTGGCAGATGCGTGCGTTTTCCACCAATCTTCGCACACAACATTCGTCTCATGTTGCCCAGCAAATAACAAGTAACGAGTGTATGGATGATTTCTAAAGTTTAGATCAGCACTCCGTCTAGGCTGTTTATTTGTCACATCCTGGTACCTTCCAGTGTCTCCTGGTCTCTTCCATGTATACAACCTTCGTTCATGATGATTAAACCAAGTGCTGGAGACCATTAAATTTGCTCTGTGCAAAATTCTACCAAGCGATCTCCTATTTCATTCCTTTTTCCCAGTCCATATTCACCTACTACATTTCCTTCTCTTCCCTTTCCTACTACCGAGTTCCAGTCCCCCATCAAAATCAAGTTTTCGTCTCCCTTAACTTTATGAATGATTTGTTTTACCTCTTCATACATTTCTTAGATATCCTCATAATCGGCCGTGCTAATTAGCATATAAACTTGCACTACTATGGTCGGTGTTGGCTTTGTGTCTACCTTTGTTACGATAATGCGTTCACTATGCTGTTCATAGTAACTTACCCGCATTCCTATTTTCTTATTCATTATCAGATCTACTCCTGCGTTACCACAAACTGACCAACTGTTTTTGTATTGATAACCCTGTACTCACCTGACCAGAAATCCTGTTCATCCTGCTACCGAACTTCACCAATCCCTACCATATCTAACTTTAACTTATCCATTTCTCTTTTAAAATTTCTAGCTTACCTACACGATTAAAGGTTAGAACATTCCACGCTCCGACCCGTAGAATTACTGTTTCATTTTTCTTGATGACGACATCCTCCTGAGTAGTCCCCATTCGGAGATCCCAATGGGGAGACTATTTTACCTCCGGAATATTCTATACTTGATTAGATGTCCGAAATTGGCTGAGGGAACTAGAAGTGGGAATCATAGATTATTTAGGTAAGTCTGGTAAGTACATGCAAAAAAATAAAAAAAAAAAAAAATACACGGATCAGAGTCGAGTGAACCACAGAAGAAATGTTTTAAGTACAACATTGTAGTAGTTTTCAAAGTAATTCATCTACAACAGTGACTTACGAAATGTTTCTATGCCCTCTTAAATCTAAATCTAACAACCATATTCATATGACCACCTGATTCATAAAAGACTCCATTCTCGGAAAGTACGGTAGTATGAACTGTACCTTGCATCAGCTGGTCCTACTTTGTTCCAATGCAAAATGGCCTTCTTGCTGCACACGGCGGATTCATGAATATTCAGTCCTTCAAAGGGCAAACATCGCTGTGGACCGCTGCCAGATGGCGACCGCTGGACAACTGGCTGAACACATTCTCGAAATCGCACTGGACCTCCGTGCAGATGCTCCAGACTCAGCCAGCGAAAACGAGGTCGACTAGTTTAGAGTGCGGATAACTAGCTGCGTCGTAAACCGTGCTTTCATAGGTGAGCTAGGATGGAACAATAACTGTTCAAACTCTACCCGATATCTGCTCCTCACAGACAACGTCCTGACACATCTTACTGTTCAATGCAATTCAACCATTGAGTCCCTTCAGAGGCAGAAAACGGTTCATCAACAGTTTCGAGCTTGACATTTCTATAGAGCGGGTCTGTGTATTATTATCATATTATAAAAATTATAAAAACTAAAGTCAGTCGGTGAGGACGTTCTATCCGATTTCCTTCGGTTTTTTCTTCTTTTACGTATGAGCCACTATGACTACGATTATTTCAACTGTTCCTCCTTTCTAATCTTCCATATTTCTCTTATAATCTTCCGATGTTTCTCTCTTCTTTATTCGCTCAGCTTGGCTCCAACCTTCTTCTTCGGTTCTTTCTGGAAACATTTGGCATCCTTTAATTTCTTTCTGTGTTGTAGTCTTTTTTTACGATACCTTGTTCGGTAATTTGGAGCTCGTCCATGTCCCTTCCAACTTCATTGCGCCATATGTTGTACATTTTTAATTTACTGAAGTAACAGAACAGCCATTTGTCAATCTGTTGGGATTCATCCTTTGTATGTGACTCTAAATGCAATCATGTATTCAACCATTGAGTCCCTTCAGAGGCACCAAACTGTCTTATCTTAATTAAATCAGTGATTTTTCAATATGTGTATACATTTCACTATTATGACGCATTTTGTATTGTGTCTGCTCTTTAACGACCCAAAGAGTTTTCTTAATATTTTTCTTTCAGTAATTTGGAGTGATTCCATCCATGCCTTTTTGTTCAAAAATTCTGCTGCATAGAGTGCTTCTAGGCGAATTACTGTTGAGTATTAAGCCATTTTAGCATTGACGGATATTGAATTCTTGTTATATTTGTCCTTAGTGAGGTGGTATGCTGTTTTCATCTTACTAACTCTTGTTTTAATGGCTTCCTTCTCTGAAATATCTTGTTCAATTACTTCTCCTAGGTACCTGAACTTCTCATTTTTTTTTTTCCATATTTAGTTATCTTTATATTTGGAGCTGTGTTAATGCTTGTCACAAATTTCGTTTTATCAAAGGTGACTAGTAAGCCAGCTTTTTTAGCTTGTTCTTTGAGATATTGTCTTATGGCTGTTTCAATTGAATATGAAAACAATAGCTAGGTTATCTGAATACAATCTATTTGTAGGTGGTTTCTTTTCTAACCTAATGTAACTCCTTCATTGATTTGACTTTCTCTTGACACTTACAACTTTCCTACCGGTACTCACCAATAAGACTTGGCCAATACATAACTCAGGATAGTAAAGGTTTATGGCTAGTTGTCTGCGTTCATAGGGGTGAGTTCTGTATGTCAGCTTCTATCCCCTAAACAGCTACCCAATCTGTTTAAACAAGATCAATAATTAATCTGTAGTTTAGCCAGTCTATGAATCTGCCTATGATGACGCGAAAACATATTTAAACAAACATAAATTAAACCCCTGAATAAGCAACAAAATGGATTATAAGATAAAGAAGTGATTCACTCACGAAGTAATTCTTTATAAATGGAGTTTATTACTCTTTTTGGACATGAAAATGCGGCGGTGGTCCTATTTCATACAACGGTAAATAACTGAATATTTCCCCAACTATTGTTCATAAGTCACAATACGTATCACACGCAATCTAGAGCAAAAGTTCCAAATTATCACTCGTAAATTAGTGAAATCCATCGAACATTGCAGTCCCACATTAATTCGCGATTAATTACAGTATTTTTATATAAAATAGTTTGCCATCACACTAGTACACGATTGCTCAATTATCATAGTTCCACAGACCTACTACCGTGCATAGTTTATCACTTTGCACCAGAGACTAAGTTCTGCAGTCACAGTCCCGTAAATTTTTTTAAGTCCACACTTGTCTATCTCTTCAAAACACAATTTCGTAACGGGGCTTCACCACGTCTAAGTTACGAGTCCCATCCCAAGCGTTCGAAAGCGTGCTGTACCTGCTCCCAAAGTTGTATCCTAACGCCTCATCTTTAAAATACAATTTCCCTTCCAAAATTTTATACATTTGAATATCACAGAATTAAATGCTTTGACCATCTCCCTATAAATGTTTGCATTTAACAAACAAATATATATATTTAACAATACTAAAAACGCTTGAGACTGAAGCTTTTTGTTCAAGTAGCTATTAAGTGTGGCGTCTCACTCTTCAGATATACTGCTGCCATCGAAATATAGTTACATAATAAATAATTAATTTATCATGGCTATTTATACAAATACATTTAGTTATTGTGCACAAATACATATAACTGTTTATATGTAAATTATCTACTGCATATCTACTTTTTTTAGCCGGCCATGAAATATTTAAGTGGCAGTCTACAACATAAAACGAACGTTACTAAGAATAATATTAAATGTAATAAAATACGTATATAAATGTAATGCGCTTTCTGGGTTCATGTTTTGTATTCCTGTTGTGGAATCTATGTTCTGAGACAAGAATATTACTACATCAACGAAAAGCAGAACAAGAGAGTAAAGTTTATTGACAGAATACAGAAATGACGTGGTATATGTTTAAGTTAAGTAGCGTGGTGCAATACTACCCATTTTGTTCTTAACTGTTACTGATAAACACTACGTATCAATAACTGTAAATGAAAGTCTTATTATAATTATAGTACTGAAAATTGTCCGCTTTTTACCTGTAAGGGATATTGAAATTGTAATTACGGCATTTGATTCACATAAGTCTCCTAAATGCATTCATATAATTATATTTGCCGTTTGATCATTCCCTGGTTTTATATGGATTTTTAGTGTAATATGTGTGGCTATATTGTATTTCAGTTGCAATTTGGGAGAGCCGCCCTCGCTCAGCCAAGACTGTTTCCGGTTTTCGAGCAGATTAGGAAAATCCTAAATACCTGTATTCCATTCACTAGGTCCACACTGTTAGCCGGCCGGCTGGGGAACCCAACAGCCTGACAAAACCCGCCTTTCACATGGAAACAATCAGCTTCCCCCTGTAACTGTAATCATTCCCTTATAACGTTTTCTACGACACATGTAAAGAACGATGGGGAGTGACCACCTCCCTGCCTCACTCTCGTCTTGATCTCAAAATTTCTAGATATTTTACCTCTGAATTTCACTTTATAATTAGTGTTGTTAGAGTTTGTTTACTTAGAACTGTGGTTTTAGTTTCTAAGCCCAATTCATTCTTTCAAACAGTGACGTCCTATCCACATAGTTATAGGCTTTCCTGAAGTCAACAACCAAGATTACAATGTTTTTAGATCTTCTTTTTTATGTACATTACTGTTATAAAGTTGAGAATCTGTTCTGCACATGATCTACTCTTTCCAAACCCACACTGATATTCTACAATTTGTGATTCGAGTTGTTGTTCTGCTCCAGCTAGTAACGCTTTTGGTAAGATTTTGCAAGTTGCTGCTAGAAGAGATATGCCTCTGTAGTTTTCACATCAGTCTTATTACCAAATATTATGGAGTGGGAGGATCAACGCTGTCTTCAAAATGTTCAAATGTTTGTAAATCTATCGCACCAAACTGCGTGGTCATCAGTCTGTAGCTTACAAACTAGTTAAACTAAGGTAAACTAACCTACGAACAACACACACACACACACACACACACACACACACACACACACACGCCCCAGGGACGACTCGAACCTCCGGCGGCGAGCAGCCGCGTGCTCCGCAGCGAGGCGCCTTCGACCGCTCAGCTGCTCCACCGCGGCACGCTGTCTTCCATTTTTCGGTTACTTCATCATTATTATTATTATTATTCAGCCCGATTTGTCCAAACACATAACAAGACATAAAAAATGGAATTTATGTTACCTTATACTTAATGAAGCCCACAGCTTGTATAAATTATTTCTGCTGTACCTCGCAGCAAAAATCGTCGCACTTCCAGTACGCCATTAATAACAATTAACGGTTAAAAAGCTATCACAGATTTTCTCGCTTGGACATGTAGTTGCCGTCAACATAATGTTCGCACATAATAAAGTGAACTGCCTCATATAAAAGGCCACCTGTATGCAACCATGGTCTCAGAATTTTTTCATGTCTGATCATCAAGTCTTTGGTCGAGGACTAGTTTGATGCAGCTCCCCACGCTATACTTCAAATCCAATTAAGTCTGCTTATTGTACTCTTCTCGTGGTCTCCCTCGAATATTAAATTGACGATTTGACGATTCCTTGATAGAATGAGTCTCATTAACCTATCCTTTCTCTTAGATTAAAAAAAAAAAAAAAAAAAAAAAAAAATCCAGGAAAGCATTTAACAATCCGTAAATTTTTCATCAATCAGTCGAAAATATTAATTTATTCTCAGATCTTGATTTAGAGCACTCGGTGGTCATTATCAATACTTAAAGCAAAATGGTTAAAACACGTAAAGCATTTAGAGAGTAGTTTCTCACTGATCAGTATGAACGTAACATCCAACATGGAGGTCGGAATGTTTTACGTGTTTTAACCGTTTTGTTTTTACCATTGATAAAAACCACACAGTGGTCGAAATCTAGAAGTGTGAATAAATTAATATTTACGACTGATTACTGAAATGAATCTTGAAACCGAAGATTGATTTCAACACCACAGTGCTTTATTAATCATGGTCTTCGTTGGCGGTGGTAGGCCTTTAACTTTCTCCAACTTTCGAACAGACTCACCCAGCCAGCCAATTTCTCTCCTCCTTACTTTTATTTACTACGCGATCTAACCATCCGATCTTTAGCATTATTTTGCAGCACCACATTTCGAAAGCTTATATCCAATTCTGGTATGAACTGCTTATCGTCCTCATTTCACTTCCATAAAAAGGGTTACACTCAATACATATTCCTCCAGAACAGACTTCCTAACACATAATTTCGATTTTCATGTTTCTCTTCTTCAGAAATACTTTTCTTCCCACAGCCAATTGATATTTTTTTTCTTTCTTTTTTTACTTTGACCGTCATAAGTTATCTTATTGCCCAAATAAAGTAAAAGAAAAAAAGAAAAGAAAATAACACCATCTACTACATTTACTGTCTCGTTTTCTAATATGATTCCTTCAACATCTCTTGATTTTATTCGACTACATTCCTTTTTCCCATGTTTTGCTCTTATCAATTTTTCATCTAACACCTCCCTTTCAGGACAATGTCCATTCCTTTCAGTTGTTCTTCTAGGTCCTTCGCTATCTCCGACACAATTACAGTATCACCAACAAACTGCGCTGCTGTAATTTACTCTCGCTGAATTTTAATCATCTACCAAATTTCTTCATGCTTTTCTTCACAGATTGAATAAAATTACAATCCTTATCACTGCGTCCCTGTCTGTTCTGGTTTCTGTCCAAGTTGTATATAACTTTTCTCTCCCTCTATCTTACCCACGCTGCCTTCAGAATTTGAAACAGTGAATTTCAGGCAACATTGTCAAAGGTTTTCTCCAGATACGTAAAAGCAATAATGATATGTTTTTCATTATCCTATGTTCCAAAGAGTGTTTAGTATTGCCTCACGTGATCTTACATTCTTTCCTAAATCTAAACTGATCTTATCTGAGGTTCAATTCTACCAGTTTTTCCATTCTTCTGTAAATAATTCATGTTAGTATTTAGTAACGCTTAATCTGTTACGATTGTAATATTTGCTGCTGGTGAGCCTGTTTTCTTTGGATCCAGAATTGTAACATTCTTCTTGAAGTCTGAAGTCTGACGGTATCTTGCCTGATCTATAAATCTTGACACAGCAGGTGGAATAGTTTTGTCATGGTGGCTTTCCTAAGGATATCACCAGCTCTCAGGTAATATCATCTACTCCAGGAACCTTGTTTCGACTCAGACCTTTCAGTGCTCTGTCAAATTCGTTTCTGTAATATGGTATCCTCAATTCATCTTCGTCTATTTTCTCTTCCCTTTTTTGTATAGCCCCTGTATATATTCCTTCAAATTTCAGATTCCCCTTCTTTGACTGATATTGGTTTTCTAACTCGTATGTCCATATTTACAAATCTGCTTTGCTTTCCTTCAAGAGTCTTTTTAATTTCCTTTCCCCCACTTATAAATTCTTTCTGAGACACACATTTCTCCTCCAGCCACTTCCGTTTAAACAGTTTTCACTTCCTATGAACCACATTTTTAGCTGTATGTATTACCATCGCCCGCTTGTATACTCTCAGCCTCCCCACTCCGGAAAATCACTGAAAGTCAGGAAGTACTCACATTCGCCACTGGAGCGCTGCAAGCGTGCACTAATCTGGCCCTCCGCCGCTATACGCACTTACATTTGTTGCATTCGGATTATTTTACTGTTTATGGGCTTTCTATTTAAATACTTCGCCCGTTCCAAACGTTCATTCACTCCTGCCCGAATGTTTTTTTTTTTTAAACCATGGTATAACTGTTTTACATGTTACCTCGCCTAATTTTTGTGTATGTTCAGAAGTTTCAATTGTGCACTCTAAAACCTTCGCAGTGTTCAACACATTGACAACTGAAGAAGTTAATATTAAGCTTGAGTGCTCACAAACTTGACAGCTCATGAGAGATTTCATTAAGTTTCCTTTCAAGATGTAAAAGTTTAACTCTAGAACACCACAATTTAACACGCAATTTAGTTTGTTCTATTTTTATCAGTTTTTCATGTAATATATCACACTGGATGTGACTGGAAGAACGACTATTATTACTGCCAAGACTTTCGAGCAGTTGTACATCAGAATTAATGCTCTGATCATGGGTTATCTCAGTGCTTTCATATTTTCGTGTTTGGGTGTGATATTCACTGTAAGTTTTTTAATAGTTCTACGTATTTCTTTTGCTTGTACAACTTTATAAGCTGGTTAAGAAGGAAAAACAGAGGGAACAACAGCATTCAGCAATTTCTTAATTTGGAACCCAGACCGATAATCAGCCTTTCGGAAATGAAGGCTACATACCACATCCGATCTAAAATTGGTATTGGGCGTAAAATCTGCTCTTGATATTGCTTTCAAACACTATTCTCTGACATCATTTTTGCTGGGAAATTCGTGATATGAAACTCATTTCGCTTTACCAGGCTCGGTGGAGTAGCCGAGCCGTCTAAGGCGCCTCGCTGTGGAGAGCGCAGTTTCTCGCCGTCGGAGGTTCGAGTCCTCCATAGGGCATGGATGTGTGTGTGTGTGTGTGTGTGTGTGTGTTGTTCTTAGCTTGGTTTACTTTGGTTCAAATAGTTTGTAAGCTACGGATTGATGACCATACAGTTTGGTACGATAGATTTGCAGAAATTTGAACATTTCAATTTACCACTTCGGTTTGTGCAGCATTACACCACTGCTATTGACAATTTAAAACCTGTAATGAGACGTTACTGTGTTAAAGTAACTAATCACACTAGATTACTGATGGGGTGGAAATTTACAGAGCGCATATGAAGAAAAATGAAGATCGGATTATTGCAAACCCTGTAATGGTTTTCTAATAACAATCTACTACGATTACGTACCTACTCATTACGGAAACAATCCACCGTAATTTCCTGATCATACCTCACAAGACATTAGACCGTTTACTTAGTTTCTACTTGTTAATTACAGTGTTCATGAAGCGCGGGTTTAGGGCACGCTACTAGCGCCGCAGCGGCCAAAGCGGTAACTTCTTGATGTATGCTCCTAAACACGCAAGCCGTGAGAAGTGGGAAGGCTGGGAGCATACTAGTGTGCGATGGTATTACTCTTTATATACATCGTTTACTGTATCTTTGCTCTGCCGGAGTCGTTGCCCCTGCAGAGTAGTCCGCTTTCCACACCTCGCCGTGTTGCGGGCATATCAACTGTTGACTACTACAGCAACAAAACAGACGCTAGCCAGCCGGCATCACACAAACAACGTTGTCGCAACAAGTATTGACGGCAGTAACCGGGACTAATTCCTGCAGAGGGCGCCACCTCGGCAGGGATCGCTGCGGCGGCGCACAGTGGGACGGAATCCCCAAAACGTGGCCAAAACCGCGAGAAATGGATTTTCGATTCTCGGAATTTTGACGGGTGGCTTGGTTAGGGGAAGGATTGGTGGATCTAATTCCAGAAGGAGATGTCGCCACCTTCAATACCTGTCCAGTTAAGTGAGTTCAAAAGTGACCTTCGCCAAGAGCACACACGACTCTGTGAAAGCAAGGCAAATTTACTCTCGGTTTTTGAGTGAATGTTTCGGTAGTGAAGTGAAGAATTTAAGTTGTACAAGATGGAAACAGTTGCTACAGGTATGTACAAAATGCCCGTATACTAAATCGGTATAAATTGCATGGTTATCCTAGTTATATTTTTTCCGCTGCCTCTGCAAAACGACCATGCTTTGCTGAACTTACATTTTCAACTAGTGCAAAAGTAGCGTATATCACAATATACCGCCAACACCCAGACCATAGATTTATTAATTATCTGTTGGAATTGACAAGAATCAGCGGCCAAAATCTGCCATTTCTTTTGTATAATGAATATTTACAAGTGCCGACGCACTGTTGCCGATGGGTCAATTATCCGAAGAAGGGCAGGAAGCGAGGAATAAAGACATTAAAAGATATCGGTAAGACATTTCCAGAAAATTTTCACGTATGAAAACGATAGAAGACGTTTTTAAGAGGCTTCTGGTAACTCCGAATCCATACTTATCGAGTATTACAAAACTGCCACAAACACATGTGATAAGCTACTGACCTATTTTCTAAATAAATAAAATAAAATAGGATTAATGTTCCTAGTGTTTTTTTAGCGCTCTCCCTTCCCCTGCCAACCCCCCCCCCTCCTCACTCTCTTCTTCCCCGCTCTTTGATGTATACATATACGAAGAGTTACGATCTACACACCCTCATCCACCGTATATATTATATAATTGAAAACTGTTGTGGAATTGATAGCATACAGATTCAATTTCTCAAACAACACTTTTCCAAAATGTTCAAATATTTGTAATCTATGGGAATTAACTATCCTGGTTATTACTCCCTAGGATTACAAACTACAAGGACACACATAGACACCCATGCCCGAGGGAGGACTCCAACCTCCAAAAGTGAGTAACCACGCGCCCCGCAGATAGGTGCCTTAGACCCCTTGGCCACTAAACAGCAGGTCAAAACTTTCAACAATAATTTCTATATGTAGGATTGTACTAGAAATTTAGAAAACAAATGAAATTTTGATTTCACATGTTATTCAGAACGTAAGATAATCACCACACAATCAGATAATTATAGGAATGAAGATACATACAAAGAAAGACACGTGATATCATGTGATGTCGAAACAAGAGCATACCGGTAGTCAACTCTAGAGCTTGCGACTAAAAAAGGGATTTTGTTACATTGCATGAAGACCCCTTGTTCTGATTGCAAGCAAAAGGAAGACTTGGTGCTGTACTGATTTAGAGAAAGGAAACAAGGCAAAGTAATTTTAAGACATTAGTGTGAAACCCAGCTCGCGCTATTCGTCCACGAGACTCAGAGGGCCATAGACAGGGGTTCTCAGGTAGATGCCGTGTTTCTTAATTTCCGCAAGGCGTTTGATACACTTCCCCACAGATGTTTAATGAACAAAGTAAGAGCATATCGTCTATCAGACCAATTGTGTGGTTGGATTGAGGAGTTCCTAATAACAGAATGCAGAATGTCATACTCAATGGAGAGAAGTCTTCCGAAATAAGAGTGATGTCAGGTGTGCCACAGGGGAGTGTTGTAGGTCCGCTGCTGTTCGCGATATATATAAATGACCTTGCGGATAACATCGGAAGTTCACTGAGGCTTTTTGTGGATGATGCTGTAGTATATAGAGAGCTTGTAACAATGGAAAATTGTATTGAAATGCAGGAGGATCTGCCTCGAATCGACGCATGGTGCAGGCAATGACAATTGAATCTCAATGTAGACAAGTGTAATGTGCTGCGAATACATAGAAAGATCCTGTATCATTTAGCTACACTATAGCAGGTCTGCAACTGGTAGCTGTTAGTTCCATAAATTATCTGGGAGTAGGCATTATGAGTGATTTAAAATGGAACGACTATATAAAATCAATCGTCGGTAAAGCAGATGCCAGACTTGGATTCATTGGAAGAATACTAAGGAAATGCAGTCCGAAAACAAAGGAAGTAGGTTACAGTACACTTGTTCGCCCACAGCTTGAATACTACTCTCCGGTGTGGGATCCGTACCAGGTGGGGTTGATAGAGGAAGTAGAAAAGATCCAACGGAGAGCAGCGCGCTTCGTTACAGGTAATGGTGAAAGCTTTACGGAGATGATCGATAAAATCCAGTGGAAGACTCTGCAGGAGAGACGCTCTGTCGCTCGGTAAGGGCTTTTGTCGAAGTTTCGAGAACATACCTTTACCGAGGAATCTATCAGTATATTGCTCTCTTCTATGTATATCTCGCAAATAGATCATGAAGATAAAATCAGAGAGATTAGAGCCCACACAGAGGCATACCGACAATCTTTCTTTCCGCGAACAATACGTGACTGGATTAGGAGGGAGAACCGAAAGTGGAACTCAAGGTACTCCGCCACCCACCATCTGGTGCCTTGCGGAGTATGCATGTAGAAATAGATATAAATTGTGTATGGTGACTGAGTTTGACGGCTGCGCTTATAGTAAAACTTGTTATGGGCATTTGTCGAAACTATTTTGAAATTCTAAACTAAATCAAAGGAGAAAAGAATACTACACAGATGAGACGTATTTTCTATTTCGTAGTTCAATGCTCTGACGTTTAACTGCATTACTGTGGTGCTCCTGATAACTCCTCTTGCAGTCATACTTTACAGATTCTTCCCCCCCCCCCCCCAAGAAACTCCCCATGACCTTCCTGGTTCCCCCTACAAAAACCCCTTGACATTCCTTTCTTTATAAATTGCGCCATGAAATAAATTTTCCCCCCTAAATCTGGAGGTAAAATCTCATAGTTAGCAACCCTGTTGTGTGACGCGGCAGCCATGCTGGTCCGTATCCGTCCACGATGGAAGATCTTCAGCGATTGACATCGGTCTGTTCCTATTGGTACAGCGGTGGTCGACACTTACAGCCTTTGTGTTCGTTCTCTTTTGCTAGTGTGAGTACGAGTCGGGTAGCGCACTGAGGTCTGCGCGCTAGCAACTCGGCTTCGCGAAGCTGTGTGTTGGGTTGACTAAATTGAAGTGGTTAACCTTCAGTATGTCACTCACCACATTTGTGAATCGGAGGCAGATTGTCCACCAAAAAAGACCAAATTCAATGGCGGCAACATTCATCGCTGGCAGATTCAGAGGCGAAGACGCACTGATTCCACGCGTATAGATGGTTTCCAAAGAGTTACAAATCGAATTCAACCGGCTCCAGTTCCCTTCTACATCTACATGGGATACTCTCCAAATCACATTTAAGTGCCTGGCAGAGGGTTCATCGAACCACCGTTATACTATTTATCTCTCATTCCATTCTCGAATTGCGTGCGGGAAGAAAGAACACTTGAATCTCTCCGTTCGAGCTCTGATTTCTCGTATTTAATTATGATGATCATTTCTACCTATGTAAGTGGGAGTCAACAATATATTTTCGCATTCGGAGGAGAATGTTGGCGATTGGCGTTTCGTAAGTAGCCCACGCCTCAGCGATAAGCGCCGTTGTTGTAATAATTCCCATCCCAGGTCCTGTAACATTTCCGTAACGCTGTCTCCCCTGTATCGTGACAATACAAAACGAGCTGCCCCTCTTTGGACTCTTTCGATGTCTTCCGTCAAACCCACCAGATATCCCACACTGGGCAGGAATACTCCAAAAAAGGCCGGACAAGCATAGTGTATGCAGTTTTTTTAGTAGTTCTGTTGCATCTTTTAAGTATTCTGTCTATAAAACGCAGTATATGGTTCGCCTTTCCCACGACATTATCTACGTGTTCTTTCCAGTTTAAGTCTGAAGTAATAGTAACTCTAGGTATATTGTGGAGTTTACGGCCTTCACTTTTGATTGATTTATCTTGTAAACAAAGTTTAACGGAATTATTTTGTACTCAAGTGGACGTCTTCACACTTCTCATTATTTAGAGTCAATTGCCAATTTTTACACCATACTGATAGCTTATTCAGATCGTTCTGCAGTTGATTTTGATCTTTAGATGATTTTACTACACGGTGATGAGAGCTACTTAGATTTTCCCCTAAATCGTTTATGTAAATAAGGAACATCAGAGGACCAATAACACTATACTGTGGAACGTCCGATATCACCTCTGTTTTAGTCGCTTCCTTACCATCCATTACTACGACCTGTCTTCTCTGACAGGAAATCCCCTATCCAGTCGCAAATTTGAGGCGATATGCCATAACCACGCAATTTGATTAAAAGCCGTCTTGTCTTTGCTGTTGGTAAGCACAAGGTCAATCGTAGACTATTGCTTGCTTAAATTTCGAACAATTATGCTTTTTCAAGCTGCTTTCAGTTTGTGGCATTATGCCGAGTTTGGACATCAAAAAATGTATACGATTTACTTTAAATAGAAGAACAAAAACCATTACCTACCCGCTGGCCTTAAGATTACTTAAAAACGAAATATAATTTCCCATTTGTCTAAAATACAACTCTTTTCCCTTTAGGCATTCTTCCTATAGATATATCTGCTACAACGTCTTCACCAGAGATCATCGGCTTTCAAAATTAGTGCTACCTATGGAAAGCCGGAGCGGTTAACTAGTTATTACATAAAACAGCGACCAAGTTCGATATTGACAGAATTAGCGATCTCTGCTGTTCTTTTGCGTATTAATTCTATAGATCAGTTAGCACCAAAGTCAATATGAAAAAACTTCAATAAAAGATCGTATGATGGAAAATACAACTCCATCTATATTGAGGAAGATGACAAAATCAGTACATCTGCATTTACATCCATAATTCGGTAGCAACGTCACGGCGTGTGGTGGAGGGTATTTCGTGTACCTTTGACCTCTGTCACCCCCTATTCCATTCGCGTACGGTTCGCAAAATAAAAAAATAAATAAATAAAAATTTTAAAACATAAAATAACAACAATTTTCGACATGACTCCGTGAGGGACTTAATGTTTCTAATTTCATTTCCGTGGTCTTTTCGCGAAATATATAAAGGAGGAATCATACTGTTGGTTAATTACTCGAGAAATGTATGCCCTGGGAACTTTGATAGAACGTCTCTCGCGCATCGTTTGCCCTTGGAGTTTCCTAATTATCTCTCTGACGTTTTCTTGCTGGTTAATTCAGCCTGTAACTTAGTGCACTGCTCTCCGTTAGATTTTCTCTAAGTCTTCTGTCAAACTTGCAGGCAGGATGCCACACTGATTAGCAATATTCTAGCGTCACTGAAAGAGTATTTCGTAACCTACTTTCTTTGTTGATAGACTAAACCTCCTGAGGATTTTTCTAATCAATCTCAGTCTGGTAATTGGCTTACTCGCTATTAATATTATTAATAAGTCGTTCTGTTTCAAATCGTGTACTGATTATGAAAGTGTAGAGGGATCTCATGGCTAGAGTGAAAAGTTCGAATTCTGGCATGTTGCAGTAGTAATGTAGTGATGAAGCGCCAAGTGTAGCATAGATGCTTGTCTTCCAACTGCAGACCGTTACAACAGAATATAAAGACGGAGTCGTCGGGTACTTTCATATACATTAAGGAGCTAATTTCAAACTTTAAAAATAGGTAAAACGTATAGTTTCCAGCGCGCACGCCCAGAAATTCACTTGCCGTCTTATTCGGGCGTTGCATTCCAACAGTTAAACAACCGTTGCACTCCAGTAAAGGGATATGACGAAATTCCAGCTAAACATTGTTATGTCTCGCTGAGGGGAACTGCAGGCGGGATTCCTTACATTTACCTGACGCATTATATCCGTTTAATTAGCCGCAGTGGAAGTCTTCTAATGTAACAATCCGAATTTAATTAAAAGCAATACCCATGAATGATTAAAAGTAATTAATTCATTACCATGTAAGTTGTTATAACTGCCATTCGTAGTAAATTTTGTACGCACAGTTTGCGTATAATTATTCGTATTCTGAAGAAAAAATCTTTATATTTAACATTTCATTATTTATAGTCAGATCTTTATCAGTTTTATAGTAGTTTATTGTTAGCTCACTCTCATTTCTCCTCTGTGGTGATCTGATTTTCTTTTCTATTTATTATTTTCTTATTCAGTGCCATTAATAATATACCATTCTTGTACTTTTTTCCCAGTGGTGCTTCCTTAGCTATCTGAATAATTTACCCAAATTTCTTAAAAGATGTTCAATCAAAATGGTAGTTAGAGCTAAGAGTAGTTTCTATTCTTTAATCTCTTAATATTTTCTGTGTAACAAACCGTCAATTCCGATTATCAGATCACTCAATATGCTTACTGTCGTTTTCAACGTTCTCACTTGTTCCCTGCGCATAAATCTTCATAAACGTCTATAGATATTGAAGTTCATCATCTTTCCGCAGTAAATTAATTTTTCGTTGTGTTACCTATATTTTCATCATTCATGTGCTGGCGCAAGTATTTGATAGTTTACCGACAAAAAATGATTGATTCTCTTGTAAACGTAATTTATACACAATTTTCTTGCAGTGATATAGTAATAACAGCAAACTAAAACTTCTCTTTAGAAATTTCCCATTAAAGTCAGCGTTTCATCGCCCGTCGCCTTCTTATTCACCCCCACAACCAGACCAGCACATTTTTACCATATTTTCATACGTTCCATGGAACCTCTTCACTAAAGGCAGCAAAATAACAAAACACGGTTCTCCATGCTCTGAAGATCCCAAGAAAGAATCTTGCCTATTTGTTCCACCCGCATGATTTAAGGCGTCCTGCTATGGACTGGGCGGCCGTTCACGCCGGAGGTTCGAGTCCTCCTTTGGGCATGGCTGAGCGTGTTGTTCTTAGTGTAAGTTAGTTTAAGTCGTTTGTAAGGCTAGGGACTGATGCCCGTGGCAGTTTGATCTAGTAAGTTTAGAAACATCTGAACATTTTCTGTTCCATAGTCACAAACTTCTACATCTTCTACGACCGTATCTACATGTGATACTTACTAATTTATTTACACATTTTATGCTTATCTTTTTTTTCAGGACCTATTCATATACAGGGTGCCTCAAAAACGACAACGCTTAATATTTTACGCAGAAAGGCAAACTGATCGGTTTCCGAGAAGGAACCAAGATCCGGAAACGCTCGGCGTGGGCGCTGGAGAGCATTCAAGTCTGATAACGGACTGTTGTGATGACATCCGCTTTGGTGCCTCGATACTGAAGGTATGCAACCCTTCAGACATTTGCGCATTGCAGATGATGGATGTCCTGATCCTTGAAACGTTCCTGCGGTCGCGTTACAGTATTCCTCTACACAGACCTAGTGGCTCTCCTGCTCGTGTTGTTGGTCAATGCAGAAATGTTATTCACGGTCATGCGACACGCATCAGTTCACAGCTGTGGAAATGACGGACATGGTACTTGTATGCGGCAAAGCGGATTGCAGTGGGAGAGCTGCTGCACGATTAGATGCAGAACGTTTTCCAGGCATACATATCCCACAGGATTCCACGTTCGCGGCCGTCGATAGACGCCTAGGACAAGGCTGAAAGTTTCACATTGGTATTTTCTGCCTGAGGTTAGTACATTGTACATTAATGTAGGAACACCTTGTGCTTGGTACCTGCAAATACTACCCCATTGTCGCCCGCAACTATTACAAATTTCAATGTCCGATCTCCTATAGTCCCCATTATCCAAAAATCAGCCTTTGCGTGCGTTTCTTCCTAATGGAAATTTCCTGAGAGCCCGAGACGCCGGCCCTAGGACTCCCTCTGTTGTTTAACGACATTCTCCTGTTACTGTCCCTTTTTGCTCTGCAATCCTTGTCCACGTGTCTCATATTATGACAGAATCTACATTGCGGTACATTGCCATACCTACTGCCAGATAGACTGATAGGACCTGTGTACCTCACATTTCTTCGAGATGTTTTGCCTACCCTGTTGCCACCAAATGTTAGGATGGAAATGTGGCTGCCACATGACGGAGCTCCAGCATACTTTGATGTCGCTGTGCGAAACCACCTCATCTTCGCATATCCCAATCATTGGACTGGTATAGGTGGACTAGTTGCGTGGCAGCATGGTCGCCGAATTTGACACCTCATGACTATTTTCTGTGGGGTAGTATGGTGTATGGCACTCCTGTAACGTCTGCTGAGGACTTTATTGCTCGAATCCATGCGTAGTGTAACATGTATTTAACCGTCCACTGTTTTCCTCGTGAAGCTCAATTTCGGAGTTATTCATTGGTTAATTAACAAATGTATTGTTTTGAATGTTATTAATGTTTGATAACATATACTGGTGTGAATTTTATTCGCCTTGAAGACATTGCCTGCTGTTGCGGACCGCGACTGACATTTTTCTTAAACATTAACAATGCATATAAAAATGTAAATGAGAGATGCTTTAAAAATGTTTGGTTGGTATTGAGATGTGGTCTCGATGAGAAATGATTTTATGTGATATTTTATAACTCATATTTACTT
Organism: Locusta migratoria; assembly: GCA_026315105.1. Taxonomy (NCBI): domain Eukaryota; kingdom Metazoa; phylum Arthropoda; class Insecta; order Orthoptera; family Acrididae; genus Locusta; species Locusta migratoria. The sequence goes on along the minus strand of CM048747.1, from coordinate 166,449,615 downwards.
CAATAAAAAGTTAAACCAAGAAGTCTTCGAAGTGTTTTCCAGATTTCTAAATATTTATTCAAGATTGTTGATAAAACTCTTCTGGGTATTGGACCGCATCGTCAATATAGCCTAGTGGACAAAATTCTTCGTTAAGAGGTCATCAAACCTATATTTCGCAGCAACAAAAAAATAAGAGATGTCAAAGGCTCAATGAAGGACAAAACTGATAAGTTGCATACAGGCGGAGTCTATGAAATCGGCTGTGAGTGGGGCCAGGTGTAAATTGGAGAAACTGGGCGGCCGATTATCACAAGGATAGACGAGCACGAGAGGTTCATTCGGCCGGGACAGCATACGAAGTCGGCAGTATCTGAACACCAGGAAGAGTGCGGCAAACAGATATGTTTTCAGCAATTCACTGTACTGGCAAAACAACACTTCACTTTGAAGAGAAAAATCAGAGAAGCAGTAGAAATAGCTAAGCGACCCGAAAATCTGAACAGAGAGGACGGGTATAGACTTCCGCCGTCTTGGCTGCCAGCAGTAGCAGCGCTTCGCGACGACACCGCGCGCAGTGCAGTCCATAGGGGCCCGCCCGGAGACAACAGCGGCCGCGCGTACATAGAGCAAACAGCACGCTCTAGCCGGCGCTAGGCACCAGTGCTACGTCATTGCTACCATCGCTCCTCATTCGCCAGTTTCAACCAATCGAAAACATTAATGTAAACACCAATCAAGGACATCCTTTTCCACCAATGAAAAGAAATAAAGGAAACACCAATGAAAGACAGCTGAAGCCACCAATCATAACTGGCAACATTTAATATTTAAGACACCAGCTTTCCCTCATCCAGCAGTAAACATAACACTTAGAAGATGGTCGCTTGCAATAGTGGCCGAAACGTCGGTGAAATATTTGATATATTGACGATGAGGTCCAACACCCAGAGGAGTTTTATCAACAACGACAACGGCCCTGGAAGCCTTCGTTAACATTTATTCAAGATGTTTAATTGATTTTCCTTTTTGTCAAATGATGATCATTTTGAAGTGAATTTTGAATTCGGTCTTAACTACGTACAAGGAAGGTATGTGACACTAAATTTGCACGATTAATGATACTGCGATATCGATAGCAGTTATATACGACCTGTGGAATAAACAAAAACTTCGTAGCGACTGAAATTAAAATTTTACCCATGGTTTGCCAACTTATTGGATCTGACTTTGGAATATGATTTTGAATTAATTCATTTATCAATTGGAGGAACTTTAGTAAGTAGAATATAAAGACTAGTATTAACAGACTTTTTTTTTCTTTTTGTTGCTGGGGTGCTAGTTAACTTCGGCTACCAAGTCACGGTCATTTAAGAAGTTGATTGTTTATTACATCTGAAGTCACTTACAAACTAACACCAGCACACATGGAACGATTGAAACAGTTGAAAGACAACCGCACGGTTTTCCCCCTCTTGCCTGCGTCTCACACCGGCGATGTACGCTCTGCAATAAAGTAGGAGGTAAGCATTTTGCAGCCCTTTTGTGATGTAGGCAGTGTGATGTGTTACTCGTGTTGGGCTTATTTGCCTAATGAGGAACGTACTCCCCTCTCATACTTCGTGGACAGGAATGTTATTGCGAACAGGACGTCCATCCGCAATACACGGAAGGTTGCATACCTTCAGTACGCAGGCACCACAATGGACACAGTTAGGATCACAACGGTTCGTTATCGGACTTGAAAACCTATCAGTTTTCCTTCCCGCACAACATACTAAACGTTATCGGTGTTTTTTAGGCACCCTATTTCCAACCACGATATTCCCCTTCTCTTCAGAAAACTATTACTCATCAACATTTATTTATTTAAATGGTAATGACGATCATAATAACAGATAATATTTTACTGTTCAGAACAGCATGTAGACGACTGAATACACTACGTTGTCCGTCCTGTTTTGGAGTATTGCTGCCCAGTGTGAGATCATTATCGGGTGGGTTTGACGGAGGACATCTAAAGAGTCCAAACAAGGGCAGCTCGTTTTGTATTGTCAAGATACAGGGGAGACAGCGTTACGGAAAGAATACAGGATCTGGGATGGGTATCATTACAACAACGGCGCTTATCGCTGCGGCGTGGGCTACTTACGAAACTCTAATTGCCAACTTTCTCCTCCGAATGTGAAATTGTATTGTTGACTTCCACTTACATAGGTATGAAAGATCATCAGAATAAAAAACGAGAAATCAGAGCACGGACGGAGAGATTCAGGTGTACTTCCTTTCCGCGCGTTATTCGAGAATGAAATGGGAGATAAACAGTATAAAGGTGGTTCAATGATCTCTCTGCCAGGCACTTAAATGTGATTTGCAGAGTATCCCATGTAGATGTAGACTCTTTGAGATTATAGCCTACAGTGCTGGCCCAGCTATTCATTACAAAACGCACGCGGGAATCTCTAAAGCGTGAGAGTTTTCCTCATCGCACATATGGCTATTCCTACTGTTTAAAATACATCACAATCAAATGAGGCCTCGTCAGTAAACAGCGCCACAGCGCTCAATACATTGTCGGAAGAATCACTGCCACAATGCGATCCTTCGTGGAAAGCCAGTCACAAGCATTGTAAAGACTCGTTGTGGGTGGTAACTGTTTTCGCTAGAGTGCTTGCCGCAACACTTCCCTCTTCCTTCAAACTCAGATGTACGACACTTCGGCCTGTTTCCAGACCCCTCGTTTCTTCATACCTATAAACCAGTCCGCAGCATTCGTCGATCGAGAGAAATAAACACTTCGTGACGGTGGATGCCTGTTAGGAAATTGTTCCCTGTACAGCCTGTTTCAGCAGAGCACTAAAACTTATTTCTGCCTACAGAAAGTGCATCCCAGAGAATTCTGAGAAACTATACCGGTACCGCTTCATCGTATTGTACTGTACGGACTAACGAATGGGTTGTTAGTTCATTCATAGGAAAATGTAAATACGAATAAACAAAGCCATCAGAGGGACAAGTAAAGTAAGCAGCATATTAGTAATCAGGACAGTCCTCCTTGCTTCCTTGCAGAAATAACTAATCTGTATGTAAATAAACAGTTGGTGTAGACTCCTACTCACTTTACATGAAAAACAGTAATGTGAAACAATGAAGAAGACAAATTTACTTTGATACCTTCTTAAGCCAGACTCTCCGACTCCGGATTCGACCTCAATTTGTGGAGTCTTAATATGTCTTGTTTAATTTTTTCACGTTCTTACGGAAACACCCATTATTTTTATCGTGCCTCCATCCTCCGACGCCCGCCGCATGGCAACCCTCTGTACAGTGCTGTATCACCAGTTGCATAGTCGGAAGGCGCGATTCTTCAGTAAGGCAAACAGCGGTGGTAGCTTCACCTTCCGATACCACGAAAAATACGAGTCCCGCAATGAACGTGTGACGTCACACTTGTTTTTCCCTGCCCTCCACACGCCGTGTGCGCGTACCCCCGTTCGGGTCCCACACACGCACTATGAAGACCAACGACAAGGATCGCATCTTAGTGATTCCAGTATTCAAATGTTTGTAAATTTGTGGGACTTAACTGCTGCGGTTATCAGTTCCTAGGCTTACAAACTAATTAAACTAACTTATGATAAGGACAACACACACATACGAAGGCGCGCGAGCGCGCGCGCGCACACACACACACACACGCACATACACATATGACCGAGGGAGGACTGCAACGTCCGACGGCAAGTTCCTCGCGCCCAGCAAAAAGGCGCCTTAGGACGTCGGCCACTCCACCCGCAGTGTCACTTGCTGTGACGCGAAATGCCCCTAATGTCACATTGTATCCGCCATACCTTCTGCAGATGTCCCTCACCTGCCAGATGCAACACATTATTATTTATTTATTCCTTATTTAGGCTGACTAGATTAGCGCCTTGAGGTCATCTCTTACATCTGACCAGGAAAAAAAAATACAAAAGATATTACCAAAATAATTTGAGTAAAAAAATAGATTACAATAATAATAAAAACAGTGATACTTATAATATTATTATAGGGCATTCAAAATGATGTATATTAACACATCTGAAGTAATTTTTAGCTTAGTGACAAGGAATAGGGATAAATGTAGAGAAGGAGAATTAAATGAATGACATGATAGTGACAAGAGCTCTTAGGAAAAAATTGAATATAAGAAAGAGAGACTTTACAGAGGGAGTGAAAATTTGCGGGATAGTGGTAACTGACAAGAGTGAGGTGCAGATAGATGGCTATTGTGATAGTAGGTGCGCCATTAGTTGTCTTTTGAAGTTTGGATGGGATCTTAGTCCTCTGATGTTTTGAGGAAGGTTGTTCGAATGCCAGTTTCCTGATACAGAAAAAGATTTTAAAAACGTGGTAGTATCGTACGATGATACAGAGAGAGAATTATTTTTCCTTTGTTGTAAACGAGTAGTTCTGTTTCCCTGCTCAAATATCAGATTTGGAGTTAGCGATAAATAAGAGTGCAAAGATTAAGTAAACGAAGACCAAGATAACATATAATCTCTACGCTAATCAGCACGAAAACTTGACAACTGTTTCTACGTCACAAGTTAATTGTACACAATCATTCAGCGACAATTCTAGCGTGCCTCAGCTCTTGTACGAAAGTTGTTGAATAATAGTGGAGTATGAGAAGTATTAGTTTCTATTCGAGCTCCTTTTTAACCTGAAGAGGGTCACTTTTCTGAATATTTCTCTCGAATGTAGAGAGGCTGGTACGTGATTACAGACTGCATTTGCTTGCTCAGAACCAGTCTAAGTGTTGGCCATAATTATTCATAACCTATTTCCCCAGGAGGAGAAGGGTATTACTGAACCACTGTATCACACAACAATAACATATCTCTCAAACGAATTTCATGGCGTGTCGAGATCAGTGCTTTACAAAACGGCAGTGAACTCTTGGTTATCGGAACAGGTGGCTAGATTGTATGAAGAGGGTATTTTAAAATTGGTTGAGAGCCATGATAAGCGTTTCAACAAACTTGGCAACTATGATCGAAAAATAAAGTATTTACCTTCTGAAAATTAATTTACTTTTTTGAAAAGACTGTGTCATGTTAAAAGGAACGATTATGCATTGACGTTTTTCATAATGAGGTAAGATGCGTTATAAACTAAAGGAACCTCGTTTTATAAATGAGTAGAAACAGAAGGAGAAAAAGTTATGTTTGAAGGTAATAAAATTAAGATATTTCCAGCTTGGCTGGCGATTTGAAGTAATTATTTTTTTAAAAATCACATCGATTTCGTTACCATGATGGAACATCGACAGTGCAGAATGCTAGGCATGATAACTCATGTACTTCGCATAAAACATTTAACAGTCAGGTCCATGACTCATCATGACTACAATCTGCACCGATGATACTCCATCATGGGAACGAAATCAATATGTATTTTTGTAAAATAAATATATCACATAAATTATGTGATTTTATTACAATGTTGAGATGTGTAGGCACAGTCAAATTGTTTACATTGCTACCTATGTCGCCTGAGAATGGCATAATAGCCTGTGATGTTATAGATGCAGGGGGAAGCTGATTGTTTCCATGTGAAAAGTGGGTTTTGCCACGCTGTTGGGTTCCCCAGCCAGCCAGCTAACAGTTTGTACCTGGTCAATGGGCAGGTAGTCAGGGTTTTCCTAATGTGCTCGGAAACTGGAAACGCTTGGCTGAGCGAGGGCGGCTATTCCAAATAGCAACTGAAATACAGTATAGCCACACATATTACTCAAAAAATCAATATAAAATCACAGAATGATCATACGGCAAATATAATTATATGAATAGATTCAGAAGTCTTGTGAGATTCAAACGCCGTAATTACAATTTCAATATCCCTTACAGATAAAAAGCAGACAAATTTCAGTACTATAATAATATTATTATTAAACATATATTTATAATTATTGATACGCAGTGCTTATCAGTGACAGTTTAAGAAGCAAATAGGCAGACTTGTATCACGCTACCTATCTTAAAAGACGTACCACGTTATTTCCGTATTCTTTCAATAAACTGTTTCACTCTCTTGTTCTGCTTTTCGTTGAGGTAGTAATATTCTTGTGCCAGAACATAGATTCCACCACAGAAACACCAAACATGAGCCCAGCAACACACGTTACATTTATATATGTATTTTATTATATTGAATATTATTCTTAGTAACGTTCGTTTTTTATGTTATAGACTGCCACTTAAATATTTCATGGCCGACTAAAAATAGTAGATATGCAGCAAATACCCAGATGAAGGCCACTGTACCGTTGGCCGAAACGTCGGTTATTTAGTTAATAGCCTTACATCATGACGCGGTACAACACCCAGAAAACTTTTATGTCATCTGACTCTGGCCACGGAAGCCTACGTAATTATATGCAGAAAATAATTTATATACAAACAATTCTAAGTATTTGTGGACGAGAACTGAATATATTTGTATAAAAAGCCATTATAAATTAAATATGAATTGTGTAACTATATTTCGACGGCGGCAGTATATTTGAACAGTGAGTCGCCACGCTTAATGGCTATCTGAGCAAAGATCTTCAGTTTCAACCGCTTTTTAGTATTTTTAAATATATATTTGTTTGTTAAATATAAACCACATTTGTAGGGAGGTGGTCAAAGCATTTAATTCTATGATATTAAAATGTATAATATTTTGGAAGGGAAATTGTATTTGAAAGATGACGCGTTACGATGCACAGAAGGATAAAAATTTGGAAGCATGTAGAGCACGTTTTCGAACGCTTGGGAAGGGACTCGTAACTTGGACGTGGTGGTGAAAGGTTTTGACGCTGGGCGGTCTGAAGCCGCGTTATGAACTTGTGATTTGAAGAGATACGCATGTGTGGACTTAGGAAATTTACGGGACTGTGACTGCAGAACTTAGTCTCTGCTTGAAAAGTGTAAAACTATGTACGGTAATAGGGCTATGTAACTGTAATAATTCAGCAATCGTGTACTTGTGAGATTACAAACTGGGTTTTATAACAAATACTTTAATCGCGTATTAATTTGGAACTTTTACTCTGAATGCGTGTGATACTTATTGTGCCTATCATGAACATAGTTGGGGTAATATTCAGTTATTCACAGATGTATAAAGTAGGATCACCTCCGCATTTTCATGCCCTGAAAGAGAAACTATTTGTAAAGAATTACTTCGTGAGTGAACCACTTCTTTATCTTAGAATCCACTTTGTTGCGTATTCGGAAGTTTAATGTATGTTTGTTTAAATATATTTTCACGTCATCATACGCAGACTAATAGACTGGCTGAACTACAGATTAATTATTGATCATGTTTAAAAAAATTTGGTTGCTGTTTAGAGCATAGAAGCTGACATACATATCTCACCCCTATGTACAAAGACAACGAGCCATAGACTTTTACTACCCTGAGTTATGTATTGCCCTATTCTTATTGGTGAATACCGATAGGAAGGTCGCAAGCCTAAATAGCGGAAGTAAATAAATTTCTCTAACAATATTACACTACTAGCCATTACAATTGCTACACCAAGAATAAATGCAGATGATAAACGGGTATTCATTGAACAAATATACTAGAACTGACATGTGATTACATTTTCACGCAATTTGTATTCATAGATCCTGAGAAATCAGTACCCAGAACAACCACCTCTGCCCGTAATAATAGCTGTTATACACCTGGGCATTGAGTCAAACAGAGCTTGGATAGCGTGTACAGGTACAGATGCCCATGCAGCTTCAAACACGATACCACAGGTCCTCACGATTAGTGACTGGCAGCCATGGTCTCCGAGCTGATAGCCCATGCTGCTGCAAACGTCGTCGAACTGTTCGTGCAGATAGTTGTTGTGTTGCAAACGTCCCCATTTGATGACTCAGGGATCGAGACTTGCCTGCACGATCCGTTACACCAATGCGGATAAGATGCCTATCATCTCGACTGCTAGTCATATAAGACCGTTGTGATCAAGCACGGCGTTCCGTATTGCCCTCATGAACCCACCGATTCCATATTCTGATAACAGTCATTGGATCGCGACCAATTCGAGCAGCAAAGTCGCGATACGATAAACCGCAATCGCGATAGTTTACAATCCGACCTTTATCAAAGTCGGAAACGTGATGGTACGCATTTCTCCTCCTTACACGAGTCATGACAACAAATGTTCAAATGTTTGTATAGTCTATGGGACTTAACTACGGGATCATCAGTCCCTAAACTTACAAACTACTTATGAACTACTTACGAACGAGGACGGCACAAATATCCATGCCCGAGGGGGGATTCGAACCCCCGACCGTAGTGGCCGTGCAGACCGTGACTGGAGCGCCTTAGTCCCCTCGGCCACCGCGGCCGGCAGTCATCACAACAACGTTTGTTCAGGCAACGCCGGTCAACTGCTGTTTTTGTATGAAAAATCGGTTGGAAAGTTTCCTCATGTCAACACGTTGTAGGTGTCGCCACCGGACCAACCTTGTTTGAATGCTCTGAAAAGCCAATCATTTACATATCACGGTATCTTCTTCCTGTCGGTTAAATTTCGCGTCTGTAGCACGTCATCTTTGTGGTGTAAGAATTTTAATGGCCAGGAGTGTACATGTAAATTCCGTTAGTGTAGTATCCATAAAACCAGGTAAGACAATGTTTAGTTTCTTCTCTATGAAGAACTACCTCGAGTAACTCAGATCAAAAGGACTTCAACAGTAAGATAATTAAAGGAAAGAATTCAGACTTGAATTTGTCCGGTTTCATCTAATACAACCGATTTGAGATATCGCGATTAAACATAAAAAATAAAAAATAATTCTTCCCATACCTTATATTTCCTCCTCTTTTTTCTTTGGTTTGTTCCGGTTTTCTGTTCAGGAGGAGAACAACAAAAAATTGATTTTTCATTTCATAAGAACTTTGAAGTGAAGATATCTGGAAAAAGATCAAGTGGAAAAGCTGGGATGGCTGGTTAAAACTAGTGCTAGAGGATCTGTCTACGAAGACTGAAGGAAGAGTCTTGCGTGTTCCCACTCCACGCTGGCTGGAGCGGAGCAATGATGATGAAACGAAATGTTTTCAAAGCTATGGGACGAAACTACAGTGGTCATCAGTCCATAGACGTACAAACTACTTAAACTAGCTTACGTTAAAGACAAAACACACACCCATGCTCAAGAGAGAACTCGAACCTCCGACATAAATGGCCGCCAAGTCCGTTGCATGACTCCTTAGACCGGGCAGGCGTATCGCCCGGCCGCAATGATGATAATGCTGATGATGATACGGATGATGTTGCATATGGAAAATATTGCCATTGATAAAATACAGTAGCATTGTGGGAGCTAATAGAGGGAAGTAGGAAGAAGATAACCCTTACATTCCGTTTCTTGATTCATAGTAGAACTTTGGTTGTTTGTACAATGCACTTATCGTAAAACATCGCAGGAGTAGAGTGTCCGGAAACCTCATCTATTTCCTAAAGATTTGACGTCAGAGTTTTAGAACATCTAGGTCATTAGAAACGGAGTACATAGATCGATTATTGTTACGGATGGGGAAGACGCCCGGCCGAGTTCTAGGAAAGGAACCATTCCAGCATTTGCCTGGACTTATTTGTCGAAATCGCGGGAAACGTAAATCAGGATGGCCGAAAACGGATTTGAACCGGCGTCCTCCCAAATGGGAGTCCAGTGCGTTACCACTTCGACGGGCCGATCGGTGTGTAGACCCCAAGCTGTAATACTAACATCATGCCAAGAAGCCAAAAAATTGGGATGTGAATAATTGAAGGATGCGATTAAAAGCTCGGACGACACACAAATTACAGCCGACGTGATGTATGTAGCAGAGTTAATTAAAAGGCCCAATTGCCAGTGTAAAGAGAGCACTAATCCAAATAACTACGGGATATTGGCGTCGCTACGCGTGTACTGTCGCGCTGCCGTGCAACCGGAAATTGAAAAATATAATTGAAACAACGGACTTTTTAATATCACGGTTAATAACCGTAATAACTCGCTGTTGTGCGGCTTATCGACGAGCTATCTGGCGTCGCGTAACCGACCGTGTACTGCAGCGCGCCTGGACGGCGGTACGAAAGCGGAATCCTGACCGAGATCTGTAATGGAATTGTCCCGCTATTAGACCATCCCAACACAGTTTTGTAGCGGAGGTAGATGACTCACGCTAGAACTGTTGCGGTCGAGGCAGCACTGGTAGGTGATAGAATAAATATTTATTACATGAGATTGGAGCGAGGGCAAATGGGTGGACATATATAACTCCTTTTAACTCTCGCCCAGAGTATCATTGGGCCCAGAGTATTATATCTCATTATGAAGTGTTATTAGGTAGAGTATATATAGGGGGGGGGGGGTCCATTGATAGTGACCGGGCCAAGTATCTCACGAAATAAGCGTATAAGCATCTAACGAAATAAACTACAAAGAACAAAACTTTTCTAGCTTGAAGGGGGGAAACAGGTGGCGCTATGGTTGGCCCCTAGATGGCGCTGCCATAGGTCAAAAGGATTTCAACTGCATTTTTAAAAAAATAGCTACCCCCATTTGGCCCACTTTAGGTTACGGTAGTAACACTAAAAGTGGGCCCTTGCGATCGTCTTCTGACAGCTCGAAATTCAAATGAAAATAACGGCTTAACCATTCTGACTCGAAAATTGAATAACCGAATTTGTAGAGAATAAAATTCTCTACAATTTTGCTCTCTTATGTTTTTTTCATATCTCGTATCGTTTCAGAGATATTTGCAAAACTAACGGTGATTTTGGGATGTATGTCTGTCTTGTCTGTCCGTCTGTCTGTCTGTGCGTAACGTGTTCCCTGTTTTTAAGACGAACCGTTCAACCGATCGGCACCAAATTTTACAGACATAATTGTAGGCCGTCAGAGACGAGAACCTCCGTTTTACAAATTTTTCGGACAAAACGTACGGTAGTAATACAAAAAAGCCGTTTGTAATATAATTGTAATTGCAAACGAACCTTTCATATGACACGAAAATTGAATAACCTAATTGGTAGAGGGGAAAATTCTCTACACCTTCGCTCTATTATGGTTTTTTTTTTCATATCATGCATCGTTGCAGAGATATTTGCAAAAATAACGGCGATTTGACGATGTATGTCTGGCTGTAGTGTGTTCCCACTTTTTAGATCGAACCCTTCAACCGATCGGCACCAAATTTTACAGACACAATTGTCGGCTACCAGAGACCAGAACCTCGCTTTTTAAATATTTCGGAGATGAAATACGTTAGTAATACAAAAAAGCCGTTTGCAGTGTAATTTTAATTGCAAATAAACCGTTCATCTGAGGCGAAAATTGAATAACCGATTTTGTAGAGGAGAAAATTCTCTATAGCTTTGTTCCCTTTTTTTCATATCTCGTATCGTTTGAGACATATTTGCAAAACTAACGGAGTTTCGACACTCCATTGAATTAACGAAAATCAGCCTTTCGCAGATGTCACGTGACATTACTCGCCCAGAATTCTCTCTGGCATACGCCATCTTGCGTTGCGTATTTGATGATTTTCTTATTGTAACTTACACGTTGTCATTTCAAAGAAATGGCGCACTGAAGAATTAACACAAACACGTCCTTCTTCGTACGATAAATGATAATCTAGTGTCTACAAATGCCATATTAGCATCAGTTAATAACGGCTATGAATTGTACGAGATTAAAGTACGTAATTTCCATCAGATAGCCGTAGCGTAGTGAGCAATGCATTTGACTGTGCTGCTGAAGGTCAGTGGTTCGAAACTCGGCATTACCTAAATTTTTCTTTTTCCTAAAATGGTTTCAGTCCCTCTTATTAATTATTTTTTATTATTTAGATTATCATTTTTCGCCAAAATGTTTGCAGAAACTTATAAAACTACAAATCTAAAGTGGGCCGTAAAACACATCAGTGCGATTTTTTAATACATATTCGTTTAGAACGTAAATAAATATGAATGTTTTATTTGGAACACTATTGTCGCTTTGTGATAGATGGCGCTGTAATATTCACAAACATATTGCTCACAATTCTAGACGAACAGTGGGTAACAGGTAGGGTTTTTTTAAATTAAAACACAGGACGTACGTACGTTTGAACTTGATTTCGGTTGTTCCAATGTGATGCGTATACTGTTGTGAAATTATCATACATTATGAGAAAGCATGCTGTTACTGCTTGATTACCTGTAATTACCTCATGACTTCAATAAATGCTTAAAATGATGTCGTTCAACTTCAATGCATTTGGCAATACGCGTAATGAAATTCCTCTCAACAACGAGTAGCTCGTCTCATTAATGTTCTCACATGCATTGACAATGCGTTGACGCAAGTTTTCAGGCGTTGTCGGTGAATCAAGATAACAAATACCCTTCAATTTTCCCTACAGAAAGAAATCCGGGGATGTAAGATCCGATGAACGTGCGGGCCATGGTATGGTGCTTCTAAGACCAATCCACCTGTCTTTAAATATTCCATTTGAGGCCGCTTCAACTGTGCGCGAGCCATGTGCCGGACATCCATCATGTTGAAAGTACATCGCCATTCTGTCATGCAGTGAAACATCATGTAATAAAATCGCTAGAACATTACGTAAGAAATGAGCATACATTGCACCATTAAGATTGTTATCGATAAAATTGGGGGCCACTTATCCTTCCTCCCATAATGCCGCACCATACATTATCCCGCCAAGGTCGCTGATGTTCCACTTCTCGTAGCCACCGTGAATTTTCCGTTGACCAATAGTGCATAATGCCGGTTTACGTTACCTCTGTTAGTGAATGACGCTGTGTCACTGAACAGGACGCGTGAAAAAATCTGTTAATTATTTTGTGCCCAGTGACAAAATTGTATACGACGTTCAAAGTCTTCGCCATGCAAATTCTGGTGCATAGAAATATGGTACGGGTGAAATTTATTTTGAATTAGAATTCTCAACAGCGAAGTTTTTGAGATTTCCGATTCTCACTCAATTTATCTGCTACTGATGTGCGGATTAGCCGCAAGTGCAGCTAAAACACTTACTTGGACATCATTGTTTGTTGCAGGTCGTAGTTGACGTTTCACTTGTGGCTGAACACTTCCTGTCTGTTTAAATAACAAGACACTTGGATGATGTCTTCCAGGATAATGATCAGCATACATAGTACAGGCCCGTTGGGCATTTTGATCACAATAGCCATAGATAAGTACCATATCGACCTTTTCTGCAATTGAGAAACGGTCGTTTTTAACATGAGTAATGTATCACGAGGCAAATACTGTTCGCATTGGCGAAATGTTACGCGATACCACGTACTTATATATTTGTTAGTATTACAGCGCCATCTATACAAAGTGGAAAGAGGGTTCCAAATAAAACATTCATACTTATTTACGTACTAAACGAATATGTAATAGAAATGCGGGTACCTATTTAAAAAAATGCAGTTGATATCCGTTTGACCTATGGCAGCGGGCCAACCATAGCACCATCTGTTTTCCCCCTTCAAGCTAGAAAAGTTTTGTTCTTTGTAGTTTTTTCGTTTGAAGCTTCGTTTGAAGATATTTGACTCAGTCATATATATATATATATATATATATATATATATATATATATATATATATATATATATATATATATAGGGTGTTTCACTAAGTGTGTTTGCCTCTGCAACTTATAAAATAATAGGAGACGGGAAATTTTAATGCGGTAGTTCAACACAAGAAATGTTACACTTCTGCGGAGCTATGAACATAGTTTATTGTATCAATTTTCCAAAGAGTTACAGCACCAAGATATAATTTTTAATGGAACAATAGTTTTTTTCTATCGTGCATTGGATTCGTTGAAACCAGCTGCGTCCAAATCAATTTAAACTACATTCCTATCACTGTTAGTTTGGGAGCTACAATCCTTCAAAGTTTCAGGGTCAGATACCACTTGCTGTACATAATACATGGCTGTGTGGTGGGTGATGGATGTTATGGCGGTGAGAAGTTGATTTACATGAGATGTTCAAATGTGTGTCCATGTTCCTCAATGCATAATGCAATGCGCCGTCGAAAGTATAAAGGATGATACAATCTTATACGTTTGAAAGTACACGAAAATAAGAGCAAAACTAGCCCAGAAAACATAGGTCCGCAAACGAGAAGTTTGCGAGAAAATTACGAATGTAGGGTTGTAAGCCGCCACTGACGTCATTGTAAACATTGTCCTAGTTAGTAAACACATTAATTTGAAATTTAGACTTTACTGTCAGGTTTTACGTCGCGTTTGGCTCACATCTCACGTATGGGGTACCTGTTAAAGAAGTGTTCGAAGTGGCTTCCTTGCATCTGGATGCAATACAGTGTTCGTCTCTGCAATGAATTTCGAAATCTGTCGAAACCCCTGGATCATTTCAGAATTCTTGACAATTCTTCTAAAAGTCTCCTCTCCAGTTCTTCAACCAACCGTCTTAACGGGTGTGTTGTGCACTTCGCTTTTGAGGTTACCACAGACAAGAAAAAAATTACCGCTGATCTTGGAGACCAAGGTACAGGTACGCCTCGTTTTGTGTCCTAAGGTCCGTAGCGAGCTGTTATAATAAAAAAAGTACCATCAAATCAGTAAAGTCCTGTAATGTATAATTTTAAACACTACTTAACTTTGATCAGAACAATAGTCCACTGACAATGAGGCAGTAAGTACCGTCTTACACGATGTCATTCAATACATGAAACGCAGGAAGCCTTTGCATGGAATGACAAATGTCTACCCGTAGTAGACAAGACTGTTCACTGTTCCCTTGCTAGGTTGCTGGGTATCGCGGTGTCCAAACTCGATGACACTCTCTCGGAAAAATGAGGCTTCTCCCGAATCGTGGCCGCGGATGACGTGTGGTGGCGCAAGTTGCTGTAGTGCCAACTTAACGGCACTAGCATCTTCGTCGACGCTTAGGTGTCGATGTCAAGGATACGCCACCACACCCCAACTTATCCATATAGTAAAATCTGTATTTCAAATTAGTGTGTAATAAGTTGGACAGTACATTGACGGAGGACATAGAAATAATCCAAAGAAGGGCAGCTCATTTTGTATTGTCACGATACAGGGGAGACAGCGTTACGGAAATGATACAGGATCTGGGATGCTAATCATTACAACAACGGCGCTTATCGCTGCGGCGTGGGCTACTTACGAAACTCTAATCGCCAACATTCTCCTCCGAATGCGAAAATATATTGTTGTCTCCCACTTACATAGGTAGAAATGACCATCAGATAAAATACGAGAAATCAGAGCTCGAACGGAGAGATACAGGTGTTCTCTCTTCCCGCGCGCTATTCGAGAATGGAATGGGAGATGAATAGTATGAAGGTGGTTCGATGAACCGTCTGCCAGGCACCTAAATGTGATTTGTAGAGTATCCCATGTAGATGTAGATGTAGATTCGTAATTATCTCGGAAACGGCTCCTTTTCGGACCCATGTTTACTGGGACTTGTTTGCTTCCATTATCGTGTTCCATCAACCATGTTAATTTGCTCCATCCTTTTTTATACAACCTGCCGTTTGTGAGAAATGTGACATCCAGAGGAAATTATTCGAATAGCTCTACACATAGTGGGCGTGGCAACGGGTGTGCAAGTAATAAGTGATACGTTTTGCAGCTGGATGGGGTACACGTAGGCCGAGCAAAGCCGTCTCGTGTTGGTCAGACAGGCTCGGTGTCACGCCTAATGTAGTCGATGCTGGGCTGTCATACAAGGTGGAAACAATACAGCGAGTGCCAGTATGCCTCGTCGCCATAGCGAACCGAATCGGTATGGGAGCGAGTTCGATCGGGGCAGAGAGATAGAGTGAACAGTCTTCGGCTCGCACAGGGCAGGCTGCTACTACAGCGAAGCGTGTGTGAAATTAATGGATCGAGGAAGGTAGCACGCAGCGACGTGCGGGAACTAGACCACGAAACATGACCACAGCACGGAATGACCGTCATCTTGTACGCATGGTCATAACGGACATCCACAGTGTTGGTTCATCGCTGGATCAGTGCAACAGGTGTGAACGTGTCTGCACTGACAGTTCGTCGCCGTCTGCTGCAGGCTGGACTGGATTCACGCATGTCGTTATGTCGGCTTCTCAGACTGCAATGGGTACGTGGACAACGTCTCTGAGGTGTTGAGTAGAAAAATGTAATCTTTTCGGGCGAGTCTCGCTTCACCGTGTTCCACAGTGATGGCCGCAATCGTGTCCGGCGGCACCGCGGTGAGCGCAAACTGAAGGGATATATTGTGGAGCGGCATAGCGGACCAATACCAGGTGTGATGGTTTGGGGCGCTGTTGGTTACAACTCCTCATCTCGCCTCCTGGTTATTGAGGGAACTTTGAACTGCAACTGGTGGTTGTGGAGCCCGAGGTACTCCCCCTGCTTCAGGCATCTCCTCAGGCCACATTTCAACAAAACATGGCCCGGCCACATATTGCGAGGAATGTACAGACCTTCTTCGAAGAGCGACGTGTACCATTGCTTTCCTGACCTTCACATTCGCCAGATATGTCGCCCATCGAACATCTCTGGGAGATGGTTGGTCGGCACCTGGTGCGTCACAGTCCTCCAGTAACTAGTGTCATGGATTTGTGGGCTCAGATATAAACTGCATGGAGGGCAATCCCTCAGGAACGGATGTAAAGTCAAGAAGGACATTTCGTTGCAATATATACAGTCCAATATGGAAAATCTAAACATTTAGAAAATAGAGCATATTGTTTATAAATAACACTACCTTCGTTTGTAAATATCTACGACGCTCATTCTTGTAACTGTAAATAGATATATACAGGGTGTCCCAGCTATCTTGTCCACCCAAAATATCTCTGGAACAATAACAGCAATTGGGAAACCAATTTCGCCGGTATCAATGTAAGGCTGGGGCCCATGAATGTACATATTTGGAAACATTCTAACACGAAAGCAAATGTGCTTTTAACACAAACTTATGTTTTTTTTAAATGGACACCCTATATTTTTTCTTCAGCAATTCATATCATGACAAATCACATAAACAATGGCGTTGATTGCATCTCAATATTCCAATTAAATCCCGAGATATTGCTACGAGAGGTTGACGCTTGAAAAACCCGGAATACGCTGCTAGCGCACGTCCTGAGGCGCAGACGTGAACCCCATGCTGGAATGTACGACTTTAATGCAGGATGGCAGCAAACTGTATTATTCGTTTCGGACCTCTTGGTAAGTATGGAAGTGCGATTACACATGTCAATCACATCGCGATCACGGGCAGCATGGGGTTCACGCCTGAGCTTCAGGACGTGCGCTAGCAGCGCATTTCGGGTTTTTCCAGCGTCAACTTCGCGTCGCAATATCTCGGTATATAATTGGAATATTGCGATGCAATAATCCTCATTGTTTATGTGATTTTTCATGATATGGATTGCTGAAGAAAAAATATAGGGTGTCCATTTAAAAAAAACCTAAGTTTGTGTTAAAAAACACATTTGATTTCGTTTTAGAATGTTTCCAAATATGTACATTCATGGGCCCCAGCCTACATTGATACCGGTGAAAGTCGTTTACCAATAGTTGTTATTGTTTCAGAAGAGATATTTTGGGCGGACAAGATAGCTGGGACACCCTTACAGAAATCTAGTGTACTTAAGAAAGCCCAAATTTACGGGGTGCTTCTAAATCATACCCATACCGTCAAAAACTTCGTGGAGTGGTAGAGGATAGCTTGAGGAACAAATGCTGTAGCGATCTCGTGTCCGGTAACATCAAATGTCACCCAAGGGCACTACCGAGTATGACAAGTGCTAGCGCCTGAGGCTCGGCTATCCCCTCCCCCCCCCCCTCCCTCCCCCCCCCCCCCACGCGGGCAGGCCGCTGCCAGAACGTCGCGTTACTACCTAACAGCATTTCAGACATTAGATGGCGTTGAATGCGGCCAGTTCCGTCAAAGCAACTCTATACTAGAGCCGCTAACAGTGGTACTGTCATAGGGGAACTACACACGTAAGCAGCAGACATGCGGGGTTCAGTATTAGTTTGACGTGTGCTGGTGTGTGTGCATCATGGAGAAGCTCACCTGGGCCGAGCAGCGCGACATGCACTTCGCGTATGGCGAGGTGGGCGGCATTGGGCACGCAGCGTTACACATCTATGGACAGAGACATCCGAATTGGCGTCAGTCACTCCACGTTTGCGTCCATCCATCAGCGTCTGAGTAAAACTGGTCGTTTCGCATGGCGTAACCACAATAGTGGTCGCAAGCGAACCGTACGCACGCCACACTTTGCGAAAGACTTACAACAGAGGTTCGACGCTAATCCATCCACAAGCACCCGCGCCGTAGCGCACGCACTACAGAGTTCCCATTCGGTGGTGTGGAGTGTACTGCGTGAAGAAGGAGGGCATCCATACCATCTTCAAAAACACGGGCGCTTTTTGCACACGATTTAGCTCCGCGTGTGGAATTCTTACAGTGATTCCTGCAAGAGTGCACCAGGCATTCGTATTATATTGTGGACGTATTGTTCACATACGAGGCATCCTTCACTCGTAAGGTTGTGTTCAACGCCCACAACAGCCATGGAGGTGGAGAAAATATTCAAATGTTTGTAGAGCTTATGGGACTTAACTACGGGGTCATCAGTCCATAAACTTACAAACTATTTATGAACTAGGTAATACTATGGATGGCACCAATATCCATGGCCGAGGGAGGATTCGAACCCTCGACCGTAGTGGCCGTGCAGACCGTGACTGGCGCGCCGCAGTCCCCTCGGCCACCGCGGCCGGCAGGTGGTGGAGAACCCCCACTTCACACATAGAAGAGGTCATCAGACAACATTCTCCATCAACGTATGGGCTGTAATCGTCCACGATTACCTGATTGACCCGTATATTTTTCCCCTCGCCTCACAGGAGAAAGCTACAAAGTGTTCTCCCGGGAAGTGCTTCCAGATTTACTGGAAGTCGTGATATTTGCAGTCTGATAACGTATGGAGCACCCACACACTTTAGTCAAGCTGCCAGAAGTCACATCAGACGGATATATGGGAATCAATGGGTTGCTCGAGGTGGCCCTGTCACATGGTCAATCCGTTTTCCTGACCTCAACCCACTGGACGTCTTCTTGTGGGGCCATCTGAAACCTGTTATGTACGACATCCCAGTTTTATCAGTGGAGGACCTAGTGGCGGGGCTACATCCAGCGTGTGAGGCTGTTCGCACCACGCGCGGTATCTCTGAGCGAGTGCGGCAGTTATTGAGACGGAGATGTCAGGCATGCTGTGACGCTGGGGGTAGGCATTACGAACACCTACTTTAACTGTACAGCGTAATTCACAGGATATGCAAACGTTCTTCCAGGGATCACAATCGATTTGATTAACTGCCTTAAGCAAATGTGGGAAACGGTCTCGGCTGCACGAGTACATTTAATTTGTGAAGTTTGATCACGTGTTTATGTCGTACAATGTTTTGTATCAACGGAAAGAATAGTAATGCACACTCCTCGGCCGCTGTCGTCTGACGACTGTCGGTGTCTATACGTATTGCTCCTCTTCATTTCCTTACATTTATGAAATCCATGCGTTAAATACAATAAAGGCATCGACATCACGAAATGTCTACCATTATTCATATCATGTGGCCCAACGCTGTACACTCCAACAGTGTAGATGGTGATGGCTGCTGCACAAGATGACGTTAGTCTACAAAACACAACACAGCACCGCTGTCATTCTCTGTCACTTACGGCCATTATACTATGCTACAGCGTACAACATCGGAGATTGTGTTGGAGGTTTTGGGAGGCAATAAACCACGGGGAGAAGCCCAAGTACGTCGCCATCAGCTGTCACTGCAAGAGAGCACTGCATTAATATGAAACAGACCTGCCTATACAGCTGCTAGCTCCATCTTCTCCACTGGCTGTCGTTGCAATCTCTCCTAAACCTCGAATATGAAAACCACATATTACTGAACTGCCCACGGTCTGTATGTGCAGGAAACGAGGCGTTCGCCGGCCGAAGGGTAGACTAGCGGCAGGCGCCAGCACCTATAATTTTGACGCTCGGTAGCGCCGTTGGGTGACGTTTCCGAACACGGGTTCCCTGCCTCATTTTGTTCCTCAAACCATCCTGCAGCACCCCACGACGTTTGTCGGTATCATTTAGAAAAATCCTGTATATATTTCATATTTTTCATTTATAGTTTTTAGTTGTCAGACTACTGTGATTGTACACTTACATAGTAATTTATATCACACTGCCGCCTCGTGACAGTTGTAAACTCTTTTTACACTGGCTGCTGCTGACATGGTGCGAAATTCACACAATATTACAAACGTGTAGCTAGAGAGGAGCCACGTCAACACTGCAGAGTTCATCACCGGGTACACGGGTAAACTATGCAACAATATTCTTTACATTTCGTGTGGTACCAAAACGGTTTAAATCTTTTTGTAATTTAGTTGCATCTATCCATGCAGGCTGTATGATTTTTCCTGTGGATTACCTACAACACGTCGAAACCGGTAAAATAAAATTAACCTTCTGCGATCTAGACTTTTCTTCCAACATGAATATCTCCAAGAAAGATCGCCGTTCTTCCTGGGACAATGCCGTCCAAATTAATGTATCCCATTTCCTAGTATGCACATCGTCCGCCTTAAGCGCTGAAAAGCTGTTAAATGCCTGATAATATAGATGATAATGGTAAACTGTTGTATAGTCATCCTTGCTGCATCCACCTGGATAGTTTGCTAGTGTGCTTTGACATTCGGTCACAGTACTCGTCCCATCGTTCCAACTATTCCAAACGTTTTCGATAGGTGACAAGTCTGGTGACCTAGTGATCGAAGGAAAAAGGTTGACCCCAAAAAGACTCGTGTCCATGCAGCAGGATGAGGGCACCCATCTGCTTACGGAAAAATGGAATCCCGGATGTTGCGTAGAAAGGAACTACATGGCGTCATTCACGCTAACGCACGAGCTGTGTGCACGCACCAGTAGCACTCAAAAGCACCCCGCAACATGTGGTCTTAAATTGGTTCTCTATGTCTTGTAATAATGCACTCATCGTGGCGTCGCTTTCCATGTTTGTAGTGAACCAAAATGTTGTCATCACTTTCGAACAAATAAACGATGTAGATGCGACTGAAAACGTTGTGATTCCTGTTCCCTGTGACGTCGTTCCTCTAACATGCTGCTGCTCGTGCCAGGCGGAGGAGAGGACGACGCATACTTCACCCTCGCATATACTACTTCAGAACGTCGCGTACCTACCTAACAGCATTTCAGACATTAGATGGCGTTGAATGCGGCCAGTTCCGTCAAAGCAACTCTATACTAGAGCCGCTAACAGTGGTACTGTCGTAGGGGAACTACACACGTAAGCAGCAGATATGCGGGGTTCAGTATTAGTTTGACGTGTGCTGGTGTGTGTGCATCATGGAGAAGCTCACCTGGGCCGAGCAGCGCGACATGCACTTCGCGTATGGCGAGGTGGGCGGCATTGGGCACGCAGCGTTACACATCTATGGACAGAGACATCCGAATTGGCGTCAGTCACTCCACGTTTGCGTCCATCCATCAGCGTCTGAGTAAAACTGGTCGTTTCGCATGGCGTAACCACAATAGTGGTCGCAAGCGAACCGTACGCACGCCACACTTTGCGAAAGACTTACAACAGAGGTTCGACGCTAATCCATCCACAATCACCCGCGCCGTAGCGCACGCACTACATAGCTCCCATTCGATGGTATAGTTTCAAACAAATTACAGTACATTCTGATGAAATTCCAGTTGTTGTCGCTGTTATTGTGGTCTTCAGTCCGGAGACTGCTTTGATGCAGCTCTCCACTTTACTCTATCCTGAGGAAGCCTCTTCATCTCCTCATAAGAACGGCAACCTACATCTATTTGAATCTGCTTACTGTATTCATCTCTTGGTCTCCCTCTGCGGTTTTTACTCCAGAAACTTCCTTCCAACGCTAAATTCACAATTCCTTGATCTCTAAGATTCTGTCCTACCAATCAATCACTTCTTTTGGTCAGGGTATGCCAGAAATTCGTTTTCTCCCCAATTCTATTTAGTACCTCCTCATTAGTTACGCGATCCACTCACCTAATCTTCAGCATTCTTCTGTAGCACCACATTTCAAAAGCCTCAATCCTCTTCCTGTCCGCACTGTTTATCGTCCATGTTTCGCTCCCATATAACGCAACACTCCACACAAATGCCTTCAGAAAGGACTTCCTCACGCTTAAATTAATATTCCATGTTGCCAAATTTCTCTTTTTCAAACACGGTTTTCTTCCCATTGCCATTCTGCATTTCATATCCTTCAACTGCGACCATCATATGTTATTACACTGCCTAAGTAACAGAACTTATCTAATCTAATTCCTTCAGCATCACCTGATTTTCTAAGACTGCATTCCATTACCCTTGTTGTTCAATGGCTTCTCCAGGTCCTTTGCTGTCTCTGACAGAATTACAATGTCATCAGCAAAGTGCAAGGTTTTTATTTCTTCACCCTGAACTTTAATTCCTTCTCCAAATTTCTCCTTGCTTTCCTTTATAGCTTTCTCAATGTACAAATTGAACAACATTGGGGAAAGGCTACAACCCTGTCTTACACCATTCCCAACCTCTGCATCCCTTTCATGCCCTTCAACTACGATAACTGCTGTCTGGTTTTTGTACAGGTTGTAAATAACCTCCCGTTTCCTATATTTTACTCCTGCTGATTTCAGAATTTGAAACAGTTTATTCCAATCAACATTGTCAAAGGCTTTCTCCAAATCTACAAAAGCTAGAAATGTTAGTTTGCCTTTCCTAAACCTATCTTGTAAGATAAGCCGAAGGTGAGTATTGCCTCCCGTGTTCCTACATTTCTCCTGAATGCAAACTGGTCTTCCCCAGTATCGGTGCTAAAATAGTTGTAAAAGGCTTTTCCAACAACCCTGCATTACTTGAATTGCAAAATGACAGCAAAGTAGAGCGTGGAATGGGAGCGAGGTTGTGCCAGTGGATCGCGGTCAGGAGAGTTGCGTGCAGCGGCGCAGTTACTTCGCCAGTCGGAAGCAACCCAGAAAGCGAAGTACAGGCCGCCTGGCTGTTCACGGCTACTTGTCCAGCAAGTACTTCAGAACCGCAGTAAGTTTCGTTCTGCCTGCAGATCTACGATACGGTACACTCGCTAGGCAAAATAAAAAAAGCATAATACAGCATAAAACAGCGTAAAACACAATACAGCATTCACTACAGCTGAAATTATGGATCATTAATTGACTAAACTAGCTGAAAGCCCGGCGTTGCGCGGGTATTTATTTATCTATTTATTCCTGCCACTTTTCAGGTATATATTGATTTGTATAAGGGCTGTATGTCTGTAAAATCTCTTGGGAATCCAGTTAGTAGTAAAGATATAATAGATTAAAACCTGGTGCATGATGGGGCGGTATGCCATGAACGTTACTGTTTATGTGCTCATATCTCATGAACATCGTGTCGTACTGTGATACAATTTCTAAAGTACATTCATCTGTATGTGTGTATACTGTCTGTAACGTTTTCTACTGCTTCAATTTGTAGTGTAGAAATTATAAATTGTAACATCACACCGAAAGCCGTAGTTTTAGTCCATGAACAGCGTAACGTTCTGTTTACGTGCTCATATCTCACGAACTACGTGTCAGAATGTGATATAATTTAGAAGGTACATTCAACTATATGTATGTATACTGTCTGTAAAATATCCTGCGGCTACAATTTGTAGTGTACAAATTATAAATTGTAGCGTCATACCGAATACCGTAGCTTTACTCCATAAACAGCGGAAAAGTAGTAAGCGAGAACCTTTTTCCCTTTCATCGGTTTGCTCTGGTTGTCAGCGATAACAAGTATAATAAAGTTTTGAAATTATTTTTAAAGTTTGTTGAAAGTCACTAAGTACTCTCATTCTCATACAGCGTATTTATACAGTGTCGCCGCATTATGTGGCAGTTTTTTGCGATTCCTATTGTTTATGATGTGATACCTTCTGAATCATGTGTCGTATGTGATTTTTAACCCTGCAGCAATAGTTACCTCACGGTAAGGGATGTGTGTACCGGATTTGGTTGAAATCGATCCAGTGGTTTAGGAGAAAATAAACAGCATTGTTGCAAAATGCACCAGTTTCTCGCGCATCTCTTTGCTTATAACGTCATATCTTTTGAACTATATATCGCACGTGATTCTTACACTTACGGAGACTGTCCTCATGGATCGAAGCTTACGTGTACAAAATTTCATAAAGATTGTAACAAAAGTGTAGATTTCTATGCAACACGTACACAAAAACACACAAACATACGGATACACTGCTTTATATATAGAACAAGATAAAGTACGATGTCCTATTTGGAGAAATATCCACAGACATGGAAGATCGTGTCTCTCTGGACTATCACTCACTGTAAGTTGACGAGCTATCGAAAAATACTGATTGCAACGTCGGACTTACATATAATAATTTATTAAAATAGGGTACGCCTCAAAAGTTCATTGAATGGTCAAATATTTTACAAACCGCGCAGTCGAGGATGAGGTATCCGCACATACACTGAGGGACATGTCAACAAGCAACTCCTATCGTACAAACCTTTACAGTGAAACGGTGATACCCGCTGCGACCAAGATAAGAGGGTCAGTATGAAAATTCATGCATTTGCAACATGTAGCAACGTGTTAATATCAAGTTTTGTTTCAAATTGCGCTAAAAGGTGTTCGAGCCCGATGGGGTGTTAGTGAAAGTATGGTGCTGAAGCAGTGAGTAAAACGTGTGTTTTAGAGTGGCTTAAACGGAGTGGAGACGGAAAGGAAGGTGTCGAGGATGAGCCACGTTCGGATCGACCGTCCACAATCACAGTCCCAGACAACATGGAACGAATGAGACTGATGCTTGCAGACGGCAAAAATATCAATGCCCGAGGGGGGATTCAAACCCCCGACCGTAGTGGCCGTACAGACCGTGACTGGAGCACCTCAGTTCCCTCGGCCACCGCGGCCGGCATCTGTTTTGTCCTTTTGTAAATACCACATGTATGCCGATGACCTCCAGTTGTATGTAAGTACAAAACCAAGAAACCGGAAGACAGCCATCGAGAATTTCAATACTGACCTATGCGAACTACCAATATGGGCAAAGAATATAAGATTAAAGCTAAATCCAAGTAAAGCACAAGCTACTCTCGTATGTCATTCTACGATTATTAGCCAGAAAAATCTCAAATCTCTACCATCATTAATATTAAATGGCACAACTATCTATTTTTCGCCCTAGTCAAAATGTTTGGGGGTGATAATAAATGACAAACTGAATTGGGCTGAGTACACAGCCGCAGTGTGTAAGATGGCATCAGCATCTCTTCATGCGCTACAGAAATATAAGAAAATCTTTCATCTCGTCCTTAAAAAGAAACTTTTACAAACACTAGTGGTGTAGGGGTCAGCGCAACTGCCTATAAAGCAGAACACTCGGGTTAGAATCCCGGCTGGGTACACATGTTCAGCTTTTCCCAATCGCAGTTGAAGTCATATATTCTGTGAATATAAAAGAATAACAACTGCAGGATCAGAAGTGACGTCTGTTCTTTCGGAACAGACGTCATATATATAATATGCCAGTACGGGCAATGATCATTTCGTTAGTGGGGAGGGGTGGGCAAGTTTGAGGCCTTTACTCTTACGGGAATTAGTTTCATAAGTACGAGTTTGACTACTGTGGGCAGGGTGAAGCTGGGAATTTGTATCTGACGGGAGGCGTGCTTAGGTAGTCCTTGCAGGTGCGATGATCACTGTGTCCCCAGTGGTGTTGGGTCAGCGAAACTGCATAGAAAGCAGGAGACCCGGGTTCGAATCCCGGATGGGTGCACATTTTTAGCTTTGCCCAATCGCATTTGATATCATACATTCCGTGAATATGAAATTTTACCTAAAGCCGAAAAATCCCTGTTCTTAATGTCATTACAGATTTCATTTCTGCAATGACCAGCCATTGCATTATATTTTGAATGTTTGTATTTACCTTGCGTAATACAGTTATGTATATAAGTGTATGCGTGTCTCACCTGTATTTTAAATTATTCCGTTTCGCTCATATCACCAAGAATTTTTGCTTCAGTTTTGGATTTTTAATACAGGCATGTTTTTAATCTAACGTTATTAAACCTTGAACTGACCGTCTTGAATTTTTTTAAGTGACTTCTAGATTTAATTTTAGCTTACAAAGGCTTCTCGCGACCGCCACGTCTTGTATGTGGTAAGTCTGATAACATAAATCAGTTGCGGAGTTCATCAGTTTTTTTTTTTTTCTTTTTTTCTTTTTTTTTTTTTTTTTTTTTTTTTTTTTTTTTTTTTTTTGTAGGTTCAGAGACTCGGTTCATTTTTTTTTTATTTGCTTACCCGCGACAAACAGACTCTCGAATTCATCCTTTAATTTGAGTGACACACACCCACGCGCCTCGTAAGGTAATAAACGGAATTAATTTGAATTCCAAGAAGTAACGAAATTCACGTTTTTACCGCTGTAGATGCACGTAAACGTAAAACCGCCATTAAACTGATTTACTTGAGGCGTCGTGAAGCGAGCCAAAAGGGGAAGAATGAAAATTCCATTAGAGGATCCTATCGACCTAAAGCTATTTCGATGCGATAAAGAGGACTATTATTGGACATTATCCACTTCACTTAATTCAAAACAGAGCCGTTAAAAGTCAGATCGTTTGATATCGTAATTGTGCCATTTACGAGACTGCCAGCAATAAACCAGATGCGGCAAATAACCGAAATAGGACGAAGCATCGATGATGTTCTCCGTCGCTATCGTACCAATACACCTCTGGATTCTGATGCTAAGACAATTTAGAAGACGGCTGTGAATTTCCTGCTTTTATTTGCGCTACGAGTAGTATGAAATAAAAGTAAGGGGTTTACTGTTGTGTCTTAAAAACGTTCACCGCATAACATTAGATCGTTTTTCTATCTAGTGTATTACTTTTTCATATATTTCCAACTCCATCTCTTCCGGTGGCAATAAACGAATGTAAATGACGAAATTAAAACGTTATATTCCATTTCTCCGGTGGTTGAAAATAACAAGCGTGGAAACCGGAAATTAAGTCCAAGCAACAGAGCGAAACAAATACACTGAAGTAATAGAAGTAGACTGCAATTCACTTAGGATGGCCATTCAAACATAACTTCATTTCATGGTAGCACCAACTCTCAAATGTAGGACATAGTAATAGTCATAGCTGGTGTAGAGAAGAACTGAGAGAGTTGAAAAGAAAAAGCCGACAGTTCCAGATGGGCTACCAATTCGGATTTACATAGAGTACTCAGCAGCATTGGCCCCTTGCTTAGTTCGCATTCATCGTGAATCTTTGATCCAGCGCAAACTTCCAAACGACTGGAAGAAGGTACAGGTAACTCCCGTGTAGAAGAAATGCAAAAACAACGGAACCACGAAATTACAGACCCATTAGCATAAGTTTTCTGTAAATTCTTTAACATATTGTCTGTTCTAATACAGTAAATTTCCTTGAGACGGAAAAGCGTCTGTCAACGCCTCAGTACGTCTTTAGGAAGCATCGGTCGTGCTAAACCCAACTTGCCCTTGTCCCTCATGAGATCTTGCGTGTTATGGATGAAGGTCAACAGGCAGGCTGCATATTTCTCGATTTTTGAAAGGCGTTTGACACGTTACCGCACTGCAGACTACTAACGGAAGTACGAGCATATGGAATAGATACGCAAATTTGTGAGTGCCCTGAAGACTTTTTAAGTAAAAGAACCCATTATATTGGCCTCGATGGCGAGTGCTCATCATAGACTAAGGTATCGCCAGAAGTGCGACAGTGAAATGTGATACGACCGCTATTATTTTCTATCTATATAAATAATCTAATGGACAAAATGAGTTGTAATTTGCATGTGTTGATGATGCTGTGGTGTACAGGAAGGCGTTGTCACTGAATGACTGCAGTAGGACGCAGGATGGCTTGGACCATATTTCTAGGCCGCGGCGGAGCAGATGTTCATTTACATGCTGCGAAAGCATCCTATTTATATCATCCAAAAATTACAATGAAAATAACCTATTGTTAATTATGTAATTTAATCAATTATAATGGGAAAGTAAACAATTACATACAACTGACTAGAGTAAAAGGTAGCGTAAATAATACTGAGTAAATTGATATACAAATCTCGGTTAAATTAATACTGCCTCACTTAAAATATATTTTCAAAAAAAATTAAACAATTTCCTCCGAACAAACAGTAATTATACATAAACTAATGAGGGCACAACTTTCCTAACATTACTTGTGAAACATAGTAATACCTACTTTAATATTATGAGAAAATAATTTAATTAGCTTTAATAGAAATATACTAATTAGCATACTATAAGAACTACAACACTATGACTCTTGCATCAACTAATTAATATTTGATATTTAGACAAACTTAGAAAATAATTTCAGCTAGTCATGTTAGAGAAAAGAATAACAAAAGTTTTGGAAAACAACACGATAATAGAGTAATTTCATTCATACCTATTATTATGCAATACTGGTATCGGAGGTTCCGTAATCCAAGCAGATGGGAATAAATCCAATCATGCTTCGTTACAAGACCCTTGAAGACAATTTTTTTTTCCAAAGCTGGAAACCCCGTTGAAAGAACAAAAATTTGTGACGATAAAAGAGATAAAAACAATTGGTAGACTGTGCTTCATGAGAGACGTACGTAAGTGGAAGTAGCGTTGGGAGCGGTGTATCTATTGAGGAAAAGACTGTGCATAATAAGTGAAACGTAAGCGTAGAAATGTTTTTAGACAAAGACGAGAAACTGTTGGTGAATAACGCAACCAGCAACATATGTTTTTACACTGTTTTATTTCAAAGCATATTTCTTTTTGTCAGTAGCATGTCATATACTTATTTAATTCACAAGAATATTAAGAAATTTAGCGCCACAGACAATTTTTTTCACAGATAAAAACATATATTCAAGTGTTTTTATTTACGTAAGTACGAAACTAAACAGTTGTGTTCACTTAGTTGAGTTCTGCTGGTTGGGGAACTTTTTCTTTGGTGTTAAATTGGCAGTTGTTTACGTTACAAACACCACTCATTTGCAGTAAACAGATATAGTTTGAATATACTCTCATGACACCCTTCAGAAAACTCAACATCGAGTACAATATGGAACAGCAAAATACACTACACGTAAAATGTTTTTGTTTACATACCAAAGATTATTATTTATAGAGATATACAGATATTCCTTATTTTATCAAAGATATACACTACGAGCAGTGATTTGTGTAAATTGCTAGAATAACATTTAAGTAACAGAAATACATTGCTCTTTGGAAATCACATAATCCTTACAGATTTTAAATATGTCTTATTTTATTTTCATATTTTTAATAAAAGTTAATGGGGTTGCAAAAGAATATTTTTTTAGTATATCAGCATTATATTAAGACTTACGTGTTTGATACCATATTAGACAATTTTGTGTACAAATTTTGCTAGTTATATACAAGCTTTTTGTATTTAAGACTAAATTACAAGTTTGATATTGTGTTGCTCTCACTGTCTTCATTTTCAAGTTTATTTTTTTACATTTTACTAATAGGATTCTCATTTTTCATTAGTTGAATCTGTTTGTGTTGATTTGTGATCTTTTTATGAAAAATCCAAGGAGATATTGTTGAAAATGTTTATTGAAAAGGTCTCGTTGTTCATTTAGGAGGTGGTGGGGTGAACTCTGACTGTGAATAGATATGTCCAGTTCTTATAAACGTCCATCTTTTTACCTTTTTCAGTGATATGTAAGTTGTAGTTAATATTGGAGACAGACTGTCCATTTGATCAGACCTTGGATATTATTTTTGAGTAACGAAGAGAAAATTTATTTCTGTAATTACATAATGTCTTCAATTGAATGCAGATCATTTAGGGACTGGATTTTTGTGAGTGTACTAGCTGAAAACCCGGCTTTGCACGGGTACTTATTTACCTATTCAAGCCGTGAGTTAATACTTATCTCTCTATTTACCCTCTTTCACCGTAAACATGTTATTTTTATAGGCTCCGCTCTGCGTGTTGGTTGATTATGATAGATAAGCTATCTTTCAGTAGTGTGCTAAGAGATTAGTTTTGAAGGATGAAATGAAATACTATACCTTGTTTAGAAACAAACATATTTAATCAACATTCAAATAAAAAAAAGTGAAGTAAGTAGTGTAGATCAAATCATGAAATTCAACAATAATGATTGTAATAACATCACAAATCGATCACCTGATGTAATGCGCGAGACGTCAAATCGATTTTTTTTAAAGAGATGTATAAAAGAAATTTCTTTTTTACTGATTTATTTATTAATTCTTATATTTCCTTATTCGTATGTTTATCCTTACAGAGAAAGATCTGAAGACGTTGTAGCATGCATAGACCAAAGATATGATCTGTGGCATCATGTTTCGCTGTATGTAACCTCCTTGCTATACTGCAATACTCTCAGAGGGGAAAGAAGTGGAAAGTGACAGTTAAAAAACCTAGGACCTTGTGGGGATCGAATGCGCGACCTTTGGATTTGTAGTCTGGCACTCTACCACTGTGCAACCGAGGCGCATACATATATCCGCCATAAAGTCGTGCCTAAAGCCTTCCCCGGGTAGACATTAGTATCTGTACAAATTTTTAGCTCTTTATGTCATGTGGTTCAGATGTGATAAACCACCAGACCAAATTGTAATAGTACGTTTTGAAATATTGGGTATATAACCCACTTTAAATATCTGTAAGGGTCAGCAACTCTGCTAAATTGCCAATAACATACCTGCATCGACCTCTTGTTTGCGACATTAAAATCGCGGTGAACACTACGGCAAGTGACGCAGTTAGTAATGGAGAAGTGTATTTAATTGCGGCGGCCGAGTTGACAGTAAATATTAATCTGGCGTGAGCGCGCGCCGCTGTGTGCTGACCGCAGGAGCGGCATCGGGCAGCCGTCACCCGCGATAGCATTATAGTCGGCGCTGCGCAGTTATCAGCAGGGGCGCCGCCAGTTGACACGGCACACACGACGGGCGGGCGCGCCTGTTTGGCCAGCACTCGCAGCCCACTCGCTGCTGCCGTGTGTGCTGAAGTCCATGACAAACTCGTGCCTGCATACCTCCAGTACCAGCTCTTACTGCTCAGTCAGGGCAGGCTGGGTGAAAACAAAACAGATTTCACTTGTCAAGTACGGGGTGGAGTGATGTTACCGAATCAGTGATATGGCACTGCCTTCTACATCTTCGTACACGGTGTCCAGAAAAGGACTCCCTGATTTCAAAATTAGATATCTTTAAAACAAAGATCGATAGAGAAATTCAGTAAACGGTATGTTTATTGTGAAACCTGTAATAAGTTTATACAGCAGTTTGAAATAATAGTTACAAAAGCTGCTAATAGATGGCGCTGTAATCGCCATACGAAATGCCTAGTATAAATAGTGATCCCAAGCCCAGAGCGATCAGTTCCACTATTTAATATTAACAGAATATATGACATCAACTGCGATTGGGCAATGCTGAAAATGTGTACCCAGCCGGGATTCGAACCCGGGTCTTCTGCTTTCTAGGCAGTTGCGCTGACCCCTACACCACTGGGGACACTGATCACCGCAGCTACAAGGACTACCTAAGCACGCCTCCCGTCAGACACACATTTTCAGCTTTGCCCAATCGCAGTTGATGTCATATATTCTGTAAATATTAAATAATAACAACTGCAGGATCAGAAGTGACGTCTGTTCTTTCGGAACAGACGCCACATGTATATATATATAGTTCCACCATTGAAACGTGAAAGGAGGTTAGCGTACAGAAGGAAGAGATTAAAACCATGTACTCCATTGAACAATGCGTTTTTTCTGGTACTAGAGTACGACAGGTTAGAAGAGAGTCCTACGGCAACAAGGCGAAGTTTTCAAGCACGATTTAATGTTCCAAAAGGACCCGATGCGAAAACCATTCGTACGCTCTTCGCAAAATTTCAACGAACAGGCAGCGTAACTGATGATCTAGTGGGGCATGCTGGCCGCAAGCAAACCGCAGCTACGCCTGTAAATATCGCCACAGTTTCTGGAATTATTCAGCGAAATCCAATGTCATCCGGCCGTAGAGGTGCACCTGAGACTGGTTTGAAGCAGAAAATACTGAGAAAGATCCTACACATGTTTCCACTCAAAATTCAAACGCACCAGCCGTACGAGCTGTGCAACAAAAGGTTGCCTTTGTTAATCAGATGCTCATAATGATTGATAGTGAAGGATTTGAAGTTGGCTGCATCTGATTTACCGATGAAGCACACTTCCACCTGAATGGATACGTGAATAAGCAGCACTGGCGATTTTGGGGTTCCGAAAAGCCATATTGGTCTGAAGCGAAACCCGTGTACTGTGTGGGCTGCAGCATGCAGCAGAGGCATTATTGGCCCTTTTTTTATTCCAGAAACGGTCACTGGTGCACGTTGCATTGTAATTTTGGAACAATTTGTCGCCACACAGCAAGAGTTAGAGGATCGACGAGGTCCTGAATGATTTACGCAAGATGGAGCCCGACCACATCGGACCGAACAAGTCTTTCGCTTTCTTGAGGAATACTTCGGGAATCGAGTCATTGTTTTGGAATATCCCAAATTTACTGGTGCAGGTATGGATTGGCCTCCTTATTCGCCGGATTTGACTCCCTGTGACTTTCTTTTGTGGGGCGCAGTAAAAGATATGGTCTACCCGAAGCATCCCGCCACGCTAGACGAGCTTGAATCGGCGATCTCTGTGGCATGTGAATCCATTTCGGGTGAGACACTACGAAATGTGAGGGCGAATTTCATTCATCTTTTGCGCCACCTCTGTAGTGCCAATGGTGAACATTTTGAAAACATTGTGATGTGATTGTTTGCAAAGAGTGTTTTCATATGATTATTTCACTTATGTATGTACAGAGTACAGCGCCATCTGTTAGCAGCTTTTGTAACTATTATTTCAAACTGCTGTATGAACTTCTTACAGCTTTCACAATAAACATACCGTTTACTGTATTCCTCTATCGATTTTGATTTCGAGATATTTAATTTTGAAATCTGGGAGCCCTTTTCTGGACACCTTGTACATACTCTGCAAATCACATTTAATCACTTTCATAACCTTTCTCTACCGCTCCATTCTCTAATAACGCGCGGGAAGGACGAACGCCCAAATAGTTCCATTTTCGATCTGATTTCTCTTATTTTATTATGGTGGCCATCTCTCCCTATGTAGGTGGATGCTAGCAAAATATTTTCACATTCAGAAGTAAAAGTCGGTTATTGAAATTTCGCAAATAGATCTCGCCGCAATGAATAACGTCGTTCTTTTAATGATTTCCACCTCAAATCGTGCAACATTTCCGTGATGCTTTCCCCCCTGTAACGGGATAAAACAAAACGAGCTGCCCTTCTCTGAACCTTCTCAACATCTTCCGTCAGTCCCACCTGGTGAGGGTCCCACACTGGGCAACAGTACTCCAGGAGAGGACGCACAAGTGTGATGTAGGCAGTCTCTTTGGTGGAGCTGTTGCATCTTCGAAGCGTTCTGCTAATGAAACGTAACCTTTGGTTCGTCTTCCCCACAATATTTTCTGTGCGTTCTCTCCAGTCTAAGTTGTAACGCCTATGTATTTGGTAGAATTTACGACGATAAGGTTTGACAGATTTATCGAGTAATTGAAGTCAATGGATTTCTTTTAGTGGTCATGTGTATTACTTCACAATTTTCTTCATTTAGTGTTTACTGCCAATTTTCGCACCATGTACAAATTTTGTCTAAAACGCTTTTCACCTGCTTTTGATTCTCTGTTGACTTCAGTAACCGATAAACGACAGTATCATCCGCGAACAGTCTAAGGGAGCTATTCAGATTGTCTCCTAAATAGTTTATAACCACGCGGATGAGTAGGGGACCTATAAAGCTCCCCTGAGGGACGCCAGATATCACTTCTGTTTTAATCGATGACTTACCGTCAGTTACTACGAACTGTTTCCTTTCTGATAGGAAATCGTGTATCCAATCGCACAATTAGGGCGATATTCCATAAGCAAGCACGCAATTTCATTAGAAGCCGATTCTCTGTATACGAGTGATTTTTTGCACCGTGTTCGAACTGTAGGAATTGACGGAGGAAACATAACATAAAAGGTCAAATCTACTTACGTCCGGAAATACACGAATTCCTTGTTATAGAGAAGGTATGGTGAACCATTGTACATAATACGCGCCATTTTTGCCTAAGACGTGCGCAGGCATAAGGCTTCTGCAAAGATCGTATATATATTTATACTTGTAGCTCAGTCGTCAATATCGCTGACTACCACGCAATGGGCCTCGGTTCGATTCCTTGCATGGGACTGGGTGTAGTGTTTTCCTCATCACTATTTTCATTATCACCGACACACAAGTCGCCGAAGTGGTGTCAAGTAAATAGACTTCCACTAGGTGTCCGCACAATCACAGACGGGAACTCCCAGCCAAAATTGCCATACTATCATTTCATGTTTAAGAATGTTATGGTAAGTGACATGGAGCAGTATCCGAAGAAATGCCGCGGTGGAGTAGCCTAGCGGTCTAAAGCGTCTCGCTGCGGAGCGCGCGATTGCTCGCCGTGGAAGTTCGAGTCCTCCCTGGGGCATGGGTGTGTGTTTTTGTCCTTACGTTAGTTTCCCTAGGTTTAAGTAGTTTGTAAGCTACGGACTGATGACCACACAGTTTGGTCCGATAGATCTACAAACATTTGAACATTTTTTTGAAGAAATGTTGTATAGGTTGGAAACAACGTCCAATGAAGTAGACATGAAAAAGTAAAAACCAAATGCAGCTCTTATTGCAGTTTAAAATATTAGATAAGGGCAATGGTAAAATGGGACAGAATTTGTCAGTGTAGAGTAATATGTTTCTAAGATGACAGAAGTAAGGGAAATATTTACATAAAAAATATCCAAGCAGAATCAAAACAGTTTAATCATTTATGGTGTCTGCATACAACATAAATAATACATAAGAAATTATAGAGAAATAACTTTTGCTCAAACTTAAATTGACTCGATGTTACCAATTTTGTTGTCTGGTTTAGAATATTCTAGCTATATTTAAGGATCAACGACCCAACACAGAACTTAACTGTAAATTATATGTTAACTGGAAAAGCATTTTAATCCTGACTGTAAATGAGAAGAATGATGTTAGGCAGAATGCTATACAAGTGACACATCTGCACTCTAGGTTAAATTACAGTAATCAATAAACAGCTTAGACATGTCCTAATGACTAATTCATCAACATCAGCATGAATGGAACCCGCTTAGGCAACTGGTGGGTCATCTTCACTCACGACTTCTATTCGTGCTGCAGTATCAACGCCAAGATCCCTTTGGTGACTTAGTATATCGGTAGCAGAGCCTGTTTTTTTGATAGTGCGAATGGAACGGTTCACTGCCTGTTGAATCTCTGGAACAGTTCTGAAGCGAATGCAACGAAGCAGTTCCTTTACCTTCGGAATCATTGTCCACTAACACGACAACAGCATGCACTTCTTCTTCAGAGACGCTAGGACGACGTGCCCGATCCATGTCTGTCACAGTTTGCCGATCTTCGTTGGAGGCTTTCACCCAACGTCCCACTGTACGGAAATGCCTATTCCCCGCACGCCTCTTGAAGACCCTGATGACACTGTCGTACCCTACGACATCTGGCACATTCAATCTTTACCCAAATCCGTTGTTCCTGTTTATAAAACATACTGAACCGTAAAATAAGACCGCTCGCTAACAAGTGATCGTGTTTCCCTCGACTGTACGCACATCGTGACGTGGGACGGGAGAGTCCATTTCCTCGGAGGTAAGGTAGGTATTGGTGTACTATCAGCGACAGTAGTAGATTCCATTGCATAGTGTCTCCACATCAGTGTTGCCACTATTTACAGGGTGAGACACTAACTATCGCCACCAAGATTAACTCCGAAAGTATGACAGGAGCTGAAGAGTTTGTTGGACAAACGTTGCATGGCATAACGGTGGCCAGAATATGACGTTGTTTTTTGTTGCTAGGTGGGATCGCTTCAGAGATATGAAGGTCAACTTTTTTTAATGCGATGCTATAGTATGGTACTTATTTTCTGACACTGGTTATCGGACGAATCCGATGATGTGTAAGATCTTAGAAGATCGACGAAGGTCAAAAAGATGGCGCTGGGGCTTGATGTATGAGGAACAGTACCGTCTTCTAGCAGGAAACCCTGTTTGCTGCAACCGGGGCTGCGTGGTTCAGCGCGTATTCGACTGCATCACTGTGACAAAGTATGATTAAATAAACGGGCTTACGTTCATTAGTCATCTCTTGTACCGTAACCTCCTATTGATCTATCCCTAGATTTTGTACATGGTGAAAAAAATCACCCTGTATAATAAACTACCAGAAAACCCAAAGTTGCCCGGCTATTTATTTACTTCTTCAAGCTTTTTTATTTTTATTTTATTTATTAACATGTTATAAAATGTCAGATTTATGGGAGAGTATTCAAGAAATAAGGCTGTCTTGCATAATGTTCAAAATAATATCTGCAGTATCCAAACAAAGAAAGGTAGTCATCAAGATGCAAATGATTTGTATCCTTAATAAAATAATTAAACTCAATACTGGATTATAAGCAATATTTTTGGTTACTAGACCAAAATCTGATATGAATAATTTCTTTGTTGAGCCCACCCCTGAGCAAGCGACATGTAGTTGTCCGTATGCGAAACATGGAGATGTAAATACGACTCTGCAGTATTTAATAGATTGCCCTGCGATTTGTTAATCGTAATAGAAAATGCAAGTCTTACTGGAAACTACAGTCTCTTGAAGTTAAAAGCTACGTCTGCCGAAAATAACGGGTATTCGGTGGACGTACACTATTTCATTCTCTTCCTGTGAAAGGTTTCTACCCATCGTGGTATATACAATCTCATATTTATTGAATCACATGTTGTAAAATTGTGTAATTTGTAGGTATCTATACATTTTTGTAACTGCTGTATCTCGGTAAAAACTGTTACGCATACAGTTAGTAGTAAAGAAGTAACAGATTAAAACCTGGTGCGTGATGGGGCGGTTTTCCACGGACGTTACTGTTTATGTCGTGATATCTCTTGAACAACGTGTCGTACTGTGATTCAATATCGAAGACACATTCAGCTATATGTGTGTATACGGTCTGTAAAATTTCCTGCGGCTACAATTTGTAGTGGGGAGATTATAAATTGTAACATCATATCGAATGCTGTAGTTTTACTCCATGAACAGCGGAAAAGCAGTAAGCGAGAAACTTTTTTCCTTTGATCATTTTGCTATGGTTGCCACCGAGAAAAAGTTTAATAAAGGTTTGAAGTTATGTTTATAGTAAGTTGCAAGTTCCTAAGTACTGTCATTCTCATATACTGTATTTATAATGTCTCGCCGGGTTATGTGGCAGTTTCTTTCAAC
The DNA here is from genome assembly GCA_026315105.1 of Locusta migratoria. NCBI lineage: Eukaryota > Metazoa > Arthropoda > Insecta > Orthoptera > Acrididae > Locusta > Locusta migratoria. The sequence continues at coordinate 166,411,971 of CM048747.1, read as the reverse complement.
TCCTATTATTTATGACGTCTTATCTAAATCAAAGTCAAATGTTTGTTAAGCTTATGGGACTTAACTACGGGGTCATCAGTCCCTAAACTTACAAACTACTTATGAACTAACTAAGACTAAGGACGGCACAAATATCCATGCCCGAGGGGGCATTCGAACCCCCGACCGTAGTGGCCGTGCAGACCGTGACTGGAGCGCCTCAATCCCCTCGGCCACCGCGGCCGGCTCTTATCTCCTGGACCATGTGTTTGTGTGGTTCTCACCCCTCCAGCAATTGCTACCACGCGGTAATGAATGTGTGTACCAAATTTGGTTGAAATCGGTCCAGTGGCTTAGGAGAAAATGAGCAGCATTGTCGCTTAATGCAGCAGTTTTTCTCGAATCGCATTGTTTATGGCGTCATATCTCGTGAACTATGTATCGTATGTGATTCTTATACTTACGGCGACCATTCTAATGGACTGAAGCTTACTTGTACAAAATTTCATAAAAACTGGAACAAAACTGTAGATTTGTATGCAATACATATACATGTACATACGGACACACTGCTTTATATATAAAGACTGACCTCCTTTCTACATCTATTCTCCGAAAGGCACCTCATGGCGGAGGGTACATTACGTAGCACTGTCACTTCCTGCTTTCCATTCGCGGAAATATCGCGGGAAAAATTATTGGCTTGTATGACTGCGTATGGCCTATATCTCTCTAAATTTATCCTTGTGGTCGCTTCGAGAGGTATACTTAGGAGAAAGTAATATTATATTGTTTGACTGTTAATGAACCGTACGCTCTCTAAACTTTAACAGAAGCCCTACAGCAATACAGAATATCTCTATTGCACCTTCTACCATCGGGGTTTCCTAATCATCCCCGTAACACTTTCGAGCTTACAAAATGAGCCCGTAAGGAAGCGTGCTGTCCCCCGTTAGATCCCCTCTATGTCGTTTATCAACCCCACTTGGTACGGATGCCATACTGATGAGCAATACTCAAGCGCTGCCGGCCGCAGTGTAGGCCAGTCGTCGTAGACAAAAAAATGGCCTTAGGTCCAAAAAAATTGCAGGAAGCTGAATTTTTGGTATGTTGTTAGGACATATTAGAGTAGTATTAAACCAAGTTTGCAGCTTCGAAATCCTTTAGCTTAACTTTTATGAGCCAAAAAACCTCGAAATTTTCGGCCTTTTTTTCTGATTTGACTTATAACTCGTCAAGGGTGGTTTTATGACGAAAAGTCACCCTCATCTCTATAAATGTAGATAAAATATTCTACAATTTAAGCCCAACCGCAGCTCCGTAAGTCCAATAGTTCCCGAGATATTGGACTTCAAAAATTGACTTATTTCTCCAAAAAGTTCAAATTTCCGATTTTCGTCATCTTTCGGCTAGAATATTGGCTCTAATAATCATCCCACGGGGATAGTCATAATAAACAAAGTTATAGAGCCGTTATGTAGCTTTAATCCAAGTACAAAACGAAGTCCATAGGCCCAATAGATTTCTAGTTATCATTTAAAACGGAAAGTTGGAAAAATCGGATTATTCAATAAACTGACCCAGATAAATTGCAGTCCTCTTATCCTATATATGTTAAAGAAAAGGGAGGAATTACTCATTGACGATGATTATTAACGCAATGTATATAAATAGGTGTAATTTATGTGTTAGTGCATACCAATATATTTTTGAAATTAGGTATTGCTGTAAAGGCAACGAAAGCCTCTCCGTTTGTGAGTATTGGTCAGCCATTGAGGGACTGGGACTTTCGTTTGTAGTGAGGCCCTCACTCAGAGTGGTGACCCAGCGGGTGTTCTGTACTCCCTTCTGTCTTTGTCTCCGAGGTCTTCCTCACTACACTCAGTCTGTCCTTAGCCGTATTCGGATCTGTGAAGATCGTTTCAAACAAAAATCGTCTAAATCTCGATCATGGTGGTGTTTTAAGTACTTGCTCTTTAACAATATGTCGGAGCTACCCCCGTCGGATGTTTGTTTCGGGGTCGGTGGGAAGTGCTTGGAGAGGGAACAGTGACAGTGAAAAAGCGTGGAATTTAGATGCTGATAAAAGTGTGTCAGAAACGTGGGCTTGAAAGGAACATGAGATTTTTGTGCAATTTAAACGAATCGTCCGTACATGACGCATGCAGGAAGAGGTACACAGTGGAAAGTAATGTGAAAGAATCCATCCAGCGAGGAGGACATGTATCATCTGCTCAACCATCGTCTTCACGTGGGGAAAGGCTGAGAAGTGTGTCGGTTTCAAGGCGTCACATCATTGGAGATTTTTGTTTCCCTTGTGGTGAAAAGTTCTCCAAGGAATATTTAGAAAACAGACAAAATTGCCTAAATGTCTACAGGATGAACTCCATCAAGTGAAAACACTGAAAGTGAAAGAATCGATTGTGGAAAAAGCTAGACAAGCTGGTGAATGGAGACAACACATTCTCCAGCGACTTTCATGTATAACTGAACTTGTTGCTGCTGAGGGGAAGTACCACAAACATTGCTACCTAAAACTGCACTCCTTGTCGCGATCTACTGATGCATGAGGTAAACGAGAGCGTCCTGAACATCCCCTCGTTATCGAGGGTATGGAGCGTACATATGTATACCCTGCAGAAACAAGAGAGGAAAACCAATTTTCCATAAGTGACATGATTGCAAAGAACTTCACAGGCAATTAGAAACCAACAGTTGCAAGTGTTCAAGCTCATCTAAAAGGCGATATGGAGAAAAAATTATTTTTGCGCAGGTTGGTCCATATCACAGCCCAGTCTTGATGTTCACAGACATTGGACAAAACATTCTTTATGAAAACTGGTACAATCAAAGACTTATCGATCCTGCTAAAGAGCGGCTTAGAGTTGTCAGATCTGCAGCCGAGATTATCCTGCAAGTCATTCGTCCCCAAACATTTGACACTACTCTATATCTCCCGTCAGAGGCCTTTTTAAAAGACGTAAGGGTATCAGTTCCTGATTCTCTGCAACTGTTGCTTGATTGGATTACCCTGAAAAACAAGCGTTCTTCTCTCTAACAGTGGAAAAAGAAGTGCATAGGATTTGCTCATGGAATCATGGCTGCAGTGAGGCCTAAATCTTTCCCATCCTTAATTCAAATAAGCTTTGGAACCTATTTGTATAGAAAATTTGGATCAAAGCACCTTGTTGAACTTTACCATAGTATGGGAATTTCTTGTACATATACTGAGGCTATGCGTTTTGAAAGTTCCGCTATCCTCCGTGGAGAAGTGGCCCAACCAGTCGACAAAGGAGCTTTTATCCAGTTTGTGTTCGACAATTCAGTGTAATTGTTAACACAATTGATGAAGAAAATACGTTCCATGAAATGGGTGGTATAATGATCATGACCCCTCACTCATCCGTTCACCCAGACAAAAACATACCACGTTTGAAGTCTGTTTCTGCAGAGTCTATCAGGTTCACACATTGCCACACACATTAAACATTCTTCTATTAGAAAGAAATCTGGCTTGTCAGCCATTTCAATTAACGAAGTGAAAATCGCTGAAGACATTTTTCCAAAATCTCCAGACCTGCTCTGGTTGTTAGCAAAAGCAACTAACATGCCAGGCATCCCAGGATGGAATAGATTCATGGACCAAATGACAGCAGATCTTCCTTACAAACGTTCAAAGATTGTACATCTCCCTTTTATCCATGCTCCCCCCACCGACTACGACACTGTTTTAACATCACTTTTGGAAGCCAGTTAAAGAACAAGCATTTATGGTCAGGAAACATGTTTTGTGACCTTCGGCCAACCACTGTACTTGAAAGCCCGAGACATTGTGGAGAGCCACCAGTATCCTCAACTCATCAACATAGCTTGGAGGTTTTCACGTCCTCATGTCATTAATGGGGGTCATCGGTGCCATAATGGCGGGAAGTGGACTCAAGGAATTTCTCTGTTCAATATTTACTGAAAATAGTGTTGAAAAAATCCTATTTATATACAATGCATTAATAATCATTGTCAATGAGTAATTCCTCCTTTTACTTTAACATACATAGGATAAGAGGACTGCAGTTCATCTGGGTCAGTTTATTGTATAATCCGATTTTTCCAACTTTTCGAAAAAAAATGTTTGTCAAGCTTATGGGACTTAACTACGGGGTCATCAGTCCCTAAACTTACAAACTACTTATGAACTACTTACGAACTAGGACTGCACAAATATGCATGCCCGAGGGGGGATTCGAACCCCCGACCGTAGTGGCCGTGCTGCCGTGCTGACCGTGACTGGAGCGCCTCAGTCACCCCGGCCACCGCGGCCGGTGTTTCGATTTTTAACGATAACTAGAAATCTATTGGGCCTATGGACTTTGTTCTGTACTTGGATTAAAGCTAAATAACTGCTCTATAACTTTGTTTATTATGACTTTCCCCGTGGGATGGTTATTAGAGCCAATATTCTAGCCGAAACATGACGAAAATCGGAAATTTGAACTTTTTGGAGAAATAAGTCAATTTTTGAAGTCCAATATCTCGGGAACTATTGGACTTACGGAGCTGCGGTTGGGCTTAAATTGTAGAATATTTTATCTACATTTATAGAGATGAGGGTGACTTTTCGTCATAAAACCACCCTTGACGAGTTATAAGTCAAATCAGAAAAAAAAGGCCGAAAATTTCGAGGTTTTTTGGCTCATAAAAGTTAAGCTAAAGGATTTCGTAGCTGCAAACTTGGTTTAATACTACTCTAATATGTCCTAACAACATACCAAAAATTCAGCTTCCTGCAATTTTTTTGGACCTAAACATACCAGATGACTGGCCTAGTGGCTAAGCGATCTGCGGCGCGCCAGTCATAGTCTGCACGGCCGCTACGGTTGAGGTTAGAATCCCACCTCAGGTATGAATGTTTGTGCCGTCTTTAGTATAAGGTAGTTCATAAGTAGTTTGTAAGTTTAGGGACTGATAACCCCACAGTTACGTCCCTTAAGCTTAACAAACATATGAACGTTTACCCCATCACTGATCGAACGAGAGTTTTGTAACCTACTTCCTTTGTTGACGAACTGTACATGATGAGGATTCTTACACTGAATCTCAATCTGACATCTGCGTTTACATGGTTTATCCGGTACAAATCACCTCTTATGTCTACTTCCTAGATATCTGCTTCCAGTGTTTGTCCTGTTATTTCGTAGTTATATAAGACAGGATATTTACCCAGCACTTTATACTTATTTATCTCGAGGCTGCACCAGGCGTCAATGCCCTGCAGATCCTCCTGTAATCTGCTACCCTTTTCAAGTGCTGCGTCTTCTCGATATACTACAGCGTCATCTGCTTAAACCTTCACTGAAGTTACGAACTTCCGACGTTATCTACAAGGCTGGCCCAGAGAATTCAGCAGCTGGCCGTGACATGGACCTCAGAAGCCGTTGGAAGTGGACTGCAAGAATACTGAGTCATGCTGTCTCTGTAGCAGTCGATAGAAATCGAGGCAGGATTTTGTGTCCGAAATGACATATCCGTTATGATCTATAACATTCAATGTTTTTCTTATCGGTCGATCTGGGTGGCCAGATCATTCATTGTAACTGCCCAAAACGCTATTCAAACAAATCACAAAGAACTATGACCTGATGACATAGTTCCTTCACATCAATAAAAATTCCACTGTTGTTTTGGTACATTATGTCCTTAAACGGATGATAAAGGTTTCCAAGCTCCGGAATATATTTACAGTTAGTGATAGGTACAATTGGCGCATCCTAATGGATAAGGCATTGGACCTCGAAACCGAAGACTGCAGAATCGAATCCTGTCACTGTCGCCAAATATGTAAATGGTGACGTTTTTGTATAGGATATAAAATAAGAAGGATAACTGCCTATCGCCCTTCTTCTCAGACAGAATGTAACATTCTACTGATCTGTTGTCCTTGGACCGTAAGAGCGTCGGACTACTTCTCTTGTTTCGTGGCCTTATTGAAGTTTTATTAAATAAAAGACAGTAGAAACGTTACAGATCAAATAGGCAGAATTGTGGTAAAATCTGTATCCAGAAAGATATGACGAATATGAGGTAGCCCTGTTGCATGTTTAATATTATTTCACACATCAGATTATTTTCGCACGAACCCACCTTCCTGTAGGACAAGGAAATATCAAGAATAACCAATAAATGAACACACTTAAAAATATATATTTGTAGTTCCTAGAGAGAGCGGAAACCAAACAGAATGTTGCTAGCCATTTAATTCGTATTACTATAACAGCTGGGGGGGGGGGGGGGGCAAACGGCCAAGGCCAATCTGACTTCATTATAAAAAATGTTCAAATGTTTGTAAATCTTATGGGACTTAACTACGGGGTCATCAGTCCCTAAACTTACAAACTACTTATGAACTACTTACAACTAAGGACGGCACAAATATCCATGCCCGAGAGGGTATTCGAACCCCCGAAGTGGCCGTGCAGACCGTGACTGCAGCGCCTCAGTCCCCTCGGCCAACGCGGCCGGCGACTTCATTATAAACTGAAAGGTAAGTGTTTGTGGTAAAATTGCTCGTTAGCTAGGCCTCGTCTTCACAATAATTATAAATCCATTTTCAGCCTACCATATAACAACTCGTCAACAATTTTCTTCTTTCTCTTTTATAAGCAGTTTTCCGTGTATCACGAAAAATATCATCACAAAATTGAAACAAACATGTACCTCGTTAAATTACGCTTGGAGTGTCCGCTAAAGATTCAGCTTATTGCTAAACTTTTCGCAAAAGACAATGAAACAGCATTTTAGTTTTAAGCACTGTTGCCCATCCAAGGATGAAACTTCAAACATGTTTCAGTAAACCACGCGCAATTTTGATGCTGCCAAATGAAGGGTTAAATTTAACGGCTACGAAATACTTCAGGTAACTCTCCATTTTTAGCAATTTCTATATTAACCAAACGGGTAATGTAGAAATTCCTCTATCCCCTCCATTCGATTGTCCTCTACGTAAGGAACCATTCTGTGATGCTCCTTGTTTGGTGAGAATTAATATAACGACCTAAATTAATAAATTTAATTTAGCAGCGTTTTAATTATTGCTATCGAGAAGTTCCTATTTTTACTGGCAACTCGAATATGTGGGCAGAATAACATAATTAATTTTATTTTTCTCTCTTTCTTTGTTATGGCACAGCTTTTACGACCGCGCAATGTGTGCCCTCAAAAACTCTGTGCGTTACATGAAAATACTTAAAAACAACCCCAACTGCAGAAAATTAAACAGTACCTTGTTGACATCGTGGGTCCACGGCTTCTTGGGGTCTGTGCCAACACTCAACCCTACCAACATTTCTCTTATGAACAGAAATCGGAACTCATCCTTTATCTGACCAAGCAATAGTCACAAGCCCAGAAGAGACGCTTCAAGCGATTTCACTCTGTTAACAAAGGCACTCGAATCGGTCTCTGATGTCCGCGCCGGGCGCCGTGGCTCAGCGCGCCCGGTCAAAGGGCTCAATGCCCTCTGTAATAAAAAAGCTGAGCCAACAACACACCGAACAAGAACGAACAGAAACGATCAGCGTCCGTAACGAAGAGAACTACCCATAGAAAAAAAAAATGTCTGCAGTTATTTCACGTAGTTTTGCTTCACTATTAGCACCGACAACTCCACGCAAGCTCTCGCTCATTCCCTACAGGCCGTCTGCCCCTGCGTCGTCCATGGTGAGAGGTGATGCCTGAAATGTGATATTATCGGCACATTCCTGACATTGCGTATCTCAGAATATTAGATTCCTTAACGATTTCCTGTACAGAATGTCCCACACGTCTAAGTGTAACTTCCTTTCCTTTTTCAGTGTCTAGTAATTCCTACCTCGCATCCACAATCATGCTGAAACCTTTCCGAAATGATTCAGTGAAATTCAAGTGGTGTCTCTAACAATGCACCGTCCTTTTGCACCTTGTCTACGCAACATTACTGCCGTATGTATCTGTGCATATCGCCATCCCGTGAAATTTGTCGCCCTAAAGTATTTTCACACTAGTATTGTCAGGTTATGTCCACTCGCTTCGCAAGTTCTGTAGATTTCCGGTTTAATTTTACAACAGAGGACACTGGCGTAGTGTACAATGTTGGTAACAGCAGTTGATTCCCAGGAATTTTGTTTGCCAATCGGGGATAGTAAATGATATCCAGTGAAAATAACCGATTTATTTTCGCGACCGAGCGCCCTAAGGAGCCTTGCTGTGGAGTGCGCGGTCGACTAAACAGGATAAGATGTATATACAAGGAGCAAACACACATACATAAAAATCACGAAAAAACAAAGAATAAACAGACAGAAAACGTATAAAAGGACAAAAACACAGCGCCCCTGGCGGCCTAGCGCTAAATTACGAAACCCGTTTCACTTGCCACTGCACTATTATATCGCGGCACACTTAAACACTGAATTTCGCTGTACTGTGTGGCGGCTGTCATTCAGATCGCCACAAGCCTTAAACGTGAAAGTTATGTTTGTCCAATACACCTTACTTTGGTCAACACATGAAGATCACGCACAGTCGTACATTAGAGTAGCAATACCAGCTATCTGATGATGCGAAACATAGTATAATCAAACAGGTAGATCAGTAATTATTGTTCTATTCCTCAGTTATTTCAGATCATTGACAAATCTATTACAGTCACGAATTCCTAGTGTTTATAGAATAATTAATCCTCTACCATATATGTTTTTCGCTATATTAAATTCCCCATATTTCTCACATATTTCCTATCAAGCACACAGATCTATTTGTAAATGGAGACTCACTTGACTTATTGTGTTAAGCCTTCAAGATAAAATGGTAGAGACTACGCAGCAGATTGTGACAGAATTTTAGATTCCTAATTCGGTCAATAACTATTCGAAGTACTGAAATCCATATGTTTGTTAGTATTGGAAACCGATGGATAGGGAATCTACTACTGTGCTCTTCGTCCATGGTGAGTCGTTTAATATATTAGCTTATGAACTTCACACGGTTCAAAAAAATTATTATTATTATTTTATTGGTCGCCTATCCTTATTAAGGTTCAACTAGCCCTGTTATGTTTGGCAATAATTTGTCACTTCTTTATAATGTCAGGTAATAATTACCAATTTGTTTTGACGTCAAAATTATTAATATCTCGCGACAGTACATTTGTGTTTATAGATATATTAATAACTTGACGTCTATTTGTTATTGTCAAAACCAATATATATTTATTTTTTTCTATAAAAATAAATCAACAGCTGTTTCAATTAGAGAGATGTATCTGACTATTAATTTTTTTTACGAATATTTCACAATTATCTGAACACCATTTATCAAATCATCTCTATCACCAACATAACTTGCTTAATAGTTATCAAATAAATTCCCCTGATCATTAGTTATTTCATAAAATTTATGGGCCAATTATTTTTTATATCAAATGACTAATACATAATACACAAAACACGAATTTTATGTTTTATGCCTGTAGGCTTCTTCAAATATTTTTTTTGATATCACAGATACATCTTTTTTTTTCTTTTTTTAATTATATACAATTAAAATTTAAGAGAGTGACTCCTGTCAATATCCAACTTCTTGATGTAGTAGTCGTTTAGGTTACGTAAAAAATAAATGAAAAAATAAACCCTACAGCACCTCCGCCACTTGTGAACCATGAAGAAATAACATAGAAATAAATTAAAGGTTCTCTTCAGGCCTTACCTACGTCTGTCCCAGGTAAACTTATTACTTCCCACCAGAACCTAAGTCACTCTTCACTTTTTCTTTTATTGGTTTACTCGAAAATATCTCCACATACCCTTATTGGTTCACGTCAAACTAAAAAATCATCCTACATTTCAATGAACATACTTATGTAATAAAAATCTATCATATTAACCTTGATTAAGCATCATTAAAATGGGTAATTGTTACGTTGATATGTGGTAAGAAAAATTTTTATTCGTACATATTTTCGACCAGAGCCAGTATAAACCATCCAATAACACACCTCCAAATTAATTTATAGAACCCCCAGCAGGATTCTCGAAAGTTTTAAACAAAAATAACGACTGCTCTGTCCCACAATGCACATTCAGATTCCCTCAGGATTGAATTTTCATTACAAATTATCACGATAATTATTTGTAAGAATTAATCACACGTATTATTACGCAGATTTTCACCATACAGGAAAAAATTACATTTCTTCATCACATACCTCAGTTCCGTGGAACCAAAATCAACTGAAGTTCGTAAACCTATACTTATGAACCAAATATTCTTTTCTTTAGTGTATTCTTAATATTTATGACGGATTTTTGTTATACAGAAATTACGTCTTTCGTAATTCAAGGTTGACAGATCATTCCTCCGATCGGTAACTACAACAAACCAACAAAGGAATAACAGAGATATTTCCTTTCTACCGTACAAAGAATATATATAAATGTTCTCTCTGATTCCTCAGTGTTTCTTCGGCGTTTTCTGTATTCGTTATTCCGCTCACACCTTTTTTCCGTCATATTTGTTTCGATCTTCAATCCGAAAAATCAATCGCTCTTTCTTTCATCTCCATTTTTGCTCCATTCAAGATAATTTTCTGTAACCTACATTAAATAGACATATGGACATTCATTAATCATATTATAAAGAAAATTGAAAGAATAATTATTTCTTCTGTAATATTTCGTAATAATCTGAAGCGAAAACTCGAAAATAACCCAGCAACAGACCCTTTAAACATTCTGTTCCGCTACAAATTACATTTTTTCGGAATTTCATTTTTCTCAAACGTCGAATTTAATGGTTTCACACAATTTGCTTTTGCGCCAGTTACGATGCGTCTTTCAAATAATTTTTCTTTGATACTTTCTGATAATTACAGTAAACAATTGTTCTAATGACAATGAAAATTAGGAGCAATTCACCCTATGATCGTGAATGGAATAGGAACCAACTGCCAAGACATCAAATGTCGTGTTTCAGCGACCGGTTTTTTCATGTACTTTTTACATTGCAGTAGCACTGTAATAAATCACGGAAAAATGCTAATATAACAGTTATGTCGTATATGTGACTCCCCCTCTCTGTAAGGTAATTTTATGACGGCACACATAACGTTTTTGTACTACATTACCTATCCGCCCTCTGCATCTCACTACTCAGATGTTGGTAGCGTCGGATACCTTTCATCACTTCCATTCGAAGTATCTGCACACATCTCTTGCGTGCCATACAATTTTTCCTATATGCTGCAAGTTATTTGTCTCGGTATTGCAAGTGTTCTCATTTCTCTGCTCTAGCAGCGTTTCTCCTGGGAAGAATTTTTCATTTTTAATATCCTGCATAGCAGCCCCGTTACGGTCGCAATGAAAAGACGTTAGACCAAAGGCCATGCCACGGCAAACTCGTTATTATTCATTCTCGCGTTATTGACTGCGTCCCTGGCGTAATTATTAAGGAGCGAGCGGACTCTAAGGTCAGCAGAAGAAAGTAAGCCAGTTTCCTCCCATAGAACGACTACGAAAATAACGCCTTTGACGATCAGTGACATATAATAATTGGTAACGTAACAGAGTCTAGATATACTTCGATACGTACACAAAACTATATATAATTTAGTTACGTTGGAGCTAGATCTTAGAGGAGGGAGAAAATTTTTAGGGTTTATAAAAAGAGGACTCAAATTCAATTTTTTTTTACCTCAAACACTTTGATGCCACCTGGATAACCTCTGTCTCCTTAGGTATTGCATTCATTGACTGCTGTTTTCAGAAGTTTCCTAGATATCTATATATCCTCACAAAATATATTTAGACTGAAATATTCCGGTGCATGTGGATTTCATAGGGTGAAATTATGCTGAACTCTATTAAAACAGTAACGTCTTTGCTAGCATATTGTCTTCGTAGAAGATGATTTAATTTCAATTTTGGACTCCAACACGCTTAGTCGTGGGCAGGATCACCCATTTACCCACACCAAATTCTAAACTTTTCGCCATTTACTGTTGTACTGTCTATAGGGTAAAGAAGAATAAAATTATAGGAACAAAAATTCTCAATAACGAAATCGAAGAGTAATCATTTATCTTACATTGCAAATCGGTCACTTTGTGACAGCATCAAAGAGAATACGTTATAGTCTCTGCGTAAAGAGAAATATCAAGTAATTCGAAGAAATGATTCAAGGAAAGAGTTCCTAAAAAGGCTGCTGTTACGGAGATAATAAACAACATTTAAAATGCTTATGATATCACCAGAAATATTAAAAAATTCTGATCATTAATTACGAAACATGATTTGTATAATAAAATAGTTGTCTGATAATCTGAAAATAAAGACCTAAAACACAGTAACGCAACTTAAATGGTTAAATGTAGATACAAAGTAATTATATTATATATTGTAAATGTATGGTATATTATGAAAGTAAATTACATAAGCTGTAGTATTAGAAGGAATCAACAGAGTGCGTACTCTAGAATGCCAAGAACATGGAAATTTATAGATACATACCAGTGATCTCTTTATAGTATAGAGATCAATTATACCTACGCACCCAGAGAGAAATCAAGAAAAAGTATTATAAACTTTATCGTGCCATGTTTGGTCATTTGTGTAGAACATGGGACAACAAATAACGCAAACTGTAATAATATAAATTTTTGAGAAGAGTTCTGCAGTAAGACTAAGACCAGGGGCAGGGAAATTAAAAAAAAAAAAAAAAAAAGAAAACAATGGAAGAACAGTTTTAGTATATATTACGAGTTTTAACATTCCAGAGAAAAAGAGTGAACTGGTTTAAAATGACTAGAACACACTAAAAATAATATACAGCATAATTATGGAAAACGAAAAGTTCAAGAAAACAATCAATGTGCTAAAATCATAACAGCAAACGGTTCCAAATAGACCACAGTGAGAGAATAGTCAGAATATCTGCAATTTGAAATACCTCACCGTAGTCCACAGTAAGAAACTCTAAACAGCAGATAACTGATTCCCCTAGAAAAGAGGTCGAGTATAAAACTCACTCCGATAAAACCATATCTATATAAGAACAGTCGTACTACTAAGAGTAATCAGTTTCACCAACGTTTGAAAACATTCTTTTGTACAGCATAGGGGGAAAAACTTCAATAAAGGTATGTGAAGTTTTTAAAGTTCCTTCTACGAATATGGATGAAGTTATAATACCTGATTTCCATTTATAATAACAAACTGTTACAGGACGGTCATCAAAAATCGTAGGTTCTTTCTGAGTGTTTCTGAGTTACAGTTCAGACAGACACTTTCATTAAATTCGCTCATGAGCAACCAAGTTAATTTTCGACAATGTTGACAACATTTCTAGCTCAGTATTAAATTCTGAAAGGTATTTGACGTTCTCATGGTAGCTATTTAGCTTAATAGAAACCTGGGGGTTCAGTTGTATAACTTCGTCAATTTTCACTTCATTGCGAACTGTTGAATTATAGAGCCTTTCAAATTCAAATTCTCTTTTTAGTAGTATCATCTGTGTGTATATCACATGTTATATTGTGCCATACATGCGATACTACGTCATCATACACTGCTTAAAACAATTCGTGGTTCAGGTGAGATATGATACACAATATACATAATATATTTTATTCAGATATTGGTTACAATCATAATTAGTTTTTGATACAGTACGATATTTTGCTGTCTTACGCTTTACTTAAGTTTTACATAGCGTTTATTTACAGCGAGGCACTATCTGGTTACCATAATAGTGAAAAAAATCATTCTCGTTGCCCTCCAATATGCTGTGTGATCACCTCGGACGGCGAGTACATTTGTACACTTACGTGGCTTGGACAGTATGTGATTATCAATCAGCTATTGTGGGATATTTGGCCATTCTCCTACGAGAGCAATATCGTCTTCTGAAACCGTTGTGGGCAGTGGTGGTCTCGGTGTAATGCGTCTGCTAAGTGCATAACAGACATACTTAATCGGATTTAAGTCTGTTGATCAAGCTGGCCATTCAATTCGTTCAATTCCCTCAGCTTCATTCATGTTGTCCACCAGTGCAGTTCCGTGGGGACGAGCATTATCGTCAACTAGAAGGTACCCATCTCCTGTGGCAACAGCGTAAGACACAAGAAAGATAAAAGTATCACTTCTCTATACCTCTGAGCAGTCAAGGCGCCATTCTTAACGACATATAGGTCCGTACGCCCGCCAATACTGTCTCTTGCCCACACCATTCGTCCACCACCACGATTTGATGGTATTTACTGTACTTAATCAGGACTGTTCCAAGTTCCACGTCCTCTCCTGATCAGGAAATGACGAATGTCCAGCTGAACCAAGGGGGTTAGAATACAGGGAGACGCCCTTATGCCGAAAAATTGAAGCCTGCCTCCGCCATATTGGTCAGTTTTGGAGAAGTGTTCGTATTGTAGAGCTAATGTTAATTGTCAATAAAAACAGAAATAAACCGTTCGACGGTTTTGCCTTGATGTGCAACGTAATAAACGAGTGCAAATTAGCAGTTAAAAAATAAGTTTTCAGATATAAAATGCTGATTATTTATTACTATTTATTCAAGAAAGTATATTGTTTGAAAGTACATACTTCGCAGTGACTGTCAGACCAGTGTATTAATAGTAAGAGGGTCGACATAACGCATTCCAGCAATCCAGCACAGACGAAGATGACGGACAAGCTTCAACTGACGTAATGTGCTCTGCATAGATAATGCCATCTCCCTTTATTCTAACCTCCTTGAGCTGAACAAACAATCTTGACTCACCTGTGTAAAGAATCCGTTACGACTCCAATCTCGATGTTCCTCCACTGCTGGCTCAACGATGTCGTAGTTTTACTAGGAAACACATCATTGGCCTGCGTAGAGGCCACATTCCCGAAGGCGGTTTCGTACTGTTTTCGTTGATATTGCGCGTCCTGTTGCTGCCTGGAGGGTGTGTTGCAGCTGAGTTGCATTCAGCTGTTAACCGGAGATAATCGTCATCTCTTGCTGGTGTTACCTGTGGATAACTTCAGCCTTGCCTTCTTTTAACGGTACGTGTCGTCCGGGGACACTCGAATAGCTGCAGCCGACTTTATTACGGCTCTCCAGGCCGTAGCTTAGGGTAAGCCATGTTGTTGCCGCATTGCACTAGTTGTTCATTACACTATCTGAACCCAACTGCTTGTATAATTCGTTTGGGCCGGCCGCGGTGGCCGAGGAGACTAAGGCGCTCCAGTCAAGGTCTGAGCGCACGCGCGCGCGCGCGCGCGTGTGTGTGTGTGTTTGTCCTTAGGTTAGTTGTTTAATTTAGTTTAAGTAGTTTGTAACCAACGGACTGATGACCACGCAGTTTGGTCCGATAGATTTACAAACATTTGAACATTTGAAGCCCCATGAAAGTCTTGACAATGAAGCCCTGTCCTGAAATATATCACACCAGGCACACACACCTTGCATTGAGTATATTTGTTTATACCCACATTCCTCTCTATCGACCCCCCTCTTTCTGATAAATAACTGCGTTGAAGCAATGGGATTAAAATATCTCAAGACTCTTTGATTTAAATCTTTTTGATGCTGAGTTAGTTCACTAGTTTCACATCTTAGAAATGCGAATGTGTTTTGATCTTTTTGTGCTTTAATAGGAGCAATCTGCATGGTGATTTATCAAAGTATCGGATTCCTCTCTTTAATTAGTCGAAAGTTCATTGAACAGTGAGGTCATAAAACTCGGTATGGATTCAGGAGCTATGTTCGCAATCAAATCGAACAACCCAATTTCCGGGAAAAGGGCATGGTCAGGACAAGTGGTAGCACTGAACGTGTTCTCTCTCGCGAGTGGAGGCTGTTTCATAATTTCAAGCAGCTAATAAAGAGACTTCAGTGGAAAACAAAATGGAATAATGTAAATCTCCAACCCACATTAAAACTGAACACCGCGACAAATGTACACTCGTTAAATGGAAAAGCAATTTATCTCCCGCCCGCAATTAATTCCCAAGTGGAAATTCACCACGAAACGTAATTTACCAATGGCCAGTTTCCTTCATTATGGACAACTATAAACGACCGCAAAATATTTTCGAGCGGGAATAGACCATATTCAGTTATTTCACTCCCCACTTTTCTGAATAGAGTAATTAGTCACTCAGGGCTTACCACACACTTTCTCTCTATAGAACAATCTGGTGCAATTTTAATAAAACTGTAATACCGGTTTAATGCTGACGAAATGGTCTGATTGCTTTTAAGAGTGGTACACTATGCAGAGCATTAGTCGAGCACTTATCTTGTAGAGGTAAATCAGAAATGCATTGATAAAGTATGGTAATGCCTTATTTTGTTTCTATAAGTGTCAAAAAGTATTCTCTAGTTTTGTGGAGTATATAAACCTTTATAGTCTTTAAAATAGATTTACGTCATTTGTTTGCAATCGGTAATAGAGAAAATTGAGTAGAAAATAATCTATGTGTTAATAAAAACATTCAATGAGTGTGGTAGAGCGTTTGGTTTAAATCTAACTTTGATGCCAATTTTACCACTAAACGTAGATTATAACATGACATTATTTCGGTATTTGCATTCGATAGTAGGAATAGAAATTAAAGAGAAAATAGAAGGAAAATATGGAATGGAGCAACGGAATAAAAGAGGAAGCCGAATCGTAAAATTTTGAACACAGCATAATGTAATCATAATACGAGCGTTGCAACTTAAATAATGGCATCACTACTGTGGAAACACAATGCAGTGGAATCTACTATTGTTTCGGATAGCACACTTTATTGACATACCTACCATTCCTCAGATCAAAAGAACTCGCAGGTCCCACTTCAAGAGGAAACACAGATTAGATTAGATTAATACTTGTTTCATAGATCATATATTCGAAATTTCGTAATGATGTAGAACGTGTCAGTTTAGTAAATGTTGTCTACACTTTACAATCCACATTTTAAGGAGGGTTTTTTAATTATTTTTTTTTATCTTTTTAATTTATTTATTTTTTAAGTTTTATCTAAAAATTCATCTACATTGTAGAAGGAGTTGCCATTCAGAAATTCCTTAAATTTCTTTTTAAATACTAGTTGGCTATCTGTCAGACTTTTGGTGCTACTTGGTAAGTGACCAAAGACTTTTGTGGCAGCATAATTCACCCCTTTCTGAGCCAAAGTTAGATTTAAACTTGAATAGCGAGTATCATACTTTCTCCTAGTGTTGTAGCTATGCACACTGCTATTACTTTTGAATTGGGTCAGATTTTTAATAACAAATTTCATGAGTGAATATATATATTGAGAAGCTACAGTGAGGATCCCTCGATCCCTAAATAAATGTCTGCAGGATTGGATGTTCTTGGGTGGGCTCCAGCATTATTCTGATTCCACGCTTTTGTGCAATGAATACTTTTTTATTCGATGTTGAATTGCTCCAGAATATGATCCCATACGATAGCAGACAATGAAAATAGGCATAGTAAGCTAATTTACTGAGATGTATATCACCAAATTTTGCAATGACTCTGATAGCATAAGTAGCTGAACTCAAATGTTTCAGGAGATCTTCAATATGTTTCTTCCAATTCAGTCCCTCGTCAATGCAAACACCTAAAAATTTTGAATATTCTACCTTAGCTACAGATTTATGTTCAAAGTCTAAATTGATTAATGGTGTCATGCCATTTACTGTATATACTGGGTTTTATCAAAATTTAATGAGAGTCCATTTGTAGATAACCACTTAATAACTTTCTGGAAGATATCATTTACAATTTCATCAGTTCATTCCTTTTTGTCAGGTGTGATAGCTATACTTGTATCATCAGCAAAAATTACTTGCTTAGCATCTTCGTGCATGTAGAATGCAAGTCATTAATATATATTAAGTACAGCAAAAGGCCCAAGACCGAACCTTGTGGGACCCCATTTTTTATAACTCCCCAGTTAAAAGAATTAATTGTACCATCTATATCATGTGAACTGCTTATTTCGACTTTCTGCACTCTTCCAGTTAAGTATGATTTAAACCATTTGTGCGCGAGCGGTCTAACTTAACGGTTTTCGAAACAGGAACAACGGAGCTGGATCAGGATTGAATGTGGCAGAGGTCGTAAAGCACGACAGTGTCATCAAAGTCTTCAAGAGGCGCGCGGGTAATCGGCATTACCAACCAGAAGAGCGGCTCGTAGGGTAAAAACCTTTAACGAAGCTCGAAAAACTGTGGCAGAAATCCACACAGACCGTTTTTGGAGCATCACTTGCAATTAGCTTTCCGAAAGAAGTGGCAACACTTTCTACGCAACCCACCCATCATTTTTCTCGACAATGCGCAGGCGCATAGAGCGCAAGCTGTGGCCGCTCTGTTCGGTCGATGGGACTGGGAAATACTGTACCATCCACCACACTCTCCGGACTTCAGTCCTTGTGACTTTGATTTTATTCCGAAGATGAAGGAACCAGTCCGTGGCACTCGCTTCAGAACTGTTCCAGAGATTCGACAGGCAGTAGACCGCTCCATTCGCACCATCAACAGAACAGGCTATGCGAACGGTACACTACTCCTTCCACATCGCTGGCAACGGGTTCTACACAACGCTGGTAACAAGTGAAAACATGTAACGCTTTAGTATTGGTTTTGAGTAAGTATTTGCCACTATTTAAGTTCCAAACCTCGTGCTCTGTTTAAGAAGCATGAAATGAGGTTGGGGAAATGAAAAAAACCTGTAGACATTGCAAGTTTTCAGATTGATTACTTAATTGTAAGACATATGTTTAGGAAACACAATTTAAAGTCTAAAATATTTGCAGTAACATCACAGATGTAGACTCTGACCATAACTTTTCCGTCACTAACTGTGGATTTGCAAACTTATCGAAAAAAGTTAAGGAGATGCTGCATTGGTGAACTGAAACGCTCAGAGATTGTTGTAAGGTTTAAGGGCAATGTAGAAAGGGGAAAAGGAACACTATAGAAGACGAGTGGGTAAATTTAACAGATGAAATTTTGTACATAGCAGACGATACATACGTAAAAAGACATTTGTTATTCGGCGCATACACTTACGAATACCTGCAGCGGATTGTTTATCTGTTTTGCATCCTTCCACGTCTCACAGCCGTATAAATTGAATCGACTTATCATTGTTGTTGAAAAGGCGGAGCTTAATATGCCTGGAGATGTTCCTATTTTTCCACACGGAGTAAAGCTGGACAGGCGCACTACTTGCCTTATGGACACAGCTTTTAAGGTTTTACTCTCCTCCCCCATCCGTTGTAACTATATTTATAAGGTAGGAGAAGGACTCAACTCTCTCAGTTTCCTTCCCATTTACTCTCAGGCGGTCACGCCATCAGGATTTATCCTCATCTCTTTCGTCTTGTTTGTGTTAATTACGAGACCTGTATGCTCCGCTTCCTTCTGCAACCTGTTCAGTTTGTGTTTTATATCCCGCTGTGCCGTTAGATAAATATCGTATGAAAAATCGAGATCTTCAAGCCTCTCTCTCGTCCCCTATTGAACAACCCTCTCCCGTCCTCCTATCACCCTCTTCATCACGCTATCAGAACTAACAGGAACAGAGTGGGGGAAAGAACACACCCACTCTCACTCCACACTTGACTTTTATCTCTTCTGTTGGTTTCCCTTCATGAAGAACCTGGCACTCATATCCCTCGTATTTCTCTAGGGTATTCCACATTATTCTTTAATTTACAGAATCAGTGGCTTTCACAAACTCCACAAATGCTAGGTAGAGGGTATTATGCCAGCCCCTTCTTCCAGTCGGGCGGTATTTCCTCTTCTCTCCATATTTTCTCCAGCAGCGGGTGCAGCAATTTGAATGTAGCACCTAAGTCTGCTTTCGGCACTCCCGCCGGAATATTGTCCAGACCCGGTGCCTTCCCGTTTATTATCTGCTTCAGTGCTCTCCGTATTACGCACTGGGATAGAGGATCAAGGCTGATGCCATGGTCATTTTCTTTTTCTTCTTCTTGCTCTTCATCTTCTCTTTTCTGCTCTCTTTCCATTCCCAGTTCCTACTTAGCTGTTGTTCGCAACGTCATTAAGATCTCATCTGTCTTGCTCTTCACAGACGTATTTTTTATTAAAGCCTTTCTTCAAAAGCATCTTTGATGCCATAAAGTTTTATTATATCCCCCTTTGTCGGTGCTTCATCTTGCTCATCAATCCACCTCCTATGATCCCTTCGCACACTCCTCTTTACTTCCCTATCTGCTATTGAATACTCTACTTGCGTTTGAGCTTTCCACTGTCTAGTTTTGCAGACTTTAACTTGGCCTTTCCCCATAACAAGCAAACAAAATTCGCGAAATTGACACTTTTCCCCAAATATCTGAACCCTAACAAGTCCTTCGAAATAGAATGTAGCATCTGTGCTGGCAGCTAAAAAAGATGGAATTGCATAATCAGGTTCATACTATATATACTAAAATATCTTCTAGTAAAACAAAAAACAAAAAAAAAACAAAAAAAAAAGGATCTGTCAGCCAGTCCATAAAAATGCAACATTACGGCAGCAGTACGGATATATATGTTTCGAATATATTAAATATGTACGAATACAAAATACAAATTTGGCCAGTACCACCAATTACTCCTTTGAAACACTAAATTCCAAGTATAATACAATCAATAGGCAGTACATATTCTCTGCAACTGAACGGTGGCAAATATTTCTCACTCTCTTTCTCTTCATCTCTCTCGATTATTTTATCGCTTTGGAAACACTGAAAACTGACAGATACTTCAGCATCAAACTATTTTGTACAAATAATGGTTAGAGAAATTCAACATTAACAGCGTGAAACAGTCAATTACAATAATGTTTTCAGCGAGTCATAAAAAATACTTCTTAATATAGAAGACACAACTGATTGGCTTTTGATAGTCGCATAAGATGCAGTATAGTAAAGTTACATGTCGGTATGTTACTCTTGTCATCTTACAGCCATCAATGTGAAGAGCAAAATAGGACAGACTTATCGGTTGATTTTAAGGAAGAGGGTGGGGGGATGGAAGGAAGGAAGAAAGGAAGGAAGGTAAAAAAGAAAGAAAGAGAAAAAGAGAGAAAGAAAGAAAGGAAATGGGGGAAAGAGAGGAAAGGGAGGAAAGAGAGAAAGAAAGAGAGAGAGAGAAATAAAGAGAGAGAGAGAGACAAAGAGAGAAAGAAAGAGAGAGAGAGAAAGAATTTTAGCTATAAAGAGCAAGTTTTTAAAATACTTTCCCACTTTTCCAAGTAGCGGAATCTTTTCTCCAGAAATGTTCCCAAGATTACTGTTTCCCAAAAAGGTACCCTCAAACTGGTATTATTGTGTCTGCACTGTCACGATGGTTGTATTAGAATCTAGTAACACAGTATTAACAGAATGTTGAACAACTGCGACATCCATTGTCGTATAGGTTCTGCAACCATTATTGTGTTTGGAGGAGATATTGCTTTCCTTCCCCCCCCCCCCCCCCCCCCCCCCCCCCCACCCCCCCCCCCCCCCCCCCCCCCCAAGTATGAATTGTCAGTACGACAACCAGCTAGAGTTGCATGGAGCCAGCTTTCCTCCCACACCTTTCGATCGTCACATTGCGACTATATGTGGCACACAATCTTCGAGACTTCATCGTTCATCCGATTGTATTACTATTTATACCACCCGGTTCTCTCGCTTATACAAAATGTATGGTCGATGATTGCGGAACGATTAGCGCGAGATTAATCAGTAGCTGATTCATAGGCTCAAAGTTGACAATACGTGGTAGCACCGTGGACTGCTGCAACCAAACAAAATATTAAGAGCATTTTTTGATTTAATGACGAGGTGTGTATCAGCGATTATTGCCAGAAATGACGACTGCTCTCGAGATTGATTCCAGTATTTTTATTAATTCATATGGAACCCTAGTTTTGTTTATGTGATGTTTGAATTAAGTGTTACCACCCAAATAAATTTGGCTGTAACGTCTCCTGTCCTTCAAAGGGTTGCATTCTGGATGCCTAGCAGCATAGTAAAAAGCGACCTCCGTCAATGGAAATACAACCAAGTTCAAATCAGTCAAAACAGTCTATATCGCAGATTTATTGTTTTATTTCGTTTCTGGTTTCGGTGTAGAATGACCACCTTCAGACGAATACCGCCACCGCCTACTATCAAGGTCTGAAGGCGCTCTTTACACGCCGAAGTAGATAACGAAATAAAATAAAAAATTGCGATCTGGACTGTTTCAATTTGTTTTTATAAATATAACAATGTGCTGATACTTTTTACGGCTTTTTATTTTACTTTAATGGATCCAATTCAGATAAATGCCGTCTTCAGGCAATCTATGAAGTATACGTAAAATTTTTACATAACATTTACCGTTTTATTTTTATGTCGATAGGTTTTCAGTGATATGCCTATTTCGATACACAAAATTTTTACTTACGTCCATATCACATCAGTGGCAATGTCACAATATCGTGGAACAATAAGGTGAGCTCAACTTTCACACTTAACTTTCATAATATTTTCATTTGTCGTTTTAACAATAGATTTGACAGCTTTCTGTTACGATAGTTGGGCAAAGACGTTATATGGTTAAGTTGCTTCGGAGTTTTTGGTTATTTTCAACTGTACAAATTTTGTATATCGAAAATCGGCTAAAGTATATTTCACAGATTATCCGAAGATTGCTCTTTAGCTGAAACGAATCAATTAAAATAAAATTAAAAAACCGTAAAAAAACAGCTCATTGCTATATTTATATAATGTCCCTAATAGAAATTTTCTTCGCTGCGGGCCCATTGGACAGAAAATTGTTTCAATTTTAATTTGAAGTATTACAAGAAGGTCGCTTTAATAGTCCAATATGCTTTCAAGAAATACTGCCAAGGTCTGAAAGTGAAATTTATAACCAGTCGGATACGCAGTGTAAACAATTTGAATAGACAGCGACCTGAGACTACTCCAACTACCATATGAAGGATAGGGGCGAGTAGCGAATCAAGTAAACGAGTGGACGTACTAAGTGATGAACAATGTCCAGTCTTAACAGGTATTCTGTCGTGTTATTCCAAGAGGTTTGAGAACACACCTGGCATAGCACAGGAACGTCAACTAAATCATAATGTCACTCCAAACGAGCTATTCTGTACCTATCATATTCCCTTCCCCGGCCTATAAAACTTCGAGTAGTGTTTCATATACGAGTATATAGTCAATATAGTTGAGGGTGTAGGTATGAGTAGAGATAAAGAAGTAATGTATATTTTATAGAAGAGTTCCCTGTCAATGATCACTCGATAAATAAAGTAAAAAAGTAGTTACACAATTGTTGACTTTGGACATTACATTTTAGCACTTATGTATGCATTGTAGACACTTATAAATGTGTGTAGAACAGATTACATATTGACAACAGAATAAACTTTCATACTAAGCAGTATGAGCTGACATGCTAATAGCGTTGCATAAGAGTTAAATTAATGTCAGTGGACTAGCAGACAATGTACTAACAATAATAACAGCTACGCAACATTTTCGCGAGGAAAGCAAAGTTAAAGAGTATCTACGGAGGTATAAACGAAGACTCTTCTATCAAATGAAAGTGAGAACGGTTAGAAATGAATGCTAGTTACTGTCGATTAAATGCTATTTCATTTTAAAAAGTATTATAATGGATATAAAGTAGTAAAATCATTTTTTTTTCTGATTGCTTCTATGTCCAAATAACTGTATCGAGTATAGAGAAAGTTAGCGTCCCGTCAGATAATGAAGAAAGACAAGTAAATAAACCTTAAATAAACCAGAGAGACAGAGATTGCCAATAATCTAATAACTTTACATCAAGGTAAAATTTTGATGGATTTCAAGAAATTCGAAACCGAGTATGAACGTTTGGATAGCTAAAGTTATTTTCTCGTTTTTCTTATTGATTAGGTACAAATTACGGCTCGTATGGTAGTAAGCCAGACGTGGAAGTGCATAAACTGTGAAACATGATGCACTCTGTATTGCCTTCATTTCTACATATCAACTAATAACGACACACAAGGGTTAAATTGTACGACGCTTCTCGCCGGGCTGCAGTGGTTATGTTGGCACCAATGGTAATTGCGGCAACTCAGATGACCAACAAATGTTTTGTCTTCACAACTTCAATTAAAACGATTTTTTTTCTTTTCTGAACGGACAAGCGTACATACAAGAACCTGTCAACCATAGAGCAGTTCAGAACAGAAAAAAAATCGTTTTAATTGAAGTTGTGAAGACAAAACATTTGTTGGTCATCTGAGTTTGCCGCAATTACCATTGGTGCCAACATAACACTGAGCCCGGCGAGAAGCGTCGTAAAATTTTACCCAGACAGGAGTACGATTTTAGGCATTCTACGGTAGAGATGCTAGTAGACTTGAGTAAAAAAACTTATAGATTTTCTCGGGTTTTTTAAATCATGGATTTAGTTTCTCTGTACAGTTTTCACTTTGGTTAATTATGGGATTATGTACGATTGTGATAAATTCAGAACGACAGTCTGCGATATTTCAGATATATGCTACGCATTTAGTACCTTTATATATGCAAAGGAAATGTAGTATAGGCACATTACTTAGGTATACAGCCAAGTTATGAAGGTTTTATATACAATCGATAGAATGTATCACTCAGTCTGTGCACGAAAGAAGCAAATGTAAAAAATAAATAAATGAAGAAAGAAAGAAAGAAAAAAGGTTACCTTTAACGTAGTCAATCGATACCGTATGTCTACGAACGTTCAATAGATCAAGAACATGAATTTTCACATCTCACGAAAAGAACACTTAATAGTACTCAGTCTGATACGAGACTAAACTAACTACTTCAAGCAACTGAAGCGTTGCTGGAGTAACGATCAGACCAACATGCAGCATTGTTAGTATTGACGGCGGTCAGGACGGTTTTTAGACTGTCAAATTAATGGACAAAGAATTGGACGAAAAAATTGAATGAAATATTGGTCCTATTCTTTGACAAAGATATTAGATGAGACGCTAAAGGGGTATTACTTTATCATCCGATAATTTATCAAAGTTTCTGCAAAATAGCGGTGATATAATCAGCTGTTGTTTATACTGCAGTAATGTTGTGCCTGAATTTAGAAGAGAAGGAGCGAAAAAACAAAAGGAAGCGTAGTTGGATGATAACATGGGTGTCACAGCGAGATAAATAAGTGTTCAATGAAATTTGTTATGGCAACTGGAGGATTTTCTTTGTTGTCGGCAGTACAGCCAGGCCGTAATTCACTGCTAATTATTTTGTAGTTCTCCATTCTTCACAATTTTCAATAGAGTAACAGAAAAGGCTGTCGCAAGCGGTGTATACGAATAAGACTGTAAGTTGATAGAGCAAGTTTCGTTAAACAACGTTTTAAATAGAAAATCTCAGCTCTGACAAAGATGAAAATGTAAGGTGTTTATTACGATATTAACATTGTAAGGGGGAGGGGGTGCGAAACATGGCTTATAAAGTAAGTAGGTTCTATTTGTTTCCTTACAAAAGTTATCTGACGTGTTTATGTGTATATTTCCGCTTCCAAACAGATGCGGACGTTTTGAATGTTGTTTCACTTCCCATAACTTTAGCACACCAAGTTGAACAACTTACATCATAAAGTCTGCTTTGACCGTAAATAAGATTTAGTGGTACGTCTTCAATTACGATAGTATATTATGGTTTTTTTTTTTTTTTTTTTTTTTTTTTTTTTTTTTTTTTTTTTTTTTTTTTTCCACGTCACGGATTGTAAACATACCCTTAGTTTCACAGCAAGGAATTTGGGTAAGCGTGACGGACAGTATGAATTGAACTATTCGCGTGTTATAAATTCTTATCAGTTCTGTTGTTGTTGGAAAACACTGCAGAAACTTGCCACTGGTAGCTATGTTTACGAATAAGAACGCTATGTCAAACATTAGCCTCCAAATAAAACGGCTGTAATGGTAAGGAGGCAGTACAAATACTAGCGCTCCGAGCGGTCACATTTCTCACTGCAGGAAACAGATGACAAGCGATTTCTTTGATCAAATCTATGCCAAGACCTTAGATTTGATTGGACGACATTGCCATTACACTACATCCAATATTGTTTGTGCAATTCTCTGTCCAATAATTTGATAGTGTAATACCGGCCTATGCTACAGCCGACTTAAAGATGAATAAAAGGTGTAATCATATAGCCAGTAATAAATTTCTTTCAGGCGTTAGACTACTTTGTTAAGAGGATATACAGTAATTGTGGCTAACAGACGAATGAAGAGGAATGAAGCGTTTGATGGTTCTGGCTTTTTGCAGCCCCTATTTTGAGTCTTTGTTAGGCGCATGTGGCTGGAGAGTTCGTGTAGTTTCCCTTGACGTCAGCAGTGGTGTAAGAAAGAGGTTGAATCAGGTCTCATCAGTGGTCAAGTGTACCTCTTTTATAAGAAATGTGATCTGATTGGTTACTGTCATAATAGTGCATGATTGCAGGTGCCCAAGTTTTTAAATTAATATTTTATAAATCGTAAAGTATTTACAGGTAGTTTCGGTATAAGAAAACGCCCTCAATAACAGTCTACCTTACGACATTTTCAAAGTTTTGTAAAGTATTAATTTTTATAAACCAAGCTATAAATAAATGAGCGAGCGTGCATCGACAGTATTCTTTCCCGCCAGAAGTGCGCATAGCAGCCACTTGCTTCTGCCGAGTCAGCTCACTTCTGTTTCGGCTGCTGAGACGGTAGGTTCGTCACGAAGCATGGAATAAGTTACACGCGTTTGCCCGCTCGAATAACATCAGAGTAGAGTGCCTTAATTATTCTGTAACTCAATTTTACGTTACCAAAGTTGTGTTGCGTCTTTTATAATTATGTGAATGATATGCCGACGTGTGCAGTGGTTTGTAATTTTCTACTTTACTATGACAGAATTAAAGTAGGTAGCATCCTTAAAAGAAAAAAAAAAAAGTTTCGCATTGTCAGTTTACATCAGATTTACAGTCTTACTTCAGTTCAACAAATCAGCGACCTGAGCTTATCCATCTATGCTGAAAGACAACAGGCCAGTAATGTAACCCCTTTAACTCTAATCAGCCAATAATAAAATGTAGACGATACCCTCCTACTAACAGATGGATCCCAAACTGATATACAACAACTGTATACAATAATGAACAACCTACATACTAAAATCAAATTTACCATGGAGCCAGAAACCGATAAAACTATAAATTTCTTGGACCTAACAATTAGAAATAAGAACAATGTACATAAATTTGACATATATAGAAAACCAACAACTTCATATAATATTATCAACCCAAATTCTTGTCATCCCAAAGCACAAAAACATGCATATTTTAACACTATGATCAATAGACTAATAAACCTACCATTAGAAGAAACAGTTATAAATAAAGAGCTTTCAATACTAACCTATAGAGCCAACAAAAATTATTTCAATCCAAGTCTAGTAAAGAAACTATACGACAAACACACGAAACACAAACCCAATAAAATTCTAAATGACATTAAGGTATCGAAAGATTCGTCCTTAAAACAAAAAAATTAATACATACCACACAGTTATATAGGACAAACGTCTGATGAGCTGAACGCATTACTAAGAAAGATTATACTCAGATTTGCCTACAGAACTGTACATAACATAAAAACCTTAATCCATTCCACAAAGATAAAAATACCAGTATACCAATTACCAGGCATATATAAAATTAACTGTAAAGATTTTCAGAAATTTTATATTGGAGAAACTGGCAGAAATTTCGAAATTCGATACAAAGAAGATACAAGAAATTCCGATAAAAATCTTTCAGCATTCTTTCACCACTTGAAATCGGAGAATCACGAAACCGATCAAATTACAGACGCAATGAAAATATTACATATCACAGAAAAAGGTTATCCTATGAACATCTTGAAAGAGATATGAACTAAAACACAAACATTATCTAGACAACTTTATAACAATTTCCGAATCGAGTTAAAACAAAGATATCCATTGTAATATCATAACATAATAACTACCAAAGATCCCACTATACGCAGTAATAAACAAACTGTAGCCATAGAGCATCGCTGGAGGATATGTCAAACTGACAGAATAGCAGTTATAAATTAATATCTGATAAGCATAAAATAATATATATACTATCTAAAGAGCATTTATACTGCAATTGTATGCAGTTATTATAATAAATTATACCTCCACGATGCCATATGGAAGTAAGTCTGGAATATTATGTCACGAAAACTGTATCAAAATTGTAAGTATCTTTATTTTGCTCATTTTAACTTTAAATATTTGTCCGCAGATAGCCTGATGATGGCCACAGTGCCGAAATAGGCCTATTGCTGTATTAATAAACAGTTTGCAACATTTATAAAGTAAAGCAGGATTTTGGCATTACTTAGATTAACCTCATAAGAGTTACTATCCTCTATTATGACGCGATAGAAGACAAGTATGCCCCTCACGTATTCCTCGTTGCTAGTACAAATAGTGACAGGGGCACGTAATTCGTGGTAACACAGTTGAGGGAAAGGGAGAAAAGGGAAGAAATCGTTGTTTAAGGTGGAAACCGTAAAATTTTATAAGTGTCGACGTCACATCTCTGACGTGTTAGCTGACAAGAACTTTATTCCACCAATCACGCCTACTCCTGATTCTACCACATCAGTAAAGTCGTAAGTGACAAAAACGGTATTTGCTGATAACAGAATAATTGTATCATAGACTAACATCCACGAAATACACGATTTCAGAACTCAGAATAGATGTACAACCGTACGAGCGAACTGGTCTGTGCATCCCATTCAACAGACAAATTCGCAGCTTCAAAAATATATAATTAAAAATAATTGGCATATTCACGAATATGCAATGTAACACTTAGCCTTTGCGTAATGTCATCCACTGTGGAATTTCACATGTCGTCCAAGATGTCATTACATGCCACTGAAGTTTAGAATGTATGCATCCACAATCAGATGTAATTGCTACTACAGACGCATTTCAATTAAGAGCTCATTGCGTTGACGAATCCCAGTTATCTCACAAGAAATAGCGAATATTGCAAGGTCCTTTGATTAGAATATTTATCAATTAAGCAAAAACGTCCTGAAGATAGTTATACTCGTTTACGGCGTTTACTCTGGCCAGGACATATTCGCGTTTTGTTGTACTCTAATAGGAGTATTGCTGATTCTGATATCCAACTTCTACTCTGACATTGTTGATATCATGTCATAGTCGACAGAGATTGGGAATTACAGGGTCTTCAAATTTTGTTCACGAAAAATTAAGTAAACGCCACCTTCAAGATTATCACACTGTATTTACTTATAAACGTTCTATATTTAACGTATAAACAACGAAGTGATAGGTAATTGACAAACTACTATCAGCTGTCTTAGTGTGTTCACGGATATTACTGTCGACTACTGGTTGCTAACGTCGCCAGAAGATCGAAAGCAACTACTAACGATTCAGATATCTGCATGGTGCTAAACGGCAACAAACTTATATTGCTGGCGAAGCAGTTACAATCACGAACACTAGTACGGTATGGGCATTCGTCTGGAAAAAAGTATGTCAGAAGTTTCTACAAAAAAAAAAAAAAAAAAAAAAAAAAAAAAAAAAAAAAAAAATTAACTTTCAGAATGAATAAAATGATGCCTGGAGAAAAGGCTGCAGACGAGACGCTGAATTTTCAAAATGCCCGATACGAGCGCATCAAAATCAATATTGCCTGCCACAAAATTAGTTATTTCCGCTACGAAAATATCGAAATTACGCTACAATATCAAACATAACTAGCCTACACAAATTACTGACAATATACACGCTAAATAAAGAACGTAAACTACAAACAAGTATGTAGACGATATTTGTAGGTAGGCCATGTAGGATTTCCAACAGCAACGATAACAATGATGATCATGGATCATTTACAAGATCGCTGTCGATAAAACAATTGTACTCCGATGCAACAGATACAGTATTTTTTTTTTCTGTATATGACGCATGCCAAAGTATTCCGAATTCTTTCCAAAGGCAGTTGTTGTTTGAAACGTTTCAGTGTTCGTTAAGATTTCTTCTTTCACTCTCTTTGGAGCGAATAATAAATGTTTTCTAGATTTTTAGCTTTTATTGCTTAGTAGCCTTATACATTTAATTTTACTGTATCCACACTCATCCGGTCCAAACGAATTATTGTAATCCATTGATCTAATAATACACTGATATCGTTTGGTATGTCAAGTGTCACTTTAGTTCTGATTATTGTTATTATCGTCAGACATCCTTCAGTATATGTTATTGTCTAAAATGTCATCAGATCATTCTTATCGCATGTGAAAGTTTAAAGGATTCCACTGTAAGCAACATACATAGTACGTATTAACACTTCTACTGCTTACGTTTTAAAATGAACAACATATTGAATTAAATACCTGTTTTACTTCGAAATGGGAATTTACGAGTTCACAGTGATTAAGTGAAATTCCGCTACGTTTTAACAACATTAGAACTCTAGCGCTAGCCGCGAATCTTAAGCCATCGGCGCACGGAGCGTGTGTGTGAACGTATATGGTCAACGTTCAGAGTCCAACTTGCGGCTGAACGCTAGGAGATGACGCGATTTTCCATACGAGACGTGTGCCTCAACGAGCTACACGCGGCCGCAGCGCGCTCCAGCGACAGTTGTCGGCGGCATCTGGTCCTAGAACTTTACGAAATCAAAAGAGTGGAATTCCTGCTCTACCTCTATTATGCATATGTTCGTTATGTACTGCGATATAGACCTACAGAAGTAACAACAAAATATTTATGGACAGAAGATTCTTGTAAAAGTTGCATATTATGTCAATAAGTGCAGCGAATTATAAACATTTCATGACAAACTGTGCAATGAAAAATTAGAAAAGGCCTTCACATGAGACAAATATTATTGCAACAGTCTCCCATTTTAGTAAAAAGTAAAGTTCGTCCTTCCACGATGAATGTTACTATTCAGTTCAAATGTTCAAATGTTTGTAAGGCTTATGGGACTTAACTACGGGGTCATCAGTCCCTAAACTTACAAACTACTTATGAACTACTTACGGACTAGGACGGCACAAATATCCATGCCCGAGGGGGGATTCGAACCCCCGACCGTAGTGGCCGTGCTGAACGTGACTGGAGCGCCTCAGTCACCTCGGCCACCGCGGCCGGCTACTATTCAGTAGAAGAATGTTAAGAACGTGTAAAATGCAATACGTGAAACAGAAAAGTGCGTATTTTTCTCTTAGTAAGGTGCAAACTGTCCTGTTTATAAGACAAATCTAACGAACTCACTCCTCGGAGGATGCACATTTACGTTTACGTAGCATCGAATATTATTCGGTATACTTCTATGAAATTTATAGGAAAGTCTTTGAGTCTGTCAGATAACCCGAATATAAGAAGAGAAAATATTTGCTTCTGAGGAAGCTTGAACCAGTGCCATGTGACAGCTTCCATTTAACAGTGCAGAACTTTCCTGCCTACGCTACAGCCACTAACGTATCTGAGAAATATCGACGAAGATATTAGACGTGTTGTATACGCTACTTGTAGATATGTCGGCTGCTGACATGTAATTACAACAAATGATGTAAGCAAGAATTCGTGTTGATAATATTCAGTCCGCCTTGCCTTGAAACGGCAGATTACTGTAATACGGGAATTTTTAACCACTTGTAAGACGTTTCCAGTCATTTATTCCAACAAATAGTACCTCTAATGACCAGTTTTCAAGAGATTCTCAATTTACTAGTTACTTTTACTTGCTTTGAAATGTGATACATTCATGAGACATACGTTATATACATAAAATCCATTAAATACGACGGCTAACATGGCGTCTTCATGTCTATCGAAAAAAGCCGTCCGTCTCCCCCGGATAGCCACGTGGTGTGACGTCGGTGGCGTTCTCCCACCTTATCGGTGATCGTTCAGACGCACGTTGAGAATATCTGGTATCTTGGTACTGCCCTACACGTTGGGAAAGCCTCGCCAACATGCGGTTCGAAAGAAAATTGTAATTCCATGGTGTCACGGGAATTGCTGGTTTAAGTCGTACCTTGCTAACAGGAAACAGAGTGCAAGCGACTAGTGCAAGGGACTAGTGAATTAAGCCAACAGTCATCATCAGATTGGGAATAAATTACATGTGGTGTTTTCCACAAGGATCCATCTTATGGCCATTGCTTTTTCTTGTATACATTAATGCTCTTTCATTAGGTACACTGCCAGAAACAGAGTTCGTTTTGTTTGCAGATGATGCAAGTATTGCAATAAATAGCACGTCAAGCTTAGTTTTAGAAAGGTCTGATAATGTTATTTTCATTAACATTAATAAATTGTTTAAATCCAACTCATTGGCATTAAACTCTGAAAAGACTCACTACATGCAGTTTCAGACCATGTAAGACGTTTGCATCCAGTATATGCATAAAGTATGAAGAAGAGCTAATTGAAGAGGTCAGCACTATGAAATTCCTGGGATTGCAGCTTGATAATCAATTCAGTTGGGACGAGCACAACACAGAAATGCAGAAACGACTTAACAAATCAGTATTTGCAATACGAGTGGTATCAGATATAGGAGACATAAAAATAAAAAAAAAAAAAACTTGCATACTTTGCTTACTTTCATTCCGTAATGTCAAATGGGAGAACTCTTCAAGTCAAGCAAAAGTTTTCAGAATCCAAAGGCGTGTAATACGTATTATTTGTGATGTAAATTCACGACCATCCTACAGATGCCTCTTCAAAGAACTGGGTATATTAACCACTGCCTCTCAGTATATTTATTCCTTAATGAAATTTGTCATAAATAATATACCCCTTTCTCCAACAAACAGCTCAGTTAATACCTACAACACTAGGAACAAAAATGATCTACACAAGGACTTAAAAAGACTTTTGTTCAAAAACGGGTTCACAACTCGGAAACACATATTTTCAATAACCTACCAACAACCATAAAAATTTTTAGCTACAAATAAAATTAAGTTTAAGAGGAGCCTAAAAGACTTTCTAGTGGCCAATTCCTTCTACTGCACTGACGAATTCATAAATAGAACCAAATGATGCACGTATCTGTATTCATACTATTAGTATTATTACATTATGTAGCTGTATTAGTAATATTATATTATCAACCTGTAAAAAAAGAATAAAAAAATTGACATGTTCCACATCCACGAGGATTACCCCACCACGGATCTATGGAACGAACCAACTAATCTAATCTAATCTAAAGAAACTCGCCACGTTGGCCACACTCGTTCAGTACACGCTCCTTGTGCCCACAGCTCTTGGGTATGTGTACCAGTAATCGGCACTTTAATTTTACATTTAAAATTATATGCATTTAATCGCTAATAGAGTCGTCATTTTTAATAACGATTTCCATCACATTGGTGATAAATATTATGACTGAGTGACAATAACAGGATATCGACAAATGTTGCAATGTCGATCCCAGCAGGCAACACATTTGGCAGATAGCGGAACATGCTGCAATTGAAAAAGTTACACTAGCTTCCCACTTGTTCTGTCTGCAGTAGTGATATAATGGCTGACAGAACGGAAAGGCGGTTTGTTGCCTATGTGTGCACTCGAATTTCCATGCAACACTTTTTTTTTATCTAAAATTGACCTATACTTTTATAAACACAAATAAAGAGAAGTATATTAATATAAACTGCAGAGAAAATATCACACCTCATACAGACTGCTTGGGTACCCCGTATAGCAAAATGTTCAAATTTTTGTAAATCTAAGGGGCTTTACTTCGTTGGTCATCAGTCCCTAGGCTTACAAACTACTTACACTAACTTATATTAAGAACAACACAAACACCCATGCCAGAGAAAGGACTCGAATCCACGACGGCGAACGGCCGCATGCACCGCAACAGGGCGCCTTATAGTACGTATGGATATGCTGCCGCGGCCCCTATAGCGGACATGGTTTTTGTAGAGTACTAGCTTAATTCCCGCTGCTTCGCACGCGTAGACTGGATAGTCTGGATTGATTGTTTCTAGATCTAAACATACACTAGTGGCCATTACAATTGCTACACCAAGAAGAAATGCAGATAAAAACGGGTATTCATTGGACAAATATATTATACTAGAACTGACATGTGATCACATTTTCACTCAATTTGTGTGCTTAGATCCTGAGAAATCAGTACCCAGAACAACCACCTCTGGCCGTAAACGGCCTTGATACGCCTGGGCATTGAGTCAAACAGAGCTTTGATGGCATGTACAGATGCCCATGCAGCTTCAACACGATACCATAGTTCGAGTAGTGACTGGCGTATTGTAACGAACCAGTTGCTCTGCCACTATTGACCAGAAGCTTTCAGTTGGAGAATCTGGAAAGTGTGCTGGCCAGGGCAGCAGTCGAACGTTTTCCGTAACCAGAAAGGCCTGTACAGGACATGCAACATGCGGTCGTGCATTATCCTGCTGAAATGTAGGGTTTTGTAGGGATCGAATGAAGGGTAGAGCCACGGATCCTAACACATCTGAAATGTTACGGCCGCTGTTCAAAGTGCCGTCGATGCGAACAAGAGGTGATCGAGTCATGTGACTAATGACACCCCATACCATCACGCCGGGTGATACTCCAGTATGGCGATGACGAATACACGCTTCCAATGTGCGTTCACCTGCGATCTCGCCAAACACTGATGCGACCATCATGATGCTGTAAACAGAACCTGGATTCATCAGACAAACTGACGTTTTCCCATTCGTGCACCCAGGTTCGTCATTGCGTACACCCCTCGCAGGCGCTCCTGTCTGTGATGCAGGGTCAAGGATTACCGCAGCCATGATCTCCGAGCTGCAGACGTCGTCGAACTGTTCGTGCAGATGGTTGTCGTCTTGCAAACGTTCCCATCTGTTAACTCAGAGATCGAGACGTGACTGCACGATCCGGATAAGATGCCTGTCATCTCGACTGCTAGCGATACGAGGCCGTTGGGATTCAGCACAGCGTTCCGTATTACCCTCCTGAACCCACCGATTCCATATTCTGCTAACACTCACTGGTTCGCGACCAACGCGTTCAGCAGTGTCGCGAAACGATAAACCGCAATCACGATTGGCTACAATCCGATCTTTATCAAAGTCGGACACGTGATGGCATGCATTTCTTGTCCTTACACGAGGCATCACAACAAAGTTTCACCAGGCAACGTCGGTCAACTGCTGTTTGTGTATGAGAAATCGGTTAGAAACTTTCCTCATGTCAGCACGTTGTAGGTGTCGCCACCGGCGCCAAACTTATGTGAATGCTCTGAAAAGCTAATCATTTGCATATCACAGCATCATCTTCCTGTCGGTTGAATTTCAGGTCTGTTGCACGTCATCTTCATGGTGTAGCAATTTTAATAGCCAGGAGTGTAAATAGCTTAAAAATGCTTTCCCAATCAAGTATTTTGTTATAACTTGCCACCCCTATTGCGCCATTGATGGCAGAATTCAAAACATCGGAAATCAAATTTTTTAATTCCTACCAGAGTTCCAAATTCTTCATTTTCGGATTTTTCATCAAAATAGTCTTAGTATAACCCTTAAAAGTCTTCCCTTATTTCACTAACTTAATGTTTGAATTTTGTAACGGGACATTTATTTTAATTCGATACCCGTTTCGGAAAAGCCTGTAATTTCGCTCCAACTTATTGCGAAGGTAAGTGTTAGAGTAAAGTATCTTCTCTTTCTGTATATGAATTGTTATATATGAATTAATGTCTGCTGTGTTGAAATATGTTTTAGAACAACTGGCAGCAATGTAAACATTGAATCAGTCTTCCTTCTTTCACCTGGTAGTGGGCTGACGTAGTTACTTGGGCCAAAGCGGATTTGGCTTACAACGAGTCATCTTCTAGACAGTCATCGAAGTCTCTCCGACTCCACAATTCGGACTTATTAGTGGATTTTGATGTAGTCTCATTACTTACTAAGGTTCCACTGATAGATTCACTGGCACTCATTTGCAGGAGGTTCAAAGCTGACATAACAGCATTGTTCCATAATTTCCTGTCCTCTACTTATTTCTTATTTAATAATGAATACTTTCAACAAATTGACGGTGTTGCCATGGAAAGCCCTTTGTCCCCCCTGGTAGCAAACTTTTTTATGGAGGAATTTGAGGAGAAGGCACTCGAGTCGGCAGAATTTAAACCGACAGTTTTTTGGCGTTATGTTGACGACACATTTATAATTTGGCCCCAAGGAGAAGAAAAGCTCGCAGGATTCTTGAAACACCTGAATTCCATCCACAAGAACATTTAATTTACCATGGAGATCGAAAAAGACAGATGTCTGCCTTTTATGGATGTCCTTGTCACTCGAAGAACGCATCCACTTCAGTGGAATATTATGCGGTCATAATAGGTGTATCATTGGTTTACGATGCTCTAAGGGCGAAACTCACGCCTCAAAACGTAACATTCACGCCACCTGCTGCATCATATTACCTGCTGGTCCGTTGTAGGATCCACATATTCAGCCTCTGTGCTACGGTGACGTGTGGAGAAGGGGGGGGGGGGGGGAGAGCGTAGCATCACAGGCCATATGACACCGCGTCCCCATGGTGGCAAATGATTACAGGCTCCGTGCGCAGCCACAGTCATTTGCTTTTACGACCGCTGCTGCTGCATGCCTGCAGCGCATGTGTAATAGCCGCCCACGAACCGGCCGACCATACGGTATCTGAGCACCATCTAATGTATCTGCGAACTGCGCACGTGAAATTCGAACGACATTTCATTTCGACTGCTGGTAAAGTCCAATTCGCTCTTTGATCTGCTGGAATGCACAAGTCCTCCAATCCTACTTCAAAAATCCGCATATCAAGACATTTAACCCATGCGCTGTTAAACTAATGTACGGACAATTGGCAAAGTTTGCGAATACATTTGAGTGCTATATCATTGTCACAAAACTAGATTATCAGATTTCGAGTTTTGGTGTTTGCTATCAGTCGACGGTTGGAGAAATGAGAAACGATAACATATTTGTACATCCGCTCAATATCTGTAAAGCCCCTTTTAAGCCCGATTTACACGACTTTCTGGTGGAAATCGACTACTCGAAGTGCGGTGATGACCTCGCTGTTGAGCGCCTTAAAACGCCTGCCATCAACAGTCATCATCGTCGCGAGACATAGTTATATTAAAAAGAATATGTTTGCACGAAAAATACAAACTCTCATATACAGGCTGACCCATTTTTCTTGGCCATCCCAACTAACAGTCTGCACACCCGTCGTTTCGTCAACCATCATTAATTGAAGAGTTGTCTGAGTAGAATGAACATTAACATAGGCGTCAACAGCACTAAATTATTGGGGGGGTGAGGTTAAATCGAGACATTTTCGAATATTCTGATGCATCAGACGCCGATGGAATGAGGAGGGGGGGGGGGCAGGGGTCGTTGGCAGCATGACGTATCGTCCCCGGAACTGTTTCAGTTGCACGTAAAGTTCCTGAAGTGTGCCAATTTAATCCTAGATTTAAACATATTCTGCAGTACCTGTATTTGTAAGTTTAGGGACTGATGACCCCGTAGTTAAGTTTCATAGACTATACAAACATTTGAACATTTTGCTTTGCGAAGGGAGAGCTGAGACGTCTGGCGCCGAGTTGGCGAACGCCAGGGTGGCACCCGCTAGGACATTGTATGTCTCTGGCGCCAAGCTGGTGAGCGTCGCAATTATACAATAGCGAGGGAGTTTGGCCGTTTGCTGGGAACAACTTGCTGGCCGTGTTTTTGAAGGTGCCTGAAGGCCATCCACCGCTACCGTGAGAACGCTGGACATAATGGCGAGGCCCGACCAGTAGAAACGCAGGAGAGCTGGCCATTGGCTGCTGTTTTATAGTAAGGGGACTCGGCTGTCCGACTCCCGAACGCAAGCCGTGACTGACCGTACTTTGGCGCCTAGCTGTGGATTGTCGTTTCAGTAAAGTTAGGCGGAGCCTGGAGGCTTTGCAGAGAGGAGACGGAGATTTCAGAAGTGGAGAGAAGGAGACTGGTGTTTGAGCAGCCGAGGAGAGCAGACGCTTCTCTTCTGCTGTCAGTTTATACTTGTCGTCGAACAGCTATACTTAAGGTTTGTGGTACAACTTTTGGAATTGCTCCAAGACTTGTGCTAATAGCGCTGAGTATTGGCAAGCCGAGAGCAAGGTCAGCCTGCCTGATATTAGACGCACCGACGCGCTAATTGCGATCGTCACAGTTCTGGTGTAACCTCTGCCTACAGTACATTCGTGTTACACATGTAAATTGTCTGTAGTGGCACGATATAGCCGAACAAGTAAGATCGTAGGCACTGAGAACCACCGGGGTCGAAATTGGCTGATATTAGTTAAATATCGCTTCTGGAATACGAAGCTGAATTACCTCTGGGTCCGCGACTTGCAGCTATCGACGCACACAGCCGCCGTCCACCCGTCGTGTTTCCTTCATCGCCAGCCAGCACAGTTGTGGTACAGTATCGCGTGTATTTATTAGTGTTTCAAGTGGTATTCAAGTCTCGGACTGTTGTAAACGTTAGTTAAATTCACAGAAATCTGGTAGCGTAATATTCCTCTCGGTTACGCAACGGTTTCCGGTTAAATATGGGTTGTCACATGTGTTTAGAATAAAATACAATTTTTTCGCTGTAGGAGTGTATATTTTGTTTTATAAGTTAGTATAATTTTTTCTGTGCTCAATTGTATGTGTATCTTGCTTTCAAACTCTGACGTTCATTTGACTTCAGAGAGTAAAACGACTCAAAACAAATTTCTTTATTCAAATCATTCAAATTAGATGAGACCGCTTTACTAAATTTTGGATGGATTTTATTACTTGTAAACTAGAGGATAAATTAATTAATATCAAGTGAACAAACCATTTGCATACATTCCTTTCTCCTCCCCTCCCCCTACCTTACCTTGTATTTCCAATCCACCCATCATAAATATACAGTTCAAGCTCGGATATCTTAATATTCCATTCTTTGTACATAGAAGAAAACTTTTTCCTGAGATTTTAAAGGCCCTCTGTTATAATTTCAACTGCAGAATAAAGTCCCGAGACCGCTCTTTTTTCCCCTTGTAAACTACTGTTTCAAAATTTCTAAAAGCTCAATTACTCCTTTTCCCGTTAGGAAACCAAGGTACGCTTTGCCAGACTCAAAAACATTAAGTACGCCAATGGCTCATTCGTATCGCTTTACTGTTAGTTCATTCAATGTCTTGATATCCAAAGCGTGTGTGTGTGAATTCTTATGCAACCAAATTTCGTAGTTATCAGTCGCTAGACTTACACACTAATTACTTGACTAACTTAAACTAACTTACGCTAAGGACAACACAAACATCCATGCCCGCAAGAGGATTCGAACCTTCGACTGTAGCGACCGTGCAGACTGTGACTGGCGCGCCGCAGACCGCTCGGCCACTGCGGCCGGCGATAACCAAAGCATATTTTTTCAAATACAGCAGAGCGACGATTATTGCAACGTCGGTCAACTGCACGACTGCTTAAAACCTTTGGTGATTACTCAGGATGTTGATTACACCCATCTCAATTATTTATTATTGCGTAATTGATATGAGTGCACATTCATAATCTGTGGTTCCTATATAGGAAGTAATGTGCGACCGTTGGGTAGCAATACAGTCTATAATGGAAACCAAAGTTCCAAGAAAATGAGCAATACCCGCGCAGCCGGCCGCGGTGGCCGAGGGGACTGATGCGCTCCAATCACGGTCTGCACGGCCACTACGGTCGGGGGTTCGAATCCCCCCTCGGGCATGGATATTTGTGCCGTCCTAGTTCGTAAGTACTTCATAAGTAGTTTGCAAGTTTAGGGACTGATGACCCCGTAGTTAAGTCCCATAGACTATAGAAATATTTGAATATCCCGCGCAACTCCCTACTGTGTCCTGAGAAAGCATACAGTTATATTCCATAGCAGCTGATTGTCTTTTTTCATTCGGTGGCATTAATTCAGCAATCGATCCTTACAAAACAGAACAAGAAAGTGTGCGGAATCTTCTGCAAAAAGTATTAGATGAATCTTCTAAAGCAGATGGAAAGGATGGACAGTTATGACGTTATCCCACGTCACAGCAAGACGGAAACAGATGATAACGACGCTCTACAATTGCAAGTGAGAATAGCGTATAATCAAAGCAAGCTGTGCAGTTTGTCTTCGGAGTAAAGACACAGAAGCAAAATAATACATTGATAATTAGAAATTTGCTAAATCTTCCGACTCTAGTTGTACTACTAAAAGTGGTCTATGCCGGTATTTTCAATTGTCACAAATGGATAGACCACTTTTAGTTGTGCAACTAGAGTCGGAAGACTTCGCAAACTGTCAATTATCAATGCACTTAATTATATAGCTGCGTACCATGGCCAGTCGCCGTTCCTTTGGAAAGGACGCTTCGAGTATCAAGTCAAAATAGCATTGAGCACGATGTTTCAAAGCCATGTTTATAAAGCAAATGACTAATATATGAAAAAAGTTGTATGATTTTGATTTAATTCATAAAACTTTTGTGTGAGTTGACAGGATGTGTAATGAATTAACTCTATAGTACACAGCGAAGAATATCTGAAATAATGTCACAAAAGGTTATAATAAAATAGGAAATATTCTGCTTCAAAAAAATAAATTGATACTTAATTTATATAAATCAATATATACAGTGAAGTAACATTCTGAAGAGCCATTTATGTAGTAACTTATTTACATTAATGATATGCTGCACAACTATTGCATTAAATCACTTTTGTCTGGGCTATCAACAACAGTAACAGCTTGCACTCTAGGACGATGTTACTATCACTTTGAAAGCTTTGCCTACGGAAACTCTTCTTGCGGACCTGGCACTAAAATAATGGCATCTTATTACTTCTGTAACTTACGCTAAGGTACAGCTTGCCTTTCCTCATCACTGGATAAAAATAAGAATCTGGTTTTTTTTTTTTCAAACACGTTAATAAGTTCATCAGTTGAAAAATGGCAGAAGCGACGAAACATTACTGCTTTTTCAGAAGACAGTAACTTATCAATCATGTGATATCTCAAACGTAAAGGATGGATTCATAAAAGTGATGTTTCTTCCATCTACCGTAAGCACCTTACTGCAGCTCATCGATCAAGATCACTTTGAAACTTCCAAACGGTACTACAGATAAGAATTATTACGTAAGTTAAGAAGGTTGTAAAATCTGCTAAGAATTAACAAAATACCGATTCGAAAGGTGCGTCCTGCATGACTGGTTATCGTGGTATAGTGTAATGGAAGACAATAAAAATGTCATGGAATAATAATTTGCGTATGGCGTAAAGATCTCAAAGTCCAAATGAAATAAACACAATTGTTTGTTGAAAAGCACAAGAAAAAATGTTCAAATGTTTGTATAGTCTATGGGACTTAACTACGGGGTCATCAGTCCCTAAACTTACAAACTACTTACGAACTAGGACGGCACAAATATCCATGCCCAAGGGGGAATTCGAACCCCCGACCGTAGTGGCCGCGCAGACCGTGACTGGAGCGCCTCAGTCTCCTCGGCCACCGCGGCCGGCAAAAGCACAACATTCTAAAAGCAACCAATTACCAAAAGGAAGAAGAAAGATGAAGAGTTTGGCATGTCGACAGCATAGAAGAAGCTCGAAGTTAGCAGACTGTGTTTGTGACGGTTAGGAGGTCAAGATGAAATCGACCATTATCAATTCTGTCCTTTAAAAAGTGCATGATTTAAACTGGTCATCTGCGTGTAAGCTTGCTCGGTTAGACCAAAAGGAGTTAGAAAGCGTTGATTCTATACAGACGTACTGTACTTTCAGACTGCGTACATACATACATTTATGCTGTCGTTTCCTTTCAAATAATAGAAGCTGTGGGGGGGGGGGGGTAAAAACAAACTACCTTCCAACGGGTGGGTGAAACAAAAGGAGAGTAGCCCGCGATGCGTGAGTAACCACATTGCATTCATCCACACTTTGAGAAAGGGTGCGGTTACATTATTATTACAAACTGTGGGCCCAATGATAAAAGTTTAAAGAAACTGTAGTTGACAACGCCTGCAAAGTAATGAAGGAAAAAGTTTATCTCAAAGGAACTTTCCACTGTTCCACTGGCATTCGGCACGACGTCAAAGTTTGTTATTTGAATGCTACCAACTGTATGCTCGACATTTTTGACATACAGTATGCAAATATAGGCATACACGTAATTTGTCTTCTACATTATTTGATATTACGACGCATAGCTCATGAGATACGAGATCATAAACAATAATATACATGAAATAACGCTCCATCAAGCGGAAGGAGGAAGATCGTCCCGTCGACAGCGTGGTCATTAGAGACGAAGCTAACGCACGGAGTGTTTGGGTTAGGATGTGGAAGGAAATCGGCCGTGTCCTTTCAAAGGAACCATCCCGACATTTGCCTGGAGTGATGTAGGGAAATCACGGAAAACCTAAATCTTGTTGACCGCAGGAAGATTTGAACCACTGTCCTTCAATATCCACTACAGATATAGTACAAGTGAAATAGAACGGGACAGAAGGCGATGAACCGAATGAGCAGAAGAAGATGTGTAGCAAAACAATGGAAAAAACGTACGCAAGCAGCTCGGTTACTGAAACTATTTTTGTAATAAATATTTACTTACCATCATTGCTTTCCTTTTTAAAGAAAGACGATATTGATGAACTGCCTTTTAATCTCTTCATAGCTATTCCTGACTGTAACATTGCACTAACACGTGACGAATGAACGACTACAGCATCGTTACTAAGCGGCGTATACACGGTGTGATTTAGTGAGACGATCTGGTGGCTGTGGTGAGGTGAGGCGCGTTCCCACCGTGTACACTGCACTGCCGCGCCGGCTGACAGCTCTCTTGGCCCATCAGACATTCTGTAACGTAGTCTTGTGACAATTCTCGTATTTGTGCCT
Organism: Locusta migratoria; assembly: GCA_026315105.1. Classification (NCBI taxonomy): domain Eukaryota; kingdom Metazoa; phylum Arthropoda; class Insecta; order Orthoptera; family Acrididae; genus Locusta; species Locusta migratoria. Next base: position 166,368,931 of record CM048747.1, on the reverse strand, counting down.
CATAATATTCACTGTTACTTTACTTGCACGTTAGTAAATCATGTAAATAATTAAGTCAGAGTGCATAAGAACTTTCAGCACGTATTATTAGTTAAGCTTGGAGATATTCGTTCAACAATGTCATTATTTGTCAACTAAGACAAAAAAATTGGAACTGTTTTTCAAAAAAATATTCGGGGAACAAGTGCCCCCCCCCCCCCCCCCCCGTCGGTGATGCCCATGAACATCAATGAATAGAAGGTATAAATGCTCATCTATGGGGAATCTAATTAATTGCAATGCTATTGCAATACTATTTTCATATATACAATAGATACATTTAGTACAGTAGTTTAGTCCGTTTAAATACTGTCGTGTACAGTAGAGGGTGTTCTTCCAACATACTGCATCGACATAACGTTTCTTTTATTGTTGAAGGTAGGCGAAATGCTATGCAGGCAGAAGAACTGTACAAAGAGCAATATCCTGACAAAATCCCAGCATCCCGACGGATGTTTTCTCGTTGCGACGCTTCAGGAAGCTGAAAGTTTCAACCCACAGCAACGCAATCGACACAGCATCCGCATAGACGAAGCTGCCGAAGTTAATATTCTCGCTTCTATTACTATGTATCCAAATGTGAGCACACGAGAACTTGAACACGAGATTGGCAATCCTAAAAGCAGTATAATCATATCCGTACACGTCACCGGTTCCATCCTTACCATGCACACCTATATCAAGAATTGCATCTGAATGATTCCCAGAACCGTGAACACTCCTATCAGTGGGCACAGTAGCAAAGTCTCACCAACCCGAACTTCTTCTCCAGTGTTCTTTTTACCGATGAATGTTCCTTTTCAAATAAAGGACAGGTAATTACAAGGAACATGCATCATTGGTCCAGTGCAAACACACAATGGCTTATACAGGTGGAACATCAGCGTCAATGGATAGTTAACGTTTGTTGTGGGATGATTGACACTACAATTATTGGCCAGTATTTGATCAGTGGTAGTCTAAGCGGCTCAGTGTATGCCTGGATGAAGTGCCTCTAAGAACCAAAATGCTTATGTAGTCTCAACACGATAGCTGTCCAGCACATAATACCTTGAGTGCACGTGTGTTCTGAACCGAAGGTATCCTGCAAGATGGATTGGTCGAGGAGGAAGAGTTACTTTCCCTGCTAGGTTTCCTAATTTAAATCATATGCACTTTATTTTTTTTGGAGACGAATTAAATAAGTTGTCTATCGCGATATTCCAACAACTCCAGGGGCCTTGCAGGAACGTGTCGTGCTTGCTTGTAATTCTCTTCACCAGGCAACACTGGAAGTAGTAAATAATTCTTTTATTCAACGAGTGCACCAGTGTATCGGTGTCCAGGAGCACCGCTATGAACACCTTTGATTGTTTTACTCCTGGGCAATGGTAAAAGTCAGTTAATTTTGTGTTTGACTTGGTTTTCTTTCTTTTTCTGACAAATACAGCAAGTGGACGAGTTTGTGATCCCAGGATTGTAGTCAATGTTATGTAATTAATAACGTTGTTTTTCAGTGAATGGTACACCGTGATACATTTTTGAATAGGTCTTTATCAGAGCAAACGAATTACCGATTAAAAAATACTGTATGCCATTTAAAAAAAGTCATACCGCTGTTCGTATATATGTTGGAAAAAAACGCTACAAGGGAAGCAATCATGCTGACTGAAGTCCAAAATCAAATGTCCAAATCTTACAAACTACGTATGAACTACTTATGAACTAGGACGGCACAAATATCCATGCCCGAGGGGGGATTCGAACCCCCGACCGTAGTGGCCGTGCTGACCGTGACTGCAGCGCCTCAGTCACCTCGGCCACCGCGGCCGGCAACTGAAGTCCCCTGATGGGGCTAAATAAGATGTGCTTGAAACATTTTGTAATTTTCATTCGGACAAATATTTAGGGCGGTCAAGATAAATGGCTCACCCTATATATATGTCAGTATAAATTTTAAAACTTAATAAATCACGGAATAATGTAGACAGTGACGTAAAAATTGACACATATGCTTGGAGTAACGTGGGGTTTTATTAGAAACAAAACAAAACAAAAAAGTTCAAAAAATGTCCGACAGATGGCGCTGCATCTGATCATAAAAGCCATAATTAGCATAACACATTAAGACAAAGCAAAGATGGTGTTCTTTACAGGAAATGCTCAACATATTCACCATCATTCCTTGACAATAGCTGTAGTCAAGGATTAATGTTGTGAACAGCGCTGTAATACGCGTGCGGAGTTATGGTAGGGCATTGGCGTCGGCATCCCTAGAGATGTCGGTCGATCACGATACACTTGCGATTTCAGATAACCCCAGAACCAATAATCGCACGGACTGAGGTCTGGGGACCTGGGAGGCCAAGCTTAACGAAAGTGGCGGCAGAGCATACGATCATCTCCAAACGAAAACCCCTTGTCTTTCCAAGCATGTGTGTCAATTTTTATCTCTCTATCTACATCATTCCGTGATTTATTAAGTTTTCAAATTTATACTGACTTTTTGATCTCCCGGTATATAATGCCTGTGTGGTGTAAGGCGTCGTGCTACGGACTGGGACGCTTTCTCCGTCCAAGACCTTAGTATTAGTTTAAGTAGTCTGTTACTCTAAGGACTAATTTTTGTATCCCATCCTCGTCGCCACTTTTGTGTCTCGTTGTCGCCGGTTGTCCTAGGTGTCGGTGGCCGAGTAGGGAGAGAGACCGACACAGGGAAATAGGATGCGCGCGTGTGGAGGTAAAGAGTCTGAGGTGACCAGCCAGTGGGACAGCAGAAACTAGATACACTAAGCTAGATTGGAACAAGATATATATTTAGTAGAAATATGATAATACTTAACTTTTACAAATTTCATGTCTGCAGAATGCTGATACATAGTTTAACTAGATAGAGGACTGCCTACTGATGAGAGTTCTTGTGCCTGTTCCAATCCCAAGTCACCGATGCAGTTCAGTAGTGGACACGAGCGGGATTCTAGCAGAGGGCGTTCGTGGCCGACGTCGAAAGAACGCACTTCAGACTTGTGCGACACCACACTAATGACCATAGCAGCTTAATCCAAAAGGTTTACAAACATTTCAACATATATATGTCAGAACTTAAATAGTGGCAATTATTTATTTACAACCGATAGAAATGCGTTACATGTTTAAAACTGTCCTTCAAAGTAGTCATCAGCGTTGTGTATAACCCGTTGCCAGCGATGTGGAAGGCGTAGTACACCGTTCGCAGAGCCTGTTCCATTGATGGTGCAAATGAAGCGGTCTGCTGACTGTCGAATCTGTGGAACAGTTCCGAAGCGAAGCTCACTTGGTCGTTCTTTCATCTTTGCAATCAAATCAATGTCACAAGGACTTAAATCCAAAGAGTATGGTGGATGGTACAGCACTTCCCAGTCCCATCGACCGAAGAGAGCGCCTAAAGCCTGCACTGTATGCGTCCGCACATAGTCGTACAAAATGGTGGGTGGATTACGCAGAAAGTGTTACCGCTTCTTTCGAAAATATGAGAGCAAGTGATGCTTCAAAAACGAACAGTAGGTCTGCCGTGTTACTGTTTCTCGCTCACAAGTGACTGTTCAAAACTGTTCAAATGTTTGTGAAGTTTATGTGACTTAACTGCGGGCTCATCAGTCCCTAAACTTACAAACTACTTATGAACTACCTTATACTAAAGACAACATAAACATCCATGCTCGAGGGAGGATTCGAACCGACTACAGGGAACGGCCTCTCGCAACGGATCATAGCGCGTCAATGCGCTCGGCCACGCCGCGCCGGTGACGTTATACGGGTGAGTCCATTTGCTCAAAGGGAAGGTAGGTATGTCAACAATCTGTACTATCAGCGATAGATTCCATTGCATAGTGTCTCCACGACAGTGATGTCGCTATTTAAGTTCCAACCCTCGTATAATGTGTGCATGAATGATGTCATTACGCTAGAATTTAAGTCGAGACTTATTATCACATTCCAATTTCAACCCATGACCTGCCAAAACTAATTCAGTTATTTTTGGTAGCATTCTTTTACATTAATATTATCCCTTGGAACACAAATGACAGAAAATATTGTTTGAATTAATTTCAGTATACTAGAACAAAATTCGCGGACCGTCAATTTTTTGATAAATTTTCGTCAATATCTCCTTCGTCTGATATTTTATCAGCATTTAAAGGAATAAGTCATTAACTTCATATTTACTCACTTGGTCCTTATAAAGTTCCGCTAGAATTTCTTCAAATGTAAGTCGATGCGGTGTGTTTTCATCCTCTCGTTATTGTAAAACGTGGATGAGGGAAAAATCTCACGTAATATACACAAATCAGATCTCAAGAATGCATACGGTAATTTCTGTTTATAAAAATTTATATTCTAATAATTTACTTCAACAAAATACTGATAGTGTAACATACAATTTTCCCATTTTTGGGGCACATAAAACATATTGCAATTGAATTTACTTCAGGATATCCGAGAAATACTGAATTTTACATGGATGTCCATATACTCATAAACACACTAAATAACAATTTCTTGTTGTACAGCAGCCACCAGTGAACAAACTGTGTAGCTAAGAGAAAGTACAGAAAACAGGCAAATTAAGTCCCTTCCTAAACCTAAGCAATTAAAGATAAATTACTTATTTCGCAGTTCCAGGCATTATACTAGTCAATTCATCCTTCGGATACCGCAATCAAAGCTAAATGTTACGCTGCTCATGTGTGAATAAAATAAAATATTTGCGTCCCAAAAATGTGACAGTGGGCAGTAATGGGTCAAAAGCAAGCATAATAGGAAGCGCAGGAACGTATCATCATATTTCTCATTCCAAGTCATCGGAATTTACGTACATTTGAGTCCAGTGCCAGCTGTCACCAGTGCCACATCGTTACAGCGCTAAGTATCTGATTTTAATTTGTGTCAAATTTAATTTGCCAGTCTAGTTCATTTTCGTTAGTACTTCTGTTTTAAGAGGTTTATTCCCGCGTACTTGCAGATTTCGTTTGTACTACTGTTTTAATAGTTTATTCTATCGTATTTGATAAATACCGTTGTGTTTAATCTTCGTCTTTGACCGGTGTATTTCAAAACAAGTCAGAGACCGTTACTAAAGCTCGTTATCAGTCAGTTCAGTGCCAGCTGTCACCAGTGCCACATCGTTACAGCGCTAAGTATCTGATTTTAATTTGTGTCAAATTTAATTCGCCCGTCTAGTTCATTTTCGTTAGTACTTCTGTTTTAAAAGGTTTATTCCCGCTTAGTTGCAGATTTCGTTTGTACTACTGTTTTAATAGTTTATTCTATCGTATTTGATAAATACCGTTGTGTTTAGTCTTCGTCTTTGACCGGTGTATTTCAAAACAAGTCAGAGACCGTTACTAAAGCTCGTTATCAGTCAGTCCAGTGCCAGCTGTCACCAGTACCGCATTGTTAACAGCGCCAAGCTGCCGGACTCAGTTTCGTTGATTTGACAGTGTAGCTACCACTGACCACAGTTCAGTCAGCAGCCAGCCGCCTTCATTAGAGTACTAGGCTTCTTTAAAGCTGATTATTTAATTTTCTACTTTCTGCAGTTAATTGTATCGATAGGATGGATAGGATGTGTGCCTGCTGTGTGCGGACGCAGGAGGAGTTGGCCACGGTTCGCGAACAGCTGAGAGTGCTGCTGTCTACGGTCAGCCGTCTTCAGGCTGCTGTCTCGGGGTGCAGCGATGGTGGGGAGTCTGGTGCGTCGAGTGGGACACCTCAGGTGTCTCACGCTTCACTCTCTGTCCGTGCTACCGAGGCACCTTCAGGTGTACCGGACGTCGTCGAGCCACCTTCTCCGCAAGGGGAGTGGCGGGTTGTACGGCGTTCGCGTCGCTCAAGGCGGAAGACCAATGTGGAGGCTGGACGTCCGTCTGCGCCCGTTCGTCCTGTGAGTGAAAGTGTGGCCACTCCTTCAGCAGGGTCCGAGCAGGTGCACGGGGGGAGGGGATTATTAGTTATAGGGATCTCCAATGTTAGGCGCGTGATGGAGCCCCTTAGGCAGATAGCGTCCAGATCTGGAAGGAATTCCAACGTGCACTCGGTGTGTCTGCCGGAGGGCCTCATCCAAGATGTGGAGGCGGCCTTGCCGGTGGCTATCGAGAGTGCGGGGTGCAGTCGACTGCAAGTCGTGGTTCACGTCGGCACCAATGACGCTTGTCGCTTGGGTTCTGAGGACATCCTCAGGTCCTACGAGCGGCTGGCGGAATTGGTGAAGGCTGCTGCCTTCACACGCGCGGTGCAAGCAGAGTTGTCGATTTGTAGCATTGTTCCCAGGGTTGATCGGGGTCCTTTGGTTTGGAGCCGAGTGGAGGGTCTGAACCAGAGGCTTCGCCGACTCTGTGACAGTCATGGCTGCAGATTTCTGGATCTGCGTTATCGGGTGGGGAATTGTAGGGTGCCCCTAGATAGATCATGGGTGCACTACACTAAGGAAGCGGCTACTCGGGTAGCAGAGTACTTGTGGAGTGCACATGGATTTTTTTTAGGCTAGGCGCTAACTCTGATGAGCACTCGCCTGTCAGCATTCAAACAGCGAATTCAGGCCACATTCGGAACAAAAATTCGAACATAAAAATATTAGTCGCGAACTTACAGAGTATTAGAAACAAAGTTCCCGAATTTGCAGCGCTGCATGGAAGTTATTGCGCTCAGATAGTTTTAGGCACCGAAAGCTGGCTAAATGATGATGTGGAAAGTTCAGAAATATTTAGCGAAGCGTGGAATGTATATCGGAAAGATAGATCTGATACAACTGGTGGAGGAGTGTTCATCCCTGTGGACAAAGATATTGTTTCTACGGAGATAGAGGTTGAAAGTAACTGTGAAGTTATCTGGGTACGTATAAAAGGTCTAAAAGAAGTAAAGTTAAAAGTTGGGTGTTTTTACCGGCCCCCCCGTGCTGCTGTAGCAGTTTTAGAATCATGCAAGGAAAGTCTACACCAGGTAGTGCATAGGTATCTGGGCCATGTAATATTAGTCGGAGGTGACTTCAACCTTACTTAAGAGTATAGATTGGGACCTCACTAGTTATATTTCAGGCGGTACAGACAAGCAGTCTTGCGAGCTACTTTTGGACACATTCTCCGAAAATTGTCTTGAGCAGTTAAACCGGCAAACCACGCGCAATGGAAATATTCTAGACCTTATAGCCACAAACAGGCCTGATCTTATTAACGATGTCTGTGTAGAGACAGGAATTAGTGATCATGATATCGTCATAGCGTCGACGGTGACCAAAGTTCATAAACCAATCAGGAAGGCTAGGAGCGTGTTTTTGTTGGGAAGAGCCGACAAGCAAATGTTACAATCGCACTTAGAAAATGAATGGGCATCGTTTAATTCCGGGACTAAATTTAAGTGCATTGTTAATAAAGGGTTAGAGAAATATGTGCCAGTAAAGACGATTAAGGATGGAAAAGATCCACCGTGGTATAATAATAATGTTAGAAAGCTGCTGAGAAAGCAAAAGCTGTTGCACTCTCGATTCAAAAAAGAACACGCAAATGATGACAGGCAAAAGTTAGTAGAGATTCGTGCGTCTATAAAAAGATCGATGCGTGAAGCATACAATAATTATCACAGCCATACCTTAGCAAAAGATCTTTCCGAGAACCCGAAAAAATTCTGGTCCTATGTAAAATCGATAAGCGGGTCAAAGCCCACTGGCCAGTCACTCGTTGATCATTCCGGGGCAGTAATGGAAGAAAGGAAACGGAAAGCTGAAGTTCTAAATTTAACCTTTAAGAAATCTTTCACGCAGGAGGACCGCACAAATATACCATCATTTGATCAACGTACTAATTCCGAAATGGGGGACATAGCAATAGGTATTTCCGGTGTAGAGAAGCAGCTCAGAGAGCTAAATACGAAAAAGTCTGCTGGTCCGGATGGAATACCAGTTCGGTTTTACTAAGACTATTCTGTGGCATTGGCCCCCTACTTAGCTTCCATTTATAGCGCAGGTGACTCCCGTGTATAAGAAATGAAAGAGAACTGACCCATACAATTACAGGCCAATATCGTTGACATCAGTTTCATATAGAATTTTGGAGAATATTCTCAGTTCGAATATAGTAAATTTCCTTGAAACGGAAAAGCTTCTTTCTATGAATCAGCACGGGTTTAGGAAACATCTTTCATGTGAAACTCAGCTTGCTCTTTTCTCACATGACATCTTGCGAGCCATGGACGAAGGGCAACAGGCGGATTGTGTCTTTCTCGACTTCAAAAAGGCGTTCGACGCGGTGCCACACTGCAGACTGCTAACGAAGATACGAGCTTATGGAATAGGTTCACAGATTTGTGACTGGCTGGAAGACTTCCTAAGTAATAGAACGCAGTACGTTGTTCTCGACGGCGAGTGTTCATCAGAGACGAGTGTATCGTCAGGCGTGCCCCAGGGGAGTGTGATAGGACCGCTATTATTTTCTATCTACATAAATGATCTGATGGACAGTGTAAGTTGTAATTTGCTGCTGTTTGCTGATGATGCTGTGGTGTATGGGAGGGTGTCGTCTGTAACTGACTCTAATAGCATACAGGTTGACTTAGACAAAATTTCTAGTTGGGGCGAAGAATGGCAGCTAGCTCTCAATGTAGAAAAATGTAAGGTGACGTGCATGAGTAGGAAAAACAATCCCATAATTTTCGAATGCAGCATTAGTAGTGAGCTTCTTGATGCTGTCCCGTCATTCAAATATTTAGGCGTAACATTGCAGAGCGATATGAAATGGAACGAACATGTAAGGACAGTTGTGAGTAAGGCAGACAGCCGACTTCGGTTTATTGGGAGAATTTTGGGAAGATGTACTTCACCTGTAAAGGAGACCGCGTATAAAACGCTTGTACGACCACGTCTTGAGTATTGCTCAAGTATTTGGGACCCGCAGCAGATCGGTTTGAAGGAAGACATAGAGGCGGTTCAGAGGCGAGCAGCTAGATTTGTTACCGGTAGGTTCGACCAATGCGCGAGTGTCACGGAAATGTTCCGGCAACTCAATTGGGATCGCTGGAAGAAATACGACGTTCTTTTCGTGAATTTCTGTTAAGTAAATTTAGAGGGCCGGAGTTTGAAGCTGAGTGTAGTACGATCTTGCTGCCTCCTATATACATTTCGCGTAAAGATCACAAAGACAAGGTAAGAGAAATTAGGGCTCGTATGGAGGCATATAGGCATTCTTTTTTTCCTCGTTCAATTTGGGAGTGGAATAGGAAAGGAAATGCCTAGTAGTGGTACAGTGTATCCTCCACCACGCACCTTATGGTGAATTGCGGAGTATGTATGTAGATGTAGATGTACATCAGAACATTAAACGTGCGCATGGAATTCTTAAGCATACATGTTCTGTAAGTTTATATAGGAATAGATGCTTCATCGTAGCAGTAGTTCAGTAAGCCGTTCATTTGAAATGGGGTGAATGAATAAAGTGGACATACAGAAGTAGTTAACGTTTATTACAGCAGTAAAAGTACATAATGGTTTTCAGATAAAAAAAAAACGTAAATAACATACACGTAGCTGCACGTGAAATCTCTGAGCATGCGCCTGTCCTCTGTGGAGTGATGTAAAGTTGAAATATTTTTTGCAATTTTCCTTACCTAAACAACGATAGTAGTAAAGTGTTCACTGGACCACTGTTAATATGCGATTATCAGCTGCGTAAGATTACAGTCTTTACAGATTCAGACAGCAGCTGTTCCAGTAAAGAAATTTTAGAGCGGTACAGTTAATGTCAACATTCACCGAGGTTCTGATGCAGAACACATAGAAAAATAGTCTTGGCAGGTAACGGAAGCTGTTTATTATGTTTGTATCAGCAGCAACAGTTGACGACACCAGAGTTAGCCACGCGGCCACCGGAAAATACAGATCTCAGCGCAGACGTCATGCTCCGTAAGCAAGGGATTTACGGGCCGGAGCGATCGCAAGCTCTGTGGCTGTCCACTATGACGCAGTGGGCTGTGCCCCAGCGGCCAGCCAATCGGCTAGCGATCGCGCCGGCTGGAACTACTTTGCTAAGGTGGCATGAGGTGTGCGCTGAGGCCTGTTTTTCTCGACGGCCACGGTTAGCCAGTAGGATGCACCCTGTTGCTGGTTAGCGAGCACTGCTACGTCTTATCCTTGGCGTCCTGCCTGGCTCGGTCGGCGGCGTCCTGTGCGCTCATCTCTGCGTTGAGGTCCTCCAGCGAGCGGCCCTTGGTCTCCGGGATGAAGAAGAAGGTGAAGACGAGCGCCGCGGCAGCGCACGCCGCGAAGAACCAGAAGCAGACGTAGGTGCCCAGCGCGGAGCTCACCACCTGGAAGAGCTTGATGGTGGCGAACGTGAGCGTGGCGTTCCACAGCGCGATGAACGAGATGGTCAGGCTGCGCACGCCGTCCGGCACCAGCTCGTTCGCCACCACCCAGATCAGCGCGTTGGCGCCGATGTTGAACAGCAGCTGCAACAGACACAGAACACGATTTGTAATTCACGGCCGCTCAACGGCGAGATTAACAGTTCCTCGCGCAAACTGTTAAAACAAATTTGCTTATAACGAGAAGACCTGAGATTTTAGGTAAAACCTTTTTGTTCTTCATTAAATAAAAACAACTAGTTTAATTCTCCCGCTGCTTCGCACGCGTAGACTAGACGGTCTGCATTGGTTGTTTCTACTTCTAAATATAAATGTACATAGATTTGGCCTTAAAAAAGCTTTCCTAATCAAGTACGAGGCGCGTCCAGAAAGTAAGTTCCGTTTCAATTTATCTCCGCTGCAGCGCTGCGATTGCAATTCCGCACATGCGCTGTACACGATGTGTATCAAGGAGAAGAACTTGCTCCATTTCGAGATCGCTGTCAGTTACGTAGAGGCACTTCATCCAGACATACAATGAGCCGTTTAGACTACCACTGATCAAATACTGGCCAATAATTGTAGTGTCAATCATGCCACAACAGACGTTAACTCTCCATTGTCACTAACGTTTTAACTGTATAAGCCATTGTGGGTTTGCTGTGGAAAAATGAAGCAAGTTACTTGTATTTACCTGACCTTTGTTTGAAAAGGAACATTCATCGGTAAAAAGAACACTGTAGGAGAAGTTCAGGTTGGTGGGAATTTGCTACTGTGACCACTGTCAGGAGTGTTCACGATTCTGGGAATCATTGCCATGCAATTCTTGATGTAGGTGTACATGGTAAGGATTGAACCGGTGACGTGTAAAGACATGATTATACTGGTTTTAGGACTGCCAATCTCGTGGTCAAGTTGTCGTGTGCTCACATTTGGATTCATAGAAATAGAAGGGAGAATATTAACTTTGGCAGCTTCGTCTTTGCGGATACTATGTCGATTGCGTTGCTGTGGGTTGAAACTTCCCGCTTACTAAAGCGTCGCAACGAGGAAACTTCCATCGGGAAGGTGGGATCTTGTCACAATATCGCTCTTTATACAGTTCCTCTGCCTGCGTAGCATTTCGCTTATCTTCAGCAATAAAAGAAACGTTAAATGCAGTTTGTAGGAATGACAGCCTCTATTGTATGTCTACTCTACATAACAGTATTAAAACGGACTAAACTACTGTACTAAATGTATCATATTGTATACGAGGCGCGTCCAGAAAGTAAGTTCCGTTTCAATTTATCTCCGCTGCAGCGCTGCGACTGCAATTCCGCACATGCGCTGTACACGATGTGTATCAAGGAGAAGAACGTGCGCCATTTGGAGATCGCTGTCAGTTACGTACGCTTTGTTGTGCTTGTTTGAAATGTCGGCGTTGATTGAAAATCCCGCCGCCTGTGAAATCAGGTCGGTGATTCGGTTTCTGAATGCGAGGAAAGTGAAACCAAGTGAAATTTATCGGCAAATTTGCGATGTTTGCGGACCAAATGCGATGAGTGATTCGATGGTGAGAAGATGTGTCCGACAGTTCAGTGGCGGGCGTAGTGATGTGCACGATGAAGAACGAAGTAGGCGTCCACCTTTGGTTGCAGAAAAACTGGTTCACGCGATTGATGACAAGATCCAGGAAAAACGTAGGTTTACAATTAGTGCTTTCCCTATGAACTTCCCCCAAAGAAACTGTTTCCAACTGACATTTCTATGAATAAGGTATAAAAAACCTGGTGACAAATGCCCGCAAAATTTCGGCAGTTCTGTGGAAAAGTAGTTTAAGAGTTGTAGAATTTTGTGCAATAAAAATTTCTTCTGTATCTGTGTACAATTTCATTTTATTACCAAAGGGAACTTACTTTCTGGACGCGCCTCGTATTTTGATACAACTTGCCACCCCCTATTGCACCATTGATGGCAGAATTCAAAACATCCCGAAACACTTTTTTTTTTCTAACCATGGTACCAAATCCAAATTTTCGCATTTTTAGCATCAAAACAGTCTTACACCACCCTTAAAAGATTTCCCCTTATTTCACCCACTTAATGGTTTAATTTACAAAAATATTGAAACATGTGTTTTTAGAATTCCAATCCAAAATCTAAATCTGAAGTTTTGTATTTCTTGTTTCAAAATTGCCTGAATACCAACGTATTTTGAGAAAACCGTTCATTCCCTATTTCACCTCCTTAGGGGTAGGAATATCGAAAAATCGCTGATGCCTATAGTGTAAGATAAGCAACGTCTACAAATTTCTAGTTTCTATCGTCTGTAGATTCATTTTTCAGTGCCGTTTTCCGTCTTTTAGAAACGGATCGAGAACGCGAAATTTCTTTCTTACTCTTTGTCATCTTTCTTGGTAGTTTTACTTTTCAAACTGCAATATGCACTTATATTTTTGTATTCGTGCGCTTGTTGCTCAAAAACAGCTGAAGAATTTGTATAACGTTTCGGTGTATATAACCTCTTTGCTCTTATAGTGTCTAAAGTCATCGCTGGTCTTCAGTCCGAATTTTACAAAAGCTGGCGACTTTCAACCACTACATCTTCCACCCTTATATAGCAATCACAAGAAACTAATGTGGTGTACAACGGGAGACTTTATACTGCAACAATAAAGAGAGATCGTTCGTCTCAATTGTGTAGTTTTTGCTTAAGAGCAAAATATTGACACCCACAATTAGAATTTTATGCAAGTCGGTAACTCCCATATCTTCCATCCCCTTATCGTTATCAACGCTCTACCATCATAGTGCACAATGGGAGATTTATATCTACTACCACAAACAAACACTATTTGTTTCCGATGTGTAGTTTTGGCTGCAGAGTAAAATATAGGCACAAACACCTCGATATTCATATATATTAAGTTAAAAGTTGTTCATGCACGTATTATGCCAATTTACGATCGAAAACGTTAATTTTATAGCAACTAAAAATACATAATTTCATCTTATTTCGTCATTGTACCTAAACTTTAAAAATTTAATCTAATAAAAACTTTTCTCATGGTCCCCCAGCTACGAATTGCGCAAATATTTTATCGAAAATTGTAGTTTTATATAAGCTAAAATACCTAATTTCATGTAATAATATGCTTGTATCTCGTAAAAAAATAAATAAATAAAATAAAATAAAAAACCTCATATAAATACCTAATTTCATATTAGAACCTGACTGCTTCTAATTTTTTAAAATCCATTCCAATACAGTTTTATGACAAAACTACTCTTCTGGTCTTCCCGGCTACTTAGGAAACAGTGCCGGCCGAGGGGACTGAGGCGCTCCAGTCACGGTCTGCACGGCCACTACTGTCGGGGTTTCGAATCCCCCCTCGGGCATGGATATTTGTGCCGTCCTTAGTATTAGTTAGTTCATAAGTAGTTTGTAAGTTTAGGGACTGATGACCCGTAGTTAAGTCCCTTAAGCTCTACAAACATTTGAACATTTTGATTTAGGAAACAGTAAGTGTTTACAAACCTAAACACCAGTCGTGACTCAGACAATAGCAGGTGAAATAATCCCGTAATGTTCGAATACAGCATCAGTAGTGTGCTGCTTGACAGAGTAGCGTCGATTGAATATCTAGACGTAACGCTGCACAGCGATATGAAATGGAACGAGCTATAAGGACAATCGTGGGGATGGAAAATCGTCGACTTAGGTTTACTGGGAGAATTTTGGGAAGGTGCGATTTGTCTGTAAAGGATAGCGAATGTAAAAGGCTTGTACGATCTCGTCCTGAATACTGCTCAAGTATATGGGTTCCCAACCAGATCGGTTTCAAGGGGAACATAGAGGTACTTCACAGGCGGGTGGCTAGGTTTGTAACTGGGAATCGCTGGAGGAAAGGAGACCTTTTTTCCATAAACACTTTGCAAATTGTTCAATTGTTTGTATAGCTTATGGGACTTAACTACAGGGTCATCAGTCCCTAAACTTACAAACAACTTATGAACTAACTAAGACTAAGGACGGCACAAATATCCATGCCCGAGGGGGGATTCGAAGCCCTGACCGTAGTGGCCGTGCAGCCCGTAACTGGAGCGCCTCAGTCCCCTCGGCCACCGCGGCCGACAACACTTTGCAGTACTTTGACTTTCACCCGGTACTATATTGAGAAACGTATTAAATCCTGGTACATACAAGATATGTATCACTACTTCTTGTAATTGAACAATCTCTGCATCTCTCTAGTAAATAAGTGTTTAAACAATTTACACATGTTGTTGCTGGGTGCGATCTCCTTTTCTGTAGAACCTTTTTTTTTTTTTTTTTTTTTTTTTTTTTTTTTTTTTTTTTTTTTTTTTTTTTTTTTGCCGAGAGAGCTATTTTATCTACACAATGACCCGTTTCAACTGATCTCTCAGTCATCATCGGATTTCGGATCTATAAAAGGAGAGGATCAGCCAACGTACCTGACGCTTACTACCCATGAGCGCTCAAAATCACAACTTATACGTTTCATTTTGATATCTACATACCTGTGGAACTTTGGTAAGTCTAATCATACCAATAACATGTATTTCTGTCTATACGGCGCTTCGTGGGGTTGTCAAATTCACAAAATTGCATAGTCACATAACGGAAACTAAACACGGCGCCCAATACATGAACGGCCGTCGACACACATCACAAACCACAATTAACGCAACTGTGCGGGCTCACGTTAAACTTATGGAAAGAAGTTACCACACAGACCGCTAGGTGGCGTTCATGGATAGTGATGTCACTACCACATCATCTACGGTAGTAGCATCTAACTGTGGTGGGGGTACTCCTAACCTCACAACACTTAATCACTACGGGGTCATCAGTCCCTAAACTTACAAACTACTTATGAACTAACTACAACTAAGGACGGCACAAATATCCATGCCCGAGGGGGCATTCGAATCACCGACCGTAGTGGCCGTGCAGACCGTGACTGGAGCGCCTCAGTCCCCTCGGCCACCGTGGCCGGCTCAAAAAATTTTAAACAAGTTATTATCCACAATCTCCAGCTGCGATCAGCTGGCGATTTTTCTTATGATGTTTCTCTAGGATGTTTAATTCCTTCCCCTTGGGCGCTTTATGTAGGATCTTCATATTTTGACGAATGTCTTGGGTTTTATATTTGTTTTCTCCTAAGTGCACACTAAATGAAGTTCTATTGTGGTTAGCTATATGCTGTCGGATTCTAGTAAAAAATGATCTACCCGTCTGCCCAATATAAAAATCTTCGCAACCGCCGCAATGGAGTTTGTACACCCCAGATTTTTAAATATATATTCGTTTGCCCCCATTTTGTGGCGACATGTTGCTTGAAACTTATTTGTTGCACTAAAGGCTATCTTGATGTCAGATTTACAGAAGGTTTCCTCAATCTTATTTGAGATGGGGCAGTTATACATCATTAGAACATATTTCACAGATGCGTGCGATTTTGTTTTACCCTTATTCCGATTTCTTTTCCTCACCTTGTTAAATAATTCATTAATTAATCCGGTACTGTAGCCATTTCTACTGGCAATATATCTTAGTATCAAGATTTCATTGTCAATGGGCAGACTGCTCTAGTGGGAGGTTAACGAACCTATGCAGCATAGAATAGAAATTCGCCCTCTTATAGCTAGTTGGATGTGTCGAATTGCATTGACTACCATATCTGTGGACATCGGTTTCCTATAAATTCGAAATGTATGTTTTTCTGTGCTTTCCCTATGGCCAGATCTAGAAAGTTAATTGGTTTCAACCTCTACCTTGAATTGTATGATTTTCTGCATACTATTCAGATCTCTTAAAAATCACTCTATATCTCGGTTCTTACCTTTCATTAGGGCAACGATTATTGCGGCAATTGCGAAGGCTTTTCTATGTTGATAAAGAGGTAGATCGTATTTTACTAGATTCCGAGTAACCAAAATAAAAATTCATTTGGTGTGTACTCACCAACAAACATAAAATCGAAGACATTCGACAAAACATGAAGATCCTACATAAAGCGCCCAAAAGAAAGAAATTAAACATCCTAGAGAATGTACAGATTTATAAACATTTAAACATCATGAGAAAAATGTTCTCAACGATCAGCTGGAAATGGTGGATAAAAACGTTTTTAATATTCTTGGTAAGGTGTTGTGAGTTTAGGAAAATGTTCAAATGTTTGTTAAGCTTATGGGACTTAACTACGGGGTTATCAGTCCCTAAACTTACAAACTACTTATGAACTACTTACGAACTAGGACGGCACAAATATCCATGCCCAAGGGGGAATTCGAACCCCCGACCGTAGTGGCCGTGCTGACCGTGACTGGAGCGCCTCAGTCACCTCGGCCACCGCGGCCGGCTGTGAGGTTAGGAGCACCCCTATCACAGTTACATGCTATTACCGTAGATGATGTGGTAGTGACACCACTAACCATGAACACCACCTATCTGTCTGTATGTTAACTGATTTCCGTGATTTTAACGTGATCCTGCGCAGTTTGGTTTATTGTGGTGTGTGACGAGTGTCGACGGTACTTCAGTTTGTTTGCGCCATGTTTGGTTTTTATTATATGACTTGTTGTTGTTATGGTCTTCAGTCCGGAGACTGGTTTGATGCAGCTCTCCAACCTACTCTATCCTGAGCAAGCCTTTTCATCTCCTCGTAAGAACAGCAACCCACATCCACTTGAATCTGCTTACTATACGCATCTCTTGGTCTCCCTCTGCGATTTTTACCCCACACACTTCCCTCCAATGCTAAATTTACGATTCCCCGATGTCTAAGAATGTGTCCTACCAAACGATCCCTTCTTTTAGTCAGGGTATGCCAAAAATTCCTTCGCTCACCAATTCTGTTCAGTACCTCTTCATTAGTTATGTGATCTACCCACCTAATCTTCAGCATTCTTCTGTAGCACCACATTTCAAAAGCCTCTATTCTCTTCCTGTCAGCACTGCTTATCGTCCATGTTTCACTCCCATACAAGGCAACACTCCACACAAATGTCTTCAGAAAAGACTTCCTTACCCTTAAATTAATATTCGATGTTAGCAAATTTCTCTTTTTCAAAAATGCTTTTCTTCCCATTGCCATTCTGCATTTTATATCCTCTGTACTGCGACCATCGCATGTTATTTTACTACCCAAGTAACAAAACTCATCTACCACCTTCATTGTTTCGTTACCTAATCTAATTCCTTCAGCATCGCCTGATTTTCTACGACCGCATTCCATTATTTTTGTTTTGCTCTTGTTAATGTTCATTTTATATGACTATGATTTTTTTTTTTAATTTGACGACCCAACGATTCGCCGTATAGATGGAGCTACGTATTATTGGTATGATTAGATACACCACAGTTCCACACGTATGTGGAGTATCAAAAATGAAATGTATAAGCTGTGATTTTGAGCGCTCATGGGTAGTAAGTCTCAGGTGCGTTGACTGATTTCCTTTTATACATCTGATAGTGACTGCGAGATCAGTTGAAACCTGTCATTGTGGTAGATAAAAAAGCGGTCTTGGCAAAGCAGTAAAAATGTCCGATGTTATTCTATTAATATTTAACGTAATCATCTTATACGCTTGCGTCATTATTAAAGCCTTGCTCTAGCACCTATTGTTTAATGTTTGTGTTATGTTTGACAATTGATAGCACATATGGGGTATGGTCCATTCGAGAATGCGCACATTTGTTACTGCACTATGTGGAGGGCAAGATTATTTCATTGTATCTTTATCACGATCCAGATCTGCCATTAACTGTTCCTAGACTGCTTTCTCCTGTCCTTTCAGCTTATTGCGGTTTGCCTTGGCACTACCCGCGTTAACATTTGGCTGGGAGTTCATAGTGCAACCGCGTTATCTTGTTTGGTTTGAGTTGTCTTTTCTCTGATTACAATCTTCTTGATCAGAGGAGGCACTTTGTGTGTTACTTGAACCTCGAACCTGATCATATGTGTCAGCAGCAAGAGACGTATTCATGTCTTGTTCGTTGTCGTGTTCGGAACTGTCGTCAGTATGTTGTAAGGATGTTAAGAGGTAGGTAGGTGAAATTGTGTCTAGCCAGGAAATCTTCGGGTGGCCTTGTTAGCGCAGCTATCAAGAACTGTACAAAAAAAGACCGCAAAAAACTATCTATTAGAAGAAACAAACAATAAATGAGATCCGGGTTCGAATCCAGCTCCAGCAAAAATTTTTATATCTCACCTTCAGAATTGCAGAACTTGATCGGTTTAAAGGAAGACAAAGAAGCAATTCAGATGCGGGTGGCTAGGTTTGTTACTGGTAGGTTCCATCAATGCGCGAGTGTTATTGAGATGGTTTGGAAATTCAAATGGGAGTTGTTTTCGAGAAACACTATTGGAGAAATTTAAAGGGCCGAAATCTGAAGCGGAATGCAAAACGATTCTACTGCCGCCAAGACCTCAAATATAAGTTCAGAGAAATTAGGGTCCGTACAGATGCATACAAGCGTTTGTTTTTCCCTCGTTTCATACGGGAGTGGAAAAGAAGAGCAAGAAACTAGGTACCTTCCGCCACGCTCCTTTCGGTGGTTTGCCGTTAATGTACGTAGTTGTACATGTATTGCTTTGTCCCATTCTGGGAAGAAAATTCTGGAAACGATTGAACAAGGTGTTTGTGGAGTTTTTGTAGAGTAGATGAACTATGTACTTGGACCAAAATATGTGGTTGAAAGTCTTACAAATGTGAAGCTTACAAATGATAGTCCCAATGTAGTTGCAAGTGTGTAATTGGTTTAATGAAATTGGAGTTATCTCAAAAGCATAATATTACTAACGGCAATCAGTCTTGAAAATTCCCTATGAAAAATTCTTTTTGAAATTGGGAAACTATCCGAAGTTACGCATACTGTTAGAAAGTGCTCCTAAATTCACAAGCCTCATTGAAATAAATTACGAAATGAATATGAGAACAAATATGTTACCCACGTCAGGCATACACTACTGGCCATTAAAATTGCTTCACCAAGAAGAAATAGAGATGATAAACGGGTATTCATTGGAGAAATATATTATACTAGAACTGACATGCGATTACATTTTCAAGCAATTTGGGTGCATAGATCCTGAATAATCAGTACCCACGACAACCAACTGTGGCCGTAATAACGGCCTTGACAAGCCTTGGCATCGTGTCAAACAGAGCTTGGATGGTTTGTACAGGTACAGATGTCCATGCAGCCTCAACTCGATACCACAGTTCATCAAGAGTAGTGACTGGCGTATTGTGACGAGCCAATTGTTCGGCTACCACTGAAAAAACCTTTTCAATTGGTGAGAGATCTGGAGATCGTGCCGGGCCAGGGCAACAGTCGAACATTTTCCGTATCCAGAAAGGCCCGTGCATTATCCTGCTGAAATGTAGGGTTTCGCAGGGATCGAATGAATGGTAGAGCCACGGGTCCTAACACATCTGAAATGCAACGGTCACTGTTCAAATTGCCGTCGATGCGAACAAGAGGTGACCGAGACGCGTAATTAATGACACCCCATACCATCACGCCGGATGATACGCCAGTATGGCGATGACGAATACACGCTTCTAACGTGCGTTCACCGCGATGTCGCCAAACATGGATGCGACCATCATGATGCTGTAAACAGAACCTGGATTCGTCCGAAAAAATGACGTTTTGTCATTCGTGCACCCAGGTTCGTCATTACGTACACCATCGCAGGCGCTCCTGTCTGTAATGCAGCGTCAAGGGTACCCGTAGCCATGGTCTCCGAGCTGATAGTCCAAGCGGCTGCAAACGTCGTCGACATGTTCGTGCAAATGGTTGTTGCCTCATGGATCTAGATGTGGCTGCATGATCCATTACAGCTATGTCATCTCGACTGCTAGTGTTACGTGACCAATCGGATCCAGCACGGCGTTCCGTATTGCCCTCCTAAACCCACAGATTCCATATTCTGCTAACAGTCATAGGATTGCGACCAATGCGGGCAGCAATGTCGCTATATGATAAACCGTAATCGCGATAGACTACAATCCGACCTTTATCAACGTCAGAAACGTGATGGTATGCATTTCTCCTCCTTAAACGAGGCATCACAACTACGTTTCACCAGGCAACGCCGGTCAACTACTATTTGTGTATGAGAAATCGGTTGGAAACTTTCTTCATGTCAGCACGTTGTAGGTGTCGCCACCGGCGCCAACCTTGTGTGAATGCTCTGAAGAGCTAATCATTTGCATATCACAGCATCTTCTTCCTGCCGGTGAAATTTCGCGTTCGTATCACGTCATCTTCGCGGTGTAGCAATCGTAATGGCCAGGAGTATATTTGGAGAGCTATCAGGTGGTTTTAACCTCTCAATTGCATGTATTTCCATAGCTGTTCGGTAACAGTGTACATTACCTCTTCGTATATATATATGTATGTAACTTATAAAATAATAGGTCACGGGAAATTTTAATGCGGTAGGTCAACACAAGAGCTGTTACACTTTCTGCGGAGCTATGAACATAGTTTATTGTATCATTTTCCAAAGAGTTACAGCACAAAGATATATATATTTTTTAAAATGGAACAATAGTGAATTGGATTCGTTGAAACCAGCTACGTCCACATCAATTTAAACTACATTCCTATCACTGTTAGTTTGGAAGCTACAACCCTTCAAAGTTTAGGGGGCGGAGGCTACGACAGCGTAGCTGACTGGCTGGTGGTCATGAGACAGCGGGCCGTGTCCCAGGGGATAGCCACTCGGCCAGTCAGCTATGCTATCGCAGCCTCCGCCCCCGGAACTTTGAAGGGTTGTAGCTCCCAAACTAACAGTGATAGGAATGTAGTTTAAACTGATTTGGACGCAGCTGGTTTAAACGAATCCAGTACACGATAGAAAAAACTATTGTTCCATTTAAAAAATTATTTCTTTGTGGTGTAACTCTTTGGAAAATGATACAATGAACTATGTTCATAGCTCCGCAGAAAGTGTAACATTTCTTGTGTTGACCTACCGCATTAAAATTTCCCGTCTCCTATTATTTTATAAGTTACAGAGGCAAACACACTTAGTGAAACACCCTATATATATATCGTATGGTATAATGTCAGCTACGTATAATACTTTAGTAAGATATACTAGTGTATAATTAATAAGATAAAACATATCTCTGTCACAGAGCCAAGTCCAACTCCTTTAACCACTGGACAGCTTCCTGACAGACTATATGGAGTTCGGTCATCTCTCCTGAGAATGATCGTAATGGGCAATTAGTACGTATGTGGGTCATC
This sequence comes from Locusta migratoria, assembly GCA_026315105.1. NCBI lineage: Eukaryota > Metazoa > Arthropoda > Insecta > Orthoptera > Acrididae > Locusta > Locusta migratoria. The sequence goes on along the minus strand of CM048747.1, from coordinate 166,347,270 downwards.
GTTTGTATGTCTACTCCACAGTCACATGACTGGTCGTCTGTCTGTCCCCGTTTGAATTTCCAATAGTTACAGCGAGCAACACCAGTTCGGAAGCGGTTGATCAAAGATCATTCTCTTCTGGGAAGGTTCATTCCTTGGAGCTCCTTAGACGGATCGTATATCCAGATGTTGTTTTTTCCATTAAACGAATCCCAAGTTCTTGTCCAGTTTGATTTAGGCGAGAAGGCACTCTCATGTAGTTGCACAGCTGTTTAAAGAGGTGGTTTACGTGATTTCAGCCGGCTTACCTGTGGTGGAAGGTCTTGCAGGATAGGAGGATCAGGAGTGGACAAGATCTTATAATACTCTCTCATTAAGGCTTCCTTCCGTCTTAGATCAGGAGGAACGATGTTGCATAATATTGGGAGCCATTGAAGTGGTGTAGCCATCAGAGTGCCACTGATCAATCTCATTGCTCTATTTAATTGTACATTAATGTGTCTCTCATGAGCACTGTTGAGCCAGACAGGTAAACAGTATTCAGCTGGAGAGTAAACTAGGGACAAAGCTGTTGTACGCAAAACCTTAGCACTGGCTCCCAAAAATGATCCTGCTAAGTGCTGCAATATGTTATTCCTAGTTTTAACTTTGTCTGCTGTTTTATGAAGGTGGTACTTAAAAGTGAGAGATCTATCCAAGATGACTCCTAGGTATTTTGGATGTTCACTATGTTCATGTTGAACACCATCATACGAGATATTAAGTTTATAGTCGGCCATCCTATTATTGAGATGGGAACAAGCTACTTCCGTTTTTTTTTTTTTTTTTTTTTTTTTTTTTTTTTTTTTTTTTTTTTTTTTGGGGGGGGGGGTTTGGCTTTACTTTCCACATTGCGAAGTAATTTCTGAGGAGAGTTGATTTTAAAGTAGTTTCCGTCACATGGATGTCTCTGTGTTGTGACACTATGGCAATACCATCGGCATAAATGAATTTTCTAGATTGCGTAGTTGGAATATCAGCGGTGTATCGGGTAGTATCGGACGGCGGCTTATATCGGACAAGTGGTGTTTCTCATACTTGCAACGTGAGGTAGCACCAGTAATGCTCACAGAAGTGTTGGCTGTGACGACAAAGGGGTCGTTACGCCATATTGTACCGCTGCGAGTTTGTGTATGAAAGTGACGGCGCATTGTCTGTTTTGGGAGTGTGTTTTCGTGTACGAAGATAACTTTGGAGTGCTGTTCCCAGCTTTAAAGTAAGTGCAATTCTGTTACAAGGTGATTAGTAGCAATAAGGGTTATTGCACTATATGTTTATAGGCAGTTAATCTGTTTACACATATTACTAAGCAATAGACAGTAGGATTATCTTCCTACATCGGTCGGGTTGTATCGGACATAAGCATTGAGGGTTGTATCGGACAACAATCATAGCCAACAAAAAGTAGGTGTTGATGGATTTGTTTCATTTTACAGGCGAAATGGGCAAAGTGAGGCATATGCGGAGGGAAGAAAATATGAAGATGGCTGTCGAAAAAGTACGTTTAATGAAAACGACGATTCGAGAAGCTGGGATGGTATAAAAGGAAGGATGCTTTTGCAACAGAAAGGGAAATATCCAGCGAATATGCAAGGAAAAAACTAACGTTTGACGATAAAGACACTGGAAGTGATGGCGTGACTCACTGCATTATTTGTGACGAAACTTTTGAAGAGGACTGGATCCAGTTTCGACTGTGCAACGGATGGGCCCACGAAAATTGCGCAGACCTTGAAAGCAGCACTCTGTATTATGTATGCGATAGCTGTTTCTTGAATAAAAAACAAAAGTTGTGTTAAAGATGCAGTAAAATTCATTGCTAGGAGTGTAAAACGGAAAAATTATTATTACTTGTATCATTTAGTGAATTTTTTTGCACCGAAAATTATTAAAATCACTCAATTGAATAAACATTTACCGTTTTATATCTATTAATAGAAATAAACAAGTGTTTTGATAGAAATATTTCCTTGTTTTCTGTAATTTACATCTTGTCCGATACAAACCACCAACATTTCTCCGTAGTCAAAAATCAGATAAATTTTAGAAGCCAACAGACAATAGTAATTATCTACCCTAAGACTAGTTGCTAAGATGGTTGATTTATGACTTATGAGAGTACATTTTGGTGGCTATTATTTTCATATCAAGACATTACTCTATTCAAAACTTGTGAAAAAGTTTAACCGTCCGATACTATCCGACCTTCCCCTAAACATTAAAAAGAATGGGAGGAAGAACCGAACCCTGGGGGAGGCCATCGTGAAGCTGTCTACACCCACTTTCCGTGTTGCCGAGATAGATCTTGATCAGACGGCAACTTAGCATGGAATTCACAAGTCGCAATGAAATAGGACAAGGAAAGAAATTGTAAAGCTACACTAGGAGGCCCTTCTTCCAGACGGTACCATAAGCTGTATTCGAGGTGTGATTCTTCAGTTTCTCCCGGCGTATTTGATAATCAAAATATCCACGGGTGTACTGCCGGTTTATAGTGTCCAACGGGCATAATATTTCGGCGATCATACATGTCGCCATCATCAGGTGAACTCTAGTACATAGGGCGCGCACTATCTCCGACGCAGAGAGTCTACCCCAGGAATTGGAACATCTGAGAACTGTATTTCGAAAAAATGGGTACTCAGAGTGGCAGATTCAGCGGGGTCTCCGCCCAACCAGTACATCACAACCTGTGGAAACGGATGAAAACACGAGGGAGGATGTGGGCACTGCGTTCATTCCATATACCGGCGCATTCTCGGGGAAGGTCGCCCGCATTTTGAAAAAACACCAGGTTGGAACTGTTTTTTGTCCGCCGAATAAAATTCGTGCACTGCTGGGGAGCACCAAAGATGATCTCGGTTTGAGGAAGGCCGGCGTGTACCAGATTCCGTGTCAGTGTGGAAAGTCATAAATTGGACAGACGATGCGTACCGTCGAGGATCGATACGTTGAACACCAGAGGCACACACGATTGATGTATCGGAGCAAGTCGGCGGTCGCTGAACATTGTTTGTCGGAGAATCATGCGATGGAATATGAAGGCACTAGGATTCTGGTACAGACGTCGAGATACTGGGACTGGCGTCGTTAGAGAGGCCATTGAAATTCGCACAAGTGACGACCTCATAAACCGTGACTGTGGCTATAATCTTAGCAAACCTTGGAAACCAGCGATTGGGTTAATTAAGAGTAAATCAAGCAAACGTAACGAAGTGACGACCACGGCGGACAGAGCCCTCACACCGACGTCATCTCAGACGCCGTCGCAATCGGTTCCACTGCGTGACCGCGGCGCGGGGCGCGGACCGCGGAGGGGTCGCTCTGCGGGCCGAGGGTATTTAAATGGCCTGCTACCGGGCTGGAACCCAGTTCCCTTCGAGCAGCCGTAGCGTGCGGATCTCCGTGCCGGCGCGTTTCCAGGAGCTCAGTCCGTCAGTTCACCTGATGATGGCGACATGTATGATCGCCGAAATATTGTGCCCGTTGGACACTATAGACCGGCAGTACACCCGTGGATATTTTGATTGTATTCGAGGTGTCTAACGGTTTGGTGAATTAAACTGTCGGTGCTTACGTGGAAGAAAATGAGCGAGGTGAGCGGTAGCCAGTAGAGCCCGTCGACGACCTCCTGGCTGCCCTGCTGCTGCAGGTAGAAGTAGATGCCCTCGGCGGCCATGGCGACCGCGCTGCCCGTGTACGACAGCATGAGCAGCGGCCGGCGGCCGGCGCGGTCCGCCAGCAGCGACGACCCCAGCGACGACAGCGCCTGGATCGAGTTCACCACGATGGTCGACACGTCCGAGTCCAGCGAGCTGCCGCTCCACATGAAGATGAGCGTCACGTACGAGCCCATCGCGGGGCTGCCGCAGAAGATGTTGAGCGTCGTCAGCGTCGCGATCACCTGCGCCAGGCCACCAACTCAGGACACGGTAACACATCTAAGTAAATAGCATTACACATGTAGACGCTTCTTTGTCAAGACCTGAATCTCTTGTCTCCTAACAAATATTTCTGACGATGCAATAGTTTCCAAAGTGGAGTCCAGGCTTGATTCCATGGTGGAACTTGTGCTCAACGACTGTATTTGACTTGTAGAAATTTTCAGTAATCAGTCGTAAATATTTTTATTTATTGGCAGATCTAGATGCTAAAATAAATTAAAAAACCTCCATGTTGGAGGTTGCGTACGAACTGATGCAGCTGTTACATTTCTTACACACTGTGAGGATACAGGGTTTTAGGTTAGTAACCTCTTTGGTACGTTTTGGTCGAACGATAGTTATCGTTGGCGTGCAGCGATAGCTGCTGGCAACAATGCTTACGTTGGAATGTTTTTTGTTTGTTGGCCGGTGTGTGGTAGACTCCCGCTGACCGCAGAGCGAGGCAGTAGCCAGGGTTGCTAGGTATGGCATCCTTGGCTATCTTTTCCTTACAATAGTAGCCATTCTAGCAGTCTGGCGACTGGCGATTAAATATGGCTATTAAAGGAATCGGTTGGCGACTTAATGGCTATTTTATTTTACTTCAAACACAATGGATGTAAAGCAATCACTCTTTAGACATTGTGTCAGTGATACCGGCTAAACTTCGGTAGAATGCTGGGGAAATGTAACCAACCTATACAAGTTAGCACAAATTTTTTTTCTACTATCATGGATGTGTGGGACAGTGTCACAGAGATGTAAACAAACTCTGCTTACAGACTCTTGAAGATAGATGTAAACTACCTCATGTACCCTACTTACGATGGTTCAAGAACATGCTTTAAATGATATCTCGAAGTATACTACAACACCGTATGTATGGCTCCCGCTGAGAACATGAGGATAAGATTATATAAATTACAGCATGCAAGGAGGCATTTAAACAGTATTTTTTTCCGCGTTCCATTGCTGTGAAGCAAGCTCTTTGCTACGCACTTCACAGTGGTTAACAATAGTTTACACAGTATAATTGTCGATGCAGAACACTCGGTGATTCCCAGTCGTTCTCATGGCTGATTTTTCAGTGTGTAATGACGCATTATTACGAATTAAAGTCCACCTCGCCTCAAAGTATGAAATGCTTAGTGCATTATTATAAAATACCTCACCTCAAAATGTTGTAATGATTTTATGTGTATTAAAGAAGTGTTTGAAAGATTCAGTAACTCTATTTAACATCTCTAAATATTTGTTTTTAAGAAGATGAAAGTGATTGGTAATCGAACCTGTACATGAGAACATCCCTTGTGTAAGTTTCATAGCATGATTCTTGAACAGTTTTGTGCTGTAATTTTTATACGTTATGACATTAATAAATATGATAGTTAAATGTAACTGAAATTCCGGAGTCTATTGTATTTACAATGTGACAATATTTTGACTGCCCTCATTGTCAGTTGGTGGTGTGTCTGAGTTCAGTTCTTGAACGGACTCAGGTAAATGTTTCTGTGAAGTATGAGTTTTCTTGGAAAGTTCAGTCTGGTGTCTGTGTATGTGAGCGTGCCACAGTTTGTGTTACTTTTTACTCAGTGACCAGCTTACTCCATGAATTCCAGGATTGTTATTGTTGAGTAACATGCCATAACTATCATAGCATAATAATGTTAGGTTGCGATATTTTGCTATTTTTACTGATGAAAAGACGGTTATATTTTAGCATTTTATTGATGAAAAGATGGCGATATTTGGGCTACTTTTTGTTTAACATTTGGCGACAGAACAATAGAAAAACCTGGCAACTCTGGCAGTAGCATGTTGACATGTGTCCGTAACCCGCGTGTAGCGGTGGCTAAAGTTTTTGCCCTTCAGTCGTATCGCATATGAGTTTCGGTTGCAGTTGCCTATTGAAATGTTTCAGTGTGGACTTGTAGACATTCATCGTAGTGGCACGCGGTTATTTAATCAGTGTATTTAAAGAAAGTTATTAACATTTGTCGTTCCGTAATAAAGGAAGTGAACAAAGTTTATTGTTATGGATCAACCCAGTAATTGTCCGCATCCAATACCGTCATACCATTGGAACAATTATTAAATGGTTAAGCAACAAATAGAATATAACGGCACCTTCGCCCATCGAGGATTAGATGAACGCAGCTGTGACGTTACAACAGCTGACGTCAGTATTCGTCAAATATATACTAGTTGGTGTCTTAAAATGTATATACAGTAACTGTTTAAAAATACTTTTTTTTTAAATTGATGAGCAAAGTCATTAACAGATCATCAATTTTTAAAAAGTATTTTGAAAAAGTTACTATCTATACATTTTAAGACACCAACTGGTATAAATCTTTACCAGCAATCATATTTAAAAGGTAAAAGATACTTATTAACACAGAACATTTTAAAGTAAAAGTGCCTATTAAAATTATAATAAAATGTAACTATTACTACCATAAGCATACCGCAAATAAATTTCTTTTTTTTATTTTGTGGTCAGCGTCGAGATCACCTGCACCAGACCACCAACTCAAAATGTTCAAAATGTTCAAATGTTTGTATAGTTTATGGGACTTAACTACGGGGTCATCAGTCCCTAAACTTACAAACTACTTATGAACTACTTACGAACTAGGACGGCACAAATATCCATGCCCGAGGAGGGATTCGAACCCCTGACCGTAGTGGCCGTGCAGACCGTGACTGGAGCGCCTCAATCCCCTCGGCCACCGCGGCCGGCCCACCAACTCAGGACACAGTAATACAGCTAAGTAAATAGCATTACACATTACTCTCTGGATGGGTCAAGACCTGAATGTCTTGTCTCCTAACAAATACTTCTGAAGAAGCAATAGCTTCCAAAGTGGGGTCCAGTAACTACGGAAAGGTATCAGGCTTGATTCCATGGTGGAACTTGTGCTCAACGACTGTATATGACTTGTAGAAATTTTCAGTAATCAGTCGTAAATGTTTTTGATTTATTGGCAGATCTAGATTTCGACCACTCTGTGGTCATTATCATGCTAAAATAAATAAAAAAACGTCCATGTTGGAGGTTGCGTTCGAACTGATGCAGCTGTTATATTTCTTACACAGCTGACGTCAGTATTCGTCAAATATATACTAGTTGGTGTCTTAAAATGTATATGCAGTAACTGTTTCAAAATACTTTTTAAAATTGATGAGCAAAGTCATGAACAGATCATCAATTTTTAAAAAGTATTTTGATAAAGTTACTGTATATACATTTTAAGACACCAACTGGTATACATCTTTACCAGCAATCATATTTAAAAGGTAAACGATACTTATTAACACAGAACATTTTAAAGTAAAAGTGCCTTTGAAAATTATAATAAAACGGAACTATTAATACCATAAATATACCGCAAATAAATTTGTTTTTTTTTTTTTTTTTTTTTGCTTTGTATGGAACATTTAAGAGGGCGCCTTAGTCGCAAATGACGAATATTGACGTCAGCAGTGTACGAATTGTAACAGCTGCATCAGTTCGAACGCAACCTCCCACATGGAGGTCGAGATGCTTTAAATATTTTAATCGTTTTGCAAGGTATGTATTTCAGCATTGACAATAATTGAAACCTGTACGACTCAGTGGTCGAAATCTAGATGTGCCAATAAATCAATAACATATAGCACTGACTGCTGAAAATTTCTACAAATATGAAAAAGTGGTTAATATCGATAATAAGCATGCAATCGATCTCCATGAAGTTATTGTTTCAAAGGAACTATCCTATGTTGGATCGCAAAAACCTATGTACATGTGTTCCACTTTTGATTCTTACGCAAATGGATCGTGATGAAGACTGCACACATCTATGAATGATTATACAGATAAGTTTGAATATTAAGTTCCGAATTGTTGTGTGGCCAGTTTGGTAGGCTGATGATGTTGGTACGAATTACTGATATTTTACATTGGTGGTTAGAAGTCCCCACCCAGTGCAGCACGTTGGAGAGTGTGTTGTGTTGCACATCAGTCATCATCTAGCCAGTCTTGGAGGCTGATAGCTGCTTAGGGCCGGCCGCGGTGGCCGAGGGGACTGCGGCGCTCCAGTCACGGTCTGCACGGCCACTACGGTCGGGGGTTCGAATCCCCCCTCGGGCATGGATATTTGGGCCGTCCTTAGTATAAGCTAGTTCTTAAGTAGTTTGTAACTTTAGGGACTGATGACCCCGTAGTTAAGTCCCATAAGCTCTACAAACATTTGAACATTTGAGCTGCTTAGGGACAATCTCTTCACGCATATCCGCCGTCGCAGCGTACAAATCCACCTTTACCGAGCTCCATAAACTGAAGTCTAATGGAGTGTGGTCGGGTGTTCTGTCAGGCCAGTTAATGGGTCCGTCACGACCAATCCATCGTTCCGTATTTCATGCACTAGGTGAAATTTTAAAGTTGAAAGGTGTAATTGTGATGTATCTCCCGTCATTACTCTGTCAAAGCAAGCGTCAGTACAATAACTGCTACATTTCACTGAAATTTTTGTTATTTCGATAACTGATTTTTTCAAATTCTTGGAAATGTTAAGTAATCACTATGACCTCTAAATACGGAAGGCGTAACCAACAAGTTGGAGAAATTGCCAGAGAAACAGCCATTCTTTTGAAACAGAAAAATTAGTTGAAAATGGCAAATTAGGCATGAGCGTTATTGAGATATACATTATAAAAGGAAATATGATCAACCAAAAGCCATGAAGATGTAGTTCGTTTTGGTTTGGCTACATCCCAGTGAAATGTAGAAAACTGATGGAGAAATTTGACGTCAGTAACTCGTTCAGGATCACCTTCAAGGTTCAAGTATCCGTGTCAATTTACACGAATGGACAAAATTTACTACTGCTACTATAGTATCAACACTATTTGATACCAGAAAAAGATCACTCTCAACGAATCAATAAACTTTCCTGGTTAGCTTACATAATATCATAGCATTAAGACATGCTGAATATTAATTACTCTGAGGTGACAAATGTGATAGCGATATGGATAGGCATATATATTGATAGTATCGCAAAAGAAATAAACGGTTCGTGCGTTGCCTAAGCCTCCCCCTATCGTAATCTCTCTCTTTCTTTCTCTCTCTCTCTCTCTCTCTCTCTCTCTCTCTCTCTCTATCAAATGTTTCAGCGACGTTTCGGTACTATTGCAAGCGGTCATCTTCTGGGTGTTACGTTTACTGCTGGATGAGGGAAAGCTGGTGTCTTAAATATTGTTGCTTTTGATCAAATGCTTGTTAAGCTTAAGGGACTTAACTTGCGGGGTCATCAGTCCCTAAACTTACAAACTACCTTATACTTAAGACGACACAAACGTCCATGTCCGAGGGAGGATTCGAACCTCCGACCGTAGCGGCCATGCAGACTGTGAATGGCGCGCTGCAGACCGCTCGGCCACTGCGGCCGGCTCTTAAGTATTAAATGTTGCCAGTTATGATTGGTGGTTTCAGCTCTCTTTTATTGGTGTTTCCTTTATTTCTTCCTACTGATGGGAAAGGAAGTCCTTTATTGGTGTTTACATTAACGTTTGCCATTGGTTGAAACTGGCGAATGAGGAGCGGTGGTAGCAATGATGTAGCATAGATGTTTAGTGCCGGCTAGATGTTGAAGATGCGGTCCAATACCCAGAAGAGTTTTATCAATTATGAAATATTATTTGTACATTATGAATGAAACACACAAGATAACTGAGATATTCTGAAAATTTATTGGTTTACGAATCGGTTTTCGGTTGTTACGCCATCATCAGAACAGCCCAAAACCCTTCCCTAAACCAATAAACTTGCAGAATATCTCACAGTTATCGTCTGTGTTTCATTCACAATGTATAAAATAATTTGTCAAGAACCGACGTAACACTCAGTGATTATGTTATATGTACATTGACGTTCCTACTTTTTAAAGATGACTTGTACATTATTTCATCAATATCGGAAAAAGGTATAGATTTTCTCCAACTCCGTACGTAAAGTACCCTCCGCCATGCACTATTCGAAATTTTATGTAGACGGTGGCCTTTCCTGAAGGGAAGCAACATGTGTACCAAATTAGACTGAAATCTAGCCTTCCCTCACGGTAAGAAACATGTGCAACAAATTTGATTCAAATCGGTACAGTGGTGTATAAGGAGATGTGCAATATTGTTTCAAGATGCAGCAGTTTTCTGCGCATTTCCTTCTTTAAGGCGTTATATCTCCTGAACCTTTTGATTCTTATATCAGCGGTGACCTTTCACTTATTTTAATGGACAAGTGTCCAAAACTTCGCCTAGTTTCGTCTCGTTGAATGAGCTGTAAATATTCGAATACAGCATTAGAAGTGTGCTACTTGTCAGAGTCGCATCAATTAAATACCTAGACGAAACCCTACACCGCGATATGAAATGGAACGAGCATATAAGGAGAGTCGTGGGCAAGGCGAATGATCGACTTAGGTTTATTCGGAGAAGTTTGAGGTGTGATTCTCCTGTAAAGGAGACTGCATATAAAACGCTTGTACGCTTGAGTGTTGCTCAAGTGTTTGGGATCCCCATCAGATCGGTTTAAAAGAGGACATAGCGGCAGTTCAGAGGCGGGAAACTAGGTTTGTAACTGTTAGGCTCGATCAGTGCGCGAGTGTTACTGAAATGCTTTGGTAAATCAGGTGTCAGTCCTGGAGGGAAGGCGAATTTCCTTTCGAGAAACAATGTTTAAGAAATTTAAGACGGCCGGAATTTAAGTTAGATTGCAGAACGATTCTACGGCCGCCATCCTATATTTCACGAAAAAGAGCATAAAGGTGAGAGAGATTAGGGATCGTACGGATACATGCAAGCATTCGTTTTCTCCTTATTCTATATGGTAGTGGTATATACACATCGGACCCTCCCCCCCCCCTCCCCCTCAGAATTAGTTATAAGTTGGCGCAGTCGATAGGCGGTGAAAAACTGTACAAACATCAGTCGAGAAAACTGGAAGAAGTTGTGTAGACCTATTAAAAAGTAAGCAAAATATAAAAACTGAGCAGTCCATGCGAAAGATAGGCAACGTCGAGTAGGTCCTGATCATAGAAGTGCCGTGATCCTGTGGTTAGCATGAGGAGCTGTGAAATGAGAGGTTCTTGATTCAGTCCTTACCTCGAGCGATTTTTTTTTATTTTTTTTTTTTTATTTTCGAAAAATTATGATATTTTCGTCCGTTCATTGATTTCTCTGTTCACTGTAATCAGTTTAGTGTCTGTGTATTGCGACCGCACCGCAAAACCGTGTGATTAGCAGACGAAAGGAAGTCCTTCTCCAATGAGAATGCTTGGACATATACAAAATTTGACAGTCTACACACGAAAAAATTCCAAAACGTTAAAAATATACGTTTTGGTAGAGCACAGGGAAAACTGTGCGACTGTGAAACTGTTGCATTCGTTTGTTGCTTTTTATGTGATGAACTCTTATGTTTCCATCACTTTTTGGGAGTGATTATCACATCCACAAGAAAACCTAAATCGGGCAAGGAAGAATCTCTTTACCCATTCACCAAGTGTACAAGTTAGGTGGGTGGACAAGAGATTCCTGTCACATGACGCACCACATACCGTTATCTGTGACGTATAGAATACATCAGACGTTTTCCTGTGGAGGAACCGGTTGGCCTATCACCTTGCGTTTAAATGTTTTAGGTTCCCATTGGAGAGGCACTTCCTTTCGTCTGCTAATCGCACTTGCGGTGCGGTCACAATACACAGACACTAAACTGAGTACAGCGAACAGAAGCGTCAATGAACGGACGGACAGATCATACTTTTGCGAAAATAAAAAAAAATAAAAAATTTCGTTCGAGGTAATAGTTGAACGGAGTACCTTTCACGCGACACCTCCTCACGCTAACCACAGGACCGCGGCACTTGTATAACTACAAACAGTTCGACATTGCCTGCCTTTCGCATGGACTGCTCAGTTTTTATATTTTGCATATTTTTTTCATAGTTCCACACAAATTCTTCCAGTTTTCTCGATTGATCTGTGTTCAGTTTTTCACGGCCTATACACTGCGCCGACTTATAACTAAATCTGTAAGTACCCTCCGTCATGCATCTTTGCTTCGATAGCGGAGTATGTATGTATATCTACATACTGACGGAAACCGTGCATAAGTAAAGCCAAACATTGTGGTATCTGGAACACCTATACGTCTAGAAATTTTGCGTGTGCTTGCTGAAGGATTAAGTTTAAAGTGTAGATTTGTGTGCAGTACAAAGAGATAGGATTCCTCCTCAAACACTCTGTGGCTGGAGAGAAGTTGGTAAGGCACCCATATGTTGTATTTCGAGATGTTTACTCACAGCAAAAGCTTTGCGCGCGACGGAGCTCCTCCTGAGCTCCCGGAAGCCGTCCGCGACGCTCCTGCGGGTCTTGGACTGCTCCTGGATCATCTTCTGGATGGACTCCAGCTCGGCGCGCACGTCCTTCTCGGAGTCCTTGCCCCTCAGCCTCATGAGCGACTGCTCCGCCTCTCTGGTGCGCCCCTTGGACAGCAGGAAGTACGGACTCTCCGGCATCCACCAGAAGGCGGCCACGAAGGCGACGGGGAAGGCCAGCAGGATCTCGCACAGCGTGAAGAAGGACACGTAGGGCGCTATGGAGTTCATCAGGAGGCCGCCGACGCTGTTCATCAGAGCGCCCATGGTCACCAGCAGACCGCGGGTCTTGTCCTCAGAGATCTCCGTCAGGTACACCGGCGACGTCTGTGGGCACAACATTCTCAATAACTGCACATTCATCACCTGCTACCGTCTTTCCTAGTCGTACATTGAAGTATTAAAATCATGCAGTGAAGGCTTTCACGACCGGCTGAAATAATTGCTGTTGAATCTTCCGGGTTATGTGGTCGTGGTCGAAGAAACATATATGCTCCTGACGTTTCGTCCAGATCTGCGCTGGACATCTTCAGAGGTGCTACTGGAAGCGGTGAGTCTTGCCGAGTCTTGCAAGACTCACTGCTACCAGTAGCACCTCTGAGGATGTCCAGCGCAGCTCTGGACGAAACGTCAGGAGCAGATAAGTTTCTTCGACCACGACCACATAACCCGGAAGATTCAACAGGAAGTACTAAAATGTCAAGATCGCAAATATTGATTTATTTTTCCTGACGACCGGTTTCGCTACACTCAAGGTATCATCATCTGGCCACTTGTGCCCTATGTTTTCGTTTTGTGAAGGCGTATGACATTAAAACGAAAACATAGGACACAAGTGACTAGATGATGATACCTTAAGTGTTTCGAAACCGGTCGTCAGGAAAAATATACCAATATTTGCGATCTTGGCATTTTAACAGTGGCGGCTGGTGATAATGTGCTGCAGCACATTGTAAATATATTTCTAAAATTATGCCATTTCTTTTCGAATGCAAGCGAGTAATCGCTATAAAATTACATCCTTTCTCTTGGAATACGAGCCAGATATCACAATAAAATTATGCCAATTCCTTTCCAATGAGTATTAAAATGCTAGTAATAAGGATGAAAACGCATTTTGGAACGCTCTCGCCGCGATACCTGGAAACCAGCTCCGTGTGCACAAGTGGGATTCAGCCGCGCTGGTACGTGCGCAGACAGGCGACGCAGTCGTCTGTTCGCTAATGCGCATGCGCAGACGTGACGTCAGGCCTGACGGCTCATGTGTGCCGAGACCGACTGTAGCACCAGATCAATCTTTCTCTTCGCACTGCGGAAGAATAGTATATGACGAATATTGCGGCATACAGAGACAAATAGCGCGCTGGATCAGGCGTCTTGCGCGTTGTCTCTCAAACCAACCTGTGTGTGGCCAGTATTCAAATACCTATTTCTAGATTTTTTATTTTTGTAAATAAAATTAATATTTTTAAACGCTATATTTACTACCTGCAGTGAATACATGCAGTTGACAGCGCTGTTATAGATTCCCATGAAGGTCTTACTGTCAATACAGTATTAACTGATATTTAATTAAAGGCAATCATACAAAGGTTAACTTTTTATTTTAGTATATTTTGTTTCCTATTTATTTTTGTAATACTGTAGCACACTGCTCAAATTTTGTACGAGCCGCCACTGCATTTTAATACTTCAATGTAAAGAGATCGCTGGCCTACCCTGGAACAATTAAAAGGTCTTACATATTGCAATTGCATGACAGTCAACCTTGAGAATAAGCTGTTCGTAATCATACTGCAAATACGGTTGTCGGAAATCCACAAGCCCAAAATTTTTTTCGCAATACTAATTCTGTTACACTTTCCTTTACTAAATCTCTCATTCTTAGCATTTTTGTCAAAACAGCTAAGCAGACTTTGAGGCCTCGGTAACTCAGTTTGGGATGAGAAAGAATGTTTCAATTGTTTGTATAGCTTATGGGACTTAACTACGGTGTCATCAGTCCCTAAACTTACAAACTAACTAATACTAAGGATGGCACAAATATCTATGCCCGAGAGGGTATTCGAACCCCCGACCGTAGTGGCCGTGCAGACCGTGACTGGAGCGCCTCAGTCCCCTCGGCCACCGCGGCCGGCTTGGGATGAGACTTTGTTAGTTAGTACACTCTTGGCCATTAAAATTGCTACACCACGAAGATGATGTGTTAGAGACCCGAAATTTAACCGGTAGAAGAAGATGCTTTGATATGTAAATGATTAGCTATTCAGAGCATTCACAGAAGGTTGGCGCCGGTGGCAACACCTACAACATGCTGACATGAGGAAATTTTCCAACCGGTTTCTCATACACAAACAGCAGTTGACCGGCGTTGCCTGGTGAAACGTTGTTGTGATGCCTCGCGTAAGGAGAAGAAATGCGTACCATCACGTTTCTGACTTTGATAAAGGTCGGATTGTAGCCTATCGCGGTTTCCTCGCGCTGCCTCAAGCAACTGGCAAGTCTTGGCATCTAACTCGCAACTGATTGCTCTCTCGAAGCCAGAGCGCTTACTTTACAATCGAACTTACAAAGATTACTGCACCACTCACAATATATATTTGTGGCTAGTTCACAAAACCAAATATTACAGAAAACCAACTATGTCGCCATCATAGGGACCTTCCGAAATGGATAATTTAAAATGAGTCTTATAAGTAGGTAAATTAATTATCTCTGTCGTTAGATACCGGGTAGATTTTCAATTATACAAAATTTTTCGCAATATCGTTTATGTGCAAGCACCACAATAACAATTGTCATAAAAAGATTTAAAACAAAAGGTATATAGGCATCTTGCAAATTAGTGATTGTTTACAGTAACAAAGCTTTTTCTAAATATCTGAGGATAAACTAACTTCATTAGCATTTCCGAAAACTTCGTCGTTAGAAAACCTGAAAGCGAACCAACCATAACGGATCTTTTCCTTAAAACTCGTTGATGATAGTTTATGATACACTATAGATGATATTTCTATGTAGTTTTAACCTTTCCTTATGTCTGCCTGTTTCTATACAAACAAAAGAGCAATAGCTGTACTCTGCTTTTCCATGATGAAACCGGTTCCCGGAAGTCACAACGAATATTTATAATCTTTCCACAGCTTACAATATTGCCTAACTTTGTAGTAGAATTTTAATTGCGATAATATTTAACGTTTTAATCGAACTAAATTAATTGTGTGATGCGTTTGGAATTATTCGAAATTTTTTTGTAAATTAAAATTTTGTGGTTCTTCAATCTCTGCCAGCCACGGTGGCCGAGGGGACTGAGGCGCTCCAATCACGGTCTGCGCGGCCACTACGGTCGGGGGTTCGAATCCCCCTCGGGCATGGATATTTGTGCCGTCCTCAGTATTAGCTAGTTCATAAGTAGTTTGTAAGTTTAGGGACTGATGACCCCGTAGTTAAGTCCCATAAGCTCTACAAACATTTGAACATTTCTTCAATGTGCTGATGTACTGCCATGGCGCCAGTCTGTGTGAGGTATATATCAGATTCACCCCTCCTCCTTCGGACGCTCCGTTTGACAATGAGCCCATCACTGGGCACGGTTGAAATATTTGATATTTGTAGCACACGAATTGGAAACATCTACCCCCATGTTCAGTGTCCCATCAACGAAAGAAAGACTAGTTTTGAACAATTTCAAGAAGAAAATGTGTGGCAATAATGTGATAATAATACGTCGGACTAGTTGACTGCAGTACCGCTCATAACTCGAAGGGCTGTTCGTTTTGTTCTAGAGTCATCAATTCGAATGAAAAAACCTAACATTTCGTTTTTATTAAGTAATTG
The DNA here is from genome assembly GCA_026315105.1 of Locusta migratoria. NCBI lineage: Eukaryota > Metazoa > Arthropoda > Insecta > Orthoptera > Acrididae > Locusta > Locusta migratoria. The sequence continues at coordinate 166,331,072 of CM048747.1, read as the reverse complement.
CTTTTTGTAATTATTTATTAATTTATTGTTGTTGTCTTTTAATACTGTAACTGAGCTGTGTGTTTCCTGCAGTGGGTGCACTATATAACTGTCACTTTTGGCCTGTAGGCCTACTGTTCGTGGAGGATCGTCGTTTAAATCGTCCAAAGGCAGGTTTACTACTACTCTTTGGAAGAAAATAATATCAATCTTTAACACATTTTAGCAGCATGACAGTGGCAACATGAAAAAAAAATTATTAAAACAACGAATCGTAAAATTTATATTTCTGTACACAAATAAAAATGAACCCAATACTTTTTTATTTACAAAATTAGTTTAGTTGGCACATACAACCACAGCTGTTTCGACACTAAATAAATATTCTTCACACAACATGTTTTATAATGAAATCAATAATCAAGAAACATTCACATGTAGCGTTTTAAGAATATTGCTTTTATATATTATTATTGTGATTCTTCAGTTTCTCCCGGCGTATTTGATAATCAAAATATCTACGGGTGTACTGCCGGTCTGTACAATATTTCGGCGATCATACATGTCGCCATCATCAGGTGAACTGACAGACTGAGCTCCTGGAAACGCGCCGGCACGGAGATCCGCACGCTACGACGGGCTCTCCGCCCAACCACTACATCACATCCTGTGGAAACGGATGAAAACACGAGGAAGGATGTAGGCACTGCGTTCGTTCCATATACTTCGCGTCATCATTCGCGTATTAGAATATTACTGCTTGTATGAGTGAACAACTTTTCAAACACAAAGCTTCATAGCACAAACACAAATACAATTAACGTAATAATCCACATATACATAAAAAACCACTGACTGACAGCCACAACAAATTATTATATTTTAATCTATATCTAATCACAGATTAATGAGTGCCTTTATTATTCTAATAATTTCACGTGTACATCTATGTTGTATATCAGAATGATTCGTACGTGCATTTGTTTGTCATGTTGACGATTCTCATCATTGTCTTCGTCGTTCGTCTCTTCGTTAATGGTTCTTACCCTACGCAAAATGCCGTTTTGTATATAGGGCCATGGTCTTGTCCTTATAATGTTTGTAGTACTCTAGAATTCTCGTTTTCAGCTGTCCATATTGTTCGATGTCAGTAACTATTGTGTGTATGAGTTGATTGGTTTTTTTTAATTTAATTTTATTTTATTATGGTAGGTATCTGTCTCATGTTCACGTGAGATGTTCACGTAGGATAAGAGCCATGTCCAGCATGCGGCCGATGTTTCCTCTTGGACCTCCCTCTGATATTTCGGAGAAGGTTGTATAATTGCGTACCTTATCGCTTCACTCACACTCATCGTGACAAGTTCTCCTTGGGCATTGTCTTCTTTGGTGTTTTGAATCTATTGGTGTGGCGGTTATCGTGCTTACCTGATCTAATCTGCCCATCTTCAGCCAATACCACGCAGCTCTGTATCTTACTCTCGTGCCTACTGTGCAGATGCCTTGCACCACGCATAATAATCCCAAGGAGCTTGTGTTAAGGGCTCCTGGTATTCTCAATAAAGTACTTCATTGCCCTGTCCTGGCAAATAAAATCAGTCTGTGCCCCATGAGCTTCCCGGCAAGCATAGCATTGACTCGAAGATAGGACAGTTTACCGCTGTATTTATCAGACGTCAGGCGTGTCAGTTTAAGAAGTATCTTTTCCGCCATGTAATGTATCCGTGGAAGTTCAGATTCTCGTCTATATGTATGTCAAAATGGCTACTTACATTTTATTCCACAGGGAAACGTTATAGGTCCCCTACTCTTCCTCGTGTTTATAAACGATTTAGGAGACAATCTGAATAGCTCCCTTAGACTGTTCGCGGATGATGCTGTCGTTTATCGGTTAGTGAAGTCGACAGAGGATCAAAAGCAACTGCAAAGCGATTTAGACAAAATTTCTGAATGGTGCGAAAATTGGCAATTGACAATAAATAAAGAAAAGTGTGAAGTAATACACATGACCACTAAAAGAAATCCGCTGAACTTCAATTACGCGATAAATCATTCATACCTTAAGGTCGTAGATTCTACCAAATACCTAGGAGTTACAATTACGAACAACTTTGACTGGAGAGAACACACAGAAAATATTGTGGGGAAGGCGAACCAAAGGTTACGTTTCATTGGCAGAACGCTTCGAAGATGCACCAGCTCCACCAAATAGACTGCCTACAGCACACTTGTGCGTCCTCTCCTGGAGTACTGGAGTACTGTTGTCCCTTGTGGGACCCTCACCAGGTGGGACTGACGGAAGACATTGAGAAGGTTCAGAGAAGGGCAGCTTGTTTTGTTTTATCATGTTACGGGGGGGGGGGGGAAGCGTCACGGAAATGTTGCACGAATTGGGGTAGAAATCATTAAAAGAAAGACGTTATTCATTGCGGCGTGATCTGTTTGCGAAGTTTCAATCACCGACCTTTACTTCTGAATGTGAAGATATTTTGCTAGCACCCACCTACTTAGGAAGACATGACCATCCCAATAAAATAAGAGAAATCAGATCGAAAACGTAACGATTTAGGTGTTCTTTCTTCCCGCGCGCTATTAAACAATGGAACGGTAGAGAAACGTTATGAAAGTGGTTAATGAACCCTCTGCCAGGCACATGAATGTGATTTGCAGAGTATCTAAGTAGAGGTAGATGTAGATTTTTATGTCCGAGTCCCCAATTTTTACTGTTGGATTCCTCTGCTGAGATCCTTTCCATATTAATTGTATGTTGTCTTATTTTCTATTTCCTGTCATCCTGATCCTGCTGTTTTTGCACCATTGAGTAATTACTCCTTACGTACAATTGCTCTTTTCTCTAATCAGGTTCCGCTGCTAACGGTTATTGCGCACGATTGACAACTAAACCATCGACTAAGGTGGAAGGAATACAAAGAGGGGCGATACGCGGAATATGAACTTGTAGGTAATGTTGTAGAATGGGATAAGGAAGTAGATGAATATGAGATAGGAGATACGATGCTGCGAGAAAATTTGACAGAACAAGGCCCCTCGCAGTAGGTGATAGTCCTTCAAAACTGATGATATCCTTTGGAGAGCTAGTCATGAGGAAAATGGTTCCGATTGGTGTGCGAGATTCATGAGACAGATGAAACACGCTAAGACTTTAAGAAGAGAAGAATGTAATGGAATGAGTCGAATTAAATAAGAAGATTCTGAGGGACTAGAATTACTAAACGCGACAATATAGTTACTATCTGAACTTTCTTATTTGGGCAGTGAAATAACTTATGATCATCGGAATAAAGGAGATATAAAATTCAGGATGGCAGGGGGAAGGAAATCACATTTAAAGAAGAAATTTGTTAACATCCCATATGAATTTGTCACGAAGCCCTATTTTAAGGCGTTTGGAGTGTCTTCCTTTCTGAGAGTGCATACTGAACGATAATGTGTTCAGACAATAAGAGGATAGAAGTTTTTGAAATTCGATGCTACAGTAGAATGTTGACGATCAGATAGATAAATTTCATAACTAATGAGGAGATACTGATCGGAATTGTGAAGAAAATAAATTTATGGTATATCTTGCTTAAAGGAAGGGATAGATTGTTACGACACAGTGTGAAACATCATGTATCAAGGGATGGTGACCAAGAGATGAATACAGTAAGCAGATTCCAACGGACGTGTGTTTCCGTTCTCATTGAAGAGACTTGCATAGGACACTGTAGTATCGAGTGCCTCATTAGTTTGTGGACTGAAGACCACAACAAAAACAAAGGAATCCTGTTGCTACCTTACAAGGTCGCTTTTCACGAGTTTTTAATTTTTACACCCTTGCTGCTAATGCTATTAGAATCACATTTTACTTAGAATCTCTCCATACATATCAGACTCTGACCATATCTTATTGGTTATGAACTGAAATTGGAGAAACTGAAGAGGTGGGAAAATAAGGAGATGGGGCCAGGATAAATTGAAAAATTCTCAATAGAGATTTCAAAGGGAGTTTTAGGCAACATCTGACAGAAACGGAGAACAATAAAACAGTAAAAGAGGAACGGGTAGCTTTGCGAGACGGAACAGTGAAGGTAGCAGATCACTAAATAGGTAGAAACGCAAGCCTTTTATAGGTTGGTTGGTTTTTGGAAGGGTCTAAACTGCGACGGTTATCAGTCCAAGACTTTTTTACTTAGGAACAAAAAAAACGAAAAAAGGGAAAAGTAACGCTAAACGAGCTATTTTTGTCGAAATTTCGCGGCTGTTTTGAGAAATATGGTAATATTTGTCATATCTTTCACAAAAACGAAAGTTTGCAAATATTCGTAACTTATACGTACTGAAAGTTAAAACTGCGTATCTTCTTTCCTAAAGTTCAGCAGAGGAGTTGACAAAAAGTAACTGCAAATTTGGCTGTAAACACAGGTAAATTGGCAATAGAACATATCAGAATTTACAATCTGGCAAAAGAAACAACGAATTTGAAAAATATACATTCAATATGGCAGAAGAAGAGGGGAAAAAGCAGAATCTGACATCAGGAAGCAACATATATTAAAGCGGAACACCAAATCTGACCACGACGAAGGTGAGTTTAGGAATAAGCACACATACAGTGGAGAAAAAATCACCGAAAAGAACATCTAAAAACAAACAATAATAGTAACAATATGTCAAAAACTCTAAAATTAACAAACTTCGGAAAAAATAGCATAAAATCTGGCAAAACTAGTATCGAAATTCCAAAAAAAGTAAGAAATGGTAAAAAACTAACTTAGCCAAATTGTGTTGTTGTGGTCTTCAGTCCGGATACTGGTTTGATGCAGCTCTCCACCCTACTCTGTATACTGGGCAAGCATCTCCATCTCATCATAAAAACGGCAACCTACATCCATTTGAATCTGCTTACTGTATTCGTCTCTTGGTCTCCCTCTGCGGTTTTTACGCCACATACTTCCCCTCAACGCTAAATTCACAAGTCCTTGATGTCTAAGAACGTGTCCTACCAATCTATTCCTTCTTTTAGACCAGATAAGCCAGAATTTCTTTTCCTCCTCAATTCTGATCAGTACCTCCTCATTAGTTACGTGATCCACCCATCTAATCTTCAGGATTCTTCTGTAACATCACATTTCAAAAGCCTTTCTCCTCTTCCTGTCCGCACTGTTTATTGTCCACGTTTCACTCCCATACAAGGCAACACTTCGCATAAATGCCTTTAGAAAGGACTTCCTGACGTTTAAATTAATATTCTATTACTAATTAATTTTTATATTAATATAAAATTTAACTTTTTCAAAAACTCTTATCATCCCATTGCCGTTCTGCATTTTATGTCCTCTGTACTGCATCATATGTTACTTTACTGCTCAAGTAACAAAACTCATCTACCACCTTTATTGATTCGTTACCTAATTCTTCAGCATCGCCTAATTTTCGAAGACTGCATTCCATGCCCTTGTTTAGCTCTTGTTAATGATCAACTTATACTCTTCTTTCAACACACTGTCCATTCCGTTAATTTGATCCTCCAGGTTCTTTGCTGTCTCTGGCAAAATTACAATGTCATCAGCAAACCTCAACATTTTTATTTCTTCACCCTGAACTTTAATTCCTTCTCCAAATTTCTCCTTGCTTTCCTTCATAGCTTGTTCAAGGTGCAAATTGAACAACATTGGAGTAAAGATGCAGCCCTTTCTTACACCCATCCCAACCTCTACATTCATTTCATGCATTTCAACTCTTATAACTGCTGTCTACTTTTTGTACAAACTGCAAATAACCTTCCATTCCCTATATTTCACTCCTTCTGATTTCAGAATGCGAAAGAGTGTATTCCAATCAACATTTTCACACCCGTCTGTACCTGTTTTCTTTGGAATGAGATTTATTATATTTTTCTTAAAGTCTGAAGGTATTTACATCTTTTGGTGAAATAGTTTTTTCATAGCTGACTCTCCCGGAGACTTCAGTAGTTCTGGGGGAACGTCATCCACTTTCGGAGACTTGTTTCGACTGTCAAATGTTTCTCTCAGTATAGTATCTCCTTCTTTATCTTCATCTGCATCCTCTTCCCTTCCTACAACTTTGTCTCGAAGTTCATTTTCTTTGTAGAGCCCCTCTGTATACCCTTTCCACCTTTCAGCTTTCCCTTTTTTGGTGAGAACTGGTTTTCCACCTGAGTTCTTTTTTCCCCATTTATACATTCTTCTACAGACTTGCATTTGCTTTCTAGCCACTCCTCGGCTATTTTGCAGGTCTCGTCAATCTCATTTCTTACTCATCTCTACTCAATTTTGCCTATTTCATTTTTATATTTTCTCCTTTCATAAATTAAATTTAGTACGTACTGTGATATCCAAGTATTTATTATTGGTCTTGCTTTCTACGTATTTTATCTTCTGCTGCTTTCACTATTTCATACCTCAATGCTACCAATCCTTCTTGTGCTGTTTTATTTCCCACCGTTTCCTTCACTTTGCCCTGGCCCCATCTCCTTATTTTCCTACCTTTTTGCATTTTTTCAGTTTCATCCGACAGTTCATGACCAACAAATTACGATCAGAGTCTATATCTGCCCCTGGGTATGTCTTCCAGTTTAAAACCTGGATCAGAAATCTGTCTTACCATTATAAAGTATATCTGGTACCTTCCGGTGTCTCCGGTTTCTTCCACGTAAACAACTTTCTTTCGTGATTCTTAAACCAGGTGTTTCTAATGATCAAATTATTTTCCGTGCAAAATTCTGCCAGGCGGCTTCCTCTTTCATTCCTTTTGCCTAGACCATATTCACCTACTACCTTCCCTTCCCTTCCCTTCCCTTCCTTGTCCTACTACTGAATTCCAAACCCACACCACAATCAAGTTTTAGACAGTTAAATAATTTCATTTACCTCCTCGTACATTTCTTTGATCTCCTCATCACCGGCAGAGCTAGTGGGCATATCATCCAGGCTGTTGCCCCTGTAACTGCTGAAAAGGCTGCAGCCTCTCTCACGTTTGTCTGGGCATTCCACAGATACCTCTGCGCTGTGGCTATATTTTTCGTTGATGTACGCAAGCCACCCCACCTCGGCAAAATTATTACTTCTAAATTGTGAAAAATCTCCGAATTTGGCAAAAACTAATGCCGAAATTCAACGAAAAATAACAGTATACGTCAATATTGACAGAATAAAGTGAAATTTCCATAAACAGATTTGGCAACAAGAAGCACTATTATTTGCAAGAAAGAAATTACCGACATCGACCAATCGAATATCAAAATAGATACATAAATAACAAAGAAAATACCCCGTAAAAATTCTATTTTACACACACAATTTTAGACGCACACACACACACACACACACACACACACACACACACACACACAAACACACCAAACAGGGTAAAAATAAACAATTATTTATACTAAAATACAATAAAAAAGAATTGCTTGTTCATTATTTTGCACAATTAGACCGAAAAAGTACACACGCACAATGACAAAGCAAAGATAGCACAACCACACGTCAAGCAGTTGGTAACAAACAGACATTCAACAGTTGGCTACAACGTCCAAAACAAAACATTACGCAAACAAAATGGCATGTGTCTAGGGCTGGAGGGCTGGAATAAGATCCAAATGAGATAAAGGAAGAAAGAAAAACAGCATCCATAGGCAACAAACAATATATAATACTAAAATATTATTAATCATAAAAGCGCCTGAACTGTTTATAACCTAAAACGAAAAAATAATCATGTAAATATTCCAGGCCAGTGAAAAAGCCTTGCAAATAAAGAAGAAAAGCGTATGGCAAAGTAATTTGTTCTATTTCAGTTGCATAGACGGTTCACATAAAATTACTGATTTTCCCACCCTTGTTTTAAGTAGATTAATATTACACTTCAAAGTTTGTTATTGCTAGCTATTCTAAATAATGTAATACCTACAAATGCAATGTGTTAAGGGTAACTCTTAATATGCAAATTCAACATTCGGCAAAATCTTTGAGTTTGGCGCTATCAGAGAATAATACGTTGGAAAAAATCTTAAATAGAAAATAGTGCTAAACATGTTGAGTATCAAACATAGCACACATGAAGGGTCTACTCACAATTTCCCTTGTCATTTTGGAGGGAAAGCAGAACGGTTTCTACAATGTTTCTAATCCAACGTAAACACAATGTAACACTAATTACCAACAAACAAAAAGTTACATATCAGTAACCAAAAAGCCATTAATCGAAAAGGGACATCGAAATAAAAATAAAGCTTCGCGGTTAGTTAAAAATACACATTAAGTTCAGGGGTCTTAACAACGAAAATATCATAATCAGGCTTTGAATATGCATTTACATATTAATAATTGAACATGTCTTTCATCATTTAAGTAATTGCTTATTTACATTTTCTGTATTTAGACTCAGTATTAAATTATTCATTAAAGCAAATGCAGCAAAACACCAAAGGGGCGGTACATATAATCATGTTGCTCTCTCGGAACCTAATTGCGGAATAAATTAAACTCAGAAAAGCTTATTAATACCAGAGACTGGATTTAATACAAACGGTAGCTATGGAAACATATAATACGCCCGCCTTGACTTTTTGTCAACCATTTTTAAATAACGGAAGAAGACGAAGAAGTCTGAAGATTCAGTTTTCGGCTATCTCATTACAAAGGCAATATGTATCTGGACTGGCTTACTTGAGGATGGAAATAGGATGTGATATTTTCGGACGAAACTGGTTGTGTTAAAATGTTATTAAAATTACTTTGTGATCAATTGCACCCATACAAAATTCCCACGCCTGTCAATAGACCCGATTTCCTAAATTGGTTTGTTTTTAATTTTGTTACAAGTCATTAAGTTTATCACAGTATATCTCTCTTGTATCTTCGCAAAAACAATTTTCAGTGTTTCCGGTTTCGTGACAGATATCCTTTTAAATTGAGTGCTTTTGTCTGTTTCACTGTCATTCGATTTTTACACATTTTTCCTTAACCAAAGATTGTATTCGTTGATCAGTGTGTTTCTCTCTTATTTTGTCTACATAACAGAAGGAATTTTGAATACTTTGGTCCTTCTCATGCTATACGTAGCATGTGCATCATTACTACCCCGTTGTTAATTATCCATGCGTTACATGCTTGCTAAGGTGTCTTTGTAAGATAGTGACTATATCATTTGCTAGTATGTCCCTCCCCCTAATTATGGGAAAACGGAAAATATTTCAACCAGGGAATCATGAAGAACATCTCTTACCCATTTATTATTGATGTCGCCTGGCGTCATACGTACCTAATTAGCCATTCCTCTGATTCCAAAACATAGATTATTAACGACATACACTTCACATTAGAGAGCCTACTATAAACATAACGGTTCATTACTACACTGGCAAAAAAGCATTGCTTCACTAAAACCTGATTCCGTGAAACGTTTATTTATGGCACTACAACAATTTTTTGAAACGTATTATTGTTATAAGATGTAGTATAGAAATATTTGAGAGTTAAGCTAATTTTTACGAATTTAAAAGACAATTTTAAAGATAACTGTAGTTTTCGTAATTCCACGGAAACGAGTAAATATTCATGTTATCAACGATAAATAGCATATACGATAAGTAGCAAATTATACTTTTATAATGAGACTGTTATTCAAAGAAATTTGAAGTTCCCAGAATGAAACTTTCACTCTGCAGCGGAGTGTGCGCTGATATGAAACTTCCTAGCAGATTAAAATTGTGTGCCGGAACCGGGACTCGAACCTGGGATCTTTGCCTTTCGCGGGCAAGCGCTCTGGCGGAAGTACAGTTGTGAGGCAGCATCGTGAGTCGTGTCGGGATAGTACAGTCGGTAGTGCGCTTGCCCGCGAAAGGCAAAGGTCCCAGGTTCGAGTCCCGGTTCCGGCACACAATTTTAATCTGTCATGAAGTTTCAAATTTAAAGTTGTTCGAAACTGGTTTTACAATATTAGCGTAAAAATACTAAATCAAACATGACTCATTTGCTTTAAGTACCACAACATAATGAGCAATAATAAATAACACAAGATTTTATAGTACATTACATCGCATTAGTAGCTTCAGTGATCTCGATACAAACTGGATGTGTACTCTGGCTTCTGAGCACAGAACTGCAGCGTGCCTGCACATTCATATGTTTTGCACATTATTTAGCGTTCAACGACATATTTCACTTTAACAAACCTATTTCCATCAGTTTATTCAAGATAAGATTTATTTGTTTACTTATATTTTGAACTTTATGTCAATTAAGAATCTAATAGGAAGGTGTGGGAGCGGAATAAACACGCACTATCTTTTAGTAGTTTGCTTGCAACATATCGTGCGGCCGGATCTTAATTTGGCAGGAAACGAAATTTGAACATCAATGACTGGCATGCTCAGACAGCTGAAGATCAACATCCGCGTAGTACAGTGATCAGTTATTACTCTTAGCAAGTCTCTGTTAATACCATACATACAATTTTTAACGTCTGATGAGGCAAGATGGTGGCGTTTGACTTCGGTTAGAGATGTGCAACTGCCTATGTATTACCCGCAGTGATCTTAATACACTCAATGTATAAATCTGGTATGTGAGTTGGTATGTGAGTACGTATCTGGAGGAGGAGGAAACATAGGATTGAACGTCCCGTCGACAGCGTGGTCGTTAGAGCTAATGCTCGGATTTTTGGGGAAGGATGTCGGAAGAAATTGGCCGTGCCCTTTGAAAGGATCCATCTCGGAATTTGCCTGGAGTGATTTAGGGAAATCACGGAAAACCTAAATCTGGATGGACGGAGGTGGATTTGAACCACCATCCTCCCGAATGCGAGTCCAGTGTCTTACCACTGCGCCACCACGCTCGGTTTTCGTATCTAGATATCAATGACTGCCAGACTCGCAACGTATGTCTGCGCTCTCTACTGTGTATGTCCTTATCTTTTTCATGGTGTGAAACCAACTTCTAAGTCACGTGGAGAACGATAGGAAGATGAGTTATGCTTTCTGTAACATTTTTCAGAGATTAAAATCTAATTTGATAAACAGATGTTCGACTCCTATCTCGGGCTTTGTGTGAGTGAGTGTGTGTGTGTGTGTGTGTCCTTAGCATACGTTTGTTTAAATACTTTGTAAGTCTAGGGACTGATGACCCTAGTTTAGTCCCTTAGGTTTACAAATAGTTGGACAGTTCTTGGAAGCAGCGTCCAACAGCCCGGACTGTAGTATTGTTATTACATCCATAATATCCCAAGACGCTGAAAACCATGGCTGTCTGATCGTGGTGTCAGAAAATAAGTTTCTTCTTGCGGAGATTTGCTTGTAAAAGCGTTATGAACAACTAAAGATGAATGTAGACTTTTATTGTATTTAATAAAGCCACTGTTTCGTTTGCACTAATATATGTTCAAAGAAACATAAAACATAGACGCTTGCGTAAAAATTAGAATTACGGATACAAATCTATTTTAGTTGTTATGAAAGTGTAACAACAGAATGTTAAACGTGTTGTTGAGCAATTGAAATAAATATGATGATTATGATGGGTAATGCTTGTCCGTCTTTGCAACTACACATTGGATGCGACTTTTCCACCAGACGCGTTTGGTTTTTATGGCAGTATAACATCTTCAGTGGTCTCTAATGATAGATACAATTTGTTGTTGTTGGTTTTTTACTTATTTATTTTTTGTGGATCGAAAACACTTCGTTAGCAAAATATGTAAAGTACTGTTTTGTTATTTAGGGAAAGTCTTCATTTTCGTCTTCATCATGCCGTGCCGATTTGTTTCATGCTGTACTGCAGGTTCTTCTTTCTGCATCACTGTTTTTCACCCTAATCTCCACTTCATTGATGCCATGTTCATAATTACGTTTTTCACACGTCAGTTGTATTTATTTTGAATGTGACTGAATCTGCACAGTGTTTTACCAACATACGAATACTTTTTTTTTCTTTTTTCGTAATCTTGTGGGGCTGACTGCGGTACAGGTAGAATTTTGACGCTGGCTGTAGTTGTGTTCTTTTAAACATTTCGGGTCAGATCACAACATGCTATTAACACAAACAATACTCTTCACACATGTTTTGTTACGCTCCTGTACGACGTGTTTGTATTTCAATGTCATTGTTGGGCGGGGTAAATTACTAACTTATTACTTTTTCCATTTGAAACATAACTTAGGGAAACTAACGTTGTTCTTTTTATATTTTTTTTACTTGGAACTATGGGTCCTAGTGAATAGCAATATCAATTAGCACTTTGTTTATCCGTGAGCATTCATGATATTCCGCACATTCGTAAAGCAACAACATATGAGTAATTTTTTTTCTTATTTTTGATGTTGTAAAAAAGTGACAGGTTATGGCACTTAATGTCTGAATTGCTTGCAGTGGTCTACACACTGCTACTCATTCTGTGTCTAAAATGATGAACATTAAAGCATCTATCTTAACAGAATGCCTACTCCTTTTATTATTCGGCCGGCCGCGGTGGCCGAGGGGATTGAGGCGCTCCAGTCACGGTCCGCACGGCCACTACGGTCGGGGTTCGAATCCCCCCTCGGGCATGGATATTTGTGCCGTCCTTAGTTGTAAGTAGTTCATAAGTAGTTTGTAAGTTTAGGGACTGATGACCCCGTAGTTAAGTCCCATAGACTCTACAAACATTTGAACATTTTTATTATTCTGTAGAAATTTCCTTTATTTGCACTGGGAACCATGTGGTTATCGTTATTCAAACCCTGTAATGACCCTGTCTTAGTCTTTCATCATATTTCACAAACAAAGCATAATATTATTTAATACTGCCGAATCAAATTTGTGCCGCAATTTCCTGATGAATACAGTTCCGCCAGCTGCTCTGTTTTCAAATCACTACTCTTAACGAGTTTGTTAACCCTTCAAGTACGAATGGCGGAAATATCAGTCTGCAGCGTTCTCTGGCTAATAGCTTGTGGGAATGCCGCGATTGTGGCCACAAATTGTAACTGTAATACGTATTAGATGAGTTTCGTTCACTTCATGGCAGGTCTCTTCAGGCAAAACAGCGTATTTGTGGCTAATTATAAGAGTTTGCTCTAAGCCATACTTCTACGGTTAGCGTCCAATTAAACAGCCACATTATTGAGTGATCTTTTTCAAAGGCGAAAAAAAACGTTTATCAGATTGAGAGATAGAGCAGAAACTGACGATAACTTCAGTGACAGTTCTGGAAGTTTTCAAGACACGGATGTTGAGACTACTGAAAATGACTTCGATTCAGAAACAACTGACGACGAAACACACTGCAATGTACATTACCCAGTGCATTTGTGAGCGCTAGTTGCATTCGTAATCAGCATTTATTCAGTGTGTAATTTATTTAGCCAGGAGGGTCTCGTTTGTTTGAATAATTGAAGTATTCGATACCACAGTTGGTCGTGATATTGTACCTTAATATTCCATATTTATAGTATATAAGCATCTTATAGCGCTTCTGGTAAGTCACATTGATTATCATTTGCATTACTAGGGTCTTCTAACAAACTTAATTAAATTATTGAAGCTTAATGTCGAACAATAATGGAAACATATATTAACACTGCACTAATTGTTATTTACTTACGATCTTTTGTATTTTTTTATTTTTATACGAAAAACTTATTATTAAATTTGTCATAATATTGTGTATCTCCACGTAAAACAAAATATGTGTATGTTTCATGAACAAAATGTTAAATGGTAAACTTTGTAACTTCCGTGTTCTAGAATGTTCTAGAAAAACTATAACAGATATTAATACGCGCGAATTGGCGCGAACACGAGTAGTAGGGAGTCAGTGTAATGTTAGTAATGAGTCTAAATCAGTCAGTAGTTAGCATTGTTGTCAGTCAGTCTAATTATAGTCATGCAGTCTTACTTTTGTATTACTTCTGTGCTTCATCAAGAATGGATAAATAAATAAAAACGTAAAAAATGAAACGTGTCAAATTGAAAGTTTCCATGACTTGGAAGAACCCAACGTCTTATTATTTTGTGATGTATTATTGGCAGGCGAGCTACGAGATCTTCGAGACCAGTGAACATATACAACAGGTGATGTATTAAAAATGTGGCTTTAATATAACGTCCAGTAAAAAAAAGCGCCACAAGTGGTAGTACTGGTACAGTTACGCCTCTGAAACAATATGACCTTATGACTTCTCTTGAGCGTATTGTGAATGATGCTTTCTGGAAAATAGCTCACACGCACAACAGTTCATAGCTTCTCATCCGAATTCAGCACCACTCTCCAGGGTTCGTAGTTAGCAGGATATTAACTGATGAGGTAAAAAACCCGTAATGGAATTCTCGTGCTCCAATGAATTGTTCACAAACCAGAACACAACATGTATTTTCAAAGAGAAATTCAAAAAACGAATAAACGGAGGGAAACTTTTATGCATGGAAAAAGTACGCAGCACTGCAGAGGTAGGGGGCGCCAGCACATATTGTTCGCTGACGATGCCGTTGCTCGCGCGCTAATCTCGCACTTAGAGGGTTAATAAATACTAATGTATACTTCAGTGTTCCTTCAGCTCTTGCAGACAGCACACTGATATACATAACTAATTTTTGTCCATAACACACACACACGCACACACACACACACACACACACACACACACACACACACACATACACACACAAAACTCGTTGCGATTGCATTGGTTTATAGTTTTCACTAACTATTTTTCAGTAACGTTCCCTTCTGTCATGGTCTTGCCGACAGGCCTACTAGATGTTAGTTAAAATGATGACTCAGAATTTCAGTTCAATATTTAAGTCGAAAAATAACGCTTAGGTTTCATAAATACAGTAATTTCAAACAAAAATATGATAGCATGTACTCTGCAAATCTCTTCATTCGTAAATGAATACCATGTCCTACATTTCAGAAATCTAGGTTAGTCTCAAAATTCCTTACCTCTACAGTTCTATGAGCAAATTAAATATTCTTTGATGCTTCCGGTTGAGTTCTTTGAGACTATTCCCTCTCATAGTCAAGTTGCCGTGTAATGCATATCATTTGCAACTGTTTGATGTGTTTGTAAGTATAAATTTTCTCCAAATAATAAATGTAATACTTTGAAATGTTTGGGCTTTAGATAAGTTCCTTTAAGTAGTTTGTAAGTCTATGGACCAATGACCTTAGGAGTTTGGTCCCTTTGGAATATCAACATTTTCTATTGAATACTGTTGGTCCACTGTCGCTTGCTGGGCAAAATACGAATAATCTAATCTCCGTCACAACTCCCTGTCTTGTTATCCGCAATCTTGTTATCAACGGGTGCGGTATGAATCAGCATGTGTAAATCACAACCACTGCCCTACCGTTGTCAGCTTTCACGACAGCAGGCGCCACTTTGCAGTCAATTATGTCTTACGTTTGCCTTAAAAGGGCTAAGTTCAGCTCTCGGAATAACGAAACCAAGTGTCAGCTGTACAGCACAATGTTCACCTTCAGATATGTTACACTAATCGAGTTATCCACTGCGTCAGGCCCGATGAGTAAGCAAAATATGAGTTTATCGGCAATCCGATAAGATTTGGGTACTATACGTCGTTTTTAACGGGACGAAATACACACACATGTAAATGTAATTTCCGCGGTACCACAACCTAGTGTTACACACTGACTTAGCAGATGTCATGGGATAGAAACCTACATCGTATGGGTCGTTCTCTGACCCTGCCAACTACATGGCGAGAATTGATTCAAAGTATTTATGTATCCACCAACAGCCGTAAATCAGTAATATTTTATTTACGCAACTGGTTTCGATTTCACCGTAATGTCATCTTCAGGCTGCTTCATAACTTCAGATCACTGCTGTAACCATAACATCATGCTCTGCATTATGTCAAACAAAATAAGAAGAACAATAAACTACTATCAGCACTGAAGTAATATAATAAGGCCTACTGAATAGTACAACAAAAATGGTATATTTAAATAGTTTGTATAAATAAAACAGCAATCAAAGTATCTGAAACATATTACTTCTAGAAGCCATGGTGCTGTTGCATTCTGTCAATTACATTTGTTCTCTGTTGTGACTCTAAGATATATCGGGCATATGTGCCACATATTTAAAAATGAAATAAGAAGGGAAAATTTGTAAAATAACTAACTTAATTCCCCCTGATTCACACGCATGGACCGGATGGTCTCCACTGGTTGTTTCTACTTCTGAATATAAATTTACATAGATTTATCTTTAAAAATGCTTTCCTAATCAAGAATTTTGATACATCTTGCCACCCCCTATTGCACCATTGTCGGCAGAATTCAAAACACCCCGAAACATACTTTACTTTTAAATTCTAACCGTGGTTCCAAATCCAAATTTTCGCATTTCTAGCATCAAAATAGTCTTCGTAGCACCCTTACAATATTTTACCTTACTTCATCCGCTTAGTTGTTGAATTTCCAAAAATATCGAAACACGTGTTTTTAAAATTCCTATCAAAAATCTGAATCCCGAGTTTTGTATTTCTTGCTTCAAAATTGCCTGAACAGCAAAATCGCTGATGCCTACAGTGTAAGATAAACAACGTCTACAAATACAAGTTTCTATCGTCTGTAGATTCACTTTTTAGCGCCGTATTCTGTCTTTTAGAAACAGATCGAGAACCCGAAATTCTTTCTTACGCCTTAGCATCATTCTTGGTCGTTTTACTTTTCAAACTACAATATTCACTTGTTTTTCTTTGTTCGTACGCTTGTTGCAGAAAAACAACTGAAGAATGTGCATCACGTTTCGCTGCATATAACTTCTTTGTTATTATAGTGTCAAAAGTTATCGCTGGTCTTCAATCCGAATTTTATATAAGCTGATGACTTTCAACCACTATATCTTCCATCCTGTTATAGTTATCGACCAAGCACTTTTGTGGTGTAAAACGGGAGACTCTTTACTACAACAACACAGAGAGATCGTTCGTCTCCATTGTGTAGTTTTCGCTGAAGAGCAAAATATTGACACGCGCACGTAGAATATTATATACGTCGGTAACTTTCAACTCCCACATCTTCCACCCCCTTCTCGTTATCAACCCTCTACCACTATAGTGCACTATGGGAGACTATACCTACTACCACATACAAACACTATTCATTTTCGATGTGTAGTTTTGGCTGCAGGGTGAAATACTGTTAGCGACTTGCGTAAGGTGGATTTCCAAGTGTAGACGCAGGAGTATATGATGGTGTAGATATAGATGAAGATATAGATGTAGGTGTAACTGTATTGATATGCACTAAGCTACTTTAAAATAAAATCGAGTAATGATAATACTTATATTAAATCTCTCAAAGATAATAAAGGGATAGAGAGACAGACGATGACCTCGGCCTTCACGCTTATCTCGGAGATCGAACACTAAATCGTTTGAAGCAGTAAGTTGAGCACATGATCCAGATAACGAGATTAAATCTGAGATTAATAACTCACGGCCACAGAGAAATAGCATTCCTAAGCTTCTAGGACTAAATCACACGACTAAATCCCGACAGACAAATGTAGTGCTAACGATATTACGTTACTAACTAGTAGAAGGAATGGTCAGATAACAAAATAGGTATCCTGATACAAGTTTGTCTGAATCAATTACTTCAAAGGAATGCCGCGACGTTTGTTAAAATCAGCGGCAGCCGTTTTCTTGTCTCATCTTATCAGAAAGTGAGCTATTAATTCCGTTTTAATCACCATAACTCCAATATCTTTACTTCTGCCAAACAAATGGAAGTGTTTAAGTAAAGCGTATCACAAACGCAGCATTCAGAAACATGCCAACACACCAGAAAATACATCAGAGACCTATCTAAGCAATTCGATGTCTTGGTCCATAAAATTGGGAGAGTTAAGCCGTAACCACATTTTTATTCTGCTGATATTTCGGCTGCAAACCGTCCAGCCATCCTCGGAGCGATTCTGATTATTGACGACAAAGCGCTCCCGTCCACCTTACTTACTGTGGGCGAGCCAGTGTGCATCCTTACTGGGAAGTCATTGTCACAGACGTACCGCACCGACGACATTTGTGTTGCCCTCTAAGTAAAGTATATATGATCACATACAGTGTTTGATATCGATGGCAAAGAAGTATGAGGCCGTAGTGCCCTCTATGGAGAGCGTATGTAATCATATTCTATGGTTAACAGGGTAGCACCACATTGTCTTTGATTGTTTACGATTGTGAGTGCCTGATTCCAAATTTTGTCAATATTAAAACCAACATCACGATTAACTAAATTACTCTCCAGACGAATTTCAGTCGTTTCTCTAAAAACTGAATCCCAGAAGAATAAAACAGGTGATAAAATCTCAACATTTTCGTAATCCATGTTATGGCCAGTCTGAATACAGTGATCAGCTACAACAGCTTTATGACGTTGTAGTAGGTAACGTTTACGCTCGCATATCGTCCAGGGACTGTTCGCGAAGTGCGTCCGATATACGAACGTCCACGCTGGCAAGGAATTTCATACACACCTGCCTTCCGAAAAACGAAATCATCCTTCACAGACCCGACGAGTGCAGATATCTTAGGTGCTGGCAGAAAAACAACTTTTGACTTTGAAGGCTTCCTGTGGAACATTTACTTTAGGTTTGAATTTCAAGGCTTCTTAGAATTTTCCACTGTGGATAACCATTATCTTCAAATACTTTTTTCCAGGTGCTTTAATTTTTCCTGTAGACGGTCTTCGTCATCTTTGCCATCGATATCAACCACAGTATGTGATCATATATACTCTACTTAGAGAGCAGTACAGCTGTCATTGGTGTTATACGTCTGTGGTGATGACAACCCAAGTAAGCAAGCGCACTAGCTCGCCCCACAGTATAGCGCTTTGCCGTCAGTCCTTATACTCGCTCCGAGGATGGCTGGACGGTTTGCAGCCGAAATATAAGCAGAAGAAAATATGTGGCTATGGCTGAATTCCCGCAATTTTATGTACCAAGATACTCGTCGTGAAAATATAAAGAGTCACATCAATTCGATGTCTGTCGCTAGAGGCCGACATAATACGTCGATCATTTGGAAGTATATTTCATCTGTACCTGCAAATTCATCCGCAGATAGCGTTTGTTATCCATGCATTAAAACCAATAGACATTCTTTTCAGTGCCTGTTAACTGACATTACAATGAATAGCTGGGACTTCCCACGGTTCTTTGTGTCTGATTAAGCCCAGTTTCATCCAAGGGACATGTCAACTCAGAAATTCTGAGCAGCAGAGAAACCGCATAACTTTCGCGAAGCACAGTTGCATGATTACAAGTTTGGGGCATTGGTGAGCAGTGTCAGTACGTCCCGTTATTCGAATCACCTTCTTTCATCAGACAATAACTTCGGCACGTTACGTTGCCAACGTTTTGAAACTTTTGTGGCAGTATTACCTACCCCTTTCAGGCCCAAGGTTGTAGGTGACGTGACATTATTATAGAGAGGGACGTTTAAGATACAAAATACATAAAATTTATTACAAAACAGAAAATAAATTTATTTTCAAAAATTTTATACCCACACCACTATCTGTTTCCTTCATTACAAATTTTTATGATCTGCTGGTGCCACACAGTGTGGAAACATGGAACTAAAACAGTTGCGCACGTTACCACAGCCCATCCATGATTGTGTGATGCAGGCCCGAACTTCCTAGGGTAAATCACAAAGAAATGAGGCGAGCAAAACCAGAAACGCGTAATTTTGCGTGAAGGGCCTGAAAGGGCTACACTTATTTTCAACACGATGAAACGACTACGTATTACAGCCATGAAAAACATGGATCACGCGTGGTTTCAATATCGGTACTCACTGTTTCGTGTCTGATATTTTTGAAGACACCCTTTCACTTTAGAAAAAGTTATCTGTAGCGGAGCCCTAAGAAGACTAGGTATAGGTTAAACAAGAATAAATTTTTTAGCACATGAGGGCGCGTAGCGCCCGAATTTCCGGTTCAGAAACAATCGATTTCCAGTTGCATGTTCGACATAAATATATCATTTCAGCCCTTACAACTTCGAGTGCAAGCTTTCTTTAAAATTACCTAGTTATTAAATGTATTTTGAAGACGTGGTATCATTAAGCAGATTTGACTTATTTAGGTGAAATCTAACTACAGATACCGTGTTGTGATAAACATGTGTTCGTAGTATCTGTCGATTATGTATTACCTCTTATGTGACGTCATCGGTCAAAGCGGTATCGGAGACTAGAGTTTATCCGAGATTTGTGTTGTTCAATTAAAATTCAGACATTCTCAGGGTCACATTTATCCAGAAAGCGTCCAGGAATTTATGATCTGTACATAACATTTTCAGTATACCTATCAGGTAATATCCACTGTACCTCTTATCTTCTTTAAATTACTCTGCCATTAAAAAGACAGATTAATGATCTTCTAACATCCAAAGAGACATTGTTGTATGTAACCTTATTCATACCAAAATTGCATAAGAGTAGCTAAATACAAGCCTCACACTCAGTTGGAAAGACAAAACTATTCCTTTCACGTAAACAAACAAACAAACAAAGACAGAAGAAAGAAACCTAACACAATACAATTAACGTTCTTGAAGAATAAACTTATAACCTAGAAATCCTCAATGAAGAGTCAATATAACTTCCACACAATTACGATATGCACAGAGAATGAGAAAGTCTCAACAGCTATAGGAACAGCTAAATAATGTATTATATAATGCTGCCTGTGATACACCCGGGTTGATCCCTATATACAAATTAGGGTTATGAAATCAGAATATGGAAGAGCAGGTGCAAAATAAAGGTCATGATTGTAAAAAGTGATTAGTTGCCAAACAGGCTTGTAAACATTTAAGTGAGATGAAAACATTGTAAGAAAACCACAAAGTAAATTCCGGGTGAATAACTCTGAGCATGTAGGAATTAAGGTAACGAAATAGAAGAAGATCATCGTAAGTATTTCAGTGATAAGAACGGGAGAACGGATTAAATACTATAAAAACAGATTATAAGAAGGTCCAGTAGAGTTCCTACAAACTGGGCCATATGCGAAGAAGAAGGGGATGGCACAGAAAAAATAGACAAACACTTGAAAATCTCCAGATGCAGAGCAACCGCCGCGAAATTGATAAGAAACAGATGATACCCAAAAAATTATTAAAATCTTCTTTAATACATTATTAAGTAAGAAGATCCCAAAAATAGGGAAATATTCATAGAAAATTTAGAAAAAGAATATTCTAACAATTGACTGGTATCATCAGTACCGCATCGATGAAATAGTTTTGTTGTCGAAAAAAAAATTATTGAAATCGGAGCATTACCACAGACTGGTCACACATCTTTATATATAAAAATGAATTGCTGTTCGTTAGTCGCGCTAAAAGTCAAGAACGGCTGAACCGATTTGTCTAATTTTAGTATTGATATATTCGTGTAAGTCCAGGTAAGATTTAAACGGTGATAAAATATGGAAAAGTGTTCAGGAAAAGGGGAAAAATCGGGATAAAATGAAACAGCTTTTTCCAGTGAGATATCAATACCGTTCGTCCAGTTGCGTTAAAATTTTGTACATTTCATGTTGAAAGCAAGAGAAAGGTTCGTATCAAATAAAAATTTGGAATAGTCGCCCGCAAAGTAGGAAAATTTCAGAAAAACCGAAAGTGATTTTTTTCTATGATTAACTATCAATTGCCACATGGTTGTAAGAGCATCACTTAAGTAAGGCTTGACAGGAAAAGGTTTGTATGAAATAACTACTTAAACCTAGGTAAACTAACCTAAGGACAAACACACACACCCATGCCCCAGGGAGGACTCGAACCTCCACGGCGAGCAACCGCGCGCTCCGCAGCGAGACGCTTTAGACCGCTCGGCTACTCCACTGCGGCAAAGGGCCAGTTGAAGGGTGTTATATATACAGGGTGTTTCACTAAGTGTATTTGCCTCTGTAACTTATAAAATAATAGGTGACAGGAAATTTTAATGCGGTAGGTGAAAACAAGAAATGTTACACTTTCGGCGGAGCTATGAACATAGTTTATTATATCATTTTCCAAAGAGTTACACAACAAATATATAATTTTTAAATGGAACAATAGTTTTTTCTATCGTGCATTGGATTCGTTGAAACCAGCTGCGTACAAATCAATTTAAACTACATTCCTATCACTGTTAGTTTGGGAGCTACAACTCTTCAAAGTTTAGGGGGCGGAGGCTACGACAGCGTAGCTGACTGGCTGGTGGTCATGAGACAGTGGGTCGTGCCCCAGGGGTTAGCCACTCGGCCAGTCAGCTACGCTATCGCAGTCTCCGTCCCCGGAACTTTGAAGGGTTGTAGCCCCCAAACTAACAGTGATAGGAATGTAGTTTAAACTGATTTGGACGCAGCTGGTTTAAACGAATCCAATACAGGATACAAAAAAACTATTGTTCCATTTAAAAATTATATCTTTGTGGTATAACTCTTTGGAAAATGATACAATAAACTATGTCCATAGCTCCACAGGAAGTGTAACATCTCTTGTGTCGACCTACCGCATTAAAATTTCCCATCACCTATTATTTTATAAGTTACAGAGACAAACACACTTAGTGAAACACCCTGTATATAGTAAATGATACCACAGTAATAACAAAAATCTGCATTGATAACGTTACGAGAGCACAATGATGTCGATGATGCCGTTTAAGAAAACCTTAAGCAAGGATGCTATATAGCACCCGCCATTTATGAATTTTATCTGAATGTAAATTTTAAACAATGAATGAAAAAATGTGGAGGAAATGGCTTAGACATATACGGTAACTAGCCATTGATCAAGTCATATATTGACTGATGTAGAGTACATTACGAAAAACGATTGGATACATAGAATAATGCCGAACTGACAGTAAATTTTTCTCGTGGAATATCACTCTGTAGCAAACATTGTAACATTATCATAGGCCTGTCAAAAGTTGAAATAACTGGGAGCTATAATGTCATGTCTAGTTTCCGTTAAACAGGAAACAAGGCAGTTTAACAAGTTAGAAAAGTAATCAATAAACTCCATTCCATCATATGGAGAAAAAAGATTTAAAAAATGTTCAAATGGTTGTTAAGCTTGTGAGACGTAACTACGGGGTCATCAGTCCCTAAACTTACAAACTACTAATGAGGTACCTTAAACTAAAAACAGCCATGCCCGAGGGGGATTCGAACCCCCGACGGGGAACGGCCTCGCGCCTCGAAGTATAGCACCTCAGTGTGCTCGGCCACTCGACAGCGGCAAAAAAAAAAAAAAAAAAAAAAAAAAAAAAAAAAAAAAAAAAAAAAAAAAAAACATGTATTTCTTGAGAAGAAGTAGAGTCCAAAAGAAAGACAAGTTCCCAAATATCGAAATCAGGAAATGAATAAAAAAAATCTCATGTAGATCACTAAAGACGTGTGAGAACAGCATTTAAAATGGTGTAGGCGTGTGATATGGTTATGTAACGAACGAAGATGAAAACTGTAAACAACTCGCAAACAGATCCACAAAAATCATCGTAATTTATGTCGGTGGCATTTGATATATTCAGCTGTCTGTTGCATGCAAACCGCTACGCATTGGCGAAGCAGCATCCAATGTTCCAATGCTTGTATAGTCTATGGGACTTAACTAAGGGGTCATCAGTCCCTAAACTTACGAACTACTTACGAACTAGGACGGCACAAATATCCATGCCCCAGGGGGGAATCGAACCCCCGACCGTAGTGGCCGTGCAGACCGTGACTGGAGCGCCTTAGTCTCCTCGGCCACCGCGGCCGGCGAAGCAGCATCACTAGCTATATTCAGACAATAGTAAGTAATATGAACATGTCAGTTGCAGACGTTCAGCGTAGCTGTTTCTGCCTATCGTTTACGAGAGATTAGATAAAGAACACTCCATACTCGAACCATTCCGCACAATACAGCCGTAAATCACATTGTCTCATAAAGAAACTATCGTAACAGATAATCAGATTTTGTTGAGTGATAGTTATGTTGTAGAGAGACTTGCCCTAAGAAACCGGCTAGTTTCTTTTCAAGCGACAACCGCTAGTTTCTGAAAACGAGAAGTCGAAATTTTATATGTAACTATTATAGTAGTAACGTGAAGCATGTAAAAGGAAGCGAGTATAGTGCAGAGGCTAAATTTCATAGTTAACGACGATGACAGAAGGGGAGACCGGGACACGTTGGGCATAGGCGCAGGATGGCCCAGTCAAATTAGTTCATACTGTAAACGCTAGATCGTCTTAGGAAAGTAGATAGCACGGTACCTCTCCTTATACAGGGCCAATATCACAGGCGGTGTGAGTTTTGGACAAGCTGTAGTCCTTAATTGTTTTTGTGCGTGTTTCAGTAAAATTCTACTCGTCGTTTAATGTGTGTCATTTAACTTTTGCTTGCTTTAGGCACAACGCGGTGAGTAGTATAATAAGAGAACGTACTTTAGGGATTATTTCTATATGGTATACAGACTTAATTGCTTCAGTGAGTTTTGTAAAGAACAGAATTTATTGTAAAGATGGCGATGGGGCAGGTTGGCTCACAGAGGACGGGGCACGATGGAACAAGGAGGCGAGGTACTGGCGGAAGTAAAGTTGTGAGGCGGCATCGTGAGTCGTGTCGGGATAGCTCAGTCGATAGAGCGCTTGCCCGCGAAAGGCAAAGGTCCCAGGTTCAAGTTCCGGCTCCGACACACAATTTTAATCTGCCAGGAAGTTTCAATGCAAATATTGTTTTTATTGCATTCAACACGTAATTTCTATTAATTTCAATATTTACTCCTAAATATATTTAGTGAAAACTAGTATTTTAAATGTGTACTTACTAGTTAAAACTGGTTGTTACTGATAGCGTTCGTTACAACTAGAATACACTGCTGTCAAAAGTGAATGACAGTTCCTGGGCAAAACGCTTTTTGACGAAGTGGCTTAGTATAAACCGGTTTTAACTAGTAAGAATGTATTCTATGTAAAGACTGGTTTTGACTGTAATATCACCACTGGGGCACTCCTCAACGTATTCACTTTGAACCTGCAGTGAAACTAAATTTATTATGGTTGCAGAGTACCGCCATATAATACGGGGAAATGATCTAGATTTCTTCATTTGCAGCAGAATACATTTTACACCCGTCTACTTTGATATTCAGTTGAAGAGGATATTATAATACTAACAACCTCTCTGACGTAGTTTACCTTCATACCTTCACTTTTCCACGCGTTACCTGCTCTTGCTTCATGTTTAGGATTGCGAATGGATGCACTGAAAGTATGCTTTGAATGTCATATTCCTTGCGATCAACATACTCATTATGTAGGCGGCCTTGATATTGAAGCATCCAGGCTAATTATTTTTAAAAAAAAATCACGGCAGTGCTTCGCTGCTTTATTCTCACCAACTTAACGAATTGTTTCTCTATATTTCTGTGTTTTTGTTAGCAAATATTACACTTATATTTTCAAGACCTTGTTTAATTCAAGTGACCTGATGAACTGAAGATGACCACTTCCTCGCAGTAGAGTATCCTATGGTATAACTGACAGCGCAAGAATATTTCGATTCCCAGAGCAGAACACAGTTGTAATATATCAGGAACTTTCTGTTATCTTTGTGTCACTTGTTTAGGTGAATAGGCGAGCTTAAACTCCTGCTCGTACTATTTTGACATTCTTACCTTCACCATCACGAACTAGTACCATCTAATGCATCATGTGACAGTTTATAGTGAAATTTGTACCGATTCTTTAATCTTCAACCTAATATTATAAATGTGAAACTTTCACGACTAAACCAATGAGCTGATTGTGATGAAAAATGGTATAGGGACGGATTGAAAACTAAAAACTGAAATAACATAGGCTACCATGGAAATTGTTTAGTTCAAATTCAATCCCGCACCAAGCCACAGCGGAGATTTGAGGCAACTGTTTTGAATCGAAGGTCGCCATTTGCAGATACTAAAACTGCCTGAACAAACTAAGATGACACACGGCGTGCCGACGGACAGTAGCGACCTACAGCAACAAATGCCGTCTATGACGTCGAGTATCAACTTATAATTTCATCAGACATTATATGTACTGCACCATAATGTAAACTAAAGCTTATTAGAGGCAACAAAAGAAACCTCTAGAAAATAGTAATCCCAACTGAATAATAAATATAAATTTGTTTTCTCGCACTCTGTATTTCATCTTTGTTCAAAGACGGAAAACTGTATGTATTCAGAAATGTTGGGTACATTTATCATAATTAGAAGCGAAATGGTCAAGTTTTCGATTCCAGAATGTTGCACGAAACTTATAAAGTAGCAGTGCGGTTACTTTATCAATATTTTTATTTATTTATTTCGCTTTCGGTTACAGTTTTATTTTTCCTGGCATAATTTGGTGTCTTTTGCGGTCATTTTTCAGGCTCTATTTATTGAGGGGAAATTTAATCTGCCTCTCTTTCCATAACGTAATTTTATCGTACTTTTCCCCTTGTTCTAGCCTGGAAGTACACTAAACTAAACTCCGCCTCAAACAGGCCGCGAGGGCCCAAGAGGTACCGACCGGCCGCCGTGTCGTCCTCTGTCCGCAGGCGTCACAGGATGCGGTATGGAGGGGGGCGTGGTCAGCGCTCCGCACTTACGGCCGTTTGCGTCGGTTTTCCAGACCGGAGCCGCTACTTCTTCATCAAGTGGCTTCTCAGTTTTGCCTCAGAAGGGCTGAGTGCACCCCGCTTGCCAACAGCACACGGCAGCCCCGGACGGTAACCCATCGAAGTGCTAGCCAAGCCCGACAGCGCTTAACTTTGTTGATCTGACTGGAACTTGTGTATCCACTACTGCACGGCCGTTGGGTGGAAGTACACCACTGCACATTAAAATTGTACACCATTGGTAAAATATATAATAATGTAACTGACATGTGATTACATTTTTGCGCAATTCGAGTGCATAGATCCTGAGAAATCAGTACGCAGAACAACAGCCTCTGACGTAATAACGGCCTTGATACGCCTGGGCATTGAGTCAAACAGAGCTTGGATGGCGTGTACAGGTAGAGATGCCCATGCAGCTTCAACACGATACCACTGGCATAATGAGACGAGTCAGTTGCTCGGCCACCGTTGACCAGACGTTTTCAATTGGTGAGAAATCTGGAGAATGTGCTCGCCAGGACAGCAGTCGAACATTTTCCGCATCCAGAAAGGGCCGTAAAGGACCTGCAACATGCTCTCGAGCATTATCCTGCTGAAATGTAGGGTTTCGCAGGGATCGAATGCAGGGTAGAGCCACGGGTCGTAACACTTCTGAAATGTAACGGCCACTGTTCAAAATGCCATCGATGCGAACAACCAATGGCACCCCATACCATCAGACCGGGTGATACACCTGTATGGCGATGACAAATATATACTTCCAATGTGTGTGTCACCGCAGCCATGGTCTCCAAGTTGATAGTCCGTGCTGCTGCAAATGTCGAACTGATCGTGAAGATGGTTGTTGTGTTGCAAACGTCCCCATCTGTTGACTCAGGGATCGAGACGTGGCTGCACGACCCATTACAGCCATGCGGATAAGATGCCTACTGCTAGTGATACGAGGCCGTTGGGATCCAGCACGGCGTTCCTTATTGCCCTCCTGAACCCACCGATTCCATATTTTACTAAGTCATTGAATCGCGACCAACGCGAGCAGCAATGTTTCAATACGATAAACCGTAATCGCGATAGACTACAATCCGAGCTTAATCGAAGTTGGAAACGAGGCATCACAACAACGTTTCCCCAGGCAACCCCGGTCAACTGCTGATTGTGTATGAGAAATCTTTTGGAAACTTTCCTGATGTCAGCACGTTGTAGGTGTCGTCACCGGCACCAACCTTTGTGTGAATGCTCTGAAAAGCTAATCATTTGCATATCACAGCATCTTCTTCCTGTCGGTTAAATTTCGCGTCTGTACCACATCTTCGTGGTGTAGCAATTTTAATGGCCTGATCCGTAGAGGCGCACCCTCCTTAACGTGCGCGAGTTCTTTGGCGCCACTTGTCGCGACTATCGACCAAATCTGTCTTCCAGGTGCAGTATCTTTGCCCTCTCGCCGGAAGTTTTTGAATCTTTGTGAGTGCTGTCAGTTTGCGTTTGAATTTCGAGCGGCGTTTTGGCCGACTGGGGCGGGTCGGAGCGAGCGTGTTTATTGGACGGACCTGTGTTCGTTGTGGATGGCTACCGCCGAACAGTTGGTCAATATATATAAATTGTAGAACATGAGTTCTGATCATTTCTTACGCTCTTTCTGTATTGATTTTAATAACTTTACTGTGCGCATGTTATTTGTTGTTGCTAGCATTGGTGCCGACTTGTCACTATTTGATTCTCTGGAGTGTTTGGTTTTAAGTTCAAACTGAATTTTTCTACTGTCATTGCATGGACTTGTAATGCAGTTTTCTCTCGCTATTTACGATCTCATTTTGCTAAGGCTTTGATTGTGGAACTGAAGATGGTAATAACACCTGGGAAGATGCTGTGCTGCGTATATGGAATGTGAAAGAAGGTATTGCTGCAAAAAAAAAAAAAAAAAAAAAAAAAAAAAAAAAAAAAAAAAAAAAAAAAAAAAAAAATACCACTCGTAAATAGCAGTTTATTACTGAAGCTGTGCTTGGGGAGTTGTGTACTTAAAGGGAGCTTACAACCGACTTATTGTAGCTGAACTGTTTATTTACATTTTGGGGGGGGGGGGAGGAGGGGCAATGATTGTTTCCTTCATTTATTAAGTGGATCGGGGCATAGTATTTTTCAGAATTTGAGATATGTATGTGATATATGTTTTTCTTTGGTAAGAAACTGGTCTCGTCGTGATTACTTTTACAGGTCGGTGTTTGTGGGCCCAGAGCCCAGTTGTCTGTGAGACCAGCGCCGCGGTGACGTCTGGCTAATCGAACGACGCCGAGTTCCAGAAGTCTATCGCTCCTACCCCATGGTGTGTTTTCCTTGATTAATATATATATATATATATACATATATATTGAGAGCGATCGTGGAAGGCAGTCAGGGGCCATCGACGCGTGTTTCTATCAAAAACTTCGGGCATTGGCCTTCTGTTGTGTATTTGTTCAACCGATGTAAGAGCAGTGCTTCCTGGTCAAGTAAATACAATTTTGATTTTAATTTTTTTTATTTAACGCCTGCTGTATAGCAAATTAAAATATAAATCTGTATTGTCACTATCTTATGGTGTGTCAGTTTGTATTTTAATCAAGTTTCAATCTTGTGTTAAAAGTTTTCTAAATTCTTATGCTCTGCCCAGTTAATTATTACTGAAACTTAATTTCATGTTAAAGGGTTGCGGATCATTCAGGATCTGCATTGATTAATATATGTTTACTATGCATTGTGCAAAATAAATTGTTGCTGAATGTGTTGGGACGACATAGGACACGAGAGTGGTTCCGCCCTTTTAAGTAGTCTCCTGGTATACCTTCCTTGTTGAGCTCAATAATCATCTATATTCATATAAAACCTTTAATACCGTCTGGTCAGTGTGAACATACTGATCTCCACAACTGTTTGAGCAATCTGCATGGGGTTTTTGCAGGCAACATATAGGCTTTGCTTCATAAAAATCGGAACAGGGAAAACAAGATTCAATTGTTGTAATATAAATCCTTTGTTTCTGTCTGTTTGAACACTCCAATCACCGTGACGACTTGTCGTGTATTCACAGTTAACTGCACGTATCTTGGCGTAAAATTACAAAATGTATTTCAACAAAATCGGATCAAGGAAAAATCAAGATTTTTTAAGACTACAGAGCAGCCTTGATCCACCCACTGAACAAATTATTTGCTAACACTAATGTAAATAGCTACAGAGAGCTACCTCCTACCAGTTACCTTCAAAATATCAAGTATTACCATCTAGGACGGAAAAACAACTCGACTCTCAAATTGGAGGATCTCAAAGAAGAAATAAGAGACAGTATCTGAGAATTTCCACAAAGACTAGATCATATACAGAACAGATTCTCAGAGACGATAAAAATGTATCTGAAGAGTAGGTGTACAAATTTTGTAATAAGCTTTGTTGACTTCAGGCAAGCTTTTGATAGCAGATCATTGAAATATTCAAGGAACTGAGGTAAGACAAAAGAAGCATATCTCGAATTGAACAAAAGCTAAGAAAATACAAATTCTAAAGTAAAATTTAGAGGTGAAATTTCTAGAAGTTTTCAGATCAAATCTGGATTGAGGCAGGAGGGTGGTCTCTCCCATTGCTCTTAAAATTTGTCATAAGGGAACAGAGAATGCAAAATCAATGAGAGAATCAGATTAGGGTACAAAAGGGAGAATCTACAAACAGTTTAGCATTTTCAGATTGTATAGCTGTTTCTTCATACTCAATAGAAATTTTCAGGAGACAAATAGAATTGCTCATAGAGCAAGTGGAAGAAGCAGGCTTTGAGAAACCAAATTTATGATAAATATTAAGACTGCTGCAAACATTAAATATGGAAAAACTGAAGAGGAAACAAATTCATTTACCTAGGAGACGTAAGCAAACAACGTATTTGAGAGAGAGAGAAGCCATTAAAGCAACAGTTAGTAAAATGAAAACAGAATACTACAACAGCAGGTAGATATGTAATAAGAAATCAATATACATCAACTTCCACACTTCAGTAACTCGTCCAGAAGCTCTCTATGTAGCACAATGTTCAAGCTCAACAAAATTACTGACAAAAAGGGAAAATCCTTGAGGTCAGTTAAAGAGCAGACAATACAGAATACGTCATAATAGTGAAATGTATACATGTGTTGAAAAAAGTCATAGATATGATTCTCAAAAGAAGAGTAACTTTCGACTATCACAATAGATGAATCGTAACAGACTGACATGAAAATTACACTCCTATTTTAGTAAGTTAAAACTGCGTAACGCGTGGTGCCTACAAGTTGTAAGAGATCTCCAGATTACTTCACAAGATAAAGAGAAAAAACAGCCACTCAGAACCAAATTACAGAACGCCAAAGGTTTCCAGAAAAAGCCGTAAAAACAACACTGGAGCTAGTTGGACCGAAGGAAGAAGAGAGAAAATCAAGAAATGACGAGAGAAATGTGGGAAAAAGAAAAGGATAGTTGCAATAATCGTAGTCCATAGCGGTTCATACATAAAAGAAGAAGATACCGTAATTTATAGTTTGATCTTAAACCATTTAACTTCTTGGCAACGAAAAACCAATTGATCGTCTGTGTGCTTTTATAAGAGATCTGTTTTCACGACCTTCAAAAGCGACGGTATTCAAATCTCCTCGTTTAATTTCTTTGGGAAAAGCTGGTTTATAGTTATTACTCTATAAAGCGAACATTAGCAGCAGCTTCATTTAAGTCTTCTTTGTTCCCTTTATTCGTTAATTAAATCGGAAGATTTCTGTTGCTTGCTCGTTTCTGTGATGTATTATTAGGATCTGTCATCAGCTGTTGCGTGATTAGCTAGTTGAGCCGATATTAAAAAAGGAAAAGGCTTGCACAGTATAGACTAGAACACAGCGTCCTGGCTGCAGACCGCAGCAGTGCCCTGGGTTTTAATCATCTGATGCACCACCTATACACTGCCGACGGCTCATTGTCAGGAGAACGCCTCAAAGGGAAGAGAGGGGGGGGGGGGGGGGGAGACACAAACAATACTTGGCGGCAGCCTGCCAATAGTCTGAGTTACTGGCTGTCCGCCAAATATTGACTTACCAGAAGACCGCATCAGTAAAGTGAAATGTGCCCACAGAAATCATATCCCCATAATATGGAAGAGATTTGATTGGAAGATAGATTAATTCAATAAAGTTAAACATGTATACGAGGCGCGTCCAGAAAGTAAGTTCCGTTTGGTGATAAAATTAAATTGTACACAGATACAGAAGAAATTTTTATTGCACAAAATTCTACAACTCTTACTTTTCCACATAACTGCCGAAATTTTGCAGGCATTTGACATAGCGTGGCACCAAGTTTTGTATACCTTCTTCATAGAAATCTGCCGCCTGTGTCTTCAACCAGTTGGAAACAGTTTCTTTCAGCTCGTCGTCATTGGTGAATTATGACGGCCAAGGAAAGACTTGAGATGTCCTGGACTTTGCCATCAATCGCGTGTACCAGTTCTTCTGTAACCAAAGGTGGACGCCCACTTCGTTCTTCATCCTGCACATCACTACGCCCGCCATTGAACTGTCGGACCCATCTTCTCACCATCGAAACACTCATCGCATTTGGTCCGTAAACATTGCAAATTTGGTTTCACTTACCTTGCATTCAGAAACCGAATCACCGACCTGATTTCACAGGCGGCGGGATTTTCAATCAACGCCGATATTTCTATCAAGCACAACAAAGCGTACGTAACTGACAGCGATCTCCAAATGGCGCACGTTCTTCTCCTTGATACACATCGTCTACAGCGAATGTGCGGAACTGCAGTCGCAGCGTTGCAGAGGAGATAAATTGAAACGGGACTTACTTTCTGAACGCGCCTCGTAAATTCCTCGATATCTACAATCAATAAATTTTTTCGTCCTTAGTCCACCGGTTTTGGTCAGCGATGAGCACGTTCAGATTTGCAGGAAAACATGTGAAAAACAACACAATCACAGTCTTTTCAAAAATTACTTTGTTATTGACAAAGATATTAAATATAAGGAGAGGCATTGAACTAAAATTTATGCTGTGACCAGGATTCGAACCGGTGACCTCCTACTTACTAGATAGGCGCTTTGGACCACTCAGCTAACACAGCGTTGCAGCCAAAATGACTACACGGAGTGTCTTCAAGCACGTCTCCTCCTCCCCCACATACTTTAATGTTCCCTGTGAAATACATATCAAATTGCCAGGGCTCTCCTACATTACAATAGCACGCTAGCAAAGAACGCGAATGGAAACAATCCCGCCTTGTTCCTCAGGGCTAGGGTGCTATTCCAATGTAGGAGAGCCCTGGCAATTTGATAAGCATTTCACAGGGAACATTAAGGCAGAATTAAAGTATGTGGTGTGGAGAGAGGCGTGCTTTAAGAAATCCGTGTAGTCGCTTTGGCTGCAACGCTGTGTTAGCTGAGAGCCAAATGATCAACGAACGACCAAGAACGAACAATGAAAACGAGCGCATATCATAGATCTACCTGAAGAAAAAACAATAAAAATTATTTGTTGATATTGTTATTGACAGTTTTACAGGAATAAATGAAGGCATGACGCAAAGTTACCACGCCCCGAACGAAACTCTTGTTCCACCTCACATTTTATTCAACTCACTCAGATCCGTAAAGTAGTCCCTGGACGGATATGAGACTTACAGCTATGCATTCTCGAAGAGCTGCACTATATTTTCGTTTAGTTTTATGTGAGGCAGCAGATTAAGTTGATGTAGTGACGGTTCTGACGAGGTTGCCGAATACTGTTATTTTTGTTTTTGAAGTTACGTGAACATGTTAAGCAAATGAAATGTTAATAATACATTAAATTTTGTTCTACTCCCAACTTGGATCCTGTCGCAGTTTTGTAACACCTGATAATTCACTTAAATGTGACGCACAATGTCCCGCTGTACTGAGTGGTCACCGGTATGGTTTGGTTACGAGAGAAGGATAGAAATGTTTATAATTAACATGGTTTCAATTTTTTCGATCATTTAACTTATTTCCAGAATGACAAATATAATAATTATGAACATAACAACAAGTGGCATTCTTAGCAAAAGAAACGATATTGTTAATCCATTTATCTATATGCGAAGGGCATACAAATCGATAACCAGGAACTGAAAATTGCGTTTAAATATGACCTTATTGATAACATATTACAACGGGACGCACGACATTGATTTGCCCTGAAGATGACACTACTGGAATTTTGAAATCGGTAGCAAAATAAATGTCAATCAAAACTTACGGCTGTTGGTATAACGCCGGCCGCGGTGGCCTAGCGGTCTGCAACGTGACAGTAACGGTCTGCACGGCCGCTGCGGTCGGGGGTTCGAAACCCACCGTCGGGCATGAATGTTTGTGCCGTCTTTAGTATAAGCTAGTTCATAAGTAGTTTGTAAGTTTAGGGACTGATGACCCCGTAGTTAAGTCCCATTAAGCTCTACAAACATTTGAACTTTTTTTGTTGGTATAAGGATTTTTGAATCACAACTTTGACTAGTCGTAGTCCAACACCCCAAGATAGTATGGAGCTATATAAACTTAGCCATACGTCCCCCTCCCCCCCCAAAAAAAATAGAATTTGCACTTTTCATGTTTTATTTCTCTAATATTCACAATGACGTTTCCCATTATCTCATAGCCGTAGTAGTTATATCAAGCACATAGTTAAGGGAGAGCAGAGGGCCAAGAAAGCACGGAACGTGCAGACCATTTCTGTCGACTGACGTCGTACGGCAGTCCCGTGACCAACAGAACGAGAGGGTCTTTCCACTCATGACATTCGGTGAACAACATTTTGACCTTGATAAGTACCACACAAAAAATAAGTTCTGCAATCATAGAAAATTCGATTTAAAGAACATTACAACGTTGAGAATGGCTCTTCAGCGGTGGCGAAGCATCTAAAAAATGAACGGCATTCGTTGAGCAATATTAATAACAGTATGAGGCCAATACATTATCAGGATAAGGGATGGTTGCTGTCTAACCTGAAGGAGGTTGAAATTTTTGTGCGTTAAGAAAAGAACCAAATAGCATATTAAATGAACAGACGGAATTGTCTAAAGGACATTTCTGGTCTCATTTTGGTAATGTCCTTCTCGATAAAAAGTGAAACTTCCCCTCGCATTTGGTTCCTTAGGGTTGTGGTTGACTGATTTACGGTTAGAAGTTTTTTTGGATACATTTTAAATTGTGTTTTTAGACGGGTTTACTTTCGATAGTAGCAATATGGTCGGTTTATCTTTGGGAGCGGTTAGCGTTTGGACTATCTCTGACGTAGCAGAGCAGATCGTTAGCAGTCCACAACTGTGCCTCCAACTAGCAACATGTTATACTGTGAGGAATGTTTATCTGTTGATATTGCGCATATGTCGCAAATATTTTACGCTTGACGTTGCCTCAGGGCAGATATGTTTTAGAATTCAAGGTAAGCCAGTCTAGTATGAACATACCTTGTTATATTGACATGGATCGTATTTAAGGTTTTAGTGTTTTCGTTTTAATTTACGTTTCCATTGACTTTCTTCTTTTTAGAACTTGAGACTGGGCTAATGTAGGCCCGAAACATGTCGTTCGGACATTTTTACATTGTGACAACTGGAGCGGAAACTTCAGTGCGATAGTTCATACAGTTGTGAGATGGCATCCAAACAAACGATAAAAATACAAGGTGAATCTGACACGCAGGACAGCATGCTTTCTGAATGTCAGACAACATACAAGCGGAGGGTATGGTGGTGTTGGCCTACGATAACACTACTGGAGGGTAGCCAAGGTTAGCAAATTGGGGTGCTCACTGAGGCTGCAGGTTCCGCGGGATTTACAAACTACGATCCGTGCCTCGCGCCTGGGCTCCCCTTCTATTATTTTCGTCGTAGCTGTCAGTCGTAAAGTAATTTTGACGAAACTATAGTGGGCAGCCTACATTTTAAAGACAATAAAATGTCAATGTTTTGGTAATGTGAAAGTTAACAGCCCTCATATAATTGATAAAATGCGTCTTTAACCATCAGCTGTGAATTTTATCTATTATGGATGCTGGAGAACTCCGTGAATGATCCTTATAGGTTGTGGAAGTAAAAACCGCTACCAGTCACAATTATTGGTGGTTAATGAAAACACTATTGGTATCGGGCTTGTGCCCATCTTCAGGTGTTTACATTCAGTGTTGTTGACTGTTTAAAGAAAACATAAATTACATTGTGCTTATTATACAGAAATACACACACAAGTATTATATAGATATACATATACATAAAGAAGTATGGTATGTGGTGGAGTGTACTCACATGTAAGTAGGGTATCCAATTTACAATCTAGTCGAATTTATTGACATTAATTTCATAATGGCCAGTTTACATAATCTAATTTGTTAGCAACTATTCAGTGTGCTTCGGTTGCACAGTGGTAGAGTGCCAGGCTACAAGTCGAAAGGTCCCGGGTTCCTTACCCGCCAGGTCCTACGATTTGTATCTGCCACTTTCCACTTCTTTCACCTCTGGCAGTATTGCTCATGTGAAAAATACCGAGTAGCACCGTGGTTCGGAACCCACGTTAAACTGTAGGTCCCCCTATAACTGGCTGGGTAAGTCAGGTCGAAGGTCGGAGGAAGGCAACGGCATACCACCTCTAAACAGGACCATGCCTAGTAAAGCACTGCGGTGTTCAAACCAATCTTCGGATTGTTGACTGCTTTACTTTAGCAACTATTCTGCAAGTCATAAATGACAGTGTGGCTCCACAATAATGTAACTAATCTCACTTTTGGTATTTGTATCATCTGATATATCTCTGTATGTGGCATATCTGTACTTCTGTGTGTGTGATATCTCTGTATATCTTGAACTAAGTTCTTTGACCATAACATATGCTTGAATGTAAACATGGCGATGTTGTAAGTGACTATTGATCAACAGTTATAAAGAGTACTGTGTATTGTGCAAAACCTGTCATATGGGAGTGCAAATTAGCATTATGTTGCTGTTACTGCATTATTCTCAACTGATACCTGTGAAAAATGTACGAGCACGAATTGGATACCATACTTATATGTAAGTACACTTATAGCCTTAAAACAAATAACTCCACCACATACCATACTTGTTTATGTATATGTATATCTAAATGATACTTGTGTATGTATACCTGTATGATAAGCACAATGTAATTTACGTTTTCTTTACACAGTCCACAACACTGAATGTAAACACCTGAAGATGGGCACAAGCCCAGAACCAGTAGTGTTTTAATAAACCACCAATAATTGTGACTGGTAGCGGTTTTTATTTCCACAACCCATCAGCTGTTTATTTAGTTCTTAAAAATCGACTACTTTCGGCCGTGGACCAACGTCATAGATAAAAAGGTGTTAAAACAGATTAGTCAAATACACTAGATCAAATAAATCTGGCAGAAAACAGCAGGAGGCAATTTCACAAAATATACAATGGTCATACTGGCTTATCCTATCAATCAGACATAAAAGAGGAAGTTAACTATTGGCAGTCTTCTTCATTTTTTCATTTCAGGAGCTTTTCTTTCCCTCTTGTGTGACCTGCTTATCGTCCGTGTTATAGGTGTACTACGCTATGCTGTAGACAATTACACCTCCACAAAAAATTTCCAAACAGGTATATTCGATTTCAATAAGACTGTGTTGTCTTGTGCACAAACGACCACAGCATCTAAATAAATAAAAGGAACACGGGTTATTTACATCATTTATAACTCAAGAACTACTCGTCCGATTTAACGGTGCCGGCCGCGGTGGCCGAGGAGACTGAGGCGCTCCAGTCACGGTCTGCATGGCCACTACGGTCAGGGGTTCGAAACCCCCCTCGGGCATGGATATTTGTGCCGTCTTTAGTATAAGGTAGTTGATAAGTAGTTTGTAAGTTTAGGGACTGATAACCCCGTAGTTAAGTCCCATAAGCTTCACAAACATTTGAACATTTGATTTAACGGCCTCAGATTTTTTGAATTCGTCTCCGCCCCGAACAGTAGAATAACTGTCAAAATATCGGTAACATTCACAAAAAAGTTATTCATTCATATTATTTCTTATGTCAACATCACTTTTAAATAAAGCTTATCGTACGGAAATGAATGAGGTATTGTTGAAAAGGATTTCCATTTGCGCTAAAACTTGCCCTTTTTGATCATTTTAACATGAATGATACTACTGTTCCAGCCACGTTTGCCACCGGACACATAGCTTTCATGAACTATGTCGTAGAAAGTAACGCAGAGAGCTTTGTTTTCGTTTCATGTTGTTTGAGATTTGTTTTTAAACAAGAATCAACAAGCGACGACCAACCCACCAACCATCCAACTAAATTTTTAAGCTTGGTCGTTCCTGGCTTGCCAATGTAAAATTCACAACTGAATGTTGGCTCAGTATGAATCACTTTTCGAAATCTACGCCACCAAAACTATGCAGTGGAACGCGATTAGTGCTGAGAAACATGATTATCAATGTGATTTACCCAATGGTATACAAAGGAAACTTCAAAGGTGAAGAAGATCTACCTTCGATATGCCTTTTCAGTTTAAACGCATTCAATTCTACATTCGTCTTGTCTTCGCCATGGCCTGCAAGATCCGGGCTTTCGCAGAGGGTGGGTTTGATTGTAGTTGGGAGCTCCAACGTTAGGCGGGTGATGGAGCCCCTTAGAGAGATGGCTGTCAAGGAGGGGAAGAAGGCCAACGTGCACTCCGTGTGCATACCGGGTGGAGTCATTCCAGATGTGGAATGGGTCCTCCCAGATGCCATGAAGGGTACGGGGTGCAGCCAACTGCAGTTGGTGGCTCACGTCGGTACCAATGATGTGTGTCACTTCGAATCTGAAGAGATTCTCTCGGGTTTTGAGCGGCCATCTGAAGTAAAGACTGCCAGTCTTGCTTTCAAGATGAAAGCAGAGCTCACCATCTGCAGCATAGTTGACAGAACCGACTGTGGACCTCTGGTACAGAACCGAGTGGAGGGTCTAAATCAGAGGCTCAGACGGTTCTACGACCGTGTAGGCTGCAGATTCCTTGACTTGCGCCATCGGGTGGTGGGTTTCCGGGTTCCGCTGAATAGGTCAGGAGTCCACTATACGAAGGAAGCGGCTACTCGGGGTCTGTGTGGCGTGGACTGGGTGGTTTTTTATGATAAAGGGCTTCGGGGAAATACAAAATGGGCAAAGGGTGCAGGTGGATCACAGGAGAAATGTAGATCTAGGAACTATCGGTATAACAGTTGTAAATTGTTGTAACTGTGTCGGGAAAGTACCAGAAGCGTTAATAGAAAGCACCGAAACACACATCATTGTAGGCAGTGAAAGTTGGCTCAAGCCGGAAATAAGTTCAGTCGAAGGATTTGAAAAAGTTCTTTGTTCAAAGAATAGATTTAACAAAATAGATGGAGGCGTGTTTCTCGCCGTCAAAAGTACCCTTTCATGTAATGAAGTTGAAGTTGATAGTTCCTGTGAGCTATTATGGGTAGAGGTTGTACCTGAAAATGGTAAGAAGTTAATAATTGGTTCCTTTTACCGGCCTCCGTACACTGACGATACAATAGCAGAAAGGTTCAAAGAAAACCTGAGTCTAATTATAAAAACGTACTACTCTTCTTTGGACTCTTTCTATGTCCTCCGTCAAACCCACCTGATAAGGATCCCACACTGGGCAGCAATACTCCAAAAAAGGACGGACAAGCGTAGTGTATGCAGTCTCTTTAGTAGTTCTGTCTTTTCAGGGTTCTGCCAATAAAACTCAGTCTCTGTTTCGCCTTTCCCACGACATTATATACGTGTTCTTTCCAATTTAAGTCTGAAGTAATAGTAATTCCTAGGTATTTTGTGGAGTTTACGGTCTTTCCATTCGATTGATTTATCTTGTAAACAAAGTTTTTCGTACGCATGTGGACAACTTCGCACTTCTCATTAGGTAGATTCAATTGCCAATTTTTACACCATAGTGATATCATATAGTTATGTAGTTGGTTTTGATCTTCAGATGATTCTACTAGACGGTAAATAACGGCGGGCCGTGGTCGAGTAGCCGAGCTGTCTAAAGCGTCTCGCTGCGGAGCGCGCGGTTGCTCGCCGTGGAGGTTCGAGTCCTCTCTGGGGCATGGGTGTGTGTGTTTGTCCTTAGGTTAGTTTACCTAGGTTTAAGTAGTTTGTAAGCTACGGACTGATGACCACGCAGTTTGGTCCGATAGATTAACAAACATTTGAACATTTGAAATAACGGCGTCATCTGCAAACAACCTAAGAGAGCTACCTAGATTTTCCCCTAAATCGTTTATGTAAATAAGGAACAGAAGAGGACCAATAACACTACCCTGTGGAACGCCCGAATCACCTCTGTTATAGTTGATGCCTTACCATCGATTACTACGAACTGCTTCCTCTCTGACAGGAAATCCCCCATCCAGTCGCAAATTTGGGGCGATATTCCATAACCACGCAATTCGATTAAAAGCCGTTTGTGAGGTACGGTGGCAAAAGCCTTTTGGAAATCAATTATGTTTGAAGTTGGTTGTAAGTCGCTAAGTGCTCCCCATCTCAAATAGTTTGACGACGTATCTCCTGAACTGTCAGCCCTATCGCAAAATCCTTTCTTAGATGACGTCTTCTACCTGTAAACTACATTCCTGCCAAATTTCAGATTTATAGATGAAGTAGTTTTCGAGATTTCGTGTTTAGTCAGTGAGTGTGTGAATGAGTGTCCTGTCGCTTTTATATAGATAGAGATTATCCCGTGTTCGACAGACGCCAACAGCAGCAGTGGCGGGCGGCCAACCAACACCATCTAGAGAGTAAGTCTTATTGAATCCATCTTTGCTGGATTTGTTGATCATATAGACTGATCGTGGTTTACAGCACATGGATTAATGCTCGTTTCCTGTGATGGGTTGTTGCACAAGTTCTGTTTTCACTCTAGTCTGTTACAAAATTTTTTGACCTTTCGGTGTCTGTGGTAGCCCTGACAATGGGATGGATAATGTAGTTATATCAGTATATCGCTGGCTTCAACTCACAGTACTCAGAGTATTTTCTGCATTGCAGTGTTGTTTAAGTTTAATGACATAGTCTTTTACCTTATCACGGTTATTGTGATGACAGTAATATTTGTCCTGCCACCTTATATGGTAGCCGTTACTCGTCATCACAATTTTAGTTGGTGACTGTGACTGTGATTATAATACCAACGTTTTCCTTTCAGTATTGCTCAGTCCAGGTATATTTCTATACATGGTTGTAATTTATGGTCACTTGTGGCATTTTTCCCCTGTGTTTCAATTACACATATTTGTCTTTCGTTGGCTGAATTTAGAATAGTACTTTCCTTCTATATGTAGTTCATTACTACATTTCTGTCAGGCGGAATATGTACCATGCACTTGCCAATAATGTTTACTTTTTTTCATACCTATTACCTTTACTGGTCATGTTTTGTGACATTTCAGTGAGATGTTTTCTGTGACCTTATATATTTTAGTTTTTATACATTTTTATTTGGCGTTTTTCCGTATTTTCTTTGTAACCACGAACAAGTATGTTGCATGTCTCCCTACTTATGAGTATATGATTCATATGTATATTTTGGGCTAACCTAGTCTTTTAGTGTTATGTGCCTGTGCCGACAAACATGTTAATGTTTTATTGCCAAAAACGATTCTTTAGTCGTTCACTATCATTCCCTTTGTCGGCTTTGGGATTGAAAATGTCGATATTATACATTTACTATATATAAAAAAATAGGAAATGAATGTTATTGTTGACTACGTTTGTACATAGTCTTTATGTGGTGTTGAATAGTTGTGTCATTCCTATATTGCAATATTGTATTTTCTTTTGCTACCATACAATACTATTTTTTATGTTTTTGCCTTAGTCACTTGATTAGGGTTTTTTAATACACAGGGGCCTGTAGATGGCATAGTGGAATGCCGAAACTGGTTGTGATACAATAAATATTTTAT
This sequence comes from Locusta migratoria, assembly GCA_026315105.1. Taxonomy (NCBI): domain Eukaryota; kingdom Metazoa; phylum Arthropoda; class Insecta; order Orthoptera; family Acrididae; genus Locusta; species Locusta migratoria. The sequence continues at coordinate 166,289,410 of CM048747.1, read as the reverse complement.
TATACATAAGGCTGTTGGTATCTCACTTTCTTCATACACAGAGAGAAGGCCGTGGCACTCTCGTGTGACGTCAGGCGGAGTAATGCGCGGGCATAACTGACTGGGTAGCTGATGGGGCACGGCTCACTATGCCGAACCAGCGAACCAGTTAGATTAGATTAGATTAGATTAATACTTGTTCCTTAGATCATGTATACGACATTTCGTAATGATGTGGAACGTGTCAGTTTAGTAAATTTTGTCTACACTTGACAATCTATATTTCAAGATTTTTTTTTTGTTTTTTGTTTATTTTTTATTTTTTTATTTTCTTTATTTGTTTATTTTTTATTTTTTTAAGTTTTATCTAAAAATTCAAGTACATTGTAGAAGGAGTTACCATTCAGAAATTCCTTTAATTTCTTTTTAAATACTAGTTGGCTATCTGTCAGACTTTTGATGCTACTTGGTAAGTGACCAAAGACTTTTGTGGCAGTATAATTCACCCCTTTTTGAGCCAAAGTTAGATTTAACCTTTCTCCTAGTGTTGTAGCTATGCACACTGCTATTACTTTTGAATTGGGTTGGATTGTTAATAACAAATTTCATGAGTGAATATATATATTGTGAAGCTACAGTGAGTATCCCTAGATCCTTAAATAAATGTCTGCAGGATGCTCTTGGGTGGGCTCCAGCAATTATTCTGATTACATGTTTTTGTTCAATTAATACTTTTTTACTCAATGTTGAATTGCCCCAGAATATGATCCCATATGAAAGCAGTGAATGAAAATAGGCGTAGTAAGCTAATTTACTGAGATTTATATCACCAAATTTTGCAATGACTCTGATAGCATAAGTAGCTGAACTCAGACGTTTCAGATCTTCAATATGTTTCTTCCAATTCAGTCCCTCGTCAATGCAAACACCTAAAAATTTTGAATGTTCTACCTTAGCTACAGATTTATGTTCAAAGTCTGAATTTATTAATGATGTCATGCCATTTACTGTATGAAACTGAATATACTGGGTTTTATCAAAGTTTAATGAGAGTCCATTTGTAGAGAACCACTTAATGACTTTCTGGAAGATATCATTTACAATTTCATCAGTTAATTCCTGTTTGTCAGGTGTAATAGCTATACTTGTATCATCAGCAAAAAGTACTAGCTTAGCATCTTCGTGTATGTAGAATGGCAAGTCATTAATATATATTAAGAACAGCAAAGGACCTAAGACCGAACATTGTGGGACCCCATTTTTGATAACTCCCTAGTTAGAAGAATTAATTGTCTCATTTACATCATGTGAACTGCTTATTTCACCTTTCTGCACTCTTCCAGTTAAGTATGATTTAAACCATTTGTGCACTGTCCCACTCATACCACAATACTTAAGCTTATCTAGAATGGATGCGCGCGCAATACACTGTGCCAGACGTCACACGAGAACGCCGCGGCCTTCTCTCTAGGTGTCGGTGGGCCAACTCACCGGGATGACGACGCCTATGCCGAGGCTGGCGATGACGACGGCGGCCATGAGCTCCCCGAAGGTGGTGGCGAAGCGCTCCCAGACGGCGGCGGCCAGGAAGGGCACGGCGGTGGCCAGCAGCAGGCGGCGGCGGCCCAGCGCGTTCACCAGCACGGCGGCCAGCAGCACCGGCGGCACCACCGCCAGCGAGCCCACCGAGCCCAGCCACGACGCCTGGTCCTCCGTCAGCACGATGTGCGACGTGTTCTGCTGCAGCCGCGGCAGCATCGGCGCGTTCCACCCCATGAACATGCCGGCCGTCAGGTACGCCAGCGACGCTGCGCAAACGACGCACCAAGCCACTGTTACTCTCCCAACATGCCAATCATAGGACAAAGGGATAACCGAACATCTCTGACTCAGACCTTCACGGGCATGAGACAAGTTGAAGCGGGGCCTCCCCTGACCAAACCGCCAGATGTCAATTACATCGATACTCAGTCTGGGTCTGCAAACGATCCGTTTGGAGGATAAGTAATAATGTAAGGTTCTACATCTACATCCATATTCCGCTAGTACCACTATCGGTTCTCCCTCCTATTCCAGTCACGTATTGTTCGCGGAAAGAAAGATTGTCGGTATGCCTTTGTGTGGGCTCTAATCTCTTCATCATGATCTCTTCGCGAGATATACGTAGGAGGGAGCAATATACTGCTATACTCCTCGGTAAAGATATGTTCTCGAAACTTCGAAAAAAGCCCGTACCGAGCGACAGAGCGTCTCTTCTGCAGAGTCTTCCACTGGAGTTTAGCGATCATCTCTGTAAAGCTTTCGCGATTACTAAGTGATCCTGTAACGAAGCGCGCTGCTCTCCGTTGGATCTTCTCCACTTCGTCTATCAATCCCACCTGGTACGGATCCCACACCGGTGAGCAGTATTCAAGCTGTGGGCGAACAAGGGTACTGTAACCTACTTCCTTTGTTTTCGGACTCCATTTCCTTAGGATTCTTCCAATGAATCTAAGTCTGGCATCTGTTTTATCGCCGATTGATTTTATATGGTCGTTCCATTTTTAATGCCTACTCCCAGATAATTTATGTAATTAACTGCTTCCAGTTGCTGACCTGCTATAGTGTAGCTAAATGATACAGGATCTTTCTTTCTATGTATTCGCAGCACATTACACTTGTCTACATTGAGATTCAATTGCCATTTCCTGCACCATGCGTCAATACAATTTTCCATTGTTACAACCTCTCTATATACTGCATCATCAAGCCACCACTGACATAATTGTAAACTTTCTCCTAGTTGGTACACATTACTTAGAAATTTAGACTTTACTATTAAGGTTTACATCGCATTTAGTTCTCATTTCACTGACTTTATTGTAAAAATGGTCCTACTTCTTACGGTTTGTAAGGAATCAAATTCTCCTCACTCTCATTTCCTGTATATTCCGATATTAGAATCACATTTTACTCACTAAAACGAATCGGTTGGATATAAACTCGATGGGGTACAGGCATTTTTAAGGATAATAATTACAGTTTAATATGCAAAATTACGAGATCATCTCGCAAGTGCGATGAGATAATCAAGGCTGAAGCTTACTCGTTGAACATCTTGTTTTTCTGAAGCGGGGCGAGAAGAGGCAGGTCGGCGAAGGATCCCGACTCCACTTTGTCGCCCTGAGCGGTCTTTGGGACAGAACCCACTTAAAAATCCCTCTTCCAGCTTGGGGAAACATGTGCGCTTTAAACTCTGTTAAAAGCAAAACACAATACCGTTCAGAACAAAAGATTACTCACAATTTTTAGCAGGGGGCAGAAAGCCAGACAGAATTCTCATGCAAATTCCAAGCTCGTGCCTTCAAGTCTGAAAGAAGGCACCTAAACAACACATTGGCCAACTCACTATTGGCCAGCGAGCCATACGGCGTTTTACGAATCACCATCTGATTGTAGAAGAGCCACGGATGTGGAAGCTCTAGCTTCACTGGCCAATGTACAGAGGATAACAAGCGAAATTACGTCACTCTCACTGGCGTCAGCTGTATGTATCAGTGTACACGCAAGCTAGCGGTGCGACTCTCGCAGTGATTTGTTTATAACATTGCGTAACATTTTTGGCTTCACGACAGCCTCGATTGTAAACTGACGAAATTGAATTAATTTAAAAACAAGTAGGTGTGGTTTTTCAGCCATTCCATCGACTTTATTCTATTTTGAAATTGTTTATACCTTTCCTCAAAAGTTAATCTATCCAGTTTACCTATCCAGAACTTTGAAATATAAATTCAATTTGTTTCTTTATCAACTTGACACTTCTTGAAAGTATTGGAGTTAATAAATATAAAATTCATAATAAGTTTTTATTTTATTTTATTTATTTTTTGTTTCCTGTAACTAGTGATATCACTTTAGTACCCAAAATGATCCTCACTAGTTACACATTGTTAATTTTAAGAAAAAAATGTTCAAATGTTTGTTAAGCTTATGGGACTTAACTACGGGGTCATCAGTCCCTAAATTTACAAACTACTTATGAACTACTTACGAACTAGGACGGCACAAATATCCATGCCCGAGGGGGGATTCGAACCCCCGACCGTAGTGGCCGTGCTGACCGTGACTGGAGCGCCTCAGTCACCTCGGCCACCGCGACCGGCTAATTTTAAGATTTTTCATACAGGAGATGTCATCTACGTCTTTACATAAGTGATAAAATTTTCCGATTGTAAGTAGTCAAGGAGCATCTTTGTGAATTCTACGTGACATGCTTTTGACATCTTCCTTGCAGGATCCAAGGATACATTAAAGTCAGGTTTTACATTGTACACTATAAACAGTTGAAAGAGTAGTGTCAAAATTACAGCAGCATAGTTGACGTCAGAGCTTCCACAGCCACTGTCACTGCGAATAAAACACTTATGGTTATTAGGCCGTGTCAATTTTTAAATAACTTCGCTAAGGAATTTCGACCACGGTCCAGTGGTCCTCTTCAGGACGGCTAACTGTTGGATGCTGCTGAATGTATACCCTTACATACTGGAAATTTTTCTGCTATCTGATTCCGACGTCATACATCTAAGATGGTGATTTTTTGGCAGTAACCTATCACTAGGCTCCTATGTTTACTATCCTGGTGAGTGATTGGTAAGCAAAATGTTGTGTCTGATTGGAAGGCAACTGCCAATCAGCAACTAGCACCCAGTGTTTTTGAACATGAATGTTACGTACGATTGGGACAAGTCAGCAAATCAGTTGTGGCAGAACACCAGAATGAATGTAGCGATACTATTTTCTAAATATTCTGTACTTCATATCAGCATATGTGTGAATGGTTATTTGGTAAACCATGTCCTTCAGGCTGCCCCACAACCGAAAATCACAGGGGGTGTGATCGGGTAATCGTGCCGGACGAGCTTGTGGAGATGATCGGCTAATAATTCTACAGTTTACAAATGTGTTTCGAAGGAGCAGTTTAACTTCACGAAATATGTCCGTTGGGGCCCCATATTGTACGAAATGTTTTTAGATCAATGTGTGTCTCTCCTGTAGGGCGGGTATGATGTGTTACCGAAACATATCACAGCAACTCTGGGCAGTCACACTGCAGGTATTTGGCCCTAGATTGCCAACCTGTTAAAAAAATAATGAACCAACGATGAACGTAACCATGCAGCCACACTGTATTTTGGCATGTTCACCGTATAGAAGAACGTCATGCACAATGACTGAAAGTTGTCTTTGTTCACCTCACCCCTCAGAGAAAAATGACTATACGATGCGCTAGGTCCAGCCCTCGTCAACTTGTAACCTTGCAATAAAGTGGAGAGCAAAGTCAACATGGCAGTGAGGTGCTATGCACCATCTCACAGCACCCACTGCAGGTTCAAGTCTTCCCTCGGACAATGGTGTGTCTGTTGTCCTTAGGATAGGTTTAAATTACTTTCCGCACTTTGTACGTCTAGGGATTGATGAGTGCAGTAGTTTGGTCCCATAGATTTGCAGACATTCGAACATTTTGAAGTCAACACATTTGTGCGTTCTGTGATGTAAGCTGCTGAACAGGTACCATTTGAGAATGATTAAATGATTCGCAGTCTCAGTTACAACAGATACCATTTGAGAATGATTAAATGATTCGCAGTATCTGTTACAAGCTTTAGATAGTTCTGTGGCTCCATCTGCGCCCAAGTAATTCTGAGTTTTGAAAATTAACTCACCTTAGCCACATTAGATTCGCTGCCCGCCAGGTACGCGGACTGTAATAAAACATCTGTCTGTTTGCAGTCTGATGATGCACTAACAGCGCGAAACGCGTAATTGGAGTAATAAAAATATTGCAACAGAGACTGCGAATCATTTAATTATTCAACACTGTTGCTGCGCCAGCCGCCGCCACCACCATCAAGGAATGCAATGAAATGTACATTTGGGAATGGTTCGAAGCACCTTCCGTACAGTGGATCATGGGATGTTGAATGTCGTGGTGAAGCACGACGATCGAGAATTGCGTGCAGTGTTGTCTGCCTTAACGACAATGATTTCATGAACCATCTGTTGTGCAACCTGTCTTCGGCTTCTTACCGGAGCTTCGCCCAGTTGACTCCAACTTCATCATGCTCTACAAAGCAAGCAGAGAAAGAAGACTCTTACGTAATCTCTTCAGCCTACGATATTCTCCAAGTGCAGCTCCAGCACTGCTCTTATTTTGATAACAGAGCTTCGCCTTTTCTCCAAATTCATGTTGATACATCAAGAAATGCACTGCATCTGGTCATGTGTGAGACTGTGAATCACAATGACTGATCACGGCACCTGGTGGCCGTAGTTAGAAATGAACGGCGACGCTTTGATGCATTGAAAATCATGCATCCCCAGACTCTGCACAATAAGGCTGCCAAGCTTGGTATTCGTATGGCAATTAATTTCCGTGCTTTAACGTGTTAAATAGGGAAAGTTTAATTGTAACCAACCGGTATAACATATCAAAAACCATAACACGCAATAAAGACTTACAAATATAAAAACATAAAAGCTAGTATACCTTCCATAGCACCGAAATGAAATTGCCCTTAAGCACATGGGATCGATAAAAAAGGCTTATACGTATTTAAAATTAAAGATACATAGAAACCTAAAACGAAATAATTGATGTTCAATGTAATTTAGGTGCATATGATAATTCTTGGGCTATTGCATTCACAATTCATCACACAAAGTAAAACGTAAAGATGTTTCAGCACACTTATTTACAATGGTCGTCTTACTGTACAAGAACTACACATATGTGAATTTATACACAATATTGTCATTATGTGATGTACAATTATACATCATTTCTGTTAAGAAATTTATCAATGTAGCAGAATGACTTGCCACGGATGAATCCTTTCCATTCTTCTCAAAATGAACACTATTAGAACTTTCTATGAGTTCTGGAGTTTTATTGATACCTAGGTGAAAGCCCAGCGTAGCCCCGATATTTATTTCTTCTATACTCTTCTAGTCCATCTCCCTTCTCCTCTCTCCATTCGTATCTTCCCACGATTCTTTTTTTCACCACCTCCCCGTCTCTAGCCTTATTTCGTCCACTCCTGCCTCCCCCACATTTCCTGGGAGCATTTCCCCCACCCACCTTCCACCGAATCTAGGAAAACTCATACACACTTTCGTGACTATTAATGAAACAGTGTTACAGTTTATTACATGGTACCATTTTCCATACACTACACGGTGTCTTGAGGATAATAAATAACCTCTCCAAGAAAATATACGAACTCTCATGGTAATTGGCAAAACGGTGTCAAAATCAATTGTTAAGTACCGTCTGCCATGCACCGTATGGAAAATTAGGTTCACAGTGATCTTCCTCTCCTCACGAAGTTCAAATGTGCAAATTTTCCTTAACATAGTAATAAAACTACATTGATTTTGAAGTTCATACGAAATGTTTAATCCTAACAAAGTTCAGTTTTCCGTTATTACATTTCTCGCAAGATTTGCTATGGTTCAATTAAATATGAAGTGTAGTTTCAACTTTTCACGGCGTAGTGTATAGTCCATATAATTTCGGGAATGTAGCCGCGCAAAATCCACTTCTTCCACTGCTATTTCGGCCGCGTACCGTCCGGCCATCTTCAGAGTGAGTCCAAGACTGTCGACGAGGTGCCGGACGTTTCGGAAGTCAGGTGTGTACCAGATCCCATGCGGAAATTGTGATAATTCATATATAGGCCAGACAATACGCACTGTTCAAGAGAGATGCGTTAAACACAGAAAATATAATCGCCCATTACAGCCAAACAAGTCAGCTGTGGCTGAATATTGCATAGAAACTGGTTATTCCATGAACTATAGTGATGTGAAGATTTTGACAGCTATATCATCGTTTTGGGATGCTATATTTAAGGAATCTGTTGAAATTAGACTGGCCAACAACTTAATAAACAGAGATAAAGCTTGGAATTCTGCACTTTGAGCACTGAAATTGCAGAGAAGACATCAAGGTGTTGCCTTCGCCGGGCATATATCGATAAGTGAACACCGGAGCGCTTCCGCCACGGGGGGCGTACACGTGTGAGTATTTTGATATGCAGCAAACTAGCATCTGTGACGCGCACGCGCATTGCCGCCGTGATCAGGCTTATAAGGCCGTGCCCGGCACCTCGTCGACGTATGCTCTGTCCGCTGTCATAGTCTTTTAACTTTCTCCCAAATTTTCATCTTGAAATTGTAAAAGCGCCTTTTTATCACCTTTCATTTTATATTCTGTTGTCCATTATTTACCATTCGCTCGGCTGTAGAGCAGCATCAGTGGCTGCTGCCGGCCTGCCATAGGGCATTAAAAATTCAATAAAGGAAAAAAAAACACCTCGTCGACAGTCTTGGACTCACTCTCAAGATGGCGTGACGGTACGCGGCCGAAATATCCGTGGAATAGGTCGATTTTGCGCGGCTGCATTCCCGAAATTATATGGACTATGATGTTCAATGTCCATGTTTATCGATGCATATCAAGCAAATGTCCTTTAGACATACATACACTCGTTTTATTCTCATAAATAGCTTCTGTTAGTCCATTTAGTCCTTCCTTTCTCTGTCCATCTCCTCCCACCCCAGTATATGAAAAATTACATATATCTGTCAAATCATGTTATGAAGATCAGTTGTCTATAATTTCGTTAAGACTGGGAGAAAACTATGTTTCTGTTACAAAGATTTACAAATACGCACATGGAAACTTTCAGAAACTTTCTCCCTTAAAACATACGTACATAGCTTCCATGATAACGTCATGGAAATTTCATCAAGAACGGAATAAGAACATAGATTTTTTAGAATTCCGTTAGGTAAAGTACGGTCTGCTATGCACCACAGGAAGTTTAATCTAGACCGTGACCTTGTATAAGAGGTCAAGAGCCAAAATTCATTGACGATCGGGGGGAAATTTTGTATTTGGTCGAAGTCCGCTATGCACCGAACGAAATTTTATGTATGCAGTGACACTCTTGTTTTGAAAATCAAGTATGCAACATTTCATCAAGATCTGTGTGCAACAGAAACACAAGAAGACTTTTAAAAAAGGCACTTTCATTTTTCTCGCATTTTCATGGGCATGGGCAGCTACCAACGCGCACCCAGAATGCAGGCACGGCAGCCCTGCAGACGACAGCATCGACTACATGGACAGTTTGAATTTTTTTTCGAACTAAACGAAATATACTAAACTTACCATGCCCAGTATAGAACATGTAAAACGTTTTCTGCCACCGTGTAACTAAAATGTGGTGACAAATTCTTGGGATTACAGGTTGATATTAAATTTAAGTGGAAGGAGCATACCACAGAATTGTCAATTGCCTAAACAAATCTCTATTTGCCATGTAAATGATGTCAGGCATAGGTGATGTAAATATAAATTTGTAACAAAGCAGAACAGAGTTTTGGATGCAAATACAAAATTTTGAAGAGAATCAATAATGACTGAAACAAACCTTTCGCTATTGTTGGCTGACAATGGAAGGTATTAAGCTGTTTTAAACAAAATCGTATTTTACCATTTCGAAATATTGAAACATTTCGACCTTTTCGGGGCGTTGAAGCAAATTTAAAGGTGAAGTGGAAAATTTGTGCTGGACGAGGATTCCAACCCGGCTTTTCCGCTTCGGGCCAGCTGTCGCCTTAACCAATGGGGCTTACCTTCCAACCCAAACTGTCCATTTCTTCCACCGCGCCCATTGACACCTCTTGCTCGCAGCCTATACTGGATTCCAGGAGCCGGCCGCGGTGGCCGAGCGGTCTGGGGCGCGCCAGTCATGTTCAGCACGGCCACTACGGTCGGGGTTTGAATCCCCCCTCGGGCATAGATATTTGTGCCGTCCTTTAGTATTAGCTAGTTCATATGTAGTTTGTAGGTTTAGGGATTGATGACCCGTAGTTAAGTCCCATAAGCTCTACAAACATTTGAACATTTGGATTCCCGGAAGAGATCGAGCGTTTGAATGCGTCCGTAATGAAATTGTCAGTTGCCTGATGGTGGCATATTTTACAATTATTGATATGGGTGACTGTTCTTTCGGACATGTCCGAAACAACAGACATGTCAATTACCTGTTAGTGGCATATTTTAATTACTGATATGTCCGAAATAACAGACACCGTATCAATAATTGGAAAATCATATTTCTGTAGAAGTTTGACAGAGATATCTGATGAGGCTTTCAGACGTATCGGAGTCGATGGCGCTATACATTGGCGAAAATTTTTATTAAATTCGAAGTAAAGAATTTTGCGTTGGAAAGAAAAGAATTGCAGGAGAAGTATTGCGTTTGAGACGGCAAACACAATTATTGACGAATAAACGGAGAATCGACCTTGGAATATTCTGCAAAACAAAAAATTGTAACATTGATGTTGCAACCAGCAGTAACAATTCAAAGCACACTATATAAGTTTCTGTTCCGTGCACTTGACAAGTGGGATTTGACCAAGAGTGTTCTGTACAACGAACTCTTTGTTTCGCGAGCGCAAAGCTCCCGGATTTACATTTGGACTCAGTAATGTAACTACAGCTTGCTGTCCAAATACGCAGCTGAGCAGGCGTCGTCGTGAGAAGTGAAGATCTGTGTTCATAGTATTAACCCGGCTTATCCCAGCTATCTCCGTCTTGCCCTAGTTCAGGGATATTCACAAGCAAAAGAGCATTCACCCCACACATTACGCAGCAGTCATCACGAAAACGAAGATAAAATATCACACACTGCAGCGGTGTAGATAATAGCGGGAGGCTTAAGACGGCCAGTGCAACATCCTCCCTTCCCCCTCTAACTCACTTTTCATAAATACAAGTGTCTCTCCATTTTTTCTCTTGCTTGCTTATACCATAACCTGTGTTCCAAGTATAAAAAGGCGAAACAGTTCACCAGTTCATTTCAACTGTCGAAATTGTTTGCACATCTGAATGAATATCTGGCACTTGAACAAAACTAAACCATCTCTCCTCTCCTCCCAACCCCAAAGAATTAGCTTTCTACGGCATTAAATCAAGTAAGAGGCTACATCTCTAAATTTCTTAATTCAAATATAACAATCGACCGCCATTTGTATTTCTGTGTCGTACGAAAACGAAACAACTCCACTAACGACATACGAAAGTGCACTGCAAATTAAAAAAAGAAATAAAAACACCAGTACTGCAACTAACGGTAATTACATTTATCTCGCTGCCAGAACTTTGCTACCACACTATATAAAGTACTGCTATTGTTATGGCAGGGATGTTGTATAGGATAATCACTATTGCAAGCCACTTTTCACAGTTACAAGAGCGTTTCTAACTAGCTGCGAATAAGATCTAATATGGCAATCGTCCATTTACACATACAAATGCTGTACAAGATCGCTGATTAAAAACATCATGTTCATGCGGAAAATGGTCGTAGTTAGAAAACCGTCGTTCTGAAATACGCTACATCGATGTTTTCGTATGTTTTAGAAATATTAGGAAACACACACTGATTTTTTTTTTAAATATTATAATAACTAAAAGTAAGTAGTGTCGGCAGATACATTTTAAAATTAACAAACGACACTTCTTTCTTCGCAAAATACCTACACATCACGTTACACGGGGGTGTGTGCAGTTTGGTATTAAAATGTGAAGTATCTTCGTGTATAAGTTCTTATATTAGGCTACGAATACACAGCGAAATGGTAGATTAGAATGAGAACAAAGTTGGGAATGAGGTTTGCATCGTATTGTGCTGATTTAAGTTGGGATTTCCATTGATCTGATGAATACATGGGATATATATACATGTGGCGTCTGTTCCCAAAGAACAGACATCACATCTGATACTGCAGTTGTTATTCTTTCATATTCACAGAATATATGACATCAACTGCGAATGGGCAAAGCTAACCCGTGTCTCCTGCTTTCTAGGCAGTTGCGCTGACCACTACACCACTAGAGACGCAGTGATCACCGTACCCGCCTCCCGCCAGACAAAAATTCCCAGCTGTTCCCTGCCCACAGTACTCAAACTCGTAGTTATGAACTAATTCCGTTACAGACGTCACTTCTGATCCTGCAGTTGTTAGTCTTTCGCAATCATGGGCTATGTTTGGTTACATAAATATTTATTGTGAAATCTCCATGTGTTTTGTTCCGATTTTCTTAGGGTGTGCCGGCCTCGGTGGCCGAGGTGACTGAGGCGCTCCAGTCACGGTCAGCACGGACACTACGGTCGGGGGTTCGAATCCCCCCTCGGGCATGGATATTTGTGCCGTCCTTAGTTGTAGTTAGTTCATAAGTAGTTTGTAAGTTTAGGGACTGATGACCCCGTAGTTAAGTCCCATAAGCTTAACCAACATTTGAACATTTGAATTCTTAAGGTGTGGTTGTCGTTTCGATGTGATAGTGCAATAGGACAATCGACGGAAGTAAGTTCTGTGATATTATTTCAATTTTAATGTTATAAAATTTATTTTTGATATTTTACTTAAAATTATTCTGCCTCCTCCATTGCATAGAATCCCATAAACATAGATAAACAAAAAATGTTACCCAAAAGTTATTATAGCATGTATTTACAAAGAATATGTGTGCAGTCAGAGATGTTTCATTTTTGTGACGTATTACTACTACATTTTTTTCATATTCACAGAATATTGACATCAGCTGGGAATGGGCAAAGCTGAAAATGTGTACCAATTTAATTTATGTCAAATTTAATTTCTATTCGTTCTTCATTTTCGTTAGTACTTCTTTTTTAAGAGGTTTATTCTCGCGTACTTGGCAGATTTCGTTTGTGCTACTGTTTTAATAGTTCATTCTCGCATATTTGGTAGGTAGTGTTGGGTGCACCAGCCGCACACACAGCAGCACCAGCAGAGTTACAGCTTAGTAGAAGCGAACTATTGTCACTTAGTTGTGGGCTGAGGAATGTCAATTTTTATAAACTCGCGCCAATAACAAGTTGATACTTAACTCTCCACAGTCAACTGTTGATTTGTTAGGATGGATGGACAGTATGTGTGACTGCTGCGTACGGACTCAGGAGGAGCTGGCCGCAGTTCGCGAGCAGCTGAGCGTGCTGTTGGCCGCGGTCAGCCGTCTTCAGGCTGCTGCCTCGGAGTGTTGCGGCAGTGGGGGCTCTGGTGCGTCGTATGGGACAAAAAATGTTCAAATGTTTGTTAAGCTTAAGGGACTTAACTGCGGGGTTATCAGTCCTTAAACTTACAAACTACTTATGAACTACATACGAACTAGGACGGCACAAATATCCATGCCAGAGGGGGGGGATTCGAACCCCCGACCGTAGTGACCGTGCAGACCGTGACTGGAGCGCCTCAGTCTCCTCGGCCACCGCGGCCAGCCGTATGGGACACCACAGGTGTTACATGCTTCACCCACTGTCCCTGCTGTCGGGACATCTTCGCGCGTGCCTGACGCGGTTGAGCCACCCTCTCTTCAAGAGGTGTGGTGGGTTCAACGGCGTTCGCGTCGCTCGGGGCGAAAGGTCAATGTTGAGACTGATCGTGTGGCGTTGACCGTTCTGCCAGCTAGTGGACATGTGGCCGCTCCTTCAGCAGGGTCCGAGCAGGCACACGGGGGGAGGGGTATATTAGTGATTGGGAGCTCCAATGTTAGGCGGGTGATGGAGACCCTTAGGGAAATTGCAGAAATGTCGGGGAAGAAGGCCAGTATGCACTCTGTTTGCTTGCCGGAGGGTCTCATCCGACATGTGGAGGAGGCCCTTCCGGCGGCGATGGAGAGCACTGGGTGCACCCGACTGCAAATTGTTGCTCATGTCGGCACCAATGACTCCCGCCAGCTGGGTTCAGAGGTCATCCTCAGTTCATACAGGCAGTTGGCGGAGTTGGTGAAAGCTGAAAGCTTCGCTCGCGGGGTGCAATCTGAGCTAACTATTTGTAGTGTCGTTTCCAGAACCGATCGCGGTCCTCTGGTTTGGAGCCGAGTGGAAGGCTTAAACCAGAGGTTCAGAGGATTCTGCGTAGATCTGGGGTGCAAATTTCTCGACCACCGCTATCGGGTGGAGAAATGTAGGGTTCCCCTGAATAGGTCAGGCGTGCACTACACGCAGGAAGCGGCTAAAAGGTAGCGGAGTACGTGTGGAATGCACATGGGGTGGTTTTTAGGTTAGAGAATGCCCTCCGTAAGCCCGACAAGACTCCTGAGCCGCGACAAGGTAGCAGTAGGCAAAACACAACAGGGAACGAAAAGATCAGTGTAGTTGTAGTTAAGTGCAGGAGCGTCTATAGAAAGGTCCCAGAACTGCCCTCATTAATAAACGGTCACAAGGCCCACATAGTACTAGAGACAGAAAGTTGGCTGAAACCAGATGTAAACAGTAATGAGATTCTAAACTCAGACTGGAATGTATACCGCAGAGATAGGCTGGACAGTGAAGGGGGAGGCGTGTTTATAGCGATAAAAAGTGCACTAGTATCGAGGGAAATAGACGGTGATCGGAAGCGTGAAACAATTTGGGTGAAGGTCACGGTTAAAGCATGCTCGAACATGGTAACTGGATGTTTCTAGAGGCCTCCTGACTCAGCAGTTGTTGTGGAAGAACACCTGAAGGAAAATTTGGAAAATATTTCGAGTAGATTTCCCGATCATGTTATAGTTTTGGGAGGAGATTTTAATTTACCAGATATAGACTGGGAGACTCAAAATTTTATGACGGGTGGCAGGGACAAAGAATCCAGTGAAATTGTTTGAAGTGCATTATCTGAAAACTACCTAGTTAAGCAGAGAACCGACTTGTGGCGACAACATATTAGACCTTCATGTGACAAATCGACCCAAACTATTCGAAACAGTTAACGCAGAACAGGGAATCAGCGATCACAAAGTGGTTACAACATCGATAATTTCAGCCATAAATAGAAATATTAGAAAATGTAAGAAGATTTTTCTGTTCGAAAAAAGTAACAAAAAGCGCATTTCAGAGTACTTGCGTAACAGGAACGGAGAAAGTTGTCACAGATCTGGAAAAACTTGTGCTTCTCACTCTGCAAAAAATATGAAATTGTCGGAGATGGCAGTTGGTTCCCAGACAATGTCAGCCTGCTAGAGTGTAAATCTGCTTGTTGTTACGCGTGCAGCCTCTCGGCTGTTTATCTCGCTCACCGATCAGCTACTTCGCACCGAAGTTATCTGGCAGCTGACGGCGTGTTATCGCTTAACATCGCCGTCTTTATCTGTACCCTACCGGGTATCATAAAATTTCAAGTGTTAGTGTGGAGCTAAATGAAAACAGAACGATATGTTCACTCTGCAGCCGAGTGTACGCAGATATGAAAATTCCTGGCAGATTAAAACTGTGTGCTCTAGCTGCGGGGTAAACGCCGTGCGATGTAAGGCGACTTGACACGGATTGCGCTACCACTCTCCATCGTAGGATGCAATCCTTCCTCTGGCTTGTGTGTGTGTGTGTGTGTGTGTGTGTGTTGTTCTTAATATAAGTTAGTTTAAGCAATGTGTAAGTCTAGGAACCGATGACCAAAGCAGTTTGCGATTTACAGGAAGCCCACAACCAGTGACGCTGTCATCCACTCAACATCCTGTCACCCATAAAGTTATAAAGTAAGCTTTTTCTCGTCCATGATCGACCGCTTATGCGACCTCCCTTTAAACAATGAAACAGTTAAACAAGAAATTGCTAACCTGAGGCACATTGCTAGAACCAACAGATACCAGGCTAGCATGGTAGACCGATTGTACAGCAGAAAAAACTCTAAAAATAACACCTCCCTCCTCCCTAGCACCATCACTACTGGCCGGCCGCGGTGGCCGATGGGACTGCGGCGCGCCAGTCACGGTCTGCACCGCCACTACCGTCGGTGGTTCGAATCTCCCCTCGGGCATGGATATTTGTGCCGTCCTTAGTATTAGCTAATTCATAAGTAGTTTGTAAGTTTAGGGACTGATGACTCCGTAGTTAGGTCCCATAAGCTCTACAAACATTTGAACATTTTTTGAACATCATTACTGAATCCATCAATGTCTCCTTACCGTTCATAGGAAATCTCTCTTACAGACTCGCCGAACTCCTTAAAACTACCCACATAAAAGTAGCCTTCACGATCAATGACAAGATCCAGTATCATTTTCACCATAGTGAACGGCTAGTTAAAGACCTTTTTAGCCAATCAAGCGTCTAAAAAATACTATGTTTGCAGTGCCCCTTATCATAAATTGGCCAAATTAGGTACCAAGAACAACTAAGGAAGGCGCTGCGAAAAATAATTCGTCCTTTACCGAGCATCTCAAAAGAAGCAAACACATTCAGTCCTCCCCCCCCCCCCCTCCCTAGACAAATTTCAAGTTCTTCACATCGCCCCCAAAGGAAAAAAACTCTCATTTCTGGAAGAATTAGAAATCGCTAATTTTGTGAAACGGTCCCCAGAACTCAGTATCAACGAACAGCTCATTACAAAAAATCAAATTTTTTACGACTTCATGTTATCCATCTTTTTTTCAAAATGACCCTCCCTTCTGACAATTCACAATACCTTTCTTCCGCCCCACCCCCAGGCCTCTAATAATTTCGTTTTCATTCATTTACTATTGTTTCACTACCACCATGTATCGTCTTACAAGATTCATTCCCCCACGTCACAAACATCTCTGATAATACCAAGCTACAGCTTGTTAAGCCGCTCATTCTAGCAGGCGTAACTCTGCCCATACCGCTTCGTTTAACGGTCGCATTTATGTTCCTTAGTTATTAACAATACTACAAGTTGTAAACGTGGACCTGCCGCGACAGCGACTCCTCTGCTTCTTTGGTGAGATTTATCATATAAAAAGCATTCTGTTAATTTCCTGTAGTCATGTCCTAGTTCATGAACCACGGCCAACGTTTGAGTGGCCAGGTAAGTGGTCCTGACAGTTGGGATACCAGATACTTTGGAATAAGATTGGGCATCTCTGACAATGAGTCGTGGCCACCTTTGTGCTCAGACGGCAAAGACTACCAAATCCACCGGTTAGTCCCTCAACCGTTAGGGGTAAAACCCAGTGGAGCCCTGGGAAAGTAAGGCTAGCAATCTGCTTCCCAGGTACTTCAATATCATGCTGGCAACAATCACAGCAAAATGCATCGGACCTTTGAAGGTGATGGAGTTCCACCTCTAAGGGACAGACTAGGGACTCCTCAGATACGATAGATACGACTTGGCAAACGATCTGGAATGATATGGGGAGCTATTAATATCAATGGGGATTACACTGGGAAGAAGGTAGAACTGGCGGAGGCTTCAAGTAAGATGGGGTTAGATGATTTAGCTGTTAGTGACGTTAGAGGAAGGGGATAGAAAGAGGACGAAGTCGGAGAATACAAAGTCTACATGTCGGGAGTCAAAGTAGGATGAACACAGTGGGGTGTTGGGTTTTACATAGCAATAGAACCCAGCATAACTGCAATAAGGTATGTAAATGAACGAATAATGTGGATTGATTTGTCCATCTCCAGCAAGAAAATTAGGATTGTGGCAATGTATTCACCCTGTGAAGGGACAGATCA
Source organism: Locusta migratoria (assembly GCA_026315105.1). NCBI lineage: Eukaryota > Metazoa > Arthropoda > Insecta > Orthoptera > Acrididae > Locusta > Locusta migratoria. The sequence continues at coordinate 166,271,894 of CM048747.1, read as the reverse complement.
AGATGAGATGGACAGATTTTACAACACACTTAGTGATGTAGTTGTTAGAGTGAAGGATAAGGATAGTGTTTTACTCATGGTTGATTTCAACGCCAGGATAGGAAATCGAACAGAAGGTTATGAAAAGGTTATGGGTAAGTTTGAAGAGGATATGGAGACCAACAGGAACGGAAAACAGCTCTTGGATTTCTGTTCCAGAAATCACAAACTCCTTCTTTAAGCATAAGAACAGTCACTGCTATACTTGGGAAGGAAGGGAAACGAGATCTGTCATTGACTATATAATAACAGACCAGGAATTCAGGAAGATAGTTAAGGACACACGTGTTTTCAGGGGGTTCTTTGATGATACTGATCATTATTTAATCTTCAGTGATATTGGTTTTGTGAGGCCAAAAGAGCAGAAAGTCAGGTCCATGTGTAGAAGGAGAAGAGTGGAGAAGCTTCAAGACAAGGAAATTAGGCACAAATACATAACAATGATCTCGGAAAGGTACCAATTAGTTGAATGCAATGATTTACAGTCACTGGAAGAGGAATGGTCAAGGTACAGGGACACACCACTGGAAGCAGCTAGAGAATGTCTTGGAACTGTAATGTGTAAAGGCCTGAAGAAGTAGACAGCTTGGTGGAATGACACAGTCAAGGCAGCCTGTAAAAAGAAGAAGAAGGCATTTCAAAAATGGCTCCATACAAGAAACCAGGCAGACAGAGAAAGTTATGTTGAAGAAAGAAACAAAGCCAAACGGATAATTGCAGACTCCAAGCAGAAATCATGGGAAGACTTTGGAAATATGCTAGGAATCCTGGGTTAAGCCGCGGGAAAACCATTTTGGAGCGTAATTATCAATCTTCGAAAGGGAGGAAAGAAGGAATTAACGTTTTGGACTGGTCAATAAAGCTGCTAGTCAATCCTGTGGATGCCTTGGGCAGATGGAGAGAATATTTTAAAGAATTGTTGGATGGAGAGTGCGAGTATTAATTGAGGACAAGTTAGATGAAATTAGTGTGGGTTTAGGCCTTTTAGAGGCTGTCAGGGCCAGATCTTTAGCTTACGGCAGGTAATGGAAAAGTGGTACGAGTGGAACAGGGAATTGTATCTATCTTTCATAGATCTAGAAAAGGCTTATGGCCATGTTCCTAGGAGGAAGCTATTGTCAGTTCTTCAAGATTATGGTATAGGAGGCAAACTTCTGCAGGCAATTAAAGGGCTTTACGTTGACTGTCAGGAAGCAGTTAGAGTAGAAGGCAAATTAAGCTCATGGTTCAGGGTGGTTCAGGGGTAACACAAGACTGTAACCTGTCACCACTGTTGTTCATACTATTCATGTATCATATGTTGGAAACAGAAGACTGGCAGGGCGGTATTAAAATAGGTGAAAACAAAATAAACAGTCTCGCATATGCGGATGACATAGTTGTAATGTCAGATTCGATTGAAAGGTTGCAAACTAATATTTCAGAGCTCAATCAGAGGTGCAAGGATTATGGTATGAATATCAGCATATCAGCATCTCTAAAACAAAAGTAATGTTTGTGGGAAAGAGATTTAAACAGATTGAGTGCCAAATAGGAGGAACAAAGTTAGAATAGGTAGACACTTTCAAGTACCTGGGATGTATTTTCTCACAGGATAGCAACATAGTGAAAGAACTGGAATCGAGGTGCAGCAAAGCTAACGCAGTGAGTGCTCAGCTAAGATCTACTCTCTTCTGCAAGGAGGAAGTAAGTACTAAGAAGTTGGCAGTGCACCGCTCTATCTTTCGACCAACTTTGTTGTATGGGAGTGAAAGTTGGGTAGATACAGGTTACCTTATTCATAAGGTAGAGGTTACAGATAAGAAAGTAGCATGAATGATTGCAGGTACTAATAGATGGAAACAATGGAAGGAGGGTGTCCATAATGAGGAAATCAAAGAGAACTGGGAATGAACACCATAGATGAAGTAGTTAGAGCGAACATGCTGAGATGGTGGGATCATGTTAGACGCATGAGAGAAGCAAGGTTACCTAAGAGACTCATGAGCTCGGCAGCGAAGGGTAAGAGGAGTCGAGGTAGACCAAGAAGAAAGTACTTAGATTAGGTGCAGAATGATATTGAATTAAAAGGCATAATATCAGACGAGGAATCAATGTTAGCATTGAATAGGGGATCGTAGAGGAATTTTATAGGAGGTACTATCCTCCATACTGAACGCTGAAAGGCATAATCAGTCTCTAATGATGACGATGATACCCCTTTTGTCCCAGTATTCCACTTCAAATAGCCGTTACATACTTTGTACGTTTACCTCTTTGCAGGGGTCCAATGACAGAACGCAAATTGTTAAACTACCTCCACCACAGCTTTAGATAGTTCTGTGGCTCCATCTTCGCCCAAGTAAGTCTGACTTTTCACAAGTTACTCACCTTAGCTACATTAGATTTGCTGCCCGACAGGTACACGGACTGTAATAAAACATTTGTGTGTCCAGTCTGATGATGCACTAACAGCGCGAAACGCGTAATTGGAGTAATAAAAAATACTGCAACGGAGACTGAGAATTATTTAATTATTCAACACTGCTGCTGCACCAGCCGCCACTACCACCATCATGAAATGGAATGAAATGATTATGCAATTAATTTGCAGTTTCGTCCAGAATATAAATGTAGCAATATTAGCCTGAAATTGTGATATCTTCAGCCGGGGTTGTAACATTTGTACGGAGTGACTCGTTTAGGCTACTGTGTTATCTTCATCTCCATAAGTTTATTTACACCATCCCCAGTGGTCATGACGTGTATTACGAAATTTGTTTATTTAAATGCATATCAACGCCTTTGACGTCATTATCATTATTGAATATAGGCCAGAAAAAAATTGCGTTGATATCAGTCTCGAGATTTTTTTTTAAGTCTATTAGTAGCTTCACCCGTCTCACTTAATGATTTTTTTCTTTTCTCTCCGAATTTAGAATTACGTAGTTGGTCTTAGTATTCTGCATCTTCTTCAGAACTGTTCCCCTTATTCGCATTTTTAACTTTTGGTTATAGCCTTTAGAAACGTTTCTACTGCAGCAATGTCTTTTAATGCAATTCCACCTATCCAATTGGGTGGTCCGAAAAAAATGAATTTTTCAGTATCGAGTTTCAAATGTTTTAAATGTTTGTGTAGCTTATGGCACTTAACTACGGGGTCATCAGTCCCTAAACTTACAAACTGCTTATGAACTAACTAAGTACGGCACAAATATCCATGCCCGAGGGGGAATTCGAACCCCCGAACGTAGTGGCCGTGCAGACCGTGATTGGAGCGCCTCAGTCCCCTCGGCCACCGCGGTCGGCAGTATCGAGTTCCAATAGGACTTGAAAATTGGGTAGTTATGTGCTTATTAACGGAAAAATAGTTTTAAAAATCTAATTTCATATTCTCAGTTCGCGCAGAGGGCTTTAAAGTTCAAGAAAATTGTATAAAATCTTCAATTTTCATGATAACATGAAGCAGCGAAACAATTTTGCAGCTTTCAAGTATGTTCTCGCCTGCTGAGCGACGGCCAGACAAGGACGGGTTGCAGACGGCAGTGGTCGTGGCAGACAGCCCAGTGGACACGTCGCGACACCAAACTCCTCCTGACCTTCCCACAACCACCGATTGCTTCGCCACTGCTAATGACTCCGTCATTTGCTACTTGTTATTCCTGGTGACAACATCGAGTTGAAGTGTTTGTTTAGTTTAACCTTAGTGGAGTGTTCGATGTTTAATTATATGCACTATGTGTGCTTAAGTGCCGGCCGCGGTGGCCGAGGGGACTGAGGCGCTCCAGTCACGGTCTGCACGGCCACTACGGTCGGGGGTTCTAATCCCCCCTCGGGCATGGATATCTGTGCCGTCCTAGTTCGTTAGTAGTTCATAAGTAGTTTGTAAGTTTAGGGACTGATGATCCCGTAGTTAAGTCCCATAGACTATACAAACATTTGAACATTTTTGTGCTTAAGCTACCAGTTTTGTTTGTACTAAGAGTGAAATTGCAACTCCGAACAAGACTGTTAGTGACGATTGTATCGATGTCCTATTTTTGGTTTTCCAAAGGAACTTTGTGAGACAACTCTTCCAACTTACGATGATGTTTTATTATATTGTTTTGATGCGAGCTTTAGTATTTCAACACAATTAGATTCAAAGAAGAAGTTTCATTTTCCATAATATCTTAGTACATTGCTAATAGAAGCAATTTATTGTAAAACATCCATTCCAGTTATATCTCATACGAGAGTTATGCAAATGGTAAAATCCTATCATGACGCTTATTATAAATTAAGAAAATCGTACAACACAGATAATGGAAAAGATAATTTTGATAAATAAATTCACATGCTTGCACCTGAAGCTAAATCTAAACTATTTGATATTTTCGCCTGTAAATGGCCTATCATTTAAACCTGTGAATGCGACGAAGACATAAAGATACCTGTTATTGAGAGAAAATTCATATATGATCAGCGAGCTTCTAGGATTACATGCATCAGCAGCGTAGATAAAATAACAATAAAAAGACTTCAAAGGAAAGAAGAAAGGAAAGAAATAGAAAAAATTGTTCAAATATTTGTAATTATAAGGGACCAAACTACGTTGGTCTTTAGCCCCTAGGCTTACAAACTACTTAAACTAAGTTAAACTAACTTAAGGACAACACACACATCCATGCCCGAGGGAGAATTCGAACCTCCTACGCGCGATCCGTAATGTGGCGCTCCGGACCGTGCGACTACTTCTGCGTGGCAAAGAAATAGAAAGTATGATACAAAATGTTACTTTTACAAGAAAAACTCGTGAATTATCACGAAAATTTTTAGAAAAGAAAACAAGTGAGTTCAAGTTGTCATGACTTCCTTCACTTCATCTCAGATAAGAACCCGTCTAACGTCCACTGATTTGGTTAGTAATCGGTTTCGTGTTTGACATAGAGCTACAGGTCCTACAGCTTACATAAAGTACACCTGGAAGTGGTATAGCTGATTGCATTCTGGAGTACTTTGAAGCTAACGACTTTAACAGTAATGAGAAAGAAGCCATTGGTTGTGACGGAACTTCAAGAAACACTGAGTGGAAAAATGGCGTTAAACGCAATATATAAATAAAAATTCAGCGACAATTTCAAAGGTTTATCTGTTTACATCACTTCATCGAATTACCTTTCAGACGCATATTTCAGTTCTTGGATGGAGAGTCAACTGCACCCTTACCGTTTAGTGGGAGAAAGACTGACTAATTGTGATACGTTAGCTGTTGTTGATTTTGAAGTTGTTCATTTGAGGCTACTGACTACAGTGAGCATATAGATTGATGAAACTGTAAGCTATCGCCTCCCCCCCCCCTCCCCGCCACCGTGATGCAGAAATTGAAGACACAAACCATTTCTACATATTAGATGAATAAGACTTTGGTCGAATTTGAATTTCTGAACTTTCCGTGCCACACTCAGGCTGTTGAAATATGTGTAAAATTCGTAACAGTGGCTGCAGAAAAAGTATGATAGAAGACATATATTCATTATGACGTCTCTGCTGTCAAGATCAGTAATGCCAAAAATTTGGAGACAAGTCATAATTCAAGCCCACGACATCTTTGACTGATATGTAAATTAATATATAAAAATGTAAATATATGTATATATCTGAAATACTGTAAATATATCATTAATACGCCTTCTTTGGTTGGTTGTTTGGGTAGTCTGTGGATGGAACTCGAATTGCTGCCACCTCCTCGTAGTGAGCTCTGTGTCATTTAACCAAGTTTTCAGTTGAAATAGGCGAAGCTGCAAAGTTACGATACGATGTTGTCTTTCTAAATAATCAAAAAACAATAATAAAACATAATATGTTTAAAACGTAGATAAAAATATGACGCACTTGTAAATTTTGTAATATTTTGAACATTTAGAAATGTTGTCATTTTTCGATAATTAACGCCTTTAGCGCAAACTGAAGACATAAGCTACGACTATCAATATTATTTTCATGTTTATCTGTACGTAGATACGCAATTTTTAAGACCTATCACTCAAAGATATATTTTTTATAGGTGGACCTACAGTTTAACGTGGGTTCCGAACAACGGAATCAGCACATAAATATGCAACTTTCGAGCCCTATTAGAACTCAATACTCAAAAACTCATTTTTTTTTCGGCCCACCATTCTATCCAATCGCTTACATTTGTTACTGAAACGTTAGTCTACAAAACAGCCCTAAAAGTCTATCTCAAAGGATATGGTTTTCATGCGCGCTCTCCAGAACGCAGGCTAACAATTATCCAATATTCCTAGGAAAAAATTTGTTAGACAAGAACAGATTCAACGATTTTGTTCGTTTACATCTAGAAAGAAATAACACCACAATCTTGAACACATGTTCACGAAGACTGATTAACGTGACCAAATCGAATTCAGAAAACGAAACTTTTTACTGCCTGGAAGAGAGCGAATTAAAGGTCCCTGCAGCTTTCCACCAATGCATGTAAATTTTAATAGATTTACAAAAGGTTTATGTTTCTCGTTTTCTGTAAGCGAGAGAGATGTCAACAGATGTAATATGTCTCCTGCCTTCGAAGAACTTGTGATGGCAGTGAAGAAATCCGCTAGCAACTTATAATCTTTTATAACAGCTTATAATGTCTGAAAATTTGATCGATGCCGTTTAAAGACGTTCTGTGTTGTGGAGCAATAAAAAAATTATAAAACTGTTTATTATCGAATCGTGAATGCTTGGAAGTTGTCAAAATAAATGGTACTATCGGTAAGTTCATATAACACACATAGATTATAGTCATGTTGTTCACGTGGTTTGCGCAAGATTTTATTCAAAATAAAAATAAATGTTTTTTTCCTCCCTCATTAAAAACGGGTACTACAAGTACGTCCTTTTTACTCATTTATTATTGAGCAGAATTTACATTACACGTCTACGATTTTAATAGCTTATCAAAATATTACAATTACGAATATATAACACTTTTATTAAAACGCATTGTTTACAGTATTCGTATGGGATTTTGTTCAAAATACAAATTAAAATTTTCTCACACTTCCATGCCTGCCCCCGAAAAGCATTTTACCTCTTTTGAAAACAGCCTTGTTCTGCTTTTGGTGTATTTCGATTTAAACCTTGGAAAAATGTAGCCTCATGGTCATTAAATGATTTAAGGTCACGGGTGATGCTGTGCAATAAAGATATAGCTATCACAATGTGTACCGTATTTTCTACATTGATTTGCATAAGTTTATGCAAAATCTAAATATTGATTATATTGAACCAACTGAAAATTCTACCGCCATTCTTGCACAAGATAACGAAATTTGTAAACATCATTAGTGTCGTAACAAGGTATATGGAAAGCTCTGCAATTCAATAGGTTACACTCGAGGCAGTGGTTAGCCTCAAAAATTTACAGTGGATAACTATTTTCATAGGCAGTGTCACACAGACTCTGAAGCTATGTATATAGATAGCTATGCAATTCAAAATGTTATATTCGAAGCGGTTGTATGCCAGAAACTTAATAGTGCTTAACTATTTTCACGGCCAATGTCATACAGACTCTGAAACTATGTAACAATATGTGTATGGAAAGCACTGCAATCGAAGAGGTTATACTGGACGCCATTGTTTGTACGAAAAATAACAGTTTACAACTATTTTCACAGCCAATATCACACAGACTCTGAAACTTCGCAACAAAATACGTATATGGATAGCTCTGCAATTCTAGAGGTTATACTGAACGCAGCTGTTTGGCCGAAAATTAACAGTTCATTATTTTCACGGCCAATGTCACGCAGACTCTGAAACTTTGTAACAATGTATATAGAAAGCTCTGCAATTCAAGAGGTTACAATGGACGCTGTTGTTTGACCGAAAATTAAAAGTTGCTAACTTTTTTCATGGGCAATGTCTCAATGTATATGGAAATGTCTGCAATCTAAGAGGTTACACTCGATGAGGCCGGCCGCGGTGGCCGAGAGGTCTGCGGCGTCTCAGTCACGGTCTGCTCGGCCGCTGCAGTCGGCGGTTCGAATCCCCCCTCGGGCATGGATGTTTGTGCCGTCTTTAGTATAAGCTAGTTCATAAGTAGTTTGTAAGTTTAGGGACTGATGACCCCACAGTTAAGTCCCATAAGCTCTATAAACATTTGAACTTTGAACACTCTATGAGGTTGTTTGCCCGGAAAAAAAAAAAAAAAAAAAAAAAAAAAAAATAGTTGACAACTAATTTTACCGCCAATGTCACACAGACTCTGAAAATTCGTAACTGTTTTAATTGAAAGCTCTGCAATTGTAGATGTTGCATTTGACGCTGTTGTTCGACCGAAAATTAACGGTTGATAACTATTTTCACGGCCAATCTCACACAGACTCTGAAACTTCGTAACAATGTATAAGGAAAGCTCAACATTACAAGAGGTTACACTTAATGCGGTTGTTTGTCCGAAAATCAACAGTGGTCAACTATTTTCACGGCTAATGTACACAGATTCCGAAACTTTGTAACAATGGATATGGAAAGCTCTGCAATTCTAGAGGTTACACTGGACGCGGTTGTTTGACCAAAAAAATAACAGTTGCTTTTTTCAAGGCCAATGTCACAATGTATATGGGAAGCTCTGCAATCTAACAGGTTACACTCGATGAGGCTGTTTAACCAAAAATAACAGGTGACAACTACTTTAACCGCCAATGTCACACAGACTCTGAAACTCCGTAACAGTTTTAATTGAAAGCTCCGCATTTCATTGGACACGGTTGTTAGTACGAAAATTATCAGTTGATAACCATTTTCACGGCCAATGTTACACACACTCTGTAACTTCGTTAACAATGTATATGGTAAGCTCTGCCCGTGTAACGTGTGCTCCGTGCTGGCGGCGGCAGGAGTTTCGGCCCTACCTGTGAAGGCAGCCGGCAGCTGCAGAGGAAGTCTGGGCAGGAACATGGCGTCGCCCTCGGCTGCACTCCCGCCTGCGCTGCCGGCAGCTCGTATATAACAAAGCCTCATTAGCGATAACGGTCGCGGCGGCAGCGGCGGCTCAACCACTTGCCACGTTCTCCGATAAACGAACACGTACAGTGTCTGCATTGTGTAAACAACCGAACATTATGTCACAGGTGTGAGCGGAAAATGAGAGGCGCGATTTTGACGTGTGGTGGGGAGGGGGCGGGGGGCAGGGCAGTTTTCAAATTTGACAGGACGACGTACTGCACACATGCTTTCGAAATCAACTGCTGCCAAGCCACAGACGCTGTTATAGTGGTATAAACACATATCTGTACAATATTCTCATCATTTGGCCCACATTGGGTTAGTAACACTAAAAGAGGATCCGTGCGCGATATCCTTTTGACAAGTCAGAAATTTAATTCCAAGAACCGCCTTAACGTCATCTGAGACGAAAAAGACTATACGGATTTGTAGAGGAGAAAATTATAACTTTGATTTCGTTGTTTTTCTTCATTGTCACGCAACGTTCCAGATATCTTCACAGTAGTATCTGCGATTTTACACTGTGTATCTATCTGTAATGTGCTCCCACGTCTTAAGAAGCGCCGTCCAACCGATCGGCACCTAATTTTATAGGTGTACTATCTGAAAATCCGGCGCTGCCCGGGTATTTATTTATTTATTCAGTCCTTGAGTTAGAAGTCCTTCTAGCCCTCCTTCCTCTATCCTCCTCTTTTTCTAAACAAATATTATTGTAGTATAAGAAATTGTCTTGCACAATGTACAAAATTACAAGAACAGTATCCAAACAAAGGAAAATAGTATATCTAATGTTTGTACATCTTATGGGACTTAACTACGGGGTCATCAGTCCCTAAACTTACAAACTACTTATGAACTAGCTTATACTAAGGACGGCACAAATATCCATGCCCGAGGGGGGATTCGAGCCCCCGACCGTAGTGGCCGTGCAGACTCTGACTGATGCGCCGCAGAACGCTCGGCCACCGCGGCCGGCGGAAGATAAATTTACTCTCAAAAATTTTGAATTCACAAGTCGAAGGCAAATTCGTTTCGAATGCGCTGCTCCGGAACTAGCGCAGACGTACGCTATTTGATTCTACCTTACTGCTCCAATAGTTGCTTGACCAGATGAAACGACTTTTCAGGACTCTAAAGCGTTAATAAGTAAAAAAAAAAATGAAATCGCCTTCAGTCACAAATTCTGTTTTATTTTACACAATGCATTTCGAGCCAAATGTTCAAATGTTTGTAAATCTATCGAAGCAAACTACGTGGTCATCAGTCCGTAGCTTACAAACTACTAAAACTAACGTAAACTAACATAAGGACAACACACACACACACACACACACACACACACACACACACACACACACATGCCCCAGGGAGGACTCGTGCCTCCGACGGCCAGCAACAGTGCGCTCCGCAGCGAGGCGCCTAAGCCCTCTCGACTACTCCACCGCGGCCATTTCGAACCTGTGGGCTCATCGTCAGGTGCTTCAAGGTGCTGCCTATGCTCTTGAAAAGGAACAATCTTGGAAACTGCCTTTATAATACATTGCATTTATAATACATATAGTTGAAGGAAGATGCTGTGTGCACCATGAACACAAAGAAGAACAAATATTTCAATAATAGAAGAACTACACATCGCCAAAAGGTTATCTTCTAGTATTACTCAAAAATACCTTCAGTTCGTTGGGCAAATCGTGAGAAGAAAAGGAGATAATTTAGAGAAGACCATCTTGCAGGGAAAAATTGAAGGCAGAAGACCACAAGAGAGAGCAGAAAGCAGATGGTTGGATCAAGTGAAGATCACCAGTCTATCTCATCATATTAAGAAAGGCTGAAGATCGCTGTGGATGAAGACATCTGACTGAAGTGTCAATTATCTGAGAATAAATGAGGAAATGAGGTCACAACACTCAGCAATGAGTAAAACGTAAAATTGTGAGATGAAAACGAATAGTGAAGTACCGAATTTCATACTAAATATACTTGAAGTAAAACTTATATAATTCGAAGAAGGAAGGAAGCTTAGGGTTTTACGTCCCAGCCGGCCGCGGTGGCCGAGGGGACTGAGGTGCTCCAGTCACGGTCTGCACGGCCACTACGGTCGGGGGTTCGAATCCCCCCTTGGGCATGGATATTTGTGCCGTCCTAGTTCGTAAGTAGTTCATAAGTAGTTAAGTCCCATAAACTATACAAACATTTGAATTTTTTTACGTCCCGTCGACAGCTTCGTGATTAGAGACGGAGCTAACGCTCGGAGATTTGAAAGGAACCATCCCGGCATTTGCTTGGAGTAATTTAGGGAAATCACGGAAAACCTAAATTTGGATGGCCGGAGGTGGATTTGAACCACCATCCTCCCGAATGCGAGTCCAGTGCGTTACCACTGCGCCATCTCGCTCGGTATATAATTCGAAATTAGAAGCAACTGTATTGGCCAGCCGAACTTATCACACAGCATATTATTAAAAGGACAATGAGAATGTTTTTTTTTTTTTCAGTATTATGGTAGCGCCATGGTGCCTCGATTGAAGTAAACGCCATGTAAACCTGGAAAGATTTCAGACAGCGAAAATTCGCATTGTATCAAACACAAATTACAATTATAGGCCAAAATCTAAATAAATTACTTACTATTTTTTATATTGTGTATGATATCTCATCCGATCCCCTAATTGTTCTGAGTAGTCTACATAGTTGCGTACTTACCACATAATTTTTGTGACAGACTTTAAGAACAGTTTTAATTTATAAGTGAAGTGCATTTGGTAAAAAATAAAATAAAGAAATAATAAATGTTTTTAAAAATTGAATTTAAGACACAATTCACATTTACAGACGTTTACGGCGTATAATAGCCTGTATCTTTACTCTAGAGTCACTCTACTGATAGAAAGAAACAACAGTTTGGATTAAATATACGGATATTTCACTTTAAAGGCAGCTTTCATCTTCCTTACCTTCAGCACGAAAAATCTGGGTTGTTACCGCTTTCGGGACGTTTTTCAGTTTACAAAATTCGTTTCCATTCTTACATAAAAGTTGTAAATGTGTTTTCTGACACAAAAACTTAATCGTGCGCAGAAAAAATAACTAAAAATTTAGTAACTTTCGCTTATACTACTATAACTTCGTCTTCCTCGTATTGTGTGAAATCACCAGAGCTTCAGCCAATGACAGAGCGCTTTTGATCACGTGACGTAATCTTGAAATTCATTGTACAATTACAGGAAAATAGCAAATATATTGAAAGAATAATGACGGAAAATTCCATTTTAACGTTAAAATTTTCCTGTTTAAAAAAAATTCCAACCGGAAATCTTACGGGTATTCAGTCAGGTGTCAAAATCGACGACTGCCGATATTTCGGCAGGAGACCACCCTGCCATTTCCAAGGAGAAATTGCAATGAGGGAGCAATGTGCAACGATCTTTAAAACCTCGGTTTTCAGTGAGTATACAGGAAAGACAACACACACCGAGCGAGCAAGCACAGAGCACCGACACGACCAAAGATGATATCGGTCAGAATATTGGCATACGCGTAAGTTCTTCGAAGTTGTTATTCGCCAGGAGAAATTAAGGACTCAAATTCCAACCGGATTTGTAACATAGTATAATAGCGTACTATATAGTACACTCCACATTTGGTAAACCATTTCACTTTTATGTTTATGCAGATAAAGGTGAAACAAAATGTTATATAGAGATTAAACTGATATATTTTCCCGGTTCGTCTATTTTAGCAAGAATTCTTTCATTTACTGTCTCATTCATTTCATGCCAGACTGAGTCACAGTTAAGCGCTGCCAACTTTAGTTAGATAACATGAAAATTTCGAACGTTTACTAAGTAACAAAATTGGAAGATTTAAGGATGATGAATAAAATATTTCGATATGAAGTATAAATCATTTCCCCCATAAGAAAACTGCTTACCAGATCGCCCCTACACAGCTATCATATGCCAAATGAGTGATTAACGCTTTACAGTGAACTTCTACAGATATATCACTGCAATGGGGCCTTGCAGAAGGTGAACTGCTGTTAAAGTTGGAGAAAACAGGCCCACTCTGGTGAACTTCCGTGTCTAATCATCACGCTGTCGACAGGACGTTAAACCCTAATCTTCCCTTCTCGTGAACTGGTGCTGTCATCTGGAGGGAAGGTCTCTTTCCTAGTCGATTTCAAAAGGCCAGATGATTGCGGTATTTTACAGAAGTCAGCTGTAGTTACAAAGCTAACCATCGCTCTTGGTCTGACTGTGGTGTGGCAAGCAAGAGCCGATAAACAACTGGATCGGGTGACCAGTTGATATGCACAGGGTCTTAAGGCATCATCGTATCCTCTAAATAAAAATTATCATTGCCCAGTTAATTATGCACAGTTGATATGCACAGGGTCTTAAGGCATCATCGTATCCTCTAAATAAAAATTATCATTGCCCAGTTAATTATAATCACTGGAAGTCACATATAGCGTATTTTAACAAACACAAATCGATAATTATTGCCTGAATGTTGTGATAGCCCTTTCAATCTCCACTTCGAGGTCTGCGATCGATTCAGCCAATTATCAGACAAGCAAGTAATGGTGAAAAGGGGAATCCCAATTGGGAATAAGTGGGAGTGGATTCCCAGTTTCAGAATATGTCTTAAAACCAAGGAAAAACTCTCGAAAACCTTGGACGGAACCGGCGATTAGTACACATTTAGTTTATATCTGGGAAATTGTCTCAGACAAACCAATAATTATCAGAATAGCATGAGTATACTCCCACAATCAAATATTGTACGCCCAAGGTACTCTCGTAAACGGGCATAAATTATATTCTTCTTCATTTTTGTGCTCTTCTTTCTTCCGAGCTTACTTAAATAATGGTGGTTATTTCGCCGTATCCAAACCACTTCAATTTTTATTTCTTTTCTTTCAGCTCATTTTGTGCTTTTATTAGTGGGATTTCTTTATTGTTCTTGTGAAACTTATAGTAGTACTATACTAATATAATGCTGAGATACATCTAAAATGTTTTTACGAGTTTTTTCACTGTGAAGTTCGCATAAGTTTGCAGACAAAATTGTCTATTTTAGTTTTGCCTAAATTATGCCTAGAAATACGAGTTTCACTTGTTTTGTACATACCTTACCGTAGGCTACGTTAAAAGGACGTTAAAATCACTGAATGTAGTACTTATTACCCGTTTCTGTAATAGTTTTGTGCAACTTGCCATCTGAAAGAGAAAAACAAACAGTTTGTATTTATTGTTATTCGATTTTGGGTTGATAAACGCGTCATTCTTGTTATTAATTGGCTTTTCATTTTCTTAGCTCATGGTTTTTCGTGTTTTCTTTCTGGTGTGTTTATTACTTACTTCCCACAAAATTATTCGTGGTATACATAACGCTAATGTTAATATTTGGCGTATGGATACGGCTAATAGCTATTCATGTCTTTTGTTGACTTTTGTTTTGCTGGATTGTCCGCGAAATTCAAGTGTTTACCGTTACTGTTATTTTCGGTTTCTCTGGTGACAGAGAATATTGGAGTGAAGCAGTAATGTGGATGGATGTTTGATGTTTACATTTCGTATGTACACTTGACAGCGAGAAAAGTGGGTCACCCCTGGATTCCAATGTGTTGGCTGCACCTGACTATGCAATAGACATATCATTGCTATCGCTGGTCGTCGTAACCCTGCGCAGTAATGACATAATGAGTTATTGTTTGTGATCTGAATTTGAAAGCACTGTTAACCAACTAAAGCTTAGATGTTCGATGGAAACTCGATTAGGCATAAAACTGACGTTTTCATGAGTATTCGTTTAAAAGTCCGAAGCCGAACCCGGAAATAAATGATAAAAGTAGCACTGCACCACTGACTTCATTAAGCTGATATTGTTGCTGAGAGGTAACCAGTAATGGTTATGTAATATAGTGCAAATCTTAAGTATCAAATGTCATAAAGGTGTGGAATAGAACGCGTATCCATATATATTGTTAATTAAGCCAGAGACAGATGCCACATATTTAACATATTCAAAAACAGTATTGTACTGGGACCTGAAATTGAGATACAATTGATTTTTCCCCGTCAGAGATTCTTACCCGGCACAATTCGCTGTTGTATTGTAGACAGGAATAGAGATAATATATTCATGGTCTCTTCACTAATAGTGGGATGTGTACATGTTAGGCTAGAAGTATCGCCACAAATAATTTTGTGCTGCGTGGGACTCCAACCCCGCGCATATCGTCAGGTGTTGATCCCACACGACAAGTTTTCAACTATCACATTCTCATTCACTGATAGTTAGGATTCCGTCATTCACAGACACGTCGAGAGGTTTAACAATTTGAAGAAACAAAAACTAATTCCACTCTTTTCTAGTTAGTGGCGAATAGACATGTCCAATGTTGATTTGAAACACGGCACAGTCGTGAGTTCTTTACTTGGTTCTTTGGGGGTGAGGAGAATAGATTAGATTGATATTTGTTCCATAGATCATGTATACGACACTTCTTAATTATGTTGAACGTGTCAGGTTAATGAAGGGTGTCTTTACAAGACGTTACATTACCCAAAATATTACATTACACTTTTTTATATATTTACTAACTTATATCTAAAAACTCATCCAATAAGTAGGAGGAGTTATTAGTCACAAATTCTTTTGATTTATTTTTTAATGCTAGTTGGCTATCTATCAGGCTTCTGATGCTGCTTGCTAGGTAACCTAAGACGTTTGTGGTAGCATAATTATTTACCCCTTTCTGTGCCAAACTCAGATTTAGCCCTACATAGTGAAGATCGCCCTTTCTCCTGGTGTTATAGCTGTGCGCCCTGCTATAACTTTTGAACTGGGTTGGATTATAAATAACAAATTTCATAAGTAAATATATATACTCTGAAGTTACTGTAAGGATATCTAAATCCTTAAATAGATGTCTGTGAGGATACCTAAATCCTTAAATAGATGTCTGTAGGATGATCATGAGCGAGCTCGAGAAATTATTCTAATTACACACTTTTGTGCAATGAATACTTTCTCCGCAATGATGAATTACCCAAGAATATGATGCCATAAGAAAGCAGAGAATGAAAATAGTCATAGTAAGCTAATTTTCTGAGATTATTATCGCCAAAATTTGCAATAACCCTAACAGCATATGTAGATGAACTCAAACGCCTTAGCAGACCGCCTATGTGTTGCTTCCACTTTAATCTCTCATCAATACGCACACCTAAAAACAATGAAAATTCTACCTTAGTTACAGACTTCTGTTCAAAGTCTATATTTATTACTGGAGTTGTGCCATTTACTGTGCAGAACTGTATGTAATGTGTTTTAGCAAAGTTTGCAGTGAACTACTTAATAAATTTGTGAAAAACATTATTTACGATTACATCACTTAGTTCTCGTTTTTTGGATGTGACTGCTATATTTGTATCATCAGCAAAAATAACTAACTTTGCATCTTCATCAATGTAGAATGGCAAGTCATTTATGTATATCAAGAACAGTAAAAGACCTAAGACCGAACCCTGTGGCACCCCATCCTTGATAGTCCCCCAGTTTGAGGAATCGGCTGAAGTTTTGACATTACATGAACCACTTATTTCAACTTTCTGCATTCTTCCAGTTAAGTATGAATTAAACCATTTGTGCACTGCCCCAGACAAATCAAAATGATTAAACGTATCTAGAATAATTCCATGATTTACACAAGCAAAGGCCTTTGAAAGAACACAAAAATTACCAAAGGCTGATGTCCGGTTATTCAGAACAATTAATATTTCATTGCTGAAAGCATATATAGAACTTTCTGTTGAAAAGCCTTTCTGAAAACCAAACTGACATTCGGTTAGTGCTTTGTTTTTACCAGTATGGGACGCTACTCTTGTATACATTACTATCTCTAAAATTTTCGAGAAAGCTGTCTGAAGAGAGATTGGGCAGTAGTTGTTAACATACGATGTATCCCCTTTTTATGCAATGGTTTGACAATTGTATATTTCAGTTTGTGGCTGTTAAACACTTTTTTCCCTAGCCGGAATCGAACCCATACCTTAACCATTACAAGCTAGCCTCAGATCGGCCAATCACCGAATTTCAAATGTGGTAACATAAATGCTTTTGTAATGGAGTACTCATCGCACGGTAGGAGAAGTCAAAGAGCTCGTAGGTGGGTAGGACAAATCTCTAAGCCGCGCGGAGATGGCAGAGTTCTTCCTCGAGCATGTGTCGTCCTTACCATACCATATAAGTCTAGGGACCGATGGCCTTAGCTGTTTGGTTCCTTAGGAAATAAAGGATATAAAGGATGTCCCATTTGTCTTGGCCATCCTAAATAACTTTTTGTCCAGATGCAATTTACAAGATGTTTCAAGCATATGTTCTTTAGCCGTCAGTGGGACATCAATCAGCATGATAGCCTTCTTTATAGCTTTGTTCTATTACAAAGATATGAACAGCGGTATGACTTTTTTAAATGGTCCCCTGTATTTTTTATTCGGTTATGGTGAATGACAGTGTATCCGATAACTGGCAAGTGTGTCGACCATTTCCCCTTCGCGGTGCAGTTACCTTAGTGGTGCAGTTGCCATCACATTGACGTTAAACAAAAATTGCAAACAAAAGAGTAAGGAGGATTACAGTACAATAGCGCTTCGAACATGCGATTACATGCGAAGCAGAATTTCGAACTGGGAAGGATGGGAGAGGATATACATATGTTGGCAAACATCATGTGCTTGTGTTATGCAGTTCTTCAAAGGAATGTGTCCTTCGCAGTAGACATTTGTTGCCAACAGATGAGATGTTTTGGACTCGCAGGGTAAGAAATGCGACATAGACGACAGCATCAAGGAGTTTACTTAACCCTTTCAGTCCCACATTATGAAATTGAGAAAAATTAAAATTCAGTGTTTTCTGTATTAATACAGTGCAGTAAACATCAAAATATGTGTTTTAAACTTATTGGATAAACAATTTATTTTTATGTCATTTATTTCATGCACAACATGGACGTTTGTCTCGAGGTATTTTATTACCTGATAGTTAACTCTGCCGATAAATAATGCTAGCATAATCTTCGCCATAGCACCTAAGACAATTCACTGCTGGAATAAAATAAAAGGAACCACACTCACGGTCATATTTTCAGCCACGTACAGACGGCAACGCAACACAGCCTTTAATATGGACAGATTAATGCCTCAGAAGTGGCTACACGCCGTACCAAGCGGCAAAATGTAGTACTAGAAGTATGTTGTTCATCAACAAAGCAGTAGTTTTAAGGATTGATGCCCAACGTATGGTATAAGTCAACTTTTAATACGTTGTTGTCCAGGAACAACACTGGGAACTAAAGGGTGAAATTGTAACTCTCGCACGAAAAAAAATTGTGAGGAAGGCAACCCAAAGACTGTGTGTCACTGTTACAATGGAATACGTAAGTCAGCAGATCATTGAAAGTGATCGCCTACAATACACTGCCTAAGTACTCCTGTGAGGTGTGGGATACTAGGTAGGACTCAAGGAGGACGCCGTAATTGTTCAAAGAAGGGCTGCTAGTTTTGTATTATCACAAAATATGCGCTACTTTGTCACGGGTATGGTAAATGATTTAGTATGGGAATCATTTACAGATGGAGAGATGATTTCTCTACGCCTGTCGCGGTGGCCGCGGGGACTGAGGCACTCCAGCCATGGTCTGCACGGCCACTACGGTCGGGAGTTCGAATCCCCCCTCGGGCATGGATATTTGTGCCGTCCTTAGTATAAGGTAGTTCGTAAGTAGTTTGTAAGTTTAGGGACTGATGACTCCGTAGTTAAGTCTCATAAGGTTAACAAACATTTGAACATTTTTGATTTCTCTACATTCCAATCGTTTTTTATTATCACAAGAAATCCTCGATTGTTCACAGGTATGGTAAAAAGCATTCCAATACCCAGCCTCCTTTGATGAATGCCAAGATATTCTATATACGCCGCCATAGAGAGCAGAAATGGCCATTGTAATGGAGACATCAATGCTTGTAAGGTGAGGTTTACTTCAAACGTCCTGGCAGATGAAAATTTTGTGCCAGAACCGGGACTCGAACCTCGAACCTTTGCCTTTCGCAGGTAATCGCTCTACCGACTGAACTATCTCGCTATTCGCGCTCGCCTGCGAAAGGCAAAGATCCCTGGTTCGAGTCCCGGTTTCGGTACAAAATTTTAATCTGCCAGGAAGTTTCATATCAGTGCACACTCCGCTGCAGAGTAAAAGTTTCATTCTGGAAACATCCCTTAGGCTGTGGCTAAGCCATGTCTGCAGCATATCCTTTCTTCCAAGAGTGCTAGTCCTGCAAGGTTCGCAGGAGAATGTCTGTGAAGTTTGGAAAGCAGGAGGTGAGGTACTGGCAGAAGTAAAGTTGTGAGGCGGCATAGCTCAGTCGTCAGTCTCGAGCCGGCCGTGCTCGCGGTCGGACGCTTTCGCGTGCTCGATTTTGATATATGGGTTCACGATCAGTTCCGTCTACAAGATGACGACGTGTACGGAATGCAGTACGACTTCATTGGAAATACTTTCCAAGTCAAGTTCACTCGACATGCTGTGTGCGTCCGTATCATGGAAGAAACTCACGGCGAAGCTACGTATCAAAGCGCTGTCGGGAGAGGTGAGTCCTGTTACCATATCATATGCTGGTTTGGGATTGCGGGCGGTCAAAGTTCACAACTTGCTATTTGAAATAGAAAATGTGTGCACACAAAAGGTGCTCTCTAAGTTTGGTACTGTGTACACTGTATCTAACGACCGGTGGACGAACAACAAATATTACAACGTCTTCAACGGTGTCAGGACTGTGAGGATGGATTTAAAATCGCACATCCCGTCTTCTACATCTACATCTACATCTACATGCGATACTCTGCAAATCACATTTAAGTGCCTGGCAGAGGGTTCATCGAACCACAATTATACTATTTTTCTCCCATTCCATTCTCGAATAGCGCGCGGGAAGAAAGAACACCTGAATCTCTCTGTTCCAGCTCTGATTTCTCGTATTTTATTCTGACGATCTTTTCTACCTAAAGTGGCAGTCTACAGTATATTTTCGCATTCGGAGAAGAATGCTGGCAATTGGAGTTTCGTAAATAGCCCTCGCCGCAGCGATAAGCGCCCTTGTTATGATTCCCATCCCAGATCCTGTATCATTTCTGTGACGCTGTCTCCCCTGCATCTTGATAATACAAAACGAGCTGCCCTTCTTTAGACTCTTTCGATGTCCTCCGTCAAAACCTCCTGATAAGGATCCCACACCGGGCAGCAATACTCCAAAAAAGGACAGACAACCAGTAGTTATGTGGTTTCTTTTAAGCGTTCTGCCAATAAACGCAGTGTCTGGTTCACCTTTCCCAGGACATTATCTAAGTGTTCTTTCCAGTTTAAGTCTGAAGTAATAGTAATTCCTAGGCAGTAAAAATTTCCTGTTAATTTTGTGTGTCCAATCTGTGCCATAGCCTAATTTCCCCCAACCCCCTTCCTGTTATCCTCCCCTGCTGTTGTTGCGCACGGGCCTAGTGTTAAGTTTAGCATCCCTTGGTTCTACAAGGCACTTGAGCTCGGTATAACATTATTATGTCTCAAAATTGTAATTCACTGTAACGGGTGTTATGTTAAGTGTTGCCAAGCGTCTCCAAATTTTAAGCAGATCAACTGTTAGGGGGCTTTCTGTACATCTTGCAACGTATCTTTTAAATCACGAGCACGCCGACTGTTGCATTACTTGTTAATCTAGCTTTCCTGCTAATTTGATATTACCCTCTGGTGCAGTTGTCTTAAGAACAGTGTTTCTGTAAACATTTGCCAAAGACTTCCTGTAATTTCACATCTTGTGACATGTCCTTTAAAATTTTAATCTGGCCTATGTAAGTGGGAGTCAACAAAATATTTTCGCATTCGGAGGAGAATGTTGGCGATTGGAGTTTCGCAAGTAGCCCACGCCGCAGCGATAAGCGCCGTTGTTGTAATGATTCCCATCCCAGATCCTGTATCATTTCCGTAACGCTGTCTCCCCTGTATCGTGACAATACTAAACGAGCTGCCCTTCTTTGGACTCTTTCGATGACCTCCGTCAAAAACCACCTGATAAGAATCCCACACTGGGCTGCAATACTCCAAAAATGGACTGACAGGCGTAGTGTATGCTGTTTCTTTTGTAGTTCTGTTGCATGTTTTAAGGGTTCTGCCAATAAAACGCAGTCTCTGGCTCGCCTTTCCCACGACATTATCTACGTGTTCTTTCCAATTTAAGTCTGAAGTAATAGTAATTCCTAGGTATTTTGTGGAGTTTACGGCCATCATATTTGATTGATTTATCTTGTAAATGTTAACGTCATAGGCTTCAAAACGCTCGTTGTGTACGAGGGCCAGCCGCGCACGTGCTCGCGCTGCAGCGCCTCCGGCCACCTGCGGGCCGAGTGTCCGCGCAACGCGCCGGCGCAGCTGCCGCGGGCCGCCCCTGTTGACAGAACTGACACTTCGCAGCCAGTGACGTATGCGGCCGTAGCCGCCGACGTGCCCGTGTCAGTGCAGGCTGCAGCCGCGCCTGCTCGCGCCGCTGACAATCGTCCTGGCACGGAAACGACGACCGTGACTCGTCTGCCGGTGACGCTAACTACACCGAGAGTAGAGTGGCACGAGGAGGTTGAGGATGTTCCAGCTGAGGCCGAGCATCTCGACACCGCCCTGACCGCCCCCACACAGAGCCCTGTCGCGGTTTCTTCCCACGAACAGGTGAATGAATCCGACAGTAGCCAAACAACACCTGTGTGTTTAGTAAGCAGGGACCCTGTCTCGCCGCGCACCGTTGCAGATAGTGCCGGCATTACACAAAAACTATCTGGGAGTTTGCCAGCAGACAACGGTAACTTGACCTATGTAACGTCCTTCTATTTGATATTTTGGTTGGTGGTGGTAATTTATTTGGTTTATTGTAGTGCTTCGGTATTATAGAAGCGACATCAGCGGTAGTACAAACTTTCGTCGTCCTCACATAAAGATTCAGTAGGTCCATAAAATTTTATTTGAGGCGTACGTTGGTTATTTAAGTTGGTACACCTGATATTATTTCATATATTCAGTTATGGATGCCTCTGGTTTAACTTTCCGTAGCCTAACACAGTTTATGGATTATATTTTAACTAATGAACATGGACTCTGTGATCTCAGGGGCTTGTTTTAAACATTATAAATTATTTTTGTAATATAATCTTTTCTTTCCCGGTAGTTCCATTTAACGAAGCACGTCACATAAACATTCACTGGTCTTTACCTATAAGAGTCATAACATTTTAATTATTTTAGTCACTTTGATTCACAGATAAATCAAAGATGTTATTTTTAAAAGTTCTTCAATTATTAATGGGAAGGTCAGGTGCTAACTACTATTGATATGGTCGACACAAAATTTTAAATTAATATTTCTCCTATATTTCACCTTATGCACAGATTTACAAAACACTGTCAAAGTCACACGATGTATTTTATATAAGCAGTTCTCTATAGTTCATTTCACAAAATCGCAGTGTGATATTCTTGGCAAATTCAATATTTAAAATTATTCCCTTTTGCTTTAACAAGTTAAAGTTATTTGATTTAATGTTTGTCAATGAAGAAAACCTTTTTAGCAATCATTAATATTGCCTTGACTATTACGTTCCTATCGGGAGGCAGAATTTTTCTAAGTCCGTAGCCTATCCCGAATTAAAGTCCACAGATATTATTTACGCACTCGCGTATAAGTTCGATTTAATTAAGCCTTTGAAGTAAAAAAAATAAATGTTTGCATAGTTATGGGACTTAACTATGGGGTCATCAGTCCCTAAACTTACAAACTACTTATGAACTACTTACGAACTAGGACGGCACAAATATCCATGCCCGAGGGGGGATTCGAACCCCCGACCGTAGTGGTCGTGCAGACCGTGACTGGAGCGCCTCAGTCCCCTCGGCCACCGCGGCCGGCAATTAAGCCTTTCAAATAAATTCAGTCATAGTGAACCAGAAGTTCGGAATAAATTTGCACCTGACTATCTATTTCAGATACAACCACAAAGATTGAGTGAGATCTTATCGTTACGAGCAACACATTCTGAGAGCTGTTAACGTTGGGAGAAACAAAAACTGAGAGAGCGAGTAGCTATACAGCGGAACTATTTATACTACTATTGCGACAAAAGATTGATTTACGGTGTTTAGACGCGGTTACTCTGTGACTGTACTGTTTCGATACTTCAAAGATATATTGACTGTTACTGAAATTTTGACAAATACGTAAAAAAATCTGCCTCTTACAAATTATTAGAATGAATCAGGATGAAACGGCTAGTTTGTGCTGTGATTGCGATATAGTGTTACACCTGCCGTGTTGAGTCGTCCCAACATAAGAGCAAAAAATTAGGATTGCCCGTGAAGGTGCTTCTGAAGTTGCCGAAAAACTGAAACCTAACATCAGTAAGACTTTGAGTCAGTGGAGGGAGGCTGGAGGTAACGTCGCGCCGCCAATACCCAACAGATCGCAAGAACAAATGTGCGTAGATGACCCGCCACCTCCCGGGGCAGCAAATGCATCGCTGTGGCAGGATGGTGGTTCACAAGGACGGGCGGCTGACCCTCCTTCGGGTAAAGTATAGGCCGCAGATGTGCACCGGAACATTTCATCATACGTAAGAGTCGAACAACGTGACGAACTTCCGAACACCAATTCAAATCATGGACATAGATATAGAATTCTTAACAACTGCCTTACGTATGTCACTCATAATACGGAAAAACAACTGTGTAATATGGGTTTTCCTTCCCCTGGTTCTACTGCGTTTGATGGATTCCTGTTCCTAGCAGTCTGTGGTCGAACACAAACGACACCATTTAGCGTCGGGACTGGTGGTATTAATACCACCGACAGGACTACAGAAGATCATACACAGCATGCAGCAACGATGGAAACTAATAATGACATACTATTTATCAAATGCTTAAATGCAATCTTATAAATTAGCAACTATTAATATTAATAGAATAGACTCCCAAGTGAAGGTTCAGTGCCTTAAAGACTATCTGTACGCGGCTGACGTCGATATTGCGCTGTTGCAGGAAGTGGTGACGGAGAAAGTCAATAGAATCACCGGATACTAAACAATTTTCAACATCGGTAATGGGGCTGGCACTGCGATTTTATACAAAGAGGGCATCCCGTGCGTAGGCGCCAACATTTTGGACACTGGAAGAGGAATCAGCGTCCATCTAAATGATTTATTAATCGTCAACGTCTATCCACCATCGGGATCGATTGGGAAACGTAGCAGAGGCATCTTTTTTTTTTTAAGTGATGTTGTGAAAGTAGTATTGAACGTTCGGACAAATATCATCATAGGGGGCGACTGCAATTGTATGTTGCACAAAGAAGATCAGGCGCCAAATTGTAATGCAAGTGGCGAACTAGCGGTATTTCCACCCGCAAGTTGTGCGCTATACTTACGCTACTAGTGTTTCAGCAAGTCGTTTGGACCGCGTTTATGTCCGTAGGGAATCCTTGGCTAATGTAATAGATTGTGAGTACTGGTCAGTGAACTTTTCGAGCCATGTTGCGTATCATATCACGTTCCAACACGCGAAACAACAAACCTTTCGTGAGCGCGGTACCTGGCAGTTAAACACATCCTTACTGCTAGAAGACGGATTGAAGCAAGCGATCAAAGAGACGTGGGCCAAGTGCCTTCGATAGAAGTCACACGTACCGAAATCACTTGGTGGGTTCAACATGCGAAGCCACAACTAAGTACTCCAGGGACCGATCCTATTGGAAAAAGCATACATCCGAATACTATTTCCACGGCTTACGCGATCTGTATAGCAGACCTTCTTCTCTAGCTTCAAATATTCCGGAAATAAAACGCATCAAGGCGAATATAACTGCCTTGGCAAGGAGGTCCTTAGATGGTAGCAAGATAGCCGGCCGCTGTGGCCGAGGAGACTGAGGCGCTTCAGTCACGGTCTGCACGGCCACTACGGTCGGGGGTTCGAATCCCCCCTCGGGCATGGATATTTGTGCCGTCCTAGTTCGTAAGTAGTTCATAAGTATTTTGCAAGTTTAGGGACTAATGACCCCGTAGTTAAGTCCCATAAGCTTTACAAACATTTGAACATTTTTGGTAGCAAGATACGGTCGCGGACTATGGATTGTGTTCCTTCCGAAGACACTTCCCTGTTTCACATTGTGCGGGAAATGTGGCGGGAACAACAGAAGACAATTAGTTGTTTGGCGGGAGGTGAAGGTACGGTGTACAAGGATCAACTTACAATCAAACATCACGTGGAGACGTACTACACCGAATTGTACAATGCGCAAAACGTCGACTCGGCTGCTCTAGAGGACCTACTGTCGACACTTCCCGCCACGGTGACCTTGGACGACAATAGGGAGATCTGGGACAGGATAACTCCAGAGGAAATAGAAGGTACTATTAAGGCTGCACCGCGAGGGAAATCAGCTTGTTCAGATGGCCTCCCCATTGAATTTTATGTGTGTGAGGGACGTTATTGGTGCGGAGATTACGGCGGTTTACAAGGAACTGCTGACGAACACACTGCTCCCGCCTGTATTCACTGAAGTAATGGTAGTACTTATTCCAAAAACGACACGACGAGACAAGTTAAAAGACGATACTCAATGCAGACTTTATAATTTTTATGCGCATTTTAAATGCAAGACTGAAGCCGATCCTGCCCAAAATAATAGGACCTTATAAATCAAGTGTCCCAATAGGTAGATCTATGCTCGACGTTCTCTGCTCGTATAGAGAGTTCATTAACTTAACATGGATCTGTAGATGCCACTTGCTTTAGTATTTTTAGATTTTAACAAAGCATTTGACAGACTCAATCACGATTTTTTATTGTCTACAATGATAGTTTTGATGACAGGTTTATACAGATAATCCGGAAATGCATATGTGGCACCCATTCGAGGATCAAAATTAATGGTCAATTAACTGGACCTATTCCAATTAAGCAGTCAGTACGTCAAGGTTGTCCACTTTCCATGACATTGTATGCCATAGCCGTGGAATCATTCCTCCGAAAATTGTATGAAAGTTTAACGGGAATCACATTATTCGATGTCAAAACGGTATGTCATGCCTATGCAGACGACGTAAGTATGGTCACCAACACAAATGAAGAAATGAACGACCTGCGTAGGATTCGGCAGAAGTCTCGTATAATGCATTTGAGCCCTATAGGCAGTAAAGTAGACACGTCATGGATTGAGGAAACCACTTGACGATTTCAGCTCGGGATGTACCTCATGCCAAACGCATACGAAATGATTTCAGTCAACTGGTCAAACAAGCTGAACGCCATTCGTGTAATGCTTAGGGAAAATAATGTTCGGGCACTGGATCGGCTTCAACGAGCGCAGTTCATTAATTTATATGTACTGAGCAAAATTCATAATATAGCTGCAGTGTTACCGATTCCGCGAATTATTGCACACAAAATACAAGCGGTAGCGTGCTGGTTCGTGTGGAAGACGAATGTCTTCAAAGTGTCCTTCAAGACCTCTACCTTAGACACAGAGGAGTCCTAGGCGTCAAACATGTTCAGACACTACGCAGGCTATGTTCATGAACCGAACCTTTAAAATCATCGAAGCGAGGGATCACGCAAGTTCTAAAATTATCGAAGCGAGGGAGCCAGGGATCACGCAAGTTCTCTTTCGAACTTTGAGGCCGGCCGATTGCACTGCACCATGCAATGTTGGACACATCAGTGCCGAACTCGATTACGTGCGACAATATTTCTTGGAAATAAGTTACATTTCCGCCAAGTACTTAATCCTGATGACGTACCGTTCCCTAATACTAGACGAAGAGCAGTCAACTGGGTCAAAGGCCAGACTGTTCATTACATTTTAACAAATAAGACAAAGAATAAAGAAGATTATTGGATGTACCTGCTGATAGAACATCAGAAGCTTGAACGTCACAGAAAATATAAAGAGAAGTACGCAAATTATCTAAAACGAACAATAATATAGACCAACGGGAGAGAAAAATTAAACGATACAGTTTCATTTAGGTATATTTTTTATTATCTTTTTATTTCATTTTACGCCAAGAAGATGGCTATTTATTTTTATACTTATTTAATTTTGGTTTTCATATCGATGCAAAAACACGTCGTAGAAAAAGAAAAATTTGCAGCTTGAGATGCACCGCAAACCCTATCCGAGCATCTCTGTCGCACAAGACGGAAAGAAGAGTGCATCATAACAACATACTCAATAAAAAAATAAAATTAAAAAAAAAGGTTAAGACGTCTGCCTACTAAGCATGGACGCGTTCGATTCCCGGTCGCATAACAAATTTTAATTCTATGCTTCAGATTTATCGTTATTGTCTTTGACAAATTCGAGACGAAAATCCGTCTCAGGGACTGTTTATTTGTATTACAATGATTTTAGTTCAACTCGATGACAAGTGAAGACGTGCCACCGTAGGCATCGAGAAGTCAGCTCCATTATGATCTCTATTATTATGGCCTGCTGGTTTTATTTATTATGTAAGTTGCTGATGGAATGAAGAAGGGGCAAAGAGCCCTGAGCAACAGAAGTATTGCGCCAATTTTGGCAAGTGACGCCCGAAGTTAAGAGAAGACAACAAGCAATCACGGTGGGGAATACTGAAGAAAGAAAGAACGACACGGAAACCGTTGTAACATTTGAGAAGACGAACTTTGTGGTGATCACCACGCCGAAGAAGACAAGCAATCAGTCGCTCAAAAAAATAAAGTAATTTGGAACATTGAAAGAGACTATATGTGGCAGAAGGCCAATTTCTTGCCGGCCGCGGTGGCCGAGGGGACTGAGGCGCTTCAGTCACGGTCTGCACGGCCACTACGGTCGGGGATTCGAATCCCCCCTCGGGCATGGATATTTGTGCCGTCCTAGTTCGTAAGTAGTTCATAAGTAGTTTGTAAGTTTAGGGACTGATGACCCCGTAGTTAAGTCCCATAAGCTTTACAAACATTTGAACATTCGATTTTGCCAATTTATTTCCTTTGAAGGCACTGAAGCCGACGCCGAGGAAGGCGATACATGGTGAGCTCAAGGCCGGGCTGAAGGGCGGTAAGGAGGCCAGTTAAAAAAAAAAAAAAAAAAAAAAAAAAAAAAAAAAAAAAAAAAAAGTCGGTAGAGCTCTTGCCCGCAAAAAGCAAAGGTCCCAGGTTCGAGTCCCGGTTCCGGCACACAATTTTAATCTGCCAGAAAGTTTCATATCAGCGCACACTCCGTAGCAGAGTGAAAGTTTCATTCTCGATGTTTACTTGTTCATTATACTCTCACACACTTTTAGAGTGGAACGGTAGAGAAATAACAGTGTTTCAAAGAACCCTCTGTCAAATACTAAATATTGAATTGCAGCGTATTCAGGTAAATGCAGTCTGTATACCGTATACTACTGGCGTATACTACTGTCAGTCTGTATATGTGGGCGAAAAATGCATTAAAAAGTAACAGTTCGCGTTCAACCTTTGCACACCGTCTAATATCAGAGAATCACCACCCTACAAACATAGATAATGACAGAACTTTACATACAAAGCGCAATAGCACAATGAAAAACTGTACTCAATGAATACAATTCACTCTGCAACAAAACACTATGTGCCACAATAGAGATGTAAAAATATCGTTCATTCCGTACCCTCATCACTCAGTCTATCCGTAACTCTCTCCCTCTCTCTCTCTCTCTCTCTCTCTCTCTCTCTCTCTCTCTCTCTCTCTCTCTCTTTCACGAACACACACACATATATCCCTGTTAAAATACACCACTACCACCAGCGATCGAAACGTTAAGAAAAATATTAACATCAGCGTATTGAACACAGGAATAATACTGTTTGTTTTTGTCTTTCAAATGACAAGTTGTACAGAACTATTACAACAACGAGTAATAAGTAGTATACTCAGTGATTTTAACGTCCTTTTAACGTAACATAATGTATGTACAATTTTTTTTTTTATTATTTTTCAGAACAATGCCTCCATTGCGGAGTCGTAATATTGGTCAGGGTACAGCAACACGATGACGATTAATAATAAAGCGCTAGGCCAGTCGTTGGAAGTTTGTGGAATAAATCTTGAATCGACGTGTTTTTCCCATGAGCAGTTGTAAGTGCCGTGTTCGAGAGTTATTAAATCATCTGCACTGTTCGTTTTCTCTTTGGATGGAAAGACAAACAAGATCGTTTATCAACAACGGTTACAACGCAAAACAAAGACTTTCGAAACGTTGTATTTCCATTCCACTTATTGTATTTCAATTTATTGTTTTATTTCATATGCAATTTCTATCATTTAAAGCCGCGGTGGAGTAGCCGTCTGCGTCTCGCTGCGGAGCGCGCGGTTGCTCGCCGTGGAGGTTCGAGTCCTCCCTGGGGCATGGGTGTGTGTGTTGTCCTTAGGTTAGTTTACCTAGGTTTAAGTAGTTTGTAAGCTACGGACTGATGACCACGCAGTTTGGTCCGATAGATTTACAAACATTTGAACATTTTTTTATCATTTAAGTATGATCATGCTGCAATTATTTTCTTTTCAATAACTCTCAAGAAGATAGAAACATATTATAAGAAGTATTTCTATTCTGATCGCTGCGAGAAAAACATGCTAAGCTGTGTTTTCCTTTTCCCAGTCATTTTTAACAAAAAAAAAAAAAAAAAAAAAAAAAAAAAAAAACAGGATTTAAAAAGGGGGGAGGATATCGACGCAGAGAGGAGGGGGAGGGGATGGAAATGGTGTGGGATAGAGCGAGTGGTGCGAAGATTAGGGGACAAGGAGATGGACAAAGGAAAGGGGAGGAGGCGATGAAGAAATAAGTTAGAGGAGGGAGGGAGGGATAGACATAGGGAGAAGAACAGAAGAGATTAGGGTATATATCCCATACACATTAGCTACTGCGAAGCGCTGTCAGGTTTGCTAGTCTATATCTATAAATGTGAATGTCTGTTCGATGTACGTTTATCACGTCTGAACCACAAGACATAGAGCTAAAAATTTGTACAGTTACTAATGTCTACCCGGGGAAGGCTTTAGGCATGGTTTCATGGCGATCGGATAGCTATTTATCTATATATATTAATGTGAATGTCTGTTCGGTGTACGCTTATCACGTACGAACAACAAGACGCAGAGACTTAAATATTTGTACAGTTACTAATTTATACCTGATGAAGGTTTTAGGCAAGGTTTTATAGCGATCTGATAGATATTTAGTAATTTGAAGAATATAACGTGAAATGCGGAACAATAATTACTCTTTGAAAATTATATTTACTTTTTGAAAATGGTTTTATTGGTTGAATTGTTGCTTGAGGGTTGATAATGATAAAAGGGTGGAGTTATTGGAATGGAAAGTCATCGGTTTATATAAAATTCTACGTGTGTGTGTGTGTGTGTGTGTGTGTGTGTGTGTGTGTTAATATTTGGCCCTACAGCGAAAACTACAGAACGCAAACGAATGATCTGTGTGTAATAGTTGTCCGAAGTCTCCCATTGTACACCATGGCAGTTCCATGCCGATATATATAAGGGGATGGAATATATGGTGGTTGAAAGAGGTCAAATTATAAAAACAATTTGGACTGAAGGTCAGCGATGACGTTTGTGTCTCTATAGCAAGGAGGTTATATACAGCGAAACGTGATGCTACAAACCATATCTTTGGTCTATGCGTGCTATAATGTCTTCAGCTCCTTCTCTGTAAGGATAAGCATACGAATAAGGAAATATAAAAATAAATGAATAAAGAAGTAAAAAAGAAATTTCTTTTAATACATCTCTTTAAAAAAATCGATTTGACGTTTCGCGAATTACATCAAGTACAATACTACAAATAACGTAGTTCACCAGAATGCCCTAAAATGAAATTAAAATTAATTTGGACATTACTCTCACCATACGTGTTGAGATATTGCAACACAGGCAGTAAGGAATAACGTATTTATTAGTTATTGCAAATCATTAAGCACTTCACATAATTTTCTTTTCTTTTTTCTTATTTGAATGTTGATTAACAATGTTTCTTTCTAAAGAAGGTTTTGTATTTCATTTCATCCTTCAAAACCATCTCATTGCACACTACTGAAAGATAGCTTATCTATCAAAATCAACCAACACGAGAGCGGAGCCGCGGGTTTGAGCTAGTTTATTTGTAAAATTGTCACTAGCAGTTACGCTGTAATCATTACGAGTACACAATGCATTTCTCCTTTTGATTTTTATCGAATTAATTACATATTCCAGACATTACTGTCGCGGCTATTTGTTCTTGTTTCATATTCTCATCACAAGTACTTCTCCTTTCACTTACTCAGAAGCTCGAATCAAACTAACATTGTTCAGTTGCTTAATTTTTTTTTTAATTTTTTGCAGATGGTAAGCCCTTTTTTAAGTCATTTGGAAATATTTATTTGCACGGTTCGTCTGATTGGAAACTACATGCTCACGATGTATTCAATCTGTTTATGAAGTCTACGTTTTGTAATCAGTGTAATGTTACCTTTACATTTATGTGCGAATGAAATCATTCATAAGGAAAATCGATATCAGGTATATAACATTTAAATGTATCAGGTTCCAAATGTTAATAGCGGCTGGTGATACTAGAATAGGTAATTTCTTTGCACGAAGGACTTCGCTTAAGGCGGAAAAACAGAAATACTTACGACAGCTACTGAACAGAAAAGCCGCTCAAACAATGCCCCAAACACTTTATTTACTATTTTCGGATAGCAGTCGGTGTATCGTAAATACGTTATCGACACAGCGATTATGAATCATTGGTCTAAGCTAGGTATTTCTCTTCTCAGTCAACACGGTGGCAGGGTGCGCGCCGCGCCTTCGAAGCCGCTACCTCTGTCAGCGCCAGCCAGCACGAGTACACAGACGAAAAGCAAACGGATTATGCATGTCGCTGGTCTAATGGAAAATTGACAACGTTGTAGATTATGTTTGGCAACTCGTTCAGCGTTGAATTACTTCCTGGTTATCACAGAATTAAGCCGATAATCTGATTTGATATTTCAAATTTCCATTCAAAAAATGAGTGATTTTTCACTTAAAATGCGACATAAAAGTCGCTCCACGCAAAAATTGAAACCAATCTCTTATTTTAAGTTTCGCTTGATATGGTCAAATATTAGGCAGCAAGGAAAACCCAAATACCGTACGTCTGAACTAGTTCCGGGGCAGCGAATTCGAAGCGAAGTTTCATGACGATAAATATTTCCTGTTCTGTGATAGAGCAAAAAGTATCCAGATTTAATATAAATAGAGAATTAACGAAGAAAACTCCTCCGTCAATAGTTGTTTAGATATTTCCCACGACGCCATCCTCTCATATTATCTGAATCTGAATGACACTTCTCAAGTATTCATATTCACGGAATGTATGACATTAACTGCGAAATGGGTAAAGTTGAAAATGTGTACCCAGCCGAGATTCGAACCCGGGTCTTCTGCTTTCTAGGCAGTTGCGCTGACCCCTACACCACTGAGGACCAGCGACCATCACCACTGCAAGGAATTACTCAAGCATGCCTCCCGCCGGATAAAAATTTGCAACTCTACCCTGCGCACTAGAACTCAAACTCGAAGCAATTTAGTGCTCATTCTCGTAAGAGTAAGGGCCTAGGAGTGCCTCCGCACTGAAGAAGAAAGGATCACTGCCCGTCATCGGCAAATTAAACTTCTCAAGTAGTTCAGCTATTCCGTGCTTGTGGAATCCATCTGGTTTCGAATTAAAGCTAACGACACACCATGTTGAAGTGCATTTTACTTCAGAAATAAATTTTCTTGGCGGACAACTGCTTCTAAAAATGAGCAAAAGCCTTTGATGCTCTACAACAGACGTGCACCACCAGCAGGATGTAGACAATAATAGCAATACCAACAGAAAAAATCGAATTATCTGCTAAATTCAACGTCTGCAGTGGTATTTTACAAACAAAGCATTTTGTTGGAATAGTGGAAATTTATTAATGCCTTCGCATGCCGTGACGGAGCGGCTGAACGCATTGAGGCGCTATACTGTGATCCGCGAGGCCGTTCCCCGTCGGGGATTCGAATCACCCCCTCGGGCATGGACGTTTGTGTGTCGTCTTTTGTATAAGGTAGTTCATAAGTAGTTTGTAAGTTTAGGGACTGATGACCCCGCAGTTAAACCAGCAACGTGTTGAGTCCTCCCAACAAGGAGCAAAAAATAAAATAAAATAAAAATAGTAATAATAATAATAAATCCCTTAGTAAAATTGTGAGTCAGTTGAGGGAGACTGGAGGCAACAATCCGCAGCTATGTCCGATCGTTCGTAATAAAAATATGTGTAGACGACCCTCCGCTGCCTGAGGAAACAAATGAATTACTGTGGCCAGATGGTGGTCCACAACGACGGGAAGGTAGCCCTCCTTCGTGTACATGATAGGACGTGGTTGTGCACGGGAACGTTTAGTCAAACATATGAGTTGAACAAAACGAACAACAGTTTAAATTATGAGAGTAGTTGCGGAATGGGATCACAGATTTGCGACTGGCTGGAAGACTTCAGTACGTTGTTCTCGACGGCGAGTGATCATCAGAGAAGATTGTATCGTCAGGTGTGCCCCAGGGTATTGTGATAGGACCGCTATTATTTTCTATCTCATAAATGATCTGATGGACAGAGTAACTTGTAACTTTTCTTTTTTTGTGGTACTCAACCCTATCACAACGATAAATCTGGATCATTTCTTTGCTCTCTTCGAGACTGCAGACTTCTCCAGGTCTCCATGAACGGCACGTATATGGACTTGGATCCTGGTGCAGCACAAAAAAGTCATGAATTCATTTGAATACCTAGATAGAGCACACTGGAATACTGAATAATTTTAGTGTCTTTTCATGTATTATCAACAACAACGACAGGTACCGTTGTTTCTAATGAGACGCATGCATCCTCATCATTATTACTTAACATTTGAGATTCAACTATTCGCGCACAGAAAGGACGTAGATAGGTTCGGGGCTCGATTCCCGGTCAGGTATAATGAAATTACATGTCGCTTCTGGCGAAAAAATTCGACTGATAACTTCTGACTTTACTTATTTATCATCCAATTGAAGTTTCGATATGGGAACTGTTATTTGTGGTGAAATATGTGGTATTTCACACATCTTTGTGCCTAGTTAGCTATGTCGATCTTTGTCATATTTATCAATAAGACGCGAATGTTTGCATTGTTAGCAATGACTGTAGGTCATGGGTTTGATTCCAGAATAAAAACATGATAGCTCGTCATATCAATCCTAGTTCAAAAATGAGTACAAATTTGTTCAGTTACGATACAGAGACATTGTTGGTGATACGCAGTTATTATTGAAGGTTCCATACAGCGTTTGCTGCTGATAACTGAGTCTTTATTATCTGATTAGTTCAACAAACCATCAATACATAAATGCTCGCCACAGGAATAAAATTTCTTAGTAGTGAGAAAACGATTCTGCAAATGGACTCTTATTAAATTTTGATAAAACACAATACATACCGTTCCATACAGTAAATCCCATAACACCATAATAAATGTAGTCTGTGAAATCTGTAGCTAAGGTACAATATTAAAAGATTTTAGGTGTTCGCATTGGAAGCAACACAATGACGATCTACTGAAACGTTTGAGTTGAGAAACTTATGCAATTAGGGTTACTGCAAATTTTTGTGACAAACATCTTAGTACATTAGCTTACTAGGCCTATTTTCATTCACTGCTTTTGTATGTCATCATATGTTGGGGTAATTCATCATTACGGAAAAAGTATTCATTGCACAAAAGCGTGTAATTATAATAATTTCTGGCGCCCACCCAACATCGTCTTACACACACTTACTACAGGATCGAGGGTTCTTCACATTAGCTTTACAATATACATATTCGCTTATGAAATATGTTATTAATGAACCAAAACATTTCAAAAGTGAGTGTGTATAACAAGTTTGTTGGGGTGATCATCTTCCGCAGCAAGCGCCGAAATTAGTCGTTTTTGAAGTTGAAAAAACGCCTTTTGTATGCTGCAATTGGTTTTATTTCTCACAGACGCGTTTCTCCTTTTCTTTCAAAGGCATCTATAAGTACACTTTTATGACATCTGTTGTTTCGAGATTATAAACAGTTCACCTATTTGTTTACATAAGGGAAGAGGTTTTTACTTAAATTTTCGTTGTCTTGTCAACTATTTTCTGCTGTTTGTTTCATCTGGTCAAGGCCACATGTTGTACATGTGTACAACTGTGTGAAAAAGTATTTTAGTTATACAATGTGCAGCATGTGGCCTTGACCAGATGGCGGAAACAGTAGAAGATAGTTGAAAAGACAACAGAATGTAAGTTCTTCCCTTATGTAAACAAATACATGAATTGTTTATAATCCGAAAACAATACATCTAAAAAAATTGCACTTGTAGATCCCACTGAAGATGCCTTTAAAATAAAAGACGATAAGCGTCTGGAAGAAATAAAATCAATTGCAACAAACGAAAGGCGATTTTTCACCTTCAAAAACGAAGAATAAGAGTATATATATATATATATATATATATATATATATATATATATATATATATATATATATATATATATCGGAGAGAAGGGGTAAATTTTGCTGCCACAAAAGTCTTTGCACACTTACCAGATCCAGATAACCCCAAATGTCTGTCAGATAGACAACCAGCATTTAAACACAAATTAAAAGAATTTCTGAATGACAACTCATTCTGCACAGGAGATGAGTTATTAAACAGTAATTAGCAATCTTACAAAAAAAATAAAAACATGTTTGTCATGTAATGTTGTCTTTTACTAAACGTGCCATGTTTGTTAACGAAGGCTTTCGGGGCCGTGGTCACTGTCTAAAATTCTTCGGGGTCTTTGGTCACATTGTCAATATGTAAAATTCCGACGTTTTGGCCACTGTTGCAAGTGGCCTTTGTCAAGGTGTCAAGGCAGTCAGTCAAACAAACACATTGTCAAAGGCCACTTGCAACAGTGGCCGAAACGCTGGAATTTTACATATTGACAATGTGGCCAAAAACCCCGAAGAATTTTATTGGCAGTGACACGTTCCACATCATTACTAAATCTCGTATTCATGATGGAAGAAATATTGATCTAATGCAATCTAATGGTTCGTGGATCGCGCAAATAAGATTGTCCTGGCCTCTGTTAACTTTCTTTTTATTTCAGATTTTGAAAATCCCATTGAAAGGACGCAGATTTTCAACGATAGACGCGTTTAAAGACAACTCGCAGACGGCGTTTCGCTTGATCCAGCACGATAAACACAAAGACGCTTCCGTAGGTGCAAATGGCGTTGGGTGCGATGTATCAATTGCGGAGGAGACTACTTTTAAGGAGACCATACACAATTAGTAAAACGGAAGAGTAGAGAAATGCTGTATACGAAGTTCCGAAATGTTTTGGACAGACGTCTTAATAATTGTATAAACGTTACTGGAGGGACACAAAGACGAACTCCAGTGTGGATGCATACAATCGATCTTACACTGGTGAGAGGGAGATAGGCTGTGAACAAAGGGAGATACGGTGAATGGCGCTGAACAACGCTAGTGAATATGGGTCGGATGGAACGTGTCTCCAGATGGCCCTAGAAATTAAGGCAATTTATCTCCCATAGCTAATTACAAAGAGTTTACCTTTAACCATAAATAATGTATTGGTTACCACTAACACTCAAACTTTCAGAAGCTAACCAATCAAATCGGTACACATGTTGTACATCTATAATCAACCAAACTTCTTTAATAATTCGTGCTATGTGCTGCTGTCCAGGAGATCGTGCGTAAACGGGAAGTAATATGTAACACCTGTCCTACGAAGCACAGGAAAAGCATATCTGCGAAAGTGCGTCGTGTTGGATTCCCTTTGGGAAGTCGATAGAGCGAACGTTTGTCTTTTTAAGGGTCATGGGTTTAAGCCCTGTTAATGCAAACTTTTTATTCCTGTATTACGTTGGAAATTGTTCTATATCTAGATACACAAAGTGGTGTATGGATAACATGTTCCTGGCGTGAAAAAGTAGAAAGGACTGTTCGGATTCTATAGCACTGTGTCATCGGTAATTTGCTTCCATTCTTCAATTTACAGGTTGGATGCTCGAATATGGGATTCATGGAACATGCTTGGTGCATAAGAGTAACTTGCTTCACACACGTCTGTGAATACAACCACTATTGTGAAAACCTCGTTCCTGAAGGAACGACACTGTGCGCCTATGGTGGTGTTTGTGTTCATGCCTGAACTTTATCTGCTTAATATTATCACTATTACTAGTTTTATTACTGTAATTATGATTATTATTTTCATTATTACTATTATTGTTGTTAATGTTATTATTATTATATTGCTGCACGTGTGATGAAGTTCTTACTTTATTCTTATTTTCCGATTGCGCTGATTATTCTGTGAAATTATGAATAATTCTTACAGATTTTTCTACTTTCAGATAAACCAAGCAAAAGCAACTGCCGATAACACACTGACAAAAAAAATCTGGTCATTTTACGCGTCACGAACACGTTGCCCCATACCGTAATTGCCAACGTACTGCAGTAAAAATTCTGTGATGAACTGGGCTTGAACCCACAACCCTCGTTGCAACAAACTAGCACTCTACCAACTCGCTCACAGTAGTTCAACGAAATGAGCTCTAACAGTTCTACTTTTCCTCTACTCCGTACGTTAGGTATTACTTATTATTATTTATTATAGTTTATGCACGCTCTCTTGGACGACAGCACATAGCATTCATTATATAGGAGTTTTGCTTGATACATACAACGTATGGTACCGTTATGAGTGTCTGATATCTGGAGGTTTGGGTGTAAGCCAGCAGTTGACTCCTGCGGCTCGTAGCATGCGATATCATTCTTTACTGAACTGTCTTGTAGGTTGTCAGCTGTAAGGCGTTCGCATCGTAATGAATGAATTTCAGTAGAATCACTCCTTCGCTAATAACCCTCCTATCTCCTAAAAAAATATAATTTTCGTATGAAGCAATCGCTTTTGGCGCAGAAAACACATGTTTCAATATCTTTATTTTAGGCGTCAGTGTGTATCCTATGGCAGCTTTCCAAGCCTTCCGTCGGATATGAGTTGATTCAGTACGCTTAATCAAGATATGTCTGAAAAACCTTTTTTTTATTTTTTATTTTTTTAATATGGAACGTATTGTACAGAACTGGTGTAAATTAAGTTGTAGACAAGAATTTAGTGGAATTTTTTATTATATTGTTCTTTTTTGCCAAAATCATTTCTTTTTAAAAGGACAAAGTAACATATGGTTTTAATGTATCAGCGTTTCTATACACTGTTTCTTTACTCTTTTGTATGTTAGATAGCAAAATATATTACATGAAGTGCAAGGTTATAGTTATAGCATTTAGTAGACATGCGTTCATGACAAAAACGGCATCATGTGTGTTTACTTTGGATTGTTATGAGGCAATATTTGTGTTATATCTTGAATTAATATTTTCCAACCTAGATGGTCTGCTTCATTTCCTATTGTAACCTCTGGATTAATTGTTTTTCAGAATATCCCTGAGACGAAATAACAGCTGTTCTGTTCACCATTCTAAAGCTGTAACCGACAATCACTTTGTGGTATACATGGCAAATACCACTTTTTACCACAAAATGAAACGCGGGAAAGACTGATTTAAGTCACCGAAGTCCACTTCACCATTATTCGTGTAACATTCGTGAATTGTCTGTGATTGATGAAGGTTTTCTTCTTTTGTTTCCTGTAGTACGTTGTTACCATATGTAATGGTTTACTGTGGATGCACTTGAGGCAACACATGCCATGCTGATATCTTTATCCTTTGTTACTCGAGATTCATAGTATTCCCGGGGATATTTGTTTTTATTCTTAGTATAATGAGACACTTAGAAGATTTATTTGTCCTTTTACTTCGTAGCTTGCGATTCTTCATTTCTTCTAGAAGACGTACAGTTGTAAAGAAGTTGTCGAAAGCTAAGTCGAAACTGAAGGTACAATCTTTGTTTTCTTGAGTACTATAAAATAATACACGGTCCAAAATTGAACAACTTACATATAAATTTTAGTTTTTGATTCTCGATAAGGCTACATCCATAAATCGTAATCGCTTGTAATAGTACCTACCCAGAATCTGTATCCATCTCTAACTGTATTGTCTCTAAAAAAAGCTATGTGGGACCGAGGCGACTAAAATATGGCACCGTTGTCTCGTCCAACTTGTGGTTTTCATAGTGAGGAGCAAATTATCGAAACAGGTAATTTAGAGCTTTTAAAAGATGACAGGTATTTGCAAAAGTATCTTCTGGTTCAACATCATCATTAACAAAACAGTGGAGGTTGGAAAAAATTAAATTCCAATTTACCTCCAGAATGCTCGCTTTTACAGTTTCATTAAAAGTGTTTTTTTTTTTTTTTTTCTATATTATAGTCTTCGCCTCAGGACTGGAACATAACCGTTTAGAAGTATGATACTTAAGCAGTTAATTTTTTTTTTTTTTTTTTTTCAATTCTTATATCACCAAATTTCTTTTTCCATGCAGTATATCTGTTCTTCCTCTCCACTAGAATCTGCAAAAACACGGGGAAAACAATGTACCAAAAATATATTCTATTTTATAAATACTTGCAATTATTAAACTTTCGTCTAAATTATTTCCTTCATGACTATTCCTTGCGTTACTGATATTTCTCTTTTTATTATCTCATAGGCACTGATTTGCCATTGTTTATTCTTCCTTGCTATCTTCATCTCATCTGTATCCACCGTTACAACAATGCATCGTTAAAATATTTGTAGTTTAGCCCTCAATATACTTCCTCAATATATGAACCACAGACATTCACGAGGTGTGGGGGCTTGCGTGCCTCAACTATGCAGATAGCCGTATCGTAGGTGCAACAACAGCGGAGGAGTATCTGTGGAGAGGCAAGGCAAACAAGTTTTTCCTGTAGAGAGGCAGCAGCCTTTTCAGTAGTTACAGGGGCAACAGTCTGAATAACTGACTGAGCTGGCCTGGCCTTGTAACAGCAGCTAACATGGCTTTGCCATGCAGTTACTGCGAACGGCTGAAGGAAAGGGGAAACTACAGTCGTTAATTTTCCCGATGACATGCAGTTCTACTGTATGAATAGATAACGATGGATCCTCTCGGGTAAAAGATTCCGGAGGTAAATTAGTTTCCCATTCGGATGTCCGGGTGTTGATACTGAGTTGTTCCATATTTAGAGTCATATACTTCAAAATCAACAGCCAACAAATGTCTTAAATTACACACTTTCTAAAGTAGCGTATCTACGTCTTCAACGTTTACGCTTCCTCCATACCCAATTTTATCGATATCGGTTAAGCGATTTATTCGTAAAAATATTAGAAAGGGCTTCTTTAGCATTTATACTATTGTTGCGTCGGTTTTAATTCCTAGGGATGGAATTGCTCATGAGTGTAGTACATCGGTTGCTCTGGTTAATACTCGTACTTCTGTATCTATTGGTAATGTTGTTCGGTTATCAACTTCTAATAGTCGAAATTCATCTTTATTTAATTCATTTTCATTGATATGGATCATTTCAACCGGGATTCAATCTGTTTAAATGTTCAAATGTTTGTATAGTCTATGGGACTTAACTACGGGGTCATCAGTCCCTAAACTTACAAACTACTTATGAACTAACTAAGACTAAGGACGGCACAAATATCCATGCCCGAGGGGGGATTCGAACCCCCGACCGTAATGGCCGTGCAGACCGTGACTGGAGCGCCTCAGTCCCCTCGGCCACCGCGGGTGAGAAGAAGTGTCTGGAGAGAAATGACCACAGACCAAAGATAACATAGACTGCGCCTTACGATTTCATACTGAAACCACCCCTAACAATGGAATAGTCAGACTTGTCATGTTGAAACCAGTGTTGCTATTTTTACCACTGTGAGTTAACATTGAAGGAAGTCTGTATGCAGACTGTTAGTTGCTGACATGACCTGGATGTCTGTAAAAACTTTTATGAAGTATGACATTATTGTTGTATGGTTTCCGCGCTTATAACTGCCTGTCGTACAACCCTGACCTCTGTCGCTACGTTATACCAACGCCATCTAGGGACAAGGTGGCGTTAGCTACGCGCCGCTCTCCTGCCACAGCAGTGAGAGAGCTGATTCGCCCAGTGAAAGCGATCGTACGATTATTAATAAATACGATAATAATAAAGTCATGTATGGTGACGAATTACAGTGATGATAATATTATCTATATTTTCTCGCAATAGCAAATTTCTGAATTACTGTAATTCGTCACCATACAGTAATATAACAGATGTCTAAGCGAGGCAATGACGATAACAGCGTAGGTTAATGCCTCGTTGTTTTCATTCTCCCTGGTGCGGAAATATAGATTAAGCTGCGAGTGCTAAGGCATGAATGCAGTTGACTCATATGTGCAGTGAGTGTGGCATATGGAAGTTTGGGGCGGTCCTGGAGTCGTGTTCGGGTAGCCTAGTGGTTAAGGCGACCACTCGCGAAAAGCGGGAAACCCGGTTTCGAGTCCCGGCCCAGCACAAATTTTCATATGTCACCATTTGGAAGAACATCTATACCTTGTACAGTGACGCTAAAAGAAATTCGGTATTGCGAGAAAATATAAATAATAATAAATTCATTGACAAATGTAGCTGATATATTATCTACAACATTCTTTCCAAATAGCTATGAAATAGACACAAATACATATACGGTTTAGAACGTCAAACTTTTATTTCTTATAAAATGAGAAATATTGATACAATGTCCAAAACATAGGGTCGTTTTTGTACACTTAGAACATACAAGCAAAGACGACATATGACAGCCTTGCGAACCACAGACGTTGTTAGACGTCCGTAGACGAAACTCGGCCGGTATTAGGAAGGAATCTGGCCTAATATCAGTATATTTCGAGGCGTGCCACGCATATTTAATCACATTTTGAAACCGTGGGTAGGAAAACCGATAATGTACGACTGATTGCAACTTGAGAATATTGTCACGGTGGTAGACAGGAAACTACAGTGATTTGCACACAATAATTATCTGTTATTTTTCTGTAAAATGCCTTCCACTGGCGGAAAAATTCTGTCTAACGTTTTAATTACGTTCGTCGTGCCGAGTGGAATTTGAAGTACCTCTACTTTTTTGTCAGGGTGAGCTCGAAATACAGCTTTTAATGAATCAGAACTTTTATGACCTGACTACGAATCTAGAAGGAGAAGAGATTAGTTCTCGCAGAAGGAAAGAAAAGCATGACGCATGAAAAGTGTAACGTTATCATTTCCCATTTTTCCAGACTTCGATGCGTCGGTCTACCACAAGATTGTATGCGTAGAACTTTGTTTGTTTGACACATGGTCCAAAACGTCCAGTTGGTTCTTAAATACACACATATAGTTTAGGCAGCAATGAATGAACCATTATGGGCATTATAGTGTATGGATGGGTGAATGCAGTCGTGGACTGCGCAATTGCCTCAATATGTTTGTTTTTTTTTTTTTTTTTTTAGTCGTATGAAATGCTTTTATCATTTTCATTTGAGTCACTTCATTTTCCGACCTGTTTCTGGTTACAAATTTTGTTATTTTCCGTGCCATAATTTTATGTGATCTTTTGAAGCGACTAATCCAACTTTGAGAAGCTGTAAATTCTTTAGCGCCTATCGCGTTGGCAATCTCTAACGCCCAGTCACGCAAAGTTGTGTCGCTGACACTCAATGACTGTCGTCTGGCATCGGTAAATTGCTCAAAAAGTCGCGCATTTATCTCCGTCGCTATTTCCAGTGGACTCTTACGTCGTCCAGCGACTTCCTTTTTCCATCTATACAATTCACGTTCCGAACGGATAAAGCGATAACTATTTTGAACAGTACTGACAAGTAGGCGTTTCTTATCACTTTCGTTGAACCAATACTTCACTGCTTTTTCTTTGTCTGATAATGTAGTTGTAGTTGCTGGTGTTGCATTCGGAGATAATTGATGATGGTACGTGGCACTGTCACTTGGAGAGTCTTCATGTGTGCAACTTTCTTCCGTTTATTCGCAATTCCGTTTCTGCAATATCGAGTGATTCAGTCGTTTCTAGCCACATGTCTGCGCTATTTACATGCTCGTCTAGAAGTTTGACTACCATGTCGCACATCACATAGTCTTCACGCGTGTTTTCTGTTGATTGCTTCAGTTGGCGTCTGTGGTATATCTCTATGGCAAGCAGTAAAACATTTACAGGGTTTGCCGTCACCTGTGAGGGGAGACTGAATGTTCACCGTAAAGTGGCTTGCGGAGATATTTGTAGAAGTACAGAATATCTTTCACATCTCTAACCAGTTTCAGGACGCTATGTTTCGAAATACGCAGGCTACCAGAAATGAAAAGGAAGTGCATGAACAGAAACGAATATTCGTTTCCCCTTTCCACCAAAACCGTGCAACGATATTACTCTTTAGTGTACGTCGCGATAAGACGGCCGCACCTCCCGCCAATGCGCACAACGCTCACCATAACAACGGCTCGCGACTCGCCATTTCCAGGGGTGGCCAGCCGTCACCGCAAGCGCCAAGCAGGAAGAACAGCCATTTTCGTGACTTATTTATTAATTTTTATTTTTGTTATAATTTTTTTTAAGGTGTCTTCCAGGCGTGACAAGTCTGACCATTCCCTTGTAAGTCACTTGACTCGCGCCAGGAAGCCATTTTTGTCTTTACGAACAACTTGAAGTGGATCTGACGATTCTCATTTAGAACAGATGTCAAGCAAGGATTTTAACAGTAAAACGTCTGTTTGTATCCTTTCAACACGTTAGCAGTACAGTTAATGTTAGTTCTCCGCAATTCCTAACATTAATGACATGTAATCGGTGTGCGGCTCCGTAGCACAGTTGTATTGCGACAGACTACAAATCCAAAGGTCGTGGGTTCAAGCCCCGCCAGGTCCTCGGGTTTTTATCTGACACTTTCCACTTCTTCCACCTGTGGCAGTGTTGCTGATGTGAAAAATACCGAGTAGTGCCGTGGTTCGAAACACAAGTTAAACTGGCGGTCCCCCTATAACTGGCTGGATAACTCAGGTTGGACGAAGGCAACGGCATACCACCTCCAAACAGGACCAAGCCTAGTAAAGCACTGTGGTGTTCAAATCAATCTCTTGATTGTTGACTGATTTACCTTACAATACCATCGGTGTAGTTTTTATATGTGCCTGAGTGAAAAGTATGAACAATCAACTTAATTAAGTGAATAGTTGTTTCTGTTGTTCTGCGAGTCTTTTACTTTGAAACCGCCACAGGAGTAGACGACGAAAAATCAGTTTGACAAACAGCATTAATTTTGTTACGTTTCCTCAACAATACGTCTGAATTGTTGTGTTACGCTTTTACAGGTACTTAAATTGGTTTATATCCACAATATCAGGTTTTTACGCAATATAAACAAAAACAGCGATATCAATACGTAATCCAAGCAAAATATTGTTTATTTACATTAGAATAATTTATGTGCAAACATTGCAACTAAAACTAGTTTTACAGGTATACTGAATGTTCTATATTCTTCTTTAGCAGTGTACAACGGTATTAAATGCAGATCTGCACTAAAAATTACTTAGACCTACTTGTTGACGTGTGAAATCAGCACAATCAGCTTGAACTGTCCTCCTGTCGATAATCACATTCATTAGTAGAAAAAATTGTTTTTACTATAATCTTGTTTACTTCCTTCAGTAGCTAATGGTCTTAACTAAGATATATATTTTGAAACACCATGTTTATGTTGTTAAGAAGGGGAGTGATCTGAATATTTTTTTTATTGTTCTG
This sequence comes from Locusta migratoria, assembly GCA_026315105.1. NCBI lineage: Eukaryota > Metazoa > Arthropoda > Insecta > Orthoptera > Acrididae > Locusta > Locusta migratoria. Next base: position 166,226,906 of record CM048747.1, on the reverse strand, counting down.
GCTAATTCTCATGAAGCATATGTCATCCTTTAGAACTTTCCTGTTAATTGTTAACTGAAGTTTTGAAAAGGGTTGGCCCACTAAGGTGTGGCTTCCAGCAACGGTTTAAAAGACCAAATCCTGAGTAATGTGTAATTCATATTTCTTTAGGTCTACATTTAACGATCAGATTATTGCGTTTGTAATTTTATGAGGCCTGGGGTCCAAAGCCTTTATGATTGTTAATCGCAGCGAATAACAACTAGTCGCTCTTAAAAATTTATTTACTGCTTGTAACTAAATAGTGAATTCTATACTTAAGATAATAATTGTTTAAATTTACAGGCTAGCCATTTTATGTCATTCCTTTTTCCGGTTCACTCAGATTTTTGACATGGAACGATAGATAGGTATATACTATCAGGTATCCTTATACAAGTTCTAAGCTGCTGATAATATGTTTTTCAAGGTTTAGTGTCAGAGAATTGGCTAGAAACAGTTCATTAATGTCCATGAAATTTTCTTTATCTGACCCTTATAAAACTACACGCGATTTATTATTTATTGCATTCTTTATGTCAACTGAAAACAAAACCAAATCTGGTATCCTGTAATTTTAATGATGAAGGGTTATTGCCATACACAAAAAAGAGTAAAGGCCGTAAAGTGGAACCTGACATTGTCTATGTTTCTGTTCTGTAAGTGACGACAGGAAAGTGCGTCATGTCCGCCACCCCAATGTCACAATGGAGAAAGGTACTATCAGTCAAACCACAAGGCTCGGTATGAGGTCCAGTATTCTTGTCATTGTACGTGAATGACGTGTTATGTTTTTGTCCTTTTGTAAATGCCACATGTATGCCGATGACCTCCAGATGTATCCGAGTGCAAAACCCAGAAACCTGAAGACAACCATCCAATAAGTTTCAATACTGACCTATGTGCACTATCAAAATAGGCACAATCCAAGCAAAACACAGGTGATTCTTATAGGTCATCCTGGACTTATTAGCCAGAAATATGGTGAATCTCTACCATCAATATTAAATGGCACAAATATCTGTTTTAGCCCTCAGCAAAAAGTTTGGCAGTGATAACAGACGACAAACTATATTGGGTTGAGCACACAACAGCAGAGTGTAAGAAGGTATCAGCATCTCTTCATGCCCTACAGAGTATAAGATGTTCTTTCATTTCGACCTTAAAAAGAAACTTGAAAACAGCACTTGTAATCCCAGTTATTGATTACAGTGAATTTATCGTACAAGGTCTTTCTTGGGAAAGCTTCGACGTCTGGAACTGGTCATGAACGCCTGCGTTCGATATATATGTAACATCCGTTTCTTCGATAATATTTCACCATCTTACACGCAGCTATCCTGGATCCGTGCTGACAAGCGCAGAGATTTTCATCCACTCTGTTTCCTCTACTCTCTTATCAACGAACACATATCTTTCCTCCACCTTAACACTCTTGTCTGAACAATATAACACAAATACACGTTCCTAGCAGAGCAAAACCCTTTCTGTCCCTACTAATCACTCAGCCGCTTTCTCCAAGTCCTTGTCAGTAGCAGGAACCAGACTCTAGAACAATCTTCCTCACTATATCAGAGAACTGAATAACACTGATAGCTTCAAACGACAGCTAATGGATTATCTAATAAAACAATCATTTCGCCATTCTCTGTTCCCCTAAGCTCATATAACAACTGCACATCCATACCTACTCCCAGATATTCTCCGATTGCCATTGGTCTCGCCAGGTACAGCTTTCCTTACTTCCTTCTATCAAAATTCGCCAAGCCTTAATCATATTTCTGCATATTCAGAAGTAGATTTTGTAGACGCTGATGTCAATGTTACTGTTTCTGTTATTACATCATCAGCAGCAAAAATGTTACCTCAGTACTACTGCTAGTATTAATTCTTTTTGCATGTATTCAATCTGTCTAAAGTTTTACCTCAGTTATTAATATCTTTATCTATTAAAATCATTGTTATTTTATAGGTAACTGAGATGTAAAAAGTATTGTACTTGTAAGAGAGGGCCTGATAGCCCTAATCTGATCAGGCTAAATAAATATGTTTTGTTCTATAATAAAAATTTCCATCCGTCTCTATTAATTGTATTCGTAATCTTTCCATTTCTAGATATTCCACATCCTAAAGACAGTGAAAATGTCTACCATCTTGGGAATGTTGAGAACCAAAAATCAGAGCGGTTTAAAGCGTCTCGCTGCGGAGCGCGCGGTTGCTCGCCGTGGAGGTTTGAGTCCTCCCTGGGGCATGGGTGTGTGTGTTGTTTTTAGGTTAGTTTACCTAGGTTTAAGTAGTTTGTAAGCTACGGACTGATGACCACGCAGTTTGGTCCGATAGATTTACAAACATTTGAGAACCACAAATGACGTGTATTACCACAACAGAAACCAGTGCCTACGTTCCTGCTGGAGGGATGGGGGAGGGGGGGGGAGGGAGAGGGAGACAGTAACCAGAGTAGCGATAGATATCAGCATTGCACAGAAACATCTGATGTGAGCAGCACTATAGTTGACAGAAACATTGTTCGGAGCTTACTGGACGCTAGCGGTTGGTGACATTTAGTGTCTCACTGGTTTGTCTGAGAACTCCCCTCTAAATACGAGATAGAGGGGTTTTAAAAGATAATGTGATTGCACTGTTTGTCCATTTCTACATAGTCAACCTGCCAATTTTTATAACTGGAGTGAGCGCTTAGCATATCAACATTTCTAAATTCGTCAGTTTTTGTCCCCTTAATAGACGAAACTATTTCGTTGAAACATGTCATTGCAATTCTGATTCAAAATATGCCCAAATACTCTCAGTATGTAGGCATGTAGACTGGAGAGAACACATTGAAAATATTGTGGGGAAGGCGAACCAAAGATTACGTTTCATTGGCAGAAAGCTTCGAAGATCCACCAGCTCCACCAGCTCCACCAAAGAGACTGCCTACATCACAATTGTGCGTACTCTGCTGGAGTACTGTTGCCCATTGTGGGACCCTCGCCAGGTGGGACTGACGGAAGATATTGAGTAGGTTCAGAGAAGGGCAGCTCGTTTTGTTTTATCACGTTACGGGGGCGGGGGGGGGGGGGGAGCGTCATGAAAATGTTGCACGAATTGGAGTAGAAATCATTAAAAGAATGGCGTTATCCATTGCGACGTGATCTGTTTGCGAAGTTTGTCGCCGACTTTTACTTCTGAATGTCAAAATATTTTGCTACCACCCACCTACTTAGGGAGATGTGACCATCCCAATAAAATAAGAGAAATCAGATCGAAAACGGAACGATTTAGATCTTTCTTCCTGCGCGCTATTAGAGAATGGAACGGTAGATAAAAGTTACGAAAGTGGTTAATGAACCCTCTGCCCGGCACTTAAATGTGATTTGCTTAGTATTTATGTAGATGTAGATGTAGTACAGCGAGATTCTTATGACAGTGATAGCCCATCGTCTAATTAAAAATCAGCTGCTCAGTATCTCAGACAATCGGAAAACCAGAAACGTTTGGAATTTTTGCGGTGGAAAGATAAATGTCTTCTGCTGTGGGATTCTTGTGGAAAACACCGGGCGTTTCCGATGAGTAAATATTGTACGATATCGCATTTCGCTGTGATCGATAAAACATGATTAAAACTTACTCGTGTCTGGTTTCCGCTTATCGTTGACAGCTTTTGAAGTGGAGGTCAAGACGTATATAAAGTAATTTTGTAGCCACGGTGGGGTAGTAGAATGTTTGCTATGCAGGGACCACGAATTCCTCTGCAGTGGCCGGCAGCTTTAGCAGGTAGGAAAAGCTGTGTGTACAATGTCGCGTAGTCTACAAATCCGAGGATGTTTACCTAAGCTGCTTTCTGTTTTCGTTCATGTTATCAATTCTTTTGTTGTTGTTGATCTTGTTGTTGTTGTCGTCGATGATATTTTCACTGCTGTTGCATCGAAAGCGTTTAAAAATGTTTCAAATGTTTGTATAGCTTATGGGACTTAACTACGGGGTCATCAGTCCCTAAACTTACAAACTACTTATGAACTAGGTAATACTAAGGACGGCAAAAATATTCAAGCCCGAGGGGGGATACGAACCCCCGACCGCAGTGGCCGTGCAGACCGTGACTGGAGCGCCTCAGTCCTCTCCGCCACCGCAGCCGGCGAAAGCGTTTAAAATGAACATTCTGCATTTCTACATTTACGATCATTAATAATGTTATTCCTGTCAAGTACTTTGTGCTTCATAACGTTAAAGCAAATAGTTCTGTAATCAAAGTCATCTACATACATTACTAGTATTAATTCACGATCATTATTGCAACGGAACTGAAATACCACCAGGCCTCCCACGTCCACAGACCTCAGTCCGTGCAGTTATTGGCTTTGGGGTTACCTGAAGTCGCAAGTGTATATTGATCCACCGACATCTCTAGGGATGCTTAAAGACAACATCCGATGCCAATGACTCACCAGAACTCCAAACATGCTTTACAGTGCTGTTCACAACATTATTCCTCGACTACAGCTATTTGTTGAGGAATGAAAGTGAACATATTGATCATTTCGTGTAAATAACATCATCTTTGCTTTGTCTTAATTTGTTATGCTAATTATTGCTTTTCTGATCAGATGAAGCGCCATCTGTCGGACGATTTTTGAACATTTATTTTCTTCTTTTCTTTTTCTTTCTAATAAAATCCCATGTCATTCAAAGCATATGTATCAATTTTTACCTCTCTATCTACCACAAACGCTGCGCATAATGCAAAGCGCTTTCTAAATGTGGTGCGGCCGAGTTGTAACGTCGCCGGTGTCACGGAGCGAGAAGCTTCCTCGATGCGCTGTTACACTGCCGACTGTCGCCGCACACGGCCGTATACCTGACAATTGGAGCCACACAAACAACCGGAGCTCAATATACCACTGTTACTGACATCGATGGCACACACGAATAACGAGTACGTTGACATGTTTTGATACTCGGCGAGTGCCGACACGATGCCACTGAAGCAGCCACGGCGTATGCCGTGAGATATCCTAGGCGAAGAGCCCCGGCAGCCATTACGTTCTTACGTGCCGAACAACGACTTCGGGAAACAGGCAGCTTGGTAATGCGCCGCAGTAACAGGCGAAGACCTGCAAGAAGTGAGGAGACGGAGGTGTCTGTTTTAGCTGCACTAAACCACGATCCTCGTGTCAGCTTACGAGCCGTTGCTGCAGTCGCTGTTGTCAGTCTCACATCTGTGTGGCGTATAGTACACGGCCACAGGTTTCACCCGTACCGCCTGTCACTGACCCAGGAGCTGCATGGGAACGATTTCAGTGCAAGAGTGACATTCTGTGAGTGGGCCATGCGTGATTTCACGCTGGAGTCTTTACAAAGTGTTATGTTCTCTGATGAATCCACGTCCACGAATTATGGTGCAGTGAATCGCCATAACATGCACTACTGGGCAGCAGACAATCCTCGGTGGGTACGACCTGTCGACCGTCAACGTAGGTGGTCTATTAACGAGTGGCGTGGAATCCTTGAGGATGAAATCATTGGTCCACACTACTTCCCAGGTACACTGACAGGTGAGTTATATCGCGCTTTTATAGCCAACAGTTTGGGTGGTCTCCTGGAACATGTGTGTCTACACACGAGAGTCCATTCTGCGCGTGCTTTTGTGGAAGAACTAAACAACAGGTTTGCAGGAAGATGGTTGGGTCGCCATGGTCTTCATTCATGGCCCGCAAGGTCGCCCGATTTAACACCAGTAGATCTTTTTGTGGGGATATCTAAAGCATCGTGTTTATGTCACTGAGCCCACATCCCCAGATGATCTAAAACGGCACATCGAGGACGCATGTCGCTCCGTCACACCGGAGATGTTACATCTCGTCCGCATTATGCATTATGCATTGAGGAACATGGACACACATTTGAACATCTCAAGTAAATCAACTTCCCACCGCCATAACCCATCACCCACCACACAGCCATGTATTATGTACAACGTGTGGTATCTTCCCCTGAACCTTTGAAGGGTTGTACAAAAAATGTACAAATATTTGTACAGCTTATGGGACTTAACTACGGGGTCATCAGTGCCGAAACTTACAAACTACTTATGAACTACGTACGAACTAGGACGGCACAAATATCCATGCCCGAGGGGGGATTCGAACCCCCGACCGTAGTGGCCGTGCAGACCGTGACTGGAGCGCCTGTCCCCTCGGGCACCGCGGCCGGCTTGAAGGCTTGTAGCTCCCAAATTAACAGTGATAGGAATGTAGTTTAAATTGATTTGGACGCAGCTGGTTTCACCGAATCCAATGCACGATAGAAAAAACTGTTGTTCCATTTAAAAAATTATATCTTTGTACTGTAACTCATTGGAAAATGATACAATAAACTATGTTCATAGCTCCGTAGAAAGTGTAACATTTCTTGTGTTGACCTACCGCATTAAAATTTCCCGTCACCTATTATTTTATAAGTTAGAGAGACAAACGCAGTGAAACTCCGTATATATATATTTCCTTCTACGTTAACAAAGGACCAATCTAAATGTAAATAACAGAGAGAAAAAAACCAGTGCTATTATCGAGATCTGGGAAATTTCGTGATAGGTTGGAAACTGCTGGGCGGACTTCAGACGAGGTGCCGGCCAGTATGTCGGTAGTTTCTAGCCTCCTGACCGTGCTCGACGGACTAACTTAGACCTGCAGTCGCCAACTTTCGGGAGACTGTACGAGACACTGGGTGATAAAAAAAGTCAGTATAAATTTGAAAACTTAATAAATCTCGTAATAATGTAGATAGGTAAAAATTGACACACATGGGGTTTTATTTGAATAAAACAGAAAAAAGAAAGGAAAAAAAGAAAAAAAATTGTCATACAGACAGCGCTTCATCCGATCAGAAAAGCAATAATTAGCATAACAAATTAAGACAAAGCAAAGATGATGTTCTTGACACGAAATGATCAATATGTTCACCTTCATTCCTCAACAATAGCTGTAGTCGAGGAATAATGTTGTGAACAGCACTGTAAAGAATGTTTGGAGTTCTGGTGAGTCATTGGCGTCGGATGTTGTCTTTTAGCATCCCTAGAGATGTCGGTCGTTCACGATACACTTGCGACTTCAGGTAACTCCAAAGCCAGTAATCGCACGGATTGAGATCTGGGGACCTGGAAGGCCAAGCATGTCGTTGTAGGTGTCACCACCGACGCCAACCCTGTGTGAATGCTCTGAAACGCTAATATTTGCATATCAAAGCAAATTTCGCGTCTGTAGCATGTCATCTTCGTGGTGTAGCAATTTTAATGGCCAGGAGAGTACTTTCTACAGCCACAGGAATAACATTGCCATATTTGTATTGCAGTTCATATGAGCTTTTTCTTGACAATATTAGTTACATACAATAAACGGTATCTTAAAACAACGTTTAAAATTGTTCACATGGCCCTAGACATTTAATTTAATCAACTTAACATATTTTTTCCTTCGCATGATTTCTGTGTGCCAAATGAAGGGTTCATCACTTGACTTCGGCCCATTAAGACGATAAAATGTATTTTGGTTTTCCATTTCATGCGTGTTATGATGTAAAAGTACTTTTTATTGGTGTACTAAATCATTGACGATGACACCCACAGTACTTTAATTATCCGAAGATGACTCGAAGCCTTTATATAAATACTGAAAATGATGCCAAAGGTCGCTTTGTTCTAATTTTTTATTGTCACATAACTAGTTTCGGCAGTCTAGCTGCCATCCTCAGATGTCTGTTTAAAAAAATAATAATAATAAAATAAAAAATAAAAAATATATCTTCTGCATAATCCATATATATTTTTTACAAGAGGACTTATTTGCCTTATATATATATATATACCATTTACATAGAGTATACTAATTTTACTCTGCAAGAGGTCTTATTTGCCTAATTTATATACATACCATTTACCTACAGTTTTTACTCTAGTAAAAAGTTTGTATGCAGATGTAACATTATTCTTTGTATTTTTTGTCGGACATCTGAGGATGGCAGATTGCCGAAACTACTTTTAGGGCCAAAAAAATTAAAACAACGCGACTTTTGGCATCAGTTTCACTACCAAAGAATATCGCACCCTGAAGATGCACAAACTATACCTTTTCTATAAAAGACGAAAGATAGCTGACTCCTTAGATGAGTGTCAACAAACGCAGTTGTCCGCCTGCATCTCGTGAGCCAGTTTTATTTTACCCGCCCTGTAGAGTAGCACTACCTAGATTTGTTACAGAATGGAAAGTGGTGCCATGAACATTCTGGCATGCACTTCAGTGTGACTTGCAGAATGTCTATTAGTAATTCTGTAACCCAAATTTGATTCTATTACTATTGTACATGCACACTCGTTATACAGGGTGTTATTAAAAGGTACGGCCAAACTTTCAAGAAACATTCCTCACACACAAATAAAAGGAAATATATTATGTGGACACGTGTCCGGAAACGCTTAATTGCCATGTTAGAGCTCATTTTAGAATTTCTCTTTAAATATAAATTGAAATAATTCGTGCAGACAATTGTCAAAATACCCAAATGTTTCGTTAGTATGTACTGTACTTCCTCGATTCACCGCGAGTTGGCCCAATTGAAGGAAGGTAATGTTGACTTCAGTGCTTGTGTTGACATGCGACTCATTGCTCTACAGAACTGGCATCAAGCACAGCAGTACGTAGCATCAATCGGTTAGTGTTTATCACGAACGTGGTTTTGCAGTCAGTGCAATGTTTACAAATGCGGAGTTGGCAGATGCCCATTTGATGTATGGATTAGAACGGGGCAATAGCCGTGGCGTGGTACGTTTGTACCGTGACAGATTTCCAGAACGAATGTGCCCGACTGGAGCACGTCATCATGATTTCATACGGAACTCTACATGTAGGTGCGCCTCGGTTGCACAGTGGTATAGTGCTAGACTACAAATGCAAAGTCACGGGTTCGATCCCCGCTACGTCCTAGGATTTTTATCTGCCACTTTCCACTTCTTTCACCTCTGGCAGTATTGCTCATGTGAAAAATACAGAGTAGCACCGTTGTTTGGAACCCAAGTTAAACTGTAGGTCCCCCTATAACTGGCTGGGTAAGTCAGTTCGAAGGTCGGAGGACGGCAATGGCATACCACCTCCAAAACAGGACCATGCCTAGTAAAGCACTGTGGTGTTCAAACCAATCTTCGCATTGTTGACTGCTTTACCTTTTTACTCTACCTGTGCTGCTAGAACATGTGCCTTTACAAGTACGACACGATGGAGCTCCTGCACATTTCAGTCGACCAGTTCGTACGCTTCTCAACAACAGATTCGGTGACCGATGGATTGGTAGAGGCCGACCAATTCCATGGCCTCCACGCTCCCTCTTGACTTTCATTTATGGGGGCATTTGAAAGCTCTTGTCTATGCAACCCCGGTACCAAATGTAGAGACTCTTCGTACTCGTATTGTGGACGGCTGTGATACAATACGCCATTCTCCAGGGCTGCATCAGCGCATCAGGGATTCGATGGAGTGGAGGGTGGATGCATGTACCCTCGCTAACGGAGGACATTTTGAACATTTCCTGTAACAAAGTGTTTGAAGTCACGCTGGTACGTTCTGTTGCTGTGTGTGTTTCCATTCCATGATTAATGTGATTTGGAGAGAAGTAATGAAATGAGCTCTAACATGGAAATCAAACGATTCTGGACACAAGTCCACAGAACATATTTTCTTTCTTTGTGTGTGAAGAATGTTTCCTAAAAGTTTGGCCGTGCCTTTTTGTAACGCCCTGTAGATGAGAGATTGGCAGAGAGTGACTGGGCGAGTGTGCGGCGTGCGCAGCGTCGCTGTCGTTCCTGGTGAGCGGGCTGTTCATCGGCTGGAGCTCGCCGATGCTGCCGCGGCTGCAGCAGGCGTCGTCGCACATCCGGCTGTCGGCGGACGAGGCGTCGTGGCTGGCGTCGGTAGGCATGGTGGTGACGGTGGCGCCGTCGCTGGCGGCCGCCTGGCTGGTGGACGTGGTTGGGCGCCGGGCCATCCTGCTGGCCTGCGCGCTGCCCTTCCTGGCCGCCGCGGTCTGGCTGCGATTCGCCGCCTCCTTCGCCCACCTGCTCGCCGCCCTTATCGTCGCCAACGCCGCCATCGGCTTCGTCCTGCCCGTGAGTGCAGCCACTACACTCGTCTGCAGATACTTACACTGTACACTATCTGAGTTCCCCAATTCACTCAAGAGTTATTGTTGAAATGATTACGGATCACTAGCTGAAGGGGTACTGTTGTATCTGGTATCCATCCATCCTCAAACACTCACAAACACCGCTCACCGAAACAATTCTGGTCCTATGTAAAATCGATAATCGGGTCAAAGCCCACTATCCAGTCACTCATTGATCATTTCGCGGCAGTAATAGAAGAAAGCAGACAGACAGCAGAAGTTCTCAATTTAAGAAATCTTTCACGCAGGAGGATCGACAAATATACCATCATTTGAGCAATTCCGAAATGGAGAACATAGTAATAGGTATTTCCGGTGTAGAGAGACAGCTAAGAAAGCTAAATATCCGGATGGAATACCAGTTCGGTTTTAGAAAGACTATTCTGCGGAATTGGCCCCTTACTTAGCTCGCATTTATCGCGAATCTTTAATTCAGCGCAAAGTTCCTAGTGATTAAAAAAAGCGCAGGTGACTCCCGTTTATATGAAAGAAAAGAAAACTGATCCACACAATTACAGGCGAATACCGTTGACATCAGTTTCATGTAGAATTTTGGAGCATATTCTCAGTTCGAATATAGTAAATTTCCTTGAAACGGAAAACTTTCTTTCTATGAATCAGCACGGGTTTAGGAAACATTTTTCATGTAAAACTCAGCTTGCCCTGTTCTCACATGACATCTTGCGAGCCATGGATGAAGGGCAACAGGCGGATTGTGTTTTTCTCGACTTTGAAAAGGCGTTCGACTGCTAACGAAGATACGAGCTTATGGAATATGTTCACAGATTTGTGACTGGCTGAAAGACTTCATAAGTAATAGAACGCAGTACTTTGTTCTCGACGGCGAATGTTCATCAGAGACGAGTGTATCGTCAGGCATACCCCAGGGGAGTGTGATAGGACCGCTATTATTTTCTATCTATATAAATGATCTGATGGACAGAGTAAGTTGTAATTTGCGGCTGTTTGCTGATGATGCTGTGGTGTATTGGAGGGTGTCGTCTTTGACTGTAATAACATACAGGATGACTTAGACAAAATTTCTAGTTGGTGCGAAAAATGGCAGCTAGCTCTCAATGTAGAAAAATGTAAGGTGATGCGCATGAGTAGCAAAAACAATCCCATAATGTTCGAATACAGTATTAGTAGTGAGCTTCTTGATGCTGTCGCGTCGTTCAAATATCTAGGCGTAACATTGCAGAGCGATATGAAATGGAACGAGCATGTAAGGACAGTTGTGAGTAAGGCAGACAGCCGACTTCGGTATATTGGGAGAATTTTGGGAAGATGTACTTCACCTGTAAAGGAGGCCGCGTATAAAACGCTTGTACGACCACGTCTTGAGTATTGCTCAAGTGTTTGGGACCCGCAGCAGATCGGTTTGAAGGAGGACATGGAGGCGGTTCAGAGGCGAGCAGCTAGGTTTGTTATTGGTAGGTTCGACCAATGCGCGAGTGTCACGGAGGTGCTCCGGCAACTCAATTGGGGATCGCTGGAGGAAGGACGACGTTCTTTTCGTGAATTTCTGTTGGGTAAGTTTGGAGGGCCGGAATTTGAAGCTGAGTGTGGTGCGATCTTGCTGCCGCCTACTTACATTTCGCGTAATCACAAAGACAAGATAAGAGAGATTAGGGCTCGTACGGAGACATATAGGCATTCTTTCTTTCCTCGTTCAATTTGGCAGTGGAATAGGAAAGGAGATGCCTAGTAGTGGTACAGTGTACCCTCCGCCACGCACCTTACGGTGAATTGCGGAGTATGTATGTAGATGTAGATGTACATCTACAACCATACTCCGCAAGCCACCCGACGGTATGTGGCGGAGGATACCTTGAGTACCACTATCGATTTTCCCTCCTATTCCAGTCACGTATTGTTCGCGGAAAGAAGGGTTGTCGGTATGCCTCTGTGTGGGCTCTAATCTCTCTGATTTTATCCTCACGGTCTCTTCGCCACATAGGGTAAGGTGGTACAATTTCGATCATTTCGGGCAAATGTTATTGTAACTGCAAATATATTGAGAAAAGAAATAATTTTAACTCAAATGTTCAAATGTTTGTAGAACTTATGGGACTTAACTACGGGGTCAGCAGTCCCTAAGCTTACAAACTACTTATGAACTAGCTAAGACTAAGGACGCCACAAATATCCATGCCTGAGGGAGTATTCGAACTCCCGACCGTAGTGACCGTGCAGCGCCGTGGAGCGCCTCAGTCCCCTAATTTTAACTATGGCACTTGTTCTTGAATGTTTAATGAATATGTAACATAAATGTTAGACAACTACAAATGTTTGTAGGACCACAAAAAAAGGTTACAGAATTGAGAAAAATCGATCGAAAATGTACACACTAGGTACAATTCACTTCCTGCCGGCCGCGGTGGCCGAGGGGACTGAGGCGCTCCAGTCACGGTCTGCACGGCCACTACGGTTGGGGGTTCGAATTCCCCCTCGGACATGGATATTTGTGCCGTCCTTTGTCTTAGTTAGTTCATAAGTAGTTTGTAAGTTTAGGGACACATGACCCCGTAGTTAAGTCCCATAAGCTTTACACACATTTGAACATTTTTGATTTGATCACTTCACAATTACGATCAATGACTTTTTCCACATGAAAATCACAGTTTCCTTCGGGCACCAATGCATACTTCGTGGTACCAAACGTTGCACAATAATGAATTCACAAGAGCGCGGAAACTAGAAAATTTATAAGAGCGCGTTCGACGGAGTAGCTCCACGTACATCTTAACAGGAAAAATTTATATCTCCGTAGCACGAAGTGGTGTATTCTTGGAAAAGTCGGAGAAGCTGTACAAAAAATGCTACACTACAACGCCACACAAAGGCAAGTGCTACCAACACTACGAGACTGAAAACTTATGTTGATCGGAATTGTACCTATATCGAATTTGTACCACCTTACCCTATACGTAGGAGGGAGCAATATACTGCTAGACTCCTCGGTAAAGGTATGTTCTCGAAACTTCGACAAAAGCCCGTACCGAACGACAGAGCGTCTCTCCTGCAGAGTCTTCCACTGGAGTTTAGCGATCATCTCCGTAGCGCTTTCACGATTACTAAAAGATCCTGTAACGAAGCGCGCTGTTCTCCGTTGGATCTTCTCTACCTCCTCTATCAATCCCACCTTGTACGGATCCCACACCGGTGAGCAGTATTCAAGCTGTGGGCGAACAAGTGTACTGTAACCTACTTCCTTTGTTTTCGGACTGCATTTCCTTAGTATTCTTCCAATGAATCTAAGTCTGGCATTTGCTTTACCGACAATTGATTTTATATGGTCGTTTCATGTTAATTCCCTCCTAATGACTACTCCTAGATACTTTATGGAATTAACTGATTCCAGTTGCTGCCCCAGTGTAGCTAAATGATAAAGGATCTTTCTTTCTGTGTATTCGCAGCACATTACACTTGTCTACATTGAGATTTAATTGTCATTCTCTGCACTATTCGTCAATTCTTTGCAGATTCTCCTGCATCTCAATACAATTTTTCATTGTTAAAACCTCTCTATATACTACAGCATCATCCGCAAAAAGCCTCACTGAACTTCCGATGTTATCCGCAAGGTCATTTATATATATATCGTGATCAGCAATGGGAACATGACACTCCCCTGTGGCACACCTGACATAACTCCTACTTCGGAAGACTTCTCTCCATTGAGAGTTCTCCAGTTCACTCACGATTTATTGTTGAAACGATTACGGATCACTAGCTCAAGGGGTACTGTTGTACCAGGTGTCGATCCATCCTTAAACACACATACACCGCTCAAAACAAATAGGGGATCAGGTGAGATATCATAATCAAATCTTTACTTGAGGTTTACACGATGTTTAGCTAGAGCGAGGCACCATGGGGCTACCGTAATAGGGAACAAGTCATTCTCGTTGTCCTCTAATGTAGTGTGTGATCACTTCGGAGGGACAGTACAGTTGCACACCTGCGTGTCATGGTCAATATAAGGTTATCAATCAGCTCTTGAGCGATATTTGGCCATTATTTCATGACTGCAATTTGCAACCGTAGTGGGAAGTTCTGGTATGGCTGCAGTGAGTCTGTCATGTGCATCCCACGCTTGCTCATTGGGTTCAAATCCGGTTAACAAGCTAGCCACTAGATTTGTTCAATTACCTCAACGACAAACATTTGTCCACCAGTCGAGCTTTGTGAGGTCGAGCGTTATCTCCTACCAGAAGGAATCCATCTCCTACGGCACCGGCACCGGCATCGGCGACAAAAGGTCTTAAGATTTCGTCTCTATACAAGCAGTCAAGTACCATTTTGAACGACATAGAGGTACGTCCGCCAATATTGATTCCTGCCCACACTATTCGACCACCACCATGTTCAAAATGTTCAAATGTTTGTATAGCTTATGAGACTTAACTACGGGGTCATCAGTCCCTAAACTTACAAACTACTTATGAACTAGCTAATCCTAAGGACGACACAAATATCCATGCCCGAGGGGGGATTCGAACCCCCCGACCATAGTGGCCGTGCAGACCGTGACTGGAGCGCCTCAGTCCCCTCGGCCACCGCGGCCGGCCCACCACCATGATATGGTGATGTTTAGTGCACATAGGCAGGACTTGTTCGAGTTGCACATGAGTTGCAGATGAGGAAACGACAATTGTTCTACTGGAAACAACAGTTTGCTAATCTGAGAACAGAACTGGACACCATTCGTTACGACTCAAATTCTGATGTTCCTCCGCTCACTTTCGGCGGCTCAATGGTCTCATGGTTTCAATGGGACACACACCGTAGACTGGATATGACGGTCATCTCTTTTTGATATTACCTGTGGACGACGTTGGCCTTGTCTTTTTTTAATTGTTCTTTTTGTCTGAAATCGAGTCCAGGTCTGTAAATTACACCTCGGGGACACTCCAATACCTTCCACTTCAAACCTTGCACTACGTCCTCACTACAGCATCTGATCCCTACTGCTGTTGTAATTCGTTTGGTAGAGTAAAAAATCAACACCAACCACCTCTGCAGTAAGTTTCTGTTATTCAGAATAATTCGTTTGCCTTAAAGTTGTCGTATCCACTCCTTAGAACCGACAGAAAGACGTCGAAATATTTTAGTTCATTCTGCATAGCAATACTTCAGAACTTAGGTATCTCCAGCGATCCCATAATTGTTTTGAGTTTTGATCAGTGTAAGTGCTTCACTTACAACTTTAGACCCTTTTGCTTAGAAATTTCTAGATAATGCGTCCCTCCCTGGGGCATGGGTGTCTGTGTTTGTCCTTAGGTTAGTTTACCTAGGTTTAAGTAGTTCGTAAGCTATGGACTGATGACCACGTAGTTTGGTCCGATAGATTTACAGACATTTGAACATTTGAATTTGATAATGCGTCTTACGACTTCTATGTGTCGACATCCTAGACATATTCCACTATCCTCGAAGACCCATCCTTCCGAGATCGGAAGGTATCCTTGCAGGACCATTGTATAAGAATGACAATGTCATCTGTTATGAGACAGCTTATGGAAGGCGATGACTTGTGGATAATAAAGTTCCTGAACTAGACTGACCTGTCGAGAGTCGCACTCTTACCCATCAAATGCCTTTGGGATGGGTTGGAAAATAGTCCCAGATACCAACGGCCATTTAGACATTTAGACATGGCTGGACACGCCCCATTTTAGTGTCCGGTAACACGTGGCGACATGGTTTTGATCAGATTGTGTAAATGCTCAAGATCATAAGTGAAACTGAGTACCTGCCCAATCCACAGGTGATCCCAGTGTACATGGTAGAGATCGCGGAGGACCGCGTCCGCGGGATGCTGGTGGTCGCTGTGCACGCTGATGGGCGGCGTGGGCTCGCTCATCATGATGGGCGTCGCCTCCTACCTGCCCTACTCCACCGTCACCGAGTTCATGATGGCGTGGCCCGTCCTGTTCGTGGCCGTCTTCTGGTGGATGCCGGAGAGCCCCTACTTCCTGGTCGCCAAACACCGGACAGAGGAGGCGAAGGCGGCGGTGATGAGGCTGCGCGGCAAGAGCTCGGAGAAGGACGTCACCGCCGAGCTGGACGCCATCCAGAAGGCCGTGGACGAGAGGACCAGCCGCGAGATCAGCGTCGCTGACGCCTTCCATGCTCTGCGCAGGGACGCGGGCGCGCGCCGCGCCGTCACGGTGAGTCTGCGTCTCACCTGCACAGAATTGAGCTCTGGATGCAATGAGATCTTCGGTCCAAAGACAGCAGCTCTCCGCGCTATTCTATCCTGTAGAATCCTCTTCATCTCAGAATAACCAAAACAACCCATGTCCATTCAAACTTAATTACTATACTCGTCTCTTGCTCTGCTATTTTCATCTCCCACACTCCCCTCCAAAACTAAATTGACGATGTCTCGTGTCCTCTCAACCCAGACCTTTTTATAGTCATATACATCTCCAAATATCTTTTATACACATTACCTCCTTTCCACGCGGTTTGACACTTCTCATTGTTGTCTGGATTCTAAACAAGCTGTATACAACTTTTCATTCTATATATTTAATCCCTACTACCTTCAGAAAGTGAAAATGTTCCGATCACATTGTGGGAAGCTTTCTCCAAATCTACAAAAACTATAAACCGAGGTTTACATTTCCGTAACCTATTCTCTAACGTAAGTCGTCAGGACTGAATAGTCTTTCGTGTTCCTACAAACTGATCTTTCCCACCGTCAGTCTCTTCCAAGTTTTACATTCCTATTTACAAGATTCTTGTGGCATTTTGTAGCCATTACTAGTAATACTGGCCCATCTCTCGTAACGTGTTGCCGCGGTGCAGTAGCCGAGCAGTCTAAGGCGCCTCGCTACGGAGCGCGCGGTTGCTCGCCGTCGGGGGTTCGAGTCCTCCCTTGGGCATTGGTCTGTGTGTTGTCTTTAGGTTAGTTTCCCTTAGTTTAAGTAGTTTGTAAGCTACGGACTGATGACCACGCAGTTTGGTCTGATAGATTTACAAACATTTGAACATTTTGAAACATGTTAGGTCATGATCAGTTTAAAGTATATGAATATATTTTGTTGCAAATCTTTAGGTATTTACAAATAAAAATTATGTAGCTCTGTATCAAAATCCACAAGTTTCACTTCCGATGCGTCACACTGTCTTCATCCAGGCCGACTCTTTCCACTTACCAAAATTTGTGATGCATAGTTTCACTGTTAACGGCGGCAATATTAATAATTTTTTAAGCTGCGAATTAAAAGACTCGATCGTGTATCTCCCTCGACGTCGCAAGTGAACCAAAAATCAGAAACCAAGCAAATTTCGCGATTGCAGCAAGGAGGCAAAGTGCGCTACGTAACCCTCTGCAGGTTTCCTCGGACATGTCTATTCGCGGACCCAGATGACCTCTCCGCTCTATTTCATGATTAAATCCAACAAACTCGGTAGGAACCGCGAGTAACAACACAAAGTGTTCCTACTCATTCATCACCGATTAGCGTTCCATAGCGATTCACCTACCATCAAAATACTATTAAATCACGTTTAAAATATGGTGCCGCGGTGGAGTGGCCGAGCGCTCTAAGACGCCTTGCTGCGGAGCACGCGGTTGCTCACCGTCGGATGTACGAGTCCTCGGTTAGGCATATGTGTGTCTGTGTGTGTGTGTGTGTGTGTGTGTGTGTGTGTGTGTGTGTGTGTGTTTGTCCTTAGTTTAGTTTAGGTAGTCAGTAATCCTAGGGCCTGATAATGAGAACAGTTTAAAAAGTTCATGGATTTAAAGACATTACGAACAGTAACAACAGTCCCCACAATTTGTTTAATGAGATAACAGGCACGTCGTATAAACTGAATGGTTCAAATTCAAAGGATATGCCATTCGAACCCCCGACCCTAGTGGCCGTGTAGACCGTGACTGGAGCGCCTCAGTCCCTTCGACCACCACGACCGGCTTTATACAAGATGATAATATAATAATACTAATATAGGTACATACATTTTTAAAAGGTGATAATACTAATAGTATGAATACAGAACCATACATCATTTGGTTCTGTTTAAGAATTCGTCAGTGGAGTAGAAGGAGATGGCCACTAGAAAGGCTTTTAGGCTCCTCTTAGACTGATCTTTATTTGAAGCGAAATTTTTATGGTTGTTGGTAAATTATTGAAAATATCTGTTCCTGAGTAGTGAACCCCTTTTTGAACTAAAAGAAGTACTTCTAAGTTCATGCGTAGATCATTTTTGTTCCTAGTATTGTTGGTATGAACTAAGCTGTTTGTTGGGAAAAGGGATATATTATTTATGACGAATTTCATTAAGGAATAAATACACCGAGCGGCAGTAGTTAATATACCCAGTTCTTTGAAGAAGCTTCTGCAGGACGTCCGTGTATTTACACCACAAATAATACGTATTAAATGCTTTTCGACTCTGAAAACGTTTACTTGCCTTGAAGAGTTACCCCAAAATATTATACCATATGACATTATGGAATAAAAGTAAGCAAAGTATGCAAGACTCTAAGCAGCTACACATGTGAGGCTAGATGTGTAAATCCGTCATATTAATAATGTTTTCGGAAAGCTACCATCCAGTCTTGAGAAATGTGTATCAGTAGCTGCAGTGATTGCGTTGGTTGCTGGCTCCTCCTTGTCCGTTCACCTTTCGGTAAAGAGAACATTTTATTTATTTTAAGGATGTCCTTGTTTGTCACTCTGACATTTCGCTCTTCCACTCTCCTCCACTATTCAGTGCTTTCACACTACTTTTTACAACTTCTGAAGAGCCACCTAACATGATCTCATACGATAGCTTCTGAAATACCAAGACTTTGATGCCTTCCCACATCGCAACTGCTTAATCGCCTTCGATGGTTTCCGACACCCAAACTGCGTAACAAGATGGCCTTCGATGGCTTCCGACACTCCAACTGCTTGACATAAACGAATTCGAAGGCTCCGACATCCAAATTACTGAAATGTAGTGCTGAATGTCAGTCATAACCATTCGTCGAGTAAGAAGGATGACTTTTCCTCGAGTCCTTATTTGGTTTTCTTGACAGAATCCTGGGGTCTAATCTTGTCCGTCAATCCTGGTCCTGTGTCTGACTCTTGCTCTAAATGGAATTCCCCAACTGGCTTCCACATCGCGTCACTTGTGTGTCCCCTTGTTGCACAAACTTACAAACTTAACTATTACACCAATTATACCGTACTTAAGACCTACCCCAGCTTTACATGGGTGCAATCTACATGTTTATGTATTTTATTGGGTGCTGTGTGCCACATAATATGATTCAACGCCATGAATACCACGCGTATACAATCCTCAGCGTGTTTATTCCATATTTACATACTAATATCACAGTAACGCGTACGTAAAAGTTTTCATGTGGCACTTGGTAATATATTGGCAGCATTGTCGGAAAAAGAGCCAAGCGTATCGGCACTATAACACACGGTCTAGCACGTGCAGTAACGGAAGCGACCCTAGCGCCCTAAGCGTAAGGAATACAGTGAAGTATGGCATGATACAAACGGTTGCCCCTTTCTCCGCTAGGACTGCTAGCGCCGTTCCGAGTGCCAGACGTAAAATTTTACAGGTATGTTAGACTGTAATATTAGTAAATAAAGAAAATTATATTCATTGTGCTAAATCCTATTATGTGATAAATTGTATCCGGACAACTGGCTGACATCCTGTATCGGTAATTCTGGAATTTTTACCAGACTTATCAAATCACCCTTGTACATACACACATCAATGTTTATAGATTACATATTAAAATATTATAGTACTCTGCCAATCTAAGGTGAATCTGAAGAAGACGCTTTTGCTGGCAGGTGACGTTCACGTTCACGGTGCTGCTGGCGATGAACGGCAGCGCGACCATCAGCGTGTACTCGACGCAGATCTTCGTGGCGAGCGGCAGCTCGCTGGACTCTAGCGTGTCGGCGCTGGTGCTGCTTGGCGTGCAGGTGGTGTTCTCGGTGGTGGCGACGCTGCTGGTGGAGCGCGCCGGCCGCCGGCCCATGCTGCTCTTCTCGTTCGCGGGCTGCACCGCCACCCTTGCCGCCCTCGGCGCCTACTTCTACCTCGCAGAGCACGGCGACCCGCAGGTGGTGAGCAGCCTCTACTGGCTGCCGCTCACCACGCTCATTCTCTACTACGTAAGCTACTCACTACGCTTTATGTCACTACACTGTGCCAGGATGGTTGAGCGGAGTAGTGGGCAGGGGGTTGATTGAGTAGGCGTGGTTAGATAGCATCAAAAAGGCTTTTATTGCTTGAATTTATTACATGGTACTAAAGGGGACTCGGGGGGAGGTCGACACCTGTCCCTAGAGGTACATGCTAGAACGAGCTAAGTAGGAGTGACGTCCGATCATGTCGGAGACCGGGGCGTAAGAGAGCGTCCACTCTTCGAGTGGCTGTTCAGGTCAGGCTGGAGCGTGCCTCACGTGACAGCTAGCTTCTGATTGGTGGCTGGGTTCTGCGGAGTCTCCGAGGGTGGCGCACCGTCATCAGCAGAGCCAAGCCACCCAGGAGTGCTGAATCGTCAGGCACGTGTCAGGAACCTGCGTCGTGTGGAAACTACCAGCAGCAGGCACGCGGCATGGCCCGTGACTCGGTCAGACCACCAGCCTGAGAGAATTGCGTATGATTTTCAAAGAAAATTATTTCCCGTCCCTATGTACCCCAGGGATAGGCGTCGCCCTGGTACAACACATAATCCGAGGCCAACGAGAAAGACAGGCCCCAGCGCGCACGGCAAGTCACGTAATCGATCGATAGCTGATTGGCTGGCCGCTTGGGCACAGCCCACTGCCTCATAGCAGCCAGCCACTCAGCTAGAGATCGCGCCAGCTCAAGACTAGCTCGATTCTGTGACATGGCGTGCGCGCTGGAGCCTGTCTTTCTCGTTGGCCTCGACATAACCACAACGAGAGCAGGGTTGGGCGGGTGACCTGCCAGCGAGGCTCCCCGAAAGGCACTGCCGGAACTTTTGCCGCCATGCGGACACAATGTGAGCGCAGCTCAACATCTCCGAATAGGTCTTTCTTGGCGCGCCAGTAACCGAGAAATGTTAGCAGGCAGATGTAGGAGCAGAGGGAACTCGTTGCTGGCAGTACATGCAGGCAAGCAGAGGGAGCGCTCGTGGGCGTCTGCGCTCACATTAGCGCATTCGCCCACCCTTGATCTACAGAGTGAATCACCTAAAACTTGCACTGCAAACATTGTGGAAATGGAAAGTGATACTGATATGCGGTTCTCACGGGATGGATTGGTAGTCAGGGATTCGTACTGTTAGCAAACGAAATCATCTTATAATACATATAAAGGTTGTTTTGTTATGCAACCTTAGACTGCTTTTTAACTGGAACAGTTCTTATTGATTCAAACTAAAAATAGGCTGAATTAAAATGTCAGTGGTGTCTGTTGGAGCATTCTACAGCGATTTGTTTACGAGATATTGTATTGAGAAAAGTTCCTATCCGACGCGTGTTTGCAGTTTGCCCCATGCAGCCTGCGCAGTTGGTTACTACGATGTTATTACATTCGTTTCCTTCGCGCTTGTGAGAATCTTCGAGTGCTATGTCTGCTAAAAAGAAACAAACATTGTAGATGGACCGCAGTTTATATAATACAAAAGATGAGAAAAAGTTGCTACTAAATGACCAAATAAACTTGACGAATCAATCACTGTTTCACTGATTCACCATATGATAGACACAAATTCCAACACATAATCACAAACCCATAATCTCTTCCCCCTACCCCCTCCCCCACCCCACTCACACACGTACAGACAAACATTTAAAAAATAAAAAAGGGGATGAACAAATAAAACACACACACACACACACAAAGATACCTTCAACACACTTTCAATAAAAACAGTTAAATACGAATAAGCCGAGAAAGTTGGCAACCCTTTCAGTGAACACAGTTATGGCAGTAGATGGCAGTGGAAGTATGAAAATGCGAAGTTTTTCGACCTGGTTGCCAGAAAGAGGTAGATCTGGAGTAGTAAGTGCTGGAAGTACACCCATTTTATACCAAAAAGGAACTGTTTTGATTCAGAAACGAACTGTTTTGTAGATATGTAAAATCCTAACGTCAATGTCTAAACAGAAACGTAAATATTTCAGGACACCCACCGATGATATCTTGTGAAAAAAGCGAAGCGCTTATGGGTGAATTGTAAAAATGAAAACCATTTGCAGAAGCAGAAGGCGTTTTCTTTTTAAAAATACTACTGTAAAAATACGTAATATAAACGATTTTTCATTCGCAACTTTTGAATTTTTGACGACTGTAGCTGCATTTCTGAAGGTGGTTTATTCCTTGGTGACATAAGAAAAATTTTTCCGGATCGAGACTCGAAGTCTCCCGCTTTTCGTTAGCGGTCGCCTTAACCACTCGGCCACCCTAACTTATACAATGCATTCGAGCACCGAGTGATGCAGGCCAGTGTGACAAATGGAAGTTTGCGTCTCACCGGGGAGCGCGTACTGGTGGCCGAGTGGTTAAAACGACCGCCCGCGAAAAGCGGGGGACCTGGGTTCGAGTCCCAATCTGGAAAAAAATGTTCTTATGTCACCAAGTAATAGACCACCTTCGGAAATGCAGCTGAAGTCGTCAGAATTAGAAAATTGCTAATGAATAGTTATTTAATTCCGCTAGTGCTTTGCAACATGCTATTGAGCTAGTGTGGCGCAGCCTGGTTCCAAATGATACGTCACAGCGATGCACATCACGAGTTTTAAGGTTCACTTGATCCAATAAACCATCTGCGTACTCCTAGGTCTCAAAGTCAACCAACACTTTCATTGTCACAAACATAAACCTAAATATCTTTGCCTTTTGATGCACGTTCTTTAGAATTATAGAGAGTTATTCAACTGGCCCTACTAATGGAGTTTTATGCTAGCACTCTATGTGCCTCGGTGTATTTCTGGGAAAATGCTTGTACAACGAAAAGATGTTTGTAGAGCTTATGGGACTTAACTACGAGGTCATCAGTCCCTAAACTTACAAACCACTCATGAACTAGCTAATACTGAGGACGGCACAAATATCAATGCCCGAAGGGGATTCGAAACCCCGACGTAGTGGCCTTGCATACCGTGACTGGCCGCAGTACGCTCGGCCGGCAACAGATTAGAGTTCAAATGTTTGTTAAGCTTATGGGACTTAACTACGGGGTCATCAGTCCCTAAACTTACAAACTACTTATGAACTACTTACGAACTAGGACGGCACAAATATCCATGCCCGAGGGGGGATTCGAACCCCCGACCGTAGTGGCCGTGCTGACCGTGACTGGAGCGCCTCAGTCACCTCGGCCACCGCGGCCGGCTCAGATTAGAGTACATGCTCCATCAGTTAGATGTTCAATACTTTATTTACATCACTGTCACATCGCGTTAAGCTTTAATGTCGCTTTTACATCCGGTGACTTAGGAATGCACCTTCAAGTCATGACAGAATTATAGTCAACACAAACCGTCCTATCCACTCCGTTGCATTGGAACGTCTCATGCATGGTTGTTCTCATTCTTGTGCGGATTCAGTGATATCTAAGGACAGACTAAGGAACTGTGTTGTTCCTGCAATATACACAATCGCCCTTGCGAGAATGGCCGCGCGGTCTAAGGCGCCATGCTTCTGATTGGACCTAGAAACAAGGCCTGTGCGCTGCCTGCCAAGAGTAGTCATAACACAAGAAATCTTACGTAACGTCGTGCTGAGTTTTGGAATACGTGCACGTTGCACAGTGTATTTCAGAATCTTCTTAATGTTATTTATGTGTTTCACGGACAAATTTGTGTTGGTGTAAGATATTTATTGAACTATTAGTAAGATATCCCAATCTCATCACAACGCTACATAAGTAGTCTGCTTGTGTTATGACTACTCTTGGCAGGCAGCGCACAGGCCTTGTATCTAGGGGGCGTTGTTAGAGACCGCTTTCGGGCAAGTTGGTATGTGTCGTTCTCAGTGTAAGGTATTGTAACTTGTTTGTAAATCTAGGGACCCTGGCCCAAGCAGTTTGATCCCATAGGTCTAGAAACATTTGAAAATACACATTCAACGTCAGGACACCTTGTAACCAAGGTGATGAAACACTTAGAGATCACTAAAGATATTCAAAAAATAAAGAGTCGAGTAGCGTGCGCCAATGAGTTGATAACGGCACATATTTTCCAGTGTACAGGAGACTCTCATGTTATGAATTTACTGAATAAATGTTTCTAAATTAAAACTACCATGAAAATGTACAGCAATATCGTGTCGGCGATAGACTCCTTCAGCTTCTGGTAATTCGTTTATATGAATTTCACTCCGTCATTTGGGTTTCATTGGTACTACCTCTACAAACTAAATTGTATACTGAATTGTAACACTGCCGTGAAAGTAGTAATTTATGTCGCAATTTGCTTACAAGGTAATCAGTAAATTTATTTTCGAGATGATGGGCGTATCGCCTGAATCCTGGAGCTAAGTGTATAGGTTCCATAAGGGCTTTTGTGTCATTACAGTCTGCGCATCGCATTACTATGCTTTCCCTCTTCCCTTTAAGCAGCAACAGTTTTTGAGTGACAAAATAGTAACAGTCGTTTTGTATATAAAACAGTGTAGAGCGCAAAATTGATTTTTTATTCCCAAGTAGTTTCGATCAAATGATAGGCCATCGTCAGAGTCATGCTCCGAGATGGTGTGGTGTAGCATTACATAGATGTTTTTTTTAAATTATTATTATTAAAATTATATCTGTGACGCTTGTCGCTAGCATCCGTTCTCTCTGCCAGTAAATCTCTGATTATTTTTGTTTCATAGGAGACTTTCAAATTTTTTGAACGAGCTGGGGAGAAAACGGAATCGCTCGTCGTCTTTCGTCTTCTGATTGTTGAACAGATCGGACGTCTCTCTCTTGGTCTCTCCATGTTGACCCTGTAAGTTTGAGCTATAAAAACAACTAATTGTAATAAATTCAGTAGTTCGTTTGCAATAATACTTTATTTAAAAGGAAAATTTCCTCATTTTTAACTTTTTTTAATCTTTATTTCCACCATAATTCGTAAAATGATGCTTGGCCATTGTAGTAAATTGCTTCGAGATTGCGGAAGAACATTCCAGACGCGAATTCCACTTACGCACATTTTGGGTTGAATTTTGTTTCAATGCCTGCAGTAATTCTTCTTTTCTTTAAACGAAGTCCGATAATTTTGTAACTTTAAACATCAATCGTAATTGGAATTAAACACGGTCCTGAAACTTTAGTATTCGAAGCTTATGCAACCAAGCATCAGTTTACAGTAAAGAAGAAATTAATTATTCCGTACAGGTTCGGCTCCAGTGTGATGACTCCAATTTGTATTATCCTGTCAGGTAAAAAACGGATTCCGCCACTTTCATCTGTAATGGTGCTTT
Organism: Locusta migratoria; assembly: GCA_026315105.1. NCBI lineage: Eukaryota > Metazoa > Arthropoda > Insecta > Orthoptera > Acrididae > Locusta > Locusta migratoria. The sequence goes on along the minus strand of CM048747.1, from coordinate 166,201,262 downwards.
CTGGTATTGTCTTTATTCTAACTACTAGTTCCGCTAAATACTGAAGGTGGAATCTTTCGTTTTTTCTCAGTGTATCTATCTTTTCAAAATCAATATTCATTGTAATATTTCACAGTCTGTTAAATTTCAATAACGGTACTTAATTTTAATTTTGACGACAACACCAGCTAAAAACAAAAAGTATCATTACAGTGGGACAGCGCAGGAACTGCGAGTTCCTCACTTGCTGTCACTGAGATGGTCCAACATTGGGTCAAAAGTAGTCGGAAACAAATAAGCAATTTTGAAGTGTAAACTTTCTTATATAGGGCTATTCAAAATAAAGGTACAGATGTCAAAATTTTATTGCTTTCAAACTATTAAAGATAGACGCACAATTCCAATTTTACTGGAAAGAGAAAAGTTCAAATTTTTATACATTCAATATGAGCACCATATGTTACATGGCAAATATTGAAACAGTGGCTCATTTCGTCTCACACATAAAGCGGCTGGTTTCTCTTTATCAAATACACAGCTTCAAAAGTTTTTTTGTACCAAACTTTCAAAGGTGCCAGGCAACAGTGGGATTAGGAACAATGTCTCGGTGTGACCGTGCGCATTGAGGCGTTATGCTCCAATGCGCGAGGCCGTTCGGGGGCTCGAATACTCCCTCGGGCATGGATGTTTGTGATGTCTTAAGTATAAGGTAGTCTATAAGTTTGTAAGTGTAGGGACTGATGACCCCACAGTTAAGTCCCATAAGCTTTACAAACATTTGAAACAGTAGTTTTACATTATCCCACAGATAAGAGTCACCAGGTCTGAGGTCTGGAAACGTGGGAAGCAATGGTTGATGAATCTGTATATCCATCTGAGATGGATGACGGGACGACGGCGATGTATTGATTTGGCAAATGAAAAACCTTCAGCCGTTACTTTTAAATCTGATCTATGCAGTAATACGAGAACTAGCCATCCATTTATAATACTGCATTATACCCTTGTCGGCTACCTCTTGGTGTGAGAGGGTGTAATGCAGTGTTATAAATGGATGGATAGTTCTGGTATTACTGCAAGGATCTTATAAGGCTCTGAAGATGAGAATAATGGATTCTCGAAACATGTAATTGATTAAAAATTTTAAAAGTAACGGCTGAAGGTTTTTCATTTGCTACATGGTTGATTAAGTTGATCTTTCGCTGCTCCTCACCCAATCCAACACCAGGTCATGCAGGTACGTTGGGTGTTGCTACAGAAATGAGGCATGAATATGAAGCCATCTGATGCCACTCTAGATTGAGAAAATAATCAATTTTGAACAAGTTATTGTAGGTTAGTACTGTTGCAGTTTTCTCCATGGTCGGGAAAGGCCCATAAATGTTATTAAGAGATATGGCACAGCAGATATTAATCTTCAGCAAACCTGTTTCATGTTCAAACTTTATACAATTGTCTGTCCTGGAACGTTGGAATTATGGTTCTATCTTCTGTAGTTTACAAGATATATGTTGTTGTTTTTATGGTCTTCAGTCTGGAGACTGGTTTGATGCAGCTCTACACCCTACTCTATCCTGAGCAAGCCGTTTCATCTCGTCATAAGAACGAAAACCCACATCCATTTGAATCTGCTTACTGTATGCGTCTCTTGGTCTCCCTCTGCGATTTCTACCCAACACACTTTCCTCCAATGCTAAATTTACGATTCCTCGGTGTCTAAGAATGTGTCCTACCAAGCGATCCCCTCTTTTAGTCAATGTATGCCAAAAATTCCTTTTCTCACCAATTCTGTTCAGTACCTCTTCATTAGTTACGCGGTCTACCCACTTAATCTTCAGCACTCTTCTGTAGCACCACATTTCAAAAACCTCTATCCTCTTCCTGTCCGCACTGTTTATCGTCCATGTTTCACTCCCGTACAAGGCAACACTCCACACAAATGCCTTCAGAGAAGACTTCCTTACACTTAAGTTAATATTCGATGTTAGCAAATTTTTCTTTTTCAAAAATGCCATTCTTTCCATTGCCATTCTGCATTTTACGGGGCGCGTCCAGAAAGTATGTTCCGTTTGTAATAAAATGAAATTGTACACAGATAGAGAAGAAATTTTTATTGCACAAGATTCTACAATTCTTAAACTACTTTTCCACATAACTGCCGAAATTTTGTAGGCACTTGTCATAGCGTGCCACAAGTTTTTGCATGCATCCTTCACAGAAGGTTGCCGCCTGTGTATTCAACCATGTGGTAATAGCTCTTTATCATCGTTGAAGTGTCGACCTCCAACGACAGATTTTAGGTGTAAGAAGAGATGTAAGTCGCTAGGAGAGAGGTCCGAGCTGTATGGAGCATGATCAAACAGGTCTCATTGAAATTTCCGTAATAATTCTTTAGTCACATTCGGTGTGAGAGGTCAGGCATTATCGTGAAAAAATGTTTTGACAGTAATCCACTTCTTAAACCTAAAATCTGTCCTTGGTGGACAACACTTCAACGATGATGACGAGCTGAAAGAACATGTTACCACATGGCTGAATACACAGGCGGCAACATTCTATGAAAAAGGCACACAAAACCTTGTGCCATGCTATGACAATTGCCTACAAAATTTCGGAAGCTATGTAAAAAAGTAGTTTAACAGTTGTAGATTTTTGTACAATCAATATTTTTTTCTGTATCTGTACCCGTTCGTTTTACATAACCAAACGGAACTTACTTTCTGGACGCGCCTCGTATATCCTCTGGATTGCGACCTTCACTGTTTCGTTACCTAATCTAATTCCTTTAGCATCGCCTGATTTTCTATGACTGCATTACAATATCTTTATTTTGCTCTTGTTAATGTTCATTTTATACGCTCTCTTCAACACACTGACAAGATATACATATTTGAAATCTGTTCCTTCTTTCTGAATAGCCCTACATATAAAACTGCCATAAGGGCACTGTTATCCTTGAAGAAACAAAAATGTTTTCAAACACTTGTAGCAGTCGTTTGCTCTCCGTTGTTGACAGATCTCGTTCGACGTCGGGGGAAACGCGCTGCTCTGGGTGGTTACCAACGAGCTGGTGCCGTCGTCGGTGCGCGGGCTGTGCAACTCCAGCGTCAGCGTGCTCAACTCGGTGCTCACGTTCGGCATCACCAAGCTCTTCCAGGTGGTCGGCGACACCCTCGGCTCGTTTGTGCCCTTCTGGTTCTTCTCGCTGTGCGGCCTGCTGGGGCTCATCTTCACGTGGTTCTTCATCCCAGAGACCAAAGGTCGTTCCCTGGAGGACATCAGTGCAGAGATGAGCGCCAAAGCGGCCGGTACCAAGGAGTCCACAGAAGAGACTTAAGTCAGAGACATCGTCTCCAGAACTCAAGAAAATATAAATGTTCGAGTGTTCCAGTGTGTCGAAAGGGAGCTGAAGATTATAGTCGAGCCGAAATACGATGATCCTGGTGCTTGCGCCAATCGGAATTGAGCACAGGCTGCGGCAGCAGACCATTGGAGGAAGTCAAATGCGAGCTTTGATCTGCCCATGCGCGCATCCGGCTGTCCTGTGCACTTTTGCCAGTTCTGTCGCACAACAGTGACCGTTAGCTATACTGCCCGGCAGCTAACTAACTATTTGGCAACATGGTTGCATTCCATTTCTCCAAGTGGGACGGTCTCCCAACCCAGTAGGCGGAGCCTGGGATCAACATGTTTCGGCCCGACTATAGCATTTCAGAGGTAGTCAGCACAAGAGTACAATTTTTCGATGCTCAACAATTGAAGTTGAAATCAGGAGCAATAATGTGACCCTAAAGTGTAATACGTTGTGGAGATGAACAATAGCAGTGTTACATTGACTGATTTGAAGAACATAAATTATTAATTTAATTTCTACAAACAGCAGTGCTGAACGTGTGTCTCATAATGAAAACGACATTCATTTATTGTGTACATAATGGAGCATCATGAATCTCTAGTGAATAAGCATTTTCATATTCACTGACTGTTACTGATATGTTCTTTACAGAATATTTTATACATTATGAATGAAACACACAAGATACCTGGGAGATATTCTACAAATTTATTGGTTTACAAACCGGTTTTCGGCTGTTACGCCAACATCAGGTAGATAGCATTACAAACCGTTTTTCAGCTGTTACGCTATCATCTCTATATATATATAAAAGGAAATGTCCCGATTGACTGACTGACTGACAGACTGACTGCCTCATCATCGCCCAGCCCAAACCACTGAACATAGAAACTTGAAATTTGTGGAGGGTGTTGATCTTACTCTGTAGGCGTCATTTAAGAAGCGATTTTTCCATATTCCGTCCGTAAGGGGGTGAAATAGGGGATGAAACGGTTTTTGAAAATACGTAGCTATTTAGGCATTTTTGAAGCTAGAACTACAAAATTTCGGATTTTAATTCAGGGTTCGAATTTAAAAGTCCCTTGTTTCGGCATTTTTTGAAATTATACAAAGAAGGGGGTAAAATAGGTGACGCAAAAAATTGATTTTCAAAAATATGTTGCTGTTAACTCAAATTTTAAGCTACAACTACGAAACTTGGGTTATGGAATCTTGGTCAGGATTAAAAATCCATGATTTTTAGTATTTTTGGAAATTCAACAAGTAAGAGGGTTAAATAGTGGATCAAAAATTCTTTTTGAAAACACGTTGCTATTGATACAATTTTAAAGCTAGAGCTGCAAAAATTGATACTGGTATAGTTGGTTAGACGTTAAAAAATACGTGTTTCGGTGTTTTTGGAAATTCAACCATCAACGGGGCTAAATTGGAGAGGGTGTGTTTTTCGAAAATATGTTGCTATTTAGACAATTTTGAAGTTAGAACTACAAATTTTCGGATTTGGATTCGGGGTTTGAATTTAAAAGACACGTGTTTCGGCATTTTTTGAAATTCGACCAATAAGGGCGTAAAATAGAGGATGCAAAAATTGATTTTCAAAACTATATTGATGTTAACTCAAATTTCAAGCTATAACTACGAAACTTAGGATATGGACTTTTGATCAGGATTAAAAAGACAAGTGTTTAGGTATTTTTGGAAATTCAAAAACTAAGGGGTAAAAGAGGGGATCAAAAAGTCTTTTCGAAAACACATTGTTGTCAAGACAATTTTGAAACTATAGCTACAAAAATTGGTATTTGTATTGTTCGTTAGAATTTAAAAAATACATGTTTCGGCATTTTTGGATATTCAACCATCAAGGGGGCTAAATTGGAGAGGGGTTGTTTTTCGAATATCTTTTGCTAATAAGGCGATTTTGAAGCTACAACCACAAAAATTGGTATATGTTTTCTTGGCCAGAATTAAAAAGACACCTGTTTCGGTATTTTCAGAAAATTAATCAATTAGGGGGTGAAATAGGGGCTGAAACATATTTTGAAAATACGTTGCTACTAAGCCAATTTTGAACCCAGAATTACAAATAATGATATTTGCATACTTGGTTGGAAATTTCGATGTGGACTCTTGGTCAGAATTTAAAAAATGTGTTTCAGTGTTTGTAAAAATTCAACAACTAAGAGGGTCAAACAGATGATCAAAATTCTTTTTGAAAATACATTACTATTGGGACGATTTTCAGGATAGAGCTACGGAAATTAATATTTAGCCTGTTGGCCAATTGAAAAAGAAAGTATTTAGTGAGCGTCGAAAATTGAAGTGGAACCAACTTCTGCCTTGCGTACCGGTCAGATGCTATGGTAAAAATGCGACACTAAAGTAACAACTTTTCGTGGAAACGCATTTTAGGCATGTTCGTGGTTTAATGGTTAATTTTCAGTAATATCGATCATGATATTATCTGTGAAAATCAAAACACCATAGAAACAAATTATGAACAAAATATTGTTTATGGGCGTCGTTATTTTACTTAATTTTATGTAACAGTAACTTTGTCGTAGTACCCAACAAATAACACATAATTTGAAGCAATTCCCAAATTTTTAATTTCTTTATACAGGTTTTAAAATAACGATTATCTGCGAAACTATATTTTTTATAATTTCAGTTTCACATAGCCACAGTAGCCCAACGAATGATACTGATTTGATTGAAGCATTCTCTCGGTGATTCTATGTTCACATGAAATACAGTATTTCCTTTTCTATTTATTTCATACGGGAGTGAGTGACAGCGAAGCGTGGTCGGGTTTAGCTAGTCAGGTAATATTATTTACCTGATGATGACGTAACAGCCGGAAACCGCTTTGTAAACCAATAAATTTGCAGAATATCTCACAGTTTAGTGTGTGTTTCATTCATAGTAAATAAGCATTTTGTTTTCATTATCGAATTGTAATTACCAAAGAAAGACGCGCTATTTGTTACTTACATGCAATTGTGCCAGTTTTGTATGCAACTGTAATGATCGACATTCTTACTGCAGTAATTAAACTTCGTTTTTAATCTAATAATCCTTGGCGTATTGCTGAAGTTACTGACTGCCGATCATGAAACGTTACTGAAGAAGGTAATGAAACTCAAAAAGAAAAATTGAACAAAAAGATGCTCACACAGGCAACCCTTGACGTCAGCATCTTTCTCAGTGGCATGTCTACCAATGTCCTTTCGGTTATAGAATTGCTAAAACGAGGATAAGGTAAGAGCTTAATACATATTTGGTAGCATGTCAATTACTGGTGGTAACTAAGATGATAAATACTGCATTTTATAGCCATTGACGTCCATCTGTGAGGCACATGTCCTTTATACCATATTTAGCAGGTTTTGGGCACAAATAACTTGAATATCCATTTGCTTCTAACTGGTGTTAGATTCTCATCCACACATACATGAGTCCCAGTGGAAGATATTTCCTCTTACTTAGAAATAAGGATGTTGAAAATTCTGCACACAGATTACGTATAATCATCTATTTTCTTTCGTATCATCAAACGTGAGAGTCATCAATAAAACAGCACACCTTTTTAGGGACATGGTTCTAAGAAACATATGACGCAAAGTACAGACAAAAATGGAACATAAAACCTAAAATCCAAGCAATGCCTCACACTGTAGGAGAGATTCTGTAATTTATAGCTGATGAGTTATAGTATTGAGTTGGCATAATGTACTGAAATCTCATCATATCAATGTCAAAAAAAATGAAAAAAACTCATATTTCTTCTGGATCTGGATCCTTACCCATTTGGCAGGTGTTAAATCCAAGTAAAACAATTTATTTTTCCATGATAAGCTCTGCTGTTGATTTCGGTATCATCGTTTCCCCTATTCTGAGCACTACCTACACTCTTTTACTATTGACAGCATAACTCATGTTTATTTCAGAAACAGTGTCATAACATGAACCTCAGATGTGATCTTTTCAGGAACGTAAGAATCGTCTAACCGTGGCGGAGTGGCCGAGCGCATTGAGGCGCTATGCTCCGATGCGAAAGGCCGTTCCCCGTCGTTGTGTTCAATCTCCCCTCGGGCATGGATGTTCGTGTTGTGTTTAGTATAAGTTTGTTTATAAGTAGTTTGTAAATTTAGGGACTGATAACCCCGCAGTTAAGTCCGATAAGTTTAATAAACGCTTAAACATTTTTAAGAATTGATCGTCATCATCAATCTTATCGAACAGCTCTCAAGTTAGCGGCACCATTCATATGCTTCTCTATAATTCGTTAATTATCGTCCTGTTAGTAGCATTTCTCTAAGTAATAAGACATTTCAAAAGTAAGGAATATGACACAAAAAATTTACTCTTTGAAAGCAATATCTATCTATAGGACGAAGGAAAAATATTCTTCTTGTTTTTTTCGAATAACCCATTTGGAGGGTACGATTAACTGACTACTCTTCATTATCCTGGATTTTGTTTCCAAATTTCCTTCATACTTGGAGATTATCTATTCCCTTCTTCTTGAGGAGCCTACACTTTCGTCCAGCTGTTTCCTTTCCCTCCTTTAATCCTGTCTTTTGGATTGCTTCTCTAAAGTGTGTTCTGTTTTCCCGTTACATCTGTCGTAATTTCAGTGTTTTCCATAACTTTTCAATCGGAATTAACTATGTGGACTTCGATTTGTAACTGTTGAGTTTATTGAAAATGAGATGTTCAAAAAACTGCCTCAACAGGTAACGAGTTACCAACAAAACTTTATTTATCCACTATTTAAGAATGATAGCACTTAACGACTTCCAGAAAACTTTACGCAGAATTTCTAATTTTCAACAAAGTTTTTCTCGCTGATAACCCCAGTGTTCATGCAGTTCTTCTTTGACCTGACGTTACAATTTATTACTTCTACATTACTGACTGTACTCGCGAGATATTTCAAGAACAATAAGCACATGTACTACTGAATACTTTCGATATTATGTCATAGTAAGTCCCATATATAGGTGGTTAAACAATACGATTATGAAAACCCGTCGCGACACGCATGAGATTTTAATTTTTTACTTCTTCACTACCAACCACTCCACAAGCTGTATTCGAACACATTACGCAGACAGTTTCCCAATATTGCCCTAATCGTACCTGGAAAATTACGTTTTTGTAGGTAAGATTATTCACGAGGTATTACGTCATAGAAATTGAGTTCATGGCCGATGTGCCTCCGCAGTAGTCCTTGGATTGAGCTAAAGTAAACTAGAGGCTGACAGTCTCTACAGACTTGTATGAAATGGACGGTGAGTGTGTCAGGAGCCGATGCGACAGCTCATCACCAGGGTCGAAGTAGCAAGACAGCTGGCTCGCATACGGACACTAGGGTAAGGACCGTCAGCGGTATAACGACAAGCACCGACCTGTTGTGTGCAGCCCAGGAGATCGGGTATGGATTTTTACCCCTGTACGGAATGTTGGGCTATCGGAAAAGTTACTGAAGCGATACTTTGGTCTGTATCTTGTCATATGGCACCTGTCAAACGTCACATACGAAGTCGAGGATTATGAGCCGTCCTCAAAACGACAAAAACAGAGGGGGACATTGTGCATGTTCTCCGTATGAAGCCTTAAATCTTTATTGCTATGATACATAACCCAATACCAATACACTAATTGGGTCCTAATGTTCTACAGCACTTTGTTTTATTACAATTTATTCTTAAGAATCTGGCTATTCTACATTTCTACATGTTTTTCTACCTTTACAACTAGGTTTTTGTGTGTCTTTTATGCTATGTTTGTGTTTGTGTTTGGTGTGCTGTGTTTGTTTGTTCTGTGTGTGATCGTGTGTTCTTCCGTTTGCAGTGTTACAGTTGCCAGATGTTTACAAACCTACTTGGTGGCCGTTGTCTGCTGAACTAATTGCAGCAGACGTGCCCCTGGCACAGGGCTGCCCCTTTGCACTGCCTTAACTGGGAATGTGTTTGCGTGTGTTTTGTGTTATCCGTATGAAGCCTTACCACGATCCCACAGAACAGATAGGCAGAAAGGGGGAAGATGCTGCTTAACTGAGAATAATAATAATAGCCGCGGTGGAGTAGCCGAGCGGTCTAAAGCGTCTCGCTGCGGAGCGCGCGGTTGCTCGCCGTGGAGTTTCTAGTCCTCCCTGGGGCATGGGTGTGTGTGTTTGTCCTTAGGTTAGTTTACCTAGGTTTAAGTAGTTTGTAAGCTACGGACTGATGACCACGCAGTTTGGTCCGATTGATTTACAAACATTTGAACATTTTTTAATAATAAAATTAAAAAAATATAAAGATACTCGGGAACACAAGTTTAAATGATTTTGTCAATAAATTTCCAGCATTAAGCAACAAGTAAATGGAGATAAGCAAAGATTGCAATTTGTTTTGCTTTTCATTACTTCTGTCTCGAGTCACAAATTTGTAAGTTATTACTACGACAGGTGTATTGAGCCTGCGAATCTCAGCTGCAAGGTTCACTCTTCTGCCGACGCTGTTCTTCATGATGGTATCATTCTTATCTGTGAAAAAGTCTGATAAGTCTTACTGCCTTAAGATAAACTTGAACAAGGCTAAACATATCGTAATCGACAAAGTTGCTGCAGATAAACTTGAAATTCAAAGGGTTTGATACGAAACAATTTTTCGACTTAATGTAGTCTACGGTAGGTTTAAACGATACTTCATTAATTTCATCTTTGCCTGTCCTTGCAGTTGTTCAAAGCGTAAGGAGTGTGTTCTACTCTTTCTATTCAATAAAGGAACATTTCGAATAATACTGAAAGGACTGTATTGTTGTAGCACCAAATAACACCCATAGAAAAGATAACGTATGCAAGCAAAGGGATTAAATAACTTCTATCGCACTCTACAGTTCTATAACAACGATTATACAGCACAGTACTGAAGTACAGAATTGCCTGTGGTTTGTGTTGTCAACACTACCTGTATCTTAACACTGAGACGCGACCATAGTGGCCAAATGACGTTCGAAATCTTGGACGTGACCCTGCAGTATATTGTAAGTTTCGTATTGAGACGGAGAAAACAAATGATCAGTGATCAGTGAACAGCTCATTAACATCGCAGCAAACAGCTTACTGTAACTAACATATTGCTAACCAACTCTGCCATATTCCAAAACTACAATGTGCCCACACACACAGCCATAAAGGCTCAAGCGTGGTCTCTAAAGCATCTGAAATATATATATAAAACATCTTGCTGGACAACAAAACCACCATGTCTTAACAGTTTTGAACCGTTATTAGGAGTGTTAGAGAACAGAGGACCAAATCTGCAGCTACGCCGTTGAAGTAAATCGCTGATATTTTGGTACAAGGACGAATAACATTCTATTGGAAACTACAAAGACACTGCAAAAAATTTACGAACTTACACATGTATCCGACTACATCGTGCTTCACTTTTTCTCTTAATTACAATGTATATGAAAACATGGGATTTATTTCAAAAGAAACTGCGGCAGTAACTCTTGAGAGAGACTGACAAACTATAAGCATTAAACTTGTTTACACAGTGTCCAGAACTATAAGTACTACTCAGCAAGTTTCAACAGCCTCCCTGTAGAAATGAAAAAGGAGCGGTTATTTCCAAATATTAAATTCAAAATTTGAAATATTTCCTGTGATGATCGTCTAACGTTTTTACTCGCACTATTGTTTTTCAGCTTATTTACAACTAACAGGAAAACAAATTTATATGTGCTGTGCTATTCATGTACATGTACATTCTTTATTTCCTGCAAGGAAACAAGGAGGACGAACTTTATTACTAGGTAGGCATGATGTTTATTTTACTTGTGCATCAGATGCCTCTGTTGAAACTTACATTATCCCATAACAATAGGTGCTATGAAACAATTATAGATTTATTCATTACTCAGTGCTATTCAGAGAAGAGCAGTACAGTATGATGGTGCGGTATTGATACAAGGTCAACTAACTTGAATCCGCCCTTGTCTATTTCCTATGGGAACAGGAAAGTTGCATTGAGACGCCAGTGGGTACGATGACGAAATTATGTTTCCATTGATCGAAAATGGAAAGAGTTAGATACTCCTTTTTCCCGCGTTCTATTAGAGAATGGAACTGTAGAGAAATATCATGAAAACGGTTCGATGAACCCTCTGGGATGAATTTCAACGTGACTTGCAGAGTACTTATGTAGATGTAGATGACACGTGTTAAATGGCATTTTTATTGAAGTTAATTTATTCTACCACCTTCTAAAATATTTACTGATCCTCATTAAACACTATGATTGATTGCTTGGACTGTTTCTACAAAGCAAGCACAGGACATCTCTGCAACAGTAACGACGTTGCTGTGTACGGAATATTGCGATGTAGACAGAGAAACAGCGTAAGTAAAACTGAGCGCAACATAATCGTCTGTCAACATGAATAACCGGGAAACCAAATAGAACAATGAGATATGTCCAACGTAAATGTAAGTGTTGCAAATATTCTGTAGTAGGATACAACAACAGCATGTTATCAGATACGTCATATAAAGTGGAATCTCGCCAAGAGAAGATCCACAGATAATAATCTGAAGCAGGTGGCAGTACTATCTTACGGAATCTGAGATAATACTTAACAGTGAAACTGCGAGTTAGTTCTCATGTTCTGATAAATTCATATGAAAATAACGTGACCCTCAGACAATGCAATGAACCTTGGGGAATTCCAGAATTCACAGTCGCAGTGCAGACACTTATCTAAATGAATTACACTGTGTCGCAAAAGAATGACAAGTAAAGGAGACGAACTGAGGATTCCAGTTTCGTTTCGCCAAAAGATAACAACTTTATTAACCCTTTCGGACCCACTGGCTACAAATGTGTACATAACTTCTACGGTGTCTAAGATTGTTCAGAAGCATTTTTTCTCAACGGAAAGAAGATGTATACGACACCTGAGTGTTCAATCATTTCATCATGCACAATTACTGCCACCTACGGAAGATCACTATAAAAATATTAAGAAGCGAGTGTTGCACTGCGCAGCAGTTTGCGAATTTCAAAGAACACGGAAATTGTGGGTTACTTGTATTCCACTGTATAACTGAAAGTAGTAGTTGTTATTTTGTTATGTAGTTATTGAACGATTAGTTTATTTAGTACAACAGCTGGCACTACAAAATTAATTAATTTAGTCCTTAAAAAGAAGCCTTGTTTTCAGTATATGCAGTGTTGTAGTATGAAAATGGGTGCATATAACTGCATAAATCTTACTTCTAAAATCATTGATAATTTAAGAGTATTACAGCATTAAAAATAATTTCCTTGATACAGAAAAAAATTCGTCTGAAAGAGTTAAGGTTGGTTGCAATTTCCGCTAGAACCAGGAATATTCCGGCAAGATATGTACTGTATACATCGTTATCACATAACTATTTAAAAAAAAGTCAATATAGTATTTAACAGAGCATTCGTGAACTTATATTCTATTCATTTTATATACGTTCAGTGTCTTCTCCCGGCGAAAGTTTTCCCAGTCTGTTAATTCTCTATAAAAAGTAAGAATTGATGGTACGCTTTAAATATTATTAGAGAAAATTTCCTTGGCTTCCGTCTAGATCCACAAGAAATTTTGTGTGACTGGAAGTTAATAAATAAGCAAACAAGACGTGTTGTGTGGTTCAGTAGTTTGGCCAATTGTATATTTGGCACTAAGAGAAAGAACCATTGCTCGTTTCAGCTAGAAATCATAACTTTTCCTTTACCCTCGGCAAGTCTAGCCGTTCAATGGTCTTTGTTTGGACCTCAAGCCGTGTTGTCATCTCAGGGAACGAACACGATGATCGGTTGGCGAAGCAGGGCTCCAACTCACGGCCCATGGAAACTGGTCTCCCGGAATGGGATATCCGATTGGCGTTGAACCGCCATGTCTTTGGGGTTCTGAATGGTTTGACTCGAACACTCCGCACAATCTCTTGCGATCAAGTTCTCTGCGGCAGTGTGAAAGTCATCTCATAGGCCTGTCGTAGGCAATCAGTTGTCCTTTGTTGCCTAGCAACTGGACGTCTTCATCGACGTGAGGATCCGTCCATGTGTCGCTGTAGCGCTGACGATGGTCCACATCCCGCTGGACTATCGCCTTTTAGGTTCTGCGCTCCTTTTAATTCTTGGTGACGATGCCGCTATGGCTGACTGTGGTTTTCGTCGCTCAGTTTAGTGGTGGGTATCGTTGTCTGCCTTCTGACGTTCTTATACGTCCAGCACTTTTAATATGCTCCCCACGTTCGTGTTGTCTGTCCTGTTTTGGTCGGGTTATTAACTCTGACATAAGACGCCATATGTTTTGCGAGTTTGGCTGCATGAAGAAGTATATTTCAATTTACATCTAAGTCGATACTTTTCGTTTCTCTCACGGTCTGTTTTATTATCTGGTTAAAATTTGTTCAACATTTCGCTCTGTCCTTCTTTATAGACAATACAGTTTATAATAAAAGTAGGGAACCGGGTATTTCTGCACTGTATACATTTGTGGTTGAAAACCGCTGCAATAAACACTACACCAGAAGAACCATACAGGCCTCTTTAACACTTCAGAACGTCAAGGCATGGAATGTTATTCACATGGCGTTAATCGTCATTTCGAAACGTGGAAAGATGAATATGGGAAAATTTAGATGAAAACATTGCTGGTAAAATTAGTATTTCATTCTTAGTTAACCGTGAGTGGTACATATTGTATCCTTGTAAACATATTCTAAAGTATTTCACATCTTCCAATTCATATATCTGCCAGAATTCTACTGCTGTTGCTGTGGTTTCAATATTCAAGCGACTCCATAACGTGTGTTGTAAATTAAGCGGTCGTTAGGACACGAGGAATAGGTGAATCCAGAGTAGACGTGGGATTTCTTTCGTTTTCAGAATAATTGACACCGAATGTGATTAGGCCTACTCGTGTCCATAGTTCAACATTAAACGTTGATCTGTCGTTAACTGTAATATGCTCGTGGTGATGACTGGGGATGAAATATTGTAGCTAAGGTGGCTGCATGGAATGGCCGCAGGGTCTACGGACTGGGCGGACGTTCCCTCCCAAGTGCATGGTTATGTATGGTGTTCTTAGGAGAGGTTAGTTTAACTAATTTGCTCATCGTAGGTGATATAATGAGAAAATCACAGTGTCGTTTTTTTATTTTTTACACAAGACGACCAGTTTCGACAGACAAGACTATCATCATATATTTCAAAATAGTATGTGGAGTGGTTTAATTGGCATTAAATGCCAAGTGCATCAGAGACCGAAAGGTGCCACCCTTGATTGTCGAAAACGGCCATCTCACATAAAAAATAAGAGCAAAATATTGCGATCTTGGCATTTTCTCATCATATTAGGTCAGTTTAAGTAGTTTGTAAGTCTAGGGAATGATGGTCAGGGCAGTTTGGGACCTTAGAATAACAAACATTTCAACTTTTGATTTTAAAACAAATTTTATAATCTATGTGTAACACACAAGCCATGAAAGGAAATCGTACTGCCGGCCGCGGTGGCCGAGGGGACTGAGGCGCGTCAGTTACGGTCTGCACGGCCACTACGGTCGGGGGTTCGACTTCCCCCTCGTGCATGGATATTTTTGCCGTCCTTAGTGTTAGCTAGTTCATAAGTAGTTTGTAAGTTTACGGACTGATGACCCCGTAGTTAAGTCCCATAAGCTATACAAACATTTGACCATTGGATTGGAAATCGTACCCAGTAACCGAAAAAGGGAACACAGAAGACACTAGAGATTTAGATTAGTTTAGATTGGGTCTGTTGTTCGTTCCATAGATCCAACACTTTTTTTACAAGCTAATATAATTTAAGAAATATGTTTACGATTGAAACCCGAGGTACACAAGTGTGTACCATCAACATTCAAAAAATTAAAATTCTCCAAATTGAAAAATAGAGAAATATGGTGCCTAAGTAACCTAATACACAAAAAATTGACATTTTCAAAATTATAAATTCACCTTCGCCCTGGGACTGAAGAGATTAGTGAATCTCCAGTGGAAAGTACTAAGGACTGCGCATTGTTCATAGTGTTGACCAAGATTCTTCATATCTGGTGTGAACATAGACAAAATGTATTAGTTAACGCTTGTGAGATCATTTTTGAGTGGCAAGGTGGTGGGTTAGTTTGAGACTGACATACCACGCCAATTTATAGCCAGAGTAGCATTTATAGGTCGTTGTTGACTTCATCAAGATGCAGGGAAAGTGCGATCAGCAGTAGTCGATAGAGACAGACAATATTTAATTCCGATTTCAGTGAAGACGCAGCTAGCAGTTGTCGGTGCATTTGACAGTATTGTGTGCAAATGCTTTAGACGAACTCCGCCCATCCCCAAAAAGTAATAACAAATACATTTTTTTTACCATTGCATAATATTTTTGACTATACGACAGCCTTGAACGTAAACTGACGAAACTGAATTAATTTTAAAATCAAGTTGGCACAGTTCTTCAGCCATTCTACCGATTTCATTTTATTTTGAAATTGTTTGTACGTTTCATCTATCCTGTTAACATATCTGGAACTTGGAAATAAGTTTAATTTGTTTCTTAATTAATTTGAATTTTGTTAATAATAAAAAATAATTTTCAATCAGTTTTTTTCCAAGATGGTGGTGGTGACGGCTAGTGCAACAACAGTGTTGAATAATTAAAAAATGCTTAGTCTCTGTCGCAATACTTTATTCTCCAATAACACGTTTCGCGCTGTTAGCGCATCGTCAGATTGGGCGGACATGGAGCCACAGAACTGTCTATAGCTGTGGAGGAGGTATCTTAACAATTTGTGTTGTCATTGTGCCCCATAGCAGCAGAGGAGTCGCTGTCGCGGCAGGTCCACGTTTTTTTTATTTCAGTAACTAGAGACATCACTTTAGTACCTGAACTGATCCTTACTATTTACACTTTGTTGATTTTAAGATTTTTTCTTACTGGAGGTGTCATCTATGTCTATCTTTACATAAGTGATAAAGTTTCACCAATTGTAGGTAGGCAAGTAGCATCTTTCTGACATCTATGTGACGTGCTGTTGATGTCTTCCTTGCAGGAACCTCGGGTACAGTAAATAGTCAGGTCAGTCTGTTGCACACAATAAATAGTTGGAATAGTAGAATAAAAATCCCAACGGCATATATTTCAGGTTAGAACGAGAAAGAACCATTTTTGATGAGAATATGAAACAAACAACAAATAGTGGCGTCATTAATGTGTCGAATATGTCATGCTTACGGCGGCGGCGATTTTTTTATAGTTGGGGCACTCTAATGATTATTATATACCACACATATAATGATTAAGACATAGTCACAAGGAATATAAAACCTTTTTATTCAAATAATGTACCTTATTTCGATTATCTTTGTCATCATTATCAAAAACAGAATATCATAAATTGCGAGAAGCTAAGCATAAACTGAGATTATCGTGTGAATAAATTATGAAAAATGTAGTTGTTTCAGAAACTGGAGCCAGACCATCTAGTATAGTGAAAGTGACCCCCAACAGCCCGCTATATTCACAGCATACGGTATCAAATCATTTGCGGCCATATTTTGCTCCGTACCATACATCAGCAGAGCAAGCTGGATTGGTGAAATAGATGGTAATGTTTTATAGTTTTCAAAATGACATGCCAAGATCACATACTAACCATTTATTAAATGATGACCGGTTTCGGTGCACTGTGTCACCATCATCTGGTCACATATATGTTATAATCTGGTCATCTTGTTAAAAAAAATGGGTATAAAATAACATTGCACTTAGTCACTATATAAAAAAATACATAAGTTAAAAACATGACAGCTTGAGTATTTTGTATGCTGTCATCTTTTTAATTATGTATTTTTTTCTTTAATAGTGACTAAGTGCAATGTTACACTTGTTATTTTATACCCATTTTTTTAACAAGATGACCAGATTATAACATATATGTGACCAGATGATGGTGACACAGTGCACCGAAACCGGTCATAATTTAATAAATGATTATTGTACGATCTTGGCTTGTCATTTTGAAAACTATAAAACGATTAGATCGCCTCCAGACCAGACTATGTCAGGTAATATTCAGATGGTAATGTATTTCTGTGCTGCCTTAATCGTATAATATAGCATGCACAGACAAGACTTTTTGGGGAAAAAGTAACATATAGGAGGTATGGTAGTGAGTAGTGATACTACAACGTGTTCATTGATTAAAAGTGTCTTACCGGAATCCTGTGATATACAGGATCAATCCAAATTAATCTAGAACGCAGTATCAGTATGTACTGTGTTCTACACAAAAGTTATCAGGTAGTAGATGGGTACCCATTGGGAGCTGTCAACGAACTAAACATATGGCATGGCTACAGTTGTCTGTTTGTGAAACCCGAGGTGACTGAGGCGCTCCAGTCACGGTCATCACGGCCACTACGGTCGGGGGTTCGAATCCCCCCTCGGGCATGGATATTTGTGCCGTCCTAGTTCGTAAGTAGTTCATAAGTAGTTTGTAAGTTTAGGGACTGATGACCCCGTAATTAAGTCCCATAAGCTTAACAAACATTTGAACAAAAATTTGAACATTTTTTGTGAAACCAAGCACTAGAGCGCATGACTGTCTATGTGCTAAGATAACAACTGAAGGCTGAAAACGTGACAAATTATAACAATCAGAGGGCGACATTTGTCGAAATTTTGTAAACACAAATTGAGACATAGTACCTGTTAAAATTTCTAACGTATTGGTGATATCTAACAGGCAGACAAACAAAATACATATGTCCTTAACACTTATTAAAGTACAACTTAAATTATGAGACCTTTTCTAGCGTAATCAATCCATTATAGAAATATTACAACAAAAGGATAATAACCATTACTGTTGAAATCAAGGCACTGTTCATGATCATTTACCACTGTGGCCGGCTAATAGTACTCCATATTCAATGTTACTCCCCCATTACTCTATACGGAGATTGTGACGATGGATATGGTGGAAGATAAGAAATAGGAAGGAGAGTATAGGGATTAAGTTTTCCTCTCAAGATGAGATATTTGTTTATTTTAATCAGGAATGCGATATATTTAATTTTATCCAGGACATGATAAAGAAAATATCGATTGTTGAGTAATTACACAGCTAGCACTAAATAACTCTGAACAAGCGAAAGAGTGATTACCTATTCAATGCTTTAAGATAGATGAATAAACCCAGTCTGCTACTATTTGTTTAACAAAATCAGACGTGACGTGTAAGTTGTCATAACTTTTGTAAAATATAAGAATAATATAAAAATCTTTAACTCGCGTGTGAAGTTTATTTAGATTCCGTCTACAATGATTGGCCGGTAAAAAAACTATGAATCCACGAACGTCGAAATTACTACAGATACGTAAGATTTATATAGTCGAACAAAACAATAGTGACTCAAGTACATCAATGGAATAATGACTCTAAAATTTTCATACGTAGGAATTTCATGGTTCAATGGCATTTTCAACTGATGAATAAGAATCAACTTTCAATTCATTTTCTATTATTTTAAATAGTTATTAATTTTGACGGTATAAGCAGGAATTTCCTCTTATCTCTTCGGCATCTGCTGTATTTGCCGCTCCATATCTGATAAGCTTTCAAGTCTCTTTTCATTAACGCAAATATAATGAGTTTCGGGTACTCAAGGGCTCGCAACAAGGACGCTTCCGCCTTATCTAAGATGAAATGACAATGGGAAGTATTTGGAAACGCTTACGACGACACAAAAAAAGAGGTACTTTTATTTTCGTTTTTCATCAGTTACTCTGTAGCATCCAATTAAGTAAAGTATTGTAACTTTTTAATGAGTTTGCAAAAGTGGAAACACATTGCCTAGACTTTTCGTATGCTTCGTTTTTGGTCATACTTAGCTGCGTGTGAAATGTAGATAACATTTCGAAATTTTATTTAAAGTTGAGAGTAGAATGATATTCATTAGTGTGATAGTAACTTGTTCGAAAAAGCCGAATGCGAAAATGAGTTTTTTGATAAGTCGTACTGTAACCCTATCATAATACTACCCATCACTCTAAGGGTCAGTTAGTCGATCTCTCGTTAATCTTCTCGTTAGTAAACGAGAAGATGCCTTTCACGTCCAGTTAAATGTGTTCGTTAAGTGCTCTGCGTTTGTCATTGCCAGATACACCTCTCCTTTACAAACATAGACAAAACGAGAATGTACGATATATTTCGACTATGTTGGCAACAGAAATAAATTAAAGTACTATTCACCATATTTGACTATCAGGGAAGAGGTTAGCAGACAGTTATTTGGCGCTATAGCAAACAAACGTGAAAGAAGCTCGAAGTTTACAAGAAGTTAGTGCGAGTGTCTCGTGTCGTTAATAGAGAAATATGACACATTGAAATGTAAGAAACCCGACGCTACGACATGGAAGGAAAAGGAAGCGATATTGAGGCAAATGAATTAAATGCTATACATGGAACATGTAGGACAGCAAAAGTGCTTAGGGCCTAGTAACATACTTCCAATTCCGTAGTACCTTAGTGCAAGCAGTAAAAAAGGCGAAAGTGTACTGTTCCTGTAGATCGGAGGAAGAAATCACATTGTAGGCCTTACACTAGGCGCAACAAGCATACGTAAATACTGAATTAATACTTTTGCAGACATAAATAATGTATTCTGTTTACTATTACGACTGATAACTTACAAAATACGTAAATATATGTTGGACTCTTCAGATGGTGGTGGAGTTTTTCATGCAGCGTTTCCAAAGTGGCTTTTCGAAGACGAAATCCGGTAACAAATTCTGCATCATCCCAGCATTCAAAATGATTTGGACGAACATAAATACGTCTAGGACGCCATATAGATGCAATGATCTCTACATCGTCCAAAATATTGACATCGTCGTAATTGTCAACTAAATCGCATTCCAGCCATTTTCATCATACCGATTCTCACTTAACTAGTCATTACCCGTAAGTTTGTATTTTGATATCGCAACAATAATTTTAAGGTTATGTCATGTATCTACAATACATCAACCTTATCTAATCGCTACAGACATAGATAGGGTGAAAAAAATGAAGATACAGTGTTTAATAAAGCTGCTTTTCACCCTAGTTTTTCATACATGTCTCAGTGCTTCTATTATTTTGCTCGATAAATCTGTCTTTTTCACGTGAATATATTGCGGTATTTTAGCGCTTTGGAATCCTGCCATTTTCATACAGATTATCACTTAACTGGTCGTTAGCCGTGTAACGAGCAGAATTCTACTCGTTAACTTAACGGCCAGTTTGAGGCCTTTAACGTGAGGTTAACTCATAACGAAACATCGACAAACGCATTTCTCTGCTAACGTCAAGTTAAAGTCTTAACTGGCACTTAACGAGACATTGACAAACCTGCCCTAAATCCTATATACCTCCATTACACGATAAAGCTGCTGGGCCGAAAGTGAATGTACGGGCACCATCCGTGGTGTTATTTTTTTTAATTGAACCGTGCATGAAGGATAATATACCTTCCATAAGCATTGATCTTTGATATGAGTTAATTAACGTAGGGAAAGTGTAGCGTTTATGATCATTTTACAGAGTGATATTCATACGGTCGACAGTCCAGTCAGGCCCAATCAGGCAATGAAATATTTAAGCTATTATCCTCAATCTGGCTCAAACCTTACGTAACCGTTACTTTGAAACCACTAGATACAGACAAGGAGAAAACGTTAAGTTTATGGTTAAATCAGAGTCCGCGAACTCCATAGAAAACATTGATAATGATGATTACGACAAGGCAGTCGAAACACTTTTTAAATGTAACTCTGAAGGAAATTTTTGCACTTTACTAACAATCACTAAACGGCGAAGAATTTTCGGGCATAGTTCCCTCCTATTTCATTTATGTCACACATTAACCCTGCAAAAAATGTCAATAAGAAATTTATACTGGACGACGTTTTGGTTAAATACACTATCAATAATGTTACTAATATTTTACTTACAGATTTTCTTTAAATATAACTACCTTTAAACTAGTACAATACATTTTTCATTGTTTTGTATGATACTAATCAACATCAATTATCTGTCCTAATACTTTAGACTATATTCAACGTTTTTATCACTTTCAGTTAATACTACTGTTATTAATTGAACCCGAGGAAAATGAAAGGAAACTGTGCTGTACTACTGAATTTAAGCAATTTGTAAAACTTAACTTCTGCAAATTTGTTGTCACTGATACATTAAATTATTTATTTATATTTGAATGGTTTTATCGCTTCATTTTTTACTCTGAATTTAATCTGAAGCATAAATTGCATTCTTGTACTAATGATGTACCTAATTGCAAAAGCCATTTACTAGTATTAATTTTACTGCTCCAGACATCAAACAAAGCACTTCAAATTATTAATTTTATCAAACAATTATTATTAATTTTATCATTTATTTTCATGTAGAACACTCGGATATTTGTACATTAGAAAAAATTAAACATTTGGAAGTAATTAAACAAATAAATCAATTAGAGGTAAGTAACAAAAATTGCATGTAAAGAAAGTAAATTAGCTATTCTGGAGAGTGCTTTCATTTTGTTTTGTCATTAATGTACATGTGAAACATAAATTGATTATCCTGCACTATCTTGGCATTGTATTACGGAATACGTAAGCTCTATGTGTAATGTAATAGTTCATGTAACATCTCTTGTGTATTTTTGCATCTGTGCTGAAGATAGTTAATAACAAGGGAACCTCCACATCGCACCCCTTCACATTCAGTTATAAGTTGGCGGAGTGTATAGGCCGTGAAAAATGGAACACAGATCAATCGAGAACACAGGAAGAAATTGTGTGGAACTATGAAACAATAAGCAAAATATAAAAACTGAGCACTGCATGTGAAAGATACGCAACGTTGAGGAGGTGGTCAGCATATGAGTGGTGCGGTCTTGTGGGTAGTTTGAGTAGCTGTGGAGTGAGACGTACTTGGTTCGAGCCTTACCACGACGTCTCTGTTCGCTGTATCAGTTCAGTGTCTATGTTTTGTGACTGCACCGCAGATACGTGCAAGTAGCAGGCGAAAGAAAGTGCATCTATAATGGAAACCTAAAACATTTGATCCCAAGGTGATAGGTCAACCGATTCCTCCACAGGAAAACACCTCTGATGTATTATATACGATACTGGTGACGATATGAGTCATATATATATATATATAAACAGACAGTCGTGGAACTCTCTAAGGGGAAAAATGCAGCTGTAGCGATACTAGCACTCCAAGCGGCTAGTAGGTAGTAAAAGTGGAATGTCGTGATACAAACTGAGAAATTGCCGTTTTCAGTGCTGTTACTTTCATATTTCCTAGACACTTAACGTCGCTGTGAACTTTCTAATACAAATATGAAAACATTATTGAAGTAACATCACTGCTTCCGTTCATGCAGTCTATAACAACGAATTATCAGTACAGTGTAATTCGTACAGTTCACAATACCCGAGTCGCATTCACATCATCCAAAACGTTTTGAAAGCAGAAATGAATTGCAACCTGATGAGCTGAAGTATAAAAGGGACGGATCATGATTATGTTCGCGTGCTCGATGCGTATTGACATGTTGCACGAGTTATGTTTTAGTGGATTTTGACAGCACAGTGCTGTCAAAACTACACGTGATTTTTGCATTGTAAGAGACTAGATTCCTCTTCCTTTCACCTTGTCCTTATTTCTGTGCCTTTCGTGTACCTATCTTACATTTTTTAGCTACCTTGCAAGTATCAAACTGAATAGTTTCAAGACTGTGACAAGCAAATATTAACAGTTAATATATGGTCATATTTATTTGTAGCTACCCATTCACTTTATCAAACTAGTAGGTAAGTGCCAAAATATGTTAGTATATATTGTGAAACTGGGGTAAGAAACTAAGCAGGCTGTATAGAAACAGTTGATTCACTGCTTCTGGAACCATTCGGACATTACTTTTATACAGAAGTAATATTATGAAACAGTAGTAAAGTATTTGCGATTCTGATTAATAGCAGAAGTTTGGACTGAATGAAGATTTACTTCTATTCTTAAAAGTATAAGTAACTACCGTAAATGATCACTTGTTATTTGTAATATTATTCTCTTTCTCTGAGCATCTTTTGCAAATGAGAGACTTCGGAATTATATTCTTGATTGTCGTCACAATTTATAGCGCCGCAAAAGCTCGTAAATATGAAGGTATTTTGAAAGTGCTGCTTCACTCGAAATTCACATTCCTTACTTAATCGTTTCGCGATATGTTTTTACGACCCAGCCGCTTGGCAGCGCTGGAGTCGCGAGGCTGCAGAAATTCAAGGGGAGTTTTGTGACTCTTATGTTAGACTCTGGTACAATCCTCTCTCCGCCGTGTACTGTAGTGGGCTGACTTCGTGTGTTTAGAGCGACGGGCGAAGTACACTGTAGTTCACCGATCCGGACCCAACCGTGTGTCGCTAGTGTGGGTAAAGGAGTGAGAGAGAGAGACAGAGAGAGAGCTAGCTGCGGAAAGAGTGAGACCGCACAGCACTGCTCTGCGCTGGACTGTCCCGCGGTCAGATCCAACGTAAACGAAGGAACAGAGGAAGCGCAGCTGTGTAATGTGGTCGAAGAAGGTAAAACAAGCAAACCATTTACTGTTTAGCTAACAATTAGTGTTTGTACGGCTATATCACTACGCGAAGTTTTAGAAAATATCCAGAACACGAATCGAAGAACAACTTAGTAATTTTGTGACCCAAATTTGATTATATTAGTATTGCACATGCACACTCGTCATAATACAGTAGGCTTCTTCTGAAAGATATACGTTTCTTAAATGAACTAGTATCATGAATGTGCTATTTTAAAAATATTTTTATGTAAGGACTATAGAGTCTCATTCTTACAAATATATATTATTTGTTAAAACACAAATGAAAATCTAACAAAAAGAGATTGGTTTTAGGAGCATTTTCCCCTTAGTTCCTCTGAAAAGATGCTAGCGCAGTTCGGGCGCGAGCCGTTTTGACGGGAGCACTACTTCCCCCACCACTGCAATGTCTGCACCATTTGTGGGAGTGAGACGGTTATATGCCAAACACTGCAAGAGGGAAATGAAGGAAAGCATTTTCTGCAACACAGTGTAGATGGCAATGTCGCAGACTACTTTCATAATCGGGCTTTTAGCATTAATATACATTTGCTACCTTTTTTCATTCGCCAAAGCAATATCTGTATTCTTTAATGGAATAAGCACATTACGCAGCATTCATGTGATTAGCAGAAATATATATATCTTTCTTGAAAAACAAAACTATTTGCATTAAGTTGTTTAACATTGTTAGAAACATTTATTGAATTCCTTAAAGACAAAGGATAATTTTCGACACCTCAAGCTCAAAACAACAGAGATATTACGTGACGCAAATTATATCACTGCGAAAAAAAACTGAAGTGTAGAATTATATGTTCATTTTGTATATAGCTAACACGTACAAAAAAGAAATGCAGATTCTTTTTAAACGTATATATCAATGGTGTGAACTGTGCTGTCAAAATGGAATAAGTGCAAATAATAGAGTGCAGCAAACATAACATTTGAAAGTATTAAAAAGCATTACACTGTGAAAAAAGACATGGAAAAACCACCACTCCAAGACTCATACTGTGTCAAAAACATAAATGTATAGACTTATTAAAATAAGTTAAAACTTCACAAATAATTATATAACTACTAACTGAAAACCCGGAGTAGCGCGGGTATTTATTTATTCGTGCAATTTTTCAGGTATATATTCATTTGTATAAGGGCTGTAAGTCTGTAAGATCTATTAGGAATACAATTAGTAGTAAAGAAGTAATAGATTAAAACTTGGTGCCTGATGGGGCGGTTTTCCATGAACGTTATTGTTAAAGTGCTCATATCTCATAAACTACGTGTCGGAATGTGATACAATTTAGAAGCTACATTCAACTATATATGTGTATACTGTCTGGAAAATTTCCTGTCGCTACAATTTGTAGTGTTCAAATTATAAATTGTAACGTCATACCGAGAGCCGTAGGTTTACTCCATAAACAGCGGAAAAGTAGTAAGCGAGAAACTTTTTTTCCTGTCATCATTTTACTATGGTTGTCAGCGAGAAAAAGTTTAATAAAGGTCTGAAATTATGTTTAAAGTTTGTTGCAAGTCGCTAAGTACTGTCATTCTCATACAGTGTATTTCGAAAGTCTCGCCGCATTATACGGCATTTTTTGCAATTTCTATTGCTTATGACGTAATATCTTTTGAACCATGTGCCGTGTGTGATTCTTAACCCTGCAGCAATTGTTACCTCACGGTAAGGAATGTGTGTGCCAAATTTGGTTGAAATCGGTCCAATAGCAGTTTTTCGCGCATCTCATTGTTTATGACGTCATATCTCGTGAACTATATATCCTATGTGATTCTTTCACTTACGGCGACCGTCCTCATGGATTGAAGCTTACGTCTACAAAATGTCATAAAGATTGGAAACAAAACTGTAGATTTGTATGCAACACGCGCACAATTACGGACTCTCTGCTTTATATATTAGACGTACAAAATGTTGTATGTACTGCAAGTTACTTGAAAATGGCAAAATTAACATCTTAATTAAAATAACTGTGTAGCCAAATAAAACAAATAAATAATTAATGTGTCATTAAGTTTTCATGAGGACGAAATTATGTACATTGGGAGTTTACAATATGTAATATATCTGAAACTACTGTTCGCGATACAGCCAAGGTGTGGTGTTTCGCAGATTAAGATCTGTTAAATAAGAACGTTATCGGGACTTTATAAGTTTCATGACTGAAAAACAGCGTTCGCATACATGTCGAGTGTGGCATTCGTCTTGTTAAACCACACATAAACCAATGTACGAAACGTGATATGCCCAGCTGTTAATGTTCATTCTTTAAAATTAATGCTTCCATTGGTAGGAATACCACAACAGCTGCTTTCTAGGAATCGAAATTAGCTAACTGTTCCCTCTTTTAATGAACGGGTTTGGATTTAAATAGTATTAGACTCCATTACTTATATCCGTAATTTACTATATAAATTATATCCAGAGAAAACAGGCGCGTTGCCTAGCAAAACTCTAACATCCATCAAACAGTACATAAAACCGTGAGTTCTGCAGAATTAAAAGTTTCTGATTAAAGTTCACACCCTGGAATAATATTACGTAGTTCATAAACTTCAAAGTACTGCACGTAATATTACCGCATGTCAAATTTCTGTGAAAACAGTCAGATCGAGTGTTTACACACGTCAGTTCATTCAGTTAAAGATAATATTATTTAAATAAATTAACGTACACACACGTGGCTTTTTCCAGATTCTTCGAATATATCCACAGTCACTTTTGAATGTAATGATATGGATGAAATGTTTCTAATATCCAAGATAAGTTCGATCAAGTCCCAAAATGTAGTTTCTATAATTATCAAGTCAAAACCACGCCTAAACCAGCACACAAACATTCGACTGATGTTAAGTATCGACCGTAATGACTGATTTCGATACTGTTAGTACCAATAACAAAACTATTACGCGGTACTAAATCTTTCGTACAAAGTCTATTAATGAAGTACAGTAACGCGTAACACACACATTTCATCGATTCATTCTGCTAAAACATAAGACTGACTTTAACAATGCGGAAATTTTGTTTTTATATAACCCCACGGAACAAATAACTACGATCTTATTCGCCCTCCATGCTGGTACTCTCGTAATCACTTTGACCTACTGTTAAATTAATAATCACAATAATTTGACTTCTAACTTTCACATTACGAAAGTTGGCTACCGGTCCCTAAATAATTAAAAATATTAACTGAAATACAAACAGGGGGTTTCACAATCCAAACATTGAAATAATTTTATAACTCTTCCTGCTCGCCACTCTGCCCTCACGCCGCTACGCACAGTGCGCGGCGAAGGTACGCGCGCCCGCGAGGCGGTGTTTGGCCATGCCTGGTTTAGTCGTTTGTTTAGGCGTAGCGTCCACGTACTACGGCGCAGTTACCTCGCATCGGACGCACGGTCGGAAAGATAATAATATTCTGAAAATGAAAAAATTAAAATGTTCCCTATGGGAAGGCTCGAAGCCAGAGCCTCTCACTTCACGGCTCCTCTCACTACACGGAGGACCACGGCGTTCCTGTTTTCACAACTTGCTCGACGATGCTTATCTTTCGCATTGACTGCTCAGTTTATATTTTGCATTATATTATGCAACTCCTTTCTGTTTTCCCGATTGATCTGTGTTCAGTATTTCAAGGCCTATCCACTGCGCTAACTTACAACTATATCTGAAGGGGGTGCGATGGGGAGGTTCCCTTGTAAGTAGGCCTAACTGAAACCGATTTGCGACAATAAATGCAAAATGTGTTTACGGCCAATGCTGCCTCATTTAATATTAGTAGTAATTCGGTTTCTGATTTGGATAAAGCATCGATGATGCAATTAACTAGGCCCTTCAAATTGTTAATAATTCCAGAGGCAATTATGATAGACATTGCGGGCGTATTTGACAATCTTTGGTGGCCCTTAATGTTGAAGAGGTTGAGACAATTGCAGGCCCCCTGCCCCCCCCCCCCCTCTTTATATACGCCACTGTTTCAGATAGACACACAGCTGGAAGTCACACGGATTACGATCAGGTGATCGGGACGGCCAGGATGTAGGGAAATGACGAATGATAATCCTAGTATTTTCGAAATGGCGCTTCAGCAGTTGCTTGATCTGCAGTGTGCTGAGGTGCGCCATCTTGCATAAAAATGGTCCCATCCACACAACCACGCTGTTGGAGAGCTGGAATAACATGGAACATATATATGTTTGGGTTTGTCTTGTATCAGCGACAATAGTAGATTCCATTGCACAGTGTCAACACAGCAGTGTTGCCCCTATTTAAGTTCCAAACCTCGAAACACTGTTTGCCGCGGCGGAGTGTTCCGATGCGCGAGGCCGTTCCCCGTCGGGGATTCGAATCCTCTCTCGGCAATGGATGTTTGTGATGTTTTTAGTATAACTAACTTTATAAGTAGTTTGTAACTTTTGGAACTGATGTCCTCACAGTTAAGTCTCATAAGCTTAACAAAAATTTGAACATTTTTTTTTACTTCTGTTAACTTCCAGCATGATCAGTGGTGTCTAACTTCATTGTAGGGTACCTTCTGCCATGCACCCTAGAACATCTCAGGTAGACGGTAATGTTACTCATCTTTCGAAGGTTAAATGTGCAAATTTTCGTCCAGATCGGAATAAAAGCGTAAATTTTGCGAAGTTAGGAGGTAAAGTACCGCCTGTCATGGAACATGCAAAATTTTATGTAGACACCATACATTGACTTTCCTCTTGTTTTGAAACTCAGGTGTGCAAAGTTTTATCGAAATGGGATGAACGGTACGGCAGCGCAAAAAAGGAGAACAACCATGATTCAGCAGTGTTTATGTCGTCCTATCTTCGAAATTGTAAGTCGTACAATAAAATAATGTTTCTGCTCCATTCATTCCAAAATCTTTATTATAAACTTCACCAACATTAAATGTGCTACATGTAATAATATCAAGACCGTTTAAACTTTCAAGACTACCAACGAACAATTCCTACAGTCAGCCATCCAAATCCTGCTGGAGCTACATCATTCTTCAATGTAGCGGCAACAAAAACCGGACCGTAAGGTACTGCTTGAGATCCAGTACCTTTTATGTTATTACCCTTCGTAGGATCACCAGATGTAAAAGTAATATTGTCAAAAGATTTGCGCCTATTCCTCCTAATCTTCGTATCCTGTGAGCCATCGTATGCAGTTGCCTGTGCAGCAGTCCGATCCAGACTTATGCGCGACAGGTTTTATTTTATTATTTTTATTTTATATATTTTATTTTATTTATTTTCAAGTCCCTGATGGGACAAGCTGGAAGCGGAGCATTTACATAAATTGGTAAGAGATAAACACGCAAAATAAAACGGTGACAAAACAGGGCCGGCCGCGGTGGCCGAGCGGTCTGCGGCGCGCCAGTCACGGTCTGCACGGCCACTACGGTCGGGGGTTCGAATCCCCCCTCGGGCATGGATATTTGTACCGTCCTTTGTATTAGCTAGTTCATAAGTAGTTTGTAAGTTTATGGACTGATGACCTCGTAGTTAAGTCCCATAAGCTCTACAAACATTTGAACATTCTGACAAAACAGGAGAAGGTAGTTATAAAAACGGTGATAAATGTGAAAATAAAATCAGATAATGAGCAAGACTCATGAGGGTAGAATTTTAAAACGCTGCCACTGTGGCTAAGATACATAATAAAACACATGTATGCAACGCAATGTTTTGCCGTTGTCGGCGGTTGCACGGTTAAAATAACAGACACACCCAGTGCCGTATCTAGAATATGCGACGCCACTGTGCAGTAATTTATATTACGCCCCTCCCCTTTTGGCATCTGGGATTCAAACTGATTTCTAAGGGGAAAAAAGCTCTCTTGATACGCCACTGCTATCAACACATCACCTGAATTTTAAAATTTATTGCTGTAATCCAAACTCCGAATAATGTTGATTCAATTACCATTAAAATAATATTAAAACTTTTTTAAGCAAAATTTTGCCGCCCCCAAAATTTTTCCGCCCTGTGCAGCTGCACATGTTGCACCTGCCGAAATACGGCCCTGCTTACACCATAGGATGCACATACACTATACATATCAACAACGTTGAAACTGGAACACCATGCAGACCCTGCTGTGGGAGAATGGAAAGAGGGGTGGCGCAGGGTGACGGGGCAGGATGGGAGAGGGGATACGTGTATGGAAGGAAAGCAGAAGAACTCCGAGGGGAAGGGGGAGGGAGATCCAACTGGGGTGAGGAAAAAGGAGGGCAGTGGGAGGGGAGAGGGAGCACGTAACATATGGGGAGGAGATGGATTAGGGCTGATAGGATGGGTAATTATCTGGATGGAGGTCGTCGTGCGGCAGAGGAAGGTGGCGAATGTTACCCTGGGAGAGAATGTGGAGAGGGTGAGGTTTAGGGAGGGAGGAATATGCTGGTATCAGTGTGGCAGAGGCCCAGGTCTCAGCAGGAGGGGTGTATAGAATAGAGCTATGTTAAAGGACCTGTAGAAGGTGATGAAAAGGAATGATATGGGATCCGCATGGGGGAAGGGAGAAGGATGTGGTAAGCGAGGCGGAGGGCGTGGTGTTCTAGTATTTGGATGGATTTATAGTAGTTGGGAGAGGCGGAAATCCAAAGCAAAGCACGGGACGCACCAAGAAACGCTGATTGAATAGGATTGTGGGCGGGTTAAGTTCCCATGTCTGGCTGGAAAGGAGCTTCAGGAGATTGAGACAGAAGAGGGCTTTTTGGTGGAATGTATTAAGATTAGGGTTCCAGGAAAGGGAGCGATCCACGGTGAGGCCAAGGTGTGGGGAAGGAAAGTCTAAGGGTAGAGGTTTGAGGGAAGGGACGGTCATTGAGTGTGTGCGACAGGTCGTGGTGAGAGAAGGATCTAGTGGTATGACATATAATAATTGCCTGGGATTTGGTAGTGTTGACGGAGAGGAGTCACTGGAATTGGCAGAGGTGAGACTGGAGTATGTGCTGGGAAGTGAGTGGGCGAGGTCTAGGAAGGCAGTGTCGTCAGCCAGACTGTCGTCAGGCGATGGACGGGAGGCTGGGGTTGTGACATGTCACCCGAGTAAATGAGGTAGACGAGGGGGCAGAGGAAGGAGCTCTGGGAGCACCCCATTGGAGGGGTAGAAGAAACTGGAGTTGTTGACAGTGACATGAGGGGTGAGGAAGAAAGGAAACGATGAAACGGGCATAACAGGAAGGGCATAGGTGTGGAGTTTGAAAAGGAGACAAGAATGCCATATTCGTTTGTAGGCCTTCTCAGTGTCGAGGGAGACATAGATGGGGGCGTGAAGGGAATTTAGCTGGACAGAAAGTAGGTGGGTGAAGCGGAGGAGTTGGTCATCAACAAAGAAGGAGGGTTAGACACAACACTGGGAGAGGGGGAGGAGTTGGTGTTAACGGAGATGCTAGTGAGTGCAATGAGAAAGGATGGTTTCCAAAACCTTTCTGATCAACGAGGTGAGACTAATAGGGCAATAGGAAGAGGCATCAGAAGGAGGCTTACCAGGTTTGGGGAAAGAATATGGGAGGTTTTCCACATCGGGGAAGAAGTCGGTGTAGATGATGATAGTGTATAGGGATGCAAGGGCGGCATGGAATTGAGTGGGTGCAGGCACGAAGGCGCCTGTAGGTTAAGCGGTTGTGGCCAGGGGTTGTGGTGCGTTTTGTGCATAGTATAAGTTGGATGTCAAGGGCAGTAATAAAAGCGTTAAGTTCTGAAGGAGGGATGAAGTTCAAGTACTGGAAGCCAGAGGCGATTGAGGGGGGGGGGGGAGGTATCGGTGCACTTGTGAACTTCGGGAAAGAAGGAGAAATCTGAGACTGGTTTCTAATATGTCGTTGGATATGCCGGTGGCGTTGGAGTGTATCCCAGTCACAGGTCCACAGGAAGAAATAATAGAGGTAGCGGTATTCATGGAGGAGGAGGACGACTTGTGTAGGGAGGTTAGTGGCTAAGGTAGGAATATGGGAGAGAAATGCATCAGCAATGGTCTGGTGAAGGAAGGATGAGGCGTGTTCTATACCTGACGGGGTGTGAAGAGGCAGAGGCAAAGGGTGGCTAGCGACCAAGAGGTCTATGGAACTGCGGTTGGCGCGGGAGTAATCATGGACAGGTTTAGGAGGGGGGTTAGGACAGGGAGCGCGGTCAGGATGATCGAGAGGGGGGGGGGGGAGGGAGCATGGTAAGGATTACTGGGACGTGTTCACTGCCAAGCGCGACAGGGTGAATCACCTTAACACTTGCACCGCAAATATTGCGGAAACGGAAAGTGCGATTGATGTGCATTTTTCACAGAATGGATAGGTAGTCAGGGGCTTGTATTTTTAGCCAAGAAACAGATTTTAATATTACTTAGAAAATGTATTTTTATGCAAGAATGCAGTTTCTTAAATGGAAGAATGGTTGTTTCTATCATGCACTGAATATTTTGACACCAGCTGTGTACAAAGAATTCTGAATGACATTTTTATCACGCTTAGTTTGGCAGCTACAACCGTTCAAAGTTTCGGGGGCGGAGGCTGCGATAGCTTAGCTGACTGGCCGAGTGGCTAGCCCATGGGGCACGGCCCACTGTCTCATGACCAGCCAGTCAGCTACGCTGTCGCAGCCTCCGTCCCCAAAACTTTGAATGGTTGTAGCTGCCAAACTAAACGTGATGGAAGTGTCATTCAAAATTCTTGTACACAGCTGGCATCAAAAATTCCAGTACATGATAGAAACATTGTTCCATTCGAAAAATTTTATGTTTGCATAAAAAATACACTTTCTGAGTAATATTAGAATATGTTTGTTGGCTAAAAATACGAACCCCTGACTACCACTCCATTCTGTGAAAACCGCACATCAATCGCACTTTCCGTTTCCGCAATATCTGCGGCGCAAGTGTTAGGTGATTCACCCTGTATAGGCTGTGTGAGTCTTATCGAACAGGATGCGCTTATCATTTCCTGTCTCAGAATTTTGCAGTGGCTCGTACCCCGACTGGTATTGTAATGTATATTGTAAACAAAATATTTACTAGCAAAGACGTGATAAATTTAAACGACATTCATAATGTGGCACTTTTTTATACAGCTCATTGTTCACATCGGCATCCATCCTGAAATATGTGTCGTACAGCGATATAATATTGCCTACAACCTTCGCGAAAGAGCAACATAGAAACAAACCACACCAATTTTTAAAATTCAAATGTTCAAATGTTTGTATAGCTTAAAAAAAGGTAAAACATTCAACAATCCGAAGATTGGTTTGAACACCACAGTGCTTTACTAGGCATGGTCCTGTGTAACGTGAGTTCCGAAACACGGTGCTACTCAGTATTTTTCACGTGAGCAATACTGCCAGAGGTGAAAGTAGTGTAAAGTGACAGATAAAAATCCTAGGACCTGGCGGGGATCGAACCCGCGACCTTCGGATTTGTAGTCTGAGACTTAATTACGGGATCATTAGACCCTAAACTTACAAACTACTTATGAACTAGCTAACACTTAGGACGGCACAAATATCCATGCCCGAGGGGGGATTCGAACCCCCGACCGCAGTGGCCGTGCAGACCGTGACTGGCGCGCCGCAGTCCCCTCGGCCACCGCGGCCGGCATCAATTTTTATATACTGAATAAACAAATAACATTATTTACTGCGTGTAACATGTGGCGTAGTTCGAGTGGCGTAATTGCACGTGATGAAAAATAAATATAAATAAAAGAAAAGAATCAATTTTTAGGCCACTTGTTTGGTGGATGAGCCGTAATTCCTTAAGAATCTTGCGATGAATGTCAGCCTTACATGTGCTTTTCTCAAAATTTGTAAGTAACGAACATGCAAATATAAAGCTAAACCTGCATGGCCACTACGGTCGGGGGTTCGAATCCTCCCTCGGGTATGGATATTTGTGCCGTCCTGAGTCTTAGTTAGTTCATAAGTAGTTTGTAAGTTTAAGGACTGATGACCCCGTAGTTAAGTCCCATAGACTATACAAACATTTGCACATTTTGAACAAAGCTAAACCATACCATACAAGGCTCGTGATGTGCCATTTGTAAGCCAGTGCACTTTTTTCCGGTTAGCGTTGTAGTATTGGGTAAAAGTTCCCTGCCGTACTTCGCCTTCACAAAGACGCTGTGTAGCATTCAGGCGACGTGCGAGCGCTCTCTTAGGGAGGCAGAGGCTTTCAGGCCGGATGGCCCCACGTTGCGCAGATCAAAGGCGCCGACACACGCCGCCACGCCTCGCCGCCAGAGCGCGACCGAGCAGCCAGTGCATCGTGACGTCACAGCACCTAGCGAAGCGGCCAACGGCAAATACAGGCCTCAGCGCGCACCTCGTGGCACGTAAGCAAGGTACTTCTCCATCTCGAACAGAATGATGTAATGTCCCAAGGTCAACATGGATTTAGAAAATATCGTTCATGCGAAACACAACTAGCTCTTTACTCACACGAAGTGATGTGTGCTATCGACAAGGGTTCGCAAATTGATTCCGCATTCCTTGATTTCCAGAAGGCTTTTGACACCGTACCTCACAAACGGCTGTTAATCACATTGCGTGGTTACGGTATATCGCCCCAAATGTGCGACTGGATAGGGGATTTCCTCTCAGACAGGACACTGTTCGTAGTAATCGATGGTAAGGCATCGACTAAAACAGAGGTGATATCGGGCGTTCCACAGGGTAGTGTTATTGGTACTCTGCTGTTCCTTATAACCTAAGTAGCTCTCTTAGGTTGTTTGCAGATGACGCGGCTATTTACCGTCTAGTAAAATCATGTGAAGATCAAAACCAACTGCAGAACGATCTAAATAAGATATCCCTATGGTGTAAAAATTGGCAATTGACTTTAAATAACGGGAAGTGTGAAGTCGTCCACATGAGTACGAAAAGAAATCCGTTAAACTTTGTTTACATGATAAATCAATCAAATGTGAAAGCTGTAAACTCCACAAAATACCTAGGAATTACAATTACTTCTGACTTAAATTGGAAAGAATACGTAGATAATGTCATGGGAAAGGCGAACCAGAGACTGCGTTTTATTGGCAGAACCCTTAAAAGATGCAACAGAACTACTAAAGAAACTGCATACACTACGCTTGTCCGTCCTTTTATGGAGTATTGCTGCCCAGTGTGGGATCCTTATCAGGTGGGTTTGACGGAAGACATCGAAAGAGTCCAAAGAAGGGCAGCTCGTTTCGTATTGTCACGATTCAGTGGAGACAGCGTTACGGAAATGATACAGGATCTGGGATGGGAAAACCCTGTTGATTGGACGGGGTTGAGGGTGGGAGACACACACACACTGGGACAAGACAGGGGCAGTGGGGGTAGTCACGCGAATAAGCATCAAGATAAGCTGGCATCTTACAGAAATACCACTGTTAAAAAGGACCTACGGCAAATAATGTAAAGGTGAGAAGAAATGGAAAATGAAACATATACTGTACAGTCAATTACAATAGACGAGGAGTGATCGGAAGAGCTATACTTCACGAAAATTTGGAATTACCAAAGAGGTTAAGAGAATGATAGAAGTTTGGAAGGATTAGAGGCTTCTCTACCTATACTATAAGCTGCTTCTAAACTGTCGTGAGTGTCGTTAGTCTGAATACGCAAATTTACAAAACTACTCGGCGAGTTGTCATGTGGTTTTTAAAGGTTAATTCAGGGTTGTTTGGCGCAACATAGGGATCAGTTACGGATATCAGGTAGTGTAAGCAAAAGACATCATCCTTTAAACATTAATATGTAACCGTCGTGACTGTTTGATCACTCTAATCTCCGAAACGTTATACACTGATGAAACGTTTCGAATTCAGCTGCTTATGCTATTAGTGTTGTTGCAAATTTTGGTTATAGAGATATTAGAAAATTAGCATATTATACCTATTTTCATTCACTTATTTCATATGGCATCATACATTAGGGTAGTGCATCATTAAGTAAAATAGTATTCATCGGTTAAAAGCGTGTTATCAGAATTACTGCTGGTGCCCACCAAAGATCATTCTGCAGAAATGTTTCAATGAAAAAAAAACTGTCTAAATTCGTCTGTCTCTCTATTTGAATAAGCTCATTTGCAAAATTATTATACGAACTGTCTCCCTATCTCACTGTACCTCACAAGCGTTTTCTAATCAAATTGCGTACTTATTGCATATAGCCCCAGGTGTGCGATTGGATTTGTGATTTCCTGTCAGCAAGGACACAGTTCATTGTAAATGATAGTAAGTCATAGAGGAGAACAGAAGTGACATCTGGCGTTCCACAGGTGATCTTTTAGATTGTTCGAGAATGAAGTCACAAGAACATCAAAAGCAACTGTAAAAGGATTTAGATAGGATATCTGCATGGTGAAAAAATTGGCAATTGACCTTCAATAATGAAAAGCGCAAGGTCATCTATATGACCACTAAAAGAAATCCATTAAACTTTTCACAATAAATCAGTCAAATCGATAAACCGTCAATTCAAGTAAATATCTGGCAGTTCCAATTACGAGCAACTTAAACTGGAAAGATCACACAGAAAATATTGTAAGGAAGGCGAACCAAAGACAACGTTTAATTGAAGATGCAACAGTTATACTAAAGAAACTCCCTACACCACACCTTTGGGTCATATTTTGGAGCCTTGCTGCGCATTGTGGGATCCACACCAGGTGGTACTGACGGACAATTTAGAGAAAATTCGGAGAAGGCCATCTCGTTAATTTTATCACGATATAGGGAAGAGAGTGTGTCACTGAAATATTGCACTAGCATAAATCATTACAAAATGCGTTATTCGTTGCGGCGAGATCTATTTACGAAATTTCTTTCATCAACTTTCTCTTTCGAATGCGATCATATTTTATGAGCATCCACCTATATAGGGAGACACGATCATCATAATAAATAAGAGAAATCAGATCGAAAACGGAAAGATTTAGGTGCTCCATTTTCCCGCGAGCTATTACACAATGAACTGTAGAGAAATATAATTAAAGCGTTTGGCCGAGCCCTCTGCCATGTAATTCAATGAGACTTTCTGCCATAGAATTTTGCAGCGACTCGTACCTCGGCTCGTTCAAATGATTGTAAATCTATGAGACTTAACTGCTTGGTTATTAGTCCCTAGCTTACAAACTACCGAAACCAAGTTAAACTAACGTAAGGACAATACATACACCCATGCCCGAGGGAGAACTCGAACCTCTGACGGAGAACGCAGCACGGGGGCCTCAGTACGCATGGCTATTTCGCCCCGGCAAATGAGACTTGCAGAGTATTTTATTTTATTATTTTTTTAAGATGTAGATTGATTGAATCCAATGCCCATAGGTGTGGAAGTAGATCTGGCGATCTAAAGTAAATGGTGCTTTGTCACGAGGAAAATCGACGAAAGATTTAATTTACAGACCAGTGGAAAAGCAATTAAGTTTGCAATAATTACACCGCAATTTGCGATAATTTCCCATTTTAGCTGCTCCTATGGCAGTGTGGGTCTCGCCGGGGACCGTGTCCGGGTGGCCAAGTGGTTAAGGCGACCGCTCGCGAAAAGCGGGAGACCCGGGTTCGAGTCCCGGTCCGGCACAAATTTTCGTATGTTACAAAATGATAGACCAACTAAAGAGGAGTAGCTAAAGTCGGAAATTATAGCAAATTTCGATGTAATGAATGTATATTTATCATAGCTGCGGGCCATCGGCAACGTCTGTTCTTTAAGAAGAGACGTAGCATTGCAATTAAGTTTGCATTAGTCTGAACATGTAGTTTCTGTTGTTGTCTTTTATAATGTAAAATTTTACAACAAAAAATATGTTTATGTGAAAGGTGTAGGGAGAACCGGTGCCACAGCAGAACAGAAAATACAGTTTTTGTTTTTATTTATTTATTTATTTATTTATTTATTTTTAGGACAGGCCAAGTGGTGGGTACTCGGGATCCACTACACTTTTCCTAGTAGTAAGTTCGTCCCTCATTAAACGTCTGTAAACATCAGTAGTGCCACTAAGCTGAAATACGAAGAACTAATCTGTTCCTCCCTGTGTGCTGTGTGGTTGCAATTTATGGTGCAGAAGAGGATTTGCAGATGACCACTCTGAGTGGCTGCAGAACGCAAATCTGGAACGTCACTGTGAAAGCCAGCTAGCTGGATCTCGGCCGATAATCCCACTAATTAATTGGAACGTTGCGTGGGCCACGTCCTGCCTTAGCATAGGATAGAGTACAGCTGCCGAGGGAAGAGGCGGCGACATTATGTGCTTGACTCACGAGGTCACCGACAAACATCAGCGATGCGACGACGTTTTTTTTATCACAACTGGTGAAATTTCCTAACTCGCATTAAAGTCTTTGTCCACTCCTTTTGTATCAGTGTCAGTATTATAATTGTTTTGCTATAAATATTTTACAATACCTATAAACGAAGGAATCCGCGACCGTTGTCATAGTGTGCACTACTATGTTCCGGTGAGTATGGTGGATGTTCATGTTGCTGGCCGAGGGGACTGAGGCGCTCCAGTCACGGTATGCACGGCCACCACGGTGGGGGTTCGAATCCCCCCTCGGGCATGGATATTTGTGCCGTCCTTAGTATTAGCTAGGTCATACGTTTATAACTTTAGGGACTGATGACCCCGTAGTTAAGTCCTATAAGCTATACAAACATTTGAACTTTTTTTGTTCATGTTGCACGATAACACTCGTCCAAACACAGCCAATATTGTCAAACTTTCTGGAAAAAAAGAGGATGGTGTAACATGAACATCCATACACTCGCCGGATCTCAATCCTTCACACTTCTTCCTATGCTCTCGACTCAAACTCGCTTTTAAAGGAATTTGACGATATTCCTGACATCCAACGAAATGAGGCTTTTGAATACCATCCCAAAAGAAGACTTCGTGCAAAGTTTCCAGAACATGTATCGCAGAGCTCAGGAGTGCGTAGTTATGGGAGGTGACTATTTCGAAGGACAGTAAGGTAACTATAGTTCTTTGTTCATCAAAATTTGGAATGTGAACTGCAACTTGGAATCTGAAAGAGAGTGACATACTAAAATTATACCTTTGCAGGCACAGAATTAAACTCACGAATTAATTTTTAGCATACACTTGAAAAGATGTAGTTCAGGTTAAAAAACGAAAAATAATCTTAACAACCAATTTTTCATTTTGATACCAAATCCGCTTCCGCTGCAATTAACTTTTATTTTTTAAAAGAAGCACTACCGGTTTCACG
The DNA here is from genome assembly GCA_026315105.1 of Locusta migratoria. Lineage (NCBI taxonomy): Eukaryota > Metazoa > Arthropoda > Insecta > Orthoptera > Acrididae > Locusta > Locusta migratoria. Next base: position 166,161,990 of record CM048747.1, on the reverse strand, counting down.
TCCTATAGACGCATCATCAGGTGCTTAAAATTCCTTAGAGAAACATGTCTGTCATTTAGCCTTCCCCAGCGTTCACCTAAAATTTAAAACAATTAAAAGCTTCTTAACTTTACGTCCTCGTTAAAAAAAAATAAAACTCGAACGCTGTTGCGTTAGTCATCTTTTTTAAAATACTTTGAGGGTGGAGGGCAGGTGAAACCGTGCCATGTGGAAGCGGTGTTGATGCGGCACCGGCCGAGACAGCACTGATAACATGCTTAACAAATAATGTTGGGAATTTTTCAAACATTGGCACAATAGAGTTAAAAAAGAAAGAAACAATTTTACAAAACGGTTACATCAAGCATAATACTAAGCGTGGTACGTGCGTCCAGTTAAAGAGTTACACAACAGGGGAAAACAAGTTTCTTACTAAGCATTTGCTTTTTACACTTGGGAGAAATATGTGTGATGTCTCTTTTCTACCACAGAAAATGGTAATATGTCCTCTATATTTTCATATACATTATTAGACAAAAGTCTTTTTTTTTAAACTCATTTACTGAAATCGCAACTCGCCCAACCTAAATCATTGTAGTGCGAAGGATATGGAGGACTGTTAACACAGCAGGACCGCAAGAAAGTGATTGTTCAGCTTGTTCATCTTAGTAAAGCGCCCGGTTACTCCGTTTACAAGTAAATCCAAAAACTGAGTTATTTTTGAATTGTAATGGCAAAAGTGAAAAGTAGTTAATAAATTGTAAGTACTTAAGTTATGTGCACTGAATCAAATGACTTTGCACATCAGTATTCTTGCAGTATTTTCATATTAATGTCACTACATTTCATGGAAACATCGATCATCTTATTCGAACTTGCAAATTAAACACTTCAAATATTCTAAATGTATTATCATTTTGTGTTGTAAATCAGTACTATTCCAGAATGAAACTTTCACTCTGCAGCGGAGTGTGCGCTGATATGAAACTTCCTGGCAGATGAAAATTGTGTGCCGGAACCGGGACTCGAACCTGGGACCTTTGCCTTTCGCGGGCAAGCGCACTACCGACTGTGCTATCGCGACACGACTCACGATTCCGCCCCACAACTTTACTTCAGCCAGTACCTCGCCTCCTACTTTCCAAGTAAAGTTGTGGGGCGGCATCGTGAGTCGTGTCGGGATAGCACAGTCGGTAGTGCGTATGCCCGCGAAAGGCAAAGGTCCCAGGTTCGAGTCCCGGTTCCGGCACACAATTTTAATCTGCCAGGAAGTTTCAAATAAGTACTATTATTTGGTAATAATTTCAGGCAAGACGCAATTTTCTTCCATGATTTATACAGTAGGACACCTTTGTTCAGAATTCAAAGTGCATGGCAGAGGGTTCATTGAACCGATTTATGTTATTACTCTATCGTTCCATTCTCTAAAATCTCGCGGGGAAAAAGAAACATCTAAATCATTCCGTTTTCGAACTGATTACGATGGTCACTTCTCCCTATGTAGGTGTGCGCTAAGAAAATATGTTAGCGTTCGAAAGAGAAATTTGGCGAAAGAAATTTCACAAATAATTCTCGCCGCAACGAATTATACCATAATTTTAATTATTTCCATTCTAACTCGTGCAACATTTCCGTGACACTCTCTCCCCTATATCGCGATAATACAAAACGAGTTGCACTTCTCTGAACTTTCTCTATATAATCCGTCAGTCCCGCGTTATAGGGATACCACAATGCGCACTACTACTCCAAAATAGGACGCAAGTGTAGTGTAGGTAGTAGAATTGTTACATGTAAGTGTTCTGCTAATGAAATGTAGCCTTTGGTTAGCCTTCCCTACAATGTTTTCTGTGTGTTCTCTTTAATTTGAATTATTCATGCCGGCCGCGGTGGTCGAGGGGACTGAGGCGCTTCAGTCACGGTCTGCACGGCCACTATAGTCGGGGGTTCGAATCCCCCCTCGGGCATGGATATTTGTGCCGTCCTTAGTTGTAGGTAGTTCATAAGTAGTTTGTAAGTTTAGGGACTGATGACCCCGCAGTTAAGTCCCTTAAGCTTAACAAACATTTGAACATTTTTTTAATTATTCATAATTGTTATTCTTAGGTATTTAGTTGAAGCTACGGTCTGTACATTTGATGAATTTATAGTGTAAATAAAGTTTAACGGGTTTCTTTTAGTGGCCATATAGATGACTTCACATTTATCACTATTTAAGGTCAATTGCCGATTTTTGCACCATGTAGATATTTCATTTAATTCCTTTATTTGCTGTTTGTCTTCTAGTGTCTTCATTAACTGATAAATGACAGCATCATCCGCGAAGTCTAAGAGAGCTGTTCAAATTGCTTCCTAAATCGTTTATAATGATACGGAACAGTAGGGGGGCCTATAACACTTCCCTCGGGAACGCCATTTGTCACTTCTGTTTACTGGATGACTTACCGCCAGCTTACAACGTACTGTGTTTTTCATGAGAGGAAATCGCGAATACAATCGCACATAAGAACGCAATTTCATCAGAAGCCACTTGTGAGGTACAGTGTCAAAAGCCTTCCGGAAATCTAGAAATATGGAACTGATTTCAGATCTCTTGTCGATGGCACTCATCTCCTCATTTGAGTAAAGAGCTGGCTGTATTTCACAACAACTATACTTTCTCAATCTGTGTACACTATGGATCAATAGGTCATTGTTTCGAACTACGTCATAATGTTTGAGGAAATTCAAAATATTCAAATCTTTGTTAAGCTTAAGGCACTTTACTGCGGGATCATCAGTCCCTAAAAAAACTACTTATAAACTAACTTACACTAAAGACAACACAAAGATCCATGCCAGAGGGAGGATTCGAACCCCCGACGGGGAGCGCCCCCGCGCATCGGAGCTTAGCGTCTCAATACGCTTTGCCACTCCGCCGTGGCGAGGAAATTATACGTTCTAAAATCCTGCTGCAAACCGACGTTAATGATACAGGCCTGTAATTTTGCGGATCACTCTTTTTTCCTTTCTTTAATTTGGAAGTGACCTGTGAAACTTTCTTTTTGGTACCCATCTTTCGCTGCGCGAACGATTGCATGTGATAGTTCGGTATGGGGCTATGGCATCAGCATACCTAATTGGTATACAGTGTCGACCGAGAGACTTGCTGTTGTTAAGTGATGTAAGTTGCTTTAATACTCAAGCGATATCTACTTCTAAATCAAGCATGCTGACAGTTGCTCTTTATTCGAATTCTGGAGTATCTGCTAAGTCTTCTTTGGTGAAGGAATTTCGGAAAGATGTGTTTAGCAGTTCTTCTTTAGCAAAACTTTCATCAGTAGCATCACTTTTGCTATCGCGTAGTTTTGCCGCTAATATGCGTTACATACGACCAGAATTTCTTCTGATTTTCTAAGGAATTATGTGACAGGGTTACGTTGTGGATACTTCTTGAAGTTCGAGCTAAATTTCGAGTTTTTGAAAAAGATTGCGAATATTGTGTGCGTTTAAATTTGGAATGATTTTTTTCTTTTGTTTTGCAGATCTAATATGTTTCGTATACATTCTGTTGTTAATTTATTTGGTATAAACCTGTCAAAAGCTGTCGACATCATTTCTTTGAATCTGCACTCACATTGTTAGTTTCGAAAGACTGAAAATTCTCACTGAAAGCGTTAATCAAATTTTTGTCTGCTGTGTTGAAAAGAAATGTTTTTCGTGTAATTTTTCTACATTTGGTAATTTCGATAATCAGTTTCGCTATGACAACTCCGTGTTCATTACGTATAGTTCTAATGCTTTTTATTGTTTTCAGTATTCTGGATTCACAATCTGACATGCTAACAACATTGTTGGTGAACGAATACATTTTTAAAAATTTTCCTTTGCGATGTGGCGCATGAACTGAAACATCGATAATAGCAGTTTAACTTACCGAAAAGATAATTAGCGATCGTAGCTGTTTACATAATAAAAGATCTATACTTCTCGATGAAACTGCAGAGCTCTGTGGAGCTGTAAATGTTCGCTGAACCATGGGCCGTGTTTTTAATCCCAGTTTTCAGTATGATATGAAACTGCACGCTACTTGAAGGCGTGTAACATGGTGTCTGTTATGCTCGCTACTTCAGTTGCAGACCGATTTAGCTTCCAGCAGTCTCCCTCCGCCTGCCGTGAAGGCAGAACTGTGCAACGTCTATTGCGAGAGAGAACGCTGCGTTGTAGTGGAGTTGCTTCTGAACAACAATAGTAAAACACACTTTCGTGGATGAATTACACATTTTTAGGCTTTTTACCACAAATATCAGCCTGGCAATTGCTTTTATGTAATCATACCAATTCATATATCTCGCAGTTTGCCTAGAAGGACCGGAGATACCACTGTCAAATTTATTCGGGAGGTAACGCGTATACAAAGATCACATGACTGATAATACAGCTGAATGTGAAGTGAGGCAGATGAGGAAATGACTGCTGCTACACGACTCGCCATTGCATTAAAGAAACCCTGGATGTGTTTTTGGGATATAGCAGCAGACCACTTTCGGCACACATTTTCTGTGGATTTGTTTTCGCACATCGGATTTCTTTGCTGCCGTTGCCTCCCAGGTCTCCTTATCTGATGCCTGTCGGGGGCGAGTGGGCAATGTTTGTAGAATTGTACGGCGGTGCTTCTTAAAAAAAGACAGGGAAGGTCAGTGCATAGTTGACAAAGTCCCTAAAATACCTCCCCTCTTTCATGCCTTCCCTCGGCGATGTTACCAACGCACTTCGTGCCAGTGCTCTGGTTTGTAAACGGGGCAGCGCTGCACGTGAGGTGCCGTGACAACATGCAACTTCAGTGCACGTCTAAAATCACTCTTTTACTAACCATGTGTCTTCTGTCGTAGTCGATGTCCCATTGCGCAGGTGAAGCACACAGGTCGCGCATCCGTTGTACCTGAAGTGATGCTGAAAGAAGTGTTGATATGTGGCTAGGAAGTACTACCCTACGAATAACTTTAGCTTTTGTAGTATGCCAGTGCTTGTTTTTATTGAAGAAATGCCAGTGTATATCCAAGCACAAATATACCGACTGAGTAATATTAAAAATATAAACGGTACATAACGTATAAACTGTCCCTGGCCCGCACTGAACTGACATGAATGTGCAAGGTATCGCGGTCGGCGCTCGACTGACTGCCGCCGCCTCTCGCTGCGCGCCACAAGCCACCGTTTTGGTACCGAGCAAAACTTCTAGACTAACATTGTTCAACTTATTACGAAATATACAAATAATTAAATCTTTGAATTAAGCGAAATATACCTTAGCACAAAAGCATTACAGAAAGTATACAGATAATTTTTAATAAACATAGGCAGATAATTTTTAATAAACATAGGAAAGTTAAATATTAATAAAAAAAAAGCTTGAAGTTTTGGCGGACAACTAGTATAGGCGGAAGCCAATCAGATCTCAACTAGCAATAGGGCCGGAGCTATCTCACGGGATGCAAGCTCATCTACTGTCTCTCTCTCTCTCTCTCTCTCTCTCTCTCTCTCTCTCTCTCTCTCTCTCTCACCCTTTCTATTACGTCACACATACAATGAATACTTGTTTACTCAATGATGAATTACTCCAGAAAATGATGCCATACGGAATCAGAGAATGAAAATAGGCATAGTTAGCTAATTTACTGAAACGTATATCACCAAAATTTGCACTTACCCAAATAGCGTAAATATCTAAGTTCAAACGTTTCAGCAGATCTTTTTTTTTTTTTTTTTTCCAGTTCAACCCCTCATCAATGCACACATCTAAAATTTTTGAATATTCTACCTTTGCTACAGATTTCTGAGCAAAGTCTATATTTATTAATGGTGTCATTACATTTGCTGTATGAAACTGTATGTACTGTGTTTTATCAAGATTTAATGGTAGTCCATTTGCTTAATGATTTTCTGAAAGACCTCGATTACAATTTGTTCAGTTAGTTCTTTTCTGTCAGGTGTGATGACTATACTTGTATCATCAGCAAAAAGAACTAGCTATGCATCTTCACGAATATAGAATGGCAAGTCATTAATATATATTAAGAACAGCAAAGGGCCCAAGACCGAACCTTCTGGCACACCATTTTTGATTGTTCCCCAGTTTGAGGAATCAACTGTTTTTTTGCATATTATGTGAACTAATTATGTCAAAAATGTAATCATTTCTGTGTGCACTGTTTCAATCAAGGAGGTTAGAATGTAGGGGGATGGCATTATCTATGTCTAGTAAATGCGTTCAGTTGAAGCATGTCCGCCATCTTTGTCAGTTTTGGAATGCTATTCCTCCCTCAAAATTTTGCGTTAAGTCCACCCCCTTACTGTTAATGCATTGAACTGAAAGGCACTGCTAAGTATGTACTATCAAACAATATACTTACTTCAATAAACGTTAATAAATACCCATCATAATATATTTCAAAACTTAATTTTAACGACTAATTTGCACTCTTTTAACACGATGTACATCACGGAAAACCGTCGGACGTTTTATTCCTGTTTTGAGTGACATATAACATTAGCTCTACAATACGAACACTTCTCCAGAACTCAGAAATATAGCGAAGGCAGGCTTCATTTTTCCAGCGTAACGGCATCTCCCTTTATTCTAACCTCCTTGGTTTCAATACCACATCTTGAGTGATTCAGAAAACTCTAAGAGGGTGTACTAATTTTTATTTTCGGTCGTGTATTAGTATTAGTTTAGAACAAAAATGTTAATTTACAGTTTCGTGACGTAATAACGGTAAAGTGACGTCATCTGTGGTGGCGTTTTCATGCGCAAATGCGTGAAATGGACAGTAAAGAGAGTATAAAACGCCACCTCTCCCTTCGGGTCGGAATTACGTGGCGGGAGGAAATTCCCCCCCCCCCCTCCGGGTCACCCCTCCGCGCCCTCGACACTTGCCTTTGATATAAGGTTTTTAATTTTGTTTCTGCGCGAGCGTTTCGCTCCTGGCGCCGCCCTCAGGCTGCACTAAAATTATAGCCACAGCTGTCTCAGTTAGTTTTACTTCAACACAACCTAATTTCTACAGCTTCTTTTATTACAGAGTCCGAGTAATACGAAGAATAAGATAAGATATTACTATCCTCAAAGGACATCTTGTGTTGTTCTTTATATTTGAATCGCTCCTGGCAGAAAGAGCTACAATCCATTATACCTGGTTTTGAGGAGACAATTTTTTTTTTCTAAACACTACAGCATGGCATAAAATCTACTTGAAAAATCATTGCTGTTTATTGAGCGTAGATTCAAGGCCTTTGAATGTCTAAATTGTAGAAAGATATAAGAAAAGCCAACATCGCTGATCATCAATTTTTATTTATGACGACCGGTTTCGCTGAACTATGTCAGTATCATCTGGTCCGATAAAATCATTTTACAAGGCCATAATCTTGTAATGTCAATCAGATAATTATGTTTTATTATAATGACATAGTGCACCTATGCCCTGTAAATTATGTTATGAAGCAACTGATTGACATTACAAGATTATTGCCTTGTAAAATGATTTTATTGGACCAGATGATGCTGACATAGTTCAGCAAAACCGGTCGTCATAAATAAAAATTGATGATCAGCGATCTTGGCTTTTTTTATATCTTTCTACAATATCATAATTGAATCACCTCCTAGAACATAAACAAACTCAGAAAGAAAAATGTTTTCTGGTGTTGGACTGAACGGACCAAAATAGATTTTCAACGTTTCTCGTACTTACTTGAGGAAACTATAATGATTCCTCAATTACTTTCGGGATAAGCTTAGGAAAGTATCATGAATATTAGAAGAAAGTAAAAAAAACTGGTCTCAATATTTAATTAAAAACTGGAAAGAAAAATTGCTATATATCATTTAACTTTCTTTAGACATTTTTCTCTTGTGGATTAACAACTTCGATGTGAGGGAATGTGTATATTCGTTGTAGAATATTTGATGTTCCTCATGTATGTAGCTAATGAATCTAATAATCTCCCGTATTTTCGTTGCTTTTACTGGAATTTTCCTCATGGTAAATGCACAGTACGGTGAAAAATTAGAATATGGAATGCACGCAGGTTGAGCAAGACGGAGTGTTTGCTTCACGATATTATCAATAACCGGGTATGATATTGTAGAGGGTGAGTCTGATCTATCATACGCCCTTTCATTTAAAAAAAACTGTTCAAGAACTGGGGAACATGAGTATTCCAATAAGGTAAAGGCGACGTGGTCTATCTTTTACGGTATGTACCGAACATGAGCTCCATCTTGAAATCGCAACTGGTCCCTCCAGTATCTGTGGTTATGACGGTTGACCTCACAACTAACAAAAAGTTTTGCATCATCACGGAGCAGGACACCGCGTGAGAAAGAGGATCTTGATGTAACTTCTGAACACCAACTACTACGTCGAATCTATTTACAGGAACGAATTGGTCATAAATTGCTGGTGATCTTTATATATAAAGCAGAGTGTCCGTATGTTTGTGCGTTTGTTGCATTCAAATCTACAGTTTTGTTCCAATATTTATGAACTTTGTACACGTAAGCTTTAATCCACGAGGACGGTAAGAATAATGTAAAAACTTTGTTCAGGTGATATGACGGCATAAATTTCGAGATGAAAGGAAAACTGCTGCATTACGCAACAATGCTGACAACCATAGCAAAATTATGAAAGGAGGTTCGAGTCCTGCTTCGAGCATTGGTATATTTGTTGTCCTTAGCAAAAGTTAAATTATGTAGCTTGTAAGCCTATGGCTCAGCAGGCGCAGACAGGTGTGAAAATTACAGAAGCATCAGTTTAATAAGTCATGGTTACAAAATTTCAACACGAATTTTTTACAGAAGGATGGAAAGGCTGATAGATGCTGACCGCGGGGACAATCAGTTTTGGATTCAGGAGAAATGTAGGATCACTGGAGGAAATAGTCACTTTACGACTTATCTTAGAAGCTAGATTAAGGAAAGGCAAAGCTAAATTTCTAGCTTTTGTAAATTTGGAGAAGCCTTTTGACAATGTAGACTGGAATTCACTCTTCCAAATTCTTAACTCAGCAGGGGTAAAATATAGGGAACGGAAGGTTATTTACAACTTGTACATTAACCAAACAGCGGTTATTAGAGTTGAAGGGCATAAAAGACACACAGTGGTTGAGAAGACAGTAAGACAGGGTTGTAGCCTTTCTCCAATGTCATTCGGTTTGTACATTGAGCAAGGAGAAATTTTGAGAAAGCGTTAGAGTTCAGGGGAAGAAATAAAAACATTGTGTTTCGCTGATGACATTGTAATTCTCTCAGAGACAGCAAAGGACATGGAGGAACAATTGAACGGAATTAGCAGTGTGCTGAAAGTAGCGTACAAGATGAACAAATAAGGGTAATAGAATGCAGTCTTAGAAAATCGGGCGATGCTGAAATAATTAGATTAGTTAACGAAATAACAAAGATAAATGTCGTTACTTAGGCAGTACAATAATATATGATGATCGCTGTGTAGAAGATATAAAGTGCAGAATGGCAATTGGTTAGAAAAGCGTTTCTGAAAAAGAGGAATTTGCTACCATCGAATATTAATTTAAGGTAAGAAAATCTTTACTGAGAGCATTTGTGTGCACTTTTGCCTTGTACGGGAGTGAAACTTGGAAGATATATAGTTTAGATAGGAAGAGAATAGAGGCTTTTGAAATGTGGTGCTACAGACGAATGCTGAAGATTAGGTGGGTAGATCGCGTAACTAATGAATTACTTACGATAATTGGGGAGAAAAGGAATTTTTGGCATACCTTGACTAAAAGAAGGAATTGATTGATAGGACACTTTTTTAGATATAAAGGAATCGTACATTCAGCATTGGAGGGAAGTGTGTAGGGGAAAAAATCGCAGAGGGAGATCGAGAGACGAATATAGTAAACAGATTCAGATGGATGTGGGTTGCCGATGTTATGAGGAGAAGAAGAGGCTTGCTCATTATAGAGTACGGTGGAGAGCTGCATCAAACCAGTCTCCGGACTGAAGACCACAACAGCAACAACAAGCATATGGACTGGTGACCAGAGTAGTCATATAGATTTAAGAACAGTTGAACATTTTGACTGACAGAGTATTTACGTTAAGTTTTTCCGTCTGCTACTGGGAAGTGCCCAAATGGCTCCGCCTCCTTCTGCCCTTCTGGTGGGTATGTGTCTCAAGTGTAGTGCGTGTCTATTTACGTGTGCACTTGGCCATCTATGGGTCCATCGCAGCTGGCCACAAACTGCACTATAGCGATGAGCAAGGAGGTGAAACGAATGAACTTGTGACTAAACGGTGACTGCAGGTTTAAGAACCGGTGTATGAGGGGAAGTGAGACATCCACCACTGGCCCTCGGCACCTCGTGAAGGTCTGTCCATTGGGCTCGTGGTGGCAGACCCTCCCCAATACTAAGGTGAGAGGGGGAGCAGGAGAAACGGTTTGGGCGCTTCTTGAGGTTAGGCCCAAGGGCCAGTTGCTGCGAAAACACCCTAAACAAACACATCCTACGATTCCCAAACTCTAATAATTTTCATAGCCGATAACTGTGTCTACTTATATGAAGTTACATCACCATCCGGTCATATTTTACGCCCACTTGTCTTTTGTAAGGCAGAGTAGGAACATCGTGTCTTGAGTTATCGCTTTAATAAGTGGCGTCACTATGCATCGAGTGAGGAGACACATGCGGTCAACGAACCACGCCATAGAAACCGAGTAATTGTCTGAAAAGTGCTGAGGAACCGTGACCTTCCGGAATGCATCGCCTCCTCCGTTTTGGTGGAATGAGAAATTTACCTTCTGCGTAGCTATTTCATTATTTATACTGTCCGTTAACTGTATCATTATTGACACTATATATCACTTTCGTAATCCAGTTGCAGGCTGCTCATTATAGGGAACACGATCCACGGACCTAATTAACAGGACGCAATCGATACCAGGACGGCGTACAAGCGCAGTCTGCCTCGGCTGCATCCTAACGTTCCTGAGCCACAGACGGGCCCACACCAACTATCAAACAAGAAAACATCTCAGTTTTAATAACGCAGTGGAGGCACTTTTGTGATCGTCAGTGACGTAGACGTACTTAGTCTTATGGGCTTACACCAAGGAATTTTGCAATGGACTGCTATTATGGATTACAACGACTTCCTAGTGTCATATTCTCAAGCAGATTATCAAATGTTCAAATGTTTGTATAGCTTATGGGACTTAACTACGGGGTCATCAGTCCCTAAACTTACAAACTACTTATGAACTAGCTAATACTAAGGACGGCACAAATACCCATGCCCGAGGGAGTATTCGAACCCCCGACCCTAGTGGCCGTGCAGACCGTGACTGGCGCGCCGCAGTCGCCTCGGCCACCGCGGCCGGTAGCAAATTATCAAACGTGTGGTATTTCTGGTAACGGGTATGGTTAAAAGAGTTTGCTAGTTTGAAATCAGCTAGATTTCGAGGAAACATGATTTTTTTCCGTAAATAATTTGATCCTGATCAGGACCAAATTTCCTATTATACGACACTGTATCCTGAGATAAGAACGAACAAGCAAGAAAACTCTCTCGTGTACCCATTAATCAACCATACATTTCTGGAGACGGAATCTGGCAGATAGCTATCTGCCTCTTTGAAACCTTAACTTTTCCCGGAGTAATGAATGTTCAAACAACTTAAGAGTATGCTGCCGGGTGACGTCGTCGACCAAAGCCGATATTTCGACAGGAGCACACCCTGCCATTGACAAGGCACAACTGCACTCAAGGAAGCAATGTGCAAGCGAATTTAATACATAGGTAAGCAAAGAGTAAACAAGGAAGATAACACACACAGTGCAAGTCACTACAGAGTCAACACAACCAAAGATGACCAAACATCAAACATATCGATAGTGACAATTAATCAACAGATGAGGTACCATTAATTCAGTCCCTCTGTTTTTTGGCGAGAGACAGTGCCGGACTCCGTACAGAATTTAACCAAAAACCGCCATATCTGTTTATAACGTCGTTTGCTAGTTTAATTTCAACAGCTTCCGTAGTAACACTGTCCCAATAGGTGAAAATGCATGCCAGAATCTTTGTGTTGTTGTATTCCATAGGACGACCGGTGCCTAGACAGTGTTATGCAATAGCGGATTTGTTTGGATGTTGTAAACGTGTGTGACGTTTTTGTTCAGCACTCCGGTCTTCCACTGTCCTGATTGTATGACTAATAGATGCCATGTCACAACTTCAAGGAATACGATAGAGACTAGCATTACGCAAACCAAGATCATCCTTTACGGTCCCCAATAGGACCTTTATCTTAGAAGTTGGTCGAGAAACACATCATATTTCCGCAAAATTCGAGCAATCCGGTTGAAAATGCTTCCTTCGTAAGGCAAAAAGGTCATAAATTTAGGTGCCACTTCGTTACTATCGTCACTTACCCGTTGCGCAGTAGGCTGAATGCGCAACACACGTCTTTTCTCCCTCTCACTACAACCATAATACTAAAGATGACCTGGTCGTTTGGCCCAATGGTAGTGAGTGGAGGAGGAAAAGAATGGTTGGCTTCCTTGATGTGTTGGCCAAAAGGAAGGTTGATGGTACATGCTGTTTTATGGGAAGACTACTCACACTGATTTGTATCTGCGAACTGATAGTTCTCACCATCCAGCTTAGCGTGAAGGGGTACTTCGTACCTTGGTTCACAGGGCCATGTCATTTCAGCTGAGTTGTCCCATGTCGAGGTCACATTCCGTCACAATAGTTATAGTAACGAAGTGGCACCTTGATCTATGACCTTTTTGCCTTACGCAGGAAGCAGAGAATCAGGAATCTGGAAGGTCGGTGTACTAAACACAAAAGTCACACAAGCTTAAAACAGCCAAACAAATCCGCTATTGTAGAACACTGTCTTGGCACCGAGGTTCTGACATGCACTTCCACCTATTGGGATAGTGTTATTAAGAAATCTGTTGAAATTAAACTGGCAAGCGACCTTATAAACAGAGATGGTGTTTTTTGTTTAAATTCTGCTTGGAATCCGGCACTGTCTCTCGTCAAAAAACCGAGGGATAGAATTAATGTTACCTCATCTGTTAATTAATAGTCACTATCGATAATTTTGATGTTTGTTGATCTTTGGTTGTGTTGACTCTGCAGTGACATGTACTGTGTGTGTTATCTTCCTTGTTTACCCTTTGCAAAAAAATGTTCAAATGTTTGTATAGCTTATGGGACTTAACTACGGGGTCATCAGTCCCTAAACTTACAAACTACTTATGAACTACTTACCAACTAGGACGGCACAAATATCCATGCCCGAGGGGGGATTCGAACCCCCGACCGTAGTGGCCGTGCTAACCGTGACTGGAGCGCCTCAGTCACCTCGGCCACCGCGGCCGGCTACCCTTTGCAAACCGAGGTATTAAATTCGCTTGCGCATTGCTTCCTTGAGTACAGTTGTGCCTTAAGAATGGCAGGGGTCGTATAAATAAGTAAACATGAAAATTTAAGAACCAATTTTTAACATTAATTAAGCAAGGACGCAAATGAAACATATAATTTGAAAGGATAATTGCCATCCAAATCCTGCGAACCCATCAGAGTCTATGGTAAAAATGCCACATAAAAGTTACAACATTTCGTGAAATCGCATTATAGGGAACTTCGTGTTTATATGGTTCATTTACAGTAACATATAGATACAGTGCCGGTACAAAGCCGCAACTGCTGGATAATTGATGTTCACATCAGTGGAAATCCACACGTCGTAAATAATGTTAAATCTTATTATTATTTCGTAATAACAGATCTGTAGTCATTTTCCGGCGCTACCACAAAATTTGCAGTTTTGCAGTATTAATTTAAAAGTAAGGATATCTTTTCTGAATACATTTGCGTGGAGTTTTGCCTTGTACGGGAGTGAAACATGGTCGATAAACAGTGCAGAAAGGAAGAGGATGGAGGCTTTTGAAATGTGGTGTAACAGAAGAATGATGAAGATTAGGTGGGTGGATCTCGTGACTAATAAGAAGGTACTGAACAGAATAGCTAATAAAACGAGTTTCTGGCATACCTTGACTAAAAGAAGAGATCGATTGATAGGACACATTCTTCGAGATAAAGGAATCGCGAATTAAGCGTTGGAGGGAAGAGTGTGGGGTGGTGGTGGTGGTGGTGGTGGTGGTGGTGGACATGAGGGACCAAACAACGAGGTCATCAGTCCCTTCAACCTCAAATTGTATACGCCACGGAACCCAACGAAAAATAGGTGAAAGCCAAAAGACCATTACACTAGGAATTAAATTCGTCTCATCAACAAGGCTAAGACCAAACCAGGGCAGCAAATGCTACAGTGTCCGCTCCCACAGTTCCAGGAGCGACCACTACCCTAAACCACAAGTTACTAACGGCACAGTGGTCAACGTATCACAGCTCTAGAGCAGGGAGAAATAAAACTACGTTAAAATGTAAAAGAGTGGGGGACTGGTGGGGAGAAGGCTCTAAACCCCACAAACAGCCAAGAATCACAAACCCACTCACCCCGACCAAGCGAGTCCTAGAACTGACAATAAAATCTACTTTCACGGAGGAAGGCAAGGACGCGATCAACCATCCGTGGGTCATCCGCCAAAACTAAAGGCAATGCAGGCGGTAGGCCAAAAACGCCACGAAGTGTCGAATTGAGAGGACATTCAGTCAGAATATGAGACACGGATTGCACGGCTCCACAATCACAATGCGGTGGATTGTCATTTCGTAAAAGAAATCCATGGGTCAACCTGCAGTGTCCAAGACGGAGGCGACAGAGGACAATTGATTCTCTCCGGGAAGGGCATAAAGATGAACTCCAAGCTGCAGTCGTATCTTTGATGGTGCGGAGTTTATTGGAAGGGGCAGTAGCTTTCCAACTGCTATCCCATGAGGAGTGAAGCAAAGATCTGATCTGCACCCGCAGATCCGCACCCGAAATTAGAAAGGGAGGTGGGCAGCGAGTAATGGCCGATCTAGCCAACCGGTCAGCCTCTTCATTCCCTGTAATACCAACATGGCTTGGCACCCAGAGAAAGGTAACGGAGCAGGCAGCACGATGTAGGTCAGCAAGGAGATCATGGATGGAAATAACTAAAGGATGGGAGGGGAAACATCGATCAATGGCCTGCAGACTGCTCATGGAGTCAGCACAGATCAAACCACGTTCCACGGCAGTATGTTTAATAAAACAGAGGGCTCTATAAATCGCCATCAGCTCTGCCGTAAACACACTGCATGCCTCTGGCAGAGAATGGCATTCCGCCTCAACAGGAGATGTAAAAGCATATCCGGAGTGGCCCGCTGTTTTCGAGCCATCAGTGTAGAAGATAGAGGCTCCCTGAAACTCTTCTAGTACTGGGCGCACCAAACGCCGAAAGACCATGGGGGAAATTAAAGCTTTTGGGCCCTGGAAGAGATCCGTCCGAATTAGTGGTCGCGGCACCATCCACGGAGGTGTGCGTGCAGTGAAATGGGGGGCGCAATCTAGGGAAGGGAAATGGAAATCCAGGCGAAGAGAGGCAAGCCGCAGTCCGACGGGAAAGCCCGCCCGCGGCCGGGTATCAGGGGGTCGAAGGCCTTCATATGCAAAAAGAACCTGGTAAGCGGGATGATCAGGATATTGCCGGATGGCGATGGCATAAGACGCCAGAAGCTGATGCCGCCTGACCTGAAGAGGGCAGATTCCCGCCTCAACAAGGAGACTGTCGACCGGGCTAGTCGGGAATGCACCTGTAGCCAAGCGGACACCATAATGGTGAACCGGGTCTAATAATTTCAGGGCAGAAGGTGCTGCCGAGCCATAAACGTGACACCCATAGTCCAATCGGGACAAGATTAGAGCCCGATAGATACGGCGGATAGTTGTTCGGTCTGCACCCCACGATGAATGAGCAAGGAAACGTAGGGCATTAAGTTTCCTCATACAACTAATTTTTAGGTGGCGACTATGGGGCACCCAAGTCAATTTTTTGTCAAAGAGAAGACCCAGGAAACGATGCTGTGCTACAACTTCCAGGCGCAGATTACCAATAACAGTTCTGGATCAGGGTGAACTGTAGTACGACGACAAAAGTGCACCACCCTCGTTTTTGTCCAGGAAAACTGGAAACCATGGGACGTAGCCCACACTGAAGCCCGCCGAATGGCGCTCTGGAGCTGACGTTCAGTAGAGGCTACTGAGTAGGAGCTGTACCATATGCAAAAGTCGTCGACATACAATGCTGGGGATACCAGTGACTTAACAGAGCTCACCAACCCATTGATGGCGATTAGAAAAAGTGTAACACTCAACACTGAGCCCTGGGGGACGCCGTTCTCCGGTATCCGAGGGGAGCTAAAGGAAGAGCCAACTCTGACACGGAACAGGCGGTGGGATAAAAACTGACGGATAAAAATTGGTAAGGAGCCTCTGAGGCCCCAGTCATGAAGAGAACGTAAAATATGATGACGCCAAGCAGTGTCGTACGCCTTATGAAGATCAAAGAAGACTGCTACCAGATGATGTCTTTTAGAGAAGGCCTGTCTGATCGCAGTCTCCAGTCGAAGTAAATTGTCAATAGGGGATCGTCCCTCCCGGAACCCACACTGGTAAGGTGAGAGAAGTCCCCGGGATTCAAGAACCCAGCATAATCTGCGGGCTACCATCCATTCAAGTAGTTTACAGGGGACACTTGTCAGGCTTATTGTCTATAACTGTCCAGCGCCGACGGGTCCTTGCCAGGCTTGAGGGCAGGGACCACAATACTCTCCCTCCACTGGGAGGGGAAGACCCCTTGAAGCCAAATACGGTTAAAAACTTTTAGGAGAAATTGTCGTTGTGAGGGGTTGAGGTGTTTCAGCAATTGATTATGGATATCGTCAGGGCCAGGTGCTGAATCACGAGAAGAGGAGAGGGCCAGCGATAGTTCCCAGTCAGTAAAAGGTTCGTTATATGGTTCCATCTGGTGAGAAGTAAAGCCTAATTTGAAGGTTTCGGCCTGATGTTTCTTAAGGAGAAAGGTCGCCGGATATGAAGTTGTCGCTGATACATTAGCAAAGTGAGTTGCAAGATGTTCTGCAAGAACAGATGGCTCTGTGCAGACCCCATCAGGCAAGGCAAGACCAGGGACGGAAGACGGCCGCCAGCTACCTTGGATAGATCGGAGCATAGCCCACACTCTTGTCAGAGGGACAGAAGAGCCCAATGAGGAGACAAAATGCTCCCAGCATGTCCGCTTACTTTGTTTGATTAAGTAACGAGCTCTGGCACGCAGACGTTTGAAATTTATGAGACCAGCGAGGGATGGATGGCGCTTAAGATGTTGCAAGGCC
This sequence comes from Locusta migratoria, assembly GCA_026315105.1. Lineage (NCBI taxonomy): Eukaryota > Metazoa > Arthropoda > Insecta > Orthoptera > Acrididae > Locusta > Locusta migratoria. Next base: position 166,144,664 of record CM048747.1, on the reverse strand, counting down.
CTACGGCGCTCGCGAATGGCTGCGGCAACAGTTGCATTCCAGCAAGGGACCGGCCGGCGAGTAGGAGGGCCTGTCGACCGGGGAACAGCGGCGTTGGCAGCTTGGGTAATCATGTTGGTCATTTGGCTTATAATATCATCTATACAGCCTGAGGGGGAAGATGGGAAAACAACCTGGGATGTATACAGCGGCCAATTAGCACGACAGAAAACCCAGCGGGGTACCCTGGCTCGTGGTAGGTGTGAGGGAAGTGAAAGGATCAACGGAAAGTGGTCGCTATCGCAGAGGTCGTCATACGCCGATCAGTGAAATAAAGGAAGGAGAGAAGGAGAAGTGAGAGAGAGGTCTATGGCAGAAAAAGTGCCGTGAGCAGCACTAAAATGAGTTGGGGAATCATCGTTGAGAAGGCTTAGATTGTGGTCAGCAAGAAACAGGTCTATGAGGCGGCCCTGGCTAGACGTATAAGCACTGCCCCACAAAGGATGGTGGGCATTGAAGTCCACAAGGATGAGGTAAGGAGGGGGGAGTTGCTGAAGGAGGGCCACTAGGGACGCGAGTGTAGGTGGCCTGTCAGGGGAAGGTAGAGGTTGTAAATGGTTAATGGAGTGTCCAAGTGAACCCGGACAGCAACCGCTTCCAATAGAGTTTGGAGAGGAATCCAGGTACTGACAATATCTGTCCGGACCAGACGCCTGGAGGGGACCAACCCGGTTCCAACAAAAAGCACGGAACCCACGGAGGGTGGTGAATGTGCATCCATAAACCTCGATTCCTGCAGGACGACACAGGCCGCAGAAAAGAGAGAGATTAGCTGTTTAATCTCCAAGAGGTGACGGTAGTAGTCATTACAGTTCCATTGGAGGATCTAGGCGGGAAGGGAATGGCATAATGTCTGTCACGCCGCTTTGTCAGCGTCCGTCACCAAAGAAGAAGGGACAACATCCATAAATAGCTGATCAGCCTTAGGCTCAATGGGATGAGCGAGTTGCGAAAGCACAGTCGGCACCTCTGGTGGTACCGGAGGGGCTTTATCTTGTAACTTTGGTTTCTTCTTCTTCTTCTCCTTCTCTTTCTCCTTCTCTTTCTCTTTCTCTTGCGTGGGACGGGCAGGACCCACCCCAGAGAGAGGACTTTTGTCAGTTAGGTCTGGTACTGACGAAGATCGGGCGACCTTTGAACTCACTGACTTGGAGTCCGATGGCCGACTGGAGGTCGAAGATCTCCGATCTGGGGAATGCCGGGACGGAAGGCCCTGAGATGGGGCACTGTCACCGGCAGGCGACGGAGAAGGGGTGCACTTCTCCGGCTGGGAAGGGGTGGGACACAAAGGGAGGGCTACAGGAGCTACAGGAGAGGGAGATGTGAGGGAGGGGTGGGGACGGGGTGTAGGGGGGAGATGGGAGTGGGAAGGGGAGGGTGAAAGGCTAGAAGATAACGTCGTAGCGAAGGTCGTCGCCATCTGCACGGGATGCAGACGTTCATATTTACTGCGGGCCTCAGGGTACGTCAAACGCTCCAGGGATTTGTACTCTTGTATCTTCTTTTCTTTCTTGAACATAGGGCAATCTGGCGACCGTGAAGAGTGGTGTTGATGACAGTTGACGCACACCGGCGGAGGAACACAGGGGCTCCCCTCATGTAGTGGGCGTCCACAATCACCACATACTGGGACTGCTGTACAGCGAGAGGACATAAGACCAAACCTCATAAATCGAAAACATCGCATGGGAGGTGGAATGTAGGGCTTCACTTCACATCGATATATCATTATCTTGACCTTCTCTGGGAGTGTGTCCCCCTCGAAGGCCAAGATAAAGGCCCCAGTATCGACGCGGTTATCTTTAGGTCCCCTCTGAACGTGGCGAACAAAATGTACACCACGCCGCTCGAGATAGGCCCTAAGCTCCTCATCAGTTTGAAGGAGGAGGTCCCGGTGGAATATCACACCCTGTACTATATTCAAGGATTTGTGCGGGAGTATTGTTACTGGAATGTCGCCAAGGGTGGTGCAGGCGAGCAAAGCTTCAGACTGGGCTGCCGAGACTGTTTTAATGAGCAATGAGCCAGATCTAAGTTTACTCATAGATTCCACTTCACCAAACTTGTCCTCTATGGTCTCGACAAGGAACAGCGGTTTGGTGGTAGTAAAAGTTCCTCCATCAGACCTTGTGCAAACCAGGTAGCGAGGAAAGGGTTTTGCTCCTAACCGGCGAGCCTGGCCTTCCTCCCAAGGGGAAGCAAGGGAGGGAAACAGCCTCGTATCTGCAGTAGCAGCATTAAACGATCTCTTCCTGTCTTGAGAGACGGCCGATGCACGACCATTTTGGAGTTTAACTCTTTTCATAGTGTTAGACGTCCGCCCTGGTGTCACCCACTCCGAAACAGGGGCCCTCTCCATGGGCGCCACCCACCCTCAGCAAAGGCCACCTGGCACGTTGGCCATTGCCGGGAGGTCTGATACCCCCAAGGACAGGCATAAACTCTTTGGCTTGCATGGAGAGGTCGCAGCTCAGACACCAGTAGTGTGAACCCTGTGGTGTCAGGGGGCTCAGCCAAAGGGTACATAACAGCCCCCCCACACGGACTGGCTACACGTCCTGGGGACCTAGCGGGGGATGGGGGCTACAATGAGGAAAGCAAGTGGAAAGGAAAGGATAGGACCCGCGCCGTAGGGGCTAGGTCGGTAGTTCTTCCCCAATTGGCTCACACATTATCGGACAATTTTGGTATGGAAGGTCAAACCCCGAGGGGGACCAAACTGGGCCAAAAACCGGTGTACACAGCAGACAAAACCAAAGTGCAGGACAATCGGTACCATGGGATAGCCAAGCCGTCATCTAGAGTAACACCGAGAGATGGGGTTGGAGACGGTGGGAAGGAGGAATTGGGATGGGAAGGAGGGGGAACAAGGAGGGGTAACGCAGCCTGGGGAAAGCAGGAAAAAAGGCTGCAATGGCTCGGGGACCCGTGCGCGCCACACACGTACCCACAAAAGAGCTGTGGGCCCCCTGGGGGGGAAGAGTGTGGGGTAAAAATCGCAGAGGGAGACCAAGTGATGAATACAGTAAGCAGATTCAAATGGATATAGCTTGACGTCACTATGAGGAGATGAAGTGGCTTGCTCAGGATGGAGTAGGGAGGTGAGCTGCACCAACAGAACCTTAATTTTGAATTGCTACGAGTAGGGAAAGAGGAAATTGTCAGAGAGATGAAGGAGGAGAGGGAAGACAGGAGGAAGGGTACATGAGAGAGATGTGTAGTGCATGGAAGGAGGATGAGGAGGAAGAAGAGAAAATAGATAGGCAGGGGATGGGTTAGAAAACGATTGATTTTTCTCGAGGGCAATTACACATCGCTAGCTCCTGAGTCGGTAAACCATCAGATCTTTATGTTTATGCAGAGATCTGACAAACAAAAACAATTTTTCGATCCGATTGTTTTACATTATTGTTGATTTTCCGATTTTTCTAACTTTCGTATCCTTCCACATAACAACAGCAATCCAAAGGAGAGTATTTATTTGTGTTTTCTGTGATTCTCTGTTTGCATGAATTCTTTTACTTGGTTCGTCTTTCGCCTTATAACAGACTGAACCACAGTGAAGCGTGGCACGGTTTGGTCAGTTCTTACAATTACACCTTAAACACCTTGTTTTCAAGTTTCATTGTTAATTCTCTGTTCTGTTCTGTTCCTCAATCTCGCTACTAATTAGTCTACTCCGACTGATGTTCAAGTGAGTGAGCAGATTGGAAAAGCTCGCTGCTGAATGCTGATGCGCCTTCTCACAAAATAATGTGCACGCACGTATTGCCGTTTATAGCGTCATAAAATGTGCCCATAAGGGCACCTGCAACGTCACTTAAAATTGGGAGACGTGCTCCGTCCACCGATAGCTCCCATTTTCCCTTTAGTCTTATAGTTTTTGTGCAGTCGACTTATGAAACCGTCCCCGTGTAGGAAAAGGAAACGATAGGAATTAATTTTCCATATCATTATCTCTGAATTTGACTTAAAATAGACCAACGTGTTTTGCTCCAAAATATGACTGTGAATGGGTTAATAAAAAATCTTTCCATATATCATAATATTTCTGTATTCATCTACTTATGTATGTTCAGCACTTCCTGGTAAATCAGTACATCGATTTCAAACAAACTTTCTGCATACATCACTTGTTATCTGGGAAGAAGGAATGTGAAGGTTTGTACAACACTCAGAGATGGACGAATGGATGAAAAACAAGCGTAGCCTACTGTTTGCAAATATCTGGATTATATTCTTCCTCTATTAGATATTAAGTGCATTTAATGACTTGAAGAAAACAAAAGATTTACGCAGTTTCAAACTTTTTCGGAACATCTTCACGCTATCATCTTCCTCCCCAACTTGCACAAAATGAAAAAAAGATTATCCCTTATGATCTTTTCGCTTACGCAGTTAGAATGCCCATCGGACATCACTTTTTAAATTAATACTTGTTTACTACTAAAAACATTCCGAACACATGCTCCAGATACTACCTACATAAGCCTAAGAATATACAGGTGTGAACAAACGTAGATGCACATCTAACGTAGGCACAATATTTGTTTATTAGTAATGAGCTGCCCAACCATTGGCTATGAGAGTAACTGCACTTCAAGGAACAGATTCGTGAAGTGTCTTTATAGTTTCCAACAGGGTATTATCCATTCTTATACCAAAACATCGGCCAATTACATGTTCAAATGTTTGTAAATCTATCGGACCAAACTGCGTGGTCATCAGTCCGTAGCTTACAAACTACTTAAACCTAGGTAAAGTAACCTAAGGACAACACACACACCCATGCCCCAGGGAGGACTCGAACCTCCACGGCGAGAAACTGCGCGCTCCGCAGAGAGACGCCTTCGACCGCTCGGCAACTCCACCGCGGCGCCAATTACTTGAACAAAGTTGGAGCTGTAAATTTAGTCCTAAAACTCTGATCTAAAACTCTGCGTTATGTTGAGACATGGCGATTTTGCTGTCCCGGGAAGGCGTTTTTATAATTTTTTGTGCTTTAAAAATCACTACTTTTCGGCTGTGTATGTGTGTGTGGTTTCATGTTCATTTTGTAATAAGACATTGTTTAATAGCAATATGTTAGTCACAGTATGCAGATTGTTGTTGAAGATGGTGAGATATTCATTCAGTTATTCGGCTAGCGAGGAGAGCGATAGAAACCGTTGAATACCAAGATATAGATTCCTAAGTCATGGCAGAATCTTCCCAATGCTTCTCGTAAGTTTCTTTTGGGGTTTCAGAAGCATAAACCCAGTTATTTGAAGAAAGCAACCCTTCCATGCATGTTTTAACAACCTAGCATTTCCTGTATTTAGCTGACTTGCAATAATTTTCACTGTAAGAAGTTTAGTTTGTCTTTTTAATTCGTGCGGTGCAATGTGTCAACCAGGTCGAGAAAATGAGTTCTGCAGCGAACCATTAATTTTTCGGGACCAAACACTGTGCCACACCATTAACACCCTAGACAAAATTCAAAATATTCAAATGTTTGTAAAGCTTATGGGACTTAACTACGGGGTCATCAGTCCCTAAACTTACAAACTAGTTATGAACTACTTACGAACTAGGACGGCACAAATATCCATGCCCGAGGGGGGATTCGAACCCCCGACCGTAGTGGCCATGCAGACCGTGACTGAAGCGCCTCAGTCCCCTCGGCCACCGCGGCCGGCCCCTAGACAAAGTTAGCTCCCTCTCTGAAGATGTATGTTGTAAAACAGTTGATAATCAAACTTATATGTGTGTGCAGTTTCTCACACAGGTATGTTCAACATCTCTTAAAAGCCCTTAGATGCATTTCAACCCAACTTACTAAACGTATTATCTGGAAGTAAATACTGAGGGGAGGTAGAAATCACGCAAGTCCCATTGGGATGTGAGTGATAACGTAGTGTCCACAGAAATGGTGGAAAGAGGAATTTGACAGAGATGAGAAAATAGCCAGAGGGAGGGGATATGGGCACAGTACGATACAGGGGGGGGGGGGGCGAGGGAAACATACAGAATGGGGAGGAGGAGTTGAATAAATAAGAAAAGAGGAAGGGAGATTTAGTTTTAACGACGAATATAGGGAAGAGGTAGGTGTAGATTGATAATTTTTTTAGAAAACGGTGCGTGCGAAAGTGCGGTCCATCAGGCTCCATATGTCATATTGATCACAGAGGTAAGGGGTAAAGTGTTTTCTATATCCCTTGACGTACTTGAAGCATGTGACAGATCTCTAACCCGGCCCCACGTAACCAAAGGATCAAGAAAGGACTGAGCCGGTTTTTAATCACTCGCACATAATTGATGGACAGTTTACACACAATTTATTTAGTCTGCAATACACAGATAATAGAATTTGCAGATTAAATCATCATCATCATCATCATCATCATCATTAGAGACTGATTATGCCTTTCAGCGTTCAGTCTGGAGCAAAGTACCTCTAATAAAATTCCTCCATGATCCCCTATTCAATCCTAACATTGATGCCTCGTCTGGTGTTATGCCTTTTACTTCAAAATCATTCTGCACCGAATCTAAGTACTTTCTTCTTGGTCTACCTCGACTCCTCTTACCCTCCACTGCAGAAACCATGAGTCTCTTAGGTAACCTTGCTTCTCCCATGGGTGTAACATGACCCCACCATCTCTGTTCGCTCTAACTGCTTCATATATGGTGTTCATTCTCAGTTTTTCTTTGATTTCCTCATTATGGACACCCTCCTTCCATTGTTCCCATCTATTAGTACTTGCAATCATTCTTGCTACTTTCATATCTGTAACCTCTACCTTATGAATAAGGTAACCTGTATCCACCCAACTTTCACTCCCATACAACAAAGTTGGTCGAAAGATTGAACGGTGCACTGCTAACTTAGTCTTGGTACTTACTTCCTTCTTGCAGAAGAGAGTAGATCTTACTCACTTGCTGATTAAATTAATTTTTTTGCAGATTAAATTAATTAAAAAATAATTTAATCAATCCAACGCCATAAGGGTAAATTTTGAGGTCAAGTTAATAATTCAACAGCTAATCATTCAGACGACCAACACGCCTGATAGGCTATCTTAAAATATTCTTGCAATTCTAAAAAAAGGCAACGCCTGAAGGGCGACCTTAAAAAAATTTCAGTTGATATAAACCTTATACCTTAAGGTCTGGTGTTTAATATGTGAACCTCGAAGCAAGAATCTTTGGTTAAATCTTAAATAATACGGCCAAAATATAAAACAATAAATCTTCCAAAAAAATCACTTTCGAGCAAACTGTCTTGTAGCAGGCCCCAGACTTCCAGAAGATTTAACTTGAATACATGCCACTACTGCGCGTCATTTTCCATGGCCTTCAGACATCACCACGTTAGTAATAGCAGCTTGTTCGCTAACCACGAGTTGCGAGTAGATGTACACAGCATGAGAGCAAAACATAACACTACAACAACTTGATCTGCAGGAGGGGGAATTGAGCCAACACTGTTCAACAACGGCGACGAGAAAATTCAATTACATCGCTATCAACCAAGACCGTTCACCAAGCAGAAGAATCCCAAATCAGGCTAAACGCACAGTTAAACTGTTAAACTCACAATAGCACTGTCTCATCGTAGCATAAAATGCTGATTACGCTGTCTTGGAAGACGCGTTGGTAGCTAGTTCAAAACTCAATGTGTGTATCTCACACAGATGTAGTCATCGCCACAGCCTTCGTAACACATCAAGGCTGCTCGGCCAGTCGTTCCATTGCTCGGTATGGCTGCCACCAACACGTCGCGCAGCGCAGCCGACGCTGACTACTTCCCAGACAGCGACGTAACCGCCACATCCAGTTTACTGCCCATACCGCACGTAGCGTCCCTCTCGTCTCCAGCAAACACCTGCTAGCCACGCCCTCCAGAGACCCTTCCACTTGTCTCACTAGGCTCTCTGCCGAAGAAACTCGCCTATCGCTGATGGAGATCATCCATCCGGCTCAGTATTGATACTTTGTATACTACCTAGAAGAACTATGCCGCTATCCTGCAGTACTTTGTTAGAATTTAAACATGACACGCCTGCTGCAGCCCAGCCAAACTGATCAAATAGGGTAGTTTTTGTACATTATATGTGGTCTAGGTGGGCTTTAAACGCCTTATAAAAGCACCATCGTCCATAGGAGGTTCCTCATAAAACAACAAAAAACCATTATTTTTCTGTTATTGAGTTATGGAGAGATCAATTCCACGCTCACCTTGCACCCCACCCAACCCCATATGTGTGTGGCGGGGGACAGTTTGAAATCTTCAGTGTAAACCACGGTTTTTATCGCAGATTACGTTTGAACAGTAAAATCCACATACGTTTCGTCTGAAATAATCCTTTAAGTTTGGGGCATGGCATTCATCCACACTGGTGGCGGCATTTCTTTAATCCAGAAGGCATTATCCAGAGAAAGTCAGAAAAGAAAATTAGGGTTTCACGTCCTGCCGACATCGTGATCATTAGAGACGGATCACGCACTGTAGTTATTGTCACGGATAGGAGAGGAAATCGGCTTTGCAATTTGAAGAACAATCCCGGAATTTGACTGCTTGATTTAGGAAAATCACGGAAAACCTGAATCTGGATGGCCGAAGGCGAGTTTTAACCGGATTCCGAATACAAGTTCACTGTGTTAACACTGCTCCACTTGTTTCTATACCTCAAAACAAAGGAATGCACGAGATTAACTGACAGAGAGCGTTGAATTAAAATACTGAATAAAAATTGAAAATTTGTGCCGCGCCGGGGTTCGAAACTGGGTCTCCTGCTTACTAGGCAGGAGTGTTGTTCAGTATCCCAACCGGACACATCTGCACGTATTGCCCTAACACGGTTTCCGAGTGATAATTTGCGTATTATGGGAAGTGTAGTCAGGAGGAGAACCGGCTTCGAATCACGCGGCACAAATTTTTAACTTTCACCATTGATTTAATTCATGTACACTGGCAGCTAATGATGTACATTCCCTTGCTTCTTGATTCAGAATATCTGCAGGATGAAAATGGTGTCCGTTCGGATATGTTCTAATGAATAGATACCACACATAAATTGGTGTCGTTCACGTACATTTGCCATTTCATAGATTCTTAAGGTGCAAGATTCTTTCGAAATACTCCGTGAAGAAACTTTCATGTACGTGGACTAAGTAAATGACGCCTTGCAGTTATTCATAGATGAAACTAGTCCTGCATCGGAAAAGGACCGTAGGGAACCAGTGTCCGTGTCTTGCTTGTCTTGCAAACTGTGTTCAATATTAGTCTGACTGGAATATACATCACCGAACATTAGGGCAGGTGGAAAAAGTCTTTAGTGATGGAACGTGCTACGTTTGAGACAGACAACATACTAAAATTCCTCGCTACGTTCTTACTGTAGAGAACAGATAATACGCCAGTATGTTCAGAGAATCAATAAATATTCTGAACACTCAAATATTTTGAACAAACGGCCGTTGCAGGTAACAAGGGAATCAAGGAAAATCCTTTATAGACTGCCTGGCAGGTGCAATTAATTTACGGCGAAGTGCTCGATTCCATTCCGCTAACAACAACTGAGGGTGTACCTTTTACAATGCCAGCCACTCTTGCTGGCGAAATAAATCGCTGAACAAACGTCGGTGAAAGCTCGCTAGACAAAAGCCAACAGACAATGCGTCAACCTTACTTTGATGTATTGATTGGGTTTCTGAGGTTACAATATGGAGATAAAGGAATATTTCTCTACGTGAACTCGTAAATCTAACCAAAACCATGGCTTGACTAACTGTAATAAATCAATTTAGTAAAATAAGAAGTTTAAGCTTGGTGGGCGATATGAAATATTTATTTTGCAAAAATTCACATATCGGTTTCGTTCCTGTGATGGAACATCATCAGTGCAGAATTGTAAGTCATGGTGACTCATGTACTCTGCATAAAACTATCACTGGTCATGTACATAAAGCAATTGAAAGGTCACAAGTTATATATACCTAAGCCAGAGATGGCGACGATGATAAACACCTCTCAGAAGGTGGTGGCGAATAGAAACCCTGCATCTGGTATCCATGCTAATTTTAAGGTGCACTTATTTCTGTGACAGACCGTCAGATGCTAGTGTAGTCGTTTAGCACTCTGGGAGCAATAGCATTCAATTCTCCTTGTGATCGTTTGAGTATGCCAGCTCGAAATTTCCTACCTTCGGGGAAAGGAAATGAATCCTACGATTTTAAAAACTCTTGAAGGTATATAAAACTACACCAAGTCGTTTTATGAACTTATTTTTTTTCACAAAACCTTTCACTTTCCTTGAGAAAAAAAGCTTTGCATTATTTATTTTTTAGTTCAAATGTTCAAATGTTTGTAGAGTCTATGGGACTTAACTACGGGGTCATCAGTCCCTAATCTTACAAACTACTTATAAACTACTTACAACTAAGGACGACACAAATATCCATGCCCGAGGGGGGATTCGCACCCCCGACCGTAGTGGCCGTGCGGACCGTGACTGGAGCGCCTCAATCCCCTCGGCCGCCGCGGCCGGTATTTTTTAGTTCAACACTGTTTCTCAGTCGAATTTGAAGAAAGTGACCAAGCTTGGTGTGGCACACATTTATGAAACTCCAACATGAATGTCAACTGTAGCTTGTGCTAATGCAGACTTGATAATACGCTCAGGAGAGCCCGAAACTACTCGTCAATAAAAAACATTCGCAACTTTGGCTGTTTTGTAATTGTTAATATAAATATTAAAGAAGTGGCTATTCCCGAACCACCCCGCATGCAGGATCTTCGTAACTGTGTGCCACGCCAGGAACTGAGAGAGGCATATGCCTATGCAGAGGGAAGATCGAAGCTTCCAAATGCTTGTGCTAAGGCTGGTTTTGAAATTGTTAATACAAACGAGTAACATTAGTTTGGAATTTTTTTCGATATTTTGGCTCTATAATTTGGTACACACTTATAAACATACAATTCTTCATTTTCGTCTACCGTCATAGTATTTTGATAGATTTAATTTTGCTTTATTTATGTTTTTATAATATATCTTTGTTCGAGATATTTGCAAAAATTATAAAAATAGAGGAAAATCGAAAGCGGGTCTTTAAACACATCAGTGCTGTTTTATTTATTTATTTTTTTTTTTTTCACGTAAGCATTAGAGACTACGATGCAGAAGCGTTCGTATGTAGCAGGCATGGCCAAACACTGCCCCGCGGGCACGTCTGCTTGCCCTTGCCCCGAGCACTGTGCACTTTATTATTTGCACTTATTACATTTTGAGAGCACAGTTTACAACATTGATACATGCTTAAAAACAATTTGCATTTCTTTTTTGTATGTGTAAGCTATACACAAAATGGTCGTATAATTCTACACTTCAATCTTATTTTGCAGTGATATAACTTACGTTACGTAATATATCTGTTTTGAGTTTGAGGTTCCGAAAGTTATCCTTCCTCTTCAATTAATTTAATAAACGTTTCTAAATGTTAGCTTAATTCAAATGGTTTTGTTTTTCAAGAAAGATATGTATTTCTTCTAAGCACATAAATACTGCGTAATGTTCGTATTTCATTAAAGAATAAAGTTAGCCGCGATGGCGCGGCCGAGCGCATTGAGGCGCTATGCTGTGATGCGCGAGGCCGTTCCCCGTCGGGGGTTCCTCCTCGGGCATGGATGTTTGTGTCGTCTTTAGTATTAAGATAGTTCATAAGTAGTTTCCAAGTTTAGGAACTGATGACCCCGCAGTTAAGTCCTATAAGCATTACAAACATTTGAACATTTGAATAAAGGAAAGAAGGAAGCCTAGGGTTTAACGTCCCGTCGACAGCTTGGTCATTAGACACGGAGCTATCTTTCGGAATTTTGGGAAGGGATGAGGAAGGAAATCGACCGTGCCCTTTTGAAAGGAACCATCCCGGCATTTGCCTGGAGTGATTTAGGGAAATCACGGAAAACCTAAATCTGCATAGCCGGAGGTGTATTTGAACAACCATCCTCCCGAAAACATTTGAATAAAGTTATTGCTCTGGAGAATGAGAAAAGGTAACAAATATATATTAGTGCTTAAATCCCTATCATAAAAGTACTCTACGACATTGCTATCGACTTAGTAGCCTCACTGTGTTGCAGAAAAAATGCCTTCCTTCGTTTCTCCCTTGCAGCGTTTAGCATATAGCCGTTTCACTCCCACACATGGTGCAGGTATTGCAGTGGTGGGGAAAGTAGTGGGCCCGTCAAACGCCTCGCGCCTGAAGTGCACTAGTATCTTTTCAGAGGAACTTTCTTTGAAACTTCCTGGCAGATTAAAATTGTTTGCAGGAACCGGGACTCGAACGTGGAATCTTTGCCTTTAGCGGGCAACCGCTCTACCACTGAGCTATCCCGACACGATCCACGGTGCCGCCCCACAACTTCAATTCTGCCAGTACCTAACCTCCTACTTTCCAAACTTCACAGAAGTTCTCCTGCGAAATCTTTCTTTCTTATTTGTGATTTACCAAAAAATAAATAAATAAATAAATAAATATTGTAAGGATGAGGCTCTATAGTCCTTACAAATAATTCTTTTTAAAAGAGCATATTTATGATACTAGTTCATTTAAGAACCATATATCTTTCAGAAGAAGCCTTCTGTGTACATGACGAGTGTGCATGTACAATCGTAATAGAATCAAATTTTGGTTACAAAATTACTAAGTTTTTCCTCAGTTCGTGTTTTGGATATTTTTGAAAGCTTCACGCAGTCATTCTGCCATACAACCAGTAATTTTTACCTAAACAGTAAATGGTTTGCTTGTTTTGCCGTTCTTCGAGCACATGACAGAGCTGCGCTTCCTCTGTTACTTCACTTACGTTAGATCTGACCGCGGGACAGTCCAGCGCAGAGTAGTGCTGTGCGGTCTCTCTCTTTCCGCAGCTCTCTCTCTCGCTCCATTGCCGACACTAGCGACACACGGTCGCGGCCGGGGCGGCGAACTACAGTGTACTCCGTCCGCGGGGAGCGGGCGCGCCCGCCGGGCGGAAATGTTGGCCATGTCTGGTATATAGAGTAACTAAATTGATGGGAGTATGTATTCATTAGACTCCAGTACGTCAGGACCAGCAACAGGCTGCACACACACACACACACACATACACACAGAGCCCACAAGAGCAGAGCAGTCTCTAGCCCCGCCTCAAGGCGCCTCTATCGAGCACAACCTGCCCGTTCCAGGCGTTCATACTCGGCCCCGAGCGCGGAACACTCGAGCGAGCAGAATCCCCAATATGCAGACCTCCGCTGCCACAGCGACGCCACGAAGAAAGGAACCGCTGACGTCAGCAGCCGCCGCCGCGGGCCTATGAGGCGGCCGGTAAAAAAAATTTGCAGCGAACTCACAAGCGGCGCCACAGGGATGATCCAGCAGGCCTCGTCCGTTTTCATCGCGATATGCGACGGGTTTTTCAGCAGGAGCTGCACCACATGGACGTTCTACTTCGTCGTCATGCCTACCGACGTGTGTGCAAGGGAGCCTTCGCAAACGTGACGTTTTTGCACACTCAACACCTTAACCGAACTTCGCCAAAATAATATATCATTGTATTATGGACAACAGCCAAGATCGTTTATAATTACTCATAGATTACTGGGATTAATAGTTTCGTCGAAGTAAAATGCCGTCTTCGCACTGTAACGATATACGCTTATCGCCTCCGGTACCCTCTAGCTCGCAATATGACTTAATCTCGTTCGTCATTTTTTTTTACCCGCGGACAAGCGAGAAGACGGAACAGCGAACGTAGTTTTTATCACTCTCTTGTCTGTTTTCGTTCTGTACGGACGTCTTCCATTCATGTGTCCATTCAATGGGAATTGTGATGGAAGTTGTTGTTAAAATATATTACTTAAATTTAAAATCATCCCCTCTCTTTGGCTTTTATTTAAAAGAATCCCTCCACGTCAAGTATTTATTTTCTAATGTATTCAGCTCCTTGACGTCCGTAATAGTTTAATGTTCAGACGCCATTACGATCGCTTCGCATGTCTTCAAAATTTCTCTTATACAATACCTTGCTTGATTACAGAACCTGCAATCATTTCTTTTGTATTTTACGAAGCCCGATCATTTTTTCCTCTTTCTATCATACCGTGCGCCTCGGTTGCACAGTGGTAGAGTGCCAAACTACAAATCCAAAGGTCGCGGGATCAATCCGCGCCAGGTCCTGGGAGTTTTATCTGTCACTTTCCACTTCTTTCAACTCTGGCTGTATCGCTCATGTGAAAAATACCGAGTAGCACCGTGGTTCGGAACCCCGTTAAACTGTAGGTCCCCCTATAACTGGCTGGGTAAGTCAGTTCGAAGGTCGGAGGAAGGCAACGGCATACCACCTCCAAACAGGACCATGCTTAGTAAAGCACTGTGGTGTTCAAACCAATCTTCGGATTGATGACTGCTTTACCTTTATCTATCATACCATAAACTTCATGTTTCATCCACGGTCATACAACAATGAACAACGAAGTGAACTGTCTGAGCATTAGTCTAGTACGGAAAGTATCTCGAATAATCTCATATTAAATAAGAAAAGATTAACAATTTCAACTTCTGCAGCATAGGATCCAGCTAGAAGCTTTCCGTATGTCTTATAACGTGCCGTTGCTTTGTGTGGTGCCTGCCTTTAACATTCAACCCGCGGTGTATTTGGCTTAATGTTTATTAATGTTAATTTGTGCTGTGTTTTAACTAAATTATTCCAAATTCAAAATTTCGATAATGCCAAGGTGACGTTATAGCACCTTTCATTTCTTTCATCGCATTGTTGTTGTCGTCTGCAGTCCGCAGACTAGTTTGATGCAGGTCTCCACGCTACCTTGTCCCGTGCAAGCCTCTTCATCTCGGAATAAAAACGGCAACCAACAACCTTTTTGACTCTTCTTACTGTATTCGTTACTCGGTCTTCCTTTCCGATTTTTACCCCACACACTTGCATTTAATTGTAATGATACTCTTTCGTTGGTTGTGTCGCCAAGGTTATAGTTAAGTATCGCTACTGAAATTTAACAAACTCTGAAATATTGCAATGAACAATAAATTTGAACGAGCTACGCTGAGGAAAACATGAAATATTCCACCATCAGGATTTAACGGTAGTAGTGGTTGTCTGTTGTCGTTGGTTTACGGTAAATGTCAAATGAATGTTAGTTGCAGTTTTTGCTTATTTCCAGGTCAAGAAAATGTACTGAACAATTTGTTTCCAATTCTTTTGTGAATTTAATTTTCGTATGTAAATTGTTGAGTGTATTTCATCAATATTTTATCAGTTACTTGTATCAGCAGCAGCGTATCATTCACTTAACGATAGTAATATGTTATTTTGTTGGTTACATTTGGATAAGGAGTGAAGAAATTTTCTTCTATTTGGTTTAAAAATATGTGTGCTAAATTACCAGCTATGGAGCTTCCCATTGCTACACCGTCCTTTTCGTCGTATAATTTTCCATTAAATTGAAAGTAGTTTTGAGATCAAATTAACGTAAATGTATGTAGTAGTTCTTGTGTTTCCACAACTGAAATTTTTTTGTAGCTGAGTAGGTTTTCTTCGATAATTTGTATGGTTTCATGTATAGGTATGTTTGTGTACAGTCATGTCGAAGGACACAAATTTATTGTTTGGTGGTATCGTAATATTTTTTATTGTCTTTGCGAGTATTCGAGAATTTTTGATGGTATATTTATTATGGTATGTATGTAGTTTTGTAAGTAATGTGTTCATTTTTCTACTTATGAGTTAGGCTGGGCTATCTATACAGTTTACTACAGGACGTACAGGTATATTTTGTTTTACGTACCTTGGGTTGGTCTCAAAGTGTTGGTGTTTTAGTGTTTATGATCATCAATGATTTCTTCTGAAAATCAGGTATCATTATGGAATTTTTTACACTTACATTAATCTGTGTTTGTTAGTAGGGTTGTGTGGTATTTCAGTTATATTATTCTCACTGAAGAAACTTTCGGTTTTCTGTATGTACTCTGTTTTATTGATGATGACGATACTATGTCCTTTATCTGATTTTAGTGCCAAAGCATTATATGCTATTAATTTTTTATTTATGTTTGTTAATTTTTTTGTT
Organism: Locusta migratoria; assembly: GCA_026315105.1. Classification (NCBI taxonomy): domain Eukaryota; kingdom Metazoa; phylum Arthropoda; class Insecta; order Orthoptera; family Acrididae; genus Locusta; species Locusta migratoria. The sequence continues at coordinate 166,128,519 of CM048747.1, read as the reverse complement.
CGTTTAGTTCTTTCTTGTTGGAACTTTTGCCTATTGTTCCTCTATAATTTTTGCTACTTTTATTGTGAGTTCATTTTGCTATCTAATGTTTCTTTCCCCATGTCTATTGCAATTTTGCTGGTTGTGATTGTATGTTTTATCAACTTTTCATTTATAGTTGCTTTAATATTGTATTTAAGACCTTTGTTGAGTAAATTTTTTTCCTCTTATGGGTTATTTCTGTTAAGTTTTTGATTCGTGGATAAAATTGGAATGTTGTATGTTGTTCATATATTGGGGATTGCTTTTGTGTTTGTAGCAATTTAGTAAATTTTTTATTGTGTGTAAGTCTGACCTGTCTGCTTGTATATGCATTATAATAGTAAAATCATACATAATATCAAAGACTAAATGCATTTCTTCGTTTAGTACGTCCTTGTGTTGGAGGAATACACCATAACAACAGATAACAAGCAATCCACTTTCTGCCAGCACCTAAAGACCGAAAAATACACCATCACTGATATTCAAAAGGCACTGCAAATATTACATAAATTTCCCAAAGACACGACTATGAATATCTTGCAAGAATTAGAAATTTAAATTCACACAGAAATATTCCCTAACGAAATTCTAAATGATCACACAGATTTTAAACACCGCATTTATTAAGGACATTTTATCGATCTTATAAAGTTGGATAATGGATAAATCCAGAGAAACACTTTTTCATATACAAAAATAGTACGAAATTACGAATAAAACTTCAATCATAGATGATACAGTCAAAGGAATAAAGCTTCGAAAATAACATCTCAAGAAACCAGAGACACACTATTGCATGATCAAAGGTAATAAAAAAATTTACGAAAGCAATATCTTTGTAAACATGCAGCCTTTCAATGAAACAGTCATACACCATTAAATAAGGACTTCATAATGACTTATTAAAAGTTCACATTAGCTGCACGCAATAAATACATATGTATAATTAAGGTAGAAGAAAGATAAGTAAATTTTGTGACAGGTAAATAGTGCATATAACATTGAAACGTTTATTATACCATATATATCTTCCGATTTTACGTAAAACGTTATCTAAATCCAAACTTTGTAAATTAGTTCACAGGTTGCTCGAAAATGGCGTAAGGCAGAAACAGCTGTCGCTAATACATTAAAATAATAGCAGCATCAGAAGTTTAAACTTTTTTACAATGTCGTTTTGCATATAATTCCTAGGTTGAATAACGGGGATTAATGGTTAGGTCCGACCGCTAGTAAAATCCCTGAGTTCGTCAGAAATAAAATCTGTTGACCGTTCAGTTTGTGTCTTTTTTACTAAAATATTAAAACTCGGCTTCTCCGTTTGGTACATATTATTTCGCTGGCTTTTCATTTTATTTCTGACAAACTCAGGGATTTTGCTAGCGGTCGGGCAATGCCATTAATCCCGCTATTCAACCTAGCAATTATATTCAAAATATTTAATTTCACCTGAAAATGCAGCTATAAAGTTGCGAAACCGGTTGTGCGACTCTAATAAAAAAACGACCTTTCATTCAGACAACTCGAGTTTTATTGTAACGCCTACATTTTAACTGTGCGAAAGTTCCTCAACTATGTATAAATATTTTAGCTGTGGTTGCCCTTCATATAACAGTCTGCCTTTTATTTAACACTAGCGAACTACACGCCTTTGCCCGCCTATACCGTTAGTCAATCTCCTCCTACCCGCTGCCTCTGCCCGTCGACCCCTTTCCGCCTTGCTCAGTCCCTCTCCTCCATTCGCTGCTCTCTGTCCATTCTTACTCCTTCTACAAGTGTCCATCATCTCTCCCCTTCTCACAGACCATCTGCCCTTCTCCTCCCACTGTTCATCTTACACCTAGCCTCTCTGTAAGTCTCCTCTTCCCCCTCTAAATGCTCCTTCTCCGTCCATTTGTTCTTCACCTCTCCATTCCGACAACCCCCCCTTCCTTCTCTGTCTCACTGTACTCTTTCTGTCCTCGTTCCATTCCTCTCCACGTTCTTATCCCAGTAGTGGGCTCCACCCCCCCCCCCCCCCCAACACTGTAACAGGGACACCCCACTTTTTTTTCTGATCGCCCCAATAACCTGCTGCATTTTTATTTTATTTTTTTTTTTAATCCAAACGCATTTTGCCTTCTTCTATATCAAGGCATCATAGATGCAAAGGTTTATCGTCACACGAGTTTGGTTTTTGCTGTTCTTTCAAAATATTCAAATGTTTGTATAGCTTATGGGACTTAACAACGGGGTCATCAGTCCCTAAACTTACAAACTACTTATGAACTAACTAAGACTAAGGACGGCACAAATATCCATGCCCGAGTGGGGATTCGAACCCCCGACCGTAGTGGCCGTGCAGACCGTGACTGGAGCGCCTCAGTCCCTTCGGCCACCGCGGCCAGCTTACTGTTCTTTCCATCTGGTCACAGGGTGAAGTCGCACATATGAAGATCATATGTAAAAAGTGTCAGTCATGCTATATTGTGCAGACTGGGAGGTCAATCTTCACTAGACTCAAAGAACACCACAGAAGCTGGAGATTAGAGGCCACATTCATCTGCGGCGGAACACTGCTTAAATGAAAATCACATATACATTATAGATGTAGATGTACTACACACATAGGAAAAGGGTGCAAAGCTCATTTAGAAATATTAGAATTTAAAAGACAGATGGGCGTATCCCCACAGCTACTATTGAAAGAGCAGATTCAATTAAATTATTCCCACCTTTTGGATTATGGGTGATATGACTTCAAATTTCATTATTAGGTATAATTTCATTAGAATGTATATTTATCCATGTTCTTGTATTTGGTAATCCACTGTAACTTTGACAAAATTGTCACAAAGATAATCTTTAAGTATACGTCAAGAATCGATGGTCTGAGTTTGTCATGTTTACCTTTGGTCGGTTATCTTTGTGATCAGTAATGAGTTAAGTGTTCGAAAATTGGCTTATAAGCAGACACCTAGAACATTTTGCAAAGTTCTAGTGTTTTACTCAAAAATTTTTGTTTTTACAATATGTGTGTTGTTTAATTTTGCTTGGGAACAGATGAGGCTCAGTGCACAACAGCCGAGCGTTTCACGTCGCTGGCGAGGGGAGGGGGAAGCACCGAGGAGGCTGCATAGAGGGTTGCCAACCGTACGATCTGGATCGTACTTGTACGATGATTTAAGGTAGTGTACGAGAGTACGATCCGCTCTTCGGATCGTACGTCTGATGTAAGATCTTATGAAACCCTAATTACTATTAACGTGTCACCTTTCACCATTTTTATTGCTTTAATTTTTATGATTATTTAATTTTTCACAGCGTATTAGTTTTGATCAAACTACTTGCCAGTCTGTCGAGCTGTGGGATTCCCCAACTAACAGTAATTGTTTCATTGCACCGTGAGCAGTATTCACTCGTCAACGTGTTGACTGCTGAGGGCAGTGTGTGCCAGTGAGCTCTTAAGAAGATTTTGCGTGGATAAAAAATTCAAACAGAAGGCAATGGCTGTGGTCCTGGTGCTACTTTGAAATCTACAGCAAATGTGTTCAAATGTAAGAACAGAAAACAAAAAATGTAGAAAATTCTGAGAAACCAATCCTGAAGATATGAGTCGGTTGTGCGCAGATGAATCGAACACTAAATCGGTAACGTAACTTTTATGTCTGAATTGGTCTGTGTTAAAGAAAAAAAACTTTCTAAAACAAAAACAAAACTGTAAATTTTTTGATGATATATGATGAATTCCACTTATTAACTTATTTCACAGGTAATCAGATGACGAATATTTTATGAATAATATTTAGCTTTTAAACAAAAAATCTGTAGAATTAGAATGTGGAGACGTTCACATGATAAACGAAAACGGACTATTCTGAATTTTCCCCTCCACGAATGTACGATCCTCTGACGGCATGTACGATAATTTCGATGCCATTATGCGATCGATAACGCTGAAGAGTTGGCAACACTCGGCTGTAACTGCCGCTGTATAGTGGCAGCGCTCTCTTTATGGCAGCCATGGTCCACATTCGCTGCTTCTTGGCAGTGAATGTGTTCTGTTAAGCCCGAACTGAAGGCAATAATCCCCATTCACTAGAGGGGCCTGTGAAGGTGCACCATCACTAGTGAAGGTACTAGTCTTGTGCAGTTCGCGAACGAACTTGTTAGGAAGAGTGCTCTCCCAGGCGAACTACGCGAACTAGTTCGCAGATCCCTCGCCTCTTAGTTCGTCCGCTCCTTTTCCGAAGACTGACGGGGAACAGCGAGAAGACGCAAGAGCGTGCAGAATCGCGTGATTCCCTTCTGCTAGTTACCTTCATTTCGAGCTGAGATGTAGCTCAGCTGTAGTTATACAGTTCACTGCCACAAGAAATCTATTTTAAAAATAAAGTATTACGAGTACTCTGTATGCAAAGTAGTTGAATACCACTGTATCACCCATTCGTGTAAATAACTGGTTTATTTGCTTAAGTATTTGATGTCAAACTGCCCAGAAATACGGGTAATAGCACACACTTTGGCAACACTGATTCATTATATAAAAAAGCTGTCATAAAAAATAGCTCTTTTAGTAGCGGCAGCAAAAGCCAAAAAGAGCGAACGAGCTAGGAGTACCGGACGAACTAGGAGCAGCGGACAAACTAGTAGTAGCGGACGAACTAGTAGTAGGGGACGAACTAGTAGTAGGGGACGAACTAGGAGCAGCGGACGAACTAGGAGCAGCGGACGATTATGCGAAACGTATCTCGCTTCATAGTTCGTTGGAATCTTTTCAGAAGATCGACGGGCAATAGGGAGATGGCGCATAGCAGACTTACAAATCACGTGTTTGCCTTCTGCTGATGAGTCATTTCGAGGTGAGTGTCTGCCTGTTAGATGACATAGTTCACTGCTACAAAATTTCTGTTTTGATGCGTTATGCACTCTGCAATATCTGACTAATAAATTCCATAATGGCAAGATATAGAGATAACTCTGAACTTAAACTCGGAAAATTATCCACAAACTGTTTCTTTTGGTCTGCGTGATATCGTTAGCGGCTCACGCAACAGGCGCATGAAGCAGCTAGGTGGGGAAACTTCTCCCTCCATGCATGCGCAGACCACGCCGCTCAGCGGACGAACTAAAAGAGCGAACGAGTTCGCGGCATAGTCGCGAACTAAAGTGAACTATTACGCGCAAGTCTAGAAGGTACACTTTCACTGGAACTTCCACATTCTCTATAACATCAAATCCTTGTAGCACGGTGACCTGGAGGAATTCCCTCAGAACATACCTGCGACCCCATCATACTTGGTGTTCTCCTTGAAAGCGGTGTGGACGCTTCCAGATTCTCCGAATCCGGGCCACTTGAGTTTGCCGCGTGGCGCCACCTCAAAGGCAAAGCAAGCATTGTACTAGGACGGCTTCTGCGCGACCCAACGCTGCTTCGGGCAGTCCGTCCGCCTGGCTTCGCTAAACGGCGTAAACAGAATTCTGCAAACTGGCCAGTGGCCTGTTTCCTCGGTGTGCTTGGCGCCGTCCAGTCAGGCTCACCAAGAAGCGAACAATGGCAACAAACGAGGCTCCCTGCCCGAGTGATACTATGTTCCCACCAACTGTGTACCACCAGACGCGAGCTGCTAGCTACCCTTCCAACCACAACCGTGGCCCATCCATCGAAATTAACTTTTCAGAAGGAGTGCCAAGGAATCGAAATTAAATCGAATCCTGCCAGCGAAATTGTATTTTTCAAAAGAGGTACCAGGAAATATGAAATAAATTCGAATTTATAATAAGCAACTCGGGTTGTCCAAATTGTATAGGTTATGGAACCGTCCTATGCAACTGGAAATTAGTCTCCTTTAGACCAGACGCGTTTCGCTTTATTCTAAAGCATGGATACCAAGAAACCCTCTTTAAAAAACTGAATAAAAGAATCGAAAACAAAATAATGAAACAAAACACCCAAAACCAAGGGCAAAAAAAAAAAACCACACAAATGAAAGACATAACACAGACACTCAACAAACAAACTGGTACACACTTACTTACGGAAATAAACTGACACACAGATTTGGAAACAAGAAGCAAGGTATCAAAATAGCATATCAAAGCCATAACTCATTACATAAATGCCTAACAAAATCAGAAAGCACTGACATCTACCAAAAATCTGGTATTTACCAGCTCAAATGTAACAGTTGTGATGCTCTATACTTGGACAGTGCGTTCATACTCCATCGCGTGATTCTCTGACAAAGAATGTTCAGCGACCGCCGACTGCAGTCTAGCTGCGGGTTAGAACCCAGTTCCCTTAGAGCAGCCGTAGCGTGTGGATCTCCGTGCCAGCGCGTTTCCAGGAGCTCAGTCCGTCAGTTCACCTGATGATGGCGACATGTATGATCGCTGAAATATTGTGCCCATTGGACACTATAGACTGACAGTACACCCGTGGATATTTTGATTATCAAAAAGCATTAATAGAAAAGAAACACACATTAATTGACCAAGTAAATGTCAGCAACCAAACATTATTTAAACTAATAAATCACATAGCAGACAAAGACAAACCTCCCCCACCCTCAAAACCACCACATAATATGACCACATAAAACAAAAACAAATCCCTGCCCACACATACACACCTGCCATTCAAAATTCTACCAGGTGATCTCCTTTTTCACTCCTTTTTCCCAGGCTGTATTCACCTACCACTTTTCCTTCTCTTCCTTTTCCTACTACCGAATTCCAGTCTCCCAAAACAATTAAGTTTTCCTCTCCCTTAATTGGCTGAATAATTTCCTTTACCACCTCATACATTTCTTCGATCTCCTCATCATCGGCAGAGCTAGTGGGCATATAAACTTTACTACTGTGGTCAGTGTTGGCTTTGTATCTATCTTGACAATATAACGCGATCACTGCTCTGCTCATAGTAGTTTATTCGCATTCCTATTTGCTTATTCATTATCAGACCTACTCCTGTAATACCCCCAAGTGATTTTGTATTTATAATCCTGTACTCGCCTGACGAGAAGTCTTGTTCCTCTTTCCGCCGAACTTCATTAATCCCCACTATATCTAACTTCAGGCTATCCATTCCCCTTTTTAAATTTTCTAGATTCCCTACCCGATTAATGGATCTAACATTCCAGGCTCCGATCCGTAGAATGCCAGTGTTGTCTTTCCTGATGATCACATCCTTCTGAGTAGTTCAAATGTTCAAATGTTTGTAGAACTTATGGGACTTAACTACGGGGCCATCAGTCCCTAAGCTTACAAACTACTTATGAACTAGCTAAGACTAAGGATGGCACAAATATCCATGCCCGATGGGGGGATTCGAACCGCAGTGGCCGTGCAGACCGTGACTGGAGCGCCTCAGTCCCTGTGGTGTCGCACAAGTCCAAAGTGCGCGCCACCTACTTTCGCCGCGCCCCGCCATGCTCGCACGGCGCGGCGTTCTTACGACGTCAGCCACGAGCGCCCTCTGCTGCAACTCCGCTCGTGGCCACCAGTGAACGACATCGTTCAGTTGGGACTGAGATAGGAACCAGCGAACACTTCGGAATCAGATAGGCACCAGTGAAGACTTGGCTATCCGACAGGCATTAGGCAGGCCTCTAGCTCAACTATGTATCAGCATTCTGCAGTACTGATCTATGTAAAAGTTAAGTATTGTATAAATTCTGTTCAATATATATCTCGTTCTAATTTACTGTAGTGTTTCTAGTTTCTGCTGTCCCACTGGCTGGTCAACTCCTACCTGCACAAGCGTGCGTCCTTTATTCCTGTGTCGGTCTGTGTACTCGACCACCGACACCTAAGACGTAAACGAGACACAAAAGCGGCGACGAGGCTGGGACACAAAAGTCCCCTCGGCCACCGCGGCCGGCTCCTGAGTAGTCCCCGCCCGGAGATCCGAATGGGGGACTATTTTACCTCCGGAATATTTTACCCAGTACTCAATCGATATCTGAGAGGTATTCTACTAATTCTTGCCGATAGAGGCACGCTTGTGTGCAGATACTTAAAACAGACTTTCGTCGTAAGGTTATCGTGGGTAGTTTTATTTCATTTCTTATAATACAGTGAACAATTTTAGTAAGGAGTCTTTTAGTGTTATTAAAACAATAGTCAACATGAGGCAGAAATTAATCATCAACGATATATGCGAATTCTCTGGCGTTACCTATAACAGTCTGGCAATGCACGTGTAGTTTATTGATTACATGCATGTTGAAACTTGTTCAGAGTTAAAGCTGTCAGATAAGGATTGATGAAGAATAAAACGCTACTACCACACGACAGCTATTGTAGAAAATACTTTTATTACCTATTTTTCGCACGATGCGCTATCCCCGTACAGAACACAAAAGTTTTGAGATGTCTCTACTGCCTCTACCCGTCTAATAAACATGAAAAGAATAAAATGTCTCAGAATTTAGCCCTTTTTCCAAATGCGGCTATTTTGGGTGGAGACGTGAAGGGAATTATGTTCAAAGTTCCATTAGATTGATAACTTCAGCAGACTGCAGAATTGCGTTTTAGAAATGTAGCAGTGAATGTTACGCTACTAGCTGACACATGGTTACAGTACCTCCAGAAGTCGACAGCAATTCCTCCAGAAGTTCCCCATTACACAGTGCTCTCAGATAATGCATATGGCCGAATCCAGACTTCTAAGAGGTAGATAATTACAGCTTTTCTTTTACAGTACACAATATTTTCAACAAACAGATAGCGCAATAGAGTAGCTCAAGTAGAAAGGAACACTGTTATTTCCAGTTAAAACATGCTCACATGTCGCAGCTGGTGTAACAAACCCACATCTAACATTCGTTTTCTCTAGATTATAACAGCGATAGGTGCGCGGTTGGAGACCAGGGAATTAAAAAATATAATGTTTCGTCTCGTCAATTCAGTTAAAACATCTAACTACTGCTAAGAAAATCCGATATGTCACAGTTGATTATGCTTCGATAACAATCAACACAAAGCTTTAACTCACGGCATTTCAAGTAAGTTACTTGTGAAGAAGCAATATTCAACATCTCCCGTAGTAAGTTGATACGGACAATAGATGCTGGGCAGACATTCCCGTCCATTAAAAATGTTTACCTTATGTAATATTTTAAAGTTGATATTTGCTAACTGATACTATCTGAAATCGAGGTTCATAACTCTCTTTATGCTTAGCCAGGAATGACTGTTAGCTTCCGTCAGTCACGAAATCTTTGCTTAGTCTGCATGACCTGGGTTTGAATCTATATGCAGAACGAGACGGTTCGTCGTGTCATTTGAAGTTCATACATATTCTTAACTACCTGCTTGTGAGTAACTTTCAATTTTAATGTCATTTTGTGTTAAATAATAAGTTCAGAATTTTACTTTGCACAAGCAATCATGAATACGACTAACTTACTCGGTGCATTACCTATCTGACGTAATAATGAGAGTGGTAACATTCAGGTATGTCATTTCTTGTAATAAATGTGAGCTTACAAACCTTAAGGACAGGCTTATCTGTGATAAGGTGTTCCCTGATATTTGTATTACCGTGGTATTCCTTTACATCTTGAATTATTGCGATTCAGAGCAGTGTCTTCTAGTGGTAACTTGCTGATATCATTTTCAATAGTCAAAGGACTGTACCGAGGAGCGATTAGAGTACCCGCAAGACAGATACGTTAGTTGGGTTGCATGCTAATCAGGAGAAATGCACTACAGATCGTTGGGATACTTTTAAGCACGACTGTACCTCTCGCGAGAATATAGCAAATCCGGATGTATCAGTTTAGCCTTTCCGAAACGAATACGCAGTATTCGCATTCTAGAAAATAAATTAATAAAGTTCCAAGTTACAGTTCCAAAACCACGATAAACACACTTCCGAAGTATTCTTCGGTAATGTTCAATACTCTTCTGAGAGGCTGTGTAAGGTGAGCGCCCGCGCAATGCAACCAAAACAGTGACTAAGTTGGAGTGGTAGCAGATTCACATGAAAACATCTAAGTTCCGTCAGACACGAAGATTCTTGTAAGTGGATTTTTACATTGTGATTCGCGCCGTAAAGAGACAGAGGTATTGCGTGTGGAAGGGTAGGTCGCTAACTGCCTGAGAACCAAGATGCGGACCCGTATTTGTAGGATTCTCTGAACTGGAAATTCTATAAAATCTTTAGATATTACTTGTTATATCAGTTTCATGAGACATTTATCAGCATTCCAGTGATGAAATCTGTATTGTTGTACATTAAATAATTTTGCTAATAAATGCATATTTGAAATATCATAACTGTCGTTTCAGTTTGTCAAATAAACATAAACAACTGATTTATCTACTTTATAGAAGTTCTTACTAATCATAGAACATTTGTACTGCCTTTTTACTGATATATATATCCTGTGCCTTAAAAAAAATAAAGTTTGTAAAAAAAAATTGTTACGGAATAATTCGTAGATGGTAAATGTTACAAACTTTAGAGTCCAAGAGAGTTCTGCGGGATCTATCCATTGCCGCTTCATATATTAAAATCAGTTCACTCGTTAACTAGTCTTAAATTTTTTAAGTTACAGTAATTAAAAAATTGTTTATTGATAAATAGTTGAAGAGCGAAGTGTGACACCTGTACGCTATCATTTTATTTGGGTAATGTGTTTGCTTTGCAGAGTTATGATTGCTATGCAGCAGCAACAGTGGAGCCCAGTAGTCAGTGGTTGCAGTCGAGTCGTTGGCCAGTGCGGTCAAGCTGACCAGCGGAGGTTTTGAATGAGGCTGTTAGGCCGATTATTTTATTTGTAGTGGCACACAGCAATTTGGCGTCATTTTAAAATTCATGTTTATGCGTGTGAAGTATGTTTATTAGCAATAAATGTCAATACTGCCAGTTTAAATTGCATTTGTGTATTCAAGAATTTCCAGTCATTGTGGGGAGGAGTGTGGAGTACAGTTGAAATCATTAAAAAGGAAGAGATTAACAGAAATTAAATACTACCTTACTTGTGAGTTCTTTACCACGCTTTACGAGTAGGGCAGGTAGGTATCTTGCGCACTGTAACTGTATTTACACCACATTATTCGTCTCAACACTCTCATCAACTTTCCAGCACGCTGCCACGTTGATGCTTACGTGTTAAGTGGCAGTGAAGTTGTTTGAATCATCCAGGGACAGTCTGTATGTGCAGTCGGCTGTACTGTCTCAACAGCTGCAAGCAGCACGTATTTTCTGTTATTTGTCAAAGGCATTTGATTGTGTGAACCATAACACCCTTTTAAGTAAATTATAATTCTATGGCGTCATGGGAAATGCTGCAAAATGGTTCAAGTCGTACCTCACTAACAGGAAACAAATGGTGTCAGTGGAAGTGACTAGTGAATTAAGCCAACAGTCATCATCGGATTGGGAAGAAATTACATGTGGTGTCCCACAAGGATCCATCTTAGGACCATTGCTTTTTCTTTTGTACATTAATGACCTCTCAGCAGTTACACTACTAGAAGCAGAGTTCGCTTTGTTTGCAGATGATACAAGTATTTCAATAAAAAGTACGTCAAGCATAATTATAGAAAGGTCTGCTAATGATATTTTCATGAACATTAATAAATGGTTTAAAGCCAACTCACTGTCATTAAACTTTGAAAAGACTCACTACATGCAGTTTAGAACACGTAAGAGATTTCCTGCCAGTATATGCATTAAGTATGGAGAAAATCAGATAGAAGAGGTTGGCAGTATTTAATTCCTGGGATTACAGCTTGATAGTAAATTCAGTTGGGAATAGCACTCCACAGATCTGCAGAAACGACTCAACAAATCTGTATTTTCAATGCGAGTGTTATCAGACATAGGACACTTAAATAAAAAAACTTGCCTAATTTCTATACTTACATTCCATAATGTCATATGGTATAACATTTTGAGGTAACTCTTCAAGTCAGTCTAGTCTTCAGTCCGAAAGCGTGTAATACGTATCATTTGTGGAGTAAATTCACGGACGTAATGTAGAAGCGTCTTCAAAGAACTAGGTATATTAACTACTGCCTCTCAGTACATTTATTCCTTAATGAAATTTGTCAAAAATAATATATTCCTTTCCCCAACAAACAGCTCAGTTCATACATACAATACTAGGAACAAAAATGATCTACACAAGGACTTAAGAGCGCTTACTTCAGTTCAAAAAGGAATCCACTACTCAGGAACACACATTTTCAATAATTTACCATCAAGTATAAAAAATTTAGCTAGAAATAAAGATCAGTTAAAGAGGAGCCTAAAAGACTTTTTCTTGGCCAACTCCTTCTACTCCATTAGTGAATTTCTAAATTGTACCAAATGAAGCATTTATCGGTATTCATACTATATTAGTATTATTATATTATCAGCTCAAAAAAGGATGTATCTGTATTTATATTATTAGTATTATCTATTATTCAGCTTGTAAATTTTGTTTTTTTGACATGTTCCACATCCACATGGATCTCCTCAACATGGATCTACGGAACGAAAAACTAATCTAACGTATTCTAACACAATCCATGCGCTAGAAGTCGTTTTCCTTCCTTGTAGCAGTCACCGGGAAAGGTCGGACGCAAGTACTCAAATTTGGCCCGCCCACCGGGGGATTAATCTTAATCTAGGACTTTCTAGTTGTTAGCGAGTGAATCATTTCTTTCTGTTAGTTTTGTATTTAGCGGAGTCCTGGGTATCCGTTACAGTATTCGAGCCTCTGGCTAGTCTCAAACGAGAACCAACAGCCACAGGGTTTTACCAGTCACGTGACATCCAACCGCTCGCTCGCGCCGGCCCGGTGTCTAGCAACCGATGCGCGCTAAATTCCCGACAACGCTATCGCGCGTAAATCGCGACGATAACGCTCAGCGCGTGTGTTTATAAAAATAAATGCTAGTCCAGAGGCTTTACTGTCATAAAATTCTGTCAAGTATGTTCATCAATAAACAGAAATCTTAAAAACAAAATCAGAAAAGACAATCAAGTTTCCTTAATCGTTGGAGTGCCCACACTGCTCTATCAAAGCCATACCTGGGTGATTACCGGATGACAAGAAAGCTGTATTCAGGCATTATAGTCTGTTTAAAATTACTCGCTAATTGAAAGCTCACGCACTTGAATTGCTTTCCTCCGTTGTCTGGTGAAACTTTTTGTGATGCCTAGTGTAGGCAGGAGAAATGCGTACCATCACGTTTCCGTTAAAGGTAGGATTGTAGTCTATCGCGATTGCGGTTTATCGTATCGCGACATTGCCGCTCGCGTTGGTCGCGATCCAGTGACTGTTAGCAGAATATGGAATTGGTGGTTTCAGGGGGGCAATACGGAACGCTGTGCTGCATCCCAACGGCCTCGTATCAATAGCAGGCGACACGACTGGCATCTTATCCGCATGACTCTAACGGATCATGCAGCCACGTCTTAATCCCTGACGCAATAGATGGGGACGTTTTCAGGACAACAACCATCTGTACGAACAGTTCGACGACGTTTGCAGCAGCATGGCTATCAGCTCGGAGACCATGGCTGCGTTTACCCTTGAAGCTGCATCACAGACAGGAGCGCCTGCGATGGTGTACGTAAAGACGAACTTCGGTGCATGAATGGCAAAACGTCATTTTTCCGAAAGAATCCAAGTTCTGATTAAAGAATCATGATGGTCGCATCCGTATTTGTCGGCATCGCGGTGTACGCACATTGGAAGCGTGTATTCTTTATCGCCATACTGGCATATCACTCGGCGTGATGGTATTGGGTGCCATTGGTTACACGTCTCGGTCACCTCTTGTTCGTATCGACGGCACTTTGAACAGTGGCCGTTACATTTCAGATGTGTTACGACCCGTGGCTCTACCACTGCGATTATTCGATCCCTGCGAAACCCTACATTTCAGCAGCATAATGCACGACCGCATGTTGCAGGTCCTGTACGGGCCTTTCTGGATACGTAAAATGCTCGACTGCTGCCCTGGATAGCAGATTCTCCATATCTCTCACCAATTGAAAACGTCTGATCAATGGCGGCTGAGAACTGGCTCGTCACAATACGCCAGTCACTACTCTTGATGAACTGTGGTATCGTGTTGAAGCTGCATGGACATCTGTACCTGTACACGCCATCCAAGCTCTGTTTAGCTCAATGCCCAGGCGTATCAAGGCCGTTATTACGGCCAGAGGTGGTTGGTCAGGGTACTGATGTCTCAGTATCTATGCACCCAAATTGAGTGAAAATGGAATCACATGACAGTTCTAGTATAATATATTTGTCCGTTCGAGAAGCCAGAACATTATGAGTCACTCTACGTCATAACTTTGGGATACTTATTCTTTCCACCTATAGAAAGATATTGTCAACGATTAATTACAGCTTTCAAATAGTTGGCTTCCCGTAAGCCATATGAAGCTGATATAAGGTAAACCGATCTCTATCACGATAGTAACAGTATACGCAACGGTATAGCGTAACTTGTGCAAAATTATCCAGATGCAGATCCCTGCAAAACACGAGGTATTCATTATACCCCACTACTAATTTGGATGGCGAATGTACGTGACAAAGCATTACCTCGATAACTGTAGCAGATAATGAACAACTTTATCAGCCGGTCGATATACATTATGAACTACGGATTGAAGGTCTCATCAGATGCTACTGATATTTGCGGCTATTACTGGATAATACTTTCTCGGCCTAGAGTGGATACCAAAAACATTCGCCTGACTGTAGCGACCATCTTCGGAGTACTCAAACGTTTATTTTCAAATAGCTAACACAATGCTGCTCCATTCAACTGAAAAACGGAATGTCTCAGTGTCGGAATACATTGACAGTGTCTTTAAGCAATTCCAGATCAGTAAGGTATAATTCATATACTCTGTTTGCAAATTATACAGTTCATAGGTAAACAGCAGATTGTAAGGTAAGACTAACACCAGGAAATATCAACAGTGCAGCTCCGAATCTTTGGAGAATCCAACTCCTATGTATAGAATAGCTTCAAACGTCTACTTCATTACTTGACAAATGAGTTAGTGTGTTAAATATTTACCATTAAGAATATAACCGAGAGTAAATTTGGAAAAGGTTTCAAATTATACCTCAAATGGTTCTATCCTTCTGAGATCTCATTAAACAACACTGAACGCTTGTAGTCACAGTAATTTGCACTCCATTTTAAGCAAAAGTTAGATTTTCACACATCTCAACGTTTTTGTTTTTATATCTCCCTAACCCTGTTTTTACAACGGTATAATTTTGCAAGTGTATTATTATATTTATTATTATTCGTGTGGCTTTTTTCTCATTAGAAGGTACATTCGCTGATATGTGTAGACATCGTCTGCAACGTGATGTGTTGAGAATAATTAATACAGAAGTAATAATGCTGAGGTTCGGGGAAATCGTGAGGTTCAAAGGGGAAAGAAGGAAACAAATCATGAAGGGAAAAATTTAGGTCTGAATCATACTAAATGTCAATCTGATCCAATTTTATTTATTTCTTAATCTTAAAGTTATCAATCTATTAAACTAAAAAGACTTCATCCAGAAACTTTGCCTGGTATAATATGTAGCGAAGAAGGTTTAAAAAGGACAGAAACCTCTTATAGATTTTATATTTGGAAACTTTGACTGAATCACAGCTTTCTGAAATTCTTTCACGAAAGAAGACATCATAATTCAGTCAAAGACACCTGCCAGAATTGGTAACTTAGAAGTAGATATCCTCGGAGTAGTAAAGCAACTTAAATCAGTTAACAAAAGACTTTCTTCTGGTGTAGACTGTACGCCAATTACGTGCCTTTCATTGTATGCTGAATCAATAGCTCCATACCTAGCTATCATATACATCCCCTCCCTAAGCGAAAGATTCGTAGCAAAACCCTTGTCACGTACCAATGTCGTCGGAAGTAGATGCTTTATTAAAACATTATTAAAACACAGTGATTTAAACTTTGAGATTATATAAACAGTAGTTATTTTCGTAGACTTCAATAAGGTTAAGACTCAGTTGACAGATAATCACTATTTCAGATACTTTACGAATCAGAGAAAGATGAAAAAATCAGAAGAATTACTGAACGAACACTCACGGATACATCATCAAGAATTAAGTTACAAGGCGAAATTTCTGAACCATTCAAAATCAAAACACGTGCTCGACAAGGAGACGGACTGTCCCCAATTCTCTTTAGGTTGGTTCTAGATAAAATAGTTAAAATATGGGAAAACACTCTAGAAAAGAGAGTCATAAAAGGTATAAGCATGGGACAAGCAATATGGATAATATACGTAGCATTGGTAACTGAAAACCCGCCAGATGCAACTTTTATGCTTGATCTATTACAACAGACTACTGAAAACACTGGGCTAAAAATATCTTATGAAAAAAACGAGTATGTAGCACACAAGCCTAATGGAGTAAAAATTATGAAAACAAAGTGTGGAAAATTTAGAAGAGCTGATAAATTTAAATTCCTCGGGGAATGGATCCAAGCCAATTGACCAGACAAGAAAGTGTAAAAAGAAGTTAGAATTTTCATACAACTAAAACTATTATAATAAATCAGTATCCATCCAAGCGAAGTTTAGGCATTATAATGCAGTTATTAGAACACAAGCAACATACGGATCAGAGTGCCTTACATTGAATAAGAAAGGCGAACTAAGAGAACTAGAAATAAAGAAAGAGGAAAGTACTAAGAAAAATTCTGCGTTCTGAGGAAAACAACGAAAATATGTAGATGAAAAGGAGAAACGAAGATTTATACAAAAATACAGAAAAAACTCACATATAATGAAAGACGGCTAAAGTTTTATCGACATTTAAAAAAGAATGGAAAATACAAGGATGACACAGAAAATTTTTAATTTAAACTGAAGAAAACTCTAGGATGGGTGGAAGCAGTGAAAAAATATGCAGAGCAGATAGGTGTTACAGAAGAAATAACATGTGACAGTAATCGCTTCAGGCTACTGATAAAAAACGCAACCTATGAAGAAGATAAGCTGAAACCTTGACCAAAGAGAGTGGGGACAGATGAGCAGAGACGAGCAGTTGGAAAGGAAGAAGTACGGGGAAGAAAGGAAGAGAAAGAAATACCATTAGTCTTAAGTTGCATCCATTCATATCTGGCCAAATATATATATACGAAGAGAAACTTTTAGAACATTGTTTCTTAATACATCTAGAAGGTCCTCAACTGTATATCCAAATTAATCTGTTCAACAAGTGGGCCTCGAATCCAGGATACGTTGCTTCAGAGTCAACACTTCATTCTGTTTGTACGAATCGGGACTTTTTACTTTTTTTATTTATGTTCTGTTTTGTTTTTGGTTTTATACAAGCAATGATGTAGACAATAATTGCAATTTAAAAAACACTACTTATTCTTCAGGCGTTAATAAATAAGACTGCCGTTGAAATACATTGTTCAGACTTGCAAGTAGACATGAATACAATTTAAAATAGTTTTAAAAAAGTAAAAAATGGTAAACTTGAAGAGGCGCATGTTCGTGCCTATACGCTTCATGAGGTGTACTTAGTTATTCGTTTTTAAAAAATAATTTCTTAGTGTATGGTCTCAGTCATTCACCAGAGAGGCGGGAATGACGCTTGCAAAGGGGACCAGTTAAATGGGGATTCCCCAGGGTTCTGTCCTGGGACTATTGTTGTTTCTCATTTACATAACTGATATTATGTATTCCGGAATAATAGTAAATTCTATGATATTTAGATTTTTATGATGATACTAGCTTGGTAGTGAAGGATATTAGTAATAATATTATTGCATTATTAAATAATGCATATTTTCTACAAGCCATGATTAGTGTTGTGGATTGTAAAAATGAATTAGTGTTAAATCATAGTAAGACTCAGTTTTTACATTTCTAACAGTCAATTCAAGGAAAACTGATATTTCAATTACGCAGAATGGGTACATGATATGTCAGACTGAACAGTTCATATTTCCAGGCATTCAACTAGATAGTGATCTGTCGTGGAAAGCCCATGTTCAGTATCTTGTTCAAAAACTATATGCTGCTTTATTTACCATTCGAATTGTCTCTGAAATAAGTCATAGTTCAACACGAAAAGTGGTCTACTTTGCTTATTAAACATTGACTTATGAGATTTGGTGTTATTTTTGGTGCAAATGCTCTGGTTCAAAAGTGGTATTTATTGCGCAGTAACGGGCAGATAGCCTCGCGTACTTGCTGGCGACCCCTGTTTAGTCGCCTGGGGATTCTGACATTGGCTGCTCAACATATATTACCTTTAATGTCGTTCGTTGTTACTAATATTTGGCCGGCCGCGGTGGCCGAGGGGATTGAGGCGCTCCAGTCACGGTCTGCACGGCCACTGCGGTCGGGGGTTCGAATCCCCCCTCGGGCATGGATATTTGTGCCGTCCTTAGTCTTAGCTAGTTCATAAGTAGTTTGTAAGCTTAGGGACTGATGACACCGTAGTTAAGTCCCTCAAGTCCTACAAACATTTGAACATTTTACTAATATTTGGTTATTCCCAAGAGTTAGCAATATTCACTCAAGTAATACTAGACAGAAATCGAATCTGCATTTGGATCACGCCTCCTTCACACTTGTGCAGAAAGGTGTGCAGTAATCTGCTGCATCTATTTTTAATAAACTTCCACAAGAAGTCAAGATGCTTGGTAGCAATCGTCGGACTTTCAAGGCTAAACTGTACAGTTTCTTCAAGGGTCACTCTTTCTATTCTGTCATCTCTCGAGGAAATGAAAAATTAAGCTAATTTGTGTGTTACATGGTAGTCTCTCTTCTTTTTTATGCTTAAGCCAGTCGTGTGCATAGGACTGCTATATGCGTTTCACTTTATCTTTTAGTACTCTTTCATTACCGTGTTAGGTACAGACTCGTTCTATGATCACGGAGACTTGCTCCTCAACTTGGTCTGCGAAACTTGATAAATATAAATAAATGAATAAATATACGAGTGGGAAGCACACTAAAACACATTATGATGGGAAAAAGTGGACCACTCAGAAGAACTAATACATGTACAGAAGAGAATGATCAAGAACTGAAACTTCCTGACAGATTAAAATTGTGTGCCAGAAGCGGGACTCGAACCTGAGACCTTAGCCTTTCGCGGCAAGCACTCTACCTATGAGTTATCCCGAAACGACTCACGATCCGTCCTCACAATTTTAATTCTGCCAGTACCTCGCCTCCTGTGAGGATGGATCGTGAGTCGTTCGGGATAGCTCATTGGTAGAGCGCTTGCTCGCGAAAAGCAAAGGTCCTAGTTCGAGTCCAGGATCCGGCACACAACTTTAATCTGCCAGGAAGTTTCATACCAGCGCACACTTCACTGCAGAGTGAAAGTTTCATTCTGAATAAATAATTGTTTTTTTTTCTTCAGTTATTTATTCTGTTTAATTAATGACAAACAGACTTTGAAAGAGTTAACGTAAAACAAAGCAAGAAATGTGAATTTTAAAATTTTCCAGGCGAATAGAATATTTCGAGATATTTCAGGCTTGCAGCATGTCGTCGATGTACACACAGCACGATATTTCAACTGTACATCTACCAGTCATCCTCAGGTGAGTCATCGAAGACTGACAAGGCGTGAATGGTTCAGCAATATATAGCACGTTAACAGTGTTCCCCGCATGCGCCAAATTCAGATGGTCCACACTGCCCAGCGAACACTGCCTTCAATGATAGAACGGCGGAATTGTCCTGTGCATTGCCACTAGCTGCAAACACCAGCGCTCTCTGTCGTCCTCGATTTGAGTAAATCTTAGAGATGGCAGGTTGTCAAACTGCTAGCCACTGTCACAATTAATCAGATTCTCCGCCATACGAATTTTCACCAATTCCTGTCTTCAATGGCTCACCTGCAGATGACTGGCAGGTGCACAGTTCAAATATTGTGATTTGTATACATAGACGACCGGCTGCAAGCTAAATTATTTTTAATGTAATAAAGTAAGAAATATGTTTTGGGTTAGCCTTTGGAAAATTTCCCGCGTCTTCATGTTCCTTAAACCTAACAGACCCCTCTCTGATGCCTCCTCCTACTGTCCAATTTGCCTCATCCTGGTGTTCAGCAAAGTCTTCGAATCCATCCTATCCTGTCGTATCCATGAGCACTTCCGACTGCTTTACCGTCTCCCTGACACCCAATGTGACTTTCGTCCTTTATTCTCCACCGATGACCAACTCCTTCACCTTAACCAACTCCTCTCTCTCCAGCTCAATTCCCATCGTGCTGGCATCTTTGTATCCTAGACCTCGAATGGGCCAATGATCGGGTCTAGCATTCCAGCCTGCTCTTCCACTCCAAACTTACGCTCTTCCCAACAACCTTGTCTGGGCCATTGCCTCCTTCCACTCCTACCATCCTACCTATGTTACCGATTCCCGTCCTTTCTATCCCTCTGTTGACGTGCCCCAAGGTTCAGTCCTTTTTCCCCCTTATGTCACAGATATGCCTAATCCTGCCCCTCCCACACACCTCTTCCAACACGCAGATAACAGCGCTTTCCTTGTCTTAGCTCCCGTCCTCGCCTATTCCAACTGCCTTCTCCAAGAACAATTTGACCTTTTCACCACTTGGTGCAACCAGTGGCTTCTATCTATAAATCCTACCAAAACCCAGGCAATCATTGTAAGTTGCACCACTCCTTCCTTCTGTCCCCATGATTTCTACATCACCCTACACAACCGTCCTATCCGCCTTACTCCCACCCTAAAGTACCTGGGCCTCACCTTAGTTTGCACCCTCTCCTGGATCCCCCTCCCCCACCAACGCACCATCCAAGAAAAAGTTCGCTCTAACCTCTGTCTCCTTAATCTCCTTGTTGGCTGAACCTGGGGCGTGAACCCTTCCACCATCCTCTATACCATCCTTTATCCGCCCCATCCTCTTTGTCTCCCACCCAGCCTGGATCTCTGCCCCGCCCCCTCCCCATCCCTAGAGATCCTTGAACGCCATGCCCTCCGCCTCACCTTCCATATCCCTTCCTATCCCCCATGTGGCTCCTCTATGACCACATTCCCTTCCTCCGCGTTGTCTGCTTCATTGAGCACCCTCGTCTCTGTTTCCTCTACTGTGAACTGGGTCCCCCTCGCCCTATTGTCCAGCTTCTCCTCACCAATCCTGGTCCGCTGCCGCGCCATTACCACCGTATCTCCCCCCTCTGCTCCCCACCCTCCTTACCCTTTCCCGTGGCAATTTCCGCACCGTTTCCCTCCCCAACGATGCTCTCTGCCCAGATATCTATCCCTCATACAAGCTCTGATCCTCCTCCTCCTCCCAACTTCTCAGTCCTTGATCCCACCAAGAGGGCGCCACTCCTTCCTCGCCCCTTCCTCCCCACTCCACTTGACAGTCTCTCCGGAATCCCAACTTCCCACCTCCCAGTGGCCCCTCCTCGCCCAGTCCTCACCTGTGGCCCCTCCTCCGCTCCCTCCCACCTCCCCCATCACCCTCTCCCTTTTCTCCCCATCTAAACCTGTCACATTGATCATCATCTGTGCGTGCTTCACCTGTGTCTCCGTTGAAGTGTAAATCATCAGTGTTTTGTTTTTTGTTTTTTTTTTCTTTTTTTTAATGCAACAGCGAACGGACAGCCCACAGTTGACGCCTGTGTTTTTTGTCCGTGTGACTCAGTGCTTCAGTTTCGTGCTTCTCTGTTTTCAATGCCTCGTGATTTTATATTATACTGCACACCTGTCACTCCTTTTAAACAATGTTCATCTTCCATTTTGTCGCCATGTTACATGTATTGTCTCTTTTTTGTTCTTCATTTGTATTTTGTTATTTTCTTCGAAAAAATGTTCAAATGTTTGTTAAGTTTATGGGACTTAACTACAGACTACAGGGTCATCAATCCCTAAACTTACAAACTACTTACGAACTACCTTACACTAAAGACGGCACAAATATCCATGCCCGAGGGGGGATTCGAACCCCCGACCGTAGTGGCCTTGCAGACCGTGACTGGCGCGCCGCAGTCCCAGCGGCCACCGCAGCCGGCTTTTTTCTTTGAACGTACCTTAATAATTTCTTTGATTCATTTGTGAACTTAGATTTATTTATTCGGAAGCAATATTACGGGAACATACAAGATGTAACTAAAGTCCGGGAACATTTTCAATTATTTATTGCACAAGAACCAAATATTGTACAATATACAAATGACATACCAATGTCATATTGAAGATATGCCCTGAAAGATGTGTGGGTGGATTTTTTTCCCTTTACCTCCACAACGTAGTCAAGTAATTTGCCGATAGCGCTAGTCGCTATCATGGCGAATTAAGGTACTACACCGGCCATGGAGCAGCCCCTGTCGACATGCAACGCCCATGGTACACTGTTGTTGTTGTTGTGGTCTTCAGTCCGGAGACTGGTTTGACGCAGCTCTCCACAATACCCTATCCTGAGCAAGCCTCTTCATCTCCCCATAAGAACGGCAACCTACATCTGTCTGAATCTGCTTACTGTATCCATCTCTTGGTCTTCCTCTGCGATTTTTTCCCCACGCACTTCCCTCCAACGCTAATTTCACAATTCCTTGATGTCTAAGAATGTGTCCTACCAATCTATCCCTTCTTTTAGTCAAGGTATGCCAGAAATTTCTTTTCTCCCCAATTCTGTTCAGTACCTCCTCATTAGTTACGCGATCCACCCACCTAACCTTCAGCATTCTTCTGTAGCACCATATTTCAAAAGCCTCAATCCTCTGACTGTCCGCACTGTTTATCATCCATGTCTCACTCCCATACAAGGCAACACTCCATACAAATGCCTTCCGAAAAGACTTCCTTAGGCTTAAATCAATATTCGATGTTAACAAATTTCTCTTTCTCAAGAACGCTTTTCTGCCCATTGCCATTCTGCATTTTATATCCTCTGTACTGCGACAATCATTTGTTATTTTACTGCCCAAATAACAAAACTCATCTACCTCCTTTATTGCTTCGTTTCCCAATCTAATTCCTTCAGCATCACCTGATTTCCTTACACTGCTCTCCATTACCCTAGTTTTGCTCTTGTTAATGTTCATCTTATACGTACCTTTCAGCACACTGTCCATTCCCTTCAACTGCTCTTCCAGGTCTTTTGCTGTATCTGACAGAATTACTATGTCGTCGGCAAAACGAAATGTTTTTAATTCTTCACCCTGAACTTTAATTCCTTCTCCAAATTTCTCCTTGTTTTCCTTTATAGCTTGTTCAATGTACAAATTGAATAACAATGGAGAAATACTACAACCCTGCCTTACTCCCTTCCCAATCACTGCATCCCTTTCATGCCCTTCAACTCTGATAACCGCTGTCTGGTTTTTGTACAAGTTGTAAATAACCTTACGTTCCCTATATTTTACTCCTGCTTGCTTCAGAACTTGAAAGAGTTTATTCCAATCAACATTGTCAAAAGCCTTCTCCAAATCTACAAAAGCTAGAAATGTAGGTTTGCTTTTTCTTAATCTATCTTCTAGGATAAGCCGTAAAGTGAGTATTGCCTTCCGTGTACCTACATTTCTCCTGAACCCAAACTGATCTTCCCCGAGGTCGGCTTCTACCACCTTTTCCATCCTTCTGTATATAATTCGTGTTAATATTTTGCAACCATGATTTATTAGACTGATGGTTCTGTAGTTTTCACACCTGTCTGCACCTGCTTTCTTTGGAATGGGGATTATAACATTTTTCTTAAAGTCTGAGGGTACTTCTCCTGTCTCATACATCTTACGCACCAGGTGAAACAGGTTTGTCATGGCTGGTTCTCCCAGAGTCTTCAGTAGCTCTGAGGGAATATCATCTACTCCAGGGGCCTTGTTTCGACTTAGGTCTTTCAGGGCTCTGTCAAATTCTTCTCTCAGTACAGTATCTCCTATTTCATCTTCATCTACATCCTCTTCCCTTCCTACAATATTGTCTCGAAGTTCATTTCCTTTGTAGAGCCCCTCTATATACTCTTTCCATCTTTCAGCTTTCCCTTCTTTGCTGAGAACTGGTTTTCCATCAGTGTCCTTGATATTCATAGAGCTGTTTTTCTTATCTCCAAATGTTTCTTTTATTTTCCTGTAGGCTGTATCTATTTTTCCCCTATTTATACATTCTTCTACATCCTTGCATTTGCCTTCGAGCCACTCCTGCTTAGCCATTTTGCACTTCCTGTCAATCTCATTTCTTAGTCGTCTGTACTCCATTTTGCCTGTTTCATTTACTGCATTTTTATATTTTCTCCTTTCATCGATTAAATTTAGTATCTCCTGTGATATCCAAGGATTTTTTGTAGGTCTTGCCTTTCTACCTATTTTGTCCTCTTCTACCTTCACTATTTCATCTCTCAATTTTACCCATTCCTCCTCTACCGTTTTATTTTCCCCTGTTTCTGTCAATTGTTGCCTAAAGCTCCCTCTGAAATTCTTAAGAACCTCAGGTTCCTTCAATTTATCCAGGTCCCATCTCCTTATTTTCCTACCTTTTTGTAGTTTCTTTAGTTTCAGCCTACAGTTCATAACCAACAAGTTATGGTCAGAGTCTATATCTGCCCCTGGGTATGTTTTACAGTTTAAAACCTGGTTCCGGAATCTATGCCTTACCATTATAAAATCTGTCTGATACCTTCCGGTGTCTCCTGGTCTCTTCCACGTATACAACCTTCTTTTGTGATTCTTAAACCAGGCATTTGTTATAACTACATTATGTTCTGTGCAAAATTCTACCAGGCGGCTTCCTCTTTCATTCCTTTTGCCCAGACCATATTCACCTACTATCTTCCCTTCTCTTCCTTGTCCTACTACCGAATTCCAGTCTCCCATAACAATTAAGTTTTCCTCTCCCTTAATTGTCTGAATAATTTCCTTTAGCTCCTCATATATTTCTTCGATTTCCTCATCATCGGCAGAGCTAGTTGGCATATAAACCTGTACTACTGTTGTCGGTGTTGGCTTCGTATCTATCTTGACAATGATAATGCGTTCACTGTGCTGGTCATAGTAGTTCACCCGCATTCCTATTTTCTTATTCATTATCAATCCCACTCCTGTGATACCCCCAATTGATTTTGTATTTATAATCCTGTACTCACCTGACCAGAAATCCTGTTCATCCTGCCACCGAACTTCACTAATCCCCACTATATCTAACTTCAACCTATGCATTTCCCTTTTTAAATTTTTTAATTTTCCTACTCGATTAAGGGATCTAACATTCCACGCTCCGACCCGTAGAATGCCAGTATTGTCTTTCCTGATGATTACATCCTCCTGAGTAGTCCCCGCCCGGAGATCCGAATGGGGGACTATTTTACCTCCGGAATATTTTACCCGAGAGGATGCCATCATCATATACAGTATCATCGTATACAGTAGAGCTGCATGTCCTCGGGATAGGTAACGGCTGTAGTTTCCCCTTGCTTTCAGCCGTTCGCAGTAGCTGTGTGGCAAAGCCACATTAGCTGATGTTACAAGGCCAGCTCAGTCAATCATCCAGACTGTTGCCCCTGTAACTACTGAAAAGGCTGCTTCCCCTCTTCAGGAACCACACGTTTGTCTGGTCTCTCCCCAGATACCCCTCCGCTATGGTTGCACCTACGGTACGGCTATCTGTATCGTTGAGGCACGCAAGCCACCCCACCTCGGCAATGTCTGTGGTTCATGGGTACACTGATGAATCTGTAAACCCACTCAACAGGCTGCAACATGTCCTGACAGTGCTCTCGGCGAAACAGAGAATGGCTCCGACAGTTTTCGACGTGACAATGTACCAAAAAAAAAAAAAAATTTCGACACTTGTTGTTTCATCTCTGTGATTTTTTTAAATTTTTTAAGTTATTGGAAGGATGTACACTTTGCTTTAATTAATCAATTATGAGATTTACACCTTGCCGTTTTTGAGCTGTAGTGATGTTCTCTATTTCTGGGTATGAGGTCCGCCTGATATGCAAAACACTGTTTTATTATACACCCAAACTAATTGCAGCATCTCTGTGCCATCATCAGTGGGTTTTCAGTTTATTTAATGCTGTGAAAACAAAATAAATTTATTTTACTACTGTACTATTTGTACATTTAGGCCCAAAAAGTCGTCAGTCTTATTTTGGTTTTTAACTTATTTTACATTCTGTGGTCATGTGGGATCCTTTCTACGTAGTTATGTAGTGGTAAGCGTTGTCATCTGCAACCAAAATTATCTCTTTTAAAACTTGTGTGATTTTTAAAAACGCTACTTGTGAAAACGTAAATTTTGTATGTGGGGATATTTCTATCGTCTGGTTACTATCTATTACTTACAGTGTCTTTTGGCATACACTTCCTCTTCCGCGTTTTTTTACATAGCACAAATGTAATTCGCCTGTGTTTACTTTGTTGAAATGTGTATGTGTGAGTTGACTTTCAGTTGTTCTCCAGTGGAAATAGTGGTAGATTTGAATAATATTTGTCTTGTCTCTGTGTGTTGTGTGTGTGTGTGTGTGTGTGTGTGTGTGTGTGTGTGTGTGTGTGTTTTGGCTGTCTGTGTCATCCTTTCTGTACAATTCATTTAATGGGTTAAACGCCCACGGAATAGGCGAGACCGCCAGCACAGAATATCTGTTAAATTTCTAGAAGCGTTGACCACGTAAGGTCGTTTCTCTTAGACCGGAACAGTTATTCTGGTTATTCGAGAGACAATTCTTTGCCTCTAGGCAATTTTGAATAGATATCCCTGGAGTATTAAAGCAACTTCAGACACCTAACAAAAGTAAATATCCCGGTCCAGATTGTGTACCAATTAGGTCCCTTTCAGAGTATGCTGATGCAACAGCCTCATACGAAGTTATCATTTAAAACGTCGCTCAGCGAATGATCCGTACCCAAATACTGGAAAGTTGCATAGGCCACTCCAATATTCAACGAAGGGAATAGGAGTGATCCGCAAAATTCAGGCCTATCAAATCAATTCAATATTTCTACACTACGGAAGGCTTTTGACACTGTACCTCAAAAGTACCTTCTAATCAAATAGCGTGCTTATGGGATACCGCCATAGTTGTGCGATTGGATCCCAGATTTTCCGACAGAAAGGAGACAGTATGTTGTAATTGACGTAAAGTAATCGAGTAAAACGGTAGTAATATCTGGTGTTGCCGAAGGAACTATTACAGGGACCCACTGTTCCTTATCGTTATAAATGCTGTAGGAAACAATGTGAGGAGCTCTCTTAGACTTTTCACCGATGATGCTGGCGTTTATCGATTAGTATAGTCACCAAAAGATCAAAAGCAACTGCAAAAGATTTAGTTAACAAATCTGCATGATGCAAAAATTGGGAACTGACCCTAAATAGTAAGTGTGAAGTATATCATGTGATCACTAAAAAAAAATCCGTCGAACTTCATTTACACTGTAAATCAGTCAAATCTACATGCCGTAAATTCCAGTAAGTACGTAGGAATTACAATCACCTAGAAATTCCAATTACTGGAAAGAACACATAGAAAATCTTGCAGGGAAGGTGAACCGAAGGCTATGTTTCAATGGCAGAACACAGATGCAACAGTTCTGCTAAAGAAACTGCCTACACTACGCTGGTGCGTCCTAAATGGGAGTATTGCTGCACATTTTAGGAGCTTCACCAAGTGATACTGACGGACGATATAGTGAAAGGACAGGACGTATTGTATTCTCGCAATAGAGGAGAGAGAGTGTCACGAATATGATGCACAAGTGGAGGTGGAAATCATTAAAAGAAAGGTGTTATTCGTTGCGGCGAGTTTTTTGCGAAATTTCTGTCACCAACTTTGTCTTCCGAATACTTACACAATTAAAATTATAGCACCCACCTATATAGGGAGACATGATCATCGTAATAAGAGTAATCATATCGAGGAAGGAAAGATTTAGTTATTCCTTTCTCCCACGCGCTATTGCAGAATATAACGGTACAGAAATATCACTAGAGCCGTTGTAAGAACACTCTACCAAGCATGTCAGTGTGATTTGCAGACTGTTTATGTAGATGTATGTACAGTCTGGTGCACTCTGAACTGCTTCGTTAGATACTTGAATTTTTGTTCATGGATAGTGAGTAATAAGAAATTTTGACTCGTGTTCTATCTCGTAATGAAGTACTTTCAGCCCTAGGAATTTGTAGACAGCATATGACGTTCACTGTGTAGGCTGAGAATAGCAAGTACACCACTTACATCATCTGCAGAGCAGCCAACGGCCCAATTAGTATACAACCGCTACAGTACAACAGTTTCCTGCTCTGCAGTCATAGGAATACTAAGGTTCGGCGGATAGGTTAACACTCACAGTCAATGAGCCGAGTTCCATTTGCTTGCCAGTTATATTGAGGGCTTACTGTTCTTCGCCTTTAATAGGTTTCTCGCAACTTGGACATGGTTTAAAGAAAGTCAAGCAGATATTCTACCTATCTCTAAATTCATTTAAGGTAAGATCAGTCATTGTCCATGTACATTTAAAAAAGTGTGATCTCAATTATGATAGCTAAATCGTGAATCATACTAATAGCATCCCGATTAGAATTACAGACTGGTCGCGCAGCTAAAGTGAATAAACATTACAACTAGATACTTCGGTTTAGTAGGCATCCTATGTGTAGGTTATCAATGTCAAAGGTGTTTTAATTGTAGGCGTGACATTTCCGTGTCACACCATACACACACACACACACACACACAAGGGGGGATTACAATATAACTCTGTTCAGTCGTGTAATTTGTAGTATTAGTGAAACAGCTTTTGATACTAGCGTAGCCTTTGTGGCATTTCTTTGTTCAGCATACTATGTTATTATGGGTTCCCTGTATTTCGAGCTTAAATTGGGAATATTGTGATTCGTATTGATGTGTTTTGGGTCGGTGCGTACTCACATGTGTTTGGAGCTGAAAATAATTAGTTCTTGAAAACACACTTTCTGCTCAGAATAATTTATTATTATTTGAACAATGAGAATAATAGTCACTTTCGCAAAATGTTATACAATTTATTTAATAGCCGCGGCGAATCAGCCGTGCGTACTGGGGCGCCGGGCTTCGGTGAGAGCGGCCGTTCGCCGTTGGAGTTTCGAGGGTTTGTGTTGTCCTTAGGTTACTTTACCTTAGTTGAAGTAGTTTGTAAGCTACAGACTACTAACCACGCAGTTGAGTCCGATAGATTTACAAACATTTGACCATTTTTATGTAATATGGTGACCAGTTTCGATCTCTTCTGAGACCATCATCAGGCCAATTTGTCTCGCCTTAGATGCCAGGCCTATTCAATAAATTGGATAACTTTTTGCGAACGTGACTGTTATTCTCATTTTTAATACAGCTCGCTGATTTCCAAAAGAAAACCATGTTTGCCAAATTCATTTATTTATTACTATTATTATCATATTTTTGTGACATGACCATACTTATTTTGATACTGAAGACCTTTGAGTTTTATATGATAAGTTTAGTAACAAATACTTTTGAAAAATAAGTCTACACTTGCACAGCACCCAGTTCAAACTCCATCCTTCCATTTCCGAGATACATATTATGAAGTAGTGTACTCACAAACTATCCGGCCGCGGTGGCCGAGGGGACTGAGGCGCTCCAGTCACGGTCTGCACGGCCACTACGGCCGGGGGTTCGAATCCCCCCTCGGGCATGGATTTTTGTGCCGTCCTTAGGATTAGTTACTTCATAAGTAGTTTGTAAGTTTAGGGACTGATGACCCCGTAGTTAAGTCCCTTAAGCTCTACAAACAACAACATACTCACAAACTGAAAAGTGTGAGTGGTCATTCTACATCACATTGTATTGCGAACATTTATAACCTTATCAGCTTTATGTTAAACAAACTAGCGAATCACATTTTAACAGTTAATGAACAGCTTAAATATGACTTCGGTACTTATATTGGTACAAATATTACTGGAAGACAGATGCATAATTTTAAACCTTCTGGTGGATGGGCCAAAGTGAAATACTCGCATTCGACCTTGACTAGTGACTGATACAAGGAACAGAAGACATTTGGCGCATGGATAGAGGCGAGACAGTGTAGCCGACTGCAGGTGCAGAATGTCCCTAGATGGTTCAACAACTTCACTACTCGTCAGAAACACATCAATGATAACTGTGTATCACAGTCAACATTTTCGCTTCAACAGCGATACAACAACAATTATTCCAAAACTGTTTGCTTGTAACATTCTAATCTCTTCCAGTGCTGTTTTTCTTCAATGCATTCTCCAATACTATATTTTAGTTTTCCGATTTTCAGTCAGAGTTCGGCTGCTTCAAAAAATAAGATGCTATTCAATTTTAATACAGCGTCAGAGGTACATAGTCACAAATGCGATAGATAATTCGACTTTAAAACAAACTGGTATATAAACTGAAATAAGCGAACCCCATTTTAACAGTATGCAGGTTGATCGACAATTCAGATTCTACAGTAGTAACATTAACCAGATCGTGTAGATAAAAGTACATGTTGTCAGAAGCTTACTGTCGTCGAAAAATGTGGTACTAGTAATGTGTCGACTTAATGATTTCGAGCTTCCCGACCACATAATTCCGCAACACAAGTACAATCTGAGGAAGAAAGATGAAAATCAGTCCTTTATAACAAAGAGGTACTTCCTCCAGGAATAACAAACAAATGGCGTACATGCCACGTGACTAAATAATTTGCACATGGCATCAATTTTGAGAATTTACCTGCCAAACTGAAAGACATTTGAAGACATAGTACCAAAGTTCATAGTCAACGGGATATCAATGACACTCTAATTCCAGGAGTTGCACGGGAGGAATAGACTTCGTTTGAATATTAGACCACATGGGAGTTGGTCGGTGTGGGCTGTGGAGCGGTGGGGTCGCGAAACGAACTGCAGTCCAGGCGCGACAGCTTGGCCTCTTGTGAATGCTGCGAGCAGTACTTACCACTAGAAGTCGGAAGTCATCATTGTTAGAACCAACATACTGGGTCCAACAATGAATTGCGTTGTATCATTGCCAGTGCAACGCAGCAGCAAGTACCAACATGACAGTACCCAGCTTGTTTGGCGCTGAAGTGTCATGTTTTCGTGGCTGTGTGGTAACTTACAGGAATTACTTTCTCTATGCAAAACACTGCACGTTAATCGAGTCAATAATTGTTCACATTTTGGTTTGCTAGTCACACAACGGACAGTGTTTACGTCGAGATGCTCGCTGAGTGCGGTATTACATGGCTGAAAATAGATTTTTGTGAGAAATATTTTTCGCAAGGAAGTTGTTCCTTTCGTGATTCACTTACATTTCTGACCACTTTCCATTGGTGTTGCGTAGAAAATATACTGACTTGCTTTTAAGTTATCGTAAATTCATGAGACATGTAGAAACATTTAAATATCTCAGTCCATTTATTGATAAAAATGGATTGGTCCATACAGAAATCAAATACAGAATAAAATAATGCAGAAAAGTATCAGGATACATGAATTCTTTTTGATGGAACAAGAACATCTCTAGCAGCAATAAGAAAAAGAGTATGTAAGATAATGGTGGAATCAGTTCTGTGCTATGGATCAGAACTATGGATCTCAAACTCTGATCTCAAAAGAAGATTACTAGCTGTAGAAGTGGACTATTTACGTAAGAGTATCAGAATATCTAGAATCGAAAAAAAAAAACTAATTATGAAGTGAAAGCTAGAATGAAGGCAGACGAAACAGTGATAGAATTGAAATAAGATAATTAAAATGGTATGGTCATATGCTGAGCCGCGGTGGAGTGCCCAAGCACATTGAGGCACTATGCTGAGATGCGTTCCCCGTCGGGGATTCGAATCCCTCCTCGGGAATTAATATTTGTGCTGTCTTTAGTATAAGGTAGTTCATAAGTAGTTTGTAAGTTTAGGGACTGATGCCCCCGCAGTTAAGTCCCTTAAGCTTAACAAACATGAGCATATGCTGAGATTGCCAAATCATCGGTGGCCAAAGAAAATCTATGAATGGAAGCCAACAGACAGACGTAAATGCGGCAGACAACGACGTTCTTGGACGGACCACATAAATGAAATAACGGAACGTCGCGGCATACGCAATGAGGGTGCTATGGATAAAGAGGCTTGCCGAAAGATAACAGCAATACAGCAATATGTAGTTACTAATTAATCCTTGTATTAATTAATCCTGCATAAATAAAATAATAAATTAATGGAACTGCAGACATGCATTAAAGCGGAACTTCAAAAAATTTACTCTGTGTACAGCCTAGTCTCCAAATACATAATCCTGCAAAACATGCCACTGTATTTAATGTTATCAAATTCAGTCTACAATCAATATTATTAATATGACTAATAAATGTGTAAACACACGCACACATATATATACAAACTTTGGAGAAGCCTTATGCCAGGACAAAAAAATACATTATTTTGAAAAAAATGCCACATATGGCTACAAAGATTCGCCATCCCTGATATTTTGTCATTCTAGTTCTTCATCTGAAGAAGCCACTTCGACCAGAGAATCAGCAACATCAAAGAGTGAGCAATGTGTCCCGCAGAGAAACACCAAACGAGATCTGATGACAGGTTTCCCTCAGGACAAGGTTCATGGTCCAGCCTTCCCCCCATCAGCCGTCGCGTTACCGAGTGCTTTGTCCCTCATCTCAGTGTTGATGTCTTCCAGCGTGCGGCCTTTGGTCTCCGGAATTAAGAAGTAGGTGAACAGGCAGTCTCCAATGGAACATGCACCAAAGAACCAGAACGGCACGTAAGCTCCGAGAGCGGAAGAGACCACTTGGAAGAGCTTGATGCAGGCGAAGGTGAGCAGCCCCGTCCACAGGGCCACTGCGGAGTTGGTCAGGCCGCGGATGGAGGTGGGCACCACCTCATTTACGATGGTCCAGGTGAGTGCGCTGGCGCCCATGTTGTACGTTATCTGCGCAACAGGACGGACATTCAAGTTTTAGACAAGTGGTTCTCGACCTGTAGACCGCAGACCACAAATCGTCCCCATGAGCTAAAATAAAAGATTTAAAATTTCTAACTTTTATTCATTTTAAATTATTAGATCCTTGTCATGTGGTCAGATAATCGTGTTGTATAATCACAATAACTTGGCAACTATCTTGGTGGTGATAGAAGAGGGCATCGGTACCATTTGAAATACAGGATGAGGCATTTAAAACTGTTTTTTGGATAATAAGGGCATTCAAAAGAAACTAGCCGGGGGCACAAGTAAACAAACCAGTACCTGTATGTTAAAAGTACTGATCTAGCTGTTGAGACACTTGTCTCACTGTTATACAAGGCTGTGAATGGCTGTCTCATAAAGTACCTGGGGCTGCAATGTGAACCAGTTCCACACTTACAGCTGGACGCCATTGTCCAGCCACTCAGTGGTCCTTGGTGATGGACAATGTTATCACTAATGCAGTGTGGTGCTCCAGACCGTGTATCATATGTTAACAACACCTGTCCTTTCCTAAAGTGCTTTTGCCACGCCTTGACCTTTGCAAGGGACATGCAATGTTCGCCGTTCACTTGAGACATTCGTCGATTAATGTCCGTTTCCCCTAATCCTTCCACAGTCAGAATAAAGGGCAACACCTCTCTGCTCTTCTTTTGACGCCTCCTTGGCACTGTTTACAATGCAACTGGCAGCCTTGGACGATTGATGCATGCTGCTGCTAGCTGCATATAGTCACATGACGTGCACGCTTCCCCTCTAGAAACAGGATGTGAACTTCCATGCTCTGGTCACAGCCGTACATATTTATAAACGCCATGATATTAGCCTCCTGTCATTGGTTTGCGCATTCCCGACATCGGCGCATTTCTTTTTGAACGCCCCTTATATTTTGAAAATTACAAATACCATTACAAAATTTGTTCACCTCAAAGAGGGCCATCTATCAACATAAGGCTTTATCCCATCTGCACCATCACAAGAGGTGGGAGAAAGGGTGACTTTAAAATATTAAATACGAATCCATATTCCTTATTGCAGATTTTGATTCTCCATGAAAAAATATGTAACTTCTGAGTAGAGGGGCATGGCGGATTCGAGGTGGCCTTGACCCCTATTCAGAGGTCATTCCAAGAATAACGTTATGGTAAGTCCATTGCTGCTTTCTATCATGTTCATTCTGGGAATCCAGTGATACAATATCATCAGGTCTCCATTCCATCATGTTCATTCGGACTGGTCAACATTCTGGTCAAGGTTAGAGCACTGAGGGCATTTTCCCCCAGGTCCCAGATCTGAGCACTTTCACCTCCAGCCCCAGCCTGTCCCGTCCTAACTGCCCACCCTATGATAGTTTGGGCAGATTAAAGCACTTTCTTTTTTTTCTTTCTTTCTTTCTTTGTTGTATTTTAATGTGCCATGAGGCAGGCTGGCAGCAGCCTCATATGCTGCTCTGCAACCCAGTGTACAGAACTGTTTGACAGGTGGTAATGGTGGCTTAAAACAGGAGATAAAGAAGTTGAATTTAACAATAAAAAAGAAGATAAAAATGTAGAATTTAACAATAAAACAGAGAGACAATTAAAAAAACATGGCAACACATTTTTCTACCTATGCGGCGGTTGCTGAAGTTTTAAAATCGCGCTCACCACTTGACACTGACACAACACTGCACAGAGAACTGTTAAAACACTATTAAAGAGTAAAGCACTGAGACCCCACAGGGGGATAGTCCTGTGAAGTTGCCACCCCTTTTTTGGAAAATGTACATTTTTTCAGAGTTCTAGACAGATATGCAATAGTTCACAGCTCTCCCACTATTCAGAATTGCGATATTTCACGAAATTCTGCAGAACTATTTAAATTTTGTACAGAGAACTCTAGAACTATTGCATATCTGTCTAGAACTCTGAAAAAAATTTACATTTTTGAAAAAAGGGGTGCCAACTTCACACGACTCTGGAGCAATTTTGTGTAGTTTATGTCCCTCATTTACGCAATTAGCTCATGAACTATTATCTGAGCAAAAAAATATCATTAGTATTTTCTGCAGAACTCTTTGAGAGCTATTTAGAGTTGTGATCAGAACTATGTTTACGCTTGTAGGCAAATAATTATTTGGAAAAAACTAAAATTTGTTATAATTTTTTGTAATTTTTTGCGAATTAGTGCAGAACTATTTAAACTTTGTACAGAGAACTCCAGAACTATTGCATATCTGCCTAGAACTCTGAAAAAAAGGCACACTTTTGAGAAAAGGGGTGCCAACTTCACAGTTTCGTGTAAATAGATTCCCCATTATTGCAATTATCTCATGAAGTATAATCTGCACAGAAAAATTTCATTAGGATTTCCTGTAGAACTCTTTGAGAGCTATTTAGAACTGTGATCAGAACTATGTTTGTACAATTAGGCAAAAAATTATTTTGAAAAATCTAAATTTTGTGGTAATTTTTCGTATTTTTTCGGCGAAATTTTGCAGAACAATTTAAATTTTGTACAGAGAACTCGAGAACTATTGTATATCTGTCTAGAACTCTGAAAAAAATGTACCTATTCCAAAAAAGGGGTGCCAACTTCACAGGACTCAGGGGGATAGGGAAAGGATTGGAGGCACAGGGAAGGGAGAGGAAGGTGGAAGTGGGGAAGGAAAACATAAAAACTCTGAGAGAGGGGAAGGGAGATACATGCAGGAGAGGGAAGGGAGGGGAGTGGGAGAGGAGGAAGGGCACATAATATATGGGGAGGGAAGGGATTAGGGCTGATAGGAGGGGTAAATATGAAGACATAAAGCATCATCTGGGAGATGGAGGTGGCGAAAGTTACCCTGGGAGAGGATGGGGAGATTCTGAAGGTGTAGAGAGGGAGGGATATGCTGGTACCAGTGTGGCAGAGGTCTGGGTTTTAGCAGGAGGGGAGAGACAACAAGGTGACTGGATTGAATTTCGTGGTTAGTGTAGAGGATACGGATATGCTCGTGAAACTTTACAAGGTGAGGGAAAGGAATGAGATTGTGGAGGATCCGCTTGGGGGAAGGAAGCGGATGCGGTAAGCGAGGCGGAGGGCGTGCGTTCTAGGATTTGGAGGGATTTATAATAGGTAGGAGAGGGATTAAAGCACATTTAATACAGAATATTCCAGTGAAAGCAAAACAAAAATGTGTGTAAATAACCAAAAATCAAGTGTTGTTTATAAAATGTGAATAAGGCAATAGTAATATGAAACTGATTTCAAGCTTTTTTTAACCTTAAATACTGTTGCAGCAACCCACAAAACGTGAAATACGAGATCTTGTCCTCTACCATAGCAGTGACTACTTAACAGCAAACTAGATCATCCAAACAATATTGTAATCTTGTTATGGAATTAATACCCATAAACTAAATAAAGGAAATGATCTCATGCTCTATTAAAGTTAATAACTTTTAAAAGAAACAGTTGTTATAAAACATGTATCCTGCAGACAAACATTCATTAGGTTAAGCACGTTGCCCACAGATGGCACCATCATCAGCAAACAAAATATTGGAATATTTTTAATTAAATTTCAGTTTTAATTCGGGGAATTTTCGCAAACATACTAATATAGGATGTATGAAGTAAAAGCGATTTCATGGTAAAAAAATAGATAAAATAAAATAAACTTAACCAAAAAAATCAGCATATTTTACATTACATTCTGGTGTTTTTGGGGTGAAAATGAAGTATATCCCTCACTCAAATGAGATACTAGTACAGCATATATAAAGAAAATGCAATATTTATGGTAAAACAAAGTAAAATTGGGAATAAAAAATACTAATCCTGCAATTTTCTTGTAGAAGTATCGCTTAACATCCATAAAGCAAACTTCATCCAGCTGTCTCCATTCATAAGAAGCCCAACTTTAGTTTAAATTAATGAAAGCAGCCATGATACAATTAATATACAAATGTCTATAGCCTACATTTGGAGTGGTGTTACTACCTCACCTTTTAACTACTTTCCAGACAAGAAATGTGTCACACGTAAAAGGAAGTATTCCATATGCAATAGCTGATGCCTGTAGACACAGTTTCCACGTTTAATGACATGATTATATCAAATAAGGACATGTTTTCGTAAAAAGGAACGTTATGCTTTTACTGTAAATATTGTAAAATCAGTGCCCACACCCCTAATTTCAGTATCTACCAGATACTTACAACCCTAACATAGTTAATAAATGGTGAAAATATTGTAAATAGTAGTATATAACCAAATATCACAAGACTGTGACACTAATCTTTTTGGCCCTATAACTGCAGATAGTTCTCTAAAATAACGATATATATATATGTCTTTAGCTTGGTGAAATGGAGGCACTCATTACTAGGAAGGATATTTTTATTTATTAAGAAAAGGCATACGATGATTTGATGATGAATAGCTGTTTTTATCAAAGACACAAAGTCACAGGAGAGAGATATACTGCAATACCGAAGACATTTCTATAATCGATATATCGAAATTACACAACTTACGATAAAAATGTACTGCAAATCGCCTCAATAAAAAAAAGTCGTCTTTGATGCCATTTTCTTGTTGAATAACAGCTTTAATTCTACAATTAAGCTGGAAATAATATGTTGGCATGAAAAGTGTCCCATCATTATTAATAACACGATAATTATGTGAAAAAACTATTCTGCTTACTCAATTATTTCCCATGTTACTGACACTAATTAAATGTCACTGTAGCATATGCAACAAGGTTGTCGACTCTTTCTCGCCTGTGCGTTAGCATAACCTTCAAAAAACGTGGCTTTTACGATTTTTGTACCACAGTCTTAAACATACAACTTTCTTTCCTTGCATAATTTCAGGCCCAGAAATAAATGAGCCCCTTCAACCCAAATACTATGGTAGTACAGAATGTATGTATAAAAAGAGATATTTATATGTCCTCTCACTATTAATAAACACAGTATGTAAAAACTAATCCTGTTCAGTTTACTCAGTAATTTCCCATATTAGTGAGGTTACTATAGGTTTTGCAACAACTTTGTGGACTCTTTTTGCACCAGTGCATGAGTACAACCTGTTGTAAATGCTTCACCCTGTATATGTATTTGTCTCCAAGTGCTGTGAACACTTATTGAATTCCAAAACGACAGAAAATAACCAACGTTTGTTTGTGCCTCAATGTATTCAACTGCCTATGTCGATGCGTACCCCACATGCTCTGGTCGTTTTGATGTTATTTTGTTTGTTTTACCGATTTCGTCTGCCATTCATGGTATATTAGTTACCCGCCCGTACTTCGTAGTGGAAGTTAAATATGGGCCTTAACACTATCGATTTTTAAGATTCAGCACTTCTGTAGGTAAAAACGGAACCATTATATGATCACATAGTGAACAAATTCTTGTCTGCTAGTCAAGAAAAATATAAATAAAAGCAAAGAAACTTGTTTGAGTAAAACGTCTTCCACTCCTGGTGCAGCAACCAATTGAAGGATAAATTAAATAAACAGCCTTGGTTTCGGATTCCTTTCGCATACAGTAGATACCCTCAGGTAATATTCACTGGTCCGGGCATGAGCAGTTCGATAATTGTGATATGTACCTGTATTTTCAGCTGTTAAATGTTAACAATTACCGGTGGTATCCTTAATCCGCTGCCAGACACTGCATGTTATACGCAAGATAGGAGCATACTTGACACAACAACAGGAGCTCGCTGTCAAACATAATCCGCAACCAAGGTTGTTTATTTGTATTAGCACTTGACTCTAGCAAAAGAATTACACAAGCAGTTGGGTTCAGATAGTGTAGTGAGCAGGAAGCGCAATGCAACAACAAAGTGAGTTACCCGTAGCCAAGGTCGTCCACAGGTAACTCAGCAAGATATGACAGTTACTACGCTTAAGCAGCCCATCGAGACAGGAGTATGAATGCAATACAACTGCAACGCACCCTCGAGGCAGCAACACACAATCCGAAATCGCCTTCGGAAATGTGGCCTCTACTCACTGAGGCCAATGGCATATGTCCCATTAAAACGAAGACACCGTTTAGCCCGCAGAAAACTGGCGAAGGAACATCAATATTGGCCTCATAACGAATGGCACCAGGTTCTGTTCACAGATGAGTCAAGACTTAGTTTTTCCCTCATCTACAGAGAACGTGGAACAATCCTGTTTATGTGCAGAAAACATTACCATATCATAGTGGTGGACGAATGGTGTGGGCAGGAGTTAGTATTGGCGGATATACGGACTTCAACGTCTTTCAGAATGGCGCTATAAAGACGAGAGCCTTACATCTCTTGTTGTGCCCAACGCTTGTGCCATAGGAGATAGGCTCCTTCTGGTAGACGATAACGTTCGTACCCACCGACGAATGGCGAATGGCGTTGCCAGCTTGTTCACCGGACTTAAACCCGATTAAGAATGTCTAGGATGCACTTCACAGATGCATTGTAGCCAGACCAGCACCTCCCATAAGAGTTCCAGAGCTGAATATTGCGCTCGTGACTGAATGGCCAAATATACCGCAAGAGCTGATTTATATCTTCATACTCTCCGTGGCACGCTAGTGTGCAACTGTACTGGTTGTCTGAGGTGATCACACACCATATTAGAGGGCAACAAAAGTTTCACTATTATGGTAGCCCCATGGTGTATCGCTCTAAGTAAACGCTATGAAAACCTCAAGTAAAGAGTTGAGTCAGCATAATAACGTCCTGTATCACACTCAAGTGAGGATGTTGCCTTCATGAAGGATTTACCCTTGCGCAAGGCGTGGTGCGCATTAGCTCAATTGTCATGCTTCGGGACCATTCGTGCATAACCGCCAGAGCTCGAGTACCCAAGAGCTGGGGTCTCTAGCCAGCTGCAACGCCAATGTTAGAAGCGGCGTTTCCCGTCGCCCCTCCCTGCCGCAGGAGCTGCCATATGCTGCCTCCAGGGGGTTCAGAACAGAATTTGAACCCCAACAGCACTGCGTAATGCAACACTGCGGCCACTGCCACTATATTAGCCGACCACACTATGACTCGTATACGTGCTGTTTCCGCGACATAAAACTTTTCTCTTGTGGTAAAAGTACTTTGAATGTGCATATGAAGTGATCTGATAGAAAACTAAACGAAGAATGGTAGTTTAAAAACACTTTTTATTTTATTTATTTACTTTTTCTTCACGATTAGCTTTTTTTCCGGGGTTCACTGAACCAGTGAACACACAGGACGCACTGCCACTGCTCTTGACCCAACCGCAACCTCGCTATTTTGTAATGTATTCGAGAAAACGGTTGTCAGCAATACGCGGCAGGACTAAGGACACGATAGCTTTGTTCACGGCGATTAAAGCTATCCTCTAAGATCAAACCCAAGACATAAAACCTTCAGCGCGGCGCTAAAAGCTAACCTGCAGTTTTTGGCTGTCATTGATTACATAAAAATATCCTCACATTGCCAACTGCTAAGTCACCAGTAGCTCCAATGTCTTGCTTCGGGACCATTCGTCCTTAACCGCCAGGACTCTACCAGCTCAAACGGCAATGTTAGAAGCGGCGTTTTCCGTCGCCCCTCCCTGCCGCGGGAGCGCCCATATGATGATTCCAGGGGGCTCAAAAAAGAATTTGGGCGTCAGCCGCTCATGCGCAGTGCAATGCTGAGGCCACTGCTGCCTATATTAGGCGGCCGCGCTACTACTCGGATACGTACTGACTGCGCGACCTAAAACGTTTCTCATGCGATAGAAATACACTCCTGGCCATTAAAATTGCTACAGCACGAAGATGACGTGCTACAGACGCCAAATTTAACCGACAGGAAGAAGATGCTGTGATATGCAAATTATTATCTTTTCAGAGCACTCACACAAGGTTGGCGCCGATGGCGACACTTTGAACGTGCTGACATGAGGACAGTTTCCAATCGATTTCTCATATACGAACAGCTGTTGACCGTCGTTGCCTGAAGAAACGTTGTTGTGATGCCTCGTGTAAGCAGAAGAAATGCGTACCATCACTTTTCCGACTTTCATAAAGGTCGAATTGTAGCCTACCGCGATTGCGGTTTATCGTATCGCGACATTGCTGCTCGCGTTGGTCGCGATCCAATGCCTATTAGCAGAATATGGAATCGGTGGGTTTGGGAGAGCAATACGGAACGCCGTGCTGAATCCTGACGACCTCGTATCACTAGCATACGAGATGACAGGCATCTTATCCGCATGGCTGTAAAGGATCATGCAGCCACATCTCTATCCCTTAGTCAACAGATGGGGACGTTTGCAAGACAACAGCCATCAGCAAGAACAGGTCGACGACTTTTGCAGCAGCATGGACTATCAGCTCGGAGACCATGGCCGCGGTTACCCTTCACGATGCATCACAGACAGGAGCGCCTGCGATGGTGTTCACAACGACGAACCAGGGTGCACGAATGGCAAAACGTCATTTTTTCGGATGTATCCAGGTTCTGTTTACAGCATCATGATGGTCGCATCCGTATTTGGCGACATCGCAGTGAACGCACAATGGAAGCGTGTATTCGTCATCGCCACACTGGCGTGTCACCCGGCGGGATGGCAGGCTATGGGGTGCCATAGGTTACATGTCTCGGTCACCTCTTGTTCGCATCGACGGCACTTTGAACAGTGATCGTTCTATTTCAGGTGTGTTACGAACCGTGGCTCTACGCTTCATTCGATCCCTGCAAAACTCTACATTTCAGCAGGATAATGCACGACCGCATGTTGCAGGTCCCGTACGGGCCTTTCTGGATACGGAAAATGTTCGACTGCTGACCTGGCCAGCACACTCTCCAGATCTCTCACCAACTGAAAACGTCTGGTCAATGGTGGCCGAGCAACTGGCTCGTTACAATACGCCAGTCACTACTCTTGATGAACTGTGGTATCGTGTATCATGTACCTGTACATGTCACCCAAACTCTGTTTGACTCAATGCCCAGGCGTATCAAGGCCTTTATTACGGCCAGAGGTTGCTGTTGTGGGTACTGATTTATCAGGATCTGTGCACCCAATTTGCGTGAAAATGTAATCACATGTCAGTTCTAGTATAATAGTCCAATGAATATCCGTTTATCATCTGCATTTCGTCTTGGTGTAGCAATTTTAATGGCTAATAGTGTACTTTGAATGTGAATAATATGATCTGATAGAAGAACGAAACGAAGAATGCTACTTTCAAAACACTTTTTATTTTATTTATTTATTTTATTTCTGGACGAGTTTTTTACGGGTATCAATGAACCAGTGAACACACAGGACGCGGTGCCACATGATGATGATGATGATGAAGGGTTTGGCGTGCTCTTTGAGAGGTCTGGGCCCCGTGGTAAGCATTGTGAGGGCAGCGATACTCACGAAGAAGCAGATGAGGGCGGTGAGCGGCAGCCAGCCCAGAGGCTGCATGACGTCGCTTTCGGCGTGCTCCCTGAAGTAGAAGTAGGTGCCCTCGGCGACCACGGACACGGCGGCGCCCACGAAGGACATGAGCAGCAGCGGCCGCCGGCCCACGCGGTCCACCAGCAGCGACGCCGCCAGCGACGCCGCCACCTGGATGCAGCTGGTGATGATGGTCGACACGTCCGAGTCCATCGAGCTGCCGCTCCACAGGAAGATCTGCGTCGCGTTCACCCCCATGGCCGCGCTGCCGCACAGGATGCTCAGCCCCGAGAACACCATCGCCACCTGCCGTCCACCAAGAGACACTCATTACTAAATGTGGTGTTCAGATGAAAAGGTACGAAACGTCCGAACAACCAAACCGGATGAAATTTGGGATAACCACATGAGTATCGGAATTTAGAATTTCTTGATATTTCTAGTATCTGGTATCGGATCGGAGGAATCCCTGGTCTGTCAGTTAGAGGTGGGACTCCATCACCTCCAAAGGTTCAAAAAAATGTCTGTAAGTCTATTGGACCAAACTGCGTGGTCATCAGTCCGTAGCTTACAAACTACTTAAACCTAAACCTACGGACAAACACACACACCCATGCCCCAGGGAGGACTCGAACCTCCATGGCGAGAAACGGCGCGCACCCCAGCGAGGTGCTTTAGACCGCTCGGCTACTCCACCGCGGCCCTCCAAAAGTCCGAGGCATTTTGCTCTGATTGTTACCAGCATGATATTGAAGTACCTGGGAAGCAGATTGCTAGCCTTACTTGCCCAGGGTCCCACTGGGTTTTACCCCTAACGGTTGAGGGACTAACGGTGGATTTGGTAGTCTTTGCTGTCTGAGCACAAAGGTGGCCACGACTCAGAATA
Source organism: Locusta migratoria (assembly GCA_026315105.1). Taxonomy (NCBI): domain Eukaryota; kingdom Metazoa; phylum Arthropoda; class Insecta; order Orthoptera; family Acrididae; genus Locusta; species Locusta migratoria. The sequence continues at coordinate 166,085,306 of CM048747.1, read as the reverse complement.
TGTCCGAGATGCCAAACCTTATTCCAAAGTAACTGGTACCCCAACTGTCAGGACCACTTACTTGGCCACTCATACGTTGCCCATGGTTCATGAACTAGGACATGACTACAGGAACCCACACCATGAACACCATGAACAGACTGAGATGGTGGGATCGTGTTACACGCATGGGAGAAGCAAGGTTACCTAAGAGACTCATGAGCTCGGAAGCGGAGGGTAAGAGGAGTAGAGGTAGACCAAGAAGAATTCGGTGCAGAATGATGTTGAAGTAAAAGGCATAACATCAGACGAGGCATCAATGTTAGCATTGAATAGGGGACCATGGAGGAATTTTATTAGAGGTACTATGCTCCAGACTGAACGCTGAAAGGCATAATAAGTCTCTAATGATGATGATGATTCTGGTAAGTGAAGTTCAGGACTTAAATAACAATCAACCAAAGCCATTCGACGCAACTCCCAAAAATTCTCGAGAAAATCGACTCTGGAGTTTTGCAAAGGAGGAGGAGTGTTCATCGCTGTGGACAAAGATATTGTTTCTACTGAGATCGAGGTTGAAAGTAACTGTGAAGTTATCTGGGCACGCATAACAGGTCTAAAAGAAGTAAAATTAATAGTTGGGTGTTTTTACCGGCCCCCCCAGTGCTGCTGTAGCAGTTTTAGAATCATTCAAGGAAAGTCTACACCAGGTAGTGCATAGGTATCCGGGCCATGTAATATTAGTCGTAGGTGACTTCAACCTTAAGAGTATAGATTGGGACCTCGCTAGTTACATTTCAGGCGGTACAGACAAGCAGTCTTGCGAGCTACTTTTGGACACATTCTCCGAAAACTGTCTTGAGCAGTTAAACCGGCAACCCACGCGCAATGGAAATATTCTAGACCTTATAGCCACAAACAGGCCTGACCTTATTAACGATGTCTGTGTAGAGACAGGAATTAGTGATCACGATATCGTCATAGCGTCGATGGTGACCAAAGTTCATAAACCAGTCAAGAAGGCTAGGAGCGTGTTTTTGTTGGGAAAAGCCGACAAGCAAATGTTACGATCGCACTTAGAAAATGAATGGGCATCGTTTAATTCTGGGACTATGGATGTAGAGGAATTGTGGACTAAATTTAAATGCATTGTTAATGAAGGGTTAGAGAAATATGTGCCAGTAAAGACGATTAAGGATGGAAAAGATCCACCGTGGTATAATAATAATGTTAGAAAGCTGCTGAGAAAGCAAAGGCTGTTGCACTCTCGATTCAAAAAAGAACACGCAAATGATGACAGGCAAAAGTTAGTAGAGATTCGTGCGTCTATAAAAAGATCGATGCGTGAAGCATACAATAATTATCACAGCCATACCTTAGCAAAAGATCTTTCCGAGAACCCGAAAAAATTCTGGTCCTATGTAAAATCGATAAGCGGGTCAAAGCCCACTGTCCAGTCACTAGTTGATCATTCCGGGGCAGTAATAGAAGAAAGCAAACGGAAAGCTGAAGTTCTAAATTTAACCTTTAAGAAATCTTTCACGCAGGAGGACCGCACAAATATACCATCATTTGATCAACGTACTAATTCCGAAATGGGGGACATAGCAATAGGTATTCCCGGTGTAGAGAAGCAGCTGAGAGAGCTAAATACGAAAAAGTCTGCTGGTCCGGATGGTATACCAGTTCGGTTTTACAAAGACTATTCTGCGGCATTGGCCCCCTACTTAGCTTGCATTTATAGCGAATCTTTAATTCAGCGCAAAGTTCCTAGTGATTGGAAAAAAGCGCAGGTGACTCCCGTGTATAAGAAAGGAAAGAGAACTGACCCATACAATTACAGGCCAATATCGTTGACATCGGTTTCATGTAGAATTTTGGAGCATATTCTCAGTTCGAATATAGTAAATTTCCTTGAAACGGAAAAGCTTCTTTCCATGAATCAGCACGGGTTTAGGAAACATCGTTCATGTGAAACTCAGCTTGCCCTTTTCTCACATGACATCTTGCGAGCCATGGACGAAGGGCAACAGGCGGATTGTGTTTTTCTCGACTTCAAAAAGGCGTTCGACACGGTGCCACACTGCAGACTGCTAACGAAGATACGAGCTTATGTAATAGGTTCACAGATTTGTGACTGGCTGGAAGACTTCCTAAGTAATAGAACGCAGTACGTTGTTCTCGACGGCGAGTGTTCATCAGAGACGAGTGTATTGTCAGGCGTGCCCCAGGGGAGTGTGATAGGTCCGCTATTATTTTCTATCTATATAAATGATCTGATGGACAGAGTAAGTTGTAATTTGCGGCTGTTTGCTGATGATGCTGTGGTGTATGGGAGGGTGTCGTCTGTAACTGACTGTAATAGCATACAGGTTGACTTAGACAAAATTTCTAGTTGGTGCGAAGAATGGCAGCTAGCTCTCAATGTAGAAAAATGTAAGGTGATGCGCATGAGTAGAAAAAACAGTCCTATAATGTTCGAATACAGCATCAGTAGTGAGCTTCTTGATGCGGTCGCGTCGTTCAAATATCTAGGCGTAACATTGCAGAGCGATATGAAATGGAACGAGCATGTAAGGACAGTTGTGAGTAAGGCAGACAGCCGACTTCGGTTTATTGGGAGAATTTTGGGAAGATGTACTTCACCTGTAAAGGAGATCGCGTATAAAACGCTTGTACGACCACGTCTTGAGTATTGCTCAAGTATTTGGGACCCGCAGCAGATCGGTTTGAAGGAAGACATAGAGGCGGTTCAGAGGCGAGCAGCTAGATTTGTTACCGGTAGGTTCGACCAATGCGCGAGTGTCACGGAAATGCTCCGGCAACTCAATTGGGGATCGCTGGAAGAAAGACGACGTTCTTTTCGTGAATTTCTGTTAAGTAAATTTAGAGGGCCGGAATTTGAAGCTGAGTGTAGTACGATCTTGCTGCCGCCTACTTACATTTCGCGTAAAGATCACAAAGACAAGATAAGAGAAATTAGGGCTCGTACGGTGGCATATAGGCATTCTTTTTTTCCTCGTTCAATTTGGGAGTGGAATAGGAAAGGAAATGCCTAGTAGTGGTACAGTGTACCCTCCGCCACGCACCTTACGGTGAATTGCGGAGTATGTATGTAGATGTAGATGTAGATGTAGATGTAAATACCAATAATTAAAGTAGTACTGGCACCTGTCAGTGTTGCTCATGATACCCGCTCGGTTAGCCGCGTGGTCTAAAGCACCGCTTTCCGAGATGGGGAGTCGTACTAACCCCGGTTCGAATCCGCCCGGCGGATTAACGAAGGGGGTCGGATTGCCGGCCAGTCTGGACGCAGGACTAGCCATAGCTAGAGGCGAGGAGGAAGCGGCGAGTTCGAAGTTTAGCAGCGGCGCGCGTATTGTATACAAACGACGTTGACATGGCTGACTACTTACGGAAATAGACCGTGAAGCTCACATTTGAGAACCGTTTTGCTAGACCTAAAGCACTAGGATTTGAACGTTTTTCAGGAGAAGTGGTCAAACTCGGTCCTCACGAATTGATTGGTATTCACTTTTCGATTGTGGCGAGCGTTGTAAGTGTAAAATTAATCAACGATGCATGTTGCGATCGACTCATTCAGAACTCCGGTGGGTCTTATAAGTTCCTCCACTCCGACAGCAATATAGAAAACGTCACGGTGGAGCCAGCGGGCATCGGCATTCGAACGATACGTGTCTTCGAATTACCATTTACCATACGGTCCTCGCCTATATAGAAGAAAAATGGAGTTCGGCAAGTACGTATAGACCTCAAGAAACCCGTCCTCTCTTATGTATACATTTTTGGGTGCCGTGTGTAGTGGGACGGATTATTGTTTCCGCTACTTATCTCATGTCAGCTCAGTTTGTGCAGGATAACTTACTTATATGTTGAATGTCATATGATTCTTAAAGAAGTTTTTTGTATGTTTTTTTATATGTTTCATGTGCTGTGAGGCGATTTAACCTACGAGGGCAACATCTTCGACGCCGATTCCAAGGATTAAATATCCGGCCACATCAAGTCGCGGGTCGACGGCCACGAGGCAAGAAGATGTTGATCTCTGCGGTTATAGTCGCAAGAGTTGACATTATTATCGAAGTTTCATGTTAAAACAACAAATTTTAAAAGTCAGTTCCCTTTTGTCTGTCAATTACTACATATGTAAAGTCATAGAAAGCAATAAATGTCATTGTGTTTAAACTTGACGAAAGTGTCAGAGTACATCATTTATGAAGAATTATTTTACGATGAATAATATATTAATGAAATGAGCAGATGATTTAATTTAAATATTCTTCAATCTGAAGGAAGATTTTTATGAATTTTCATTGGTGGGAAAGTTAAGTCAAGAAGACTTCGATAAATGTTTTTTTTATAACTTTGGTTAATCGATCATACACATTGATCGATAATCATCGAAGAAACATTTTTTTTAATCTGTGGCTATAGCAACGACCACAAACTGAAGAATTTCTTTTGACCGTCTTATCTATGAGAGAACTAAGAAATATTTTAACAAGAGTGACTGTTAAAGACTTCTTCCCTCGGCGCAAGAATCTGAATTTTGAAATATTGTAACGTATAAAGATTTTACATGAACATATTTTTTTTTATTTTATATAAATTTTTATGGGCGAGTGGACACCTCAAGGATTACGAAGTCTGACACGGCTACATTCAACCCTAATCATACAAGACGAGTGCTTTTGAAATTAAGGTTTTAGCACACGTTCTGCCGCACGAAGAGGTCGTTCCGCCGCACGTGCCATCATTATCTAAGACGGACAATCACGACACGTGTTCTGGTTGTGGCAAGGAGGGCCAAATGCGATCAGAATGCTTACACATACGAATCACGCAATTACCGACGGAAGAAGGCCAATTACAGCAACGTTCCCAAACCCTGCCCCTCACATATGTTCAGGCGGCGCTAGGAACTGCGTCACCACCCGATCCTGAACAACTGCCTAACATTGAAATGCCGGATGTCGCGGGAGGGACCATCTGCCACCGAACCACCGCGAAAAGAGGAAGACAGCCCGACGAGAGACGATGAAGTGAGGCCTGATGCAATGGAAATAGACACCAACACGTCGCACGATAAGGGAGAGGAATCCGAAACTACAAGTATGGGACAGTCTCAAGTTTCCGATACAGAGGAAAGACGCTCTCCAAGACGCCGCTACAGGAAACGCAAGAAACAACATACTGCGTCCCCAGACGTCGACGAGTCAGCTGGACCAAGCCGCGAAAACGATCAAGAACTTGATCGTACGCTGACAAGTACGCTGGAGAAGGACGGTACCACAGGTCAGCGGTTATGTGATATCAGTGCAGCAGCGTGATTCGTGTGAAGGTCCAGAGCAACAAATTCAGATCTTATTTAAATTTGCCACTGACCACAGTCTTGGCGACTGGACAGAAGACGTTAACGAGTGCAATGAAGACGTAGAAATGACGGAAAAACGCAAGAGGACTACGTGAGCAAAGGCGTTAAGTCCAGCATAACACAAGACGCTATAAATGGACCAGCAGTAGTTAGTAACAACGAGCGGCGAGCTGGGCCGCAAGACGCGTAGAGAGGCGATTCCGAATGAATCCCATGCAAGCACATCGCATCGCGACGATAAATATCAACAAAATCAGTAGGGGGAACAAATTACAGCTACTGAGTGACATGTGGTGAGCGGCGGAAGTAGATATCGTGCTGTTGCAGGAGGTGAGGGAGGCGGACCTCCACTCCCTGCGTGCTTATACCGCACACATCCATCCGGGCACTGCACAAGAATTGGGCACTGCAATCCTGACCAAAGAGGGAATCCCAGTTAGGGAAGTAGAATACTTGACATCGGCGAGAGGAACGGCGCTCGCGGTCAACGACGTCCGGCTCATCAACATATACGCCCCATCGGGCTCCGGAAACAAACGCGCCCGCACCGACTTCTCCAGGAAAGATATAATGCCCCTCTTCGCAGGCAGATGCAACCAAGTAATTTTTGGAGGGGACTTTAATTGTGTATTGTCGCCAAGCGCCCAGACGCCAGACCACAACACCTGCCCACAGCTCTACGCCCTGGTACGTGACATGGCCCTGCTGGACACTTGGAACTGTTTACACGGGGACGCGCCTGGATTCACGCATTTCACGGCAACGTCACCGAGCCGTCTAGACCGCATATACGTTTCGCGCGAGCTTTGTTTACGAGATAAATCAATCAACAGTGAAGGCCGTAAACTCCACAAAATACCTAGGAATTACTATTACTTCAGACTGAAACTGGAAAGAACACGTAGATAATCTCGTGGGAAAGGCAAACCAGAGATTGCGTCATATTGGCAGAACCCTTAAAAGATACAACAGTACTACTATGCATACACTATGCTTGTGAAATACAATTGTTCAAATGTTTGTAGACCTTAAGGGACTTAACTACAGGGTCATCAGTCCCTAAACTTACAAACTACTTATGAACTAGCTAACACTAAGGATGGCACAAATATCCATGCCCGAAGGGGGGTTAGAACCCCCGACCGTAGTGGCCGTGCAGACCTTGACTGGCACGCCGCAGACCGCTCGGCCACCGCGGCCGACACTACGCTTGTCCGTCGTTTTTTGGAGTATTGCTGCCCAGTGTGGAATCCTTATCAGGTGGGTTTGACGGAGGACGTCGAAAGAGTCCAAAGAAGGGCAGCTCGTTTCGTATTGTCACGTTACATGGGAGATAGCGTTACGGAAATGATACCGAATCTGGGATGGGAATCATTACAACAACGGCGCTTATCGTTGCGGCGTGAGCTATTTACGAAACACCAACCGCCAACATTCTCCTCCGAATACGAAAATGTATTGTTGACTCCCACTTACATAGGTAGAAATGATCATCAGAATAAAATACGCGAAATCAGAGTTCTAACGGAGAGATTCAGGTGTTCTTTCTTCCCGCGCGCTATTCGTGAACGGAATGGGGGATACATAGTACAAAGGTGGTTCGATGAACCCTCTTCCATGCACTTAAATGTGATTTGCGGAGTATCCCATGTAGATGTAGATGAATAGGAAAAAAATCCCAGCATTAGCAGTGAGCTTCTTGATGCAGTCGCGTCATTCAAATATCTAGACGTAACGATATGAAATGGAACGAACATGTAAGGACAGTTGTGATTAAGGCGGACAGACGACTTCTGTTTATTGGGAGAATTTTGGGAAGATATGCTTCATCTGTAAAGAGATTGCGTATAAAAGGCTTTTACGACCACGTCGAGTATTGCTCAAGTGTTTGGAACCCACTGCAGATCAGAGGCAAGCAGCTAGGTTCGTCACTGGTAGGTTCGACCAGTGCGGGAGTGTCACGGAAGTGCTCCGGGAACTCGAATTGGGATCGCTGGAGGAAAGACGACGTTCTTTTCGAGAAATTCTGTTGAGGAAATTTAGAGGGCCGGAATTTGAAGCTGACTCTAGAACGATCTTCCTGCCGCCTACTTGCATTTCGCGAAATGATCACAAAGACAAGAGAAATTATGACTCGTACAGAGACATATAGACTTTCTTTTTTCCCTCGTTATATTTGGGAGTGGAATAGGAAAGGAAATGCCTAGTATTGGTACAGTGTACCCTCCGACACGCACTTTACGGTGGATTGCGGAGTATAAATATAGTTCTACATCTATGGTCGCGGAGAATGAGTCATCACGTCCCCCTGAAAAAATTCAAGGCTCTGCCCTCACCAGCGATGTGATGCCCACCTTTATTTGACGTCCGAGGTTCGATACGTATCGAATTCGTCGAGCACGATTAAACTCTTTAACAGTGAATGTACTGTGAGACATTCGTTGGCCTACGCAAGTCCATCAAGACCAAACGGCCTGGGTAATCACGGACAGAATAATTCTGCTCCAGATAACGTGCATCCACACGTCTCCAGAGTCACACAAGTGACTTGCCAAGTGGGAGCAGCTTCAGCATCCAGCCTACAGCCCAGACACGTCACACTGTGACTTCCATCTATTTCGTCCGCCAAAAATCGATCTCAAAGAGGAGCGCTTCAACTAGAACGACGAACTGAAGGACGCGGTAGAGCATTCGCTCTTGTCACAGCATAATACAAATCAGACTTAAAGTCTTGATGGAGGTAAGCAGCCTTTATAGAAATGATTATAAAAATGACTTTAAAAAGGCTGTTGGGCTGCAATAATGACAAAGATCCAGGTTGTGATGGATTCTTTATATTCCTTATACACTTCGGGCGATGCCAATAATCAGAGATTCTATAAATATAAATGAAAACGAAAATTACAGAGTTGAACATGGCCGGCCGCGGTGGCCGAGGGGACTGAGGCGCTTCAGTCACGGTCTGCACGGCCACTACGGTCGGGGGTTCGAATCCCCCCTCGGGCATGGATATTTGTGCCGTCCTTAGTTGTAAGTAGTTCATAAGTAGTTTGTAAGTTTAGGGACTGATGACCCCGTAGTTAAGTCCCATAAGCTTAACAAACATTTGAACATTTTTGAAGTTGAACATGTATTTAAAAATAAAGAAGTGAAATAGGGTAAACCAAAATTCGCTATACCTCGGGTCGCACATATAGTACAAAAACAGGACATAGCCCTTGTATAACAGTTTTTTACTAATCTTGAAACAAAATGCTATGTTCGAGTTGACAGACTGTTCACGTATGCAAAAAGTACGTAAGCCGACAAATAAGCAGAAATACGCCAGAGGGCAGCACTATTATGTTCTGGTTATTCACTGGTCCAGTGAATAAGGTAAAAGAAATTTATTCAAAATATACAAAGTCTAGTAAATGTGGGCTTACAAAAGTATTAGGTGAATTACACATAAACTGTTCAGATACGCACCAGGTGTGTAAGAAGGATACAAAACATTTTTTCTTTCGCCAGAGGGCAGCAAAATACGATCTGGTTAACCAAGATACAGCAAATAAAAATAACAAATAAAAAATGTACATAATTGTGCAACGTCAAGATAATATAGTCTTGCACATGTAACATATGTATGACATGAGTAATATATGTTTATTAAAATAAACAAATCAACTTAACCACTTGTTAGAGTGTCATTAAAAAATTCAAAAAAACATTTACGGCTTCCTGTGAGCTGTTCATTAATTATCAGATCCGGATCTTTTAGAAAATTTACGTAAACGTCAACTTCTTCCAAAATATCCAAAACAGTACTCTTATTTGCATAGTGTAGAACAGACATACTATCATCAATAGTTTTTAAAAGATGTTTGTATGCCCTTAGGTGTTCACCCAACTCCACTGTTATTGCTGGTGTATCCGTGTTCTCGGGATATAACACGAAATTCTCTGCCAGTTTGTCCAATATAGAATCTTTCACACGAACCACAGAGAATTTTTTATACTCCAGTTCTACTAAATTTATCAGGGATTGACTCCATGTCGTAGTAACATTCCCAACTTATGGTTAGAGGAAGCCGACCTTGACGTTTATCTTGCTAAATGCATTCGCGACCTTATCTGAGACTGCGCCAAAGTATGTTAATGGAATGTATATAACTGTAGCCCTGTGTACTATCGGCTCTTTCCCTATTTCCCTTACAATGTTTCCCCCATTTTTCTTACTGACCTCTCTGTGAAACCGTTAGCTAACCTTATTTGTATGATAGCCTTAGTTTCTTTTTCGATAACTTCCTCCGAGTTAGTTAACTAAAATAATCAGTGAAATATAGAATAAAAGAAAGCACTTTTTGTGATAGTAGATGGCATGGGTCATTGGAGATTATTAAGTCTGTGGCAGTTGGTTTACGAAAGATGCTGACATCCATGCTTCGTTCCATTCTTGTGACCTGCAGGTCGAGAAAATTAAGTACACCCCCGGCTTCTAATACAGATGTAAATTTTATATTATTATGAAGACAGTTGAATGCATGAACCAGCTTTGATACGTCACTCTTATCCGCTGCTATTATCATAAAAATTTCGTCAACATGTCTACGATATAATAATATTTTCCTTGTTTTATCGGTATTAGAACCAAAGAATTTACATTCCAAATGGTTAATGAAAATTTCTGAAAGTATACCCGATGGGCTTGAGCCCATGGCAAGGCCATCTTTTTGTATAATATATTATCTGATTAAACATAAAATAGTTGAAGGAAAGAGATAATTTGATCAGCTCTAAAAGTTCACAAGCATAGTCCTGTGCAACGTTACTAAAATTTCATAAAATTACTGAACACAATCTGTAAAGCTTCATCTATTGATATATTAGTGTAAAGATTTTTAATGTCCAATGAAAGGAGTAGTGCATTTGCAGGTAACTTTACGCCTCGTAGAACTTGTATCATCTCATAACTGTTTTTTAACACTATACACCGATTGAAATGTGAATAGCTCCCTTATTTTAGCCTTACAAAAGCTGTTCAAATAGTAGTTAGGACTTCTGCAGCCACTGTCCACAGGACGTATCGGATTGTTTTCCTTGTGCAACTTGATTTGTGCACGTAAAATAGGTATCTGAGGGTTCATAACCAATACTCTTTTCTTTTTCCATTTGTTATCTAGGACGACATTAGAACTATTAATAGCATTTCTAACGGCTGCCTAGTACTGATCGTAAATTATCTCTGTTTCAGACTGATTTAGTTTTCACTTTGCGATCAAGGGCAGAATAACTAATTCAGTCTATGGAAACCAATATAACTGACAGTTAAAACATTACAGCTGATTTATTTTTCAATTAGTAATTGCAAGCATGAAATTGCTGAAAGCAGTAAATTTCCTCAGATAATAGTGTTGATTAATCAGTCGAATCACTAGTTCATTTAATTTTCAAGGATTTTTATAATTACATAATTGCTGATTTTACAGTTACGTAGACAAGAAATGAGAGCGTAATTTTGATTAAGCAATTATCGGACTATGATAATTAAACTGCTCACTCAATGAGTACGATTTTCTCACTGTGTTTTATTGTGTGTAAAAAGCAATAGGAATTATGTGAGACGCATCTTTTAATAGAACCGCCAAAAGAGTTTTACTGCTGATTGCTGCTTGTTAACAGACAAAAGTTGTAAAATCTATGCAATATTTTACAAATGATTTAATTACCAGAACATGTTTGTGTGGTGTCATTTGGTTTGGTGCTTCATCTAGCTTAGTGTAGTGTGATGTCTGTGTCAGCCTGTTCATTTAATTAACCCTTCATTAATTATCTTTCGTAATTAAATCAGTTTACACATTTTGTTTGCTCATTCATTGAGTGTGGCGACCGTAAACTATTTCTATTGCTAAATTCAGTCAGTTCAACATTTTGGCAACTTATAAAATATTTTTCTACATTCTGTCTATCCAAAATTCCGATCACTGTCGAGCACAGATTCGCTGCTGCATCGATCAAGCTATAACCTGCACAATATTTATCGGGATTAAAATTTGTACGATTTCCTTACCAATAATCAATGATTTAGGCACATGGGATACTTAATTGCTAATTGACAGGTAAGTGTCGGGGTGGGAGGTTGTAGCCCAAAAATCATGGTCCTGTAGCTGACTTCAAACATTCTTTATAGAGAAATTGACCGTCTTGTCTTGTACTGTGTTGGATGTTTAACATTTATGGTGGTTATCGCCAATGTAATGAGAAGTTTACTTCGTTTTTCCCATGTGTGTTCATTTAATTTGTCTGCTCCTTACAGAGGAGTCTGACTTACCTGTTTTCCAATCACTAAAAGCAATCCCTTACTCAAGGCACCAATGATTGAGAGGGGGGGGTCTAAATCCGTGGAGATGCTGTGTAGAAACTATCAGTATACCTTTCCGGCCGTGGACCTTCTTTGGCTTTATACATTTGAGCTGTATTTTAGCATCGCTATTAGTAATAACAACAACAGTCATCAATATTTCTTGATGTCTCTATGTAAACGAATCAAGGTTCCTGTCTAGTCAAAGAGTATCTGTACTCAGTTTTTGCCATCGCCTGCTTTCACGTATCGCAATAATTTACGCAATACTAATTATTATTGATTAATAATATTAATTACTAATTTGTCTTTAATGTTAACACTTATTATCCAGGCTTTTGTTTACTGCTCGTAAGCTTTCTTGAAATTTACTTGTATCTGGTACCCTTGACATGAATTTAAAAAAAATGCACTACAGTGTGCTTCTCTGATAATACTTCAGAAGTTGTTGAAAGCTTCACGCACTGCACTTCTGATTGCTATCCGTGTGCCGCGGCGAGGTCGTTCCACGTCAGCTGTTCGAATCCCCCCTCGGACACGGATGTTTCGTCTGTCTTTAATATAAGTCAGTTCATAAGTAGTTTGTAAGTTTAGGGACTGATGACTACGCAGTTAAGTCCTGTAAGCTTAACAAACATTTGATGATTTGATTGCCATCCGTGTTTTGATACGAATTTACCTATCAACGTGAAACAATTTACCTCGTCACTATTCCGGTTGGTTCTTAAAAAGTTTCATAATTTTGTTTCTGTACCTTGGTGACTCTCTAGTATCCAATCTTCTGCAACGAAGAATAGTATAATATATACTATATTAGTTCCGTTTGTAGTTCCTTGAAGAGTACGCGTTATTACAATGTCCATTCATTGAAAAACCCTCCTGAAATCATATTCTGGCTATGCTTATGTCTCTGAATAAACCAGAGATGTTCGGGCATGGAAAAGATACAGGAATTGTCGATGACTTCCCTTACTCTGGTCGCACAAAGACTACCACGGCAGCTGATGACCACTACTTACGGACTTCACGTCGCAGGAACCCTGAGGAGGAAGGAAGCTTAGGGTTCAACGTCCCGTCGACAGCGGTGTCATTAGAGATGGAGCTCGCGCTCGGATTTTGGAAAAAGATGGGAAAGGAAATCGGCAGTGCCCTTTCAAAAGAACCACCCTGGCATTTGCCTGGAGTGTGTTTTTTTTTTTTTTTTTTTTTTTTTAACATCTTTATTCTTTATTAATACAATTGACCCATCGCCTATAACTAAATGGGTCATACATATTATGATACAAATCATTTCAAATCTAATTTAACTCTGTTATACACTTAGTTACTGACTTATACCAAAATCGGCCGGCTGCGGTGGCCAAGTGGTCTGCGGCTTGCCAGTTACGGTCTGCACGTCCGCTGCGGTCGGGCGTTTGAATCCCCCCTCGGGCATGGATGTTTCTGCCGTCCTTAGTATAAGCTAGTTCATAAGTTTAGGGTCTGATGAACACGTAGTTAAGTCCCATAAGTAATACAAACATTTGAAGATTTATACGAAAATGTTTGATTTGTTTTGTAGTTGTTTCTTTCGTGTTTGTTATGCTGGGATTCTTATTGTGGAAGCTCTCTGTTTTTCTTTTGGTGTTGCGTGTGTTGTTTTTGTTGTTGTTGTGTATATACCCCTCCCCCATCCCCATCTGCAGTGTTTACACGTGGGCCAAAAGATACAAACCTACTATTATGGCCAGTGTTCGCCGAACTAATTCCAGCGAAAGTGCCCCTGGCACTGGGCTGGCCCTTTATACTGCAGCTTCTTGTATTGGGCCTGGAGTGATTTAGGGAAATCACGGAAAATCTAAATCTAAATCTGGATGACCGAAGGTGGATTTGAATCAATGTCCTCCCGAATGCGAGTCCAGTGTGTTACCGCTGAGCCAAGTCACTCGGTGGAGGGACCCTGAAAATGAACGTCACCATGCCGAGCAATAATTTTCTTGTAGCCAGAGGATGTCGTGTTTCGACTCAAACTGTACGTAATAGACTGCATGACATGCTACTCCACTGCCGAGGTGAAACTTTGACACCATGCAGCGCGGTGCGGATGAGCCGAACAGTATGCTGAATGGAGTCGGAATCAGCATCAAATGCTATTCACAGATGCGTCTCGAATCTGCTTTCAACCAGGCAATCGCTGGTGGCAGCCTGGTCAGTCTGAACGACTTAAGCCCGTTTTAAACGATGAACGAACTTGTAATAGATTGATAACAAGTTGCGTTAATGGCGGCCGTCTATCGTTTGAACGGCTCCACTAGTATGATCGCGCTAGTATCGAAGCGCGATAATTACAGCGATAAAGAAATAGGGCCAGTTCTAAATTCGGTACTAGTGGGTTCACTGCGCATGCGCGACCTAGTAGCTGTCAGCTGCAGTCACCGCTCCATTTTCCTTCGTATTTACGTATACTTTGCGTTTCGTCGAAATTTATGATCATAATATATTCCACAATGTATTTCTAATGGCGACATTCACACTGTGCGTCATCGGACCGTCACCTCACGTCAACGTCACGTTAAGATTTCTCCAGAAGATTGTTTTGATTGAACGGTCGTCTGCTGACATCGGAAGTTAACCTATTTTCGTCACACGATTTTCATATTATAGTCGACGATTACACAGTTTGCACGCAAATTCGTCTTATTAATTTTTATTTTATCATTGTACTTTGGTTTAGCGGTAAATTGCAAATGTTTCATGACGACTTAGATATTTATCTCAATTGAGTGTCCACCTAAAAGCGAGGTCGTATATCTGAAACCGAAAACTGGTTTATGTTATGCAATTTTCATTAAGTATCATTTTAAATTAAACAGTCAATCCAAATGAAGGACAAAAATTCAGTTGTGCATGACGCTATTAACATTGTCAGTGGGCAAATCGTAGTAGATAAAGAAGGTCTATTTATGCTCTTATAAATATTGTTTGATGAGTTCATATGTTTATTTTTTTCGCTTGAAAATAGATGTCAATGTGTTGAAATGTTGTTTCACTTCCCAGCACTTTATCACACTAAGTTTACCAAAAACATACATTGCAAAGTTTTCTTTGGCCATTAATAAAATTTAGTGTTGTTTCCTCAATTCCAGTATTCAACTATGGCTTCCTACATAACAGATCGCCAGTCATAACCTCACTTTCAACATCGGGTATTACTGTCTGATTACGTTTTTCGTCTAAACAGGCTGCTGCAAGATCTTGCATGAGTTTGTAGTTCAGGACTAGTTCGCTAGGAGCGCTTCAGTAGAATATTATCTATCTTGTTTACTTTCGTTGATCGTTTAAAAAGGGTTTTACGCACACCGCCTATCGAGTGTACAAACGTGGTGTATCCCTGAAGTTTTGGAAAGAAGGGAAAGAGTTATAGGGCCCCTAAGGTTCCTTATTTTTATAAACAATTTAGGAGACAATCTGAGTAGCTGCGTTAGACTGTTCGCGGGTAATGCTATCACTTATCGGTTAATAAAGTCGTCAGAAGATCAAAAGCAACTGCAAAATGATTTAGATATCTGCATGGTGCAAAAAAATGGCAGTTGACCCTTAAGTGTAAAGTCATCCGTTCGATCACTACAAGGAGCCCGTTGAATTTCATTTACACCACAAATCAGTAAACTACAGGACGTAAATTCAACTAAATACGTAGGAGTAACAATTACAAACAATTTAACCCTTTCAGACCCTAGATTGTAGCTGGTATTGCACCCCCAGTATTAGACGCAAAGTGGCTGCCAGCAAAGAGAAGCTAAAACCAGTCACGTCTGCGGCGCACCCTCTTCTCGGCCAACAACGCGCCCGTCGTCGGCTTATCTCAAGAAGGAGTTTCCTCCATACGACAGAATGCCTCACCGATTCACCCCAGAACATCAGAACAGAAATGTGGCGAAATAAAAATGTCCAGCCTGCCGCGAGGCGCTTCAGTCACGGTCTGAACGGCCACTACGGCAGGGGGTTCGAATCCCCCCTCGGGCATGGATATTTGTGCCGTCCTAGTTCGTAAGTAGTTCATAAGTAGTTTGTAAGTTTAGGGACTGATGACCCCGTAGTTAAGTCCCATAGACTATACAAACATTTGAACATTTTGAAAAATGTCCATGACTGGCTTGTACCAACGGAAGAGCTTCCCACAGGACACGGTGAGAAGAGGAACGTCTGGAGATCCTTGAGTCGACTGCGTTCCAGAGTTGCAAGAACAAAGAGCAACATAGATAGGGTCTATCGGATGAATCGGTATTGTGCGATTGTGGACAAGAGCAGACTACTTCCCACCTTATGCAGTGCGAGTTATGTCCAAACACCTGCACAGTCGAGGAGCTCATGAAGGCTACTCCCAATGCGCTGCACGTGGGCAGTTTTTGGTCAAAAATCTCCTAACATTACAATTATCTGTTGTACATGACATTTATCCTACATTTTAACTTATAAATTTTATTACTCTCTGGACATGCCAGCTTTAACCGAAACGTCTTAGCAGTACAAAATACATTTTCATGTAATATCTATGAAGAGCCTAACAAACCTATCCATCCGATTTCTAATGTACGTATAAAGTTTGATGCTTCTGACACGATTAAATAAATAAATAAACTACAAATATTTATTATCTGCACCATCTTACAGTAACATGCTTTTGAAAGAAAAGGCATAACATCACACGATCATATAAAATCAACTGGCTTTCAGATATGATAGCATCACATCTCAAAACAAGGATATCAACACCTTGTCAACAAGTCTTTCTTGCCGCCATTGTAAGTCTACTGGAATTTTGCAGACAGCTGGTATCACACAGTATAGAATCATTGAAATAAACACGTTGCGCACGTTACCACAGTCCATCCACGATTGTGTAAGGCACGCCCGAACTTGCTAGCGTGAATCATAAACATGTAAAGTGAGCAAACCCAAAACCGCACAATTGTGCGTGCGTGGCCTGAAAGGGTTAAATTCTAAAGAACACATAAAAACATTGTAGGGAAAGTGAACCAAAGACTACGTTTCGTTGGCAGAAAACTTAGAAGATGCAGCAGTTCTACTAAAGAAACTGCCAACACGACACTTGTGCGTCCTATTTTGGAGTATTGTTGCGCATTGTTGGATCCACACCAGGTGGGACTGATAGATGATTTAGAGAAAGTTCAGAGAGGAGCAGCTAGATTTGTATTATCGCGATATAGCTGAGAGAGTGACACGGAAAGGATACACGAGTTGGGGGAGGAAATCATTAAAACAAAGGCGTTACTCGTTGCTATGAGATCTATTTGCAAGATTTCTTTCGCCAACTTTCTCTTCCGAATGGGAACATATTTTGTTAGCATTCACCTACATAGGAAGACATAATTATCAAAACAAAATAAGAGAAATTAGGTCGAAAATGGAAATATTTAGGCGTTCGTTTTTCCAGTGAGCTATTAGAGAATGGAACTGCAGAGAAACCCTCTGCTATGTACTTCATTGTGACTTGCAGAGTAAATGTAAATAGATGTAGATATGTGGGGCCATCGTACGACACTGTTAGCCTTGAAGGTAATCAAATTGCTATACGGTAAAAGGATATCCTCTTCATATAGTGCAACCATATCGACAGCATTTCGGAGAGGGATTCGTCTTAATAGGAGACAAACTCAGAATGTCTATATAATTGCGTAGGCTTCCGCGGTCAGAGTCAGATGACATAAAAGTTTTCTGGATGCTGCACCGCGTCATGATGTAAGTCGTCGGTTATTAAAGTAATAGCCTTCTTACATTTTGACGTGGTGCAACACCCAGAAAACTTATATAAGAATGTCTAGTTTATTGTCTGACAGCATCTCAATTTCTGTTTTCATAATCAATAAATAGAACTCAAATGCTGTTCTATTACAAAAAATTCAAATGTTTGTATAGATTATGGGACTTAACTACGGGGTCAACAGTCCCTAAACTTACAAACTACTTATAAACTAGCTACTACTAAGGACGGCCCGAGGGGGGAATCGAACCCCCGACCGTAGTGGACGTGTAGACCGTTGGCCCCTCGGCCACCGCGGCCGGCGTTCTATTACATCTGGCACACCTAGAACCGTGGTTCTGCAACATTTTTCCTTCTTTTTTATGCGTGTTTACTATATTAACAAGCTCAAAAATCACCAGACAATTTCATTTCTAATAAAAAGTTATCGGGTCTCAAGCCACGTCAGGTGGTTAGAATACCAAGAGTTTTCGGGCTCTTTTTTTTGCATTAGCTACTTATTTCCAAGTTATTGCCGACTCTGTTATAGCCGTGGCGGAGTGGCCGAGTGCATTGAGGCGCTATGCTCCGATTGCGCGAGGCCGTTCCCCGTCGGGAGTTCGAATCCCCCTACAGGCATGAATGTTTGTCCTGTCTTTAGTATAAATTAGTTATTAAGTAGTTTGTAAGTTTAGGGACTGATGACTACGCAGTTAAGTCCCATAAGCTTAACAGACATTTGAACATTTATTTGAACTCTGTAACACGAACGCAAATAACGCTTCCGATAATGCCCCGATACTTCATACAACTGCTAACGCCTTACAACCGCGACTGTTCTTGTTCTCCTATAGTCTCGATAGTTACTATAGAAGAAAGTGCTACGATCCTTGTATTTTGATTAGTGCTAATGAAAACTGAATCGATCTCTCAATTAGAAGCGTAATAAAGAATTACAGAAAAAGTCTTTCAATAAAGTGCCCGACGAGGAGAAGAACCGTTCATCATGGAGTGCAACATTTCTGAAGGCCATAGACGCCCTCTGCAGTGGTAGAGCGCATGAAAAGATTGCTGCGGAAAGCCACGATGACAGGTGATACATCACCAGAGGATCCCCTCTTGTTTACTTGCGCACCCGCTGCTATAATGTGTACACTCAGCGGAACTATCCCTCACTGCTAAAGAAATGCAGTTAACGCAACGGCGCGGTTCCTAGAACGGCATTATACGGGGCGATTCATAAATATTCGTCCAATTTCACAGGAATTTCTTTATGGTTGTAGATAGATATTTCATATTACACATCGAAACTGATAGTTGCTAGTTGGAGCACGGATGCAGTACGCTTTTACTCTTCTCCGCGTTGAATAACGTTAACTGTGTAGTTCTGGCTTTCTACGCAGTTGCGAGAAGGTGCAGGAAATCGAATTTTTCAACTAGTAACACCAGTAACACCACACTGTCATTGCACGCGTTTTATTACCATTGTTTTTAGCCGGCCGCGGTGGCCGAGGGGACTGAGGCGCTCCAGTCACGGTCTGCACGGCCACTACGGTCGGGGTTTCGATAGCAAGTCATAGCTATATTCCATGTATTTTAATGCATTTTGCAGGAAATAAAAAAAAAAAAAAAAAAAACGGGCATCATCCGTGTTCTAAACGAAAGGTCGGCATACTATTTTCATTGTATACGTCACGGAATTATGAAAATTAACTGAATGAAAACATTAATGAATTAAATTAATCTCAACTAAGCCGAATACCATGCAGGAAACGTCAGTGCACAGTAAACATTTGTATAAAAACGCTGCGTGCAAAAACGAGATATTTCACAGTCTAATATCTCATTATACTCATCACATACACAAGGGGTGAAGTGTTCTGGAAAGCCCTTGTCCTGATTATTATTTGACGTCTATCAAAAAGGGACGGAACGAAGCTTAGCGTTTATCGTTCCGTCGAAAAAAGTTGTCATTAGAGACGGATTTGTGAGGACGGATCTGTGACCTATCCAACAGTACACCGTGAAATTTTAAACTTTATACACTTTCTACAACCCAGCCAAATTGAGCAGATCGATTGGGTTTTGTACACTAAACGACGTCTACGGTGAGTTTCACACATCTTATAAAAACGTAACTGCAAGGCAATGACGTTGCAGCAGTCATTTACTACTTGACAATGGCCAGGGAGAGCTTGGGAATCTAACATTTATCTCTATAGTACCTGGATTATGAACTAAAGATGTTTGAACGTACCAGACAAAGATGTACACACTCTTAAAATTTTAAACATGGCTGCGTTGCTTCAGTGACCGTTTATAAATTTGAATGATAATAAAACAGTCTTCGGTGGCAGAGATGAAATGTATTGACCAGGTTTTCGCAACTTCTAGGAGTGCCTTCATCAAAATAATAAAAAATGCATGTCACTTGATAAAATAAGGTATAAGCGATAAAACTTTAATCACAGTTTAAAAATGAAAAATTGCCTGGATAGCCACTAAGGGCTGCTTACATAATTGAAGGAGGTAACAGACACTGATTCTCGTTTCTACTCTTGACCGCATTGAATCATGTTAACTGTGTAGTTCTGACTTTCTCAACACTTTCGAGAACGCGTCGTTAATTTGCTTACATGACTGCAGGATGCATCAAAGTCTGCCAGGTCTGCTAGACCTACAAACTACTGAAAGTAACACGTTAATACCAAGACACACATCCATTCAAGACGGAGGACTCTTATCTTTCATTTCTCACCTTTTTCTCCTCTAAGAACATTGTTCAGGAGAAAAATTCCGAATTGCACCGTGGTTAAATGTGTAGTTCCCTCCAAACATCTGGCTCTGTAAGTCAGTTCAAACTAAGGCAATAGTTCACCACCTCCAAAAAGCAACATGCCTAGTAAATCACTGTGGTGTTCAAACCAAATTATTGACTGCCATACGTTTTTTCCTGTCCAATAAGTGCCAGAGGTCGGCTGGTTGTTGGCAATTTCATGCCATTAACCACTAGCAGATCACCGAGGATAGTTAATTTGGTCAGAAGGTGTGCAAAACATTCAAATTGAGTAAATAAAATAAGTTCTTCCTTTTGCATTAAAATTCCAGGTTTAACTCTTTCATTCAAAGCTCCTGTTTTCTTCTTCTTGTTTCCAATTATTGTTCAAATGTTTGTTAAGCTTGTGGGACTTAACTGCGGGGTCATCAGTCCCTAAACTTGGAAACTATTTATAAAATACCTTACAATAAATACAACACAAACATCCTTGCCCGAGGGAGGATTCGAACCTCCGGCGTGGAACGGTCTGACGCATCTGAACTTAGCGCCTCAATGCGCTCGGCCACTCCACCGCGGCTCCAATTATTATTTGTGTTCCGTACTACCTTTACCATCACTGTGAACCACAGACATTACCAAGGTGGAGTGGCTTGTGTCCCTCAACCAAACAAATCAACGCACCGCAGGTGTTACCACAGTGCGTGGGTAACTGTGAAGAGGTCAGGCAAGCGTGTGGTTCCTAAAGAGGGCCAACAGCGTATCCAGTAGTTGACGAGTAACAGTGTGGATGATTGACTGGCCTTGTAACTTAACGAGGTTTTGCCATCCAGTTACTGTGGACAGCTGATAGCAAGGGGAAACTACAGTTCGTTGCTTTTCCTGGGGTCATGCAGCTTTACTGATTTTGTTATTTTGATAGCAAAACAGTTATGATGGCCGAAGTAGAAATGCAAAATGCAGACAGTCTATGGGAAGAAGAGCATTTCTGTACAAGTTTGTTATTGTAGAATACTTTAATTATTAGTAAGTATTTTTAAAAGCATTTGTCTGTACGCAAATGAAACGTTGACGATGATGATGATTGTCATTTTCGACCGGATCGTGTTCGGAGTACCTGGTACAAGTGTTTTTAGATGACGCCACTCAAGCGACCGCCCTGTCCATGAAATTATTACGAGGACCACGCAACCCCAGTCTCCGGGCAGAACAAATGCGTTTTATTGGCAGAACGCTTAAAAGATGCAACAGAAGTACTAAAGAGACTGAATTCACTACGCTTGTCCGTCCTCATTTGGAGTATTGCGGCCCATTGTGGGATCTTTATCAAGTGGGTTTGACGGAAGCCATAGAAAGAGCCCAAAGAAGGGCAGCTCTTTTTATATTGTCACCATATAGGGTAGACAGCATCACGGAAATGACACAGGATCTGGGATGGCAATCATTACAACAACGGTGGTTATCACAGCGGCGTGGTCAACTTACGAAACGCCAATCATTAGCATTCTCCTACGAATAGGAAAATGTATTGTTCAAAATGTTCAAATGTTTATTAAGCTTATGGGACTTAACTACGGGGTCATCAGCCCCTAAACTTACAAACTACTTATCGACTACCTTATACTAAGGATGGCACAAATATCCATGCCCGAGGGGGGATTCGAACCCCCGACCGTAGTGGCCGTGCAGACCGTGACTGGAGCGCCTCAGTCCCCTCGGCCACCGCGGCCGGCGAAAATGTATTGTTGACTCCCACTTACACAGGTAGAAATGATCATCAGAATAAAATACATGAATTCAGAGCTCTAACGGAGAGATTCAGATGTTCTTTCCTCCCGTGCCCTATTCGAGAGTGGAATGGTAAATTAATAGTATAAAGCTGGTTCGATGAACCCTCTGCCAGGTACTTAAATGTGATTTGCAGAGTATCCCTTGTAGATGTAAATGTAGAAAATCTCCGAAACGATATGGAATCGAACCCATTGTGGCAACTCACCAGAGGTGGACATCGTGAACGATAAGATGAGACATTAACATTAATAGAAGCTTTTCAAATTTAATGCTACGGCAGAATGCTGAGATAATATGGGTAGATCGTGTAAATGATGGGAAAGTGCTGAACAGAATTTGGAAGGTAAGAAACTTGTCGTATATGTTGACTAAAGCCCTTTTTAAACGATGAACGAAAGTGAACAAGATAGATAATAGTCTACTGAAGCGCTCCTAGCGTACTAGCTCTGAACTACAAACTCATGCAAGATTTGTGGCAGCGTATAATCAAACAGTAATACCCGCTGTTGAAAGTGAGGTTATGACTGACGATCTGTTATGTGGGAAGTCAGTTCACTGAATTGAAGAAATAACGCTAAATTTATTAACGGCAAAAAAAAACTTTGTAATGTATGTTTTTGGTCAGTTTAGTGTGGTAAAGTGCTGGGAAGTGAAACAACGTTTCAAAACATCGACATCTATTTTCAAGCGAAAAAAATAAACATATGGACACATCAAACAATATTTATAAGAGCATAAATATAGCTTGTTTATTTTATCTACTACGATTTTCCCGCTGACATTGTTAATAACGTCATGCACAACTGAATTTTTGTCCTTCATTTGGACTGACATTTTCATTAAAAATGTTACTGAATGAAAATTGCGTCATCAAATTACAATCTTATTTAAATAAACAATTGGCTTCAGTCTTTTCTGTTACAATATTGCAAAACATAAACCATTTCTCGGTTTCAGCTATACGACCTCGCTTGCAGGAGGACACTCAATTGAGAAAAATATTTAAGTTGTCTTGAAACATTTGCAATTTACCGCTAAACCAAAGTACAATAATAAATATAATATAAAAATAAAGTAAAGATTAAGAAGACAAATTTGCGTGCAAACCGTGTAACCGTTGAATATAATATGAAAATCTCGTGACGAAAATAATTAACTTCCGAGTCGCGATGTTAGCAGACAAAAAATGTTCAAATGTTTGTTAAGCTTAAGGGACTTAACTACGGGGTCATCAGTCCCTAAACTTACAAACTACTTATGAACTACCTACAACTTAAGGACGGCACAAATATCCATGCCCGAGGGGGGATTCCAACCCCCGACCGTAGTGGCCGTGCAGACCGTGACTGAAGCGCCTCAGTTCCCTCGGCCACCGCAGCCGGCTGTTAGCAGACGACCGTTACATCAAAACATTCTTCTTGAGAAAGCTCACGTTGACGTGAGGTGACGATCCGGCGACGGGCAGTGTGATTTTCGCCATTAGAAATACATTGTGGAATATATTCTGATAAAAAAACTTCGACAAAACGCAAAATATACGTAAATATGAAGGAAAATGGCGGACTGAATGGAGCGGTGACTGCAGCAGACAGCTACTAACTCGCGCATGCGCAGTGAACCCACTAGTACCGAATTTAGAACTGGCTCTATTTCTTTATCGCTATGATTATCGCGCTTCGATACTAGTGCGATCATACTAGTACACCCGTTCAAACGACAGACGGTCGCCATTAACGCAACTTGTTATCATTCTATTACAAGTTCGTTCATCGTTTAAAACGGGCTTAAAAGATCGATTGGTAGAACACATTCTGACATAAACGAATCTTCAGTTTCGCATTGGAAGGATACGTGTGGAGTAAAAATCGCAGAGGGAGACCGAGATACGAATACAGTAAGCACGTTCGACAGGATGTAGGTTTCTGTTCGTATTCGGAAATGAGACGCACGATAGGGTGGCGTGGAGAGCTGCATCGCACTAGTCTCTGGGCTGAACATCACAGCTACTAAACTAAACTAAATTACGTCCGACGGGCCTCGAGAGACCCACTGGGTACTGACCGGCCGCCGTGTCATCCTCCGCCCGTGGGCGTCAACGGATGCGGTATGGAGGGGGACGTAGTCAGCGCTCCGCACTCCCGGTCGTTATGACAGTTTTTCGAGACCGGAGCCGCTACTTCTCAATCAAGTAGCTCCTCAGTTGGCCTCCCCAGGTCTCAGTGCACCCTGCTTGCCAGCAGCTATCGGCAGACACGGAAGGTTGCCCATCCAAGTGCTAAAAATGTTCAAATGTTTGTTAAGCTTATGGGACTTAACTACGGGGTCATCAGTCCCTAAACTTACAAACTACTTATGAACTACTTACGAACTAGGACGGCACAAATATCCATGCCCGAGGGGGGATTCGAACCCCCGACCGTAGTGGCCGTGCTGACCGTGACTGGAGCGCCTCAGTCCCCTCGGCCACCGCGGCCGGCCATCCAAGTGCTAGTCAAGCCCAACAGTGCTTAACTTCAGTGATATAACGGAAACCGTTGTATCCACTGAGGCACGCCCGTTGGCAGCTACAACTACAGCTACAATTTCTTGTGCTTGCGACCTCAAAAATAGGCAGGCAGCTAGAACCCTCAAAATTACCTGGGAAAATACCACACTAGAACCATGTACATATCCCAAATACCTAGGAGTCACCGTCGACCGTGCAGTAACCTACAAGAGGCACTGCCTGAATACTAAGCAAAAAGTGGCAGCTAGGAACAATGTCATCAGAAAACTAACAGGCACAACATGGGGAGCACATCCCAACACTGTAAGATCCCTTTTCCTAACACTTAGACACTCTGCCGGAGAATATGCAATTCCAGCGTGGTTCAGATCCAGCCATGCCAAAATAGCAGATATTGCTCTTAACGATACTTGTCGCATTATTACTGGATGCCTAAAGCCCACTCCGCTGAATAAACTGTACAATCTTGCGGGCATTGCACCCCCCGACATCCGCCGAGCGGTAGCAGCATTAAGTGAGAGGGGAAAATCAAAAACTTCTGAAGCTCATCCCCTTTATGGACATCAACCAGCAAACCAACGACAATCTGAATAGCACCCTTAGACTCTTTGCGGATGATGCTGTAGTTTATCGGTTAGTGAAGTCAACAGAGGATCAAAAGCAATTGTAAATTGATTTAAACAAAATTTCTACATGGTGCGAAAATTGGCAATTGATACTAAATAATGAAAAATGTGAAGTAACACACATGGCCACTAAAAGAAATTCGCTGAACTTCAATTACGCGATAAATCAGTCAAACCTTAAGGTCGTAAATTCTACCAAATACCTAGGAGTTACAATTATGAACAACTTTGACTGGAGGGAACACAGAAAATATTGGGAGGGGGGGGGGGGGGGGAAGGGCGAGCCAAAGGTTACGCTTCGAAGATGCACCGGCTCCACCAAAGAGACTGCCTACATCACACTTGTGCGTCCTCTCCTGGAGTACTGTTGCCCCTTGTGGGACCCTCACCATGTGGGACTGACGGAAGGTTCAGAGAAGGGCAGCTCGTTTTATTTTATCACGTTACGGGGGGGGGGGGGGGGGCGTCACGGAAATGTTGCATGAATTGGGGTGGAAATCATTAAAAGAAAGACGTTATTCATTGCGGCGTGATCTGTTTTTGAAGTTTCAACCACCGGCTTTTACTTCTGAATATAAAAATATTTTGCTAGCACCCACGTACTTAGGAAGACATGACCATCCCAATAAAATAAGAGAAATCAGATCGAAAACGGAACGATCTAGGTGTTCTTTCTTTCCGCGCGGTATTAGAGAATGTAACGGTATAGAAAAGTTATGAAAGTGGTTAATGAACCCTCTGCCAGGCACTTAAATGTGATTTTCAGAGTATCTATGTAGATATAGGTAGACTAAAATCCAGGAAGATCTTCCTTGGGTCTACGGAGGCTCTAGTTGGGACATCGCAGCAATGCCTAACCGAACTATGGCGTGCAAAGTATACCGGTACTGCAGGATGGTTTACACCACGTGAAAAACTACCACCCGGCAACACAGAGAAGTGGAGTACATGGAGATCACTCAACAGGCTACTTTCAGGTGTTACAAAATGTAGGAGTAATCTGGCTAAATGGGTATTTCTTTTGGAGTCGCCACTCTGTGAATGTGGATAAACGCAGACGTCCTCCCACCTGCTCCAGTGAACCCAGTGTCCAGCAACATGCACACCAGAAGATCTACTACATGCAACACCAAATGCAATACCGGTCGCCAACTTCTGGGCATCAAAAGTGTAAATAATTGTTTTGTAAATATGATGTATTCACATAACATGTAAATATTGTAGATTATACATTGTAAGTGCTTCTGACACGAATAAATAAATATATTTAGGGCCGGTTTGTCAATGTCTCGTTAAGTACCAGTTAAGATTTTAACTTATCGTTAGTGGAGAATTGCGTTTGTCAATGTTTCGTTATGAGTTAAACGGCCGTTAAGTTAACGAGTAAAATTCTGCTCGTTACACGGCTAACGACCAGTTAAGTGAGAATCTGTCTCAAAATGGCAGGATTCCAAAGCGCTAAAATACATCAATATATTCACGTGAAAAAGACCGATTTATTGAATAAGATAACAGAAGCACTACATGTATGAAAAACTAGTGTGGAAAGCAGCTTTATTGGTAAATTGTATCGTCATATTGCTCGTCTTATCAATGTCAGTAGCGGTTAGATGAGTTTGATGCATTGCAGATACGCAACATAACCTTAAAAATATTGTTGCGATATCAAAATACGAACTTAACGGTAACGAGTAGTTAAGTGAGAATCGGTATGATGAAAATGGCTGGAAAAGTTTTGGTTGACAATTATTACGATGTCAATGTTTTAGACGATCTAGAGATTCCTCCTATAATGCGACCTAGACGTATTTATGTTCACCCAAATCATTTTGAATGCTGAGATGATGCAGAATTTGTTACGCTATTTCGTCTTGGAAACGCTACCGTCGCAAGAGTCCAACAGATTGTTACGTATTTTGTAAGTTATCTGTCATAATAGAAAACAGAATACATTATTTATGCCTGCAAGCTTATTAACTCAGTACTTGATTAAATTTTACCAAGGTTCTCGCCGGACCGCAGTGGTTATATTGGCACCAATGGTAATGACGGCAACTCAGATGACCAATAAATATTTTTTCATGACAACTTCAATTGAAACGAAACTTATTTTTTTTCTGAACGGACAAGGGTACATACAAGAACCTGTCAACCATAGAGCAGGTACAGTATTGATTTTGCTGCGAGTGAAACGAGCAGCAATAACATTTACTCTGTAGCTCGTGAAAAATATTAACACAATTCTACACTTCATTGTTTACCTGTTGCCAACATAAGCACTGGAGCCCGGCGAGAAGCGTCGTAAAATTTTACCCAGTATTTACTTATGCTTCTTGCGCCTAGTGTGAGTCCTAAAATGTGATTTCTTCCTCCTATCTACAGGAACAGTATACTTTTGCCTATGTGCAAGCTTGCACTAAGATACTAATCACTTTGCATGTTATCGTACTAAGTCCTAAGAATATACTGTCCTACATTTTCCGTTAAAAGCACTGAATTCATTTGCCACACGCGATCATGTCGCTTTTTTATTCTCCTTTCATGTCGTAGCGTCCGTTTTTTTTTTTTGTTTTTTTTTTTCCAATGCACCCTAATATTTCTCTATTGAGGACACAACACACTCGCACTAACTTCTTATAATATTCGAGCTTCTTTCACGTTTGTTTTCCACAACGCCAATTAACAACTATCTGCTAACCTCTTCCCTGATAGTTAAATAAGGGAAACAGCTGTTTATTCCGACGGCACTTTCATTTGTTTGTATTGCCAACCTAGTCAAAATATATCGCACGTCTCGTTTTCTCCACGTTAGCAAACGAGAGGTGTATCTGGCAATGAGAAACGCAATGCACTTAACGTGCACATTTAACTGGACGTTAAAGGCGTCTTCTCGTTTACTAACGACAAGATTAACGAGAGATGGACGAACCGGCCCTTAATGTGTAGCCCAAAAGGCGTGATAAGACGCGCCGAGACGGAGGAGTACTCACCAATAGCGCTCTTCTGGCTGCGGCGCTGCGCCGAAGTTCCCGGAAGGCGTCCGCTGTGGCGCTGCTATCGGCCTGTTGCTGTTCTGCAGAGCGCAGGATCTGCTGTAGATCGTCCTCCACCTCTTTGCCAGAGTCCTTACCACGCAGCCTCATCAGTGCCTCCCTCGCCTCCTCCGTGCGGCCCTTCGACACCAGGAAGTAGGGGCTCTCCGGCATCCACCAGAAGGTCAACACGAACAGCACGGGGACAGCCATCATGATCTCGCACAGCGTGAAGAAGTCCACATACGGCGCCACACAGCTCATTAAGATGCCCCCGGCGCCCATCATGACCATGCACATGGAGACCATGAGTCCACGAATACGATCCTCTGCGATCTCCACCAGGTACTGCGGGCTCACCTGTTAACAAGCAACGCACAGACTTGTATAGCTCCCTGGTTTCATCTGCGTATGTCATAACAGGAGATACTAGTCAGTGCGAGACCTGATAAGGTCATTTTCGGTTGATTTTTCATGTTGCTTCTGGAGTGAATGGATCAGCCGGTACACGACTGTTGCCCAGGGAAGCTTTCTCAGAGCAACCGACAACCTCAGTGACCAAACCGGATCCAGAGTGGACAGATGGAAGAGATCGAGAGAAAGGCACCAAAGGCCAATATCGTTGACATCAGTTTCATGTAGAATTTTGGAGCATATTCTCAGTTCGAATATAGTAAATTTCCTTGAAACGGAAAAGCTTCTTTCCATGAATCAGCACGGGTTTAGGAAACATCGCTCATGTGAAACTCAGCTTGCCCTTTTCTCACATGACATCTTGCGAGCCATGGACGAAGGGCAACAGGTGGATTGTGTTAATCTCGACTTCAAAAAGGCGTTCGACGCGGTGCCACACTGCAGACTGCTAACGAAGATACGAGCTTATGGAATAGGTTCACAGATTTGTGACTGGCTGGAAGACTTCCTAAGTAATAGAACGCAGTACGTTGTTCTCGACGGCGAGTGTTCATCAGAGACGAGTGTATCGTCAGGCGTGCCCCAGGGGAGTGTGATAGGACAGCTATTATTTTCTATCTATATAAATGATCTGATGTACAGAGTAAGTTGTAATTTGCGGCTGTTTGCTGATGATGCTGTGGTGTATGGGAGGGTGTCGTTTGTAACTGACTGTAATAGCATACATGATGACAGACAAAACTTCTAGTTGGTGCGAAGAATGGCAGCTAGTTCTCAATGTAGAAAAATGTAAGGTGATGCGCATGAGTAGAAAAAAACAATCCCATAATGTTCGAATACAGCATTAGTAGTGAGCTTCTTGTGCTGTCGCGTCGTTCAAATATCTAGGCGTAACATTGTAGAGCGATATGAAATGGAACCAGCATGTAAGGACAGTTGTGAGTAATGCGGACAGCCGACTTCGGTTTATTGGGAGAATTTTGGGGAGATGTACTTCACCTGTAAAGGAGACCGCGCATAAAACGCTTGTACGACCACGTCTTGAGTATTGCTCAAGTGTTTGGGACCCGCAGCAAGATCAGTTTAAAGGAAGACATAGAGGCGGTTCAGAGACGAGCAGCTAACGGTAGGTTCGACTAATGCGCGAGTGTCACGGAAATGCTCCGGCAACTCAATTGGGGATCGCTGGAAGAAAGACGACGTTCTTTTCGTGAATTTCTGTTAAGTAAATTTAGAGGGCCGGAATTTGAAGCTGAGTGTAGTACGATCTTGCTGCCGCCTACTTACATTTCGCGTAAAGATCAAAAAGACAAGATAAGGGAAATTAGGGCTCCTACGGAGACATATAGGCATTCTTTTTTTCCTCGTTCAATTTGGGAGTGGAATAGGAAAGGAAATGCCTAGTAGTGGTACAGTGTACCCTCCGCCACGCACCTTACGGTGAATGGCGGAGTATGTATGTAGATGTAGACCAGTCCACAATGAGGCTACGCACCAACACTGCACGGTCAAGAGATAGTCTTATGAAATGGGGACTGTATCTAACCTCTGTGACTGTGAGGACGTTCAGACGACCCAGTACATGTATAACTGCACCTTAGAGGACCTGATGTTGGCAACCCCAAATGCTGCCGACGTAGCCCACTTTTGGTTCAAATGTATAGAATATTTCGTCTGTTTCTTTATAGTTCGTATTGTAAGTAATCTCTGTATGTTATACCTTTATAAACTTAAGTACACATGATGCTTCTGGCACGAATAATAAAAAAGAAAAAGAAACAGGAGATACTATACTGCGAGAAAAATTTGACAGAGCGCTGTAAGATTTGAGTCGAAACAAGGCCTCTGGAGTGGATGATATGCCGTCTGAACTGCTGATAGCGTTATGGGAGTCATTCATGAACAAATTGTTCCACCTGGTACGCAAGATATATGAGACAAGGGAAGTACCCTCAGACTTAAAGACGAATGTTGTAGTTCCAATACCTAAGAAGACAAGTGGAGACAAATGTCAAAATTACAGAAGTATCTGTTTAATAAGTCATGGTTGCAAAATACTGATACGAATTATTTACAGACGAATTGAAAAACTTGTGGAATGTGAACTTGTGGAAAATCAGTTTGGATTGAAGAGAAATGTAGGAACACGGGAGACAATACATTACGACTTAAGGAAAGGCAATCCTACGTTTTTAGCATTTGTAGATTTGGAGAAAGCTTTTGACAATGTCGACTGGAATATACTCTTTCAAATTCTGGAGGTAGCAGAAGTAAAATATAGGGAGCGACGAGTTATATTCAACTTCTACAAAACCCAGATAGCGGTTATTAGAGTATAAGGGCATGAAAGAGACGCAGAAGTTGCGAAGAGAGTAACCCAGGGTTGAAGGCTTTCCCCAATGTTGTTCAATCTGTACATTGAGCAAGCAGTGTAGGAGTGCAAAGGGAAATTTGGAGAGGGAATTAAAGTTCAGAGAGAAGAAATAAAAACTTTGCGGTCTGCCGATGACATAGTAATTCTGTCAGAGACCGTAAAGGATCAGAAGACCAATTGAATGGAATGGACAATATTTTGAAAAGATGGTATAATATGAACGTTAACGAGAGTAAAACAAGAATAATGGAATGCAGCGTCAGAAAATCAGGCGATGCTGAAGAAATTAGCTTAGGTAATGAGACAATAAAAGTAGTAGATGAGTTTTGTTTCTTGGGTAGCAAGGTAACTTCTGATGGCTAAAGTAAAGAAGGTATAAAATGCAGAATGGCTATGGGAAGAAAAGCTTTTCTGAAGAAGCGAAATTTTTTGACATCCAATATTGTTTTAAATGTTAGGAAGTCCTTTCTGAAAGCATTTGTCTAGAGTGTAGCATTGTATGGAAGTGAAGCGTGAACGATAAGGAGTTCAGACAAAAAGATGATGGTATCTTTCGAAATGATGAAAATTAGATGGGTAGATCAAGCAAATAATGAGGAACTGCTTAACCGAATTGAGGAGAAAAGGAGTTTCTGGCATAACCTGACTAAAAGAAGGGATTGATTGATAGGCAACATTCGGAGTCATGAAGGAATCGTCAACTTAGCTTTAGAGGGAAGTGTGTGGTTTAAAAATCGTAGAGGGAGACCGAGGGACGAGTACAGTAAACACACTCAAAAGGATGTAGGTTGCCGAACTTACTCTCAGATGAAGAGACTTGCATAGCACAGGGTAGCGTGGAGAGCTGCAGCAAACCAGTCTGCGGACTGGAGACCACAACAACAACATGCCATAATGTCTGGTAGTTCCGCATTGAGCTGCTGAAGGAGAGTGTTGATGTCAACGAGTGACGAACGCGCCAAACAGGTGTCTGTGGTACAGATATCAAACAGTAGACTTCACCATCTGATGGTACTACGTAGCTGGTTAATATGCACCATCAGTAACGGATCTTTTTTTTTTGGGGGGGGGGGGGGTAGGTCAGAGGAAACGAGATACCCTGGGAGCAGAGCTTAAGAGAACACCACAATGGGCACAATCATCGTCTTCTTTCCCAGTTTCCAGCTTCTCAGGGTCGGTTTGTGAATCAAAGACCTCAAACGTTGCCGGTCTCTCGACATCTCTCCTTGATATTAGCTAGTAAGGATATAAAGGCCACAGGTGGTGTTACAGCTATTCATTTATTGACGCGTTTCGAAATAATCATCATCAGAATCTAAGCTTGGAGTAAAGTTTCATACCAACCGAATATCGTCATCACCCTGATGAGCTATCTTCATCAGAATCTAAACTTGAGATAAAGATTCATACTAATGGCATATCATGGCCCTGCTGAACTACGAATAGTATGAAACTATACCCCAGACAGATTCTGATGACGATGATTTCGAAACGCGACAATAAAAGAATGTGGCGTTTATATTCCTACAGTGTCTCTAATGGCACTGTCTAATAACTAAAATTGAAAAATGACGCATACCTCATCAGGGACTTAATGTCACATTTGGGACTCCTATCCTTCTTTAATTACATCTTCAAGTTTTGCTCCCTTCTTCTCTATGCCCTCCAACACTGTATCTGCCCATCTTTTTCAGTGTCTTCCTCGTGTTCTCTTCGCACTCACCTTTTCCGAAAACATTTTCTTCACGTACAACACATAGTTCACGAGATATGACGTCATAAACAATGAGATTCACGAGAAACTGTTTCATTAAGCGACAATGCTGCTCATTTTCTCCTAAACCACCGGACCGATTTCAACCAAATTTGGTACACATATTCCTTACATGAGGTATCGCTGTACGAGTAAGAACTACGTACGACATATGTTTCAGGATATATAACGTATAAACAATAGGAGTTGCAAGAAATTCCCACACAATGCAACGATATTTTATAAATACACTATATGAGAATGACAGTACTTAGCAACTTGCAAAAAACTTTAAACATAATTTCAAACCTTTATTAAACTTTTCCTCGCTGACAATCATATCAAAATTCTGAAAGAAAAAAGTTTCTCGCTTAATATTTTAAAGGTGTTCATGAAGCAAAACTAGGGCATTCGCAATGACGATGCAGTTTATAATTTCTACACTACAAATTGTAGACGTAGGAAGTTTTACAGATAGTATTCACATATACAGGTAAATGTACTTTAGATGTTCAAATGTTTGTGTAGCTTATGGGACTTCACTTAACTACGGGGTTATCAGTCCCTAAACTTACAAACTACTTATGAACTAGCTAATACTAAGGACGGCACAAATATCCATGCCCGCGGGGGGATTCGAACCCCCGACCGTAGTGGCCGTGCAGATCGTGTCTGGAGCGCCTCAGTCCCCTCGGCCACCGCGACCGGCTGTACTTTAGAAAATGTATCACAGTACGACACGTAGTTCATCAGATATAAGGACTTAAACAGTAACTTTCATGGAAAACCGCCCCATCACGCATCAGATTTTAGTCTATTACTTCTTTAAAACTAACCCTGTTTCCAACGGATTTTACCGACATACTGCACTTATACAATTGAATACATAAATGCAAAATAATACAACTGTACAACAAATAATTCAATAAATATGAGATCATATATACTGCGATGTGTAAAATCCTCTCACATCATGCAACATGTATTCCAGTCAGCTTAAGGAAATTTCTGGAAATCTGACAATAACGTTGACAACTTTGAGCAGTAGACTTTTGTAGAGTTATAAGGAAAGGAAGAGAATGAACGAGTACATCCAACGAATACCCATTATTTATGACAGATCTGGCTTTTAACTTCAAGAGACTCTAGATTCCAGTGAGATTTGCATTTTCTATCAATCTATTCAATACTGTGAAGTGGATTTGACATGCCCGTGTTTCTCACACGGACAACGTTATCTCACTTGGTCGGGGGTGGGCTCACCAAGGAAATTATTCATATTAGATCCTGGTCAAATAACAAGATATATTGTTTATAGGAAAGGTGTGAATTAAATGAATGTATCATATCATTTGTATATGTTACATATCATTTGTATTTTTATTACTGTCTTTCTTTGTTTGAACACTGTACTTAAAATTTTGTAGATTATGCGAGACAGCCTTATTTCTTATAATATATTCTCTGATAAATATAGCACCTTATTAGAAAAAAAAGGAAATGGAGAGAGAAAAGGGATGTGAGAAGTACTAACTCAAGACCTGAATAATAAATAAATAAATACCCGCGCAACACCGGGTTTTCAATTCGGGGTAAAATAATAATAAACCTCATTTAGAAAGTTCTGATATGACTTTTTACTGCATAGGCATGTGGGTTGTTGTGAAATGTAGTCTATATAGTGCTTCCGTCTTTCTGCAGATTCATGTACTACTTGAATGAAACATTCTGTTGGATATGTTTGTTGCACCAAAGACATTAAAAATCCCAAGGTCGAGCAGGCGTGGAGTAATGTGGCCCAAGGAAGTATTCGCCAACTGTATGATCGAATGGCTCACATAATCAGGGCATTCACTGCTCCTAATGGAGGCTAAAACAGGTGTATCAGTACTGTATCAGTACCATTTCAGCTATTGACCTTAAATATAATCATTTAATGTGGGGATGTTACGGCCCACCCTTAAGTACCTTGGACTAACCCTCGATCGATCCTTTTCCTGGACCCCACACCTCCGCACCGTTCGCCAGAAAGCCCTCTCCCACCTTAATCTCCTCAAACACCTTACGGCAGGACGTGGAGCCTCAGCCCCTCCACCATCCTACCGCTCCCTCATGCGTCCTGTCCTCTTCAGCTTCCATCCCGACTGGATATCCCCCCCCCCCAATTTCCTATTACAAATCCCGCCAAATCCTTGAACGCCACGCCCTCCGCCTCGCCTACCGCATCCGGCTCCCCCCACGTGGATCCTATATGACCTTATCTCATTTCCCCATCTCCTTGAATACCTTGAACATATCCCGATCCTTTACACCAACCGTAAAGTAGACTCTCACAACCTCCCCGTTTACCCATCCTCAGCAACCACGGGCCTCTGCCATGCCTTCAACGCTGCTTCCCACCCTCCCTTCACCTCCACACTCTCCACGTCCTTTCCCAGGGTAACTTCCGCCGCCTCCCCCTTCCTGATGACGTCTTCCATACCGACATATACCCGTCCTACCAAACCTGATCCCTCTCTGTAGATGAAGCGCCCCCTATCCCCCCTTTCCCTTTCCTGTCCCCTGCGTGGCTAACCCCCTCCCTACCATGGAGTCCCTAAGCACAGACAAATATATACAGACGGGAAACCTCCGTAAGGCCCGGTCCTACGCTCCGGGGTGCGGGGAGAGGGTTTCCAGCAGTTCCGTAAGATGTCCCATGATGGCGCTGCGGTCAGAAGCAGTTCTTTAAACTGGCCAGAGCAGGCGGCAGGTCGTGGCTGCCCCCACCACCACCTCCCCTCAAACGCCAGCAAGCCGGACACAGCCAGGTCCTCGTGCCAGGCTCAGCCTCCCCTCCACGCTACCCTCTGAAGCGTGAGAGGCACCCTTAGCCAGCGATCCGCCTGACACCTACTAGCATCTTACGGAACTACGAGGGGAGCGTAAGACAGTGGTTTAGGTAGGGCTACTTCTCTGTATATGTTACTCTGTGCCCTAAGGCTCCTCCCCGTCTCGTCTCCCCCTTCTCCTCTTCCTCTGCACTTTCGCCTTCCCATACCCCGCGAGATCCTGCAACGACAGTTTTAATAGGGCTACCTTCAGTCTTGTGTGTGAACAACAAACAAGCGTCGCATCGTGTGGTTTAATATTGGGTCTTCGTGTACTCGCCGTCCAGTGTTTGCTGTCATACTATATGTTTTTAGTGTCGCCGTGGCTCTTCGTTTTAACAGACTAAATGTGGTTTTAATTCACCAGTCCTATTGTGTGAACTTCAAACTGTGGCATTGTCTATGTCTACGATCACCATTATTTTATCTCCTGTTCATTTTAAATGTCTTCATGTCTATATGTTCCTTCTCTCGGCTGAAGAACAGCCTATTGAGCTGCTGCCAGCCTACTGGCATTGTAACTGTGCTGGTTTTAAAATACAATAAAGAAAGAAAAAAGAAGGATGTTACCGAGGTTCGATTTCGATTCCGAAAGTTCGGAACTTCCGTTTCATTTTGCTCCCTTCGACTGCAATTTCGGTTCCAGTAAATGTTAAACGGAAGTTATATCGGAGGTTGATGTACAGTGACAACGGCGGCCGCGGTCAGCGTTTACAACCATTACATTATTTGTCAGAATGCACTGGTTTATACCATGGCCGGCCAGAAATTCTGCACATGTGCAACTTCTGAGTGTAAACCCGAAAGAGAGATTGAATCTGAATTAGTGAGTTTACTTGTTAATGGTAATAAATCTGGAAATGAGGTTGAAAATATTGACGCACCTGCAGAGAAACGGGTAAGGTTGGCATCACCATCAGATGGTCAGTCTACCAGTAACTATAGGTATGTCCAAGCGATTTTGTCTAATATATTATTGAGTAGCGATAGTGATGATATTGATAATACTACATCCGAAAAACATGCTGTTTTCATTTTCTTTGCTATTGAAGAATTTACTTAATGAGTACAATAGAGAAAAACGTACACCGATCAGTGACGACCCTTTGTTTATGGTGGAAATTAAATACAAGATTTCAACGCCCTGTACTCGATTGTCCGCCAATATTTGTCGTATGCACCAAGCTCAGAAGCCAGCGAACAACATTTTCGTGGTGCTGGCCTAGTCTGACCCATTGAGGAGTAGACTGGAAGGAGATAAGCTGCGAAGCATTTGTTTATCAAATATAATTTAGTTCTTTTGGAGTCGCTTCATTTGGATTGATTACTATTAGTGTTTAAGACTATTGTTTTTATTTTCAACTACCAGGTATACAGCATAAACCAACCTGTATTACTTTTTGAACTAATAATAAGTATATAACTGAGGAGTAACGCGTGTAATTTCATTTTATTGAACCTACCCTTAACAGATTAACAGAGCTACCTTCTGCCTCCAGTTCCGATTTCGGTTCCGATAAACCAAATTTAAAAACTCCGCTTCAGAATTCGGTTGCGATATAACCACTTCCGTTACATCCCTGATTTCATATAATCTATATACACTGTCTCCACAATAAGTCTTGACTGAATTGTAAAGCTCTAAGACGGTGTTACTAATTATTATTTCTGGCAGTTTATTTTAATCCTTTAGAGCAGTGATTTTCAACCTTTTCGGATATACGACCGCCTTACAAGTAAGATTGTCTGGTGACTCCCTTCCAAATAAAAACATTTTGGCTAACTTCTCTCTCTCTCTCTCTCTCTCGTCACAAACAGCAACAAAACTATGTTATCTCAAATGAAAAAAAAATCTTCTTTCTATTGTTTCAGCTTTCATTTAAATTGTCGGACGAAGTTTTTATGCATAATTTTTTCGGAGTGGAATATGTTATCCCATTTTTACATGGTTTCCCACAGGAACATGTTTTGCTTAACGAGTGTTTTGCGTTTCGAAGAAGACTCAGAAGCAAATTATGCTCATTAAGAAATTTTCCATTGTCTAGACAATTTGTAAAGTAGTAGATTTTTTTATTTATTCAGAATAATTATTGTATCATGCTCTTTTATCTATTGATTGGTTCCTGAAAACAGTTTTCAGACTTTGTGCTTATTGACCATTAACACACTGTGTTATGAAACAACCTATGATCAATTCATAATAAAAGTTACACAAGGAACCCTGTAATTTTAGCATTAAGTAAATTTTACTTAATCATAATTTTTTGTGTTACTGAACCTCTGGTTATTTTATGGTGCAAGTACTTCCTCATATAATGGCGACTTCCTGAGCAAGACACTGCGACCCGCCCCCCCCCCCCCTCCCACCCCTCGCCACCCTGGGGGTTGCGACGCGTTTTTGTTGTTGTTGTTGTTGTTGTTGTTGTTGTGATCTTCAGGCCGGGTACTGGTTTGATGCAGGTCTCCACCTTACTCTGTCCTGAGCAAGCCTCTTCCATCTCCTCATAAGAACGACAACCCACATCCATTTGAATCTGGTTACTATATTCATCTCTTGGTCTCCCTCTGCGACTTTTACCCCACACACTTCCCTCCAACGCTAAATTCACAATTCCTTGACGTATAAGAATGTGTCCGACCAATCGATCCCTTCTTTTAGTCGAGGTATGCCAGAAATTCCTTTTCTCCCCAATTCTGTTCAGTACCTCCTCATTAGTTACGCGATCCACCCACCTAATCTTCAGCATTCTTCGTAGTACCACATTTCAAAAGCCTCTATCCTCCACCTCTTCGTACAGTTTATCATCCATGTTTCACTCCCATACAAGCCAACACTTCACACAAATGCCTTCAGAAATGACTTCCTTATGCTTAAGGTGAGATCAGACCCCAAATTTCGGAAAAAAATTTGAATTTATTTTTAATGTTTTTTTTTAACTTTTACTTGACACATCGCGATATCAACATTGATCTTTTCGTCCTCTCACATTTGTATTCAAATCTCAGAAACTACATGCTTTATAAGGCTGTCGGTTTTCTTTATCTTTGGGATTGTTTACCATGTGTTGGCTGTACAGATTATTTAATTTTCTTTGCCCATATGCTTGTATTTCTTTGAAAACAAAGAAATGTTTACATGTTTCGTAGTTTTCTGTGCTTATAGTGAAACTGTTGTGTGTTGTTGCTCTTATTAAAATGACAAAACCAAAAGGCATCTTCAAGAGACGCCAAAACAAAGGAAATAGGTACTATAGAATTTCACCAATTGTGGATAATAGTGAATTGACGCAAAATAATAGCTGTAAAGAGGGGGGATTCGAACCCCTGACCGTAGTGGCCGTGCAGACCGTGACTGGGGCGCCTCAGTCTCCTCGGCCACCGCGGCCGGCCCAAAAAATGTGTTTATGGGCATAAATAATTTTAGATTACGTGTCTGTGATGCAGTAATTTCATTCAATGATAGAAATTATGGGAGATTAAAAGTCCTGGATCAGTTGGCAATAAATATAGGGAAGAATATGGCAACTACATTGGAAGCCATGGACCGATTAAGAGTGCGGAAAGCAGAAAGTTCTGCTCAGCAAATGACCAAGGAAGCAAGAAAGAAGAGAAGAATAAAGAATGTAGCTGAGGAAGAAGAATCTGATTATGGAGCAGGCTGCTTTTAGCCAGGATTATTTGTGCTTTAAAAAAAAAAAAAGTATGTTTGTATGTACTTCTTACTTAAACTTGAATTTTCTCAAAACTGTAAATTTTCATGCAAAAGACCCATTTTCTCATGAACCAATAAGCATATAAACTTACAATTTATGGGAGTTGTTTATATAGAGGAGGTGATTATATGGGTGTACAATCAATGTTCTGAGAGTTATGTGATTGATGCTGTGTTGTATAAAACACAATAATTTGTTCAAATAAACAGGCATATTTCTAAAAAATTGTATCTCAATTTCTAATATGTGTACTTTTTCCATTCTACATCAGTCAACTAAATATATTCATATAATCAAATGGTAAAAATTTGGTGGTGATATCTTCAATACTTTTAGAAATAATGGGTGAAAAGTTGAAAGAATTTAACTTTGATGGCATAGCGGGTCTGATCTCACCTTAAATTAATATTCGATGTTAACAAATTAGTTTTCAAGGACGCTTTTCTATCCACTGCCATTCTGCATTTTATATCCTCTGTACTGCAACCATTATTTGTTATTTTACTGCCCAAGTAACAAAACTCATCTACCTCGTTTATTGTTTCGTTACCTAATCTAATTCCTTCAGCATCACTTGAGTTTCTTAGACGGCACTCCATTACCCTAGTTTTGCTCTTTTTAATGTTCATCTTATATGCATCTTTCAGCACACTGTCCATTCCGTTCAGCTGCTCTTCCAGGTCCTTTGCTGTCTCTGACAGAATTACTATATCGTCGGCAAAACGCAATGTTTTTATTTCTTCACCCTGAACTTTAATTCCTTCTCCAAGTTTCGCCTTGCTTTTCTTTATAGTTTGCTCAATGTACCAATTGATTTACATTGGAGAAAGACTACAACCCTGTCTTACTCCCTTCCCAAGCACTGCATCCCTTTCATGCCCTTCAAGTCTGACAACCGCTTTCTGGTTTTTGTAGAAGTTGTAAATAACCTTACGCTCCCTATATTTTACTCCTGCTTGCTTTAGAACTTGAAAGAGTTTATTCCAATCAACACTGTCAAAAGCCTTGTCACAATCTACAAAAGGTGGATATGTAGATTTGCCTTTTCTTAATCTATCTTCTAGGATAAGCCTTGAAGTATTGCCTCCCGTGTTCCAACATTTCTGCTGAACCCAAACTGATCTTCCCCGAGGTCGGCTTCTATCAGCTTTTCCAACTTCTGTAAATAATTCGTGTTAATATTTTGCTACCCACGGGTAGAAAAACACTGCTTTAAAGAACTTTTTCTCGCTGTCAGGTGACCGCTAAATAATGGAACGGTAAAGTACATCACTTAATGCACGTGATCTTTTTATACGATAAAACCTGAGCAACAACTATACTACTTACTCTTTCGCAACACGTTTTTCAGGCAATACACGCCTGTGCCTTTGGATGTACCTGCGAAATTAGATACTTATATCACTAATAATTCATGAGGTATCACGTCATAACATTGTGAAGTAAGAAAAACTAAATTTTTCTTAAAACTCATCAGATCTTAGAAAACTAAGTTAACCACTTCAACAACATTTAAACATAATTTCCGACCTCTGCTAAGCTTCTTCTCGCATATATGCTCT
The DNA here is from genome assembly GCA_026315105.1 of Locusta migratoria. Taxonomy (NCBI): domain Eukaryota; kingdom Metazoa; phylum Arthropoda; class Insecta; order Orthoptera; family Acrididae; genus Locusta; species Locusta migratoria. The sequence goes on along the minus strand of CM048747.1, from coordinate 166,044,432 downwards.
ACGTTAAATATTTAACACGGAAACTCGTTTGTAAAGTAATCAGAAGTTGGGAACTGTTTTACGCGTAAAAGCTCGCTTCTTTACAGAGGCGGGAGGATCGTTAGTTGGAAGGTGAAGTAATACACCGCGGTCCTCGGCAGTCGTATTTCTGGTTTTGAGATGAATTCCCCCTGCGGCTGGGGCGGCAGTCCACGCACGTAGCCGGCGCGAGCGTAGCTTGTAATAAAGCGGTCCGCCTGCGACTGCTGCCGCCGCCGATGGGGAACGCGTAGCTCACTGCGAAACCATATTACGCTCTTGGCATCGAGAGTTCAATTTAAAGCTATATCGATTTAACTTACGTCTTCCCGTAACATCCGAACAACCTGGGAGTTTTTCTGAACAAATAATGTATCCAGAAATACTGAACATCCGATGATGAATAAACTAAGAGCACTTTCTTCAGGTAAAATTTCCGGGCTGATGGGCCGTTGTCCAGATGTAAAACTTCCTCCCGACGTTTCGTATCCAACTGCGGGAGACATCTTCAAGGGTCCAGAATGAAACTTTCACTCTGCAGCGCAGAGTGCGCTGATATTAAACTTCCTGGCAGATTAATATTGTGTGCCGGAACCGGGACTCGAACCTGGGACCTTTGCCTTTCGCGGGCAAGCGTACCACCGACTGTGCTATCCCGACACGACTCACGATGCCGCCTCACAACTTTACTTCCGCCAGTACCTCGCCTCCTACTTTCCAAACTTCACAGAAGCTCTCCTGCGAACCATGCAAGACTAGCACTCCTGTTCAAATGTTCAAATGTTTGTAAAGTCTATGGGACTTAACTACGGGGTCATCAGTCCCTAAACTTACAAATTACTTATGAACTAACTAAGACTAAGGACGGCACAAATATCCATGCCCGAGGGAGGATTCGAACCCCCGACCGTAGTGGCCGTGCAGACCGTGACTGGAGTGCCTCAGTCTCCTCGGCCACCGCGGCTGGCTAGCACTCCTGGAAGAAAGGATATGGTGGAGGCACGGCTTAGCCACAGCCTAGGGGATGTTTCCAGAATGAAACTTTCACACTGCAGCGGAGTGTGTGCTGATATGAAAATTCCTGCCAGATTAAAATTGTGTGCCGGAACCGGGACTCGAACCTGGAAAGTAGGAGGCAGGGTACTGGCGGAAATAAAGTTGTGAGGCGGCATGGTGAGTCGTGTCGGGATAGCACAGTCGGTAGTGCGCTTGCCCGCGAAAGGCAAAGGTCCGAGGTTCGAGTCCCGGTTCCGGCACACAATTTTAATCTGCCAGGAAGTTTTATCTTCAAGGGTCTTCCGGCTACTGCCCCTGTGGCCCGAGGGGCTTTCGCATTTATAGAGGGCATAGAGGGCATCACCATACATCACGTGATGCTGACTTTGTAACTATCTCTGGATGACGTCGTCATTTTCGATTAAAAATAATGGATAGTCGTTTCGTTGGTGCAGTGTCGACATCCATATTTTATCTAACTTCAGACCTTCTTCTTTCCCATGAAAATTATTCTGGTGTTTGTGGATCTCTATTGCTTCTCTATACATGCGTGCATGGTAACGAGATGTCCTAGCTTAAACGCTCGTCTCGTTAAATTTTATTTCATGATTTCCTTTTTGAACAACATGTTCAGCCACTGCCGATTTTTCCGTGTGGCCCAGACGACAGTTCCTTTTATGTTCAGATATGCGAGTGTTGACGCTTCTTTTTGTTGTACCAATATATACTTTACCACAGCTGCAAGGAATTTTATAAACCCCAGGTGTTGCTAGGGGGTGACGTGCGTCTTTTGCTGATATCAAATATTCTTTGATCTTTTTCGTGGGTCTGTAGATGCACGCATGTATAGAGAAGCAATAGAGATCCACAAACACCACACTAACTTTAATAGGAAAGAAGAATGTCTGAAATTAGATAAAATATGGATGTTGACACTGCACCAACGAAAGGACAATCGATTATTTTTAATCGAGAACGACGACGTCATCCAGAGAGAGCTACAAAGTCAGCATCACGTGACGTATGGTGGCGCCCTCTATGCCCTCTATAAATGCGAGAGCTCCTCGGCCCACAGTGGCAGTAGCCGGAAGACCCTTGAAGATGTCTTCCGCAGTTGGAGACGAAACGTCGGGAGTAAGTTTTACATCTGGACCACGGCCCATCAGCCCGGAAATTTTACCTGAAGACAAGGCCGACCGTGAAAGTATACATTGTATGATAAGATCACTTTATTATACTGGCCATACTCACATAGTCCTAGAGGCAGAAAACACCGTTTCCCACTCTTATGTCAGAGTAAGGTATTTGCATCTACAACCTCTGACGAAGTTCGCTCATTAGTCCTGTAACATTAACGTACCTGAACTATAGTTACCTTATTGTCCTTCGAAACAGTCACCTCACATAACTATGCGCGACACATGTTCTGGAAAAATTGTAGGAAGTTTTCCTTTGGAATCGTGTTCAAAATCCTTGTCAAATTTCATTGGATTCCAGCAATATCATCAAATCTCTTCCCTTTCAAAGCTTTCAAAGCGAGTTTGAGTCGAGGGAAGAGGACTGAGATCCGGTATCGCGATTAATTTTTTTTTTTTCTTTTTTGCAAAGAACTGTTTAGAATGAGTCTAAATTGTCTTTAAAGAAGCAATTTAGTGTATTTCTATCTGCTTTCATGAACAAATATACTATCGTCTATTCTTGGTGACTTTGGGGTTTTCATTATTCAATCTCGCTACGACAGCTCTGTTTTCACTAATAGCTGTATCCGTTTTGATGTTGGTTATGACCTCGGGATTCTTGCAAAGAGATCAAGTGTGTTTAGACATTCATTTACAATTCTAGTAGGCTCATGAACTAATTGTTCGAAGTAATTCAAAACTTTTTAAATCTATCAGACCAAACTGGGTGGTCATCAGTCCGTAGCTCACAAACTACTTAAACTAACGTAAACTTACCTAAGGACAAGACACACACACCCATGCCCCAGGGAGGACTCGAACCTCCGAGGGCGAGCAACCGCGCGCTCCGTAGCGAGGAGCCTTAGACCGCGGCTCGAAGTAATTCTCAGAGAATGCGTTGAGTACAATTTCGCAGAAGTTTTATGCGTACCTCCTGATTTGAACATTTAATGTCGCCAAAAGATAGAGGGTAAATTGAAATCATCACCTACTATTATTGTATGAGTTCAGAATGTGTTTACAATTTGCCAATTTGAACCTTTCTGCTGTTGTATCGTCAGAGTCGGGAGGCTGGTGAAAAGAACCAATTATTAAATTAAGATTACCTGACATAGTCGGTTTTTGGAGGCGATCTGATAAGTTTTTAATCTTCAAAATGAAATGCCAAGATCGCACATTAATAATTTATTCAATGACGACAGATTTCGGTGAACTGCGTCACCATCATCTGGTCACATATATATATTACAAGCTGGTCATCTTGTTAAAAATGGGTATAAAATAATAAGCGCAACATAGCACTTAGTCAATATATAAAAATACACAAGTTAAAAACATGCCAGCTTACAATATTTTCTTACCGAATTTTCTTGTTTGATAAAGACACTTCAACACGCTGGCACTCGCACTAAGACTTATATTGCACTAATCTTCTCTACACATTCGTCCAATATTCTTTGATAAAGAATCATAACGCGACGCCAAGACCGAGATACAACTCTTAGACCACCATAGACGTATAGTTAATATATGCCTGTGACACATCGATGGTATGAAAACATCGGACTATCGATATTTCCCTACTGAAGATTCAACTCAATGATCTAAAAAAATAGCCTAAGAAACCAAGCCACAAATGAGATAGGTGAATATAAATGTATGTTCTGTTTTGTATACTACATCTTTGTCTAGTACACGATATAATTTTACTTATGGCAGTGGCGCCGTAGTGTGCTGAAGTTGGCAGCGACAACGAATGAGACATTTCGGAAAACAGTTACGTAGAATGAGAGGCATGTCTTTCGTGTTAAGCATGAAGTAAATAATAAATTCTGTTCCTGCTCTTTAGTTGACAGGTTCTTGTATGTACCTCTCATAAACCGAACATTTCGTTGCCAACAGTTGCACACAACGCCAACACCGTACGTAAAATTGAGCCTTTACGTCGTTGGGCTCGGAGGTCGGCTGGAAACCGAAGGATCGCGTGTTCGAAACCCGGTCGGACCTCGGATTTTTTCAATTTGCGCTTTAACCCATCCTTCACCTCTCAACGATGAGAGGAGTCGCCATAAACAACACGTAGTGCGGATTCCACGTTTTGCTGTAGGTCCTCTTTCCCCGACTGGATAACTGGGGTAGGCTAGGGACACGCAAGTCGCCGAAGTGGCGTCCAATGAGCCACACGAAATTATTATTATTAGCCTTTACGACAAAACTCTAAATGTGGCGTAATCATATCAGTTCATCCATATTTCTTAGGACTGCTATATCCGTACACAAATAATTGTTGATAGGTTGCGGGTGCGGTTAATCTAGAGATTACAAATTGGTCGAGCTGATCTATGCGATATTTGACAGCAGTTCTTGCGTCCAAAATTTTTGATTGTTATGAATGCACTCGCGCTATCCTGATTATTGTTTAGTTCTAATCCTCCTGAGTTCCTACCAAATTTTCGGGAGGTTTTCCTTAGTTGTACGGTGCATGCCTCAACTGGTATGTCCATCCCACTTATTCCCAAAGAATTAGCATTTGCCCCACAAACAACTTGTCTGATAATGGGCCTAGCAGAACCGTGACTCTTTACGAGCCAAACACCTCACTAAACTCCTAGAGTAAGACACACCAAAAATTCAAAATAGTTTTATTAGACTTTAAAAAATTAAGCAGTTAATATTTCATTCAGAAAGCCGCCGCTTCGCAATAATCGAAATCTGGATTGAAGCTTTGTAATTTTTCCCAGCTAGCTCCTACACTAAAATCCCTTAATATGTTTAACTCATTTGAGTCGGGTTATTTTTTTTTTTTTTTTTTTTTGCTTAACTTTTTCCGAGGACATTATTAGTTCTGGAGCAACGTTCAGAGCAACTAGAGCAACTAAGAACTAGCATAAAAAATCCGATTTCTCAAAAAGTGGGGGCTGGCGGAAAATCTATTTTCGCTTCCCATTTGAAAACTATTTGTCCGAGAACATTGTTAATCTGGAAAAACCTTCAGAGCAACTAGATCAAATCAGGGCAAGCATTAAAAAATCGATTCTTCAGTAAGTGGAGGTTGGCGGATAATTTATTTTCGCTTCCCGTTCGAAAACTATTTGTTCGAGGACATTGTTGTTCTGGATCAACATTCAGCGCAACTAGAGCAACTCAGAGCAAGCATAAAAAAATCATTTTTTCAGTTAGTGGCGACTGACGGAAAATCTATTTTCGCGTCCCAGTTTGAAAGCTATTTGCCCGAGGACATTGTTGTTCTGCAGCAACGTTCAAAGTAACTAGTGCAATGCCCCAAGGGTATGCACTGGAGGATATACACCACGGTGATTAGACCCAGGATCACCTATGGTGCGGGCGTGTGGTGGAAGAAGGTAGAACAGCAGGTTGTTGCTAAGGAGTTTGGTAAGGTACAGAGATTAGCCTTCTTAGCCATAACAGGCGGAATTAGCAGCACACCAACGCTGGGATGGAAACCATGTTGGATATGCCCCCATTACACCTTTGGCTCAAGATGGAGGCAGCGGCTGGTGCATACAGACTCAAAACTGGCAAAAACTGGAACTCTTTGGGATATCCAGAATCATACACTAAAATAGCGAGTGAGGTAAATATAGGAAAGGTTGGGGAAATTCCCGCCGACAATATTATAACCTTATACTGCTTCAACAAGCCTTTCAATATAACAATTGGAAGTAGGGAGCAGTGGGAGAAAATAGTTCGATACCGTACGGGAGATGTTGTCTGGTTCACTGACGGGTCAATCTCACATCGAAATTATATTAAAATTACTAAAACACTTCGATGTATGGTTCACTGACGGGTCAAAATCAGACCAAGGCGTTGGGGCCGGAGTATACGGGGTGCAGCCAAGACTGGGGGGCGTCATCTGTCTAGGGAAACTGGCCTCAGTATTCTAGGCCGAAATCACTGCCATCAGGGCGTGTGTGGAGGAGGTGCTGCAAAGACCATAGCATCTATATTCAGACAGCCAGGCAGGCCTGAGATCACTGATAGCTCCTGCAACAATATTGTTGCAGAATGTCACAGGGTTCTGGTGGAGCTAGGGGAAAGCAATAGAGTAAACCTATTGTGGGTCCCTGGCCACTAGGGGATCAGTGGCAACGAACATGCCGACAGATTACCCAGGATGCGGGGAAAAACTGCATTTATTGGACCGGAACCTGTCCTGTGTGCCTCTGGAGCAAAGTAGAGCAACCTAGAGCAACAAAATAAATAATTTTTCAAAATTGGAGGCTAACTTCACGTATCCAGAGAATCTCTTCCGATCCAAAGTGTCACACGTCGTTGGTACCGACATGAGCCACCACTTGCAGTTTGCTGCACCCTGTCCCCTTCATGGCATCCGGAAGTTCCCGTTCCACATCTGGAACGACTCCCTCCGGTATGCACACGGAGTGCACATTAGCTTTCTTCCCCTCTTTACTGGCCAAATGCCTGAGGGGCCCCATTAGCCACCTAACGTTGGAGCTCCCTACTATATGCAGTCCCACCCTCTGAGATTGATCGCATCTTGCTGACTGAGAGGTGACCACAGGCCTTGTGACAAGATCCGGCTCAGGAACACTTTCCGTTTGTAAGACGGCCCGGGAAGGCCTCACGATCGGTCCCCTGGAATGTCTTACGCCGTCCGCCTCGCGCCGGGGAGACCTCCCAATCCACCACAGACGGGACGGCTGCGAACTATCCAAAGCAGCGGGCCGATTGGTGGGCACATCAGACGCACAGGGCGACTGTTGGACCCCCGCGACCGACCGACCGACGGCAGGAGCGCCCATCCACCGCAGCCTCAAGCATCGCAACCGCAGCCAACGCCGCCTGAAGCTGGTTGCGGATAGTCACCAACTCAAACTGCATCCTCAGACAGCAATTACAGTCCCTAGCCATACTAAGCCCAAAGAACAAATGACATGTAGGACTTCAAACCGTAAGTACCTTCAAACCAAAAATAAGCGACCGGGAGTGTACACTAAACTGTTTATTAACGAGAATCTGAATCTAAATAAAGTCGTTAGCGCACAAAAATTTAAGAAAAAAGAAACGCAGAGAAGAATAAAAATAAGTCGCTTCTACTGAGAAACCGGTTTGACTCAAATGGAGAAAGCTGAAAGAGCTGCTGTCTGCTGGCGTGTGAACTGGCGGTAGTAAACAAATGCTAACTAGGTTTCAAAACAAAGACAAATGACTGTCGCGACGCGATTCACACGACGGAATAATACACTAATCGATATTTAACGCGAGAGATGTTCCAAAAGTTAGGTCCGGTTAAAACAAAAACATTGTAAATCAAACTTGTTTCCGACGCAGTTGTTTTTCTACCTAATCTCCATACTTATTTATACAATATCGTTCAACCTTTTGAATGCCTAAGTCGTAGAAATCGGCCGACTGCGAAGATAACTAGTCTGTAACAGTTTCTTGTCGAAACGCTTGCCGCCAAGAAACTCCTTTAGGTAGTGATCGTCAATCGCCACGAATTTTGTCGTCAACCGCATGAACCAACTCCTCTGAAATCACGGATGGTCTGCCGGAGCGTGGTGCATCGTGCACATTCCCCATCCTTCATTAAAAAATCACATCCACTTTACTGTTATGTTAGGACCGTAGAGGTCAGTAATCTGCCGATGGATTTCTGCCGCTGAAATGTTTCTTGCAGACAAAAACCGTATCAACTGCCCTTACTTCACAATCGGCGGTTCTGACTAATTGTCTCAAACACTATCAACAGCACACAGCAACAGTAACAACGAAAATGGCGGCGTTTAACGCGCAAGGTATGCCAGGAGTCGGCGAGCATGCGTGTTTTGTCCTTGGCGCTGCTTTCAAATACTTACGGCGCATCGGACCTTACTTTTGGAATAACCCTCGTATAAACGCGAGCACACGATAAATTTAATTAACTGAAGGGAAAGCGCACAGAAAAGTCAAAATACACTACTGGCCATTAAAATTGCTACACCAAGAAGAAATGCAGATTATAAACGGGTATTCATTGGACAAATGTATTATACTAGAACTGATATGTGATTACATTTTCACGCAGTTTGGGTGCATAGATCCTGAAAAATCAATACCCAGAACAACCACGTCTGGCCGTAATAACGGCCTTGATACGCCTGGCCATTAGTCGTATTGTGACGAGCCAGTTGCTCGGCCACCATTGACCAGACGTTTTCAATTGGTGAGAGATCTGGAGTTTACGGCCTTCAAATTTGATTGATTTATCTTGTAAACAAAGTTTAACTGATTTCTTTTCGTACTCATGTGGACGACTCCACACTTCTTATTATTTAGAGTCAATTGCCAGTTTTTACACCATACTGATATCTTATTTATATCGTTCTGCAGTTGGTTTTGATCTTCAGATGACTTATTGGACGATAAACGACGGCGTCATCTGCAAACAACCTATGAGAGCTGCTCAGATTTTCTCCCAAAACGTTTATGTAGATAAGGAACAGCAGAGGACCAATAACTCTACCCTGTGGAACGCTGGATATCATCTCTGTTTTAGTCGATGCCTTACCATCGATTACTACAAACTGTGTCTTCTCTGATAGGAAATGCCCTATCCAGTCAGAAATCTGGGGCGATATTCCAAAACCACACAATTTGATTAAAAGCCGTTTGTGAGGTACGGTGTCAAAAGCCTTCTGGAAATCAAGAAATACGGAATTAATCCGAGAACCCTTGTCTACAGCACACATCACTTCGTGTGAGTAAAGAGCTTTGTAGTGTTCCACATGAACGATATTTTTCGAAATCCGTGTTGACCTTGGATGTATAGATCATTCTGTTCGAGATAATAAATGTTTGTCTGTATGTCCTTCATGCGTTCATAAACAATTCATTCGATTGCAATGAAACTTTGGTTAACTGTACACCGTACGCCCATGAACGTTCCTCACCCAAAAACAAAAGAGCACGAGACATAGCTATATAAGAGATATGACGTCATAAATAATGAGAGGCCGCCGCGTGAGAATACCCAGATTTATGCGTCAATTATTGGAAAATGGGAGTAGTTAGGGACCTGCAACAAATTTGCATGTAATTTCGGATGTTTATGAAGCGTTTTGTAACTGTCTCCTCCCTTCCCAACACACACAAACACACACAAAATGATGAAACGAAAACAAGTCTACCGCTCACAACAGTTTCGCTGTAGGTGTCGCATCAAATAAAGTTAGCATTACAGATTTGAATGGTACTATTTACTTTTGTCTGCAAGTCTACCTTAATTCAAAATTAAGCAATCTATTTTCTTAATCTCTATAATATAAAGGCGAAAGGATACTCATTCACTCATTGTCTAAACACGAAATCTCGAAAACTACTTCACCTAGTAAGTTATAATTTGGCATGAATGTACTTTATAGGTAGAAAACGTCAGCTAAGAAAGTATTTTGTGATAGGTGTATGGCGGAGCATACTTCTTATATAGACTCGCGATATCTACAGATTCGTTCCGCTCTTCACTAAATTTCGCACGCTTGACCTTCAAAACAAGAGGAAGGTCACCGTTTGCCTTAAGTTTCATACGGTGCATGGGAGAGGGTACTTTGCTACATAGAAATGGATCCCTAAATCCGTTAGTCGCTCCATAACTAGAGAATGGCTCTACCGATTTGACATATCACTTTTTTTTTTTTTTTTTTTTCGTTATTCTCAGAACAGGGGTTCTATGAAATAAAACTGGAATATTTGAGAACAACAAAGTGCGTTTTTCAATGTGACTGTGTGTTTCTATTGCAAAATGTTCAAATGTTTGTATAGCTTATGGGACTTAACTACGGGGTCATCAGTCCCTAAACTTACAAACTACTTATGAACTAGCTAATACTAAGGACGGTACAAGGGGGGGGGGATTCGAACCCCCGACCGTAGCGGCCGTGCAGACCGTGACTGGAGTGCCGCATTCCGCTCAGCCACCGCGGCCGGTTTTCTATTGCATCTAAATCCACAGTTTTGTTCCGATATTGATGAAATTTTGCACACTCTACCTTAAAAACAAGAGAAATGTCACTGTCCGTATAAAATTTCATTCGGTGCTTGGTGGAGGGTACTTAAATTACGGAATTTTACATGATCTTTAAACCAAGAGGATGATCACTGGGTACACAAATGTTTGTGTGGTACATGACAGATGGTACCTTGCAGAAAACTTTGCCGAGAGAGAGAAAGAGGTGGATGCAGAGAGAGGGAGGAAAGGGATGTGGACTACGAGACTGTAGGATAAATAAACACACGGGCAACGCCGGGTTCACATCTAATTGTTAATATTTGAATACAGGATATGTCCAAAACCCTACTGCAAATGCACGTTAATGAAATAGGCCTGTAGTTCAGTGGGTTACTCCTACTGCCTTTCTTGAATATAGGTGTGACCTGTGCAAGACCAAGTGTCATGAACTAAACTGTAAAATCTAGGTAGATCTGAAAATAGTGCAGGATTCCATACTCTTGTAAACTGTTAGGTACCAGTTAATGAATCTTGCCCTTTCTCACACGAGATCTTGCGAGCGATGGATGAAGGGTAACAGGCGGATTGTGTTTTTCTCGACTTCAAAAAGGCGTTCGACGCGGTGCCACACTGCAGACTGCTAACGAAGATACGAGCTTATGGAATAGGTTCACAGATTTGTGACTGGTTGGAAGACTTACTAAGTAATAAAACGCAGTACGTTGTTCTCGACGGCGAGTGTTCATCAGAGACGAGTGTATCGTCAGGCGTGCCCCCAGGGGAGTGTGATAGGACCGCTATTATTTTCTATCTATTTAAATGATCTGATGGACAGTGTAACTTGTAATTTGCGGCTGTTTGCTGATGATTCTGTGGTGTATGGGAGGGTATCGTCTTTAACTGACTGTAATATCATACAAAATGACTTAGACAAAATTTCTAGTTGGTGCGAAGAATGGCAGCTACCTCTCAATGTAGAAAAATGTAACGTGATGCGCAAGAGTAGGAAAAACAATCCCATAATGTTCGAATACAGCATTAGTAGTGTGCTTCTTGATGTTGTCGCGTCGTTCAAATATCTAGGCGTAACATTGCAGAGCGATATGAAATGGAATGAACATGTAAGGACAGTTGTGAGTAAACCGGACAGCCGACTTCGGTTTATTGGGAGAATTTTGGTGTCTGTGTCTGTAAATCTATCGGACCAAACTGCGTGGACATCAGTCCGTAGCTTACAAACTACTTAAACCTAGGTAAACTAACCTAAGGACAATACACACACACACACACATGCCCTAGGGAGGACTCGAACCTACGACGACGAGCAACCGCGCGCTCCGCAGCGAGGCGCCTTAGACCGCTCGGCTACTCCACCGCGGCAGAATTTTGGTAAGATGTACTTCAACTTTAAAGGAGACCGCGTATAAAATGCTTTTAGGGCCACGTCTTGAGTATTGCTCAAGTGTTTGGGACCCGCAGCAGATCAGTTTAAAGAAGACATAGAAGCAGTTCAGAGGCGAGCAACTAGGTTTGTTACTGGTAGGTTCGACCAATGCGCGAGTATCACGGAAATGCTCCGGCAACTCAATTGGGGATCGCTGGAGGAAAGACGACGTCTTTTCGTGAAATTCTGTAGAGGAAATTTAGAGGGCCAGAATTTGAAGGTGAGTGTAGTACGATCTTGCTGCCGCCTACTTATATTTCGCATAAAGATCACAAAGACAAGATAAGAGAAATTAGGGCTCGTACGGAGGCATATAGGCATTCTTTTTTTCTTCGTTCTGTTTGGGAGTGGAATAGGAAAGGAAATGCCTAGTGGTGGTACAGTGTACCCTCCACAACGCACCTTACGGTGAATTGCGGAGTATGTATGTAGATGTAGAAGATCGTTCATGTCTTTTCTTCGCACTTTATTAGCTTTACTGTCATGCCTGTACTGAAGCGATGAATTCACACATGCTATTTCCATAATTTTCATTGTATTTTGAATCAGATGTTTCTCCAAAATCTTCACCTGAAGAGGACCATCCAGACGAACTTTTCCACAAGTTTTCAGCATTCTTCTTTGCAGTTGGGAGCTAAGTGGAATCGAGGGTAGCATCCTCACTGCTTAAATCCTCTATATCTGACGAGATAAGTAAAGCAGAGACTGTAGAATCACTCAGAGGTGCAGAAATTGCACCATTAATTTTTACATTTCTGATCGTGATAATTACCAAATTTGGTGATATTTTGAAAGAAATGACATAATAAAATCACAGGATCATATAAAATCAACTGGCCGTCATATATGGTATCTTCAAAAGTCAAAACAAATAAGAACATCAACATCTTCTCAACGGGTATTTATCATAAAAATCTGACATTAGACCCAACATGCACAATTGTGCATGTGCTGATGTTTCAGATTATACCTCAAGTAAAAAAAAAAAAAAAAAAAAAAATAATCAAAAAAAGAGGACATATTTTCGTAAATTTACAGTAGATCTATGTCGTCGTTCTATTTGGGAGTGGAATAGGAAAGGAAATGGCTAGTAGTGGTATAGCGTACCCTCCGCGACGCACCTTACGGTGTATTGCGGAGTATGTATGTAGACAGTACCGGCGGAAGGGCCGGGCGAGCCGGGCGACCGCCCGGGGCGCCAAATTTTAGGGGAGTTTGGGGGGCGTTAAAATTCTTCCTAAATTTATATTATTGTAAACAGTGAACTAAAAATTAACTTTTTCATAAACTGTGTAGCAACATTGGTTACTACCTCAAGCCATAGGCCTCACTCTTCATAACAACCCCGGTTTCTTCTTGAATCTCCTATAAAGGAAATCTCTTCATCCCTTCACTTTGTCTATAAAAAAAATCTCCGCTGACAAAGCTAAAGGCTATTGTTGAGATTTGGGCGTTTTGAGCAACAATAACACGCTCTGACAATTACATCCACCGCGGTGCCGACAGTTGCACTCCTTGCGACAAAGCTATGTCGGCCTGTCTAACAACACACACAAACAATATTGAGGTATCGCCAACCAAAAGGAAATTCGTCCTGTTTGTACTGTCAAATTTCTCGTGACAGAAAGTTATAAATCAGAAGTCGTGTATATGTAGTGCAGGCTTCATGGTGTGCGTGTTCTTCTTTTATCTCCTGAATTTCTACTCTTAGTAGAAGAATCGTTGCGTTAATGTTTTCTTTATCAGCATGTCGGAAAAAAGAAGCCTTCTGGAAACGGGCACAGAAAAAGAAGAGCGAACTTCAGGCTCAAAGAAATTTCTTTCCCCATTGATATAAGTAGCAATAATTACATTCTATACCAACACTGATGATTCATACGGCTACCAAATCGATAAGACTTTTACTCGTTAGATCTGTATTAACCAACTTTAATTAAAGACTTTGCAGAGAAAAAGGCACGAAAAGTTAACTTTACTTAGCTTTGTAGACAACTCAAAGGACAATTTGCATTAAAACTGTATAAAGATATTAAATTATATTAGTGGTCGTATTATTTGTATTACGTAATCTTTGTACAATTCTGTTACAAAATGTATTTGTATATTCTTTGTTCATATCTGTTCTCTTTCACAGTTAACAAGTTTGTTTATGTATATATGTGTAAATAAATGCTGTATCGCATCATCAATCTTAATTTTATATAAATCGTTGATTATGTAAATTTCTAATCAGTGACATAGAATATTCTGCATGCTCATGTGTGAATAATTGTTTCGTATATCGTTAACCAAAACTTACTCTGTGTATTTAACTGACAAAAGTTAAGATCTACATCTACATCTACATGGGATTCTCTGCAAATCACATTTAAGTGCCTGGCAGAGGGTTCATCGAACCACAATTATACTATTTATCTCCCATTCCATTCTCGAATAGCGCGCGGGAAGAAAGAACACCTGAATCTCTCTGTTCCAGCTCTGATTTCTCGTATTTTATTCTGATGATCATTTCTACCTATGTAAGTGGGAGTCAACAACACATTTTCGCATTCGGAGGAGAATGTTGGCGATTGGAGTTTCGCAAGTAGCCCACGCCGCAGCGATAAGCGCCGTTGTTGTAATGATTCCCATCCCAGATCCTGTATCATTTCCGTAACGCCGTCTCCCCCGTGTCGTGACAATACGAGCAGCCCTTCTTTGGACTCTTTCGATGTCCTCCGTCAAACCCACCTGATAAGGATCCCACACTGGGCTGCAATACTCCAAAAATGGACGGACAAGCGCAGTGTATGCAGTTTCTTTAGTAGTTTTGTTGCATCTTTTAAGGGTTCTGCCAATAAAACGCAGGGATTTCTTTTCGTACTCATGTGGACGACTTCACGCTTCTCATTATTTAGAGTCAACTGCCAATTTTTACACCATACTGATATCTTATTCAGATCGTTCTGCAGTTGGTTTTGATATTCAGATGATTTTACTAGACGGTAAATGACGGCGTCATCTGCAAACAACCTAAGAGAGCTACTTATATTTTCCTCTAAATCGTTTATGTAAATAAGGAACAGCAGAGGACCAATAACACTACCATACACTTACTGAGTTTGATAATTGATTCTTATAGTTACAGTTATAAAGGAGATAGCCTTTAAAAGCGGCTATTTGTAAGGTAGCATAGCAAATTTAAAGTCAGTAATAGCAATGGATTGTAGGGTGCGCAATACGATTCTTTGCCCGGGTGATATTTTCCCCTTCCGCCGGCCCTGTATGTAGATGTAGCGGGAACTCACCGGGATGACAATGCCGATGCCGAAGCCCGAGATGAGGACTGAGGCGAGCAGCTCGCCGAAGCTGGAGGCGAACCGCTGCCACAGCGACGCGGCGAAGAAGGGCAGCGCGGAGGCGAGCAGCAGTCTCTTTGTGCCCACGACGCCCACCAGGGAGCCCGTCAGCAGGTTGGAGGCGACACCCGTCAGCGGGCCCACCGAGCTGATCCACGACGCCTGGTCCGCCGTCAGCACGATGTGCGATGTGTTCCGCTGCAGCCGCGGCAGCACCGGCGCGTTCCAGCCCGTGAACATGCCCGACGTCGTGTAGGCCAGCGTCGCTGCGCACGAGACAAACCACAGACTGGCATAAGGGCCGGCGGTCTGCGGCGCGCCAGTCACAGTCTGCACGGCCACTACGGTCGGGGGTTCGAATCCCCCCTTGGACATGGATATTCGCGCCGTCCTTAGTATTAGCTAGTTCATAAGTAGTTTGTAAGTTTAGAGACTGATGACCCCGTTGTCAAGTCCCATAAGCTCTTCAAACATTTGAACATTTATGTCTAACCGCGCTCGGTGTAGTTTCATCTGGTCCCACACATGTCCAAATGAGGGACAGATCTGGGGATCGTGCTGGCCAGGGTAGTTGACGTAAACTTTGCATCTACATCTACATACATCTACATAGACACTCTGCAATTCACATTTAAGTGCCTGGCAGAGGGTTCATTAACCACTTTCATAACTTTTCTCTGCCGTTCCATTCTCTAATAGCGCGCGGGAAGAAAGAACACCTAAATCGTTCTGTTTTCGATCTGATTTCTCTTATTTTATTGGGATGGTCATGTCTCACTAAGTAGGTTGGTGCTAGCAAAATATTTTCACATTCAGAACTAAAAGTCGGTGATTGAAACTTCAAAAACAGATCACGCCGCAATGAATAACTTCTTTCTTTTAATGATTTCCACCCCAATTCGTGCAACATTTCCTTGACGCTCTCCCCCCCGTAACGTGATAAAACAAAACGAGCTGCAGTTCTCTGATCCTTCTCAATGTCTTCCGTCATTCCCATATGCTGAGGGTCCCACAAGGGGCAACAGTACTCCAGGAACGGACGCACAAGTGTGATGTAGACAGTCTCGTTGGTGCATCGTATCGTCGAAGCGTTCTGCCATTGAAACGTAATTTTTTGCCCGCCTTCCCCACAATATTTTCTGTGTGTTCTCTCCAGTTAAAGTTGTTCGTAATTGTAACTCCTAGGTATTTGGTAGAATTTACGACCTTAAGGTTTGACTGATTTATTGCGTAATTGAAGTACAGCGGATTTCTTTTAGTGGTCATGTGTATTACTTCACACTTTTATTTGTTTAGTGTCAATTGCCAATTTTCGCCCCAAGTAGAAATTTTGTCTAAATCGCTTTGCAGTTGCTTTTGATCCTCTGTTGACTTCACTAACCACTAACCAATAAACGATAGCATCATCCGCGAACAGTCTAAGGGAGCTATTCAGATTATCTCCTAAATCGTTTATAAACATGAGGAAGAGTAGGGGACCTATAACGCTTCCCTGTGGAACGCCAGATATCACTTCTGTTTTACTCGATGACTTACCGTCAATTACAACGAACTGTGTCCTTTCTGATAGGAAATCGTGAATCCAATCGCACCATTGGGTGGTACGCGATACATGTGGACATGCATTGTCCTGTTGGAAAAGCACATCGCATTGTTGGTGCATGAACGGCCCATGTAGTATAGGGCTTCTTCCCTGGTGCTGGGTGTCGGCACCATGAGCCTCTATCGTATACACTACATATTTCCATACTCCCCTGTACAATGCCATACACGTATACGACCATCACTGGCATCGGGGCAGAAGGGACTCTCATCACTGAAGACGACACGTCTCCATTTGTCCTTCCGCAAGCTTCTATCGCGACACCACTGGAGGCAGACTGAACGAAGTTGGGCGTGAGCAGAAGATGCCTTAAAGGGACGCATGAACTGAATGGTGGGCCTTTCCCCAAGGCTACAATACGAAATTCTACGATCGTCTCCATAGGAGAACTCACAGCCGGCCGCGGTGCCCCCCCCCCCCCTTTCTTGCAGCAGTGTAGCATAGTCTAAATGACAGTTTTTGTATATTGATCATACCAAATAGATCGCTGTTTTTCTCCTATGACACTGTTGTCAAAATTAATAAGTGTAGCATAGGTCTGTAGAAGAGCGTAGCGTTCCCAAAGATTGGCGATGGCGAAGGTCATCCCCTTTTTCAAGAAGGGACGTCTTACAGATGTGCAGAACTATAGGGCTATATCTCTTGTAGAATTTTGGAACACGTATTATGTTCGACTATCTGGAGACTAGAAATCTACTCTGTAGCAATCAACATGGGTTTCGAAAAAGGCGATCGTGTGAAAACCAGCTCGCGCTACTCACGAGATTCAGGGGGCCATAGACACGGGTTCCCAGGTAGATTCCGTGTTTCTTGACTTCGCAAGGCGTTTGATACGGTTCCCTGCAGACGTTTAAATGGACAAAGTAAGAGCATATGGACTATCAGACCAATTGTGTGTTTGGTTGAAGAGTTTCTTGATAACATAAACGCAGCATGTCATTCCCAATGGAGAGAAGTTTTCTCAAGTAAGAGTGATGTCAGGTGTGCCACAAGGAAGTGTCCTGCGACCGTTGCTATTCACACTATATATAAATGACCTTGTAGATAAAGTCGGAAGTTCACTGAGGCTGAATGATTCTGTAGTATATAGAGAGGTTATAACAATGGAAAATTGTATTGAAATACAGGAGGATCTGTAACGAATTGACGCAAGGTGCAGGGAATGTCAATTGAAGCTCAATATAGACAAGTGTAATGTGCTACGAATAAATAAAAAGAGTTTATAATTTAGCTACAGTAAAGAAGGTCTGCAAATGGAAGCAGTTAATTCCATAAATTATCTGGAAGTATACATTAGGAATGATTTAAAATGGAACGACCATATAAAATTAATAGAAGGTAAAGCAGACGCCAGACAGATTCATTGGAAGAATCCTAAGGAAATGCAGTCCGAAAACAAAGGAAGTAGGTTACAGTAAACGTGTTCACCCACTGCTTGAATAATACTCACTGGTATGGGATCCGTACCAGGTGGGTTTGATAGAGGAGGTCGAAAAGATGCAACGGAGAGCTGCACGCTTCGTTACAGGATTATTTACTAAACGTGAAAGCGTTACGGAGATGATCGATAAACTCCAGTGAAAGAATCTGCAAGAGAGACGCTCTGTACCTCTTTATGGGCTTTTGTCGAAGTTTCGTGAACATACCTTTACCGAGGAGTCATGCAGTATATTGCTTCCTCCTCCTCTCGCGAAGAGATCATGAGGATAAAATCATAGAGATTAGACCCCACAACAGGCATACCGACTATCTCTCTTTCCGCTAACAATACGAGACTGGAATAGGAGGGAGAACCAATAGTGGTACTCACGTGCCACTCACCGTCGAATGGGTTACGGACTATGGATGTATATGTAGAAAATACGTCGTAAAAATATAATTTAAGCCACTACTAACGAACCTACTGCAAAGCCCAGACACAGTTAATCATGGTAAAATCTTGCATTTACTGAATAAGAAACTTCATACATTTGTGAAGTTTGAGGAATATCTTGAGGACATAGCAGCCGCAAGTAATCTCCAATGAAGAACTATAGAGAAGAACCTATCAAACACCCATTGATATTGAGATACGCTGTAAGAAATGGAAGTGGAATGGGCATACATTACTGCGTGATTAATACAGCGTGGCAAGATAAGCCCTGGAATGGAACCCACAAGGTAGCAGGAGAAGCGACAGACGAAGGAAAACATGGAGGACGAGTGTAACAGCAGTAGGGACCGAGAAAGGTGGGAATACCTAGATTGACATCAAGACATTTGCGCAGAACAGAGTCCAGTGACGGAATTTCACTGATGCCCTATGCTCCACTTGAGAGTGGTGGGTGCCCGTGTCGGCCGCGGTGGCCGAGGGGACTGAGGCGCTGCAGTCACGGTCTGCACGGCCACTACGGTCGGGCGTTCGAATCCCCCCTCGGGCATGGATATTTGTGCCGTCCTAGTTCGTAAGTAGTTCATAAGTAGTTTGTAAGTTTAGGGACTGATGACCCCGTAGTTAAGTCCCATAAGCTTAACAAACATTTAAACATTTTTTGGGCGCCCGTCGTGGCTTGGCCGGTCATCAGGGCAGCAGCAGTTAGAAGTTCGGCGGTGCCAGCCGAGCGGGCAGTGTGCCTCCGTAGTGTGTCTGTGCGTGGGCTGTTGAAGAACGTCGTGTTAGCTGATGTCTACCTGTGGCAGCCCTTAGGTGAGAATTGTTTTGCATCATTCACAACACACGATGGGTTTCTAAGTTTCTGGAGAATTTGTGCACTGGACTATGCTCATTGTGTAGCAGTTCCTGCAGCCAAGGACTGCGTTACTTTCGTCATTGTGGAAGCAATAAGTTAAGTAGGCTATTCATCTTCTGGAGCTCAAACAAATGTTCAAATGTTTAATCTATCGGACCAAACTATGTGGTCATCAGTCCGTAGCTTACAAACTACTTAAACCTAGGTAAACTAACCTAAGGACAAACTCACACACCCATGCCCCAGGGAGCACTCGACCTCCACGGCGAGCCACCGCGCGCTCCGCAGCGAGACGCTTTAGACCGCTCGGCCACTCCACCGCGGCCTTCTGGAGCTTCGCATATGGATTGTCACTGGTCTCCCAGTTCCCTCCCAATCTTTTTTTTTTTTTCAGTAAATGAACCAGGCAAAATGGAGTACAGACGGCTAAGAAATGAGATTGACAGGAAGTGCAAAATGGCTAAGCAGGAGTGGCTAGAAGGCAAATGCAAGGATGTAGAAGAATGTATAAATAGGGTAAAAAATAGATACTGCCTACAGGAAAATAAAAGAGATATTTGGAGATAAGAAAAACAGATCTATGAATATCAAGAACGCAGATGGAAAGCCAGTTCTCAGCAAAGAAGGGAAATCTGAAAGGTGGAAAGAGTATATAGAGAGGATCTACGAATGAAATGAACTTAGAGGCAATATTGTAGGAAGAAGTAGATGAGGATGAAATACGAGATACTATACTGAGAGATGAATTTCACAGAGCACTGAAGGACTTAAGTCGAAACAAGGCCCCTGGAGTAGATGACATTCCCTCAGAGCTACTGAAGTCTCTGGCAGAACCAGACATGACAAAACTGTTTCACCTGGTGTGTAAGATGTATGAGACAGGCGACGTACCCTCAGACTTTAAGAAAAATGTTATAATCCCCATTCCAAAGAAAGCAGGAGCAGACAGATGAGAAAACTACAGAAAAATCAGTTTAATAAGTCATGGTTGCAGAACATTAACACGAATTATTTACAGAAGGATGGAAATGGTGATAGAGGAACACGGAGGCAATACTCACCTTACGGCTTATCCTAGAAGATAGATTAAGAAAAGGCAAACCTACATTTCTAGCTTTGTAGGTTTGGAGACGGCTTTTGACAATGTTGATTGGAATAAAATCTTTCAAGTTCTGAAGCAAACAGGAGTAAAATATAGGGAGCGTAAGGTTATTTACAACTTGTACAAAAAACAGACTGCGGTTGTCAGAGTTGAAGGGCATGAAAGGGATGCAGTGGTTGGGAAGGGAGTAAGACAGGGTTGTAGCCTTTCTCCAATGTTATTCAATTTGTACACTGAGCAAGCAATAAAGGAAAGCAAGGAGAAATTTGGTGAAGGAATTAAAGTTCAGGGGGAAAAATTAAAAACATTGCGTTTTACCGACGACATAGTAATTCTGTCAGATGCAGCAAAGGACCTGGAAGAGCAATTGAACGGAATGGACAGTGTGCTGAAAGGTGCATATAAGATGAACATTAACAATAGCAAAACTAGGGTAATGGAGTGCAGTCTAAGAAAATCTGGTGATGCTGAAGGAATTAGATTAGGTAAAGAAGCAATAAAGGAGGTAGATGTGTTTTGTTACTTGGGCAGTAAAATAACAAATGATGGTCGCAGTACAGAGGATATAAAATGCAGAATGGCAATTGGTAGAAAAGTGTTCTTGAAAAAGAGAAATTTGTTAACAGCGAATATTGATTTAAGCCTAAGGATGTCCTTTCTGAAGGCATTTGTGTGGAGTGTTGCCTTGTATAGGAGTGAAACATGGACGATAAACAGTGCGGACAGGAAGAGGATAAAGGCTTTTGAAATGTGGTGCTACAGAAGAATGCTGAAGATTAGGTGGGTGGATCGCGTAACTAATGAGGAGGTACTGAACAGAATTGGGGAGAAAAGGAATTTTTGGCATACCTCGACTAAAAGAAGGGATCCATTGGTAGGACACATTCTTAGATATCAAGGAATTGCGAATTAAGCGTTGGAGGGAAGTGTTTGGGGTGAAAACCGCAGAGGAAGACCAAGAGATGGATACAGTAAGCAGATTCAAACAGATGTAGGTTGCCGTTCTTATGTGGAGTTGAAGAGGCTTGCTCAGGATAGGGTATTGTGGAGAGCTGCATCAAACCAGTCTCCGGACTGAAGACCACAAAAACAACAACAACAACAACAACCATTTTCACATTTCCAACTGAGCGATTTCTATGCTCTGAAGAACGTTTAGGCTGTTTCTTGGGCTAATACAGTGGCGCTTTGGGCCATAGGATGCTCGTAGAACGACCTTTCATGTTTAATGGCGTCGTATTCACGACAATGTGAAATAATAAGTAGGTTTGTACCTTTCCTCATGCACTATTATATCGTCTAATATCTTCCTTGTAGATCGATTTTGGTGTTGTTAATTGTTTTTTGGTGTGTCATATTTTCATGTGTGCCTTGTTTTCAGTACTGTTCCTTAAATGTAACCAGGGTTTTTTTCTGCTTATGTAGCCGTTGCTAGTCCGTTACCTGCCCTGGCTGTCAAAGTATTTGTCAGCAGTGTCCTTTCTGGCCCTCTTCAAATACTTGGAGAGTGCATTTATTTGGCAGTTTTAATCAAATTTGTGTAATCACCCACCAGCCTTGTGTCAAAATTTGTTGGTATTATGTGTTGAAGTGTTTGTTTAACGTGCTGTTTCCGCCTGCTGGCTACTACTTTACGAAGCTGATTTACTGTGATGTTTAACGGTTGGCGTCACCAGCCTGTTTTAGGCTTTAATCGTTCTCAGCCAGGTGTGTACAGAACACTGTCAGACTTGTATGCCAGTTTACGCTTTTGCGGTATCATATATTTATTGTAACTTTAAATTTTAATTGATGAATGGCACCTTCTCTTGTCGTAATTGTAATGTTGCACGCCAACTTGGTGCTTTGCCTTTGTAGTTATAAGGTACGGGCTTCACCTGTCGATCATTAAATTTTAAACTAGGTTTCACCCTGAGTTCAATTTCATTTTTATAATCTGTTAAGATTTTAAGTGGGCTTCTCCCGATCTATTTGTGAGTTATGTATGCCAGCCTCTATGCCCTAAACAGCTACCCAATCTGTTTAAACAAGAATAATAATCAGTAGTTTAGCCAGTCTATCAATCTGCATATGATGACGTGAAAATATATTTAACAAACATAAATTAAACCTCTACATGGCCAACAAAATGGATTCTAATATAAGTGATTCACTCACGAAGTAATTCTTTATAAATGGAGTTTATTACTCTTATCGGACGTGAAATGTGGACGTGGTCCTACTTTATACATCGGTAAATAACTACATATTTCCCCAATTAATGTTCATGAGAGGCACTATAAGTATCACACGCACCCGATAGTAAAAGTTCCAAATTGCCACTCGTAAATTAGTGTAGCCCATCGAACATTTAAGTTCCTAATTAACCCACGATTAAAGTATTTGTTACAAAACACATTTTGTAATCACACGAGTACACGATTGCTGAATTGTCACAGTTCCACTGCCCTACTACCGTGCATAGTTTATCACTTTTCAAGCAGAGATTAAGTTCTTCAGTCACAACCCCGTAAATTTTCTAAGTCCACACATGCCTATCTCTTCAAATCACAAGTTCGTAATGCGGCTTCAGACCGCCCACCGTCACAACATTTCACCACCGCGTCCAAGTTACGAGTCCCTTCCCAAGCGTTCGAAAGCGTGCTCTTTCTGCTCCCAAAATTCTTTCCTTCCGCGCATCCTAACGCCTAATCTTTAAAATACAATTTCCCTTCCAAAATTTTATACATTTGAGTATCACAGAATTAAATTCTTTTACCAACTCCCTACAAATGTTTACATTTAACAAACAAATATATATTTAACAATACTAAAAAACGGTTGAGACTCAAGCTCTTTGCTCAGATAGCCATTAAGCATGGCATCTCACTGTTTAAATATACTACCGCCGTCGAAATATAGTTACACAATTAATATTTAATTTATCATGGCTTTTTATACAAATATATTCAGGTATTGTCCACAAATACTTATAATTGTTTATATATAAATTATCTGCTGCAGATCTACTATTTTTAGTTGGCCATGAAATATTTAAGTGGCAGTCTGACATAAAACCAACGTTACTAAGAATAATATTAAATATAATAAAACACATATATAAATGTAATGCATTTTGCTTGGTTCATGTTTCGTGTTTCTGCGCTGGAATCTACGTTCTGACAGAAGAATATTACTATCTCAACGAAAAGCAGAACAAGAGAGTTTAATAAAATTTATTGAAATAATACAGATAGGTAGCGTGGTGCAATGCTGCCCATTTGCCTCTTAAATTGTTATTGATAAACACTACGTATCAATAATTGTAAATATAAGTCTTACAATATTATTATTATAGTACTGAAATGTATCGGCTTTTTATCTGTAAGGGATATTTAAATTGTAATTATGGCGTTTGATTTTCCCAAGTCTCCTGAATCCATTTATATAATTATATTTGCCATATGAGCATTCCCTGATTTTATATGGATTTTTAGAATAATTTAGTGGCTATATTGTATATCAGTTGCAATCTGGAATAGCCCCCCTCGCTCAGCCAAGCGTTTTCGGTTTCCGAGCACATTAGGGAAACCCTGACTACCTGTCCATTCACTAGGCTCAATCTGTTTGGCAGCCGGCTGGTGAACCCAACAGCCAGCAAAACCCGCCTTTCACAAGGAAACAATCAGCTTCCCCCTGTATATGTAATATCACAACAGTACTGGCAACAGAAAAATAAAACTACAAAAGAATTTTGAGTGCTCTTGTTCTTCTCTCGTGATAAGGGTCCTCAGTACATCAAATAATGACATGTTTACGTCGAAAGCCGTAGTAATCATTCTTCTTGATAAGAAGTCAATCACTTAAAGAACATGTGGTTAAAACTTTTAACACGAGAACGTTTGCTGATAAAGGTCTACGATAACAATCGCTTTGATTACAGCTGGGAATTATCACATTTATATACCGATGTAAGACGATAAGGTTCAGAGCTTAGACGTAATCTCTCAGACACAGTTGTAGCTACTATAATCGCTATGATAATCTGTGGTTATCGAAGTTCCAGCTGCATAGTTCGAATCTGGTATCTGAAAAGAATTCAATACTAAGGTAGCGGACGCATTGATTCTTGTATTAGAGAACCGTCAACAAATCTGTCTATAATTGGTGAATTCATTGAAACAGTGGTATCATATTAAGAAATTCAACACAATGCATGCAAATGATTAGTATCCTATCGATAAAGAAACTGCACTAATTGAAACGACGCAAGCAGATTTGCCGTTGACATCATACATTAATTTCAGTAACTTTACTGATTGTATAAGACTATTAATGCGAAGACAATATCTTGTTCCGCGCTGAAAATGCATAACCCGACTTTTTTATATTGTAGTTAGAGAGACCAAAACCAGGATTTTTGTTAAGTTCCAGAAAGTTGTGGACATGGGTTGACTGGTGAGGGATCATATTTTTAAATTTATATACTGCGAATAATCTTCAAAAAAAACTTACAAGAGGAATGCGTCAAAATCCAAAAACAACAGCAGCATAAGAAAAACATCCAGTAACATAATAACGCTCTGTCAATCACGGTGAAATGCAGGAATCCTTGCAGTTATTTATGTCTCGGGTCAGTTCAAAATCCCAAAGGTTTACTAAAAATAAATAACAAAAAGTACACTGGGGCGAGGGATGGAATTGGAACGAGTTAAAAGCACACACACCATTCAAAAATGCATTGACACTGGTAATACTTTTCTAGTCTCGGAACAAGATACGTGCTGTGGCCTGTCTCGTTAGCAGTGGTTCATGGACTACACGCAGCATTCGTGTAAATATGGTCACTGATTTCGTATAACCTACTAGCCACATTCACCGATCAAAGTGTCTGTACAGGTTGGAATGAAAACACTACAACTTGGTATTTTAGAGATATAATTTACAAGAAATTTTTTTTTACTCAGATTCGTAGTCTAAGACGGAGACTAATTGGTCAAGATATTGTTAAAAAGGCATTAAAGATAAAGGTGAAGCATTGAATTAAAATTTGTGATGCGGCCGGGAATCGGACCCGTATCTCCATGCTTACTGGTCAGATTTCTTACCACTAGACAAACGCACCACTAGCGATTAAGGCGCCTCGGAATAGTCTAAGCACGACTTCCCACCACGTCACAAACTTTAATTCAGCTTCTCTGTTCTATGAATCATTGCCACTACTGCCAGGGCAATCTTTCATGGAACACAGAAGCTGAGTTAAAGTTTGTGAAGGTAGCAACGGTAAAATATAGGGAACGAAAATTGATGTGCAACTTGTACAAAAACCAGACAGCAGTTACGGTTGCAAGGGCATGAAAGTGATTGGTTGGGAAGGAACTAAGAGAGGATGAAGCCTTTCTCCAGTGTTACTTTCTCTGTACATTGTGCAAGCTATGAAGAAATGCAGAGAGAAATTTCGGGAAGATATTAAAAAACAGGGAGGAGAAATATAAACCTTGCTGGTTGCCAATGACATTGTAATTCTGTCGGAGACAGCAGTGGACAGAGATGAACAGTTAAACGGAATGGACATTGTCTTGAAAGGAATTTATAAGATGAACATTAACAAGACTAAAACAGGGGTAATGGAATGTAGTTTAAGGATATTAGACAATACTGAAGTAATTAGACTAGGTAATGAGATAATAGAAGTAGTAGATGAACTTGTAGCAAAATAACTTCTAATTGCCGAAGTAAAGAGGATATAAAATGCAGAACGCCTATGAGAAGAAATGTGTTCCTGAAGAAGCGAACTCTGTTTACATCTAAAATTAATTTAAAAGCTAGGAAGTCCTTTCTGAAAGCATTTATCTGGAGTGTAGCATTTTACGCGAGTGAAACTTGAACGATAAAGAGTTCAGGCAGAAACATGCTAGAAGCTTTTGAAATGCGGTGCTACAGAGGAATGCTGAAGATTAAATGGGTAGATCGCGTAAGTAATGAGTAGGTGCTGAACAGAATTGGGAGGAAGAGAAATTTCTGGCACACCTTGAGTAAGAGAAGGACAACAAGGAATTGCCAAACGTAACACCCAAAAAATGGCCGCTTGCAATAGTGGCCGAAACGTCGGTGAAATATTTGATATATTGACGATGCGGTCCAATACCCAGAAGAGTTTTATCAACAACGAATTGTCAATTTAGTATTTGAGAAAAAATTGTGGGGTAAAAATCTCAGAGGGAGACCGAGATACGAACACAGTAAGGCAGATTCAAAAGGATGTGGTTTGCCGCTCTTATGAGAAAATAAAGAGGTTTGCACAGGACAGGGTACCGTGCAGAGGTGCATCACACCAGCGCGCGGTTGCTCCCCGTCTGAGGAGCGAGTCCTCCCGCAGTCATGTGTGTGTGTGTGTGTTGGTTAATTCAAGTTAGTTTAAGTAGTTTGTAAACTTAAGGACTGATAACCGCACTAGGTAAGTCCCATAGATTTACAAACATGTTAATATTTGGGGAGAAGATTGTGGTAAATTAAAAATGTTCAAATGTTTGTGAAGCTTAAGGGACTTAACTCCGGGAGTCTTCAGTCCATAAACTTACAAACTACTTATGAACTACCTTATGCTAAAGACGACAAAAACATCCATGCCCGAGGGGGTCTAACCCCCGACGGGGAACGGCCTCGCGCATCGGAGCATAGCGTCTCAATGTGCTTGGCCACTCCGCCGCGGCTGTGGTAAATATATATAAATCTAACTGAAATCTAGCTGAATAGCTATTTAGAGAAACCAATGAATAGTTAAATTAACTCACTCTTTCCCACATTATGAATTCAGCTTTGGAAAAACTAAAATTCAGAATTTTTTGTATTAATACAGTTCACTAAACATCAAAACATGTGTTTTAAAATTATTGATGGAACTATTGTATTTTTATGTCATATATTTTATGCACATCAGAGACGTTTGAATCGAGGTATTTTATTGCTCGAGACGTTATTTTGTTGATAATTAACACTGTCAGATCAATAAGACTAGCATATTTTTCGCCATAGCAGCAAAGACAAGACAATTAACTGTCGAAATAAAATAACAGGAACGACACTCATGCCCACTGCCCTGTACACACGGCAACGAAACACAACCTCCAAGACGGGTAGATTATTGTCTCAGAAGTGGCTACACGCCGTAACAAACGTTGTTGTCGAGGAACAACACTGGGAATGAAAGGGTTAACAAGTAGTAGTCAGCAATTTTGAGAAATTCGAAAAAAAAAGATCTACTTCTTTACAGATTGACTGTACAGTAGGACCTTGCTTAGCGAAGATAATCTGATTCCGTGTCTTAACTGGAATGTTAGCATTCGTTACGCAAAAATATTTTTATCTAAGAATTAATATGAATTTAGGATAAAGCCTTCCATTCTGAAAAATAATTTTTAGAAAATCCTATCATGTGTAATACTGAACTTTTTTCTTATAAGAATGTTTTATCAACGGAAGCGAGTTTGTTATGTTTGAAATCACGCACATAGTTATGTAAGGCTTTCGTGCTCATTATTGTTAAAAGTGAAATTCTTCTGAACTATTTGCCGCGTCAGATGATATATTTCTCCAACGTTTCTGATGCATTACAACAGTTTCCCTCAGGAAGCCTTCCTCAGCCTCTGAGGAAGGCTCCTGTTACGGATCCGAAACGTTGCAGCAATATATCATCATGACGAGGTAAACAGAATAATTTCACTTTTAACAAACAAAGTTCTTTTGCGGTTCGAGAAAGAGAGTCGCCAGACTATTTTTACTTAATATGGGGTCGCATATTCAAAACGATTGAAAAACACTGCGCTTGAGTATTATTTGGAAGACGGAATAGCAGGCCGTGGTCTTCAGCGATGAAAGTAAATTCTTGAATATCCGTCTCCAGATCGGTTTATTTTTTCTTTAACATGACCGGTTTCGGGACAGCCACCCATCTTCAGATGCCTTCCCTATTGTGTTGTCAGTGGAGTACCGTTAATAACTCGCCTGTTTCTGATTTTAGTTGAGTGAAAGGTCATTGCGATACAGGTCCACAGGAGAATCAAACAGCACAGCGGAAAACTGGAACAGAAAAGAATCGAAGCACTTGGATATGATACTAAGGAATAATGTTGACAATTAGTTGGGCTGATAACGAATGAGAAGTTTCTCCGTAGAATTGTAGAAGAAAGGAACATCTACATACACACCCCTCAATCCACTGTAAGGTGTGTGGCGGAGGGTAAACTGTGCCATAACTAGGCATTTCCTTTCCTAATTCACCCCAAATAGAACGAGGGAAAAAAGATTGCCTATATGCGTCGGTAAGAGCCGTAATTTCTCTTATCTTTGCGATCATTACGCGAAATGTAAGTAGGCGGCAGGAAGATCGAACTACACTAAGCTTCAAATTTCGGCCCTCTAAAATTTCTCAACAGAATCTCACAAGGCAGAACGTCGTCTTTCCTCCAGCGATCCCCATTTGAGTTCCCTGAGTACTTCCGTGATACTCGGCCATTGGTGGAACCTACCAGTAAGAAACCTAGCTGCTCGCCTCTGAACTCCTTCTATGTCTTCCTTTAAACTGATCTACTTCGGGTCCCAAACACTTGAGCAATACTCAAGTCGTGGTCGTACAAGCGTTTTATAAGCGCTCCTTTGCAGATGAAGTTCATCTTCCAAAATTTCTCCCAATAAACCGGGGTCGCCTGTCCGCCTTACAACTGTTTTTACATGTTCGTTCCATTTCATATCGTTCTGCAATGTTACGCCGACATATTTCAATGATGTGACTGCATCCAGAAGGTATCTACTAATGCTTTATTTGAAATTTGTGGGATTGTTTTTCCTACTCATGCTCATCACCTTACATTTTTCTACATCGAGAGCTAGCTGCGTTTCTTCACCACAAACTAGAAATTTTGTCTGTCATCCTGTATGCTATTACAGTCAATTAGAGACGACACCCTCCCATACACCACAGCAAACAGCCGCAAATTACAAATTACTCAGGCCATCGGATCATTTATATAGATAGAAAATAATAGCGGTCCTATCACACTCCCCTGGGGCTCGATACACTCGTCTCTGATGTAACACTCTCCGTAGAGAACAACGTACTGCATTATATTACTTATGAACTCTTCCAGCCAGTCACAAATCTGTGAAACTATTCCATATGCTCGTATCTTCGTTATTAGTCTGCAGTGTGGCACCGCGTCAAACGCCTTTTTGAAATCGAAAAAACACTATCCGCCTGTTGTCCTTCATCCATCGCTCGTAAGATGTCGTGTGAGAAAAGGTCAAGCTGAGTTTCACATGAACGATGTTTCCTGAAACCGTGCTGGTTCGTAAAAAGAAGCTTTCCCGTTTCAAGGAAATTTATTATATTCGAACTGAGAATATGCTCCAAAATTCTACAGGAAACCGATGTCAACGATATTGGCCTGTAATTATGTGGGTCAGTTCTCTTTCTTTTCTTATAAACGGGAGTCACCTGCGCTTTTTTCCAATCACTAGGAACTTTGCGCTGAATTAAAGATTCGCGATAATGTAGGCTAACTAAGGGGCCAATGTCACAGAATACTCTTTATAAAACCGAACTGGTATTCCATCCGGACCTGGATATTTTTTTTGTATTTATATCTCTTTGCAGCTCCTCTACGCCGGAAATACTAATTACTATGTTCTCCATATCGGAGTCATTGGTCAAATGATGGTACATTTGTGCGGTCCTCCTGCGTGAAAGATTTCTTTAAAAAAATTTAGAACTTCAGCTTTCCGTTTGCTTTCTTCTATTATTGCCCCAGAATGATCAACGAGTGACTGGATAGTAGACTTTGGCCCGCTTATCGAGTTTACGTAAGACCAGAATTTTTTCGAGTTCTCGGAAAGATCTTTTGCTAAGGTATGGCTGTGGTAATTGTTGCATGCTTCGCGCATCGATTTTTTTATAGACCCACGAATCTCTCCTAATTTTTTCCTGTCATCATTTGAGTCTTCTTTTTTGAACAGAGAGTGCATCAGTCTTTGCTTTATCAGTAGCTTCCTAACATTTTTATTATTATTATACAACGGTGGATCTTTTCCATTCTTAATCGACTTTACGGTCACATATTTCTCTAACCCTTTATTTACAAATCATTTAAATTTAGTCCACAATTCCTCTACATCTATTGTATCGGAACTAAACGATGTCCATTCATTTTCTAAGTGCGATCCTAACAATTGCTTAACGGCTCTTCCTAACAAAAAACCCGCTCCTACCCTTCTGACGCAAAACACCGTCAAGAAGAAGAAATCAGAATGACAAGACGTGTGTTACGACATCAAGAAAAAGCCTCCATGATATTAGAGGGATCTATAAAGGGTGAATATTATAGGAGAAGACAAAGATTGGAATATATGCAACGAATAGTGGCGGACATAGAGTGGAATTGCTCATGAACATATTGCAGTAGGAGAGGAAATAGAGGCGAGCAGCATCAAAGACCAAACACTCATGACAAAAAAATTCTGACGTCGGTCTCTTGTAGAATTTCATGTACTACTGACTTGTTTCATGACCATGGAGTCCTAATCCTCAGTTATGTCCTACGGAACAGAAAACCATATTATTATTATTAACGCGTTCCATGCTTGTGTATTATGACATTTCTTCAGGCTGAAAAACGCTTCTTAGAGTTCGTCAATTTTATGTGGTAAAGGTGGTCGAAACACCAAATCTTTAACATAGCCTAATAAAAGAAAATTCACAGGTAGTGGGGGCACGAATTCTTGGCGGCAATGATCAAGTTCTCAGACTGTAGCTGCCTGGCGGCAGATACTTTGCTTTGGGTACCTTTCGTTGGAGAGATAAGTGCGAATTGGGTGGTGCCCCATCCTGCTTGAATATGAATTGGTGCTTCTTCTTCGAGTTCAGAGATTTTTCACGGACCTCAGAGCAAGTAGATATAGATAATCAGGTTCCTTTAATGTGTGATTTAATGAAGAGTTTCGAGGAAGCAGAACAATGTTGTTCAAATGTTTGTAAAGCTTATGGGACTTAACTACGGGGTCATCAGTCCCTAAACTTACAAACTACTTATGAACTAATTAAGACTAAGGACGGCACAAATATCCATGCCCAAGGGGGGATTCGAACCCCCGACCGTAGTGGCCGTGCAGACCGTGACTGGAGCGCCTCAGTCTCCTCGGCCACCGGGCCGGAAAGAAGAACACAGTGTCAATGTCAATGGCGAGAAGTCTTCTGACGTAAAGTAACTTCTATTGTAATCCAGGGAGTGCCAAAATGCCACTAATTTTCCCAGTATGTATAAATGACCTAGTGGAAAGTTCTAAGAGGCTTTTCGAAGATGATGCTGTAGTTTACAGAGAGGTCATAGCGGTGGAAAACTGTAGTTACATGCGGAAGGACCTCCAGAATATCTGTGCTTGGTGCAGCGACTGTCAATTGACCCTCGACATAAACAAGTGTAACGCAACAAGACCCATTATAGTGTGATTACATTATTTCAGAACACTAAGTCGAAGTATTGAACGTCACATCAAGCACACCATGACGGCGTTTCGGATTTTCTCCTTCATGAGACCTTCATTTTTTTGTGAGCGACAGCCACACGAAAACTTTACGAATGTACATACAGCGAACATCTTATTCAACATCTGTATGCCTACATCTCTAGGTGTGGCTGTCGCTCAGGAACAGATGAATATCTGATGATGCAGAAAATCCGAAAATCCACCATACTAAAGGTCATGCTGTGCGTGATGCATGACTTTCTGTACTGCGAACTATTCAGCTTCCTTGCAGTTCTACTGTTCTACTGATTCATTATGTCGCCTACCTTCTACTGGACCTTATGCCACATTTAGAACAATCACTCGACGCTGTTACCCCAGATCACGTCTGTTACTTCCATAAATTATGTACCAGTATGTAACGATCTGATATGAAATGATAAAATTAGTCACAGGTAATGCAGTTGCCAGACTGAGAAAGAATTTTTTTTTCCAGGACGAACCAGTTTCGTAATCTTGCTGGTGATGACTAGCAGTGCCACAATTCCGCTGTCTTTTCGTCTCATGATTGTAATATTTCGTCGACGGTAAGAACAGAGCAAAGGACATTTTCAAATTACAGTCGAGTGCTCGGTAAATTCTCCTGAAGACGCGATTCTATTGAGTTGGTTGAGTAGCAACCCAGCAAAAAACCTTCGAAAATGAAGTGCTTTATTAATTATCTAGTGTCATGATCCAGAGTCAATCCATTGACACGACGAATCATTTTCTCCAATTTGTTCACTGTCAGATCACGATTGACGGACATTGAATGTTCATTTTGAACATTCGTCCAGCCGCAGCGGAGTGGCCAAGCGCACTGAGGCGCTATACTCCGATGCGCGAGGCCGCTCCCCGTCGGGAGTTCGAAGACTCACTCAGGCATGGATGTTTGTGCTGTTTTCAGAATAAGTTGGTTCATAAGTAGTTTGTAAGTTTAGGGACTGATGACCCCGCAGTTAAGTCCCTTGAGCGTAACAAGCATTTGAACATTTTGACCATTCATCCAGTCACCTAAAATGGGGAACACCACTGTTCACATTAGCACAATTAGGCACACAGTCTCCATGAAGAGTGTTGATTCAATTGAAATTCTTTTACTGTGCCTTTATCATTACAAAAGAAGCTCGACTACGCTGTTCCTCATAAACGGCGCGATTGTAAACAGTGACACACATTTCATCACAAGTTTTGAACCGGATGAGACCTATTTTGTCAAAAAATTTCACTTAGGTCTTCAGAGGCTGAGTTTTCTCACAACTTGAGTATATTCTTATAGCCTTAGTACTCACGTTGTAGGGGTATCTCTTTTATACCGGACATGCCAGTCTTCCCCCCCCCCCACTATCTCTCTCTCTCTCTCTCTCTCTCTCCTCTCTCTCTCTCTCTCTCTCTCTCTCTCTCTCTCTCTCTCTCTCTCTCTCTCTCTCTCTGTCTGTCTGTCTCCGCCTACCTTCCTCTTCATCCATCTCCTTTCCTCTCCATCGGTCTTTCTACCTCTCTCCGTCAATCCTCATTTCTCTCCCCGTCCAACCCCACCTCCCTGTCCACCCCCCTCCTCTTTGTCAATATGCTGCTCCCCTATCTACATCCACCACCTCATCCTCCTTTTCCCCTTCTCTATACAACCATCATTTCCTCTTCACTCTCTCTGTCACTCTCCCCTCTCTCTAGTCATCCTCCCCTCCCCATCTCTCTCTCTCTCTGTCTACCCCCTTGTTCATCTCCTCCCCCTTAATCTGTCCATTTCCTCCTTCCTCTCTTTGTCTATTTACCTCCACCTGTTGCTACTGCCCCCTCCCTCTTTAGGCATACCCAGTCTCTGTACATCTCCTTTTGCCCTGGTTCTGTTATAAACGGCAGTGTATTTAATTCACAATAATATTTCCTACAGTGTGATGAATTACAATTGATGGCCAAAAAATAGATATTTTACGATAGGCCGATGACATTGTTTTCTAGCTGACAGTGAAGAAGAACCCCACTAAAAAGTATGGCTAAGTTTATTAGGAATGAATGTAATTTGAAAATAAATAAAGCGAAAGCAAAATTATAGCAAGCCGAGATCCAATTTGATGTAGGCAATGTACTACTTGAAAAGGTTGATAAATTTACTTATCTAGGCAGTAGGATCACCATTGATGGAAGGAGCAAGACAGAAGTAAGAAGCAGAATTGCTCAAGTAATAGCTACTCTTAACAAAAAGAAAAAATATCTTAACTTCTAGGAGCATCAGTCTTGATGTTAGGAAAAGGTTTTTGATGTCATGTCTGGAGTGTGAATGCTATGGGTGTGAGACCCGGACGCTGGGAACTGAGGAGGAGAAGGAAAAGCTAAATTCTTTTCAAATATGGTGTTTTTGATTGCATGCTGAAAATAAAATGGAATGACTCTTGAAAAGAGCGGACGAAAAAAAGAAACTTGTGGAGACTGTAAAAAGAAGAGTTAAACTTACAGGCTATGTGATAAGACATGAAGGACTCCTAAAAATAATAATAGAGGAATATGTCGAAGAGAAAGACGAATACCACGCCTGACCAAATCGGGAAGGATGTGGGATGCAAGAAAATGCAAATGTTTGTAAAGTCTATGGGACGTAACTGTGGGGTCATCAGTCCCTAAACTTACAAACTACTTATGAACTACGTTATAGTAAAGACAGCACAAATATCCATGCCCGAGGGGGGATTCGAATCCCCGATGGGCCTCGCGCATCGTAGCATAGCGCCTCAATGCACTCGGCCGCTCCGCCGTGGCTGGGATGCAAGACCTATTAAGAAAGGAAAAACAAAGCGGAAAGGCGTTTATAATGGAGCATTGCTGCCGTCATAACTGCTGCCTTGGATTGACCACTACAGAAAGAGACAATCCTCCATTGGTTCCTGTTCCTTCCTTGTCTCTCTGTTATTCTGACCCTACCCTTCGTTTATTCACCTGTCTCTTTCACTTGTTCACTACTTCCTGCCCCCACGTTCTGCCAGTTCCTCCCTCTCTGCATCCCCTCCATAGCCTGTTTATCTACTCCCCATGTTTATGAAAAATTACATATAGTTTCCAAAATATATAAGTACCCTCCGCCATGCACCATAAGGTGCAAAATTTCATCAAGATCGTAATAAAACTGTTGATGGCTGTCGAAGTTTGTAAGCAAAGCACCCTCTGGCATGCTCATATGGAATTGTATACAGACACTGATCTTCCTAGGGTTTCGAAGGCTAACTGTAGAAAATTTCATCAGGATTAGCCTGCTGTTATAGAAGAGCTGTGCCGGGCGACCAGTGCGGCGGAGCGAAGAGAGGTGAGTAGCGCCCAGGAAACAAACTAGTGTTGCACAGTGCATGTTATTATAGTGCCGCCGCAGGCGGTGCGGCGAGGCTCAAAGCGGTCCAGAGAGGCACGCTGTGAATCAAACACATTTGTTTCTCAAAGCAGCAAGCAGCGCGGTTGAGTGGCTCTGGCTGCACTCGTGCAGCACCGACAGCATTCTGCTGTAGCTGGAGTCAGTTGTGCAGTAGAGATGGGCAATCTGCTCCTGAACTGATTCAAAGAGCCAGATTCTTCTAAGGAGTGAGTGATGGATGAATCCGAAAAAAAGAGTGGTAGTTCATCCGATCCGAAAAGTCCCTCTGGTGACAGCAATGAGCCGCATAAGCACCCCTTGCCACATGCTTCAGAAGTTTCCTAAACCCCTTGCCACATGCTTCAGAAGTTTCCTAAGCTACAAAATAAATGTGGTATAGACCACGTGCAAGTATAAAACTGCAAAACATGAGCGCCTAAACACGTTCAGCGCCTCCGCGCTGCGAGTCGAGACTCGGTGAATCGCGCAAGCAGCATGGTTCAGTGAGCATGCGGCTCCGGCTCTGCATGACTCTGGCGATCGAGGCGATCCGACCGCCAACTGATTTGGTGAGTTAGCAGGTTCACCAGTTCACCTCTCCCCACCACTCTCCCGACTCCGCTCGCTTGCGGAGCTGCCCGTGTGACGTGCTGCTCACGGTTCCCCCCACTAACTCTGGCGAACCTCATGATGCCGAACAAAGCGACTCTGCGCATTCCTCTGTTCTCTCGACTCTTGTGTTCTGATAAAGCTTGCAGCTCCCTTACAGAAACGATCATCTGAAAGAACAGAAACTGTCATATAGACAAATGTCCTATTCCAAATAGTATTCGGATGTGATATGTTTTTTCTTAATAACAGAAAATCTGCAGTGTGTAGCAAAAACGAGTTACAGTACAAAATTAAACTATATAAAATTTCGGCCAAAAAGATCCTATTCCATTTTTCTCAAAGACTTGTAGTTTGAAGGGATCAAGAGAGAGAAACTCTTGTGCAATGTGCGTTCTCTGTTGCTTAGATAGATTTTGTAAGCTCATATCACACAGTTTCCTGACTTGATAGACAAGTGTCCTGTAACACATTATGCGTCTTTTATACATCTACAATATTTTAGCACGTTGAAAACAATGACTATATAATCGTATAACAAAGAAAATAACAATGTGCATTTATATTTTCTATCTCTGAAACCGTTCAGTTTCGGGAATGTCTCCATTTGAAATTTTTGCTGCTGGCGTCAAATCTTTGACAGTAACAACAAACTTGTTTCCCAAGAGAGAGAGAACATTAGGATGTCAAACGAGATATGTCTAAACTTACGTTTCTGAGTAAAGTATCTTACTTTAATGTTTCATTGCGAATTTAATGTGTTTGGTACAGCGGGGTGTGTTTGTTTGCAATTGAAGATAAAATATATTGGGAAGCACTTAAAAAATAATTTTACCTGCTCTGTATAGAGGACATATAAAACTTTGCACAAATAACAGGTGAA
This sequence comes from Locusta migratoria, assembly GCA_026315105.1. Taxonomy (NCBI): domain Eukaryota; kingdom Metazoa; phylum Arthropoda; class Insecta; order Orthoptera; family Acrididae; genus Locusta; species Locusta migratoria. The sequence continues at coordinate 166,007,685 of CM048747.1, read as the reverse complement.
AGGGTTCTAGTTACAGAAATTAAAATATAAGATGAAACGGAAAACGGAAATCGTACCGGCAACTGCAAAACTTACAATTTAGGAGCCCAGAACGCTACCCCTGTACTACGCCGACTGTAAGAGTATCACCGCAGTTATTTACATAATTATTTCTTTCTGGATAACTCTCTTCAAACTTAATCAGTTGTTGATGGATGTACTCACAAAAGAAAAACTCATTGGGGACATAGTCGAAAGTATTTGTACTCATCATCGTATTTTCGAAGAATTTACCTGGAGATCTTCACAGTCTTTTTTACGTATTTGAAGTTATGAATGAAATAGTCCACAAACATTTCTCGCTTTGTAAATTTAATGGACATTACTCTTTTGACGCCTCATTTCCTAAATTAAATAAAACTTTATTGCTTACTCTGGAGCTATCATTATTTTACTGTTTATGGGTGCCAGACTTTAGATTTTAGAAACAGCTGATCGGTTCTAGCGGCCATCTTGTAGCTAGAATCTGTCGCGCTCACGTAGGACACCCGGCCGCGTCACCGAATGTTGCCGCTTGTCGCTGCCATGTCGCGTCGATGAATTGCGCGCTGTCGCTCACTCACGTAGTTCGCGGCATTAGTGCACGTGGTTATTTCGCTGCGGAAGTTGCCATGTCCTGAGTGGACCTCTCGCGCTATCACGTTTCACTCAACTCACTCAAACTCGCAAACTACTCGCTATATAAATATGGAACTAGTATCATTTTAGTCTGCAAAATATTGTATTTTTTGAATGAAAGTATAAAAATATATAATTAATATTTTTTTCTTTTTCCAATTATTTCACCTGCAAAAATATTTAAATTCTATTATAACATTTTTAATTTTTAATGTAGGTGTAACTAACACATTTTTAATTCTCGAAACTACTAAGGACTTACAATAAAATTATTACTCTTCTTTCTTCTTTCACAATATGGCCAAATCAGACAAAGGTACAGTGACAAAAAGCAATGTGACATCGTGTTACGTTTTTTATCAGCTGGTGAGTCGGTGAGCCATGAAAAAGAACTAGTTCATCCCAGTGAGTATTTCTGATCCGATCTCTGAAAAGATCGGTTTTGCCCATCTCTAGTGTGCAGGGCGATTATTTGCGCGCTTCGGGCTACTTCAGTACTGTTCGGACGTGCACTCTGTTCTGCTACCTCGCTGCTAGCTCGGCCCACTATACTTCGTCGCAATGCAACGCTGCGCCAGCTGCCCAACACACAGCTCTGCGCCTCTGTCTTGATCCCCTCCACTATAATCTTGGACTTAGAATAAAACTGTAGATTTGTAAGAATCACAAATAATGGAAACATGGCGCCATCTAGATAACAATACCTAATTTACAATAAAAGTATTGATGATACTAATCAAGATAAAAATTGTCCCATCTTATAATTTGAACAAAAAAAATCGCACTGACGTGTTTTACGGCCCACTTTAGATTTGTAGTTTTATACGTTTTGGCAAACATTTTGGACGAAAATAATAACCTAAATAATAAAACATTAATTAATAACTGTTTCTGAAACCCCTTTAGAAAAAAATTTAGATAGTGGCGGGTTCCGAACCATCGACTTTTGGCGTCATAGTCAAATGCCTTGCCCACTACGCTACGGCTATCAATCAAAAGATTTGTCCTTTATTTCATACTATTGATGGGCGTTGTTAACTGATGCTAATATGGCATTTGTAGACACTATCATCTATTGTACGAAGAACGATGTGTTTTTGTAAATTCTTCAGTGCACCATTGCTTTGAAATGACAACGTGTAAGTTACAATAAGAAAATCATCAAATACGCAACGCAAGATGGCGTATGCCAGAGAGAGTTCTGGGCGAGGAATGTCACGTGACATCTCCGAACGGCTGGTTTTCGTTAATTCAATGGAGGGTGTCAAATGTCCGTTATTTTTGCAAATATGTCTCAAACGATACGAGATATGAAAAAAATATAAGGGAGCTAAATTGTAGAGAATGTTCTCCTCTACCAATTAGGTTATTCAATTTACGAGTCAAATGAACGGTTCGTTTGCAATTACAATTATATTACAAACTGCTTTTTTTGGTATTACTACCGTATATTTTATCCGAGAATTTTGAAAAGTGAAGGTTCTGGTCTCTGACGGCCTACAATCATGTCTAAAAAAATTTGGTGCTGATCAGTTGAACGGTTCGTCTTAAAAACACTGAACACGTTACGGACAGACAGACATACATCCCAAAATCGCCGTTATTTCTGCAAATATCTTTGAAACGCTAGGAGATATGAAAAAAACATAAGAGAGCAAAGTTGTAGAGACTTTCTCCTCTACAAACTCGGTTATTCAATTTTCGTGTCAGATGAATACTTAATCCGTTATTTTCATTTAAATTTCGAACTATCAAAAGACTACCGTAACCTAAAGTGGGCCAAAAGTGCTCTGTCGCCCTACACCCTCAGGCATGGGTGTATTTGTTGTCCTTATCATAAATTTAAGTAGTTTTTAAGCCTAGGTGCCGACCGCGGTGGCCGAGGAGACTGAGGCCCTTCAGTCACGGTCTGCACGGCCACTACGGTCGGGAGTTCGAATCCCCCCTCGGGCATGGATATTTGTGCCGTCTTTAGTATAAGGTAGTTCATAAGTAGTTTGTAAGTTTAGGGACTGATGACCCCGTAGTTAAGTCCCATAAGTTTAACAAACATTTGAACATTTTGAAGCCTAGGAACTGATTACCAGAGTAGTTAAGTCCCATAGATTTACAAACATTTGAACATTTTTTTCCTACAATACTAAAGTTTGTATATGGGTTCATGCGCAAAAGGCATAAAGGAAGAAACTGTGGAATTCTAGTAGGAACCAAGATGCAGTAGACCTACAACTTTCTATGATCAAGGAAAGGTGTGAAAGTAAAGATTCAATTTCAAACCCAATTACTTGCTCTATAAAAGTTTTCATATTTGGAAGGAGGAGGGGGGGGGGTTGAGACCCTTCCAATCAAGTTATAAAGGACAACAGCCAACATGGCTTATAATTTTTTTGCGATTACCACTTTAGGCAGGATAAACTGCCGTCTTCGGATCTTTCATGTAATTAAAAATTTCCTCTTTGTGATGTGATGAATAAAATTAAAGACCAGAAGACGGAAGTTTAACCCGCTGAAATCGGAACCGAAATAAAAATTATAAGCGATCTTGGCTGTGTCCTTAAAAATGAAATTTGCTCTGTTATTCCTATCGTGTATCTTTTTGAAACCAATATTGTCATGGACCATCTTTTCATAGGCCAAATCACTGTCAGGAACTATACAATGACACTGAAAGTTGAGATAGATTTTTCAGCTACTTTGCATGAATTAAATGACATAAATTTCTCTGTGTTCTCATTCATATTAATTTAATGAACTTTCTGAAATCTGCGACATCAAAATATCTTAAGGACCTTTCCTTCAGCAGACTGGATTCACTGTGACAAGAAAGTATCAGAAACGTTAGATTAGTATAGATTAATACTTGTTCCATAGATCATGAATACGACACTTTGTAATTATGCGGAACGTGCGGATACGTGTACGTATCTGTACAAGACTTTACGTCACACACAGCACACTTTTTTATTTACTAATTTATACCTAAAAACTCATCGAATGAGTAGAAGGAGTTGTCATTCAGAAATTCTTCTAATTTATTTTCAAATGCTAGTTGGCTGTCTGTCAGGCTTCTGATGCTGTTTGGTAGGTGACCAAAGACTTTTGTGGCAGCATAATTTACCCCTTTCTGTGCCAAACTCAGATTTAGCCCTACATAGTGAAGATCATCCCTTCTCCTTGTGTTATAGCTGTGCACGCTGCTATTACTTTGGAACTGGGTTGGATTATTAACAACAAATTTCATAAGTGAATATATATATACTGTAAAGTTACAGAGAGGATAGCTAAATCCTTAAATAGATGTCTGCAGAATGATCGTGGGTGGGCTCCAAAATTATTTTGATTAAACGCTTTTGTGCAATTAATACTTTTTTACCCCCAGAATATGATGCCATACGAAAGCAGTAAGCTAATTTACCGAGATTCGTATTGTCAAAATTTGCAATAACCCTCCCAGCATACGTAGCTGAACTCAAACGTTTCAGCAGACCGTCTATGTGTTGCTTCCAGTTTAGTCTCTCACCAGAGCACACACCTAAAAATTTTGAAAATTCTACCTTATTTACGAACTACTGTTCAAAGTCTATATTTATTACTGGAGTTATGCCATTTACTGTACAGAACTGTATATACCGTGTTTTATCAAATTTAATGAGAGTCCGTTTGCTGGGAACCACGTAATAATTTTGTGAAGAACATTATTAACGATGACATCACTTAGTTCTTTTTTTTATGTGATCACTATATTTGTATCATTAGCAAAAGGAACTAACTTTGCATCTTCATCGATGTAGAATGTATATCAAGAACAGTAAAGGACCTAAGACCGAACCCTGTGGCACCCAATCCTTGATAGGCCCCTAGTTTAAGGAATCGGCTGATGTTTTGACATTACATGGACCACTTATTTCAACTTTCTGCATTCTTCCAGTTAAGTATGAATTAAACCATTTGTGCACTGCCCCAGTCAAACCATAATGATGAAGCTTATCTAGAAGAATTCTGTGATTTACACAGTCAAAGGGCTTTGAAAGCTAACAAAAAATACCAATGAGTGATGTCCAGTTATTCAGAGAATTTAATTTTTAATCTTTGAAGGCATATATAGCATTTTCTGTTGAAAAGCTTTTCTGAAAACCAAACTGAAATTTGGTTAGTACTTTGTTTTTACAAATATGTTCCTAAATGCCATCATATGTATTTGCCAATAACCGAACCAGCATCAGCATTTTGGATACAAAAATACCTGTATAGAATTAATGTAGTTCTGACTTAAGTAGAAACAAACTTTATATCCAATACTGTATCTTTGTCACCTGACAATGGACGTGTCGTGATATACAAGGTGAAGCGAAATTCGCACACTCAGTATTCGCAGTGCGATTCCTAACATGCCAGCAATAAAAATATGTCTCACAAAATTTCGTCCTACACATATTTCCGGCAGTAAATAAACATCGAAAACTGAAATGGTGTTCCAAACGACAGTCTTTTGGAATTCCACTTCTAGGGATGTAGTAGGCGTCTTGACTGAAAGTTGTCAATAACTAATGGTGGCGTCTTGTTGTTGTTGAATGAAAATCCCTTATTGTGTGTTCTTGCATCTGACTGCATGTGTGAATGAACACTGACTGGCATATTGATGCAATAAAAATAAATTGATGGTACATCTACGCAATAAAATCGTCCTACGAAATAGTCTATGTCCGTTTCAGGTGTTGTAAGTAGGTGTTTCGTGTATCTGTAACTACACCTTATTGAAAACATAAAAAGAATTTCTAAGCACTTGAAAGTTAAACCAATGAAATTCAGATTAATGTCCTAGAATTGAGTTAATCCTGACAATTACTGACAGTTATACAACAAAGATAAACGAACTGTGTATGAGCCCATCAACAGATAAATTTTCATAATTAAATTTCTTTTGATTGCTAGCTGTTGAAACAGTTTGAATAACGGTTGGCCCTACAATTTAGTTACTGTTACAAAACTGAAACAATTTTTTGTAGGTGAATTTATCATCTGGTATTTTCCTTAATTAAAGTTTATTTGATTACTGGGATAAAACTGATGAACATGCTGGAGCTGAGATAATCTAAAACATACAGATAATGCTTTTTGTTCTCAAAAACAATACAAACGGCCAACTTCGATTTTCTCAGACATAAATTTACCTGAGCAGATAGAAATAATGAGACTGATACAATAAGGTTCCTATCACTATTATAACGATCATTGATTAAACTTATTTTAGACTGAAAGTCTTGGTGGAGATATGCAACTGTCATGATCAAAAGTTATTTAAGTGATTCTAAAATTACTTATCGGCTGCTTGAGTACACTTGTTGGTAGCAGATTATTTATTGTAAAAACACAACATCTTCCGCAAACCAACTACATGAGATATCATTATTACTTCAAATGCTAATCATCCCCATCCCCAAAGGAAACATTTTTTCGCTCTATGTTTCAGAGGTTAAAATAATTTACCAAATGGATTCAAAGAAAGTGATATTAAGAAAATATTGAAAAACATTATGTTAAATACGCCGCTATGTCTTACTCAGGCCAGTTATCATTCAAAATTAGTAATGAATTTAGAAAACGTAATATTGTAATAGGATGTAACACATGTAATCATTTGGGAAAATTCCTCCACCATAGTATTTAAAAACCTTTTAACAAATTTTGTTATGGTGGGGTATAAAAGATTAAATGTGAGACGTGTGACAATTTCTGTATTGGGAAAAAAGGAAGATAATTCAAAATGCGATACACAGTTCATAGCTATTCCAGTAATGGTAGCGCACTAAATGCCCATTTGCGTCAAAATCATCATCAACTTCTTAATATTGAAAACAACTTGTATATTCTTCATTATGAGAATAAAAGCATCTGTTCAGACATTTTGGAAGATTTGGAAATTTTTGTACATAGATACTCCTTGAAGGATCAACTGCTTAACAAGTTACAGCGCAAGGGACTGGCTTTTTCCAAATTTTCGAAGAAACATTTTTCAATGATTAATTTCGAGGGTTTATCTTTATGTGACAAATGTGGGATTTATTTTATTTTTGGATATTTGTTTAAAATTTTTAATTGTAAATTGCCAATAATAATATATAAAACACACTTACTTCAGTCAAGATCGCTAGTTTATTTGCTGGTTTTTTACCAGTTTCGATGAACTAAGTCATCATCTTCCAAACTTTTTTATGATGTTCTCCTATTTTCAATAGAATAAAGAGTCACTTGTGAAAATGTAATATAAGAAAAATAAAGAGGCTCCTTGTTACTTGTGACAAGAGCACACACACTTTCGTGATACATATGTTAATATTTTCACAGTGTTCTTGTTATTATATTACATTTTCACAAGTAAGTATTCTATTGAAAATAGGAGAGCATTGTAAAAAACAATTTCTGAAGATGATGACTTAGTTGAACGAAACCGGCAAAAAAACAGCAAATAAAGTAGTGATCTTGGATGAAGTAAGTGTGTTTTATATAAATTTTCTATCGCTCTCCATAGCGTAATATGCCACTTAACTATAGCAAATAATTTTGTGAATATACTTATTGGCTGTGTATGTTACTGACAGGTCACCAGATTATAGGCTAAGCCCAAAACGTGTTGTGTTTACACAATAAATAATCTACTAACAACAACTAAGTGATTATTAATACAGCCTGTAATCAATTTTAGAATCAATCAAATAAATTTTGAACAATGATTAACTGACATGAATGTTACAATATTTTCTACACTTTACCATATTCTGTTCTTAAAGCACGGATTGTCATTATTGAAACAACATGAATAAGTTCACTTGAATTTTTTTATCACACAAGAATCTTGTGATAATAAAGAGCCGGCCGCAGTGGCCGAGCGGTCTGCGGCGCGCCAGTCAAGTCTGCACGGCCGCTATGGTCGGGGGTTCGAATCCCTCCTCGGGCATGGATGTTTGTGTCGTCTTTAGTATCAGGTAGTTCATAAGTAGTTTGTAAGTTGAGGGTCTGATGACCCCGCACGTAAGTCCCTTAAGCTTAACAAACATTTGAACAGTTTTATAATAAAGTTAAATTGTACCATTACAAGATAAAAGACTGACCAGGACAAAATACTCCAACAATGAATGTAGGAGAAAAATCTACACGGGCTACCAAATTAATTTAAAAAAAAAGTCTTACCGCAATACGAAAAACTTTTTCATCTCATAAAAATTGCCTCGCGATCATCATCAATCAGTTTCTTCAAATGGTGTGTAAAATGTTTCGTCAGCATATCTTTTCCTAGTCCCAGCTCGTTTAGTAATCAAACACACTAATCACAGACGTTACATTATTGTCACTTTCGCGAACAGCATAAAAACCCATGCCCGGAAAAGCCATTCGATGACGCTGCGGAGGCACCGGTGCCTGCCACTAGACATTCCCTCCAGCAACTTCGACGCTCTGTAGAGACGTTGGATGATGTTTCCGGGCATGGTATTCTATGTTCATTTTGTTACTCAAGACGCCTTCTACATCACCTAGCAGCTAGTTGGTGTAATTGCGTAATTCTGAAACACACTGACATATGAAAATCACAGCGATCTCAGTCTCCAATGTTCGTTTGCTGCTGGAGATATTCGAAGGACGAAATTTTGTGATACACGCGCGATTTCGTGCACTATCCAAAACACGCAACAATATTTGGCCCACGTATCGTCTGTCATTCAGCCAGCAGTCGAGTAATGCTGTAGTGATAACACAGGGTAAACGCCCACCTGTCACGGCAGCGACGATCTGCAGCGGGAAGCGGCGCATCTTGGCCTCCTGCCCGCACGGCACTCGACTGGCAGCTCGGCATCCAACTACAAAGCACTCCTATATAGGAACGCCAGATAAACACACGAGTGGCCCGCTATTATCTAAGGCTTACATTTGCAGCTCCCAGATGATTACAAGCTGAGGCGGGTGGCTAATGATGACGTACGTGGTTCCATTTGAAAGCGCAGTGCATTTAAGAACCGGCATGTAGACAAGAGATTCGCGTGTCATTCTTCTCTTTCCGACGTGCGAACGGTAAAGAAGGAAACTAGAACCTCTTCTTTTTCTTTACGCTTTTCCCGATTGAGTGGGAGTCGCGTAGTTAACAATTTCGCGATGTTAAATTAAGATATACTCGTGGCGTCTGTTAGGAAAGAACGGTCAATGATCATATCGTTAGTGGGGAGCGGTGGGCAAGTTTGAAGCCCTTACTGTTACAGGAATTAGTTTCATAACTACGAGTTTGAGTACTGTGGGCAGGGTGAAGCTGGGAATTTGTATCTGACGGGAGGCGTACTTAGGTAGTCCTTACAGGTGTAGTGATCACTGTGTCCCCAAAGGTGTAGGGGTCAGCGCAACTGCCTAGAAAGCAGGAGACCCGGGTTCGAATCCCGGCTGGATACATGTTTTCAGCTTTGCCCAATCGCAGTTGATGTCATATATTCTGTGAATGTTAAGGGTTGCAGGATTCCCTTCCTAGCGCCAACACGTTACCTCCTCCCCCCACCAATACCACTCCTGGCAGAAGATACTCACACCCCAACTATTTTGGCATAGCATTATACAGGTGAAAGTGTGCGAAAGTTTTTCCAAATGTTTCTGCACGTGAAACTGAGGCAGATCTTTGGTACCAGCACGGTATTCACCTAATGGAATGTGGAAAACCGCCTAAAAACCACAACCAGGCTGGCAGGCTGGATATTCGAACCGCGACCGGTGTTTTTATACCAACCGAAAAGTAGCACCTTGTTCTTTGAGTGCATAGGTCCGTTACGAAGGTAGATGCGTGCTTGTTCTATGTTGATCGCTTTGTTCTGGACACAGCTTTTTATTAGAGAGAGCATCCAGCCCTCTCACAGAACGCGTATAACCACCGCCCCGGCTGCTTGAAACCACCCGGCTTACAGGACGGGTTAATGCGGAAACATAAACTACAGAGACGTTATTGGCAAAAACGTCCAAACAGGGGGAGCTGGAAGACTTGACATTTGCACGGAGTGACACTTGCACCAAAGACGGGTGTCTTCCGGGATAACCGGCTTTTCACAGGTACAATACAGCCACACTATTAAGTCCAGCCGGCCGCAGTGGTCGAGCGGTCTGCGGCACGCCAGTCACAGTCTACATGGCCGCTACGGTCGGGGGTTCGAATCCCCCCTCGGACAGGGATGTTTGTGTCATCTTTAGTATAAGGTAGTTCATAAGTAGTTTGTAAGTTTAGGAATTGATGACCCCGCAGTTAAGTTTCTTAAGCTTAACAAACATTTTAATAAGTCCAGCACTTGAGCAAGGCCGATCCTGCGAGTTGTCTGGCGCTCACACAACGGCAATGAGCAGCCGAGTGTCGCTCTGTAACGCGTTTTGTGGGAAATCTATTTTTAAGACTGTTGTAGTAAGGAGAACTGACCATGGAACTCAGCATAATGAGAACTGACAATGAAATTTTTATTCTAATATTTTTATGTTGCAAGGGTGGTACGGGGAGGGGGGGAGTACGAAACATGGTATTTCTTACGACACAGTCATGATAATTGCCAATTAGGACTGAATATAAATTGACACAGAATTTCAATGAATGTTACTTATTTTCTTTTTGACTAAAATACCTATGTCTGCTACCACTAATTCGAAGACACACTCTTGAGTAGAAATTGTCAGGGATGGTCTATGGGTGGGTAAAATTCTCTTCATTGCGTAAAAAAATAATTAATTAATTAGTAAAAAATGTAAAAAAAAATTAAAAAACACTTCCGCGTTTTTGTAGATAGCACAAAGTGATTGTGATAGAAAAAAGTCGGCAAAATATGTGTGTTACATGTGTACTATCTACAAAAACACGGAAGAGGAAGTGTACGCCAAAGAAACTATGCTAACGCTACTAGTACCTAACTATATAGAAACAGTCCCACATGATCACTGAACGTAAAAGAAGCATTAAATAAATGCAAAACCCACTGATGATGGCACAGAGGTGGTGAAACTACTTTGGGTGTATAATAAAACAGTGTTTTGCATATCAGACGGACCTCATACCCAGAAACTACTTAGGTGTGTTTATGTGTCTGACCGCTTTCTTGGTATTAACCTGACCATTGCGCTAATTTTATCTGTTTAAAAACCGCTGCTCTCCGTTTTAACGGGAGACTCCACACTAAAATAGTATTCCAGATATTCTTTGTGTTTACGCTTAGATTCCAAAATTATTTGGCTGTATTCAAATCACAAATACGTTTAAGAAATGTGTGAAATATGGACTGTGGAAGGAACTGTGCCACACTGAAAAATGCCAAAGACATTAAAAAAAAGTACTTTTCTTAATCATAATAGACATCTACAGTGTAGCTTGTCAAAGTTCTTCGCTGTTTTCTACAAATATGTGATATTAGGCTGCATTAGACAATACACCTGTTGCGAGAGCCGCTGTACCACTCGAAAACGGTTCCTCTCGTCATTTGGAAGGCTGACAATAATGGTGACAGCTTGCGTCTTCAGTGGTGTTCTGCTCTAAAAATTGCAGTACATTTGTCGCTGGTAAGAAGCCTGTCCTGTTTCCGGTTTTGCTAGTGCTCGGTCGCGAAACTTTTGAAATATTTATATTTCTTGTATTATATATCGTGTAAATAGTGTTTCTCTGACTAAATATATGTAGGGAATTAAACAGTGTCATTATGTACTTCTGCTTTCTCCGCTGCAAAACTGGTGCAGAGGCAATTAATTTTCTTTTTTACGTCGTCTGCCGTACAAACAGTACTCACTTGATCGCTAATGAATTCTGCACTTATCTAGCTTTCGACTCGATGCAGCCGGTTTTTATAATCAGCCGTATACAACAGCATAGTTGTTGCGACGACACGCACTACGAATTACGCGGTCAGATTTTCAAACGGTACGTAAAAAAAAACTGCTACTGCGATGCTAGCGCATTACGTTCAATGTCACCGTGTCATGCCGTTATTGGAGTGCCACGGTAATTGAATCGCATTACACAAAGGAACATCAAGGCAGACTTGAGTTTGTGTTCTACAGGGAGAGGTACTTAAGCTCGTTTTTCACGAGCGACTTTGTGCTGAAAATCGATTACTCGAAATGCGTGCACCTTTCGCGTCTGCGTGTAAATCAGTGCCAACAACATTCCGAGGGATGTGCCTAAAGTGGGGTTCTAAATTTCCGAGTGTACTTTCGAATGTGCATGCATAAATGCAAGGAACTGTAATGGTGTCTGCTAACATCGGAAGTTAACATACTGAAAATGTTTGGAAAGCTTATGGGACTCAACTGCGGGGTCATCAGTCCCTAAACTTACAAACTACATGCGAACTAACTTATACTAAAGACAGCACAAACATCCATGCCGGAGGGGGAATTCGAACCCCCCCCCCACCCCGACGGGGAAGGACCTCGCACATCGTAGCATAGCGTCTCAATGCCTTCGGCCGCTCCACCGCGGCTTAACCTATTCCGTTCGAGTTCATTCATATTACAGAAATGCTTTCGCAGCTGTTAAACTTTAGTCAGCTATTTGCTTAGTGTTCACATCACACCACAAAAATGCACCACAATCTAGAATTCTTTCTTATACTAGCGTTCTCTTACAAAACAGACGAATTATTTATAAGCAGAAAGATATTTACGTTTTAAAGGGAAAATGCGTACTATATCCACAAATGTGAACGTAAATATATTACGCGATTTAACGAAAATTATTTCAACATTGTAACAGTTAGAATTATTAGATGAGAGAATTATTTTCGACGACATTCGTCCGTTAGCAAGGAAACAAGACATGAAAAGGGCGTAAAAAGGGTGCTTTTAACTGAATTTTCGATACTGATTGATGTTTTTGTAAGTATAAATTTTCTTCAGCAATTAAATGTATAAGTTTTGAAATGACTAGACGACACTTTTCCTATGTTCTGAGTAGTGTAGAGAATTTACCGTATGACATTTGACTGGAGCATTAAATATATATTAGCATTTCGTTATTAATAAACTCAATTATCATGTCCTACTCCTATATAAAAATTGCCGTCACAACCTCACTTCTTCATTTCGATGCGAAACTAAACGTGAAGTTCAGAACGCAAATAACAAGGAGCGAAAGCCATTCGACGCAACTCTCGAAAATTCTCCAGAAGTTTTGCAAGTAAGTGTAAATAACAATAACTAAATGACTTGCAGCATATGTGGATATAGCTCACGTGGTAGAGTTCTGGGTTTACAATTTTAGGGTCCGTGATTCGAATCCTGTTGTGACAAATGTTGTTTCTTTTTTCTTTGTGTTCGAATACTTATACAATTTGAATATCTAAGTCACGTTTTTTATAGTTTTCTATATTTTATAGAATGTTGTTAATTATGATGGTTACAATAAAAAAACATTTGTTACAATCTTTACAGTATTAGTGTAAGAGTACACCTGTTGGTGTATCTTACAGTTTGATTTAAAGTAATGTATATATTGTCTTAAATTTGTTTAGTTCATGTATTTTTCATTTCTTGTATGCTAGAGATATTTCTTATGTAACGTCACTTTCAATATTGAATCATTTAGTGTAAACATGTACTGTATGTGTAAACCCGCGTGAATGCACGGACATTCTTTGTAAGTTAGCAATGCGCCAGAGACAATGTTGAACCTGTTAAAAAAGACTGTCTTTGGAACAGAAGTAGTAGCTGTGAGTGTCGCGCTGCTGAAGCAGTCGCGGTGCGGACTCGCCAAAGTAAAGACATAAATGCAGTCGCGGTGCGGACTCGCCAAAGTAAAGACATAAATGCAGTCGCGAAGCGGACTCGCTATAGTAAACACATAAATGTTTTGTCGATGGTGCAGAGGCACGGTAGGCGCAGTGTGGCGCGAGTTTTATGCAATTGCAATAAGCCTGAGAGGCGTACTGTTTAATGTATTGAGCGAAGTGCGAAATAAGTTTATTTATACTCGATCAGTGTAATCTTTTTCCATGTGTGCAAGAAAAGTAATTGTTTGGTATCAAGTCTATTGTCACCGAGTGTGATCGTTGTTGTAGTAAGAGTACCTATTGTAATCATATCTGTCTTGTATGGACTTCACGACGAAGACGACGAAAGCAGATGAGTACTTTTGTAACATTTTATTTTGTATGCATGTAAATGTAGTGTCAACCCAATCAGAACTTTGGTTCAATTATACATGACTTATTTTGAAACCAGTCTTAATTTTGTAAGTAGTTGTAGTCACCCCATTATCACCATTATTAGATTATGTTGATTATGCAAGTCTGTACATTGACCAACAAGATCAATCATTTTTCAAAGTAATTACGATCAATTTTAAAGAAATTGCTAGATGAGTTAAAGAATTGCTAAACGTGTTACAACCACAGAGACTAATAATTAAAGTGCGAGAGAGTTTGCAAGTAAAGTAAAGTTGATTTCATTTATGTAGAAAGTAACCAGACTTGACTGAAGTAATTTTTTATGAAATACGTTAAATGCCAAACTTTGCTCAGCTAGTTACACGCGTACGCTACCCAGGCCGTGGAACCAATTACAAAAAAAAAAAAAAAAAAAAAAAAAAAAAAAAAAAAAAAAAAAAAAATAGTTCACGTAAAGTTTTATAAGAAACTTGAATGCTTTAAAGAATATTATCAAAATTATTGAGAAGTTTAACTGTAGTATTTGTGAAGCTCATTGCACCACGGAGTTTCACTGTACTGAGCTATTATCATTGTAATTAGAGTCTATCTGCTATTACAATTTTGATTATAACACGAACACGCCATCACCACTACATGAATTCTGACACATTTGTTAGTGAAGTTGTGCTGTTCGTGAATCGTAAGAGGTGCTAGTTGGAGGCTGTAGTCAATGCTAAGTCAGATAGGGCCAAGCTTAATTAATTACTACAGTGACTGTTTAAGTTAATTAATATCAATTTTTTTATTTATTCAAAATTCTAACTTACAATGCGAAAGTATTGTTGCGACCCATTAGTTGTGATTTGCTACAACATTCAATAACAAAATTATTATTACTAGAGCATATCAACACGCATTCTGAATTTTGAGATTTTTTGACGACCTCCAACAGGCAATCTTCTTACATTAGCTTCACTGTTAACTGAGGACGGTAGTATTTGATTGTTCAGTTTGTGAAGAGCTACGATACTGTTTTGGGGAAGTCATCTCCATAGCTACTAGTGGCTTTACAGGCCGGCCGCAGGAGCCGAGCGGTCTGCAGCGTGCCAATCACGGTCTGCACCGCCGCGGCGGTCGGGGTTCGAATCCCCCCTCGAGCATGGACGTTTTAAGGTAATTCATAAGTGGTTAGTAAGTTTAGGGACTGATGACCCCGTAGTTCCATAAGCTCTACAAACGTTTGAACATTTTTAATGGCTTTACAAGTAGATAAAGTACCAAGCGATGTGACTCAGTGGTAACGCACTGGACTCGTATTTGGGAGGACGTTAGTCCAGATCCACCTCCGGTCATCCAGATTTAGGTTTTCCGTTCAAATAGCTTATGGGACTTAACTACGGGGTCATCAGTCCCTAAACTTACAATCTACTTATGAACTAACTAAGACTAAGGACGGCACAAATATCCATGCCCCAGGGGGGATAAGAACCCCCGACCGTACTGGCCGTCCAGACCGTGACTGGAGCGCCTCAGTCCCCTCGGCCACCGCGGCCGGTTAGGTTTCCCGTGATTTCCCTAAATCACTCCAGGTAGATGCCGGAATGGTTCCTTTGTTAAGGGCACGGCCGATTTCCCTCCCCACCCTTAAACGTGAGCTACGTCTCTAATGACCACGCTGTCGAATGGAAGTTAAACCCTAAGATTCCTTCCACGTAGCTAACCTAATCAATCATCGTTTTACGTGCCAACAAGGTTTTCAGCTCCTCTATATACACATAAACAAAAAAGTGACACAACACGTGGAATTAGAGATTCCAAAATATTTTATGAAACTGAATTCGAAAATGAAGAAAATATCTGTCAAATTAGGATTCGAACCACCGACTTTCCAGAACGCTACGTGTTTTTTTTCCCTCACGTAGATCGTTGTTTTGCGCTCGTTTCTTTATGTTCGTTCTTGTTTTTCGTTGAGTATGTTTTTTATTATGCGCTGGAACTGTTTTAATTATTGATACTTACGTGTACTTTGCAAAAATTCAACGTCGATTTTCTCGAGAATTTTTGAGAGTTGCGTCGAATGGCTTTGGCTGTTTGTTATTAAAAGTTCTGAACTTCACGTTCCACAAATATAAAGAAATTCTAAAACTAGAAACCAATTTGGTCTCCTTGTGAGAGAAGAAAGTCGACCGCGTAAAAGGGTTATACCGAGCATTCGAGTGATGCATAATGCTACGTTCGTTGAATGGTTAAAACGTCTGCCATATAAACAGGAGACCCGCGTTCAAATCTCAGTTGTGGCACAGATTTTTAAGCCAATGACTTACCTTTTATTCATTACTCTCGTAAAAAAAAAAAAAAAAAAAAAAAGGTAAAGCAGTCAACAATCCGAAGATTGGTTTGAACACCACAGTGCTTTACTAGGCATGGTCCTGTTTGGGGGTGGTATGCCGTTGCCTTCCTCCGACCTTCGAACTGACTTACCCAGCCAGTTATAGGGGGACCTACAGTTTAACGTGGGTTCCGAAGCAAGGTGCTACTCGGTATTTTGCACTTGAGCAATACTGCCAGAGATGAAAGAAGTGGAAAGTGGCAGATAAAAATCGGAGGCACTGGAGGGGATCGAACCCGCGACCTTTGGATGTGTAGTCTGGCACTCTACCATTGTGCCACCGAGGTGCATGTACACGGCACACGATTGCGATGATTTTGGGCCACGGTGGAGTAGCCAAGCGGTCTAAGGCGGAGCGCGCAGTTGCTCGTCGTCGGAGGTTCGAATGTTCAAATGTTTGTAGAGTCTATGGGACTTAACTACGGGGTTATCAGTCCCTAAACGTACAAACTACTTATGAACTACTTACAACTAATGACGGCACAAATATCCATGCCCGAGGGGGGATTCGAACCCCCGACCGTAGTGGCCGTGCGGACCGTGACTGGAGCGCCTCAATCCCCTCGGCCACCGCGGTCGGCTCGGAGGTTCGAGTCCTCCCTGGGGCATATGTGTGTGTGTGTGTGTGTGTGTGTGTGTGTGTGTGTGTGTGTGTGTGTTGGCCTTAGGTTAGTTTACCTTAGTTTAAGTAGTTTGGTCCGATAGATTTACAAACATTTGAATATTTGACTTGATGATTTCGGGGCAGTAATCAGGCTAACAACCGCTGCGGCAGGATTAGCTAGTGCGGGTATAATGATCACGCTGTCGAGTGTTTACGTCCCGAGTCTCGCAACGGTAGCGCCAGTGGACTGCGAATATCCCCACGTCGCGAACATTTTGCTCGCTGACCGAGGTAATGCTCAGCCGGTAATGATCCTCGATGTCAACGGGCGTACTGCTGCAATAAAGATGGAAAAGCGAAGTGCTGTTTCCTCTGGAAGAGCGACGGTTGGGCAGAGCACGCGGCGCTCACCCCCCCCCCCCCCTCCCCGCTGCCAGTTTGTCGGGGGAGGGGAGAGGGTGCAGACAGAAACGGCGGTTGTAATTTCACGCGTGACGTCACCAGCTAACAGTGTTTGGGCAATCAGCGCGACCCCAGGATTGCAGGTGTCACCGCCAGCACGGGGCCTTGTTCTCGGCGGCTGCCACGTGACCGGAATAATGCCGACCCGTGTCAGTCACCAAGTGCGTGTCTTACCCTACCGGAGCCTAGCGCTCTTCCATCGGGGAATGTGGCTCACGATTCCTTACTGTACCAGATCACCATACATTTTTATCAATTTATTTAACTTCTCTAAAGGTGGGATCTTTGTGGCAGCATGAATCTCTTTTGAAAATCTGTAGCCACGATTAGGCAAGGAGTCACAGCCGTAAGTCTGCTTTCTTGTAGTAAGTATAGCAATGACGTTACTCATTACATACTACCGGAAAAAAGGCGACGTCGATTTTGATCTGGTGACAGCAAATGGCCGGCCGCGGTGGCCGAGACGACTGAGGCGCTTCAGTCACGGTCTGCACGGCCACTACGGTCGGGGGTTCGAATCCCCCCTCGGGCATGGATATTTGTGCCGTCCTAGTTCGTAAGTAGTTCATAAGTAGTTTGTAAGTTTAGGGACTGATGACCCCATAGTTAAGTCCCATAAGCTTTACAGACATTGGAACATTTTTTGACAGCAAATGCCACCTGGCGATTAGTATACAGGGTGTTTCACTAAGTGTGTTTGCCTCTGTAACATAAAATAACAGGTGACGGGAAATTTTAATGCGGTAGGTCAACACAAGAAATGTTACACTTTCTGCGGAGCTATGCACATAGTTTATTGTATCATTTTCGGAAGAGTTACACCACAAAGATATAATTTTTTTAAATGGAACAATAGTTTTTCCTATCGTGCATTGGATTCGTTGAAACCAGCTGCGTCCAAATCAATTTAAACTACATTCCTGTTAGTTTGGGAGCTACAACCCTTCCAAGTTTAGGGGGCGGAGGCTACGACAGCGTATCTGACTGGCTGGTGGTCATGAGACAGTGGGCCGTGCCCCAGGGGATAGCCACTCGGCCAGTCAGCTACGCTATCGCAGCCTCCGCCCCCGGAACTTTGAAGGGTTGTAGCTCCCAAACTAACAGTGATAGGAATGTTGTTTAATTTGATTTGGATGCAGCTGGTTTAAACTAATCCAATACACGATAGAAAAACTATTGTTCCATTTAAAAAATTATATCTTTGTGCTGTAACTCCTTGGAAAATTTTACAATAAACTATGTTCATAGCTCCGCAGAAAGAATAACATTTCTTGTGTTGACCTACCGCATTAAAACTTCCTGTCACCTATTATTTTATAAGTTACAGAGGCAAACACACTTAGTGAAACACCCTGTATATAATTATGTTATCTACGAACGGAATTGGTGTTGGAAGCATACAGGGTGGTGAATCACCTAACACTTGCACCGCAAATATTGTAGAGACGGAAAGTGCGATTGATGTGCGGTTTTCACAGAATGGATTGGTAGTCAGGGTCTCGTATTTTTAGCCAACAAACAGATTGTAATATTACTTAGAAAGTGTATTTTTTATGCAAACATTCATTTTTTTAATGGAACAATGGTTGTTTCTATCATGCTCTGGAATTGTTGACACCAGCTGTGTACAGAGAATTTTGAATGACATTTTTATCACGTTTAGTTCGGCAGCTACAACCATCAAAGTTTTCGGGGCGGATGCTACGACATCGTAGCTGACTGGCTGATGGTCATGAGACAGTAGGCCATGCCCCAGGGGCTAGCCACTCGGCCAGTGAGCTACGCTATCGCAGCCTCCGCCCCCGAAACTTTGAACGGTTGTATCTGCCAATCAAATAAACGCGATAAAAATGTGATTCAAAATTCTTTGTACATAGCTGATGTAAAAAATTCCAGTGCATGATAGAAACAACCATTGTTCCATTTAAAAACTGTATGTTTGCATAAGAAATACACTTTCTTTTTTTTTTTTTGGCTAAAAATACGAGCCCCTGACCACCAATCCATTCTGTGAAAATCGCACATCAATCGCACTTTCAGTCTCCGAAATATTTGCGGTGTTAAGTGATTCGCCCTATATTCCAATGTTCCAAAAGATTCTTTACAAGAAAGAAAATCCAGTGTGGGTGATTACAATTTTCCCCAAGCGCACCACAACAATTATCAGTACTAGCTGTATATAAGAAGCTAAAAAAATTGTAAGGCGTCAGGAAATTTCACTATCTCACATGCTATGTTTACATATTAATAACGGCCGCGGCGAAGCGGCCGAGAGCATTGAGGCGCTGCGCTACGATGCGCGAGGTCATTCCGCGTCAGGTGTTCCAATCCTCCCTCGGGCATGGATGTTGGTGTCGTCTTTAGTATAAGGTAGTTAATAAGTTGTTTGTAACTTTAGGGACTGATGACCCCGCAGTTGAGTCCCTTAAGCTTGACAAATATTTGAAGATTTTTTGAACAAATAACGTTCATTTATTTATAACGTAATTACTGGTATCAATTTGATTCCGGATAATCTGAAAGTACTTTTCTTGGTTGTAAACAAGAACACAGAAAAATCAGTGAGAGAGACCGGCAAGCGGCGAGGGGTGCCTAATGGTACCACACAAACATTTGAACATTTTTGAACAAATTTTCGATGCAACAACATAATCTGCGTAATGACTCGAAAGAAACGCGATCTACAAAAAATGAAAGTGTTACCAAGTGAAATGGACATATTGAACGGAAAACAGTGACCTGAAAAGGCACGAAGATATTCGTTCAGTCCAAAGTCCGGTACCCGAGTTTCCACACCACACGAAATCTGAACTCAAAGTGGCTTTCTGTACGACCATGTTGTGTCCAACCGAAATCTTCGCAGGGAGTTCCGTTTGGTTCCCTCAGTGCAAGTCCTTCAACTCACTGGATGTTTCCTGTATGGCAACACAAAGATGTTGCACTCATCCAGTTAGCCCAGCCTGGCACAGCTATTACAGTGTCACGTTGCAAACTGCGAGTGGTCAGGAATTTATAAGGCTAGTCGTTAATAGAGCACAACAGTTTACACTTAGAACGCGTTTATTGCCAACACAAACGTACACTCAGTACACACTGACTCCTGCTTGGAGTGTTCGAAGGTTTGTTAAGATTATGGGACTTAACTACGGGGTTATCAGTCCCTAAACTTACAAACTACTTATGAACTAACTAATACTAAGGACGGCACAAATATCCATGCCCGAGGGGGGATTCGAACCCCCGACCGTAGTGGCCGTGCAGACCGTGACTGGAGCGCCTCAGTCCCCTCGGCCTCCGCGGCCGGCGCTTGGAGTGCTTCACTATTTACACATATAAAGAATTTTCTGGAATTTACAAGTACATCAAACAAAAGAAACATGTAGAACGTTCTAGAAATCTATATCTATAAATGTGAATGTCTGTTCGGTGTACGCTTATCACGTCCGAACCACAAGACATAAAGAGCTAAAAATTTGTACAGTTACTAATGTCTACCCGGGGAAGGCTTTAGGCACGGTTTTAAGGCCACCAGATAGCTATTTATCTATATATATATATATATATATATTAATGTCACGTCCGAACGACGTCCGAACGACAAGTCGCAGAGACTTAAATATTAGTACTGTTACTAATTTATACCTGGGGAAGGTTTTAGGCACGGTTTTATAGCTGATAGATATTTAGTAATTTGAAGAATATAACCCGAAATGCGGAACAATAATGGTTCTTTGAAAATTATATTTACTCTTTGAAAATGGTTTATTGGTTGCATTGCTGTTTGAGGGTTGATAATGATAAAAGAGTGGAGTATATTGGGATGGAAAGTTATTGGTGTATATAAAATTCTACGTGTGTGTGTGTGTGTTAATATTTCGCTCTGCAGCGAAAACTACAGAACGCAAACGAATGGTGTGTGTGTAATTGTTGTCCGAAGTCCCCTTTGTATAACTTAGCAGTTCCATGCTGACAGCTATAAGGGGGTGGAAGATATGGTGGTTGAAAGTCGTCAAATTATTTAAAAAAATTCAGACTGAAGGCCAGCGATGACGTTTGCGACTCTATAGCAAGGAGGTTACGTACAGCGAAACGTGATCAGTGATCTCTATACAAACTGGATGGTTAACTCTGGTGTTTGGACATATAATTGCAGCGTGCCTGCACATTCATATGTTTTCCACACGATTTCGCATAGTCCGCCATGTTTAAATTTGGCAAACGGAGTTTCCATCAGTTATTACGTGACAAAGAATTGCTTGCTTACCTCTTGATTTGGAATTTAATTCAATATTCGATGTTGTAGGCTGATATGGGAGCGGAATCGAAACATATTTTCTTCTCTTTTCCTTGAAATGCTGCTTATCAGCCATGTTTGAATTTGGCAAGAAACTAAATATGAATATCTTTGCCTGGCACGCTAAGAAAGCTGACGTTCAACATCCAGAGTGTATAGAGGTCAATGAACGTGATGCAACAGACCATATGTTTGGTGTATGCGTTCTATTATGTATTCATCTCTTTCTCTGTAAGGATAAGCATACGAATAAGGAAATATAAGAATAAATAAATAAAGCAGTAAAAAAATTGCTTTTAATACATCTCTTTAAAAAAATCGATTTGACGTTTTGTGTATTACATCAAGTGATCCATCTGTGATATTATTACAATCATTATTGTTGAACTTCGTGATTGGATTCTTCGAATCGAGTGCATTTTTACCTGTGATTTCTTATATATTCTCTGACAAATGTAACATGTTTTTAGAAAAAAGGAGATGGACAGAGAGAGAGAGTGGATAGGAAAAGTACTAACTCAAGGTTCGAATAAATAAATAAATACCCATTCAAAGCCGGGTTTTCAGCTGGTAGTAAATACAAACAAACAAAATTTTTCCTGCCTTTGGCGGAATTTGAACTGATACACAGCGATGTACGATGCTAACCACTGCACCCCGATTTCCGTAGGAAGACTCGCGGCAATACTTTGTAAGGTAACGGAAGATTGGCTCAGGACATACTTCTTGCAAGGGTCGGGGTGGATGCCCAACACGTTTTAAGAGGTATGTATCAATGGTAGTCATGTCAAAGGGTAAAACAAACTTCGATATTCGAAATAGGTATCTTATTAAAGAGCTTCTAGGGCATCGTTGTGGAGCAAAAGCATCGACTTGCATAGGTTTCTTCGACGTCGCGTCGCGACAAAGGTGGTTTTTGTTGTGTATCTGGTAGGTAGCAGGTTGAGGTGGTGAGTAGTGCCTAGCAAGGATGTGGATAAGGGTCTGAAAACTAAAAGAAGTGATTTGTCCACATGATATTTTATTACAGCATGAAATAAATACTTAACTCTTGATGTGATTGTGTTAGTTGGATTTCTCCTTAGCTATACACAATGTATCAGTTAGAGTCCTGGGTATATAATGTTGTTCTGGCTGGTGCTAAGATTGCTAGCTCCCTTCTGTTGAACTTCTGGAACTGCAGTATTCCTGGGGCTGCCCCGTACTGCCTGGGCCTCCCGTACTGTCTGTGGTTGCTGTGGTGCGTCGGTATATCTAGACGAGCCCTCTACTTCTTCTTATTCCAGGTGTGCGAAAAGAAAAAGAGGTAACAAGACTGCGGTCTCCCCTGGCGGCCAAAGTACTATGGAGCGACTCATCGCCTCTTCTAACTTGGGCGGCGACTTGTGTTGACCGCCGGCGTTGTGGCGAAGAGCTATACTACAACAGTATGTCCTCCTTGGTCTCAGCAGACTGTCGTAACCTCGTTAAGGGATTACAATTACAAACTCTACAGACGGCCCCCCTTACGAAGACCAACTATTAGCATCACACAATTGTGGTGTCGCACAAGTACAAAGTGCGCGCCACCTACTTTCGCCGCGCGCCGCCATGCACGCACGGCGCGGCGTTCTTACGACGACAGCCACGAGCGCCCTCTGCTGCAACTCCGCTCGTGGCCACCAGTGAACGACATCGTGCACTTGGGACTGAGATAGCAACCAGTTAGGACCTTCGGAATCAGATAGGCACCAGTGAAGACTTGGCTATCTGTTAGGCACTAGGCAGGACTCTAGCTCAACTATGTATCAACATTCTACAGTACTATGTAAAAGTTAAGTATTGTATAATTTCTGTGCAATATATATCTCGTTCTAATTTACTCCAGTGTTTCTAGTTTCTTGCTGCTCCCCTCCGTACCTGCACGAGCGTGCTATCTTTATTGCTGTGTCGAACTCTTGCTACTCGGCCACCGACACCTACGACGGAACCGAGACACAAAAGCGGCGACGAGGCTGGGACACAAAAACAATAACAGTCACGTTTACCACAAGTATTCAAATATTATGAATTATCTCGAACAGAATGATCTATTGACCCAAGGTCAGCCGGCCGCGATGGCCGAGGGGACCGAGGTGCTTCAGTCACGGTCTGCACGGCCACTACGGTCGGGGGTTCGAATCCCCCCTCGGGCATGGATATTTGTGCCGTCCTTAGGGTAAGCTAGTTGATAAGTAATTTGTAAGTTTAGGGACTGATAACCCCGTAGTTAAGGCCCATATACTTAACAAACATTTGATTTTGACCCAAGGTCAACACGGATTTAGAAAATATGCGAAACACAACTAGCTCTTTACTCACATGAAGTGATGAGTGATATCGACAGGGGTTCTCAAATTGATTCCATATTTCCTGATTTACCTCACAAATGGCTTTTAATCAAATTGCGTGGTTATGGTGTATCGCCCCAAATTTGCGACTGGATAGGGGATTTCCTGTCAGAGAGAACACAGTTTATACTAATCGATGGCAAGGCATCGACTAAAACAGAGGTGATATCGGGCGTTCCACAGGTTAGTGTCATTGGTCATCTGCTGTTCCTTATTTACATAAACGATTTCGGACAAAATCTAAGTAGCTCTCTTAGATTGTTTGCAGATGACGCCGTCATTTACCGTCTAGTAAAATCATCTGAAAATCAAAAGCAGCTGCAGAACGATCTGAATAAGATATCATTATGGTGGAAAAATTGGCAATTGACTCTAAATAATGCGAAGTTTGAAGTCGTTCACATGATTACGTAAAGAAATCCGTTATACTTTGTTTACAAGATAAATCAATCAAACGTGAAGTCCGTAAACTCTACAAAATATCTACGAATTACTATTACTTCAGACTTAAACTGGAAATAACACGTAGATAACGACGTGGGAAAGGCGAACCAGAGATGCAACATAACTACTAAAGAGACTGCACACACTACGCTTGTCCGTCCTTGTTTGGAGTATTGCTGCCCAGTGTGGTATTATCAGTTGGGTTTGACGGAGGACATCGAAAGAGTCCAGAGAAGGGCACCTAGTTTTGTATTGGCACCTTACAGAGGAGATAGCGTTACGGAAATGCTAAAGGATCTGGGATGGGAAACATTACATCAACGTCGCTTATCGCTGCGGCGTGGGCTACTTAACGAAACTCCAATCACCACCATTCTCCTGCGAATTCGAAAATATGTTGCTGACTGCCACTTACATTGGTAGAAAAGATCATCTGAAAAAAAATACGAGAAATCAGAGCTTGAACGGAGAGATGCAGATGTTCTTTCTTCCCGCGCGCTATTCGAGAGTGGAATGGGAGATTCATAGTATAAAGGTGGTTCGATGAACAGTCTGCCAGGCACTCAAATGTGATTTGCAGAGTATCCCATGTAGATGTAGATGAAGTGCACGAAATCAAAGTTACCTGTTAATGGTTAATGTAGTATCTTATACAATGAGTCTTGTCGCCCCCCCCCCTCCAAAAATATTTTGAAGTTGGCGCCTCTATTGATACATTATTTTATTGAAGTTCAGACTGTTGAAATTTTAAGCCTATCTGTGCTCAATGAATTCCACATTAGTGACACTACTCTCAAACTGGTACTGCATTTGGTGATAGGATGACTTATTAATTCGGTTTTTGGTATATTTTCTGTGCCTTCTTAAGTACATTTCAATAAGTGTAATGGAATATTTTTCGGTGCTAAAGGTGGCAAACAGCCTGTATATACGTATTTAAAACTGTACATGCAAATACAATATCAGCATTCACCTTACTTCCTTCAGGTATAAAAATGTGGTGAAATTCTCAAAATGTAACAACGAAAGTGAGTGGGCATTGGATGTAGTAAGGCACAATTAAAATTTGCAATTCATCGAAATAACTTCTATAATAGAGTAGTTCATATGGTTTTAAAAAGACGTTTTTATCAAATTTAATTCGAGGTTATCGCAAAACATAATTCTTTGCGCAAAGTAAGCTACTTTTCAATATGTGTAGAGCACGACTCTCTAAGAGCTGAAACGAAAAGTAATACTGACAACGAAGGTGATCGGAAAAACGTAAAAGAATATGTAAAAAATTGTCAGACTCTAAAATTCAATATGTTACTTTAAGCGTAAATGAGTAGGCTTACTCGGCTCGCCTAAATTTCTTTCTTAGTTTCAGAATAACTGCTACAATGAGTCACGTCATCTTAGTCTTCCTTTACATAATCTAAATGTCCCGCATTGAGTCGGAAATATATTTTAAACTCTTCCGGTAACTCACCTGAATAGATCCGAGGATCCATTAGTGAGTCGCGACCAACACTTTTGGAACCACTGTGTTAGTAGTAACGTTATCACACTAAGTCAGCGAAACATGGATGCCCGATGCCACCACATCCAGAATCTTATATAACAGGTAACTACATATTGCAACGTTACTGTTAAGCGTTTCTTTTTAGTTGGTTCAGTGTTACTTGTAAAGTGATACTTGACATTTTATGTGTGGTACACGGCACTTACAGCGATGCCACTTCCGTTTTCCCCTCTGTACGTGGCTGTCTCGTGAGCATTTTATTGATCTCCATTCCAGCACTAAATTTTTCTGCAGCTGATGGACTGCACTTCTGTTATCCTGAAGTGGCCGCACAGACGCCATGTCCTCCCTGC
Source organism: Locusta migratoria (assembly GCA_026315105.1). Lineage (NCBI taxonomy): Eukaryota > Metazoa > Arthropoda > Insecta > Orthoptera > Acrididae > Locusta > Locusta migratoria. Next base: position 165,981,467 of record CM048747.1, on the reverse strand, counting down.
TGCCATTAGCGCCAGTTAATGGATCATGACGTCATCACATACTTCTTTCAACAGCTCCGAATCAGGCCAGACGACCCTATGCCAGGGAAATGTATCGAGGTACCGAGAATAGACTACAATGTCGATGTCAGCGATATAGGAACAGAGAGTCTTTATTTATTTAATCTGGGGTAATTAGGACCCTCAGAACTCTTACGTATAACGAGGCATTCTACACATTTTCCATTGAATATGTTATGAAATGCATGTTATTAAACATTTAGAAATCAAAAATATAGTTTAAAGCGATAAAAGCACAAAATTAATATTCTTTCTTGCTAAACAAAAACTAATTTTTAAAGCTTATTTTACACTGAAAGTCTTGGTAGAGGTATGCAACCTTCATTGTAATTTTTTAATTCTTTATTTTATTTAATTTTTTTATTTTATTTTTGATGATTCTAAAATTACTTCAGATTGCTTGAATAATCACTAGATGTTATTAGAAGATTATTTATTTTCAATTCAGAAGATGTTTAGGGATTAGCCCATCATCTGGTAATCGAAATCATATATATTTAGATTTGATGCATTCAAATTTGTCATTTAAAATATTCTTGTTATGTGTTGCCAAATAAGAATAAATATCAGTCGTGATTAAGATAATCTTAATTAAGATTATCGGATAATCACAACTGATGTTCATTCTTATTTGTCAACACATAACATAATCTCAAGTAAGATTGTCTTAATTACAACTGATGTTTATTCTTATTTGGCAACACATAACAACAATATTTTAAATGACAATATTTTAAAAGACAAATTTGAATACATCAAATCTTAATATATATAATATCGATTACCAGATGATGGGCTAAGCCTGAAACATATTGTGAATTGAAAATAAATAATCTACTAATAACATCTAGTGATTATTCAAGCAATCTCTAGCAATTTTAGAATCAATAAAAAGATAATTATAATTTCAAAAATCTATACTTCAATTATGCGTGCTAGCAGCAAGAGTCACGAGAGAAAAAGGGTGAAAGAAGGAGAGAAAAAGGAATGGGGTAACAGACAGTTAATGAATATAACAAAAAGAAATTGGCATCACTCCTAGAGCAAATAACAGAGGAAGAGCATAACTGAGAGAAAATATCGTCGTTGGCATTACTATTTCCCGGAAGTAAAATTAACCATATACGTTAATTTTTGGGGAAACGTTATAAACGATTTAGACAGTATTTCGTGTATCAGTCTCTAAAGTCGCACGGTTGCGGATGAACAACACGCATCGAGTATGACATTTTGCCTTTTGGTACGGCGTGTAGCCACTTCTGAGGCAGTAATCTGTCTTGGAGGTAGCGTTACGTTGCCGTCTGTACGTAGCTGTGAGTGTGAGCGTGAGAGTAGTTCATATTATTTTACTTCAGAAGTGAATTGCCTTGTGTTTGGTGCTGTGGCGAAGATTATGCTAGTCTTGTTGATCTGACAGTGTTATCCATCAACAACATAACGTCCCAAGTAACAAAATACCTCGATACAAACGTCTGTTTTGCGCATCAAATACAAGACATTAAAAAAAAAATGTTCGATCAAAAATTTTAAAGCGCTGTATTAAAATAGAAAACACTGAATTTTAATTTTTCCAAAGCTGAATTCATAATGTGTATAGAGAGCAGGGCAGCTTATTGCAGAAGGAAAGCGAAGGGGTTTCCGAGAGATTTTGTTTTATAGACATTAATAGGATATTCGTTAAGTGGGATCTTGGGTTTCGATTATGATGCTGTGGCAGCTATTAGACCTCTGAAACGAGCAGAAGTGTAGATAAAATATTCGTCTTGCAGGGGGGGGGGGGAGGGGGAGGCTTCAGTTTCATTTTTCTTCTTGGTGGGGTGGGAGAGGAGTAGACGAGAAGTGGCTCATTTCTGAAGTATAAGAAGTTAATTCATTTCAGTATCCAAAATATCTTCTTTGGATATTAGGCAAGAACTGCGTGTTACGGTACCCATCTCTGTCTGGGTCTTCCTGTATCTCTTCTTCCATGTCACTTATGATTTCTTTCATTTAAGGGAAGTGTCTCACTTTCTGTTCGTTCTAGACGTTTGTTCCATTTTTATCAGTACTTTCGAATTTTACCATTTGCAGTTTTTCTACAACATCGTGATTTATAAGCCTGCCCTGTCTTGTGCATCATTCTTTTTAGGTTTCTGTTCATTGTTTTACATAGTTGGCTTAGCTTAATTTCAATATCTTTGCTGTAGCCATATGTCACCTCACATCCGAGCTAAGTGAAATGGTTTACGTGCTCTAAAATCTTCTGATCTATCACTATAATTGGTTCTTTTCCCGCGAAGGCCATTATCTTAGTTTGTTTTCTTTTAAGATTTCCATGTCAAACTTTTCATTTACTTGTTGCACTAAGTAGATTCGATTCTGAAGGCCATCTTCCTTATCTGGTACGATCACTGCATCATCAGCATATAGAAAATTATTTAAAAGACTGTTCACTCGAGACAGGTACTTTTCTGAAATTATGTTTTCTACTTATGTACCGTATCATTATTGTAAATATTGAACGTTTTCTGAAATTATGTTTTCTACTTATGTACCGTATCATTATTGTAAATATTGAACGAAGTCGGAGAGATGCAGCAACCTTGCCACACTCCTGTATTACTAAGTATTTAATTAGTCGTTTCTCCATTCAGATCTAGAGTGATATTTGTGTTTTGATATAAGCTTTTCATAGAATTTATTACATGCTTCGGATATTCATGATTCGTCATTATCTCTCAAACTTTCGATCTATTGACAATGTCAAAGCTTTTTTAAAATCAGTTTATGTTTCTTTATTATATTCTCGCCGGTTTTCTATTTTTGATGTAAAGTAAAAACTGAATTTATTGTGGAGCGTCCTCTCCCAAAACCCATTAAAAATCTTGGCATATACCTTATATTCTGAGTGTAGTAAACTTATCCCTTTGTAGTTACTATTTTTTTTTTAAATGATATCAATCTAGCTGTTTTCCACTCATTGGGAACACTCTTCTTCTTTCAACATCCGTTATAGACGGCTTTATAGGTATTCATTTTATTCATACACACAAATACACCCGTTATCTATGACTCTGATCGCGAGATAATGGAATACAATGACGATCCGATAGTATGTGGCAGTCACGTAACTTATCTGGCCTCAAACAACCTAACTTGGAAATGAGGCACTGATAGACGTATACAGACAAATGTTGCAGAAGTAACTCAAAGAAACATTCATGGTTAAGTCAAACCGTCTAGTTTCTTTGTTTGTTTTTGTTTATTTTGCAATATTCGTGCTGTTCTCGGTTACATCACTATAGTGGTAGATTAGAAATGCCCAACAATATTTGTAAAAAAGTTACAAAATCTTTAAGAACTTAGAGGCAATTAGAAGAGATCTTTGCTCAAAGCTACAACCAAGTGCTTCACTGTTTTCTGATATGGTATTAGAATATAGTCTAACATAATAAGAGGAATTTCTTCGCATAATTGTAAATGTCTAAATTTATGATGGGGTACTAAGATTTATTGCGACTGTTTCGCATTTAGACCGTGCAAAGTTTGGGGCTCGAGTTACCATTTCATTCATCTGGGCAGTTACATAATTGATATCTTCAGTTCTGGCACTCGGGTAAAACTCGAGGCTGTAGCAGCCGTGCTGGTTGTAAGCTTAGTAATGACATAAATAACAAATAGTCGTTTACACACAACGAAAATAAAAGTTGATCGTGGTTTGACCCTTGAATTACTCCTATGAAAACATGCTTCTGGGACGACTTTTCCCTAGACAACACATTGCTGTCTGATTTTAATGAAGTTTTCAACTCACTTCACACTTTTCTCACAACTCACGACATCAAAAGCTTTCGGCAGGAGTGATATTTGTCAAATCAGCTGTAGTTGCGAAAGTGTTAATTTATTCGTGAACAATTTCTTTCGCGGCTCTAGATAATCCGACTGATCGGCACTCGCAACGTGAATTCAGGCTTTCGAGCTTACGTATACACAGGGACATGCTCTTCCTTTCCATGGAGTGACATATGATCCGTTCACGAGATAAAAATTAAATGTTTCTGTTAAGTCACGTGCTAAGCTATTGAAAACATTCTTGACTGTGATTATCTATCGCTGTATTAATTTACCTCTCCAGTCATTCATAGAGGAAAATTCTATTACATAAAGTGGCTAAGTCAAATTACAAGGGTCGGAGTGCATACTAACTTTCAATATTGCGAATAAGTTCGAAAATCTGCAAATAATGATGGTGCAACGTAGAGGAAATTAAATTCCAGGAAGAAGAAATAAAAACTTCGCGGTTTGCCGATGACAGTAATTCTGTCAGGAACAGTAAAGGACCTGGAATAGCAATTAAACGGAATGGACAGTGTCTTGAAAGGAGGGTATAAGATGAACGTTAACAAGAGTAAAACGAGGATAATGGAATGTAGTGTCAGAAAATCAAGCGATACCGAAGGAATTAGATTAGGTAATGAGACAATAGAAGTAGTAGATGAGTTTTGTTATTTGGGTAGCAAGATTACTTCTCATGGACGAAGTAAAGAAAATACAAAATGCAGAATGGCTTTGAGAAGAAAAGCAATTCTGAAGAAGCGAAATTTGTTGACATCCAATATTAATGGAAATGTTATGAAGTCCTTTCTGAAAGCATTTGTGTGGATTGTAGCATTGCATGGGAGTGAAACGTGCACGATTAGATGTTCAGAGAAAAAGATGATAGGAGCTTTCGAAATGTGGTGCTACAGCCGAATGATGAAGATAAGTTGGGTAGATCACGTAATTAATTAGGAGATGTTAAACAGAAATGGGGAGAAAAGTAGCTTCTGACATATCCTAAGAGAAGGGATATGGACACCGAGAGACGAATACAGTAAGCAGGTACAAAGGAATGTATGTTGCCGTGTTCTTATTCTCAGATGAATGGGTTTGCGCAGAACAGGGTAGCGTGGAGAGCTGCATCAAACCAGTCTGCGGACTGAAGGCCACATCAACAACAATAATTTCCTTTGTTCGTAATACCCACCTTGGTATTCAATAACTCCATCACATACTTTGTTTATATATATATATATATATATATATATATATATATATATATATGCCTGTTCAAAGAAATATTTGTTTGCGACTTAACATCAGAGACTGTATTAGCAATTTTGTGATTTCTATAACAGTAAATATAAGATGTTAAAAAGGGGCAGCTATGAAGTTAAGCTGATCTGTATAACACGGAGTCCGTGTGCGTCTGTAATATGTAGATTAGTCTTATTACATATGTAGTATTGAAGTTCCTTGGAAATGTATTAAAATACGAAGGCGATCATGGGCGCCATGATTTTGTATGTTTTCAACTATAAACAATAACTGCGTTTATTTCCATTTACGTTAAAAGATCATTTTGAGCTGACCTTCACATTCAGAAAACCTTGGACTTATTTCGTCATTCCATCTACGGCAATACAAGAAACTCCGAGAATTCAAAATAAGTAAATATTGTAGCTGACTCCACCTTCGAAAGATTAATATATGAAAAAAGTGGAATATCGTCTATAAAGGGTTTTGTACTGATTACATTAATTTAGAACAAGGGTTACGTTACACACTCTAAACAGATACGCACTTAAAATCTTTCTTTTGATTGTCTGAAAACTACAATAGCTAATCAGCTTGCAGTTAGTAACTGCGCTACCCGCCCTCTGTTCAGGCATCAATCTCAATAACTCAGCATCTCTGTAGCGATTAATAGATAATTGAATTTAGAAATAATTATTAACACAAAATATTCCGACGTCTAACCTGCGAACATTTACTATTTCCTAAGTACCTTAAACTGGGTAAATATATTTACAGACTTCTTTTCAATATTTGTATCATGAGTCAATATTTCCTTTAGAATTTTTCTCCACATTCGTATCTCTTTCACGCTAATAACATCAATTAACTCCATAATAATTTCTAGAGTTAATAAACAATATTTTAAAAAGTATGTATTTCTATTTATAGAAGTCTGATTGTCTTTTTGATTCTGGCATTTAGGCGGGCAATATGAGGCAGCTTCCATTTGATAAGGTACGAAGCCTGATACATATGAGCGGTGTAGAGCACTGTGCAGGAATGCTTAAGGTAAGCTTAATTAAATTTGAATTAATTATAAGAAATCAATAGGAATTGCGCTCTACAGAGGAAAAATACAGCTGTACTAAAGATTTACATATGTTGAGCACGGTATGAATGGACATTAACAACACAAAAAGTAAGGAAGAAAGGTTAAAGCATAAGATTCCGTTGGCGGTGAGCACAATAGACAAGAAGCACTAGATTAGATTAAATTACAGACTGAAACTTTCGCTCTGCAGCGGAGTGTGCGCTGATATGGAACTTCCTGGGAGAAAAAAATTGTGTGCCGGAACCGGGACTCGAACTTGGGACCTTTGCCTTTCACGGGCAAGCTCTCTACCACTGAGCTATCTCGACCGCCTCATGGCCCGTCCTCACAACTTTACTTCCGCCAGTGCCTCGTCTCCTACTTTCCAAACTTCACAGAAGCTCTCCTGTGAAACTTGCAGGACTAGCACTCCTGGAGTCACATCGTTGGAATAAAAACCGGACTATCGATATTTCCCCACTGAAGATTCAACTGGATGATTTAAAAAATTTTAGTATTGCCTAAGATGCCAAGCCACAAACAAGATAAGTGAATATAAATGTATGTTCTGTTTTGTATACTACTATATCTTTGTCTAGTACACGATAGAATTTTACTTACAGGAGTGGCGGCGTAGTGTGCTGAAGTAAACAGCGACCGACGAATGAAACTCTTCGGAAAACCAGTCACGTAGAATAAGAGGCATACTCTTTCAAGTTCTGGAGCAAGCAGGAGTAAAATATAGGGAGCGTAAGGTTATTTACAACTTGTACAAAAACCAGACAGCGGTTGTCAGAGTTGAAAGGCATGAAAGGGAGGCATTGGTTGGAAAGGGAGTAAGACAGGCTTGTAGCCTTTCTCCAATGTTATTCAATTTGTACATTGAGCAAGCCATAAAAGAAAGCAAGGAGAAATTTGGAGAAGGAATTAGAGTTCAGGGTGAAGAATTAAAAACATTGCGTTTTGCCGACGACATAGTAATTCTGTCAAATACAGCAAAGGACCAGGAAGAGCAATTGAACGGAATGGACATTGTCCTGAAAGGTTCATATAAGATGAACATTAACAAGAGCAAAACTAGGGTAATGGAGTGCAGTCTAAGAAAATCAGGTGTTGCTGAAGGAATTAGATTAGGTAACGAAGCAATAAAGGAGGTAGATGAGTTTTGTTACTTGGGCAGTAAAATAACAAATGATGGTCGCAGTACAGAGGATATAAAATGCAGAATGGGAATGGGTAGAAAAGCGTTCTTAAAAAAGAGAAATTTGTTAACAACGAATATTGATTTAAGCCTAAGGAAGACCTTTCTGAAGGCTTTTGTATGGAGTGTTGCCTTATATGGGAGTGAAACATGGATGATGAACAGTGCGGACAGGAAGAGGATTGAGGCTTTTGAAATGTGGTGTTACAGAAGAATGCTGAAGATTAGGTGGGTGGATAGCGTAACTAATGAGGAGGTACTGAACAGAGTTGGGGAGCAAAGAAATTTCTGGCATACTTTGAGTAAAAGAAGGGATCGATTGGTAGAACACAGTCTTAGACATCAAGGAATTGTGAATTTAACGTTGGAGGGAAGTGTGTGGGGTAAAAACCGCAGAGGAAGACCAAGAGATGGATTCAGACAGATGTAGGTTGCCGTTCGTAAGTGGAGAAGAAGAGGCTTGCTCAGGATAGGCTATTGTGGAGAGCTGCATCAAACCAGTCTCCGGACTGAAGACCACATCAGCAACAACAGTCTTTCGTGTTGACCATGAAGTAAATATTTAATTACGTTCCTGCTCTGCAGCTGACAGGTTCTTCTATGTATACCTCATAAAGCGAGCGTTTCGTTGCCAACATTTGCACACTACGTCAACTCCGTAAGTAAAATTTAGCTTTTAAGTCATAACTCTAAATGTGGCGTAATTATATCAACTTATCCCTATTTCTTATGACTGATATATCCGTACACAAATAATTGTTGAAACGTTGTTTCAATAATACTGTATTCAGTAGTGCCAGTTTAGTAATGGGTGTCATTGGTTCTGCCGAGGATTGTTTGTGTTGGCATTCAAAACATTGATATTCTCGAACGTCCATGTTTTCACAATTATTACTGTACTTCACGCACCAGTTGGCAATAATAAAATATATATGTCAACACGACATGTTTCGGGACGACATTATCCCAGTATCAAGTTCTGTAAAACAAGGAAATGTAGAATAATAAGGGCACTATATACAAACGACTGTACCAACAAATATTCCAATGAAACTAACCTACCTACCATAAAACGTATCTGCTGCTAGGAAGCATTGTTAAACACAATAGTTGTGTATGTACATTGCGCAGTACCACATGTTTATCTGATGGCAGCAAGTTGTGCTCTAACGGACAGCTGATCTAACTTCAAAGATTGTCCATATGTTTAACCGCTGTCGTTGGTGGCCAAAGATATTCTAATCAAGATACCTTATTCATAAAATCAGTCATTAAATTAAAGGATTTTTTAACGGAAATACGCTCCAAATTTTTCAGTGAAGTTAAAAGCACGAAGTCAATATTTAATACATGCACGCACATCAGTGTTTGTCAAGGAGGAGGTTACTAAAATCTGCCCAGTAATGGTTTTGAGATAGTTCTGTGTTTTCGTTGATCATGCTGCTGGAATCCTCTGTCAACGCTTAATGTTGAAAAGATGTACAGAATGCAATGCTCACTCCATAGATATTTCTATTCTATGTATAATTTAGTGGTTATACCTGTCGAAAGATGCACTTCTTTTATTTCCATGACATTGCAAAGCATATGGGATACAGCTAGGAAGAAACATTTACTTTTATTTTGTGACCTACCTGAGTTAAATATTACTTACAGTGGCTGCGGTTTAGTTTGGTATCGTTGGCAACGAACTATTCGCTTTAGGAGGATGATTAATTTACTGAGCAGAACAGCTGCCGTAAGTAAAATTTTTCCCCTTCTGGTAGTGTATAACATCCTAGCTGTGAAAATTAAAAAAAAAAAAAAAACGCAGCAACGCCATAATTAGTTATGTGGTGTACTATGTAACTAACATCGCCTCACTTTGTCCTTTTCTGTACTACAGCGTTTTCGAGGCATTCCTAAACAGAACGCGCTTGAAATTTAATGAGGATACACCTAAACCAGAAAGGGAACTACATAAATTCCATTTTCCTTGCAAAGAATTCTTATGTAAATAAGAGCATCGACAGACGCGAAGGATTGTCGTTATTTTTTAAATTCAAATGTTCCCTGTGAAAAGAAGCAAAGAAATGTCGTTAAGCTGTGAATATACAAAATGTAACCAACAACTCGCTGAGATACGATAGCAGCTCTTAATTCAAAATACTCCTGTTACTGAGGGAATACACACAACAGGATCATATAGTGTTTCTTTGCAGCACTACAAAACCAAGAGCACCTTTAGTGGTTCGTAACTGTTCTATGACATAACCATCGAAAAGAAATAAAAAAATTAAAAATTAAAAAATGCAGTGGCGCCAACTATTTGTTGTTTGGTGCCCTACGTAACTAACAGGGCCTCTATTTGTTCTGTACTGTACTACACTGTTTTCTAGGCATTCCTAAACAGAATGGACTCAATATGTAATAAGTATTTATGCATCGAAATCAGAAAGGAAACTACATAAATTCGTGTTTTCTTGCAAATAATTCTTAGTAAATGAAAGCATCTATAGATGCGAAAGGACATCATTATGTTTTAAATTCAAATGATACCCGCGGAAAGAAGCATTGTTTCTTTCCATGGCATTGCAAGGCATACGGGATACGGCTAGTAAAAATGTATTTATTTATTTATTTATTTATTTATTTATTTATTTTTTTTTTTTTTTTTTTTTTTTTTTTTTTTTTTTTTTTTTTTTTTTTTGTCGTACCTGGGTTAAATTTTACTTGAAGTGGCAGCGGTTTAGTTTGTTTGTTTGTAAAGCTTATGGGACTTAACTACGGGGTCATCAGTCCTAAACTTACAAACTATTTATGAACTACTTACGAACTAGGACGGCACAAATATCCATGCCCGAGGGGGGATTCGAATCCCCGACCGTAGTGGCCGTGCAGATCGTGACTGAAGCGCCTCAGTCCCCTCGGCCACCGCTGCCGGCAGCGGTTTAGTATGTTAACGTTGGCAACGAAATATTCGTCGTAGGAGGATTATTAAATTACTGATCAGAACAACATTAATTATTTATTTCATTATCAACATTAATACTTATTCCCATCATTGTATGTGACTGATTTTTCAAAAAGATTTCAACGGCCGTTGCCAACATCAAATCACTACACTGCTGCCATAAAGAAAATCATAGCCATTGTTTCAGTGTATTACACCTTACTTATGAGAATAAACAATGCAGAATCGCCATATATTAGTTATTTGATAGACTATGTCAGTAACAGCGCCTTTATCGCGTCTTTGCTATACTACGCTGCATTTAAGCATATCATACACCAGAAACTACAAATTGCGATACGTTTTCTTCCACTGATCCGATTTTGATGTAATGAAGCTTATATGTTGCCCCCAGGGTACTCTCAGTTGATCTATGAAACCCCATGAAAGTTCATATAGTACTCTTGGAGATTTGCTGTACTACACCATACTCATAAGCATAGCATACACATAAAAATTCAAATTTCGATATCTTTCCTTCCTCTGACCCGATTTTGATGAAATGAAGTCTGTGTTACTCTCGAAACTATTCTCAATTTACCTGTGGAAACCCATGAATGTTCGTGTAGTGCTTTTGAAAATTTTCCTCAAGAAATAGACATACATGATAGCTTTTAAACAAATGATTAAATTATGATGTTTTTATTTTCCCTGATACGATTTTAATTATTGAAGCCTTAATTTATTTTTTTAACATAGCGGCTATTGTCAGTAACCGTTACAACGTTATGGATAAACAAGCAGCCTCGGCCGCAAACTAAGATTATTTTGACCAGGTTTCGGCAATGACTAAGATTGCCTTCATCAGAAAATATAAAACAAAACAAATCACATAATAAAATATACTATTCAGCTGTATACCTTACGTCACACAGTTTGAAAAGAATTTTTAAAGAAAGTTAGCCACTATGGGCTGCACGCCTGTACGGAAGCGTACAGCCCAGAGTGGCTAGCTTTCTTTAAAAATTCTTTTTAAACTGTGTGACGTAAGCTATACAGCTGAATAGTATATTTTATTATGTGATTTGTTTTGTTTTATATTTTCTGATGAAGGCAATCTTAGTCATTGCCGAAACCTGGTCAAAATAATTTTGAGACCGAGGGCTGCTTGTTTAACCATTGAAGCCTTATTTAACCGAACGATATGCTCAACTTACGTGTGTAAATCCCATGGAAATTCGTCAAGTAGTTTCGGAGATAAACGTGTTCAAAGAGACGGACAGACATGACAGTCATATGTAAAAAAATTTCAAATTATGGTATTCTTTTTTTCCGTTATCCGATTTCTATGAGACGAAGTCTATATGTTGTCCAGAGCTACGCTCAAGTTACCTGTGAAAACCCCATGCAATTTCGTGAAGTAGGTTTGGAGATAACAGGTTTTTAATGGTTGAACAAACAGACACGACGGTTACTTAAAACATTTAAAATTACGATTTTTTATTTTTTTTTAATTTATTTATTTTTTTACGTGATCCGGTTTTGATAAAATTATGCCCATGTGTTGACCCAAACTTTTATCATGTTTCCCGTGAAAACCGCATGAAGATTCGGCCAGTAATTTCGAATATTTACGTGAACAGCGATAGGCCTACATTTACAGATTTATCACTAGTATAGATAACTGCAAGACACTTGAAAATGGCAATAATGTGCCGAAACAGTCTGCAGTGACGATGCGCCGAAACAGTCTGTAGTGGCGAAATAAAAACAAATCTAAACTTAGCAGCAAATTCGGAGCTCTCTTTAGTAAAAATGTCGTTACATCCATTAAACGTTAGTTAATGACATAACGTGACTCTGGCACCCTCGCCGGTAGCGGAAATGTGGCAGTGCTCTCAGGAAGCTTTTCCGCCGGTGCCGCGGCGCTGCGCTTTTCTATATTTATACGCGTCTTTGTGGGGGTGCATTGTATTCCATTTCGCACTCGCGGCCTGAACACAAGATAAATGGCCGTACATTATGCAGCGGCGCCGCATCTGCGCGCCGCTCGGCACTTGTTCATTATTAATGCAGCAGCCCGCCGCCGCTGGCGACACCCGCGGCCGACGCCCAAACTGCTGCTCCGGCGAAATGTGGCGTAAAACAGCGCGCACGCGCCCTGAATGCACACCGCGCACACCGCCACACGGTCTGGCGTCGCGCCGCAGATGTTGCTGTATGCAGCCTCACGTGACTAGCATTAACAAAGGTAACCTAATTTTTATTTCTCCTCGCTCTTTTAGTCCTCGTCTGACACAATGTCAGTGGCATTTTATCCTCGTCAATCTTCGCGAACGAATTTTCTCATCTATAGGTATTCCTACGGAGAGGAGGGTCCATTTTTTGTGTGTGTGTGTGTGTGTGTGTGTGTGTGTGTGTGACCAATGTAGCCATTTCTACTGAACAAATGGGAAATATGAAGGGAGTAGCACATTTGTTATGATAATGTCTTCACATTGACGTAAAGCGTTCTGAGCAGCTTTGTCAACCTCGCGACGTAGGAGCGAAATTCTAAAATTGTTAAAAATGTTGTGGGATTTAAATTCCTTTGGATCCCTCATACAAATTTCTATTACAAAGTGCAAGGAATATTAAATTCTACATCTACATGCGATTCTCTGCAAATCACATTCAAGTGCCTGGCAGAGGGCTAATCGAACCACCTTTATACTATTTATCTCCCATTCCATTCTCGAATAGCCCGCGGGAAGAAAGAACACCTGAACCTCTCCATGCGAGCTCTGCTTACTCGTGTTTTATTCTGATGATCGTTTCTACCTATGTAAGTGGGAGTCAACAATATATTTACGCATTCGGAGAAGAATGGTGGCGATTGGAGTTTCGTAAGTAGCCCACGCCGCAGCGATAAGCACCGTTATTGTAATGTTTCCCAACCCAGATCCTGAATCATTTCCGTAACGCTGTCTCCCCTGAATCGTGACAATACAAAACGAGCTACCCTTCTTTGAACTCTTTCGATGTCCTCCGCCAAACCCACCTGATAAGGATCCCAAACTGGGCAGCAATACTCCAAAAAAGGACGGACAAGCGTAGTGTATGCAGTTTCTTTAGTACTGTTGCATCCTTTAAGGGTTCAACCAATAAAACTCATTCTCTGGTTCGCCTTTCCCACGACATTATCGACGTGGTTTTTTTTGTTTTTTTTTAGTTTAAGTCTGAGGTAATAGTAATTCCCAGGTATTTAGTGGAGTTTACGGCCTTCACTTTTGATTGATTTATCTTGTAAACAAAGCTGAACGGATTTCTTTTCGTACTCATGTGCACGACTTCACACTTCTCATTATTTAGAGTAAATTGCCAATTTTTACACCATAGTGATATCTTATTTAGATCGTTCTGCAGTTCGTTTTGATCTTCAGATGAGTTTACTAGACGGTAAATGACGGTGTCATCTGCAAACAACCTAAGAGAGCTACTTAGATTTTCTCCCAAATCGTTTATGTAAATAAGGAACAGCAGAGGACCAATTACACTACCCTGTGGAACGCCTGATATCACCTTTGTTTTAGTCGATGCTTTACCATCGATTACTACAAACTTAGTCCTCTCTGACAGGAAATCCCCTATCCAAACGCAAATTTGGGGTGATATACCAAAACCACGCAATTCACTGCACACTTAATTTTAATACGTTAGTAATTCAGAGACTAATATTGTTTTAATATATTCTATAATCTATACGCAGTTTAATCTGCAAGCTTTCATTTTCTTTCGGATATGTGTAATGTAATGATATATGAAACGATAAAATTTAAAAACAGTATTCACCATATAAAAAGATAATATTGCTATTAATAACTTGCTCAATAAACCTTCTAAAAATTTATGAGTACAAAACTACAAGGAAAAGCACTCTAGAACATTATGCTGTGAAAAGAAAGCTTCATTTGAGAATTGCGAAAAGCCGAAAAGGTCGTCGTGTTTAATTAATACCTCATAAATAAAATAAAAATAGTGCAGCATTAAATGGAATAAACATATGAAATAACATTTAAGATATCACATGTATTGAAGGATGTCTTCGACAGCAGTCGACAATCAGAATCAGTAGTATGAAGTAATCTGGCATGTGACACCCGAGAGATAAGTGTTCTTTACAACAGGTCGTGAAAATAGGATGAATACGTTGTCCAACAGCAAAGAAGATAAAATAAAGCAGATGGAGAAAACAGTTATTATTCTCTGAAAAATCTTTAAATGGAGAAATTTTAAGAAACATTGGAACCACACATAGAGGTAATCAAACCCCTTTCGAATCCATTTCTTACGCCCTTGCAGGTTCAGATCTCATAGAAAGAGAAAATTACTTCTTCTAACACACTGGACTCGTATTCGGAAGGATGGTGGTTCAAATCCACCTCCGGCCATCCATATTTAGGTTTTCCGTTATTTCCCTAAATCACTCCAGGTAAATACCGGGATGGTTCCTTTCAAAGGGCACGGCCGCTTTCCTTCCCCCATCCTTCCCCAAAAAACCGAACGTGAGCTCCGTCTCCAATGACCAAGCAGTCGATGGGACGTTAAACCCTAAGATTCCTTCATTACTTCTTCTACTGGCCTAGCTCAGTCGCGAATACAGGATTTTAGTCTTGGTTGGGGGGGGGGGGGAGAGAGCTGAGCTCACTGAAATATTATGGAGGGCAGAACGGGGTGGTACCGAAAGTGGCCAAATGCAACTCTACCTCGAGCAGGGGGACGGGAGAGTCGTAGCGTTATAGGAGATAGGGGGCGGTACTGATCTGTAAGTGAGGGAAGAGAAAGATTTCATTGAGGAGAAAGGCATCCACACAATGTAGGGATAAGGTATTCATGAGTAAGAGGTTATGGCGCGGAGGCTTGCAAATATTGGAGTAAAAAAGGGTAAATCGTTGCTGCGCCGTACCGAGTTAAAACGGTGGGGGGGGGGGGGGATGTGGAGACTAAACTAAAGTGTGGGGGAGTCGTTACTGGAAAAGGTGAATTGGACGTGGGTTTGGGAGGTTGTTACCTTAAAATAGAGGTTGATGAAGGAACCGACAGACAGGGAGACTTGGTGTAGAGTGTGGGGGTGCTGGAACAGATTAATGGTTTGGAGGATGATGGTGAGTATTGTCCTCCGTAACGTGTTGTTGGCAGGGATCGGGGAATCAGTGGGACAGACGGGGACGGTGAGTTCTTCTTTAACGGGAGGGCGTGCTTGGCCCGGAAGTGCGAGCGCTTAACCCTTTGAGGCAGAGAACGTAAAATCACTTAATTTCATGCGGAAACTGTTTGAAATAGTTCAAATACACTGAAACGATACTGCAGTATCATTCCATTTGACTTACTTGAATTTAGACGTGTTCCATGCAAGCCACGGTGTTGTATACACTACGGTCTGGGGTTCGAATCCCCCCTTGGGCATGGATATTTGTGCCGTCCTTAGTATTAGCTAGTTCATAAGTAGTGTGTAAGTTCAGGGACTGATGACCCCGTAGTTAAGTCCCAAAAGCTCTACAAACATCTGAACATCTGTTGTGTACACATTAGTTTCTAATTTCGTTTTCGTGTTTGATCTTTCGTGCCACCTTATTTATTTCGGGGCTAGTGCTAGGAGTAGAGGAGATAAGAATGCATTGTTATTGCTATTGTAATTACAGGCATAATAAGTAAGCCCCGCATACAACTTTGTATTTTCCCATTCGGAGGAGAATGTTGGCGATTGGAGTTTCGTAAGTAGCCGACGTCGCAGCGATAAGCGCCGTTGTTGTAATGATTCCCACCCAGTTCCTGTATCATTTCCGTAACGCTGTCTGTATCGTGACAATACGAAACGAGCTGCCCTTATTTGGACTCTTTTGATGTCCTCCGTCAAACCCACCTGATAAGGATACCACACTGGGCAGCAATACTCAAAAAATGAACGGACAAGCGTAGTGTATGCAGTTTCGGCTGGAAAAAAATAAAAGCTAAGGTGGACGCAAATTGAAGCCACTATGACTCAAAGGCTTAAATAGCCTGGTTCGGCAGGATAAGTGTGAAACTACTTCTCGATTGCGTGGGCTGCGAAAGGAAGTAATTCCCTGTGCGTTGCGACCTCTGGCCGGCTGCTAAGGCCCCTGCTGCCTTCCATCTGCAGATGTGTTGGAGTCTCGCGCGGTTTTGTGAAATGCTGGCAACCCGCGATTTTGCTCTGCGTGAAGGGTTGCCAACCGTGCAGGCTGAACGCCACAACAATCAGACAGTTGCGTCGCCGCTCTGAATGTAGAACTACTGACGTCCACTGCAGCGCTTATCAAGAAAAGAGCACTGCGAAACGTGTTTTTCCAGTTTGTTTGCATACTAATCAACGATCAATATGGCTTATTTTTAGTGCGGTTTTCGGCTGACATTGAAGAGAAATCTGATATTTTGTAGTGTTCTGTAACACGTTAATACATGATCATAGGCCTCCACTGAAAATTTACAATGTTAGCTTTACCAAAGAACCGTTTTAGCCGATACGTCCACTGAATAGCTTTGGGCTAATATGACGTAAACATGTTAACTGAACATCACCATTTAATAGTCATATTATTTTTACATAATTTGCAATTATTCAGAGAACTATCCATCTGCTACATGAGTGGTTCCCAGTCTTTTTCGTCACGGAGCCCACAATCTTTCAGGTACAATTTTAGTGACCCATTATAACCAGTACAGTTACCATACAACAATCTGTATCTATAAAAATAGATAAGTGTATGTATGTCTGATGTTCCCTATAGACTCCAGACAGCTGGAGAAATTTTGATGAAATCCTCAGGAAATCTAAAGCCCAGCAGGTGCTCCTGTGAAATTTGATAGTGATCGGATCAAGATATTTATTGATTTTTTAAGAATATAACGTGAAATCTGGAACAGTAATAACTCATTGGAAAAGCTATTGAATCATTTATTTTTCATATTTACCATATTTCAAAAAAATTTTATACTGGTTGTTTTGTTCTACGTAATGTGATTCAACAAACTGAATATCATGTTTGTACATTTCTCAGCGTGTTTAATCCATATTTACATACTAATCGCAGAGTCTAACGTATAAGTAAAAGTTTACGTCCGACAGTTGGAACCACAGTATCGCCCCCTTGCGGTGAAAGAGCCATTTGTAACGGAAGTATCAACCAAGGAGGTTAGAATAGAGGGAGACACCCTTACGCTGAAAAATTAAAGCCTGTTTCCAAACTACTGCTAAGTCTTGGAGAAGTGTTCGTATTGTAGATCTGATGATTTATATCACTTAAAACAGGAATACAACGTCCGGCGATTTTGCCGTAATGTACAACGTGTTAAAAGAGTGCAAATTAGCGTTAAAATTGAATTTTCAAATATATTATAATATTTATTACTTTAATTCAAGAACGTATGCCGCGGTGGAGTAGCCGAGCGGTCTAACGCGTTACGCTGCGGAGCGCGCGGTTGCTCGCCGTGGAGGTTCGAGTCCTCCCTGGGGCATGGGTGTGTGTGTTTGTCCTTAGGATAGTTTACCTAGGTTTAAGTAGTTTGTAAGCTACGGACTGATGACCACGCAGTTTGGTCCGATAGATTTACAAACATTTGAACATTTGAACAAGAACGTATATTGTGTTTAAAGTACTTTGCACTGCCTGTCAGTTCAATGAATTAACAGTAAGAGAGTCGACTTTGCGCATAGTTTTAACGGAGAAGTAGCCTTCCACAACTCACCAAGATGGTGGACTGGCTTCAACTGACAAAGAGCGGCATAGATAACGCCATCTCCATTTACTTTGATCTCCTTGCTATCAACAGTCACGAAAGTGACACTAGCGCTCCAGGTGGCAGCACTGCAGTAACAGAATAACAGTTTGATACAAACGGAAAACTTACTTTTTTTAGAGCAGTAAATTACGTATTTATGTCACTAAATGTAATGGTGAATTTTCCAACACGAATAGAAAAAACTAATTAAAGTAATATTCCATCTCCAGTTAATATGAGCCTAAAGCAATAAAATAAACTTTTAACTTATTGGAACACAAATGTAACGTGAAGGACGAATACTTTGTTCAGTAAGATTTTTAAAATGGTGGATGGAATATTACTGAACAATAGTAACTACGTCATGTTCTCCAGTAAGAAATTTATTTTACACAGTTGTAAACTATATAAGATTTTCTTAATGATACATTCTATACCTGGATCAGAGCTTGTTAGTTTCAGGCTTAAATCGTTTCCCACGCGAAGTTATTACATATAAAGCAGTTCTGAATCCGATTAATTCCTTCAAAGCCATACTTGCAAGTACTCGGTACTCTTCCCTTATTATGATTCAGCCGGCCGAGGTGACTGAGGCGCTCCAGTCACGGTCAGCACGGCCACTACGGTCAGGGGTTCGAATCCCCCCTCGGGCATGGATATTTGTGCCGTCCTAGTTCGTAAGCAGTTGTAAGTTTAGGGACTGATAACCCCGTAGTTAAGTCCCATAAGCTTAACAAAGATTTGAACATTTTTTATTATGATTCAAAATGGGAATAAATTTGCGCTTTTAAGGAATGTTTTCAGAAAAGATTCACATGATAATTCCAACAGGTAGCTAATCTTCCTCAGAGGTTGAAAATTTAAAATTTTTAAGGTTTCGTTTCTACAAACGAATTTCATGTCCCGAAAAACTAATCAGGAATTCTAGTTACTCTTCCTAAAACTAAATTTCTAAAACAAGGTTAATTTTAATTAACGATCTTTCATTTAAAAAATATTTAAAAATTTAGAGAACAAGATGTCGAAATATCAGTTCCTAAAAATGTTAATGTTAAAACATTAGAGTGCAACATTAAATAAATAACCGATAGATCTTAACTGTTGTATTTCTTTATTGAGTGAAAAATAATAATATTAAAATAGTAAGACACTAAATACACATTTTGCCGTCTATATGATATTTTTAAGTCTTCCGGCGGCCCACTTGAAGACATCGCACTAGTGGGTCGCGACCACAGTTTTGGAACCACTGTGTTACACCATTCACTCATCTGCTTACATCACTCTCTACTGTCCAGTGCCGTTACAGCTAAAACTAGACCTCGTATCACGGCACAGAGTCCACGCTCCATTCCGCTTCATTCCATATGCTTAATAATTATTGAGTAATTATTTTAAAAAAGGTAGTATGGGAGGCAACATTTTGGTATAGTATACTTGTATGTAAAATGATTTTATATGCTCATGTGAGCTCCAATAACGTACCAGAGGAGTGTAAATGAACAATGGCTGAATTTATGAAACATCTCGCTCGAACATTGTTGTAATAGCGAGCCATTTTGATTTGTGTCCCTATTTGGAAGCCTTTTTTATTTAATTCGCCAAGCATCTCACAGAGAAATGAGAATATA
Organism: Locusta migratoria; assembly: GCA_026315105.1. Classification (NCBI taxonomy): domain Eukaryota; kingdom Metazoa; phylum Arthropoda; class Insecta; order Orthoptera; family Acrididae; genus Locusta; species Locusta migratoria. Next base: position 165,961,737 of record CM048747.1, on the reverse strand, counting down.
GCATTATCAGTTGTTAAACCACTTCTGAAATCAAGCTGTATATCTGAAAGTAAATTATGGAACCTGAAGTCCTCAATTAACCTCGAATATACAGCCTTTTCAATAACGTCAGCAAAACCTAATGGCATAGAAGTAGGTCTAAAGTTATCTGTGTTATCTCCTTCTCCTTTTTTGTAAAGTGTGAAATGTTTGTAAATCTAAGGGACGTAATTACGTTGTTCACCAGTCCCTATGCTTACAAATTACTTAAACTAATTTAATAACTTATCCTAAGGTCAACACAAACACCCATACCCGAGGGAGGACTCAAACCCCCAACAGCGACCAACCCCGCGCTCCGCAACTCGGCCGCTCCACTGTGGCGTTTATTGTAAAGTGATTTCACTGCTTTTTCAGTCTGTCAGGAAACTGTCCTTTCTGAAAGGAATAATTACAAATATGGCTAAACATTGGGCTAACAGAGACAGATCAATACTCAAGTATTCTGCTAAATACCCCACCAAACCATAAGTATCCAAGTGTCCTTAGTGATTTAATTATTGACTCTCTCTATCTCTTGACAGTATCACGGAGGAGAACGTAAGGCAACAGTCTGCGAATGCTATTTTTTTTTACGAATTATATGATTACCTATAGGAGCTATGATTCTGTTTACTTCACATGCTATTTTCAGAAAGTGATTATTAAGTACTGTACATATATCAGATATATCAGTAACAGGTAAATCTGCATTATGCACAGACTTTATATTCTCATGTCTGTGCTGCTGACCAAATGCTTTCTTTACGTCTAACCATATAGTAATACCGCGATCATTTTTCCCTATTAAGGTGGGTACTAACAAAAGTTATTCGCATTCAAAGTGAGAGTTGGTGAAAAAAATAGATCTTGTCTTTCATTAACACACAATGTGATTTCCTCGTAATAATAATAATAATAATAAAAGCTTTCAAAAATGTCTATAAGACACATCACTCCCTCTGTGTCGAACAGCTTCATCGTTTGATTCAGTTTTTCGTACACCAGACAGCTTTGTTGACCACCTAACCGCGGTCACAGCACATTTCTCCATGTCCTTCTCGGCCGACTGCCAGCTTGTCTGATGTCGCTGACCAATGCAGCACGCCTTTTTGTTAACAGTGCTATATAAAATGCGGCGTTAAGTGAGTCGGCCAAATGTTTTCCGTATCTGGTTTTAACAAGCCAGTCAGGCGTGAACAGCGTTGCCAAACGTAGCGAAATTTCGCTAAACGTAGCGGAATTTCATGACCTGCGCGCCGTAGGGGCGGAATTACGAAATTGTTAAAAACGTATCGGAATTTAGATTCCTTTGACTGAATGTAAATACCCATTCCAAAGTGTAAAAACAATTTAATAGAGTGTTTGTTTGTGTGGCCATCTTTCGCAATAGCTGTTAAAATTAACTATAAGGGGTATTCCGTCTTGTGCTTACTGTTCAAATGTTCAAATGTTTGTTAAGCTTATGGGACTTAACTACGGGGTCATCAGTCCCTAAACTTACAAACTACTTATGAACTACTTACGAACTAAGACGGCACAAATATCCATGCCCGAGGGGGGATTCGAACCCCCGACCGTAGTGGTGTACTTACTGCAATTGATGTTAAATTTTATAGAGATGTGGATTAACGAAAAGAAGTGTAACCGCATGCATTCGTTACAAAAAGGAATCAGTACTCGTTACTAACGTGTCGTTGCCGTACTCTTGTTACTAACTGCAACCTGTTCGCTCACCCACTAAGCCATACGAACAGTGAACAAATTATCACGACAACTAGCTAACACTGTAATAGATAAACTTTGGCGAGCCTTTTCTCTTTCGCTGCGAGGCAATCAGGCTAGATATTTTATTAATTTGAAAGGCTTCTTCCACTACTTGCCACACAATTTGATCCAAAACGGTGGGACCCATCCAGCACTCTACTTAGACCAGTGCTTTCCAAAATTTTCCTCATGGCGACACCCTTTTATAGCTTACAGTTTTGCGCGACACCCTTTCACTAATATAAATACATCTGGTAGAATTTAGATGGTTCTAGCGAGGGGGGGGGGGGCGGAAATGAAGTATAGCTTAAATGTAGTTTGTAAACGAAACTGAAATCCTCGTACGCATTGACATGTTTAATGTTGATCCTGACTACAGCAATTACGTACACTCATCCCAAGAAAAGGAAACATTAGGAACTAAGGAGGTGTACAACAGACTAACACCGCAGACAACAATGCCTAACTCACACAGTAATACTTGCTTTTTCTACATGCGACCCAACTTCCAAAACACAAAAACTGAATTTCGGAAACAGTTTTTTGCTGTCGTGTGTACATGTCAGGGCCAGATACGGTGTTGCTGGATCGACGGAAAACGACATCTGGAAATTAGCTGCTCGGATTTCTGGTTTAGACAGCACAGTGGCTGTTCCCTTTTAGTTCAATATTATCACATTATTTTCAGAAATAAAGAGGATGTATTAATGACAAGTGATGAATTATTATTTAAGTTCTATTGTTAGGTTCTTGCTTCACCACGACCGCGGAGGTCCCGACATATTCGGAAAAAAAATGGATAAATATTTGTGACAAGTAAGAATATAAATGTCATTTCTGGTCCCAGAATTACATACAGGAAACTGAGAGAAAAAAATTAACGTATAACAGGGTTCGAACCAACGATCACTGCATTTAAAATACTACTCTCCGATAATCACCCGGCCATACTCCATACTAAACATCTCTACTGAATATCTTTAGTCAGTGGACAATTGTGACTGTTTTTACAATCTGTGACAGCTTTTACAGCCACTATGTCATTGATTGACATTTAATTGCAAGAAACGCTACCGAGGGTGACGTGGCTTTGATAAATCCATCAAAAAACGCTCAGGTGCAGCTTTTTGAGAAGAAAAGATATTTAATCGAGGCTGACAATCCGGATAATCGCGAATCCCTATAACTGACTCCCGGATAATCGAGTGACCGATCATTCTTTTAATACGTGATCTGTGGTGCACTGAATGAAGAGAATGATCATTAGCTGCAGGCGAGTCTTCAGGGCAGTATGAAGAAGGATATTTTGCGTTATTTTATGATAAGTTTTTTTGTTTAAATTTGTTAGTCTCTCGACACCCTTGATACTACTATGCGACACCCCAGGGTGTCGTGACACCCAGTTTGGAAAGCTCTGACTTAGACAATTGCTCTTTAGTTCATTCATGGAACGTCAAAATCAAGTTCCCTTTCATCACATTTACACAATGGCATCACAGCTCTGTAACCAGCTGTCCCGTCAAATATGACGAATCCTCAATACGAAACACAAAAATATAGATATCTTCCTCAAAACCTTAATTGCGCTCCACTCACTTTCGAGCTAATTATAGTACTTGTTATACCGGTTTATTAATACTAAAACTGAACAGGTCATATTCTGCAGCACCCTGCCTTCTGATGTGCGGATCACGTTTTTGTAATGAAAAAACAACAATACGGCTCTTGCTCTTAGCTGCCAGTTTCTCTTGATGACAGTAGTCGCTGCTTTGGCGAGTTGAAAGCCTACGAATGTTCAAATGTTTGTAATCCTATGGGAGCAAACTACGTTGGTCATCAGTCCCTAGTCTTACAAACTACTTAAACTAAGAATGAAACTATCACTCTGCAGCTGAGTGTGCACTGATATGAAACTTCCTGGCAGATTAAAATTGTGTCCCGGAACCGGGACTCGAACCTGGGACCTTTGCCTTTCGACAGTAAGCGTTCTACCGACTGAGCTTTCCCGACACGACTCACGATCCTGCCTCACAACTTCACTTCCGCCAGTACCTCGCCTCCTACTTTCCAAATTTCACAGAAGCTCTACCGGGGACCCTTGCAAGACTAGCCTCCTGGAAGAAAGGATATGGTGGAGACATGACTTAGCCACAGCCTAAAGGATGTTTCCAGAATGAAACTTTCAGTCTGCAGCGGAGTGTGCGCTGATATGAAACTTCCTGTCACACTCCGCTGCAGACTGAAAGTTTCATTCTGGAAACATCCCTTAGGCTGTGGCTAAGCCATGTCTCCACCATATCCTTTCTTCCAAGACTGCTAGTCTTCCATGGTTCGCAGAAGAGCTTTTGTGAAGTTTGGAAAGTAGGAGGCGAGGTACTGGCGGAAGTTGTGAGGCGGGATAGTGAGTCGTGTCGGGACTACTCAGTCGCTAGAGCGCTTGCCCGCGAAAGGCAAAGGTTCCAGGTTCGAGTCCCGGTTCCGGCACACAATTTTAATCTGCCAGGAAGTTACTTAAACTAAGTTAAACTAACCTAAGGACAACACACACATCCATGCCCGAGGGAGGATTCGAAACTCCGGCGCGGATGCCACGCGATCCGTAACGTGTTGCTCCACACCGCTCGGCTACTCCCGCGCGGCTGAAAGCCTACAGTCAGCAGACAACTGACTACGACGGACGACCAGAAGAGCGAGAGGGTATATTCGTCAGCTTGTAAACATTTCATAACTATCCGTAACTCTGTTACACGAGTGAAGAAGGCCGAGGATACAAGTAGGACATATTCGGTCATTACGAACTGTGCCATAAGTCAGTTTCAGCCGATTTCTGTAAATATACTCCCGTTTTTAGAAGTGTAGTAACTTGTTCTTTGAAATCGATGATGCTCACTAGGGTAGACGTCGATCCAATGATGTAATTATGTATTCACCTAATGTCTCAGATAAAGCAGTAGGGTAAGGTGGTACAATTGCGATCATTTCGGACACTTGTTATTGTAATTGAAAATATATTGAGAAAAGAAATAATTTTAGAAATAATATTTGCTCTTGGATTTTTAATGAATATGTAACACAAATATTATACAATTACAAAAGTTGGTATAAACACAAAAACAGATTACAGAATTGAGAAGAATCGATCGAAAATGTACCACACTAGGTACAATTGTGATCACTTCCTGGTACAATTTTGATCACTTGCATCTTCCACATATAAAGCACTTTTTCCCTCGGGCACCAACACATATTTCGTGGTACCAAACATTGCATTTTTGGTAGCGAATCCAGTCACCCTTAGATACTGATTCTGCACTATAATAATTCAATAAACAAAATCCAAATTTCCGTTTTTTGTTCTTGTAGCATTTGTTCATTGTTTTCCTTGTGCCCTGTTGAAAAAGTTTCCTCTTAATGCGGAGGTTATCCAGGTTTTCATCTGAAGTGAGTCTAGCTGATGTCTGTGATTTCCTCTTCCGAGACGATAATTTTTTCTCTGGACTTGGCAAAATGTCCCTGACAGCATCATGCTGAGAAATTGTACTGGACCCTGGCGTTACGTATTTGCCGTGTTCTTCAGTTACATCTTTCGACGATGAGGGTTCTTTTCCCATAAGCTGTTAGTAGCTTGACTGGTGGGGATCGAAGGAGCAGGAGCCTCGAATAACGTTGAAGGTGCAAATTTCTCCTCGGGAACAATGTCTTTGCAAAAGGGCATTATTAAGGTGAGTATGTCTCTTAACAAATGCCCTAAACCAGTCGATTCCAGCAACGTTACTTTCTAAGTTCCATGGATGTTTCAAATTATTTTTCTCAGGTAACCGAAATGTTTTCTATAGGACTAGTTGGAGTGAATCCAGCTTGCATTTTCTTTTTAATTTGCCCTTTACCATGTAAAGTGCTGAAAGGAATGTCATATAATTGTGAAGCAGCTCGAAGGCTCAAATGTCCATTCATTACACTCTTTATTGGCTCATCTAATGCAGCTGGACTCATTTATTGTAGATTTTCTTTTCTGTTAGTTTTCGTGGCATCTAGAAAATAGGAGGCGGCTTTAAAAATCGCCTAGGAAAATCTTTAAATATACAGAATTTATTTGCAATAATTGTGTGTAATATGTCTATGGTAACCAGTCGTGATGGACTAAACTGAAAAACTGCATTGATCGAAATTGTACTAGGGTATCGAAATTGTACCATTTTTCTGATCGAAAATGTACTACTGGTGTGAGTGAATTCGCGAGTAAATAGTAGTGAATTCTGCCAAGAAATGGCAGCACATGTCACAGAGACCTTTTCTGTAGGTGCCTCAGAACACGCCCGAATGGAAAACAAGTTTCTAACCTCACTAATATAGAATTTGCAAGCGCGTGGAAACTAGAAAATTTATAAGAGTGCGTTAGACTGAGTAGCTTCACTTATCTCTTAACAGGAAAAAATTTATATCTCCGTAGTACAAAGTGGTGTATTCTTGGAAAACACAGGAGGAGCTGTAGAAACCTGCTACACTACGACGCCACACAAAGGCAATTGCTACCAACACTAAGAGACTGACAAATGGCGCGAAACCTTATGTTGATCGGAATTGTACCTATATCGAATTTGTACCACCTTACCCAACAGACTAGTAGCCACTAGTCGCAACTAGGAGATGGAGTCCGGAGAGAACTACTACGCTTCGAACTGACCATCATCCGGGGAGATGGTGAACCGCTGTCTACCGCATTCACAACGCTGATTATACTTGCTGCCTTAGGCCAGCTCATTAGTTGGTTTCTTAAAGGCCAATGATTCTGACAAAGATCTAGCACTCTGGTGCTAACAATGACAGCTGTACAACAGCTCGCCCATAGAAGACGCTGCGAGACGGGAGCTAACACGCCTGAAGGAGACGTCACCTGCTGGTCTAGCTCCTACCAAGCTAGCGCCTACGCCGCGAAATCTTGTATTCATTTGAATAAACTTGTAAGCTCTATTAGGGTTTTACTAGCGTCCTCTGGCGCCCATCCTGACATAAAGCTGGGAACCTACCGCTCGGCCCCCAGCAATATGTTCCCATTCGGAAGAGAAAATTGGTTAAAAAAATCCATAAGTACATCTCGCCACAACGAATAACGTCTTTATTTTATCATTTCCACCCCAACTCATGCATCTTTTTCGTGACACTCCCCCTTATAACGTGATGATCGAAACGAGCTGCCCGTACCTGAACCTTCTCTAAATCGTCCGTCAGTCCCACTTGATGGGGATCCCACAATGTGCAGCAGTACTCCAAAATAGGACTCACAAGTGTTGTGTAAACAGTTTCTTTAGTAGAACTGTACCAGCCGGCCGCGGTGGCCGAGGAGACTGAGGCGCTTCAGTCACGGTCTGCACTGCCAGTACGGTCGGGGGTTCGAATCCCCCCTCGGGCATGGATATTTGTGCCGTCCTAGTTCGTAAGTAGTTCATAAGTAGTTTGTAGGTTTGGGGACTGATGACCCCGTGGTTAGGTCCCATAAGCATTACAAACATTTGAACATTTTGAACTGTTTCATCTGCTATGTGTTTTGCCAATGAAACGTAGTTTGTGGTTCGCCTTCTCTACAAAATTTTCCTTCCAATTTCAGTTGTTCGTAATTCTTATTCCTAGATATTTAGTTGAATCTACGGCCTGTAGATTTAACTGATTCGTGGTTTAAAATGAATTTTAAATGATTTCTTTTAGGGCTCATATGGACAACTTCATCCTTATCATTATTAAGGGTCAGCCGCCAATTTTTGCACTATGCAGATATCTAAATCATTTTGCAATTTCTTTTGATCTTCTGGTGACTGTACTAACCATCATCCGCGAACAGTATAAGATAGCTTCTCGCATTCTCTCCCAAAGTCATTTACAAAGATAAGGAAGAGTAGGGCACCCTATAACACTTTCCTAGGAAATGCCAAATATCACTTCAGTTTTACTTGTTGACTTTCCAGCAATTAAACGCAATGTGTCATTTCTGGCAGAAATGCTACTGCCTGTTTAAGTCTGTTTGGTATAGGAAATTTTTTAAGACCAAGACTTAACAAAATATCGCGAATAAAAATTTGAAACAATTGTTGAACTATAAATAAGGCCTAAAACTGTACATAATTTGAACATGAAGGTAGTGAATAAGTCGGTTAGTAACACTATAAAAATTAGGAGTAACGTTACGTCATTGTTCTAGATGATACTGCTTCTGCAAACTTTTGCCGTCGATTATGAAGAAAATTTTAATATTTTTAATGTTTATTGGTAACTTCTTTCTGGAGTAACCCGAACAAGTTATTAGTATAGTATTATGCACAATCGAGTAAATGTTCAAGATCAAATCGTAGCAATGGAAATTAGAAAAAAAATTGTTGATGAATACCTCTCGGACTTCTAACAAAAATTAATTTGCAGCCGAAAGGAATGATTACAGGTTCTGCTGGTATTGTAAATGGAAAATAGGGAATTGCTGCATTATCCACGGAATATGATAACAGATTGTATATGATACATCTCACCATAATGGCGTCCAAATCATCATAAAGACTAAGCACTCAAACATTAACGCCAATTTGGGAAAATTTTGAAAATCTTTTCAAAGGTAGTTTTATGCGTAATTTATTCAAATTAATAACGGAAACAGGCAAATTCACATTAAAAATGTGGAAATTACAGGAGCGGGGCTTTACATGTTCTTGCAAGACAACGGATCGAGAAGAACAGAGATTGAACGTCTTTCTTTCGCAGAGAGGGAATAAAACTCAAACAGCGAGATATCTTTTGCGGCGGAAGGAAAGACGCTGACTCGCGGTAAAATTATAACTGCGACCTATCCGATGAATCGTCTAACATTTCAACAACTATGGCGATATTCCATAAGCACGCATTTTGATTAGAAGACGCTTGTGAGGTACAGTGTCAAAAGCCTTCCGGAAATCTACAAATACGGGATATGAGATTTACTGTCGTACTCATTACATTATGTTAGTAAAACGCTAGCTCTGTTCAACAAGAATATATTCTGAATCCGTGTTGACTATGGGTCGATAGGTTCTTTCTTTTCTAGGTATTTCATAATCTTTGAGAAAAGAATATTTTCTAAAATCCTGTTGCAAACGACATCATTTATATAGACCTATAAATTTGTATTTCTTTTCATTTATTTTTTCTGTTGATTTTCTCAAGTATCAAAGACATTGTTCTCAAGCCTTTACGCAAAGGAGTATAGACGACTCTACGTATAATCTGACTTTCACTTTCTTACAGTGGCACTCTATTTTTTTATTCCTTCTATATTTTAGGACAGTTTTCAGGAACATTCAATATAAACTGTGTATATGCCCTTTTGTTACTTGTACTGATTGAAAATTTTAATTTTTGTAGATTTAGTTTAACTAGTATTGCCTATGGTAGAAAATCGACCAATTGTGTTTACAATGGTCCCTGGGGGTAAAATTTTACGTATCATGTCGGCGGCCTCGCGTGATAATGTTCTTGTATGTACCCTCGTCCGCTCAGTAAAAATAATTGCCCTCGTAAAGCGAAGATTCCATGAAAAAACATCAGCGTTGTCAAGCGACTGGCTAAAATGAAGACTCACAGGATTCTCACTATTCAGCATCTGTTGCCAACATTATCATAGGAGGCCGCTGCGATATTTGGTAAAATTTAACCGGCACTGGGAGGTATGAAACGGCATCTTTACTTGTTAAGGAAAATGCCTGACACAATAACAACACATAAAAGCGGAAGTATATACTTCTCATGACATTTTAGAATTATATAACTTTCATTAGCGTAATATTTGAAATGGAACTACAATTTCTGTGTTCGTATATTTATACAACGCCAAGAAATAATGTAATTTCGATACTGCGATATTCAGAATTCCAGAGCTAACAACATGTCGACTTCGTAGTTGCACCCGTGCACCGCTACATGGCTCTCCCGGCGCATCATCATTTATATCGGCATTCTCGACTTTGTAGTTCCACCTGAGCACCGCTAGATGCCTTTCCCGGCTCATCATCCTTTATATCGGCATTCATATGAAAACATCCATTTCCTTTAACCACTCTTAATCACTGCGAAAATGAAGCATTTGAACGGCACAAGAAAATGAGTTGGGAGCACTCCATGTTTCGATATTCACTTATTTTAATACGTTATTTTAATACTGCAGATGCGCTGCATTACAGCGTCTTTGGTCGAGGCGAATAGCCAATCAGTGAGCTGATTATTGGAGAATGTGGAACTTGATCCAAGCTGTAGATAGGAACATTTCTACTTCCTTTTACCACTTTCAATGGCTAAATGCACACACAATATTTATATTCGTGAAACCTACGACAAACAATCTTTCGAACTATTCGAATTATTATTTCATTGGCCTTATTGTACGAATAAATTAGTAATCTGTACCACAATTTTCGTGTTAGCGTATTTATATAATGATTTCTGTAATATTGCAAATGTAAAATATGTAGAACGCCTGGTTGGGAGTAAGAGAGAACCTGAAGGCCCTAAACTTGTCAGGTTAAATAAATGAGTAAATAAAATAGAAATAAAAAATAATAACTCAAAAGTGGTGTTCTAGAACAAGGTCAGTAAAGCGATGATCAAGCGCTGATTTACTTTTAAATGCAAGAATTGATTAATTACTTCCTAACCAAATGTTACCGTGACATAATCGTTTTGCCCACTGTAAAGTGAACTGTAACTAGTGAGAGTAGTAAGATGTAATCTCGTCCTTGGCCATTTACTTTCTCGAAGTGCCGACTCGAAAGAGGACAGCAGTTTCTTTCGGTCGAACTGCTTTACTCTTCGACGCAATATAAGCGAAATTGCTCCCAGAAGCTACTTTCGCGAAGAGGTGAAAAGAGAAGAGGGCGACACATTCCTTCTCTCTGCTGCTGGAGTTTATCGCATGGCACAAAAGAATTGTGTGCCACGTTCCTTTCTCCTAAAAAAAATTGCCTCGCCCGGAAAGAGCTTGTAGGTGGAACAGTTTCTTCGTGAATAAATTTTTATAACCTTATTTCCTACTCCTAACTGATGGCGTAAAATATATCCTGCGAACTTCTGCTGAAAATTTTTCTTTCGGGATGTTTTTTATTATTCGGCTCAACTGTTGCTCGTAACAGATAAATTTCATAATTTTCGACGTATTTGCTTTTATTCTGTTGATTTTCTCAAGTATCAAAGACATTTTTCTCAAGCTATTACACAAAGGAGTACAGACGATTCTCCCTACAATCTCAGCTTCACTTAATTACAGTGGCATTCTGTATTTTTTATTATCATTATTATTTTTTATTTCAGGAGACTTTTTCGGCTTCCAGGATTCTTCTTAAGTAAAAATATTAATTGCAGGTAAACATAAAACTCCCAATTACCCGGGTTAATGTAAATCAAAGACTGTGTGGGTCACTGGAAATCAAAGTTACGTCTAAAAAGTTAGCATGCGCTTCAATCCAAGGTGCTTAAATTTGTGTGCGTATACTCTTCCCTCTACATGCCAATTTCATCGTCGTCGTAATTAATTAATTCCGTGAAAAAGTTGTTTGGTTCGATAGAACCTAAGAACTCCCAGGAAAAACAGATGCTTGTTTCTTAGCAATAAGTTTCTCGCTTTGAATTACTATCTCTAGAATCTCGCACTAATGCTTAAATCGAGTCAGCTATCTTGACATGAAAGTTTCCGCAGAGTTTAACGGAACTATATTGCTTTCTTCTCTGATTTACAAAGACATGATCAATTTCTTGATTGATATCAGTTTTCCGCATTGGCTGCCATTTTTTCGATTAAACCAACTATTTATATTGTTCGCTACTAAGTACATTTGGCTGTGTAGGCAATAGTCATCCCTCTGCAACATGGGTCAGATATAACATAAAATATATATATATAAATCAAGTACTGGTAGTTTAATCGTCAGGATGCAAAGGGAATTTACGAAGTATAGCCTGTTAATCTGACGTATGTTAAACGGACGTAATTGTCTGTTAGGTGTGAAGCCTGGTAGTCTTCACGCACAGGATGTTTCACAATTCATGTTAGACATTTCTAAGTATTTTAGAAGGGACTTAGTAGATCAAGTTTTACATATGTGGAAATGCCATTCAAAGACACTCTGAGCACTTACTCATGTTTGATACTGTGAAAAAAATCTGTACTACTACAAGCTCTTTGCTTTCCAAAAAAATTCTAATAAATGTGGGGTCCAATTTCATATCTTAAGACACATCACCAAAAGAGATGTGTTCCGTAGATCTTAAAGTATGCATTTTAGAGCCAATGTTTACTGCTCATTTACCCCACTATTTTTATTCATAGCTCTTTCCAAAATTAAAATAACTAATAGTTACAGTAATATACTAAATTGAATAAAGGCTTCACGCAGTTGTCCCAGGTTTTTCAGTCTCGTGATTTAGACCATATACTCCTTTGTCATCGTCAACTGTTAGGTACTTATGTTGATAAAAATTACGTCATCTACACGTTACGAAGCAATATAACTTACATATGCTTCTAGAGATTGCAAATTATCAAATGTTTATAAACCTAAGGGACTTAACTTCTATGGCTATCAATCCCTAGGCTTACAAACCACTTAAAACAACTTAAACTAACAACCCACACACTACCATGCAGGAGAGAGAACTGGAACCTACGACGGCCAGCAACCGTGCCTTCCGCAGCAAAGCGCCTTAGAGCGCTCGGCCACTCTACCACGGCACAGAAATTACATCGATATCTGACTGAACTACGGACGTTACGTCACTGTAGTGATAAGATTCTGGAACACTGCTGACAAATTAATAAGTACACTGGTCAAAACAATTAGGGGATCAGTTGAGACATCTAAGTTTTGAAGTATTGTAATCGACAGATCGAACTCAAATTGTTCGACATCTTTCTGTCGCTCCTACGGGGTGGAGACAATAATGTTATTGTCACCCTGCAGAGTGGGTTGGTGTCTACTTGCGTTTACCAAACGAATTACACAAGCAGTTTGGTTCAGATAGTGTAATGAGCAAGTAGTGCAACATAACAACATGACTTACATGAAGCTATGGCATGGGGGGCTACAGGAAGGTTGGAATCGGGCCAGACACAGAGGGACCTATTGGAGTGTCCCCAATTTTCAGGACCTGGATGCGATTTTAGACAACAGAGACAGTTACAAGGAGGCAAGGTCATAGTCTTACACAGGTAACATCAGCAAGAAATGACGGTTATCTCCGGTTAACAGTCCGTCCAGATAGGAGGCTCAGCTGCAACGCAACTCTTCAGAAAGCAACAGAATGCGCAATATTCAGAGAAACGCTACGATATCGGCTTCAGGAATGTGGTCTGTACGCTCGGAGGCCATAAAAACCACGACTCCGTTGAGCTCGCAGAAACTGGACAGAAGAACATCTGGATTGGAATCGTGACGAATGGCCCTGGGATGAGTCAAGATTTGTGTTCAGCGAAGTTGCGAAGTTTCAATCACCGACTTTTAGTTCTGAATGTGAAAATATTTTGCTAGCACCCACCTAGTTAGGGAGACATGACAATCCCAATAAAATAAGAGAAATCAGATCGAAAACGGAACGATTTAGGTGTTCTTTCTTCCCGCGCGCTATTAGAGAATGGAACGGTAGAGAAAAGTTATGAAAGTGGTTAATGAACCCTCTGCCAGGCACTTAAATGTGATTTGCGGAGTATCTATGTAGATGTAGATGAACAATCGTCGCTCCCTCGTATAGAGAGTTCATGGAACTCGGAATAATCTTGCTTATGTGCAGAAAAGATCACCATATTATGGTGTTAGACGAATGGAGTGAGCAGGAGTCAGTTTTTCCGGACGTACGGACTTCTATGTCGTTCAGAATGGCACTTTGACTGCTCAGAGGTACAGAGACGAGATCCTTTTGCAGCGCCCTACACTGGTGCCATAGTAGATGAGTTTATTCTGATGGACGATAATGCTCGTCCCCACAGAACAGCAGTGTAGTTTAGTGCCTTTCTTGAATATAGGTGTGACCTGTGCAACTTTCCAATCTTTTGGTACAGATCCTTCTATGAGAGAGCGGTTGTATATGGCAGTTAAGTAAGGATCTATCGCTTCAGCAGATAGAAATCTAATGGGTATACAATCCGGACCAGAAGACTTGTTCTTTTTAAGTGATTTCAGTTGCTGCACTACTCTGATGATATCTACTTCTACTTTACTCATTACGGCCTCTGTCCGTAATTCGAAATCTGTAATACTTGGTTTCGTCTTCTTTGGTGAATGAAGAACGATTGTCCATTTCATGTAACTAAAAATTTTTACTTCTGATGAATGCTTCCATAGTCGAAGCTGAAACCGTGGTTAAGTAATCATCCTGTAGCTTTGAAACCGCCGGCCGCGGTGGCCGAGGAGACTGAGGCGCTCCAGTCACGGTCTGCACAGCCACTACGGTCGGGGGTTCGAATCCCCCCCCCCCGGGCATGGAATTTGTGCCGTCTTTAGTGTAAGGTAGTTGATAAGTAGTTTGTAAGTTTAGGGACTGATGACCCCGTAGTTAAGTCCCATAAGCTTAACAAACGTTTGAACATTAGCTTCGCAACCGATGAGCTGTATTTTTGAATGTTAATATTTCATCAACGGTTGCTGTTTCAACAGCCATGTTTAAAATTGAAAGTGCTGAGACTTTGGCTATCCCTTAGGTAAATATTGGCGTGGACGGGTGGCGGTGTGCGGTGAGGGTCACAATAAGCGGAAGTGCTTGCACGTAGGAAGGGCGGATGGGCGGGACGCTCCGCAATGCGGCATTGGCGCGTGCCTTTGTCGCTGCCCGCTCACCGGGAGCAGTGCCCGTGCGTGCCACGCCAATTTAAAAGCGCGCTACATTAGTCAGGCTGCTCTGCTGCGTAAACGAGTTAGCGCTGCCCACACGCCCTCTCAAGAACAACACCAGCCACTTCCTGTTATCGCCGTCCCAACTTCTCTCTCCCTAATGGTATAAACGGCCCCTCGTGCCGGCACGATGCGCTTAGCTTTTTCCCCTCATAATTTTTTTTTCTTTGTTTATCATTATCTTTTCCGTGTTTCCTCTTCTTCGTCATCCTCGTGCTCATCTCTTAATTTTTTTATTTTCTTGTCTGTTTCCTCTGTGTCTCGTGTCAGTATTTTTGCAAGCCTCTGCCTAATATGTTTCTTCTTTTTATTAACTTGGTTGTACGTAATTTGCCACGGACCGCCGCGCAGGAATGGTCGTGCGGTCTAAGGCACCTTGCTGCAGATTGCGCAGCCGCTCCCCGTCGGAGGTTCGAGTCCTCCTTCGGGCATGGGTGTGTATTTTGTTCTTAGCACAAGTTAGCTTAACTAATATCAGACATTGTCTATGAGGAGTGCGACTGTAATTTTTTTTTTATTATTGGAGACATTTAATCAATTTACCTGTGTGCCACAGTCGCTGTATTATAACATTTCTTTATTTTGTACGAGTGGTTTCGGTAAAGCTATGTCACCATTTTCAAGTATTTCAGTGTCACCAGAGACATTTTTTCATCCTCTACAAAGAAACCTCTTCACAAAATTAAACTACTGACTCTGCACTAATATAAGTGATTAAAAAATAAATAAACAAAAATAATAAAATAAGAATGGATTCCTACATCATTCCCATGATAAGAAAATAGGTCTGGACTCAATTGTTCTTATGAACACTTATTTGTTCTCTTGACTGGAAATCTGTTCTCATGACATGACTGTCAAATGCAACTTAAAAAACAATGTTAGGTATGTAAAAACCTATTCACTTAAAAATTTTAACATCGTCAAAATAAAATGTTCTTTCCTTTCATTAATCAAAAATCAAAGGTAAAATTAACAGAACAAGTTACTTTGAAAAACATTTGCACCAATTTTTACAGTAGGTTGTGGGTTAACATTAGTCTACTACGCTTACTTTCACTCACTTATGACGTACGGCGTTATTTTTTGGGGTAACTCGACTGAAACAAAAATGATGATTTTGGCTCAGAAACGCGCAGTTCGAGCAATATGCGGTGTAAGTTCACGAACTTCATGTCGGCCCCTTTCCAGTAGTCTGAGAATTTTGACACTGGCATCACGTTTTTTCTTTAATGTCGTTTATTGTTACAAATACCAGCTTATTCTCACGAGTTAGTAGCTTTCACTTGGTAAATACTAGACAGAAGTCGAATCTACATTTGCATCACACCACCTTGACACTTGAACAGAAAGGTGTGCAGTATTGTGCAGCATCCATTTTCAATAAGCTGCCACAAGAACTAAAGAATCTTAGCACTAACCCACACGCTTTCAAATCCAAACTGAAGAGTTACCTCATGGCTCACTCCTTTTATTCTGTCGAGGAACTCCTAGAAAAATAAGCTAATTCATTTTTCTTTTTTCTTTATTGATTCTTTTCACTTAGTCTTAAGAGAGTCGTGTGCATAAGACTACTTAAAAATTTTCGATTACCATTCTTGTGTTAAACTTCATGTATTGACTTGTCCCATGACCATGGAGTCTTACTCCTCAATTAGGTCCTGAGGAACAGAGAACTATATTATTATTATTATTATTATTAAGTTTCCCTGTTTAGGGTTCCCCGTGTGCCTGTCTGACAATTACACATTTTATTAGGTATTTAAAAATAAGAGAATACTGCATTATTCATTCAAAAAATCAAATCATTATTAAATATACCTGGCCATATGGGAACATCTCTGTCAATTAATCATTAAGCACAATAGCGCTCTGTGCAACAGTAGGAAACGTACTATCTTGTACAGCAGTTAAAAGAAGACTGACCGTATCACATCTAGGTTTAGAATTTTAGATGAAGTCAAGTTTTACACAGTTAACGTAATCGGTCAACAGATAGAGCTCAAGTAGTTTGTAAGTCTAGCGACCGATGTCGTAAGCAGTTTGGTCTCATACGTTTACAAACATTTCAACATCTGAATTTGGAACGGACGGCTAATATTAACAACGTCGCATTAACGTGTGAAATTTTTTGGACTCTATGATCCGACAAAAAGTGATATCTGTACGCCCTATGGTACTAACAACAAAGAAGCAGGTTCATTTCCACCATAATTACACTTAAAGCCTTAGAGTGATTAATTTCGACAATTAACCTGTGGTGTCGCACAAGTCCAAAGTGCGCGCCACCTACTTTCGCCGCGCGCCGCCATGCACGCACGGCGCGGCGTTCTTACGACGACAGCCACGAGCGCCCTCTGCGGCAACTCCGCTCGTGGCCACCAGTGAACGACATCGTTCACTTGGGACTGAGTTAGGAACCAGTAAAGACTTCGGAATCCGATAGGCACCAGTGAAGACTTGGCTATCAGTTAGGCACTTGGCAGGACTCTAGCTCAACTATGTATCAACATTCTGCAGTACTATGTAAAAGTTAAGTATTGTATAAATTCTGTGCAATATATATCTCGTTCTAATTTACTCTAGTGTTTCTAGTTTCTGGCTGCTCCTCTCCGTACCTGCACCAGCGTGCTATCTTTATTCCTGTGTCGGTCTCATTCCACTCGGCCACCGACACCTACGACGGAAACGAGACACAAAAGCGGCGACGAGGCGGGGACACAAAAGTGGCCACGAGGAGTGATAGACGATCCGTGGACCAGCCCACTTGCAGCAGCCAGACAGCAGTAGTAGTCGGAGCACACAGAAATTGCTCCCGCCCACCCACCCTTATTATAAGAATTTTGGGGGAAGATATTTTGTTACGTGTTTTGTGGACTTTTTTGTTGCAGCGCATCCTCTTTCATATTGCTCTTGTGTTTTGTTCTAATTTACTTGTATGCGCGGCGCCTAATCGGTCAGCATGGCCACTACCCCGAACCCAAACTTAATGGAAATTATTCAGTTACAGACGGCGCAAATAACACAACTCCTGCAGGCTGTAGCCCAGCTCACAGCGCAAGCAACTAACCAACAACAACAGCCGCCGTTTCAGCAGCCCACACCTGCCGCCGCAACGCTTCCTACGTTTCGCCAGTACAACGAACGTGAGGAAGAATGGAGCGACTACTTCGCACAGTTTCAAGAACTCGTCGCGGCTCATCAAATTACAGGTCAGAAAGTGAAGCATCTGCTATTATCTGTGGTGGGCACCAACACCTTCGTGTTACTGAAAAAACTTTTCCCCGACGTATCTCTTCGTGATGTAGACTTTGAACAAATAGTAGAGGCACTAAATGCTCATTACGAGAGAAAAGTTCTTGTACCCGCTGCACGGTACCGATTTTTCAGACTTAAAAAATTACCGCAACAGTCACACCAAGAGTGGATAACTGAGTTGAAGGGCTTAACCCGCCAATGTAAATTTACTTGCTCTTGTGGACTCTCTTATAGTGACGTTATGTTGAGCGATGCGATTACGCAGAACATTCAGGACCCCAGAATTAGGGCTGCAATTCTGAAACAGTCTGACCCCTCATTAGACAGTGTACTGCAGCTTATTGAAGCGCATGATACTTTTGACTTAGCAGACGTAGAAATGCAAAGCCACAGTGTAAATTCAGTGCGCCGTAACGGACGCTTTCCTAGCCGTAGTTCTCAGTGTAACACTAGTGATTCTTACAATAGTACAGGCCGTGCTGGACAGACAGTGAACAATAGCCAGTGTAAAAGTGCGACACAAAGGTCGCCCCGTCGTGTTAGAAACAGTAATTTGAATAACGGGCGCCAACACTCATTTCAGAAAAATGTTCGTAAGTCTTGCCCTCAGTGTGTATCTCGCCATAAGCGTGCACAATGCCCAAATCGCAACGCGACCTGTTATCAATGTGGCAAATCAGGACACGTACAAACGGTGTGTATGCAAAATAAAAATTGCAAGAGCGGTGCCTTTCGGAACATTGCTTCGCAGAGTGCGAGAACAATTCATTTCGTAAATGTCATACACGCTGTGAACTTGGACAGTGTTTCTGTTGATTCCAAATTGCAAGAAAGTAGTTCTGCGCCTATGGCAAAACTATATAGTGCACCACGTAGCAAGCGCCGACGAGCGCGTAAAACAGTGCAACGGAAAAGGGTTCGGGACAAGCAAAATGACTATGAACAGTGCATTCCTGTAGTGAAAATAGTGCCTTCTGCAACTGCTCCTTGTAATAGTGCCCAGTACTGTGTAGCTAGTGACAGTAGACATCAAGTAGCTACTCAAAAGTGTAGTGCAGTAGTTAGTACATCTGGAGTAGCTTCGCAAGCTTGCGCGGACGCCGATCCGGCGGTAGTGCCATCTAGTGACAGTGTTGTTAATCCGCTGCGTGCCGAGTCTGCGCCGCTTACTTCACTACGCGGCCCGCGCAACCGCAGTAAACAAACCGTAGCAGACGTTGCCCACATTCGCGCACCTGTCGAGCGCCGCAAGCAAAAACTGTTTGTGTCTCTCTTCATAGAAAATAAGACGGTGCAATTTCAGCTTGATACTGGTTCCGCTGTCACATTAATAAATAAAGATACTTATGAACTTCTGGGTTCGCCAAAATTGTCGCCGTCACAGCAAGTGTTAACCGCTTATACAGGTCAAAATATTCCCGTGCTAGGAACGTGTAGCCTGCCCGCCTCTTTTCAAGGTGTACCAAAACAGTTGCTTTTGTAGTTCTTCAGGCCAAATCGACGCAGAACATTTTTGGACTAGATGCTTTTGACTTGTTTGGTTTATCAATTCAAAGAGATGTGCTTCAAATTTCGTCAATAGTGCCTCAGGATAAAATCAATGCATTGTGTGACAAATATAGTGACTTGTTTTCGCCGGAACTAGGTTGTGCAAAAGACTTCGTGGCACATGTAACTTTAAAAGAATCTGCAGTTCCAAAATTTCGTAAAGCTAGACCAGTGCCTATCGCCTTGCGTGATACAGTTGCCGAAGAACTTAAACGTTGGCAAGATAGTGGGGTGATTTCTCCTGTTTCTGCGAGTCAGTGGGCCTCGCCAATAGTAATTATACCCAAGCCGTCAGGAAAACTTCGTCTCTGTGCGGACTTCCAATCAACAGTGAACAGTCAAACAATTGTAGACACTTATCCCCTGCCCAGACCTGACGAACTAATGGACAAATTAGGACAGTCTCGTTTCTTTTCTAAGATTGATTTAGCAGAGGCATACTTACAGATTCCACTTGATGACGAGTCAAAAAAGTTTTTCGTCATTAATACTCACATGGGCCTTTTTCAATTTCAACGCCTACCCTTTGGCAGTTCTTCCGCCCCCGCTATTTTTCAGCGTTTTTTGGAACAGCTGACAGTTTCTGTACCGTGTTGTTCGAACTATTTAGATGATATTGTGGTATCCGGACGTACAGTTGAAGAACATTTAGCAAACCTGGAGTGCCTTTTCAAAGTTTTGACTGCAGCAGGTCTACGTTGCAATAAAGCAAAGTGTTCGTTTTTTCAAACTGAAATAGAGTACCTAGGCCATGTGATTAATGCCCAAGGAATACATCCCTTACAGTCACATCTTAGAGCAATCAAAGACTTGCCTCCTCCTAAGAATGTGCACGAATTGCAAGCAGTAATGGGAAAGCTGAACTATTATTTCAGGTTTATTCCCAATGCCTCTCAGATTGCAGCTCCACTGCATCACTTACGTAGGAAGAATGTTCCTTTTGTATGGTCCAAAGATTGCCAGGTTGCCTTTGACAACTTAAAGTCTGCACTAATCAGTGATGCATGTTTGATTCCCTTTGACCCTCAGAAGCCTGTAGTGCTAGCAGTTGCTGCCTCGTCGTACGGTGTGGGTGCAGTTTTGTCGCATCGTATTGGTTCTCACGATCGTCCTATTGCCTTTGCATCCAAGCGACTGACGCCGACGCAACAGAATTACAGTCAGATAGAAAAGGAGGCCTTAGCAATCATTTACGGCGTCACAAAGTTTCATCATTATCTCTATGGCAGAAAATTCTATTTGTTGACAGATCACAAGCCTCTCACGTCGTTGTTCTCACCCACAAAGCCAATTCCGCCACGAACGGCACAAAAGCTTCAGAGATGGTCCTTGATATTGTCTATCAGTATGAGATTTTGTACCGACCTACCACTAAACACGCCAACGCGGACACACTTTCCCGACTTCCGGTTGGCCAGGATGTGTCGTTTGATTCTTCAGAAATGGCATGTTGTCAGATAGACTCCAGAGATGCTTCCGCTGTCGCAGATTTCCCTTTGAACTCTCGTCGGGTTGCACAGGAAACAGCTGCGGATGCAGACCTAAGTGTGGTAGTACGTTTTGTTCGCTCAGGTTGGCCTGCCAGGGCCAAAGACATTCAACGGCCTCTGGCTCGACGTTATTTTGCACAACGTCATGCATTGTCTTTAAGTCAGGGTGTTCTGTTGTTACATACGGACAACGACCAAACAAGAGTGATTGTTCCTCGTTCCCTGCAACGTGAAGTGGTACGCCTCCTGCATCAAGGACATTGGGGTATTGTTAGGACAAAGCAACTGGCCAGACGTCATTGTACCTGGGTTGATATGGACGCTCAGATAGAGAGCATGACATCACAGTGTACAGTTTGTGCGGAGCATCAGGCGGCTCCTCCACAGCGTTTCTCAGACTGGCCACACCCCAAGGGACCATGGCAACGTTTACACATTGACTTTGCCGGACCTTTCTGGAATACGCGCTGGTTAATCGTTGTAGACGATTTCAGCAAGTTTCCTTTCGTGATTGCTATGAACTCAACGACGGCGTCTAGTACAATAAGTGCCCTTACATCAGTGTTTTGCATCGAAGGTTTGCCTGAAACTATCGTCAGTGACAATGGACCTCAGTTTGTTAGTGCGGAATTTCACAAGTTTTGTCGTGTGAATGGCATTCAGCATATCACCACCGCACCTTTTCACCCTCAGTCCAATGGTGAAGCAGAACGTTTCGTTCGAACATACAACTCTCACATGGAGAAGATGAAAGGTCAGCACTCCAGGCAGCAAGCTCTTCAAATTTTCCTGTCTACTTATCGGTGCATGCCACGTGACGGCCCGTCTCCTGCCGAGCTGCTACACGGCCGCCGTCACCGCACTCTCCTTCACCTGCTGCAGCCTCCCACGCACCGAGTCGGTTCGTATGGCGCTACGCGTTTTCAGGTTTCCACGCCGGTGCTGTACAGGGTGTTCGCTGGAAACAAGAAGAAACTATGGATGCCGGGCATCATTCAGCGCGTGCTCGGTCGCAATATGTATGTTGTACGTTCTTCCACAGGGTCGGAGCTGCGGCGCCACGCAAACCAATTGCGCTTGCACAGGCCGCGCGATCCTGTCTCCGGTTTCTTGATTCCAGACCCAGTTCACCGCCAGGGAGCACAGCCACATCGCTCACCGCCGGGCCCAGCATCCCCGGGTTACGAGCTCCCGATGGATGTCGACGCGCCTCCTACGCAGTCGGCCCCTCCGCCTCCGTCGCCGCCGCAGATGACAGCGTCACCGAGAGGGACTCCGGGACCGTGCGGGCCCCCCCAGCTTGGGCCACGCACCTCAGAAGATGACCTGCTGCCTCTGGGCGGGGGTGTGCGCCCTTCCTCAGGTTTCGCCGGGTTTCCTGGAGGATCGCAAGGCGGATGCCGGGGCGCGGACGGCGTCTCGATCCCAGCCTCAGCTACGACGCCCGTCCCACCAGTAACGCCCCCGCCCAGGCCCTCTTCCCAGTGCCGTCGCCGTGGCCCTCAGCCCTACGCCACGACGGCGCGGCGGTTTGGGGGGGAGGGGTGTGGTGTCGCACAAGTCCAAAGTGCGCGCCACCTACTTTCGCCGCGCGCCGCCATGCACGCACGGCGCGGCGTTCTTACGACGACAGCCACGAGCGCCCTCTGCGGCAACTCCGCTCGTGGCCACCAGTGAACGACATCGTTCACTTGGGACTGAGTTAGGAACCAGTAAAGACTTCGGAATCCGATAGGCACCAGTGAAGACTTGGCTATCAGTTAGGCACTTGGCAGGACTCTAGCTCAACTATGTATCAACATTCTGCAGTACTATGTAAAAGTTAAGTATTGTATAAATTCTGTGCAATATATATCTCGTTCTAATTTACTCTAGTGTTTCTAGTTTCTGGCTGCTCCTCTCCGTACCTGCACCAGCGTGCTATCTTTATTCCTGTGTCGGTCTCATTCCACTCGGCCACCGACACCTACGACGGAAACGAGACACAAAAGCGGCGACGAGGCTGGGACACAAAATAACCCTCTCGGCCCAGAGTTTTTGTCTTTCATAAAAAAATATGAAACCTTGTATTCATTGACGCAACAACGCGTATTCGAAGCCTTCTGGAACCACCAGCTAACCTGTTAAGTGAACACGTCAAGATGTAAAACGCCAACACGCCGCTTTAACCCATCGTTCACCTCTTAACGATGCGAAGAGTCGCCAGAAATAACACGTGGTTCGGATTCCACATTAAGCTGTAGGTCCCATTTCCCCAGTTGGATAACTGGGGTAAGCTAGGGTCACGCAAGTCGCCGAAGGGGCGTCCAATTGTAAGATTTGCACTAGGCCGATGAGCCATATGAAATTATTATTAGTAGTAGTATTAGTAGTAAATCCTCTTAATAAATTATTGCCGCATATCAAACTCAAATGAAAATGTAGTGTAATTCTTCATGAATACATTGCTGAAAATTCCACGGTCATACGAAGTAGTTTGGCCGCGGTGGAGTAGCCGAGCGTTCTAAGGCACCTCGCTGCGGAGCCCGCGGTTGCTCGCCGTGGAGGTTCGAGTCCTCCCTGTGGCATGGGTGTGTGTGTTGTCCTTAGGTTAGTTTAGTTTAGTTTACATAGTTTGTAAGCTACGGACTGATGACAACGCAGTTTGGTCCGATAGATTTACAAAGATTTGATCATTTGAATTTGGAGTAGTTTGCATGTGTGAGCGATTTGAATGGAACGCAAGATAACGCCGAGCTTCGTCCGGAATGTACCAACTGCTGCGGCTTGGGGGAAAAATGGCGGACAGTTCATCTCGGGTTTATAACACTCTTACGTTTGTGATGGTGCATCTTCTGGAGCGCGGCGGCGGTCCCCGTTGACTCTGCACTCGATGGCTGCTGTCGGTGACGTGCAGCCTGGCCCGACCGACTCGACTTGATTAGCAAGCCACTTGCTTTGGCGTTTTGTATGTTAAAACTTGCCAGTTATTACTACAGTTCCTGTATTTGTTAGGTATACTTTACCTATCTTTTAAGATTTGGCTTGCGGTGGTTTTGTGATGTGGGGTTGGTTCCCGTCAAGGTTTGATTATTGTAATATGGTTTGATTATTGTGCGTATATTTACCTACTTCATCAGGAAATCAAGTCAGCGTGTGCTTGCCCTGTGTTTTACCAGCTTCCCTAGTCCCTTTATTAGGTTATTTGAGGAGCTTTCTGTGTTTTTGTAAAAGTTTGTTGCTGTCTGCTTAAACCTATCATGAAGGAATTGTATACCTGTGCCCTCGTGGAGCATACTGGTTGAGTACTCTCGAGGGAGTTGAAGGGATGTTTTTAGGGCTCTGTTTTGAACTCTTTGCAAGGATTGAATATGTGACATTGCTACGTTACGCCTGACTGGGGATGCGTATTCCATTACCGGCATGCCCCCGGAAGTGTAAACTGTGAGTGGTGTGGGGCAATGTGGATTCAGGATTGAGAATTGGGTAAAGGGCGCGCAAGTGGGCCAGTGTCTTGCTTCTTATTTCCTGAATGGGGATTTCCATGTCAGTCATTGATCGAGGGGAACCCCAAGATATCGGCCTGTCTTGCTCCACGGTATTGGAGTGCTCATGATGGTTAGTGGATGGAGGTTTGGGATGCGTCTCATGGTGAATATAACGGCCTGGTCTTTTGTGGCGTTGTACTTGAGCCTCCATTTTGTGGACCAGGTTCCTAGGGCCAGGGCCGGCGCAAGCCCAAGTGCCGCCCCGTGCGAGCTGCTAAATTGCCGCCCCCAGTTTTTTGTTGAATTTTTTTAAACAAATCTGTAGGAAATGTCAGTAATCAATCGCAATATTTCTTTTCACTTTTCAGATCTACCTATATTTCGGCTACTGAGTGACCAGTCTCAAAGCTTTTAATATCTGTTAACATCTAAACCGCCATGTTCACTGTTACTTTCAGCATGACGATATAGATGTAAACATAACCCAAAGCACTGAAAATAGCCACACTGTGCCCGAAATCTATATAGATCTGGAAATAAAACTTGCTACTGATTGGTGAAATTCTCTAGAGATTTGTACAAAACAGTTGCTGGGCACTAGATCAAAAATGGAGTCAAACCTGACTGAAGAAATCTAGCTAATTTTAATAAGCCCTGTGAATTTACGAAAATGTTCAAATGTGCATGAAATCTTACGGGACTTCACTGCTAATGTCATCAGTCCCTAAGCTTAGACACTATTCAACGTAAATTATCCTAAGGGCAAACACAGACACCCATGCCCGAGGGAGGACTCGAACCTCCGCGGGACCAGCCGCACAGTCCATGACTGCAGCGCCTTAGACCATTCGGCTAATCTTACAGTTAACGTAAATAAAAAAATTTTCAATGGTCGTGAACAGATAATGTATTCAACGTTAAACTGTATACAGTAAATAAATGTTGAAAAAGTGATAGTGTGCGATAGTATTGTCAAACAAAAGTGCCGGTCAGAGTTTAATTGTTGTTCATGCAAAAGCAGACAGGTGTTTCATGGCTAAAAAACCAAAACGTCCGACTATCACTCAGAAACGGATAGCAAAAATTTTGAAAAACATGCGTCGAAACCCAACTTATGCCATGCTTACTACCAATGTCTTTGTCCCTTTTAATTACTCGCAGCGTTTTTACCCATTTGGTACACTTCTAGCCATTGTAGGTGTTGGACATGTTTGACTGTAGTAATGTTCATCGATTTTTTTTTCCATAAAGCATAAATTTGGTTCAGGCTCAACATGTAACCGCATTATCTAATATTCCATTCGAATTTCTAAATTAGATTTCGTCTTCTGCAAAATTAGTTGTGAGTAAACTCACGGCGCGTAACAGGCTAGTAGCGCTCCACTCATAGGAATACTGGTGTGTATCCCCCTATCTGTTTTTTAATTCTTTATTATGGCTTTTGGTTACAGTGACCATACAGCCAGCGGTTATTACAGTGACAACATTACAATAGAATTGAGATTCTTACAATGTATAGCTCAATATTAATAAGTATCTTACGTCATACAGCCTTAGAATGAAAGTAGAAAAATCATATGTACAAGACATAAAACAACACATATTTGACAGTACGAGTGACATATGTAAATACAACAAAAGTGCAAACAGCATAGAACCATATGAGAGGTGCAAAGACAAATAAAAATCAAAATATAAAATAAAATCACTTATGCAGTTTCACGCTGTGCATGTTAAAGTTAAACACACTAGCTCTAAAATTAGAGCTGTATGCCGGTGACTTTGAGGCAGTCCTTCAGTAAACTGTACTTAAACTTGTCAAATCCATGAAGGAGGACAGTGACACTTGTGGGGAGAGGGTAACCCCTCATAACCAGCGTGCAGTAGAATACACTTTGCGCGGCCGTGTACTTGGTGCATGCCAGTATGATGTGGTTGAGATCTGTCACTGCCGTCACATCTTTGTCGCAATGCCGAGAAGCGATGATTTTCAAACGGTGTAGGTGGGCAGGTTAACATCCATGTTCCAGTCTCATCCGAATGATAGACGTTGCATGACGTCTACTAAGCGTCATCGATGAAAACCACGGTCGTGAGAAGACATTTGGTTGTATAGCTGCCAGGTGTCCTCCCTTAAACGCTTGAGAGAGGTGCCATTCGTGGTCCCAAGTGTGATAGGCAGCTTTTCGAATCGTCGTTCGGAAGTCTGTATATGGAATCAGCGTGGGGCAGTGTTGTCCTTCCGTAATACTTCTCTTGGCAAGGCGGTCTACTGTTTCGTTATGGGGTATACCTTGATGTCTTTTAATCGAAAGTAAGTGGATGTCTATGCCCAATGTCTGTGCATTTTTATGGCCTCCAAGACGTCCAATATATATCTATTCGTTTGTTTGTCAAACGTCGGATGTTGTAATTTTTTCAGCACGCTTTGAGAGTCCGTGAGGATCAATATAGAGTCAAATGTTCGTGTGCCGTAATAAATGGCCTCCCTGATGGCCAGTAACTCTGCTGTGTAAATAGATGACGCAGGCGGAAGCGCAAACATTCGGTAGGTGCCGTTGGAGGGGCAAAAGAAGGCGTATCACACCCCTGCTTCAGTTTTAGAGCCGTCAGTATAGATGTGAGCATGCTGTGGCCAGTTGCGGAGAAGAAACTGTTCCACGTCGAGAGTGATGTTGGTCCCCTTTGTGTAATCGGATGGCAAGTGTGTCACCGGGATTAGGTTAAAAAACAGATGATACGAATAACGGAAACAATGAAGTTTGGTGTCCTGTATGATGAGTGGGAAGAGCTGCGAACCAGTAAAGGAACTCGGGTCATGCCTCTTCTGTGATGCATTTGTGTAAGGCTCCAAAATTGGTGCACCGTTTTGAGAGAGGCACTGTCACATATTGACGCTCGGCTGAGGAGGAAAATATCGGACAGTATCTGTCGACGTATAGTTAACGGCATTTCAGACGCTTCCACGAGAAAGGCGTTGGTGGGTGTTGACTTCATAGCTCCGAGAACAAGACGAAGCATTCTGTACTGGAGGACATCAAGTTTGCGCAGGGTCGATTGCGCTGCAGTAGCGTAGACGATACTACCATAATCCAAAACGGAGCGTATCAAGACCTTATATAGAGTAAGGAGTACCGTCGGATCGGCTCCCCACCAAATTCTGGAAAGCATACGCAGGATATTTGCAGTAGTGTCCACTTTGTCCAAGAGGTATTCAACATGGCGCGCCCACGTCAGTTTGCTGTCGCACCGAGGAACTTAGCATATGACCGAATATGCAGTTTGTATGGGCCGAGCTGAAGGTCTGGGGAGAAATAATTCTGTCGTTTCCTCGTGAATATCACCACAGTAGATTTTTCGGGCGACAGCGTGAGCCAGTTTTCTAACTCCCATTCAGCCAGTTTTTCACATGCAGTAGTAAGCCATATGTTTGTCACCCAAAAGCACGATGAGTGGGCGTATATACAAACGTCGTCCGCGTACTGAAGAACTTTGACAGTAGGATGAAAGATAGAGTCTGAGTCGGCAACATACAAGGCGTATAGCAAGGGGCTTAATATCGCACCTTGCGGGAGGCCACGGGAAACGATTCGTGGGCCATGTAAAACATTGTCCTGGTCACGGATATAAACAGTGCGGCAACAAAGTAATCTGTACATATTTCTTAACACCTTTAGCGGGAGATGCAAAAGTACTAATTTATAAGTTTATGTATCAAAACATTGTCATGAGCACTCGAAAAATCAAGAAAAAGAGCCGTCAAATACTCATTTGTCAGGAACGTTTTTTCGATGTCCATAGCAAGAGATGTTATATTATCGTAAGTGCTCTTCCCATTGCGAAAACCGTATTGTGTCCGTGGGAACAGGTCGTGATGCTCTAACCACCATTCTAACCGGACCTTGAGGAGAAGTTCAAAGGTCTTGCACACACATGACGACAATGCAATGGGGCGATAAGACGTTGCCTGACCAGGGTCTTTTCCTGATTTCAAAATAGGAAGCAATACCTGAGTGGTCCAGTCGGTTGGTACAGACCCCTCCCTCAAGATGTCATTAAAGATATTCAGAAGAATAAGTTTTGCATCATCAGACAAATTGCGTATCATGGAGTAATGTATCTGGTCATGCCCGGGCGACGTATCGGCCGAGGGCGGCAGCGCACTGTTGAGTTCAGCGAGGGAGAACGGGGAGGTGAGATCATCTTGAAGATCTTCAACGGCGACATTTTTCGTGGGATCAATGGGTTCTGGCGTGGCCGTAAGAGGTGCTACAATGTTGGCAAACTCGTCTATCCAGGTCTGTAACCGCTTGGGAGGCATTGGTTTTCATTTGAGTGAGTTAACTTTTGACCAAATCCTTCCGACAGGAGTAAGCAGGGATAAATGTTCACAAAATTTCTTCCAATGTTCTTTCTTACAAGTCTTGAGAAAGCGTTTGGTAGTCGCATCCATATGTTTGTACGCGAGGTAGTTTTCCCATGTGGTTTGCCGTTTAAGACGACTACATGCCAATCTCCTGTCTTTGCGCCACTCGACACGAGCACTTTTGGTTCCACCAGGCAACCGGCAGACGTCTACTGCCAGTTACCACCCTCGTCTGTGGGATTGACTGCGAGGCTGCTACGTTGATGCAATTCCTATAATGAGCGTACCTTGTTTGCGGTGACAACTCGGTGGGGAACGACGAAAGTTGTGTATCCATGATGGCACCATACTGAGACCAATCTACCCTCCTGACCTTCCATTTGCGAGACGGCCGACAAACCGTGTCCGGTGACGAGGTTGGTGAAGCGAGCAGAATAGCGTAATGGTTGGAACCCATGGTAGGAAAGTACCGACCATGTAAAGAATGAAGAAACAGACGCTGAACACAAAGTCAAATCGACGGCTCATGGTCTCTGTCCGGGTAATGGAAGTAACGTAGGGAATCCATCATTGAGGATGATAAGATTGAACTCGTCGATAATATCAAGAATGCCATCACCCAGCTATCGTTATATGCACACCCCCACAATCTGCTGTGTGCTAAGATCCCCGCAGAACAGAAATGGAGGTTCCAACTGTTGTACCAGAGTGTACCACTCTTCAATGGTAATGTATGACCGTGGTTGGCTGTAGAGGGCCACAATAGTTATTCGACCAATTGGAGATGAGAGGTTTACTGCTATCGCTTGAAAGCTTTTAATATCGTCATGAGAAATCAGAACAGGGGGGTGGGGGGTGATACAGCATATTATTGATGAATAGGGCGACTCCTCCTCGACCATCATCTCTGTCTTGGCAGTAAACGTGGTATCCTTAGAAGCGTACGATGGTATCTGGTTGAAACCATGTCTCAGAGATGGCGGCCACTGCTATCTTCCGCATCCGAAGTTCACGTTGAAGTACACCCTTGTTGGCAATCACAGATCGCGCATTCCACTGCAGTATCTTAAATTCCGCCATAGTTGTTAGAAGTAAGGAGAGTCGTTAATAGTTGGCGAATAGGCTGTATCTGTAAAGTTCCAGGTGGCATTGTTTTCGCGTCTTCTATGAGATGAAGGATAAACCAGATAATTTTCTCTATGATGTATTCACTATTGTTACGTGGTGGCACTGCTCCCCCTATCTGTTCGTCCGGCGTAAACACGACGGTGCTGCCATCGTGGTGAGGAAGAAATTAGTCCTCCCCTTGTTCAAAAGGGACGGCCGGCAGCTAGTCGAGGCGTCATGCCACAGTACCCGAAGCCGCTTCCTCCGCGGTTTGGTTTCAAATCCCGTCTTGGGCATGAATGTTGAGTTTGTCCTAAAAAAATTTTAAAAAAGGGGGGGGGGCAGATTTGCCGCCCCTCGGAAAGTGCCGCCCCGTGCGGCCGCACGTTTCGCTCGTGCCTTGCGCCGGCCCTGCCTAGGGCGTCACATCCATTTTGGAATATTTGGCGCATGATGTTCGCATTCATACTGCGGATGTAGAGTGCAGTGTCACCTGCGTATAGTGCTAGTTACACCCGATCCGCCCGTGGCAAGTCCGCTGTGTATAGGGAGTATAACAGGAGTCCCCGGCTCGACCACGGTGGGAGTGCAGCGTCGGCGGCGCGGGGAAGTGCTGATTACTGCATCGCGTACCAGGTGGCACGGTGTGCTTAAATATGTTCCTACCCTGCTGAGACCATGGTTGCCGCAGCCACAGCCAGGTCTCCTGGAACCTTCTGGGTGTCGCTGTCGCTGAACACACGGGGCGATGTCCAGAGTGCCCCAGTTGCCGTCCATCTAGCGGCTGGCGACAATCGCCAGCTTGCAGGGCGACGAACGTCTCTCTCTGGTTTCATCTACATCTACATCTACATGTGATACTCTGCAAATCACATTTAAGTGCCTGCCAGAGGGATCATCGAACCACCTTTATACTACTTATCTCAAATTCCATTCTCGAATAGTACGCAGGAAGAAAGAACACCTGAATCTCTCTGTTTTAGCTCTGATTTCTCGTATTTTATTCTTATGATCATTTCTACCTATGTAAGTGGGAGTCAACAATATATTTTCGCATTTGGAGGAGAATGTTGGCGATTGGAGTTTAGTAAGTAGCCCACGCCCCAGCGATAAGCGCCATTGTTGTAATGATTCCCATCCTAGATCCTGTATCATTTCCGTAACGCTGTCTCCCCTGTATCGTGACAATACGAAACGAGCTGCCTTTCTTTGGACTCTTTCGATGTCCTCCGTCAAACCCACCTGACAAGGATCCCACACTGGGCAACAATACTCCAGAAAAGGACGGACAAGCGTAGTGTATGCAGTTTCTTTAGTAGTTCTGTTGCATCTTTTAAGGGTTCTACCATTGAAACGCAGTCTCTGGTTCGCGTTTCCCACGACATTATCTACGTGTTCTTTCCAGTTTAAGTCTGAAGTAATAGTAATTCCTAGGTATTTTGGGGTGTTTATGGCCTTCACTTTTGATTGCTTTATCTTGTAAACAAAGATTAATGGACTTCTTTTCGTACTCATGTCGACGACTTCACACTTCTCATTATTTAAAGTCAATTGCCAATTTTTACACCATAGTAATATCTGATTCAGATCGTTCTTAAGTTGGTTTTGATCTTCAGATGATTTTCCGGGTGGCTGTGGCGCGTTGGCCTGAATTCACAGGTTACTGATCCTCTGAAATCAGCACTTCAACTCTGTCCACTTTCCAACGTTCTTTTTCATGTTAGGGTGAAATTTCACTCATTTACAGTTGCGATACCACTTTACCAAATCATCTCCGATTTCCCCCCCCCCCCCCCCCCCCAAAAAAAAAAAACTACCCAAGCCGCGGCGGAGCGGCCGAGCGCATTGAGGCGTTACGCTACGATGCGCGAGGCCGTTCCCCGTCGGGGGTTCGAATCCCCCCTTGGGCATGAATGTTTGTGCCGTCTTTAGTGTAAGGTAGTTCATAAGTAGTTTGTAAGTTTAGGGACTGATGACCACGCAGTTTCTTAAGCTCATCAAACATTTGAACTACCCATAATACTTTCATACCACTACAGTATTGCCCAATAAGATATCAAAATGAGTGATGGTGTATTTGCTGGTTCTTGTCAGGAGTCACATATACTATTTAAGTCAGTGCCCTATATAAGGGAGGGGCCGTGGGTGCCTGCACTCACCCCCTCCCCCTCCGAAACAATGAATATACAGAAAAAACAAGTTGTTGTGGTCTTCTGTCCGCAGACTGGTTTGATGCAGCTCTCCACGCTACCCTGCCCTGTGCAAGTCTCTTCATCTGAGAATACGTTCGGCAACCTACATCCTTTTCAATCTGCTTACTGTATTCGTCCCTCGGTCTCCCTATACAATTTTTAGCCGACACACTTCCTTCTAATGGTAAGTTGACAATTCCTTGATGTCTCAGAATGTGCCCCTTCTCTTAGTCAGGATATGCCAGACACTCTTCTCTCCAATTCGGTTAAGCACTTCCTCATTAATTACGTGATTTACCCATTTAATTTTCATCATTCGTCTACAGCATCACATTTCAAAAGCTTCTATCTTCTTTTTGTCTGAACGCCTTATCGTCCACGTTTCACTCCCATACAATGCTACACTCCAGACAAATGCTTTCAGAAAGGACTTCCTAACATTCAAATTAATATTGGATGTTAACAAGTTTCGCTTCTTTAGAAATGCTTTTCTTCCCATAGCCATTCTGCATTTTATATGTTCTTTACTTCGGCCATCAGAAGTTATCTTGCTACCCAAATAACGAAACTCATATGCTACTTTTATTGTCTCATTGCCTAATCTAATTCCTTCAGCATCCCCTGATTTTTTGACATTCCATTCCATTACCCTCGTTTAACTCTTGTTAATGTTCGTATCTTCCTTTCAAGACACTATCCATTCCATTTAATTGCTCTCCCAGATTCTTTGCCGTCTCTGACAAAATTACTATGTCATCGGCAAACCGCAAAATTTTTATTTCTTCTCCCTGAACTTTTAATTCCCTCTCAAAATTTCTCCTTGAATTTCTTCACTGCTTGCTGAATGTACAGATTGAATAACATTGGGGAAAAGCTACAACTCTGGCTTACTTCCTTCTCAACATCTGTGTCTCTTTATGCCCTTCGACTCTAATAACTGCTGTCTGGTTTTTGTATAGCTTGAATATAACACTTCGCTCCCTATATTTTACTCCTGCTGCCTTCAGAATTTGAAAGAGTGTATTCCAATACGGTATCGGAATTATTTTAAGAAATGATGCATGAAGGCATTGCCGTGGTAGACAGTCATACATCACTGTAATGGTGACGGTAGTGGTGCGAATTCCGTGCCATATTTTTATTTATTTTTTTTAATTTTTTTTACTTTTTTTATTTTCATTTTTATTTATTTTTTTAGTGCATTCATTTTTTATGATTGATTTCAATATGGGTAAATGGGGCTTTAGCGCAAATTATCCTCTCATTATGAGCAGCAAAACTGATACAAAATATCAAGGGGCTTCTACTTAAAACTTTACACTAATCTTAGCCCCTTCCGAAAACGTTT
Organism: Locusta migratoria; assembly: GCA_026315105.1. NCBI lineage: Eukaryota > Metazoa > Arthropoda > Insecta > Orthoptera > Acrididae > Locusta > Locusta migratoria. The sequence continues at coordinate 165,928,289 of CM048747.1, read as the reverse complement.
CTTATATTCAACACTGATTTAAGTTGGTACACGGACAACACGCAGAGCGATATGGGCGACTGGTGCTGTGCCAGTTTGTGGTGGCAGCACTGCAGTGGCTGGCTCTCCCCGTGTGTGGTCGGGCTCGCTTCTTGCGCCCCCCACTGCCCTCAACTCCGCCGTCACACAATTAACGCTCTACACTGCACCCCGCCGCAGCCGCGTGTGCTACGAGTACTTGAGATACGAGTGCGCGGTTTTCGAGTGCACGCGCTGCGCTGCTGCACAAATAGACCTTTGTTCTGCAGTTTCAATCATCGCACATATCAGAATGCGCAGTTTTGATGAAATTTCAATTGTTACCGCAGTGTGCTTTTGTTTGTTTTGTCCAGTTTTCAAAACAAAAATATAAAAAAATATAAAAAATGTGAATGGTAAACAAGGAGATCTCCATAAGAAATATGCGAATTAACCTAAAATAATCCATTTTCCGCCGGCCGCGGTGGCCGAGTAGACTGAGGCGCTCCAGTCACGGTCTGCACGGCCAGTACGGTCGGGGGTTCGAATCCCCCCTCGGACATGGATATTTGTGCCGTCCTAGTTCGTAAGTAGTTCGTAAGGAGTTTGTAAGTTTAGGGACTGATGACCCCGTAGTTAAGTCCCATAAACTATACAAACATTTGATTCCATTTTCCGATTTGATCTAGAAAACCAAGTCAACGACTTATTGTTGTCAAATTAAAGTTCGTAAGATACAGTGTTCTCACTGTTTTGGTTGTAGTTAAATTCATATAAAACGATTATCCAAGTTTACGATTTTTTTTCCGAGATCATTGTTATGTATTTGTGCCTAATTTCCTTATCTTGAAGCTTCTTCACTCTTATCCGCCTACACATGGGCCTGACTTTATGCTCTTTTGGCCTCACAAAACCAATTTCGCTGCCGATTAAATAATGATCAGTATCATAAAAAAAACCTGAAAACACGCGTGTCCTTGACAGTCTTCCTGAATTCCTGGTCTGTTATTATATAGTCAATGATATATCTGGTTCCCCTTCCTTTCCAAGTATAGCGGTGAATGTCCTTATGCTTAAAGAAGGAGTTTGTCATAACTAAGCCCATACTGGAACAGAAATCCAAGAGCTGTTTTCCGTCCCTGTTGGCCTCCATATCCTCTCCAAACCTTCTGTTCGATTTCCTATCCTAGCGTTGAAATCACCCATGAGTAAAACACTATCCTTATCCTTCACTCTAACAACTACATCACCAAGTTCGTTGTAAAATCTGTCCATCTCATCTTGATCTGTCCCTTCACAGGGAGAATACACTGCCACAATCCTAATTTTCTTGCTGGAGATGGACAAATCTATCCACATCAGTCGTTCATTTATATACCTAATTGCAATTATGTTGGGTTCGATTGCTTTCCTGATGTAAAATCCTACACCCCACCGTGCTCTTCCTATTTTGACCCCTGACAGGTAGACCTTCTATTCTCCGACTTCGTCCTCTTTCTCTCCTCTTACGCTAACGTCACTAACAGCTAAAACATCTAACCCCATCTTACTTGAGGCCTCCGCCAGCTCTACCTTCTTCCCATTGTAATCCCCATTGATATTAATAGCTCCCCATCTCATCCCAGATCTCCGTCACTTCCAAAGGTCCGAGGCATTTTGGAGCAGGTTGCTAGCCTTACTTGCCCAGTGCCCCACTGGGTTTTACCCCTCACGGTTGAGGGACTAACCGGTGGATTTGGTAGTCTTTGCCGTCTGAGCACAAAGGTGGCCACGACTCATAATATGTCCGAGATGCCCAACCTTATTCCAAAGTAACTGGTATCCCAACTGTCAGGAACACTTACTTGGCCACTCATACGTTGGCCGTGGTTCATGAACTAGGACATGACTACTTTCGTTGATCATTCGATCAGTGTGGGTTGGGTGGCTGTGGACGATATGGGTCGTCTATCCCTCCTTCTCTGTTTTCCACCGCCATTGCGAATATGTTCGGATTGGGATGCCAAAACGTCAGGTACACAAGGCAAAACGAAGACTGAGGTTCCACTCTTTTAAGTAGTAATCTTTAAACAGGAACATATTCGCTTTTTTGGTTCCCTTTTTAATCCTGCTACAATGGCGTTTACTTCTTATCTACGTCGTAACGTTTTGACAATTTTTTTGTATACGACTCATTTCTATATACGGTGTGTCGAAACTTGACATAAATTGAATAATTTCTCAAGCGAAAATAGACTCAACGATGCACCTAGGCCTATATATAATTTTTTCGCCGAATACTTTTCTTAAAGTATAATAATTTTTGTGTCCCAGCCTCGTCGCCGCTTTTGTGTCTCGTTTCCGTCGTAGGTGTCGGTGGCCGAGTGGAATGAGACCGACACAGAAATAAAGATAGCACGCTGGTGCAGGTACGGAGGGGAGCAGCCAGAAACTAGAAACACTAGAGTAAATTAGAACGAGATATATATTGAACATAATTTATACAATACTTAACTTTTACAGAGATCAGTACTGCAGAATGCTGATACATAGTTGTTAGAGGCCTGCCTAGTACTGCTTCCTAGTTCCTACACGATAGCCAAATCTTCACTGGTGCCTATCTGATTACGAAGGTCCTAACTGGTTGCTATCTCAGTCCCAAGTGAACGATGTCGTTCAGTGGTGGCCACGAGCGGAGTTGTCGCAGAGGGCGCTCGTGGCTGTCGTCGTAAGAACGCCGCGCCGTGCGTGCGTGGCGGCGCGCGGCGAAAGTAGGTGGCGCGCACTTTGGACTTGTGCGACCCCACAATAATCATTTCGCCGGGTGTTAACAGCAGAAGAAAATGAAGACACAGTCGATCCAAATACAGGAAATGAATAGGACGACATGATGCTCAATATGAGAAAACAATTTGAACTATGGGGAGAGGAAGCGAAGAAGCATTGGTGGTGGCACAAAGATTGTGATGACGCCGGGAGAATCGCAGGAAAGAATGGAGAGACTGGAGTAGGAAGAAGAACCTGGGTAAATTGGGAGTTTTTCTTAGAAATGAGGAAAGAAAAGTCATAATAATAATATGGACCAGGAGACAGAGGATGAAACAGGAACTGGATGAGATTGAGACCAACTTTATGAAGAAAATAGCAGCGGAGGGGTATCTGTGGAGAGGGCAGTAGACTTTTCAGTAGTTACAGGGGCAACAGCCGAAATGATTGACTGAGCTGGCCTTGTAATATAAGGCAATGTGGCTTTGCCATTCCATTACTGCGAAGGTCTGAAAATTATGGGAAACTACAGTTGTTACTTTTCCGGAGAACACATCCCTTTACTGTATGAATATATGATGATGTCTTCTTGGACAAAATATTCCGAAGGTAAAATAGTCCTCCATTCGGATCTCCAAGCGGGGACTACTCAGGAGAATGTCGTCATTAAGAGAAAAAGAAACAAGCATTCTACGGATCGGAGTGTAGAATGTTCATTTCCTTAAGCGGATAGGTAGGCTGGAAAATCTGAAAAGAGAAATGAATAGGTTTAAGTTAGGTATGGTGGGAATCGGTGAAGTTCGGTGGCAGGATGGACAGGATTTCTGGTTTACAAATACAAATTCAGTTGGTGGTAGCGCAGGAGTAGGTCTGATAATGGTTAAGAAAACAGGAATGCGGGTAAGTTAGTAAGAACAGCATAGTGAATGCATTATCGTAGCAAAGATATACATTAAGCCAACATCGGCTACAGTACTACAATTTTATATGCCAACTAGCTCGGTTTATTATAGGAGATGAAAGAAATGTATGAGGAGATACAAGAAATTATTCAGACAGTTGAACGACATGAAATCTTGATTTTGATGTAGGACTGGAGTTCGGTAGTAGGAAAGGGAAGAGAAGGAAATGTAGTAGGAGAATATGGACTGCGGAAAAGGAATGAAAGAGGAGATAGCCTGGTAGATTTTCGTGCTGATCACTTTTTAATCGTCATAATATCATCATGAAAGAAGGGTGCATATGAGGAAGAGAACAGGAGACACTGGAAGATACCAGACTGACTTTATAATGGTAAGGCAAAGGTTGGGAAACCAGGTTTTAAACTGTAAGTCATACTCAGGAGCAGATACAGACGTTGACAATAACTTACTGAACTGTCGATTAAAACTTAAGAGATCGCAAAAATGCAGAAAATTAAAAAGCTGGAACCTGGATAAATTGAAGGAACCAGAGGTAGTTGAGAGTTTCAGAGGGAATATTACACAAGGATTGACCGAAACTGGGGAAAGTAATACGGTAGAACAAGAATAAGTAGCTCACAGAGAGAGGGTAATGTACGCTGCAGAGGATCATATAGATAAAAGGACAAGGCCTAATAAAATCCCTGGATACACATGAGATAGTGAACATAAATGATGCAAGGAGAAAATATAAAAATGCAGGAAGTGAAGCAGGAAAAAGGGAGTACAGACGGCTGAAAAATGAGGTTGACATGAAGCGCAGACTGGCTAAGTAGTATTGGCTAGAGCACAAATGCAAGACCGTGAAAGAATGTATAAGTAAAGGAAAGATAGATACCGCTGCAGGAAAATAAAAGATAGTCTGAAGACAAGCAGCTGCATGAATATGCAGATGAAAAGTCACTACTAAGCAAAGAAAGGAAAGATGGAAGGTATATTTACAGGGCCTTTACAAAGAAAATAAACCTGAAGGTAGTATTGTAGAAGACGAAGTAGTGGAAATAGGAGATTGCTGCGAGAAGAATTTAACAGAACACTGAAAGATCAGAGTCGAAACTAGTCCCTTGGAGTAAATGATATTCCGTCTGAATTGCTGATATAGTTAGGAGAGCCAGTCGTTAAGAAATTGTTCCACCTAGTATGCAAGATGTATGAGACGGGAATAATATCTTCCGACTTCAAGAAAAATGTAATAATTCCAATCCCAAAGAATGAAAGCGCAGACAAATGTGAAAATTAAAGAACTATCAGTTTAATAAATTATGTTCGCAAAAGATTTCTTCTTCTTCCTCTTAGCCATGTTTCCGCACAAGCAGGGTCAGCTTTGTTTATCGGGGTGGCCGGATGCCCATCCTGCCGCCACCCCATGCCCCCCGGGAGGAAATGTGTTCCCCAAAGTCTGCGTAGTGTTATATGTGTGAAAGTGTAAAGTGGTACGAAATGTTTGCGAATTGTGTAACTAATGCTGGACGTAGGTACCAGCCCGGTATTCACCTAGGAGAATGTGGGAAACCGCCTAAAAACACATCCAGGCTGGCCGGCCCTACGACCCTCTTCGTTAATCCGCCGGACGAATTCGAACCGGGACCGGTACGCCTCCCCGTCTCGGAAAGCGGTGCGTTAGACCACATGACTAATCGAGCGGGTATGTTTGCAGAATACTAACATGAATTATTTACAGACGGATGGAAATACTTGTGGAATCCGACGTTGGGGAAGATTAGTTTGGATTTAGGAGAAATGTAGGAACGCGGGAGGCAATACATTACGACTTATCTTAGCAGATTGGTTCTGGAAAAAGCTTTTGACAATGTTGACTGGATTACACTCTTTCAAATTCTGAAGGTAGCAGAGGTAAAATATATAGAGCGAATAATAATATTCAACTTGTGCATAAACCAGACAGCAGTTATTAGAGTCGAAAGGGACACAGTGGTATTGAAAGGACAGGGTTGTAGCCTTTCCCCAATGTTGTTCAATTTGTACATTGGGCAAGCAGTGAAGAAATGCAAGGAGAAATTTGGAGAAGGGATTAAAGTTTAGGGAGAAGAAATAAAAACTTTGCGGTTTGCCGACGACATAGAAATTGTCAGAGACAGCAAAGGGCCTAAAAGATCAATTGAACGGAGTGGATAGTGTCTTCAAAGGAGGGTGTAAGATGAACATTAACAAGAGTAAAAGAAGTCTAATGTAATGTAGTATGAGGATATCAGGCGATGCTGAAGGAATGAGTTTAGGTAATGCAGAAATAAAAGTAGTAGATGAGTTTTGTCATTTGGGCAGCAAAAACCTTCTGATGGCCAAAGTAAAGAAGATATAAAATGCAGAATAGCTGTGGGAAGAAAAGCGTTTCTGAAGAAGCGAAACTTGTTGACATCCAATATTAATTTAAATGTTAGGAAGTCCTTTTTGAAAGCATTTGTCTGGAGTGTAGCACTGTATGGAAGTGCTGCTCACCGGTGTGGGATCCGTACCAGATGGGATTGATAGAGGAGGTAGAGAAGATCCAACGGAGAGCAGCGCGATTCGTTACAGGATCATTTGGTAATCGTGAAAGCGTTACGGAGATGATCGATAAACTCCAGTGGAAGACTCTGCAGGAGAGACGCTCTGTCGCTCGATACGGGCTTTGGTCGAAGTTTCGAGAACATACCTTTACCGAGGAGTCTAGCAGTATATTGCTCCCTCCTACGTATATCTCGCGAAGAGACCGTGAGGATAAAATCAGAGAAATTAGAGCCCACACAGAGGCATACCGACAATCCTTCTTTCCGCGAACAATACGTGACTGGAATAGGAGGGAAAATCGACAATGGTACTCAAGGTACCCTCCGCCACACACCGTCAGGTGGCTTGCGGAGTGTAGTTGTAGATGTAGATGAAGTGAAACGTGGACAATAAGTAGTTCAGACAAAAAGATGATAGAAGCTTTTGAAATATGGTACTACAGACGAATGATGAAGGTTCGATGGGTAGATCACGTAATTAATGAGGAGGTGCTCGACAGAATTGGGAAGTAAAGATTTTCTGGACTATCCTGAATGAGAGAAGGGACAGTTTTGTGGGACAGATATTGAGACATGAAGGAATCGCCAACTTAGCATTAGAAGGATCCGTGTGGGGTAAAACTTGTAGAGGGACACCGCGGGACGAATACAGTAAGCAGCTTCAAAAGAATGTAGATTGCCGTTCTTATTCTGAGATGAAAGGCTTGAACAGGACAGGGTAGCGTGGAGACTTGCATCAAACCAGTCTGCGGACTGAAGGCAACAACAACAGATAAATGTCTGCGGAATATATTGTTAAATTTTAGCCGTTTGCTGTGGTTATTTATTTAGATATTTTCGGTTCACAGTTCAAAAACCACTAAAAACATTTTTAATTTTGTGCGATTTCGGTGAAGGGTGACTGTAGCAAATAAATTTAAAAAGTAATTTGAAAATTTAATCTAAAGAACATTGTTGTTGTTATGGTCTTCAGTCCGGAAACTGGTTTGATGCAGCTCTCCACCCTACTCTATCCTGAGCAAGCCTTTTCATCTCCTCATAAGAACGACAACCCACATCCACTTGAATCTGCTTACTATACGCGTCTCTTGGCCTCCCTCTGCGATTTTTACCCCAAACACTTCCCTCCAATGCTAAATTTACGATTCCTAGATGTCTAAGAATGTGTCCAACCAAGCGATCCCTTCTTTTAGTCAGGGTATGCCAAAAATTCCTTTTCTCGCCAATTCTGTTCAGAAAGAACATTAACAATGAATAATAATTGTTTACAAGTGGTCATCCCCATATCGCGAGGTTTTTGAGCCCAAATATTATACTTTTTCTTGGTTTTCTCAGAAACTGAACGCGAGCAGTACTTTTATAAGTCTTATAAAGCCCAACTTAGACCACACGTAATGTATAAAAACCAACAGATTTGCTCAGTTTGGCTGGACTGAAGGAAGTGTGCAATATTCAAATTTCAATCCTGTACTGCAGAACACCTCAAGTATGCAGCTTCTCCTGATGTGTATACAAATGATCACTAGGCCTAGTCCTATCCGAAACAGTTTACCCCTTATCGGTGTGATCAATAGAACCAGAAATATGGGCCCCTGAATAATGGGAATTTTGAGCGCGGCGTTTGGGAACATATTAATATCGTGCACGACAGTGAATGAATAGAGAAGCTTACTTCATAAGCTTCCACTCTAAAGTTAAAATAACTCCTTTGTTCAGTAGAGGGCTCCGCGCTGTTGTCAAAATTCCCTCATGAATACCTGATGAACAGACACGCTTTGTTGCAGTCGCTGTTCTCGTTAAGCTCTTGTCCTTTAATATATCTTCAACACATAGATAGCTAAACAATGCATGTTTCTTTGGATGGCCATATCTGAAATTTCTGATCTTTGACATAAAAACTCTAAATGTAATGCTTTTACTACTAAAAATAACTGGACACACGGAAGTATTTTATCTTGACATTTATAGCGCAGAAGAATATCTGCCAACAGTAACAATTTCTGGTATGAATGTAAGGATCTCTAAAGGGTGAAAGCTGCGGACAGACTTTTTTCCCGAAGGAATTTTGTGATCTTCAACTGTGATTTGATCTATTATTACTGTTTCGTCGTAAAAAGGCCATGTAGTTCCTCCGTCTAAGAAAAAAATAGGCCCACTAAAAACGCAACAAACACTAACTGGGATTTTTAGAATTATAGTAGTTCCAAAATTTACCGCTACTCTTACTGAGACATCGTTCGCTTTTATCATTGCGTTAGAAGCTCGATTAGTTCGAAAAACGCAAGAAATTACAGCTCTCCCTTTCTTACAGTTCCTCAATTTGATTTGTTTTAAAAATCAATAACGTCATCTGAAAGGGAGGTGTTGGACACATTTACTAAAAAGTTCATATGTAACAAGTGAAAAAGAACTTTATTTTTTGACTTAATCGTAATTCGTCAGTTTGTCTAGCAGAGAAGTTTAAAATTTTTTTTTGGCGGCATGTGGATGTTGGCAATATCACGAGGAAGGATAATAAACTGAAAAAATAAGCTACGTGTGGATTGTTCAAGAGCGCGGTGGAGTAGCCGAGCGGACTAAAGCGCCTCGCTGAGGAGCGCGCGGTTGCTCGCCTTCAGAGGTTCGAGTCCTTGCTGGGGCATGGGTGTGTGATGTCCTTAGGTTAGTTTACGTTAGTTTAAGTAGTTTGTAAGCTACGGACTGATTACCAAGCAGTTTGGTCCGATAGATTTACAAATATTTGAACATTTTGATTGTTCAAGAAAGATAGTGTTAATCCTGTGAAACTTTTCTCTTATCGAAATTGAAACCACCAGAACGAAAACATCGATAGTGACACGCTTGAAAAATTATTATCCGCTAAATTTATATTTACTATACCATTGGCATGAGTATCGAAATTTCGTAAACACGTTAAACTATAATCCCAACCTGCTGGAAGACGCGCAAAGGGAAGACCGAAAGACGCGATGGAAGGATCGGATATTGGCAGTTCTCAAACAAGTGGAGTCGACAAGAGTAGAAGATGAGTCTGGGGACTGACAACGTTGACCGCCATCTGCAATAAATGTGTCCTGTACTGAGATTCGACTGACTGACGTTTTATTATATATATATATATATATATATATATATTTTTTTTTTTTTTTTTTTTTTTTTTTTTTGTAATGTGTTCCTTTCTTATAATGTGCCGTCTGTATTCATCTATAGCTGTGGCTGAATATTTTATTCTGCTGTAGGCCTTAAAGGCACATGAATGCAAAAATGATGATGAAATGAAGATGATGATTAACATTAAAAGTTTTCGACGCCACGATATTAGCAGGCCGCGTGGGAATGGCCGTGCGGTTCTAGGCGCCATGTCAGGGTCTCCGCAGTCGCTCCCGCCGAGGGTTCGATTCCTTCCACGGGCATGGGTAGGTGTGTTCTGCTTAGGATAGGTTTAAGTCAGTTTAAGTAGTTTGTAATTCTAGGGACCGATGAACAGAGTAGTTTGGTCCCACGGGTTTACAGAACATTTGAACATTTTGCAAATGGCAGACTATCGACAAAAGTCGAACACATGACTTCGACTTTCGCACATTCAAGGTCATAAGTAACTCACAGGATATAAATAATGGTCAGGGGACACTACAACTATAGTGTGCTACAAGTTGAGAACTTGGGTTGGAAAGAAACGTCCCTGATTAGCCTAAAGCAGGAAATTCGGGTTAGAATTCCAGTCTGGCACAAATTTTCAACTTTGTCATCGAATATTACGATGCCCGGAAACGGTCGAAATGTTTAAATACTTCGAATTGGACAAATAATTCTGGTGTTAAAGGGTATGTTTTCTTACAAGTAATATAAAAAAACACGTTTATTAGATTTCTGTTTATTATTCAAGTAAACGAGATACACAGATACATTCTACCAATCTGTGGCTGTATGCAGAAAATGAGAAACACACACTAATATCACAAAACCTTTGAAGTTACAGAGAACATGGTGTTGCCCGGATCAAGCTTCGGAATACGAACTCTTACTAAAACAGTTGTAATATTTTAACCAAAAATGATAGAAATATGAATACAAACATAATAAAATAGTTTTGTAACATTTATGAAAGTATTACATACATGCCAGTCTTGAAAGGTACGTATTAAAGAAAATAGCTTTCTCTAAACTCCGTGTGACGTGCGTTGGATATAGCGTAACCCACTGTTTCTTCAACCTTTTGGAAACCGTGACCCCCTTTCCGAGTAAAAATGTCTGGCGACCTCCAGTGATAACGCTATGTCAGTGATTCAAAAGTATTTAATTTTCTTTCATAGATGTATCTAACGTCTGCACAGCCAGCCACGTCTGGTGAAAGTTGCAGTAGCGGAAACGTATCAAAATTGTAAAAAATCATTATGTTTAAATGTTTGTATAGCTTATGGGACTTAACTACGGGGTCATCAGTCCCTAAACTTGCAAACTACTTAGGAACTAGCTAAGACTAAGGACGGCACAAATATCCATGCCCGAGGGGGGATTCGAACCGCCGACCGTAGTGGCCGTGCAGACCGTGACTGGAGCGCCTCAGTCCCCTCGGAAGCATTTATGGCTTCAAGTATTTCATAAATGGTTTTGCACTCACGAATAATAAATTTCAGTGTGGAATATGTGGCGACTTGTTGCCATGTGCGAGTATCAAGTCTGATGCATCACTTCTTAATATTTGAAGGATGTTCACATAATTTGGATTTCTTCTAAAGAAAAAACTACTATGATCCAATAGTTGATTAAAAATAATACTGAATCGAAAATTCGTCACCATTTGCAAACTACTCTAACCCAGTAGTAAAAAGGTACTGATTAAAAATAATAAAGTTGGTGATTATTTGTTTTTCTGGGATAACAATATTTGAAGATGTGACAAGGTCATACAAAAAGATTGCGACCATTGTAAATAACTATAGCAGTACTGAAGGGCTGATGGACTGATGGACCATCCGAAACATGTCACAACAAAGCCAACTTCCTACCTATTTTCCACCTACGGATGACTTGTTAATTTTGTGACTTTCACGAAACCCTGTCAATTGCATGTAACACTTCTGCCATATTAGCTGGTCGTCACGAAACGTAATTTGATATCGAACATGCTCGTACTGCGCCCTCCTGCAACCGCGACTCCCCGAGCAAGAATTTACGACCCCTCCCCTCCCTCCCCCAGCGGGGTCACGACCCACACGTTGAAAAACAGTGCTGACTCGATCTTTGTAATGTCAGTGAATTCGATTGCTTTCAAAATGTGGTGTTCATATTTGTGAAATTTGTCACAGTTTTGTTATCCGTCTTGTTTAATGTAAGTCCTGAATGGTCGTTGAATGACTGCATTTCCTTAAATTCATTAGCCCATTTCTTAACATCTCGAAAGTCAAGCAGAAAACTATAGTGTCGAATCTATCTTTTATACTCCTACGCCAAGGAGGCCAATGCAGTAATGCAACCCAATGGGTGACGAAGAAGGCTTGGAACAGTGCGTTCCATATGTGTCGCGCATTATCCCGTTCCAATGTGGTCGTCGGCAAGCTCCCAATGTACCACGGACCAGTCAGACATCCACTTCCCTCCATCTGACTATTGTCCAATATGCCACGTCCCGGACACCAGGGACCATCGCTTCCAGTGCCGCTGAGTGTCCACCGTGTGGGACCTCACCCAAGGCATGGTGGCCCTGGTCAATGAGACAACACCTCCCAACACCATGCCTGACAAGAAACCCAAACCACGTACCAAACTCAATACCACCGTCTGGTAGGTAGGGCACTCGGCGTATGCCATTGATGACCTGCAGCTGGTGGACGACATGGAATTTACGACTGACCTCTGGGCTGCTCACGAAGGGGCCAATTCGCTCAAATGTTTGTTAAGCTTAAGGGACTTAGCTGCGGGGTCATCAGTCCCTAGACTTACAAACTATTTATGAACTACCTTATACTAAAGACGACATAAATATACATCCCCGAGAGGGGATTCGAACCCTCACCCTGGCGGCCGTGCAGACTGTGACTGGCGCCGCAGACCGCTCGGCCACTGTGGCCGGCCCAAGTCGCTCAGACACTATCAGGAGCAGTTTGAAAACTTCCTGTCAGTGGTATTCCTGGCTAGCAACGCATCTTCCATCGCTAATGGCACCTGCAAATTGTATAACTGTTCATCAGCCTTCCTTTGTCTCTTTTGTCATTCCGCTAATTACTCGCCCCTTAGGATTAGCTATGTCTTGGATTAAGACTTATAAATCGACCTTTAGTTCCACTTTCGTCACTCTTGAAGTTGACTATCTTTCGTTCCTCAGTTATCCGTTTCGCGGATGAGTGTCCTCTTCACGTTTTCTTTCGCCAGTCCTCATTTGTGACTGGGACTTGAGAATTTTAGAAGATAGTGTTGAAATTTACTCCCTCTGTTTCTCTGTAATTCACCCGAAAGGTGCATTCTTTTTTCATGCAAAGCCTGTGAGGTTTATTATTCGCCACAGAGAAACTGTTAACTTTCAGAAGCTACTTTTCTATTTCTTGCCCGCTAAAGAAAGAAAAAATGTATCTCGGACGCTTAAGTAACTCGGGAAAGAAAAGGTATGGGAAGTCAAAAAGGCCGGCCGCGGTGGCCGAGGAGACTGAGGCGCTCCAGTCACGGTCTGCACGGCCACTACGGTCGGCTGTTCGAATCCCCCCTCGGGCATGGATATTTGTGCCGTCCTTAGGATTAGCTAGTTCATAAGTAGTTTGTAAGTTTAGGGACTGATGACCCCATAGTTAAGTCCCATAAGATTAACAAACATTTGAACATTTGAACATTTGAAGTCAAAAAGCTCCAACACTTCAGGCATGTAATGCTGGCTAGTTAGTGTACCGAAAGTATGTACTGAGGAAGGGGGGGGGAGTCGTAGAGAGGGGGATGTGAGATACACACCAAACCATAATACCTGCATCTACATCCATACTCCACAAGCCACCTCACGATGTGTAGCAGAGGGTACTTTGCGTATCATTGTCACTTCGTCCTATTCCGATAGCGTATGGTTCGCGGGAAAAATAATTGCCTGTATGCGTCCGTGTGGACTCTAATCTTATACTTGTGGTTGCTTCGCGAAATATACGTAAGAGGAAGCTGAACCGTGGCTCGTCGATATCTCGCGGGGCGCTTCCCTCTATGCTTTCTTTGGAGGAGGAGTATCGCTGGCCGGTCACGTGGGTACGTTGGTGACATGACCTTCGACACAGACAGGCTACTGGAGTATGGTGATCATACGTCCCGTATTTTAATTGATCGTCCCGTATTTAACTTAAGTGTCCCGTTGTCCGACAAAGTAAATACGGACGTATATTGTCCCGTATTTTGTTAACCGTCCCGTATTATTGAAACGTTGTGTTATTAAGTAACGTATACCACAATAAAACGGACAGCTCGTTATGTAATCTTAGCCAAAGGATAAACAAAAGTACACTTTTTAATTAAAGCACAGTGTACGAGGAACGATTTATGAAGTTCTTTCTTTAGTTCTATGTAATGCTTTCACATGGCGTACAGTTGTGCATTTGTTATTGTTTCAGGACATATAATTTAGGTCTGTCATTTTAAACCATTAAGAGTTACTAGTTGCGTTACTCTATCACATAAATACCAAAAGGAATTAAGGCGAGTTTTCATTTCAGAAATTACAACAACAAAGCGTGAAATTAGTTTTACGTTGTATAGAAGTACTTTTTAGTAGAGGTCCGTTTTAACGTTGTGTAACACACGGCCTAACTCTTTAGAGCAAAACTTAGTCATAAAGTTTAATGGCTTTTGGTGCAAAACGTGCGAATAGCGTCATTATACACTATGAAGTAAGCGTGTTGCTGCTTAGGAAGGTTTCCTTGCTTTCCATGCAACGAAACATACTGTTCCCAGAATTCAACGGAGTTGAATAATATTAAAAAAAGTATGTGTAGCGATAAACCACAAATTTAGAATAACTGTCTTGTGAAAAATATCTCCTTCAACTTATTTCATGACGTGATATCTGCAGAAAAAATTCGCTGCTCATAATTACCTTTGCACAGTGTGTATATGCCACCATTGCTTTATGGACTGATGGGAACAACATATGAGTCTCAGTTATATCCTTAACACTTTAAATACTAAACGTCTTAACTTTCCCAAAACGGCATTTAAAACAATCACACTCCTGAATGACTTGCATTCTTCTGAAAAAAATATAGGTCAGAGAGTGAGAAACAAGTAACGTATGTACTAAATAATAAAATTAACGTGTTTTGTTTGCCTGTGACAACCATGAAATAATTCAAAAAATGTTCAAATGTTTGTATAGTCTATGGGACTTAACTATGAAGTCATCAGTCCAAAAACTTACAAACTACTTATGAACTACTTACGAAATAGGACGGCACAAATATCCATGCTCGAGGGGGGATTCGAACCCCCGACCGTAGTGGCCGTGAAGACCGTGACTGGAGCGTCTTTGTCCTTTTTTTTTTTTTTTTTTTTTTTTTTTTTTGTCATCTGGTAGATCTATGGTTCGCGGTCGTTCGTTTACTTTGTTCGTAGTTGTTCGTTGCAGGGTAGGCTCACCTTTCTTTATTACAGAGGACGTTTAGCCCTCTGACGGGGCGCGCTGAGCCACGGCGCCCGGCAACCCTCGGCCACCGCGGCCGGCCATGAAATAATTATGGCATTAGTAATGCACCGTATGTTTACGCTTTTTTATGTGCAAGTGTTAACAAAAATGTATGATGATGTGTGTAGCTATAGTATGGACGAAACATGTGAACTCAAATCTATGTTACTGATACAGTATTTACGAAACATTTCACAAATGTGGCTTCAACTTCGTTTCAACTTCTTATTTGTGTTCCGTATTTTGATTTCGGAAATCTGGTCACCCTATATTATAGCTCCATCTCCGAATATTAAACGCTACGAACCAGACGATACTGGATCGGTGGAAACTCTACCTGGATTACGCCAACTTGCCCTGTGTATTTGACTATTTTCTTATTATAACCCAGGTGTTCTTATTTGAAAGCTACGGTGCACTGAAGAATTATCAAAAACACGGCGGTCTTAGCACGATTAATTGTAATCTGGTGTCTGAGAGTGGCACATTAGCAATTAACTTTTGTCTTTAATGAGAGACGATTTAGTTGTTCTCTATAGCGTAGTGATAACGCGTTATATTTTGAAATAAATATGTATGTTTCGCGACCCACCTAAATATTCATATGTTCAAAAGTTTGTAAATCTGTGGGACTTAACTACTCTGGTCATCAGTCCCTGGCTTACAAACTACTTAAACTAACTTACGCTTAAGACAACAAATACACCCATGCCCGAGGGAGGAGTCGAACCTCCGACGGCGAGCAACGGCGCGCTCCACAGCGAGGCGCCTTGGAACGCTCGGCCACTCCACCACGGCCGCGACCCACTTGCCTGACTTTTTTTTCTTTCACCATCGGTCTTTAATGATTTTCGGGCACTCTTATTAATTAAATTAAAATTTTCAAATCTTTGTAAATCTATGGGACTCATCAGCTTGGTTATTAGTCCATAGCTTACAAACTACTTAACCTAAGGTAAACTAAACTAAGGACCTCAAACACCCATGCCCGAAGGGGGAATCGAACCCCCGACGGCAGACGACCGCGCGCACAGCAAGTCGGCAGCACGGCGCTCCAGTACGAGCGGGTAATCAATTAAAGCTATGTCCTGTGATAGATTAGTGAACATGTAAGAGCCCTCCCTCTGAAATGTGTTTTTGTTTCTATATTGTGAACATGCCATGAAATATGTACCAGCAAATTGCAAACATGCACAGACATATTGTCGCGTTGAAACGAAAGCAGGGTTGTAGACTGATCACAGCACTTATACTGAAAGCAGGTTTATTGCGAACTGAAACGTACACGCACCACTGACTGCCTCTCGGGCACAGTGCTCCGATATTTATACACAGACAGAATGTACCAGAAATTAGAAGCATAGTTAACATAAGAAACATGTAGAAATTACAAGTAAACATAAGAAACGTGTAGAACAATCTGGAAATGTTAATTACAAAGAAATAATGTATTGCCGGTGAACGGGATTGAACCGGCGACCCTCAGCACCGCAATCCGTGATGCTATCCCTTGCGCCACGCCGGCAGTCGGTTGTCTTGGGGTCTCGCGGCAATATAAACTGGGGAGATATTGTGATAACGAATATTGTAAAAAAACGTGCTGATGGTAGTATTGTCGAGAGATTTCTGTGGCAACTGTTTAATGATACTGAAGTTACATTGTCACAAATTGCCTTGGTTTATATATATATATATATATATATATATATATATATATATATATATAGCTTGAAAGTTATCAATTTGAATCAATGTGACTACTACAATGTTTTTCTTTGGCATGGTATCTAAGGACATTTTTAATGTAGATTTACCTTTTCTGTACTTTATGTATGACTTTGTTCGTGTGACATCATTCAGCGCTAAAATAAAGAGCAAACATTCCGTTTCAAACTGAGACAGCATTATCTTTTTTAGCTAAAATAACAACAGAAAAAATGTGCTAATACTATTCCACAGAACATACGAAATTACTAGTATCATCACATTCTTTACAATCGTTGTTGTTGCAGTATATCCCCAGTTTATGTGCACATGCGTCAGAAGAGTATTATTGTAATTCGTTAGAATGTATATAAAAATATAAAAAAATTATTTCAAAATCTAAAGCGCTATCCACTGTGCTATAGAGGACACCTGAGTATAGCCGCTCCTCAATCTCTTCTCATTAAAAACAATAGTTAATTTCTAATGTGGCACTTTCAGACACCACATTATCATTACTCGTACTAAGAACAACATGTTTTTTGAAAATCCTGCAATGCGTCATTGCTTTGAAATAAAACGCCTGACTTATAATACGAAAATAATCAAATACACAAAGCAAGATAATGTATGTAAGCAAGTGTTTCCACTCAATCCTGAATCTCCACTTCGTAGCAGTTCGGCAACATTCGTTAATATTCGTAATGCCTATAGTCCGCGCCACGAAGGAAGGCAGCCATTTTTCAGCCGTTCTGCGCATCCTCCTCCTCTAGCGCACTGGCAGCCAATAATATTCATTCTTTAGGCACGTGTCTGGCCGCGAGTTACACGATGTTTGTCCACAGGCTCCATTGTTGGCGCTCGGCCATAGCCCCTTCCCCAGTATAGTGGGACAAGATAGTCGTACTACATTTTCCTATGTCAGCCCTGTTTTGAACTTATAAATAAAAAATGAAAGAAAACGACTACGAATGCTGCTGCGTCTTCTTTATTGCTGCGCTTCAATCGTTTCAAAAAGAAAAGAATATTAAATGATTGTTAGTCTTATTTGAGATTCAGTCGAAGCTAGTTGTCCATGTTCACGTTTCTTACTAAACTGACGCTGTATTAACATGAAGAAGAATAAATATTTTTAATTTTGAAAGATATCTTGCATTTATGAAGATTTATTTATGATCAAGAATATTTTATAGCAAGAGAAATTTGATTCTTGTGAAGAATCTCGACTTATTTCAGAAAACAATTTCATTCTGATTGAATCACTACTGATTAGCTTAGAATGTGACATTATATTTGTATTTAGTGTGAATGTGGAAAACCAGTGTTTAGAAGGCAGTGGATTATTAGTATTTTTCAGTACGAGTTAAGGACAGCAAGTAGAAGTTCCTGTGCTTAACTGTGATGAAATTTTAGTAACTGGGAACTGTAAATTACTAATCAACAACGTCCTAGCAACTAAAAAAACTTTTCTAGTGTCGGAATAATTTCATGATTAGAGACAAAAGAAGAACATGAATAACAATATTAAACATCGCAGTTATCCTGTCGCCGTTCCACCACACCAGGTTACCCCTATCGCTCTGCCTCTATTCACAGAAACTCGTTCCTGCATGACGCCAACTATAGTAGTCAGCCTGTGTGTAAGGTCCAGTTGTTGGTGGAGTGAATTGGAAGGCGGCGGGAGAGGGGGGGAAAGCGGGGTCGGGCAGTGGTCTCTAGCTCTCTACACCTGCAGCGCACGGCGCATGTAACCAACAGTGTCGTGGCAGAGAAGCATATGATTATGAGGCTGCCGAATACATTACCTCACCGTCTTGTAGGATTAGATTAGATTAATACTTGTTCCATAGATCATAAATATGGCATTTTGCAATGATGTTGAACGCGTCACTCTAATAAATGGTGTCTATACATGACACTCAACATTTTAAGGATTTTTTTATTTATTTATTGATTTAGCGAAATAATTTAAGGATTTTTTATTTATTTATCTAGCGAAATTACTAAATTTTATCTAAAAATTAATCTAATATGTAGAAGGAATTGCCATTCAGAAATTTTAATTTCTTCTTAAATACTAGTTGACTGTCAGGCTTTTGTTGCTACTTGGTAAGAGACCAGTCTTTTCTGGCTGCATAATTCACTCCTTTCTATGCCAAAGTTATATTTAACCTTGAACACTGCAGATCACACTTTCTGCTAGTGTTGTAGTTACGCACAGTGCTATTACTTTTGAATTGGGCCGCATTGTTAATAACAAATTTCATAAGTGAATAGATATATTTTGAAGATCCCTAGAACCTTTAATAAATGTCTGCAGGATAATCTTGAGTGGGCTCCATCAGTTATTCTGATTACACTCTTTTGTGCAGTGAATACTCTTTTACCCCAGAATATGATCCCATACAAAAGCAGTAAATGAAATTAGGCATAGGAAACTAATTTACTGTGATGTATAATACCAAAGTTACAATGACCCTGATAGCTTAAGTAGCTGAACTCAAACGTTTCAGCAGATTTTCAATATGTTTCTTCCAATTCAATCCCTCGTCAATGCGAACACCTAAACTTTTGGATTTTCTATCTTAACTATAGTTTTATCTTCAAACGTTTATTAATTGTGTCATTCCGTTTACTGTGTGAAACTGTATATATCGGGTTTTATCAAACTTCAATAACAGTCAATTTGCAGATAACGTCTTACTAATTTTCTAAAAGACATCATTTACTATTTCTGCAGCTAATTTCTGTTTGTCATCAAATCGGCGATCGAGGACCCTCTAGATTATGCGTCGAGCTCACAATGCTCCTCCATAGATGGCGACTTTGTGCACTTTGGATCCAGTTGTCAAGGACTCCTAGCTCACAAAGGTCTTTCTTTAGCTCATCAACCCATCGCAACCCGGGCACCATCAAGTCTTCCCATAAGTACTGCTTTTGCTCGAGAGGTTTCTGGTCTCTTAACAATGTGGCCTGCCAAGCTTATTCTCCTCGCTTTCAGTTTTTTAACGATGCCTCATCAGTTCATACAATTCTTGGTTTTTTCTACGTCTCCATGAGTTCCCTTCCTGGACAGGCCCAAAGATCCTTCTCATAATCTTTCATTCGAAGACCAACACACTACGGTCGGGGGTTCGAATCCCCCCTCGGGCATGGATATTTGTGCCGTCCTTAGTTGCAGGTAGTTCATAAGTAGTTTGTAAGTTTAGGGACTGATGACCCCATAGTTAATTCCCATAAGCTTAACAAACATTTGAACATTTGAAGACCAACAAGTTTTCTTCGTTGTGCTTAGGGTTTCTGTCCCATACAACAATACTGGCACTATCACGGCATTATATACTTTAAGTTTGGTTACAATGGACAGATTCTTGAATGACATTATTTGCTTTAGACTGAAGTAAGTTCGTTAATTTCCGGTTTAAAATTATTTTGCCTGTTGTACTATGTGCCAAGGTATTTAAAATTTTCCACATTATCAAATTTCCATAGACCTACCTGTAATGGGATGTTATTAGGGGGTGCTCTGGATACCTCCATTACTTCAGTCTTTTCTCGTTGATTCGTAACCCAATTTTATTTGCATTTTGCGCTAGGTTCTCTACAGTTTCTGCCATCTTTGCCTCTGATTCTGCTAGAACTTCGATGTCGTCTCCATAACCCAGTAAATCTGTCCTACCATTTAGCTCCAACCCTTTGTTTTCTCTTTTCATTCTCGGATTACTTTCTCTAGGACCAGATTAAATAGCAGTGGTGAAATAACGTCACCTTGTCACGCACCCGTTCTGATATAGAATTCCTTGGACAGCTCCCCTTGATATTTGACTTTGGATTTTGTCTCCGCTGTGCACATCATAATCATCATTATGCCTTTCAGCGTTCAGTCTGGAGCATAGTACCTCTAATAAAATTCCTCCATGATCCCCTACTCAATGCTAACATTGATGCCTCTGATTCTGCTAGAACTTCGATGTCGTCTCCATAACCCAGTAAATCTGTCCTACCATTTAGCTCCAACCCTTTGTTTTCTCTTTTCATTCTCGGATTACTTTCTCTACGACCAGATTAAATAGCAGTGGTGAAATAACGTCACCTTGTCACGCACCCGTTCTGATATAGAATTCCTTGGACAGCTCCCCTTGATATTTGACTTTGGATTTTGTCTCCGCTGTGCACATCATCATCATCATTATGCCTTTCAGCGTTCAGTCTGGAGCATAGTACCTCTAATAAAATTCCTCCATGATCCCCTACTCAATGCTAACATTGATGCCTCGTCTGATGTTATGCCCTTTACTTCAAAATCATTCTGCACCGAATCTAAGTACTTTCTTCTTCGTCTACCCTCCGCTGCCGAGCTCATGATTATCTTAGGTAACCTTGCTTCTCCCATGAGTGTAACACGACCCCACCATCTCAGTCTGTTCGCTCTAACTGCTTCATCTATGGTGTTCATTCCCAGTTTTTCCTTGATTTCCTCATTATGGACACCCTCTGCCATTGTTCCCATCTATTAGTACCTGCAATCATTCTTGCTACTTTCATATCTGTAACCTCTACCTTATGAATAAGGTAACCTGTATCCACCCAACTTTCACTCCCATACAACAAAGTTGGTCGAAAGATAGAGCGGTGCACTGCCAACTTCTTGGTACTTACTTCCTTCTTGCAGAAGAGAGTAGATCTTAGCTGAGCACTCACTGCGTTAGCTTTGCTGCACCTCGATTCCAGTTCTTTCACTATGTTGCATCCTGTGAGAAAATACATCCCAGGTACTGAAACTGTTTACCTGTTCTAACTTTGTTCCTCATATGTGGCACTCAATCTGTTTAAATCTCTTCCCCACAGACATTACTTTCGTTTTGGAGATGCTGATCTTCATACCATAATCCTTGCACCTCTGATCGACCTTTGAAATATTAGTTTGCAACCTTTCAATCGAATCTGCCATTACTACAACGCATATGCGGGACTGCTTATTTTGTTTTCACCTACTTTAATCCCGTCCTGCCAGTCTACTGTTTTGAACATATGATCCATAAATAGTATGAACAACAGTGGTAACAGCTTACAGCATTGTCTTACCCCTGAAACTACCCTGAACCATGAGCTTAATTTGCCATCTACTGTAACTGCTGTCTGACAGACTACTGTATTTGAAGAGTTCTGGCTTAATTTCATCCGCTGGTATGCCAAACTCTCTCAGCATGTTGTACATACTTAATCTGTGAATACTGTCATAAGCCTTTGAGAAGTGCACGAAAGTGACCAGAAACCGATGACTGAATTCCCAGGACTTTTCCCAAAATGTTCAAATGTTTGTTAAGCTTAAGGGACTTAACTGCAGGGTCATCAGTCCCTAAACTTACAAACTACTTATGAACTACCTTATACTAAAGACGACACAAACATCCATGCCCGATCAGGAATTCGAACCCCCGACAGTAGCAGCCGTGCAGACTGTGACTGGCGCGCCGTAATTTTCCCAGATTTGCCTCATGGTGAAAATTTGATCGATGGTAGATCGTCCTTCCTGGAAGCCACCCTGGTACTCTCCTACGATATCTTTCGCAAATGGCTTGAGTTTCTCAAGTATTATTAGAACTTTATAAGGTACAGTTAGGAGAGAAATACCTCTGTAGTTGTTACAATTCCTGTTACTGTTCTTTTTATGCAGTGGAATAATGACACCTGATTTCCAGTCTTCTGGGATTTCCTCTTTTTCCCATATTTCTTCTATGAGCTTGTATAGCTCTTTCTGAAGTGTTGCTCCCCTTGCCTTCAACATCTCTGCCTTATCCTATCTTCTCCTGGTGCCTAATTATTCTTCAGTTTCCTCACTGCTCTTTCTACATCTTGTTGAGTCACTTGAATGTTTGCGCCTTCTCCTTCACCTTCTGTATTACCATCTCGTGGAAAGACGCTCTCGCCGCGGTGGAGTAGCCGAGCGGTCTAAAACGTCTCGCTGCGGAGCGCGCCGTTGCTCGCCGTGGAGGTTCGCGTCCTCCCTGGGGCATGGGTGTGTGTGTTGTCCTTAGGTTAGTTTACCTAGTTTTAAGTAGTTTGTAAGCTACGGACTAATGACCACGCAGTTTGGTCCGATAGATTGACAAACAAACAAAGACGCTCTCTGGATCTTCAGCATTTAATAACTCTTCAAAATATTTTCTCCAACTACTCAGAATATTTTCCTTCTCTGTTAGCATATTTCCATCCTTATCATTAATAACTAAAACTTTGTTTCTGTGACCATTCCTCACGTGTTTCAAAGTCTGAAATATTTTCCTGCTGTCTGATATTGTATTTGCCTTTTCGATTTCATCAATCATGTTATTCGTGAACTTTCTTGTTTCTGTTCAAAGAATCCTATTTGTTTCCCTTCTTACGATCCTGAATGCTTCCTGTTTTTCCGCACATTGTCTGTCCAGCATGTGAGTTGCCCTTGCTTTCTTCCGAGCCTTCACAGCTTGTTCATGTCTCATTGAACCATTTTTTCTTAGATGTTAGCTTTTTCTCTCCTAGAATATCTTGAGCTGCTTCAGTTACAGACCTCCTTATTCCTTCCCAGGCCACTTTGTTTTTCTTCATTTTGTAGTACAGCTGTAACTGTAATTTGTCTATGACTAGGAAGTGGTCTGTGTCCGCATCTGCTCCTCTGTACGATCTGACATCCATGACACACTTCTTGTGCCTCTCATCTATCAGTAGATGATCTATCTGATTGACAGTGCTATCATCTGGGGAAACCCAGGTGCCTTTGTGGATCTGTTTGTGGTGGAAAGATGTTGAGCTAACCACAAGATTCTGACTTAACGCAAAACTGATTAACAGCAGGCCATTTTCATTTCTTTGTGTATGTAAACTCTTCCAATTGCTGGTCTATACATCTCCTCTTGTCCCACTTTGGCATTGAAGTCTCCCAGAACAATCTTGAGATTTCTGTTGCTAATGTTCTCCGCTGTTCTTTCCAGTTCTTCATAGAATTCACTCTTGTCCTCTTCATAACTTACGTTTGTTGATGCATATGCATTAACAAGGGTGAGATCGCCATACCTATGCCTAATAGTTAGACACGATATCCTGTTGCTAATTGCACTAAAGGTCTTCATTAGCCCTATCATCCGTTCATTTACAACAAATCCTGTGCCATATTCATGCTTACCATTCTCTTCACAACCTCTTCTCATAGCCATCTTGTTTCTTGTAATGCAGTACCGTCCATTTTATACTCTTCTAGCACATACACCACTGTGTTAACAGCTCCATGTCTGTATAGACTTTTAATATTCCATGTCCCAACTCGTAAACCAGTGTACCTAGCCGTTTTCGACTTATAGGGTTCCATCCTATTCCGAGGTTTTTTGTGTGGGTAAAATGTCCCCCGGCCACTGTGCAGGGTTATCCCAGTACTGCGGCTGTCACTGTTCTGCTCTGAGCTGGCAGATTTCTTTTCAGAGTTTACTTCCTTAGGAAACCTGGCTTCACCACGCCTTTAGAGCCTTCCCTACCCTCTTCGTTAGAGATAAAGAAAAAAGAAAAAAAATGTGAGACACACTCGAGCCTCGAAACCTAATACTGTTTGGATCCAAAAAGGAAGAGATGGCTGAGGGAGGCCGATAGGAAAGGACACAGCAGAAGTCTGAGACACATAAGTGGAAATAATGTCAGCCGTAGCTAAGGGCCCATGTGCTTGTCACCCACATACTCCTAGACGGAAGCTCCCTGGGGGAACTACTCTTTGTCTGGAATCTCACCAACTGACCTGTCTGGCATGGGTGACCCTACCAGAAGCACAGCTCCCGCCAGCATAGCCCAGTAGATCATTGAGATACGCAAACTTCCCCACCAACGTTAGGGTGGTAGTCCTTGAGGAGGGTTTGTCTGACAATGTAGGTATCACATTTGTCAGACGTGATACCTATATTTGTATCGTTAGCAAAAAGAAGTAGCTTAGGATATTCGTGAATATAGAATAGGAAGTCATTAATATACAGGGTATTTCACTAAGTGTGTTTGCCTCTGTAACTTATAAAATAATAGGTGACGGGAAATTTTAATGCGGTAGGTCAACACAAGAAATGTTACACTTTCTGCGGAGCTAAGAACATAGTTTATTGTATAATTTTCCAAAGAGTTACAGTACAGAAATATATTTTTTTAAATGGAACAATAGTTTTTTCTATCGTGCATTCGAATCGTTGAAACCAGCTGCGTCCAAATCAATTTAAACTACATTCCTATCACTGTTAGTTTGGGAGCTACAACTCTTCAAAGTTTCAGGGGCAGATACCACACGCTGTACATAATACATGGCTGTGTGGTGGGTGATACATGTTATGGCGGTGGGAAGTTGATTTACATGAGATGTTCAAATGTGTGTCCATGTTCCTCAATGCATAATGCAATGCGCCGTCGAAAGGATCTGCGAACAAGATGTAACATCGCCGGTGTGACGGAGCGACATGCGTCCTCGATGCGCCATTTTAGATCATCTGGGGATGTGGGCTCAGTGACATAAACACGATCCTTTAGATATCCCCACAAAAAGAAATCTACTGCTGTTAAATCGGGCGACCTTGCGGGCCATGAATGAGGACCATGGCGCCCCAACCAGCTTCTTGCAAAGCTGTTGTTTAGTTCTTCCACAACAGCACGCGCAAAATGGGCTGGGTGACCATCATGCTGCATCCACATATGGACTCTCGTGTGTAGACACACATGTTCAAGGAGACCGCCCAAACTGTCGGCTATAAAAGCGCGATATAACTCACCTGTCAATGTACCCGGGAAGTAGTGTGGACCGATGATTTCATCCCCAAGGATTCCACACCACACGTTAATAGACCACCTATGTTGACGGTCGACAGGTCGTACCTGCGGCCCAGTAGTGCATGTTATGGCGATTCACTGCACCATAATTTGTGAACGTGGACTCATCAGAGAACATAACTCTTTTTAAAGACCCCAGCGTGAAATTACGCATGGCCCACTCACAGAATGTCACTTTTGCACGGAAATCGTTCCCCTGCAGCTCCTGGGTCAGTGACAGGCGGTACGGGTGAAATCTGTGGCCGTGTACTATACGCCACATAGATGTGAGACTGACACCAGCGACTGCAGCAACGGCTCGTAAGCTGACATGAGGATCGTGGTGTAGTGCAGCTAAAACAAACACCTCCGTCTCCTCACTTCTTGCAGGTCTTCGTCTGTTACTGCGGCGCATTACCAAGCTGTCTGTTTCCCGAAGTCGTTGTTCGGCACGTAAGAACGTAATGGCCGCCGGGGCACTTCGCCTAGGATATCTCACGGCATACGCCGTGGCTGCTTCAGTGGCATCGTGTCGGCACTCGCCGAGCATCAGCAACATGTCAACGTACTCGGCCGGCCGCGGTGGCCGAGGGGACTGAGGCGCTTCAGTCACGGTCTGCACGGCCGCTACGGTCGGGGGTTCGAATCCCCCCTCGGGCATGGATATTTGTGCCGTCCTTAGTCTTAGCTAGTTCATAAGCAGTTTGTAAGTTTATGGACTGATGACCCCGTAGTTAAGTCCCATATGCTGTACAAACATTTGAACATTTGAACAACGTACTCGTTGTTCGTGTATGCCATCGTCATCCGATGTCAGTAACTGTGGTATATTGAGCCCCGGTTGTTTGTGTGGCTCCAACTGTCAGGTATACGGCCGTGTGCGGCGACAGTCGGCAGTCTAACAGCGCATCGAGGAAGCTTCTCGCTCCTTGACACCGGCGACGTTACAACTCGGCCGCACCACATTTAGAAGGCGCATTGCATTATGCGCAGCGTTTGTGGTATCTGTCCCTGAAACTTTAAAGCGTTGTAGCTCCCAAACTAACAGTGATAGGAATGTAGTTTAAATTGATTTGGACGCAGCTGGTTTCAACGAATCCAATGCACGATAGAAGAAACTATTGTTCCATTTAAAAAATTATATCTTTGTGCTGTAACTCTTTCGAAAATGATACAATAAACTATGTTCATAGCTCCGCAGAAAGTGTAACATTTCTTGTGTTGACATACCACATTAAAATTTCCCATCACCTATTATTTTATAAGTTACAGATGCAAACAGACTTAGTGAAACACCCTGTATATTGAGAAAATCAAAGGATCCAAGACCGAAATTTGGAGGACCCCGTTTTTATAGCTCCCTAGTTAGAGGAATTAGCTGTTTCCGATATATTACTTGAACTGCTTATTTCAACTTCGTGAACTCTTCCACTTAAGTATGATTTAAACAATTTGTGCACTGTCCCACTCACACCACAGTACTTAAGCGTATCTAGAAGAATTCCGTGATTTACACAATCAAAAGGCTTTGAGAGAATACAAAAAATCCAACGGGTGATGTCCGGTTATTCAGAGCATTTAGTTCATCAGTGAAAGTAATAATATTACATCAATTGTTTATCTTGATTGTAGGATGACGCATATCACTGTTGTCTGTATCAACGTATTCAGCAACAAATATATCCAATTTTTTTGTTTGATTCAAACTGAGTGAAAAATAGTATAAGAATCATTTAAAATTCTGAGTGCACCATAGGAAAAAGGAAAAGGCTCGCGAAAGACTTTCTATTACAATCTTAGCTAGTTTGAGTGACATTTCGTTCAGTGTTGGCATGGCGTAGTGGGTGAGCGAACAGGTTGCCAACTTTGCAGTCTTTCTCGTTTCCCGCTAATCACAGTTTTTTTATTTAATTTTATTCTTTGTACTGTTACATTTTTCAGTACACAATTTAAAGTTCAGTGCTCCCTACATTGCCATAACAACAGCTAGAGGGTTCTTAAAATATAGTTTACGTGTCGGCGGCTGCTTTTAAAGTAGTATTAACTCTTAACCGGAATCGTGGGTCAATTTGGACCTGCTGACAACAACAAAACCATCTAACAATCAACACGTGTCGAGTTTCAGTTTCGTGTATCAGTCTAATCTCAGTACACTATGAGGTGCACCAGGGACCAGGAGCTCGCCACTTCAAAGTTATTGGAAGTTGACGTAAGTGCCATCGCTGGGTCCAATCTGACCCGCGATTGCAGATACGGGATTTTTTCAGTCAGTGTATACTGGCTTATTTGGTGATGTTTCAGCCACTTTATCACCACAATGCAGCGGGGTGTTACTGAAAAAGAAATCTTTGAACTATTATTAGACAAAAACCTCTCAGACACAGAATCTTTGAGCGATTTTCAACCCACGACAAGAAAATTCACCTTCTAATCAAAGTGGCTCATTGAAAAGAGGAAGATGTTATTTATGTGGTCCTAAAACTGACAGCAAACAATCACAAAAATGCGACAGATGCTTTAAATACATTTGAAAACGACATGCAGAATAAAAATGTTGTGTAACAAGTGTCATTCTTAGTTCAGGTACTGATATACAGGTATAATTTGGACATCTACATCTACATGGGATACTCTGCAAATCACATTTAAGTGCCTGGCAGAGAGTTCATCGAATCACCATTATACTATTTATCTCCCATTCCATTCTCGAATAGCGCGCGGGAAGAAAGAACACCTGAATCTCTCCGTTCGAGCTCTGATGTCTCGTATTTTGTTCTGATGATCATTTCTACCTATGTAAGTGGGAGTCAAAAATATATTTTCACATTCGGAGGAGAATGTTGGCAATTTGAGTTTCGTAAGTAGGCCACGCCGCAGCGATAAGCGCCGTTGTTGTAATGATCCCCATCCCAGATCTGTATCATTTCCGTAACGCTGTCTCCCCTGTATCGTGATAATACGAAACGAGCTGCCCTTCTCTGGACTCTTTCGATGTCCTCCATCACACTCACCTGATAAGGATCCCACACTGGGCAGCTATACTCCAAAAATGGACGGACAAGCGTAGTGTATGCAGTTTCTTTTGTAGTTCTGTTGCATCTTTTAAGGGTTCTGCCAATAAAACGCAGTCATGGTTCGCCTTTCCCACGACATTATCTACATGTTCTTTCCAATTTAAGTCTGAAGTAATAGTAATTCCTAGGTATTTTGTGGAGTTCACGGCTTTCACTTTTGATTTATTTATATTGTAAACAAAGTTTAACGGATTTCTTTTCGTACTCATGTGGACGACTTCACACTTCTCATTATATAGAGTCAATTGTCAATGTTTACACCATACTGATACACTTTCATGTATCATTGTTATTATTTTTGTTTCTGGTTGGTGGCATAGAGTCCCTATTTATGTTAAGGGGAAGTTATGAGAAACCTCATATCTAGGTTTTTTTTTAAATCCAAGCTATTTTTGGATCACATAGCATTCCAGAGTAAGGTATTACAAATTTTCCTTGAATGTGAGACTTACGACTTAAAAATTAAAAAATAGCAGAATGTAAATTTTTTGCTAAAAATTTTTTTAAAAAAAGTTGATTTGTATTTCAAATAAAACTTGTTTCAATACACTCATTGTGCATGCATATGTTAATTATGCCTTTTATAGGAATTATGTGGGTTTTTTTTATTCAAGGGTCCATATGGACCCGCGATTCCAGTTATGTTCGTCAAAATAACGATTCCCGTTAAGGGTTAACAATAACAATTAAAATTTCTTCACAATCCTCGAACAGCTACAGAGAAGTAACAACAGAAAGCAAGACCCACGCTTTGTCGGGGTTCGTAGAGCTCACACCATGAGAAATTCCAAAGACAGCATAGCGGCCGTATTTCTAGGTGGCACTGGGCACTGGTAACGACAGTAACGATACCTTTGCAACGAGTGCTGTTTCATTTAATAACGAATATACACGGTTACTCTTAGTTTCGTTACTCTCACAACTTTGTTGAGGACTGCTTCTGGAAATGAGCAGAGAAGCTCTTAGTGATCGATCTGATAGTCGACCGCTCGATCGACCGCTGTGCGATATGCAGTTTGACCATCATGAGTTTTGACACCTCAACAGCCGAGATTCTTTGGCGTCTCCCCCAACGCGAAGAGTGGATTTATGGAGCAAGGAGTGAGGAGGGAACGCCACGAGCTGTAAACATTAATTTCCCGGTGCCGGCGTTGGAAGCAGACTCGTTAAAATAGCGCTTATTTGTTTTACCTACAGTTGCGGCCGAGCGCAGATGAGATTTGTGATTCGCGGTTGGGTTGAGTAGGGGAGGGGGGGGGGCGTTCGTTCCCGCCTTCCAACATAGTCAGGCGCGGATGTGTGGGGGAAATGCGGTTTCAGCCTGCGGAAGGAAAATTAACCTGTGCTGAGGTTCCGTGGGCAATGTGTTAATGTTTAATTTGTGTATTTAATTAACACGTACTGCTACTAACATTCACACACACACACACACACACAGATAGAGAGAGAGAGCCTTCCCTGTCCGCAGTTTACTTCTCTGTATACGTTAAACAAGTAACATTTTCTTTATGTGTATTGATTGAGCGGTAGTTCCAGAGTTGCTAAAGTAGCGATTAGGGACACATACAGAGTAATTAACTGCAGAACTTCTGAACTTTTATTACTGGCGAGGGATACCTTTGACCTCGAGCGCTCGGAACCGCACGAAACGATACTTGGAATAACAGACAGTCATAAACAGGACAGTGGTGTGCGTAATTTCCATGGAAGGCGTTGCATTGAACCTCAAGTAACATTCGACCAAAGAAAAAAAATCGCACTGAAGTGTTTTACGGCCCACTTTAGATTTGTAGTTTTATAAGTTTTTGCAAACATTTTGGACGAAAAAAAAATCTAAATAATACAAATTAATTAATGAGAGTGTCTGAAACCCTTTTAGGAAAAAAAAGGTTTAGGTAGTGGCGGATTCCGAACCACTGACCTTCAGCGTCACAGCCCAACGCTCTGCCCACTACGCTACGGCTAACAATTAGAAGCGCCGTTCTTTAATCTCATACTATTGATGGCCGTTGTTAACTGACGCTAATGTGGCATTTTTAGACACTACATTATCATTTATCGTATCAGTGCGCCATTGCTTTGAAATGACAACGTGTAAGTTACAATAAGAAAATCATCAAATACGCAACGCGAGATGGCGTATGCCAGAGAGAGTTCTGGGCGAGGAATGTCACGTGACATCTCCAACGGCTGGGTGTCAAAACCATTATTTTTGCAAATATCTCTCAAACGATACGATATATGAAAAAAAACATAATGGAACAAAGCTGTAGAAAATTTTCTCCTCTACAAATTCGGTTATTCAATTTTCGAGTTAGATGAACAGTTTTTTTTTTTCCTTGCAATTACAATTACATTACAAAGGGCTTTTTTTTTCTTTTTTCATTACTAACGTATTTCTAGTCCGAAATATTTGAAAAAGCTAGGTTCTGGTCTCTGGTAGCCAACAATTATGTCTGTAAAATTTGGTGCCAATCGGTTTAACGGTTCGACCTAAAAAGTGGGAACACGTTATAGCCAGACAGACATCGTCAAATCGCCGGTATTTTTGCAAATATGTTTGAAACGATGCAATATAGCGAAGTTGTAGAGAATTTTCCCCTCTACCAATTAGGTTATTCAATTTTCGTGGCGGATGAACGGTTCGTTTGCAATTACAATTATATTATAAACGGCTGTTTTGGTATTACTACCGTATTTTTTGTCCGAAAAATTTGAAAAAGGGAGCTTCTGGTCTCTGGCGGCCTACAATTATGTCTGTAAAATTTGGTGCTGATCGGTTTGAACGGTTCGTCTTAAAATCAGGGAACACGTTACGGACAGACAGACAGACATCCCAAAAATCGCCGTTATTTTTCAAATATCTCTGAAACGATACGAGATATGAAAAAAACATAAGAGAGCAAAGTTGTAGAGAATTTTCTCCTCTACAAATTCGGTTATTCAATTTTCGTGTCAGATGAATGGTTAAGCCGTTATTTTCATTTAAATTTCGAGCTGTCAAAAGACGATCGCAAAGGCCCACTTATAGTGTTACTACCGTTAACCTAAAGTGGGCCAATATATCATTACCATAGAAAGGTAATTACATGTAATTTAATGTCTTCAGTGTATCATTACATACTCAAAGCGCCAAAAACTCTCTGCTTAAAATACTTATAATTTAGCATTAATACGCAATTTGATTTACTGTCGATGCACTTAGTTTGCTATAGAAACTGAAGCCACGATTGTAATAGAAAATGTTAATTTTTTATTTTTTATTTATTTATTTTATTATTTTTAAGCGCCCCAGGCCTCTCGTTCTGGGGCCTCCAAATCTTGGAAGCTATTGGCCCACTTTAGGTTAACGGTAGTAACACTAAAAGTGGGCCTTTGCGATCGTCTTTTGACAGCTCGAAATTTAAATGAAAATAACGGCTTAACTATTCATCTGACAAGAAAATTGAATAACCAAATTTGTAGAGGAGAAAATTCTCTACAACATTGCTCTCTTATGTTTTTTCATATCTCGTAGCATTACAAAAATATTTCCAAAAATAACGACGATTTTGGGATGTATGTCTGTCTGTCTGTCCGTAACGTGTTCCCTGTTTTTAAGATGCACCGTTCAACCGATCAGCACCAAATTTTACAGACATTATTGTAGGCCGCCAGAGACCAGAACCTCCCTTTTTCAAATTTTTCGGACAAAAAATACGGTAGTAAAAAAAACCATTTGTAATATAATTGTAATTGTAAACGAACCGTTCATCTTACACGAAAATTGAATAACCTAATTGGTAGAGGAGAAAATTCTCTACAACTTAGCTCCCTTATGTTTTTTTCATATCTCGTATCGTTTGATACATATTTGCAAAAATAAGGGAGATTTAACACCCTCCACTGAATTAACGAAAACCAGCAGTTCGGAGACGTCACGTGACATTCCTCGCATTTTTGATGATTTTCTTATTGTAACTTACACGTTGTCATTTCAAAGCAACGGCACACTGAGGAATTAACAAAAACACAGCGTTCTTCGTACGATAAATGATAATCTAATGTCTACAAATGCCATTCTAACATCAGTTAACAAAGGCCATCAATAGTAAGAGATTAAAGGACTTATGTTTTGAATTATAGCCGTAGCGTAGTGGACAAGGTGCTGGACTGGGACGCGAAAGGTCGATTCAAAACCCGCCACTACCATTTTTTTTTCTAAAGGGGTTTCAGATACTCTTATTAATTAATTTATTATTATTTAGATTATTATCTTGGTCCAAAAAGTTTGCAAAAACTTACAAAACTACAAATTTAAAGTGGGCCGTAAAACACGTCAGTGCGATTTTTTTTCTTGACCCGTTCCTCTCGTCCTGGGGGTCTCCAAATCTCAAAAGTTACTTTTTATAGTAATACATGTATTTTCAAGTGGACGAAGGGGCCTCATTTTGTTCTGCCACCGCTACGGGCCTCCGACAGCCTTAGTCCGCCACTGTTAATAGTCCTCATAAATGCTCTCTAGTACGCTGTCTTCAATATCTCTTAATACACTGGACCTTTTCTTTTTGGGTGGCGAGGGTTCGAACTCACTGTGACTTGACTGTTCCTGTTGCTCTGGAAATGCATGTCGTGCACTGCCTGAAGAGGTACGTTCAGGTTCCTCCTGTTCTTAAAATTTTGTATATCTATCCAGCGTCACGTCGCGTGTTTCTGTGTCATCGCCATTATATTTCTGGATTCATCATCATCATCATTTATTGTACATAACAGGCCATTAAGACCCATGACAGAAAGCAATAGAAATATTACAAAGATTAATTACTATATAAAGTTCACTGTCAAAATCAGTCACACAGGAAGGAGTACTGTCCCAATCACAGTCGCAGGTATCTATTGCAGATGTTGAGCCACTTTCTTCTGTCCATCGCATCTATATTTCTGGATTATTACATAATATATTCGCAAACTCCATATTCTCGGCCCCGATGTCATTTCCATATTCAGTACGTCGCAACTTGGTCTTTAATATAAATATCAACAAATAATACAATCCCTCTCATTATACCAAAGGTATTAAACATAAGGAGAGGCACTGAATTAAAATTTTTGCGGTGGCCGGGATTCGAACCCGGGACCTCCTACTTACTAGGTACGTGCTACAGACCACTCAACTAACACCGCATTGTAGCCAAAGCAACTACACGGACTGTTTTAAGCATGTGTCCCTCCACACCATTTACTTTAATTCTGACTCATGTTCCCAGAGGAATGCGTATCAAATTGCCAGGGCTCTCCTACATTGGAATAGCATCCCAGCAAATAACGCGAATAGGAACTATCCCGCCGTGTTCCTCAGGCCAAGGTGATACAAATATTAACAAATAATACAATCCCTTGAGGCAACATTGTCTCATACCAAAGGTATTAAACATAAGGAGAGGCATTGAATTAAAATTTATGTGGTGGTCGGAATTTTAATTCAATTTTAATTCAATGCCTTTCCTTATGTTTAATACCTTTGGTATAAAGACAGTGTTGTCTCAAGGGATTGTATTATTTGTTGATATTTGTATCACCTTGGCCTGAGGAACAAGGCGGGATAGTTCCTATTAGTGTTATTTGCTGGGGCCTATTCAATGTAGGAGAGTCCTGGCAAATTGATACGCATTTCACTGGGAACATGTGGCAGAATTTGGGTGTATGGTGTGGAGGGAGACGTGCTTAAGACAGTCTGTGTAGTTGCTTTGGCTACAACGCCGTGTTAGCTGAGTGGTGCCGGGCGCCGTGGCTCAGCGCGCCCGGTCAGGGGGCCCAAAGCGCTCTGTAATAAAAAAAGCTGAGCCACAATAACGACCGCCAAACATAGATCTACCTGAAGAACAAACAAAAAGTGGTCTATAGCACGTATCTAGTAATTAGGAGGTCCCTTTTCCTTATGTTTGATACCTTTGGTCTTTAATATTTCGACCAGATGAGTAAGATTATTTCTCTTCATGATATCAGTGCACTGTACACAGTTTACACAGTAACTCGCTTGCGAACACTCCAAGAGACAAATACGTACTGCAGCTATACCACTCATGCAACTGGAGCACTGGTTAATGAAGGTACACTATGCCACCATCTAGTGGCTTTCTGTTTTGTTTATGATTGCTTGTTACTCTAAGTACTCCGAGTGTTCGAAGTCAAAGGTGTCCCTTTTGAGGCGTTCATCTCAGTTACTATTCATAACTTGTATATCTATTGACTAATAAATAGCTAATGTTGCTTTTTTTTATTCTTTGGAGGTAGATAGAATTTGCTTAGCACGACTGATTATGTATATTTTGCTCGTTGCTCTGGCCATCTCATACGCTAATTAAAAATTTTGATCTTAGTGAAATTGTGCAATTCATTTCTCTATATTTAATTATCTAGACTTTGTGCCGCAATCTTTTGAAATTTCGCACTAGGTAGGGCATTGGATTTTTCTCTAATTTTAGAGAAAACTTAGCAACGTCATGATCATGTAACTTGATCACATAAACGTTTTCGTGCACTCATAATATTACTGATATGGATCTTTTTTTTTTTTTTTTTTTTTTTTTTCACTTGGCTGTGCCACAAATGTTTTCCCATTACTTATATAAATCACATGTGTTTTGAAACATTGTTTCTTTTGGGATAAAGCGCCCTTACGTTCAGTAATAATGCAGCTTGAGAACCTGGAATTTGAGTTTTACTTACACAGACAAGTTTCTCTTAGTAACCAACTTTTTCGCTTGGTGACGTTAGGCATCTGTTGGGAGCTTTAAGATAAGCAGGAACGTAAAAGTAGCGTCAACTCGGCAGCAATCACATCAAAGACAGTCACATCGATCTATATCTTCAAATATCTTACCAACATCCCTCGAAAATTAATTGAGATCCTTAGATGAAATAGACTTTCCTGTGAAATGATATCTAACATTCTTCTCCCATTGTGAATTAAACCACCTTGGATAAACGTCCATGGGAATCTTTTTTTTTTTTTTTTTCTTCGGATGAACAATTTACTACAGTTAGTGTTGAAACGACTACAGATGGAATACATTTCTCTAGCCCTGTTGTTATGGTCACCTCATCTAGCGTACTCCCTCCATGTTTTTCTTCTGGCATCAGCATGTCCAGTATTTCTTTCCATATTATAACTTCAAAAATACCTAGTGTGAACAGCTGTAGTTATAGATTTCTTTTTAGAATGCTCTTGGCAGCCCCATTTTCCCAGATTGTACCGTAGTTGCTGGTTATACAAGCTAAATGGATCCTCAATCCTTCCTTAAATTTCTGGTGACCATTTACCTCGCCTTTGTATGCCATTATATTCTGGGGTAATTCATCATTGAGTAAAAAGGTATTCATTGCACAAAGGCGTGTAATCAGAATAATTGCTGGAACCCACCCAAGATCATAATCATACATAATTAAGGATCTATGGATTTTTCACTTATGAAATTTGTTAGCAATGTGCATAGCTACAACACTAGGAGATAGGGTGATATCCACTATTAAAGATTAAATCTAACTTTGGCGCAGAAAGGGTGAATTATGCTGCCACAAGTCTCTGGTCACTTACCAAGTAGCATCAAAAGTCCGACAGTAAATTAGTATTTAAAAAGAAATTTAAAAAATTTATCAATGGTTACCTCCTTCTACACTTTATATGAATTTCTATATAAGCATAATGATTTCGTTAAAAATACATTAAAAACAGAAAACAAAACAAATTAAAATCCTTAAAATAATGAGTGTCATGTATAGACAAGTTCCACATCATTATGGAATGTCGTATTTATGATCTATGGAACATTGAATGTAATCTCTGTTTCATAACATATTTTATTTGTGTATTGGCAAATAATATATTACCATATTGCGTTGCTCCATGGTGACATAACCAGCAACCCCATTGCCAATAGGGGTCACGCCCGAAAGCTGTGCAACTTCAATTAGTCCAGGGCCTTTACACATTGAATAGGAAAAAATTAGGGGAGAGATGAAACCTTTTGGAATAGTCTCAGTCTGATGGCCCCACAGCTCCAGACTGTGGAATCACGGTTATGACGTCATCAGTATGACCAACAGAAGAACTTGTGCTGTAATTTTTGAACTGCTATAAATACCACAGAATTAGCATAAAAAGGTCCTTTTTGCACCTAATTACATAGGAAGGGGTGAAACAAATTTTATTTAGCAGTATATCATGTATATGTAACATTCCTTCTGAGTTATATTAATCGAAAAGGAGAAAAAAAAATTTTCAAATATTTTTTGGAATTTCTCCATGAATAACTAGGTAATTATGGAACAAATTGACAACTTCTTTTCATTAATCATGTAGCACGTACTTAGAGCTTTAAAATAATACCAATATGTTTTTCCTACCATTAATAATAAGGGAGTTATCTGAATTTGTTTACCGAAAGGTATTACTGTTCACTAGTCAGGCTCACGTTCTGTAATACAATTTTCCCACTCTTTATCAAGAGCAGCTTCCGCTTTGCTAGAATAGCGACATAACGTGAGTGCGTAGGCATGGTGCGGCCGCTTCCTCGGTCCGCCCAACTGGCGAAACAAGACTGCCAAATTGTGGGTGCAGTGCTATGAACAAATTAACATAATAAGGCTTTTTGTCCGTGCTGAGCGCACAGGTGATGGTGAAAAATATGATTCCTTTTTTGCATGCAGTTGGCCATCTTGCATATGCAAAGTGTGCTCATTTATACATACGATAGATGTCTACACTTACAGACAGGCTGACAACACAAGAGTTCCAAAAATTTGTCACCACAGGACAGTTTTCAATTAGACGTACCGACAAAATGTGGGCTGGTAATTGGAATGACATGACGACAGAATTGATGAGGTCGTTCAAATCATCTGGTTGCCTGACACATGGACGTGGGGCAACGAGTAGTACCCTGAATCGATGGGTGCATGGGATGTATGCGTGTTCAGAGCTCATTCATCACTTTGAGAAATTTTGTGGTAAAGCGTTCAGGTAAGGAAATCACGACAAGCACGTGATAATGTCGATTGTTCAAACGTGGTGGTGTGAATCGCCTCACAATCTCCGCTCACAAATCGTTCTGAGCTCATATCATTGTCAAGTGGTATTATAGCAAGTAAGGTTATTAACTGTGACGATGCAGCTAATGTCAGAAAAGCTGCAGCGGGACGAATTGTACGGAAAACATTCACGGATGTTCATTTACATCGAAGTGACAAGCTGCGGACATTGGCACACATGACTAGCGCTGTCAAGATCAACGATGACATTGTTACACCTATTAACACCATGCAGCTATTCTTCAGAGTAAGTTGTGTTGCGAAAACTGATGAGGACCTCCAGAAATGCTTAAACCATGAACTGACAGATCATCTCTTATCCTTTTTTGATGATTATTACATAAGAAAAACACAAAAATCCGTATTGTATGATTATTAGATAACTATATATCAAGTGACAAACATCTCGCACCGTCTCATGATTGTGACTATGCTATAGATAGTGGATGTTTATTGCGAAGAGTTGTTAGGTCACAATGTTTGACTTACAAAGAATTATATGGACTGTACGTAAATTATGTGTGGAAACATTTTGGTAATAACTGCGTTGTCGTTTTTGGCGGTTATTTCACCCCCAGTACAAACAGCGAAGAGCACAGACCACGTCAGGCAAAATGTCACTGGACATCCACATTACAGAAAATATGATGTGCACAGTGTGCCAAGAGAAATTTCTGAACAATTCTGGAAATAAGGTATGATTTATTGCTGGGTAAAAAAGTCATCTGGAATTTGGTAATAGTTTGACGCGGCAATCACAGGCTGATGCTGATAAATTGATTGTTGGAACAGCACAGGAGGTGGCAAAGGAGAAGGCAACTATGGTGGTTGGTACAGATGTCGATTTACTCATCCTAATTGCACCTGCTCCTGGTAACGTGCCTATTTACTTTCGGGAGTCGTCTGTGGGAGAAGGCCCTTCACGGACTTATCATATTACATCCCTCCAAGGAGCACTTGGAGATATTTGTCAAGGTATGTTATTTTTGCATGCTGTATCCGGATGTGAAACGGCATCGTCCTTGTTTGACCAAGGGAAGAAAAAAGCATTCAGACTCTTCCAAACACAGCCTAATCTACTGTAAATTACTTCTATATTCAATAATGACAACTCAAATGCTCAAGAAGTAACTGAAGCAGGAGAGCAGTTTCTGGTAGCATTGTATGGTGCACCTAAAGGAACGACGTCATTAAATAGTCTTGCATATCAGCGTTTCCTAAAAGCTGTGGCAACATGTCGAATCACCGCTCAGATCTTACTCGACTTCTTCCCAACATCTGCCGCAACAAGAAAGCATTCAAAACGTGTCTATCTTCAGGTGTAGCAGTGGAGGAGCAAAGAGTTGCTACCAACTTCACGGAGATGGATCTCTAAAAATGGTTCTCTTCATCCAGTTTTTACTCAAGAACCTCCTGCCCTCGACTTCATATTAAAGTTAACATCTTGCAAGTGTGAATCTGGATGTGAACGAAATTTTCGTTGTCGCAGTGTTGGTTTATAGTGTTCTGTTTTGTGTGGGTATTAAAATGGCAGTGGATGTAGCAACTCAAATGTTTCCGATTTTGATGAGGCTGATGATGAACCTTCAGTGCAGGAATGTGATGATTCAGATGTTTAAGATGTGATTCATATTTTAAAAGCAAATGTATGAAGACATTCAGCTACTTCTAATGTAACAATCGTATTGGTGTCCAGTGTGCAAACTGTTCATTTTTTTTGCACAGATGCTTTAACTAGCTGTAAACCCGGCGTTGCCCGGCTATTTATTTATTCTACATCTCGTGGTCCACCTCCCCTTCCCTCCTCTCTCTGTATCCATCTCTTTCTCTCCCATCTCTCTGTTGGTTTCCACCTTTCCCTCTCGGAAAAAGTTTTTTTGCAAGGTACTCTCTGTCATGTAACATACAAACATTTATGTATCCAGTGACCTTCCTCTTGGTTTAAAAGTCATGTGTGCGAAAATTCATCAAGATCGGAGCAAAACTATACATTTTGTCAAAGTCCGTAAGTTAA
This sequence comes from Locusta migratoria, assembly GCA_026315105.1. NCBI lineage: Eukaryota > Metazoa > Arthropoda > Insecta > Orthoptera > Acrididae > Locusta > Locusta migratoria. Next base: position 165,888,762 of record CM048747.1, on the reverse strand, counting down.
GTACCCTACACCATACACCGAACGAAATTTAATACAGACTGTGGCAGTTCCCTTGTTTTAAGGTTAAGTGTGCAAATTTCATCAATATCAGAACAAAACTATAGACTTGTATGCAATAGAAACACAGGGTCATATTGAAACACGCACGTTGATGTCCTCAAATTTTCCAGTTTTATTTCGAACACCACTTGTTCTGAGAATAACCGGAAAAAAAAAGAAAGATATGTGAAATCGGTCGAGCCGTTCAAGTTATGGCGCGGCCAAGGTATTTAGGGATCCATTTTCAAGTTGCAAGGTACCCTCCACCATGCACTGTATGAAACCTTAGGTAGAGGTGACCTTCCTCTTGTTTTGAAGGTCAAGCGTAAAAAATTTCGTGAAGATCGGAATGAAACTAGAATTCGTCAGTATGTAGGAAAAATATCCTCCGCCATGCACGACACACTAATATGGCTTTGCCACACAGTTATGCGAACCGCCGAAAGCAAGGGGAAACTACAGCCGTTACTTTTCCCGAGGACATGCAGCTCTACTGTATGAATGTATGATGATTGCATCCTCTCGAGTAAAATATATTCCGGAGGTAAAATAGTCCCCCATTAGTATTTCCGGGCGGGGACTACTGAGGAGGATGTCGTCATCAGGAAAGACAACGCTGGCATACTACGGATCGAAGCATGTTGATTCAATATTAATATTGTTAATAATGGTTCCTTTTTGACAAAACAATTTACGTCTCACCTTTAACCAGGCAGTAAAGATGGTAAATACTAACACATATGTATATATAAATGAATGAATCCAAATCATTCTAGTAAATTTTAATACAAATAGCGCTTTGTATATTTATATATATTTATTTTTGTAAAAATAAATGCTGAGATGTGTGCAATGTTTCTATAAAAAGTCGTTTCACTCTCTTTTGAGAATATTTACATGTACTTGCAAGTCTTGAACAAGATTTTAAGAATTATCGCCTTACAATTCTAACATGCGGTCTGCCTAGTGAATAATCACACTTAACAGTAAATAACTCGCTTATTATTAATGATCGGAAAAACATTCTACTATTGTTTTAAATCTCTAATAATTTGGTACATAAAAATAATTTATAGAAATCATTATTTCGATGAATAATTACGCAGTTAATAGAGAAACTTTAAAAAAGTTTGAAAAAATATTTTTTCCGTTTTTGTTATTATACCTCAGAAGAAATATGCTATATAAAAGTTTTTCAACTCTTCGTCTGTAATTTGGCGAAAAAGGACCTGTTTATGTAAATCCTGTGAGAATTTATAGCCGTTCTAAGATTACAGCTCCTTAGGCAGCCATATTGATGACCTCATAACCGTAATTCCACAGCCCAGAGATTCGGGGACTTGGTATGTTAACTAGGCCATCAAACAGACGATTGCAAGTGTTTTCATACCCTAATTTTTTCCTATTCAGGCCTTTTGTTCTTATTTTATTTTTTTATTTATTTTATTTTTTTATGAAGGTCCAAAGCTTGTTATATGGTTTCCAATTTACCACATGGAGAGCCCTCAGAACACCACTTAGCACTTAAAAACTGGTGTCACAGAGCGCAGGACTTATGATGTGCAGAGCAAGTCTAAACTCTACTGCCTTCGTACCTAGTAAGAGTCCGGCCGAAACATGATTTGTGGCGCAAATGGGAACCGAATATTCGGCTCGTCTTCTACACTCCTGGCCATTAAAATTGCTACACCACGAAGATGACGTACTACAGACGTGAAATTTAACCGACAGAAAGAAGACGCTGTGAAATGCAAATAATAAGGTTTTCGGAGCAATCACACAAGATTGGCGACGGTGGCGACTCCTACAACGTGCTGACACGAGGGAAGTTTCCAACAGATTTCTCATAAACATCAGTTGACCGGCGTTGCCTGGTGAAACGTTGTTGCGATGCTTCGTGTAATGAGGAAAAATGCGTACCATCACGTTTCCAACTTTGATAAAGGTCGGATTGTAGCCTATTGTGATTGCGGTTTATCGTATCGCGACATTGGTCGCGATCCAATGGCTGTTAGCAGAATATGGAATTCGTGGGTTCAGGAGGACATACGGAACGCCGTGCTGGATCCCAACGGCCTCGTATCACTAGCAGTCCAGATGACAGGCATCTTATCCTCATGGCTGTAACGGATCGCGCAGCCACGTCTCGATCCCTGTGTCAACAGATGGGGACGTTTGCAATACAACAACCATCTGCACAAACAGTTCGACGACAGTTGCAGCAGCATGGACTATCAGCTCGGAGACCATGGCTGCAGTTACCCTTGACGCTGCATCACAGACATAAGCGCCTGCGATGGTGTACGCAACGACAAACCTGGGTGCACGAATGGCAAAAAGTCATTTTTTCCGGATGAATCCAGATTCTGTTTCTAGCATCGTGATGGTCGCATCTGTGTTTGGCGACATCGCGGTGATCGCACATTGGAAACGTGTATTCGTCATCGCCATACTGGCATAGCACACGGCGTGATGGTATGGGGTGCCATTGGTTACGCCTCGGTCACCTCTTTTTCACATCGACGGCACTTTGAACAGTGGCCATTACATTTCAGATGTGTTACGACCCGTGGCTCTACCCTTCATTTGATCCCTATATTTCAACAGGATAATGCATGACCACATGTTGCAGGTCCTGTATGGGCCTTTCTGGATATGGAAAATGTTCGACTGCTGCCCTGGCTAGCACATTCTCCAGATCTCTCACGAACTGAAAACGTCTGGTCAATGGTGGCTGAACAACTGGCTCATCACAATACAAGTCACTACTCTTATTACGGCTAGAGATGGTTGTTCTGGGTACTGACTTATCAGGATCTATGCATCCAAATTGCGTGAAAATGTAATCACATGTCTGATCTAGTATTTGTCCATTGAATACCCGTTTATCATCTGCATTTCTTCTTGGTGTAGTAATTTTAATGGCCAGTAGTGTAGTTTCGGCCGAATCCAAAACCGAAACGTACGAAAAGATTTCGGTAAATTTACGAAATTCCAAAAATCTCTAGTTTTCCCTCATTTTGCAAGATCCCGTCCCTCCACTATGCCTCGAGTGTGTGAGCCTAACTAGTAGTCATAGTTGACCTAGGAGACTTACAAATTTACTGGCCTACTCTTTGATCCGCACACAGCCAACACCACGGTTGTAGGCTACTTTGCAAAATTTCTTTGGGTGTTTGTATCGCTTCGTTAACATTATTTTTCATTTGTTTATTGCAATAATTTCATTTAAGCGAAGTAATGTAGTAGTTGTGTAATGTAGTGCTGATGCCTAATAGGCTTCGCTCCTGTCAGTAAATCGACTTCAATCAGTGCCATATAAAGTTTTTCGAAAAATAACATCACAGTTCCGAATACTGTAACAGTATGAGTGTTGACAGTGAACATTTACGCAAACTCAACAGGAAAAACAACTCGCTTTCTGGGAAACAATAAGACTTCATAGCATGACAATACGAAAACCTTTTCCATTAATTTAAACTGTTACAAACACAGTATAATAATACCACTATATGATTGTGTTATATTGTGATTAACAACAATATACATTTTCTAAGCGCACTGAATTGTGAGTCCATCCTGCACGCGACTCGACTTCATCAGTTAAGTTGAAGATTCAACTGGTCTCTGGCCGAAACCGAAATTGATTGAAGCAGAAACCGAATATTCGTTTGGTCCTTAGTTCATAGTTTTATTACTTCCACGTGATGCGGCGCGCGAGATATAACTCCGAGGTCATATTAATCTCACCTTGAATGGAGGCACACTTCATAGTATAAACAAAGGGCACCCTACAATAAACAGTCAGGAGGTAGCTGAAAAGTAACCGTTCCCGTGATAGTACACTAATTTGTCGGTCTTTTACGAGTACTGTTAGCGTTCTTTGTGGTTTTTGGGCGCACAACTGCCTAGGTCATTAGCGCCCGACTTTAAACGTGAATGTTCCAAAAACCAGAGTTAAGATTACTGCTAAAGAGGACGATACCAGGAAATCGCTAAAAACATACAGTAAAATACATCAAGAGGAAGAATTAAATGTCCTTTGATAAAGGAGTCAGCTGTATAAAATGCAGACCCGAGCAGCTACTCGTGTGTCGTCGGCTAAAATTTCCTCTAAACTGTTCGGCAGATCAAGGGCAACACGGACATGATAAAAATTAGCACAGGACATTAAAACATGGCGCACCGTCAGCGGGTGACCGCAGGAATACAATGGTGTGGGGGTCACCTGACAACAAGTGGCGGTGGCTGATCCGGCAGTGACCGATCCGCAAGCGGGCCAGGATTACTTCCCCCCTTCGAGAGGCGCGTGAGGTCTTCCAAGTTGTTGGGATTGGTTTAATGGTGCGAAGCTTATTGGCATGAAGCGAGGACCACAAACTATGCCACGACAATAAAATGCGGCAAATAGACACTTTAATATCACTGAATGGGACGCAGAGGGTAGCTGTCCAAGGCAGAAGGGATGCAACCCTGGTCGCATCATCAGCAGTTTCATTTCCAGGCACACCTACGTGGCCAGGTACCCACAGAAAGCGAACGAGTGAACCGTCGTCCGCTAACAATTGAAGGGAGTGTTGAATTCGGTGTATGTTAGGGTGGATCGGATACGGGTCTCTCGGACTTTGAATGGCACTAATGGAGTCAGAGCAAACGATATACGAAGGATGGCGGTGACGACGGATATACAGAACAGCTTGATAGAGAGCAAAAAGCTGTGAAAATCTAACACTGGACAAAAAGCCTGTATTGAAACCTGTTGTCTCCAATGACAATGGCAGATCCGACACCATCAGTGGTCTTTGAACCATCTGTATAGAGAAAAATGGCAGTATCAAGCCGCAAACGAAGTTCAACAAACCTCGAGCTACATACCGAATCCAGAGTACTCTCCTTTCGGAATGATCAGAGTTCAAAATGAACTCTGGCCAGAGCCTGGAGCCATGGTGGCGTTGTACTTCACTGCATTCAAAACGTGGGAGGGAGAGTAAGGTCCAGTTGCTGTATAAGGCGACGAAAACGAACTTCAGGAGGGAGCAAGGCAGTTGCAGACAGCCCATATTGGCGATAGAGAGCGTCATTCAAGAATGATCGGTAGGACAGGTGGGTGGGCATTGACAGCAGGCGGCATGCATACCGACATAGTAGTATATCATCCGATAGTTCTGTGGTAATTTGGCAGCTTCAGTGTAAAGACTTTTGACAGGGCTGGTGTAAAACGCTCCAATCGCCAGGCATAGCCCCCGATTGTGGATTGAGTTTAGACGGCGTAAAATTGACGATTGACGGATGTGCAGAAGAGTAAACGAGGCTTCTGTAACCCAGTCCTACAAAATACTACCCAGTAAAGTCTTTCCATGAAAGAGCTTTCCCTCTGATTGCTTTTCTAAACTGTTAAAAAGTGTCATTATATTACAGAGATAATTTACAATTACTGTCAATACATTTTGTCCTGCTACCATCTATTTGGAATTATTAGATATTAGAACACAAGGGTTGAAAATGAGAAAAATTAACCTCTTAAATGCCAATTGTCACGAATTTACATAATACAGGTTACACTACATGTCCTACATTCAACTCAAGATATCAAATTTTCTTGTGGGGTTTATCAGGTTATGGAGGCAGTTACCTTTTTGTACAGGTTCTGGACTGCCCCAGTACAGTGGTTGACAGTCGTGGAGAAGTATATATCAGCAAGGAGCACTAAGTCCATGGTAGATATGTAACAGTGCGTGTAACGCGCGCGCGCGCGTGTGTGTGTGTGTGTGTGTGTGTGTGTGTGTGTGTGTGTGTGTGTGTGTGTGAGCGTGCGCGCGGTGGTGTTTTTTTCTTCCCCCCTGCTTCTCCACTCCTTCCCGCTTCCCCTAAGTGCAGTTCACAATAAGTGGGATCACTGATTAACATGGCAACAAACAAAGCAACATAACCATACAATCAACACTGGCAAAGATGTGAGAATTATAGAAGGAAACTTTCCTGGTGGGATAAACAAATACAAAAAATAGAAAACGGATGATTTACCCAAAGGACAGGCTCGTCGACAGACACAAACAAAATCACACACAAACACACATACAAGCTTTCGCAACCGTTTGTCGCTTCTTCAGGAAAAGAGGACGAAAGGCGAGGAGAAAGGGAAGGCTATGGGTTTTAAGGAAATGGAAAAGGAGTCATTCCAATCCCAGGAGTGGAAGGACTTACCTTAGGGGAAAAAAGGAAGGTAAACAAATACACACACACACACACACACACACACACACACACACACACATATATATCCAAACGCAAACACACCTAGACAGACATTTGTAAAAAGCCATATATATAGTGGTATAGTGAGAAACTGGCCAAGAATTGACATCACATGAAAGGATGTGTGTACAAGATGTGTTATTGTTTCCTGCTTTAAAAGTGACCCAAGTCAAAGGAAGGAAAATTATGTTCCAGTGGCATGGCATGACCTTTTCCAAACTGTAAGCAATTCCTTTATCAATACACCTACAAGCTATGACAACAGATCAACTTCACTTACCCACAAGTGCCCTCCTCCGTGCAAAAAATTATGGGTTTGTCCTATGTGCTCCCTGCACACATATACACACACAATTAATGTAGTACATAGATAAGTATTAGTACTTACTTGAAAGTAGTTTTCTAAGCAGCTTATGTCAAATCTTGAAGGAAACATTACATGTAACATTCAACAGGGACCAGTTTCATTCATTCATTCACTGAATATTTACACTCTTAACACAATATTTAAAGTACTGAAAGTAGTTAACCTATGATATGTATTAATATTTGTACAAGAGTTCTATTCTTCTAGATTTCTTAGCAAACAATCACATCAACATGAAAATTTGGTCTCTCTTTCCAATGACAATAACAATGTCTTTTCATCTGACATTAGTAATCTGTTTTTGGTCTGATAATTATGCAAGAAGGTCTTAATTACCTTGAAATTTGAAGATGTTCTTTCACTAAAAAGACTTATGGATGGTATTGTCACTAAAAAGCTATAAATGCAGCAAGGTGTCTGTAAGATCCATTATGTAAAAATACTTCAATGACTCATGCAAATTGTCACAAGTAAATTGTGGGTTCAAATAAATGGCACAAAGTCCACTTCTCAGCAATGGGAAGTCTAAATACTTACCATAACATTCCTTTAGATAAGCAAACTGCTTTTCTCAAAACCTTGAAGAATACATTAGATATTTTGAAGAGTCCATTAGTGAAAAAATAGGAAAGAAAAAATAAAGAAAAAATAGCTATATCTGAAAATCTTTTATTTATCATATTTCTTACAGAGTCAAACACTTCAAATAAAGCTTTCTGTATGCATCTTTTTTCTGTCCTGGAACCTTTTCAACACTCTGCCTTTTATATTTCAATCCTCTTCTGAAACCTCTTTCGTCACTTCCGTCCAAAAAGGATTGTAATAATTTCTCATTTTATCCAGATACCTTTCAAAGTTTTTAATAGCATTCAAGCAGTAGCCTACATAAGATATTTTTAATCAAAATTCCAAAGAACACATCAGCTTGAAGGAGAATTGTGCTAAATAATTTTAGCATGACATTAAAATCAAAGTTCTTGACAGTTGAGAGGAAACCTTTGACACCATTGAAACTTTCAACAACACACTGATCTCTGTTGTCGATAATATTTTCAAAAAGTGCAATGAGTCTGTCCTTTTTGTCCACAGCTGTACATACCAATCTGCTGTTGTAGTACCACCAGGCAGTACCTACTGATGGGATTCTTTTTTAATTTCCTGCTCAAGAGCAAAAGTTTGTTTACTTAATTTGGAGAAGAAACAGCGAAGTCCAGACAATGTCATGAAGAGTATTTTAATTTTTTATATGAACTACACTGTTTTTCAAAACCAAATTAATTCTATGAGCAAATGAACAAATATTGGTTTGGGATATCATGATTTTATTTGTGCCTGTAAACAGTGATGCTCTCCTGACACTGTTACAGCCCCATCATATGTCTGAACTATTAATTTTTCTTAATATTGAGAGTCTGTTAAGATCTGAAATATGTGTTTGGCTAGAGCACTTGTTGTTCGGTTGTCACTAAAATCATTGTATCTTAAATCTGTCTTGAATTTCAGCTTCTTTATTAACATAATATAATAGTGTAGAGACCAGGCATCTATTTGTAATGTCCGAGGTTTCATCCAGTATTAGAAGAAATTGAGCATCCATAATTTCCTTTTTTATTTCAGTAAATACATTGTATCAAGTCATTCTGAATATTGTTTGTAAGACGAGTGAAACTGTTGCATTGTGAAGGTAGACATCAAATTCTTTATCAGTGCTTCTCAAAAAATTCACTAACTCTATGTCATTTCCTTGATTCACAGAATCGGCAGATTCATTGTGCACACAGAATTAAAGCTCATTTTCCCCAAAAAAGCATCAGTGAGACAACTCACAAAATATTTGTTGTTTCTTACTAGCTCATTGTGTTTGTCTTCATTTATTTGACATTTCTACTCTCATTTTGCCAAACTGTTTTAAAGCAATATTGGAAACTGTGTGATGTAGACCTTGCATGGTACTGCTAGAGATTGTGAAGATTGATTTAAATCAATGGCAACAAACGTTTTTCCCATTAGAAAAACAGAGGCATGGCCAGCAAAATAATTTTGAAAGTTTCACGGCTCTGCACAACCTCGAAATCAATCTTAATTTTGTTGCTTTATATAACTTTTGCACTATTTTCTTATTGAACGAAGAAGGAATAAATGGAGTTGGTCATCCCTTTGAAATTATATTAAGTTTATCCATATTATTTCTGGCACTTAACAATTTTAGCATAAGCAACTTGTCAATTACACGACAGCAGTTATTTCCAATTGATGAAGTTCCTGCACTTGAAGCCATCACTGTCATAAAATAAGAACTGTCACGCCAACATGCACCAGATTTATCACAGAAGCAATCGGAACAATACCCAATGACTACACTGCACCTGTCATAGCAACTGTCTCTTTTGCTGCCACATCACATGACCATCCTGCTCAGACAGGGGCGGGCAACGTTGACATAGCTCCCCTATCTCTGAAGACAATTCTGCACAGGTGCACTGTAAGGGGTTTTGAGACTGCTTAAGCAGCACTAACAAAGCCAGGAAATGGCCGGGCGACTGTGGGAAGAGCGCAATGACCTAGGGTCTAACGTTGGCAATTTAAACTCATGTGTAATCAGTGGTACAATTTGCTTATCATTGTTGAGGTTTCCTTAAATTCTTTCAAGGTACAGTCAATTATTTGCATTAAAACTGGACATCATTGAATGAATATAAAATAATGTAATCCAACAATGGAAATACCTTAAGGATTCAACAATATTTTGGAAAGGATAGGTTGCTACTCACCACAGAGATGCCTGATGAGCCACAGAAAGACACACACAACATATTCTGTTATGTGTGTCTTACTGCGGCTCATCGGACGTCTCTGTGGTGAGTGAGTGAGTGTTGAAATATTATAATCTATTATTTCTGAAATGAAAGCATTGCTTATACGGATGCCACACCCTGTGATGTCCAAATAATACACCATCCAAAATAAACCTAAGTTGCTAAGAGTGAGCACTGATTATTGCTTCTGAAACATACACACACTGACATCAATATATTTGCATCATTAGAATACAAAAATAATACATTTTTACTATGAAGATGATTCATATTAAGGATAAATAGTGTAGTAATACAAATATTACACAAGAAAGACACCACATAACCAAAATAGAATATGATATTATTTACAAATGGGACAATGAAGTAAACCAATGTATCAGCTACAAGGAACAAAACAGTCAGTACAATTGTACATATACACAGCTTAATAACAGAAAATTAATCTCTTTTTATAGTTAACACAGTGTTTAAAAACTTTGGTGGACCTACTGTCAAAAACAGAATAAACAAGCATTAACGGGAGATGAAAAACTACATGACAGTAACAGTGCACTCTAAGATTTTTTAATTTTTAATCATATATTAATTTTGTGAAACATAAATTGCCGTGGAGCTGCATAAAATAATGCAACAAGGCACTCATAGGTTTTAGAAGTTTTAAGAGAATTGATATCTATGAAACTGCAATACCTACAACATTCAATGCTTATTTACATCAGATTTTCGACAGTTATTTTTACAAGGCTATTATACAAGTCCCTACTTATCAAAGTAGGATTTAACAAATAAAATGAGAATACATTTTAGAAATCAATAGAGAGATTTGCTCCAAGATAAGTATTTACAATAATGTATCCTTCAAAAAAGAGCATTTCAATATCATTATGATATCCTATACTATTTTAGCACATTTTAAAATAGTCTATGACCAAAATAATCTTTCACTGCAAAATCTACAAATCTTTGCTTAATTGGACAGACCAGCCAAGGATCAGTCGATCAAACCCACATGAGAAGAAATTGCATGGTACACTTGTGTTTTCATCTGCCCATGCCACAGAGCACACCATCCGTCTATGTCCCTGGAAGAACAATATTTAAACATAGTAAGTTTTTATGCCATTTCAAAATATATGATCTTAATGTGGTATATCTGCAACCAACAATCCTCTCCTTACTGCACACTTGGGTTATTCTACAACCCAGTATTATTTATAAGCAATGAGAGAGAGAGTGTGTGTGTGTGTATGCTGGCAATTAATATTTAGAATACATGCTTTAAAAGATGGCACAGAAACATTTAGTGGTAGGGAGAACTATAAACCCATGTAACAAATGAAAAAATGAATATTTGTGTTAACAACAACAACAACAAAATATTCACATTATAATTTACACTTGTGGGGACTGGTAGCAGTAAATGAGTCCCAATTAAGCTCTGATACATATGTTTATTACTCATACGTATGTACAAGAGCACAGTTAGAACAACACTGCACCAAACATGACTGTTAGTGGCAGAAGTACAAAAGAAGATCAAAGGCAAAGATAACCAGTTTTCATGCAACTGGTGTTCAGTTTGTCATTGGTTCACCACACAATAATTTAATAATGAAAACATTCATCCAAAATGTAACCCATTGTAACTATCAAAGATGTACTCTTACAAAAATTTACCTTCCTGTTGATGTTAAAATTTTATTGTTCTTAAAACTGCAATTAGTACTTCATTGATAGAAGAAATTGATCACTAAACGTGAAATGCATACATGTAATTTTTTATCACATTGTATTCATCAGGAAACTGAAAAAATTACACAAATTGAGTGAACCCTTAAATTTTTCATCATCTACGGGATCATATTCAAAACTTGATAAAAATGACATAACAGATTAAAGTCTATGGACAATATATGTAGAACTACTATGCCATTGCTTCAAAGACAAAGCAAAAATTGATAAGCACACACTCAACATTTCGGTGTCCCTGCCAAACGCACAGAATCCAGAAGATATGTCAGCAACAGAGGAGACATACACTAACCACTGATTGTGCCATCACCATAATCAGCACCACTTTCACCCATCGAATTAAACTGACTGCTGGACATATACCCAAGACTGAGCACGGCAGGCCTCCCTCATTTTGTTCTTGTTCTCACTTGTAGTACCATTCAATACAATTTGAACCATCGTGTCTTCCACACAACTGGGTCTTCTATTAAAATCATCATCTTATTTTAGACTAAGTCTTGATAGAGATACACAACCGCCATGATCAAATTTTTTAAAATGGTTTCTTGATTGCTTATAAGTTGCTGGAATAATCTCTTAGTAGTTGTTAGATTAATAATCTACTAATAACTAAGATCATTCCAGAAACCTATAAGCAATTTCAGAATCATTTTAAAAATTAGATCATCATCTGTGAGCATAACATTTGCTAGGTCTTGATTGCCTCTTCACAGTATGATACTAGACTAGACTAGCATTATGTATGGGACACTGACTTCCCACCAATTCTAACTTTGCGATATGTTACTTCCACTTATGTAAATGCTGCCATAATGTGTCTAATCTTAAGATATATTTTACTGATTGCATAGGAAAAATTGCTCTGTTTCTGTGATCCTAACTTGCTACAGTCAAATAAAGCAATGCATAATAGTCCAGTCAACTATAGTTAGACCCACAAATAATAGCGGGTTGTGTATGTCTCTAGACAAAGATTGACAAAGCAACTTTGCTGGTCACAAACAACAGTTAAAGTATGCTTATATATGTGCTTTGCGCTTGAAGAAACCTTATAGCCTGCAAATTATGGACTCTCAATTGTGTAGGTAGAATATGTTGCATGTCAGCACCATCAGCAATGACAATTTGTAACAAATAGTATAAATTATGTAAGTTTCTATATACCCTTAAAAGAATAAGTTTACAAAAACTACGAGTTTGAGTTCTAGTGGTCAGGGCAAAGCTGAGAATTTGCACCTGATGGGAGGCATACTTAGTAATTCCGTGCAGGTGTGGATGTCCCCAGTGGTGTATGGGTAAGCGAAACTGCCTAGAAAGCAGATCTGGGTTTGAATTCCGGCTGGGTACACATTTCCAACTTTACCCATTCACAGTTAATGTCACGCATTCCATGGATATAAACAGAATAAACTCCACTGAATAACTCACTACAATCAAGTTAAATTTTGGCAATTCCTACGACAATTAAGGCAGAGCTTTCAGAACAAAACTGAACACTTATTCGCTTTTGGAGAATGCACAATGTAGATGTGCAGTCTAAGCCAAAACTCTACCACTACTGTTCCACATTTCAACTATGAGATTGAAAATGTCTGCTAGGGGCAAAAAAAATCATGGTGCCACAAATTTGTGCACTTTTCTATGATGAAATTTCCTAAACAACTTACTAAATATTCTGACCACAGAGTTGTAAGCATTGAGGTGGGAGTGATAGGGAGAAGGGGGAGGGGAGGTGTTTATAAATCACTTGTTATGTATTTCTTCAATAACTCTAAAACCATAGCTTCTAGCGAAAATTTTTCCTACTATAAACTTGAACTTCATTAAATTTCCTGAAAAAAAAATCTATTTTCTGCAACTAATAGTTTCCAAATTTGAAGCAGAAAAAAAAAAATCACAGATTATTAAAACATATTGTTTTAACTGTATAAGACCAATGTTTATCTTTAAATGTAGCATACTAAAAACAAAAATTTGTGTACCGCATGTAAGTGCAGTGGGGCCATATTATAAGATAAAGGGATAAACTGGGAATTCAGAGGGACGGGGGGGGGGGGGGGGGGACAAAGAATACACAATGTATGCCAAAATGCCAAGAAGGTTTTTAACCATGTAGCTTCCAGGAATACAACAAGATCCAAATCTGACATGGATCAAGAAGCATACACTGGAATGATGATCATCTTAAATCAATCCCCACCAACAGTGCTACATACTTTATTCCATACAATTCGGTAAGAAGTTTAATATTTAGATTTGGATTATTGCCACCAAAACATATCACAAATATCGTCTAATTCAATTTGGGTGAAGTGCCACAGTGTGACTGCAATTATATGCATTTGGCAACAAAGCTAAGCAGTAATGTCTTGCTGAGCACCATCTGTGGTAAAACTCCTCAATTCACCTGCATATAACTCTCAACAAAATGGCTACATGACACGAAAAACTCAGCTATTAGAGCATACATCAGGACAGCATCTTTTCTTCTTAATGTGGAATGGTAGGTGCTGTGATAAATAGTCATATGAGTGCATTTAGTAAATAATTACATGAAATAAAAAGTAACTCCAATCAAAACAATAACAAAACCCAAAATATGATGAAAGGTGTCTACTTCCAAATGTACGGTAAAATCAAATAAAATTTAAAAAAGAATAAATAATGAAATATTTTCAACTCCACCTTTCCAGATATGAAATTTTGCAGTGACCATTGCACAGAAATACTTGATGTAGCTGCAAGGAACTATTCCATAATATTAACTTTATTTTTTGTTCATCTTACCTTGTGACTCGTACGTGGTAATCTAGCAACTCGTTGGCCATTCAAGTCAAATAAACGTACTTGTCGGTTGTCATGTGGTATTGCTACAACACCTCCGGCAGACACTGCCAATCTATTTACAGCTGAATCAGCACGTACAGTTGCAAGGGGTGAGCGCATATTTCTCAAGTCCCATACTTTTACACTCCTGTCATCTGAACCAGAAACAACTTTGTCCTCACGTGTAAATACTGCAGAAGTAACTGTTCTGTGGAAAAAAAAGATAAATGTTTCATACTCAAGGCATAGTAATGCGCTCTCTCTCTCTCTCTCTCTCTCTCTCTCTCTCTCTCTCTCTCTCTCTCTCTAACATCCAGGAAAGTGACATGTTGGGTTGAGAAGGATCAAGTGAAACTGATGGGGAAGAAGGGGTTGAGGTTGTGAATGAATTATAAACAGTTACAAGTCTAATATGTGTAGTAGTAGTTCTGTGAAATTGACATGTCAGTTCCTTGTCACGTGTAATTTTAGTCAACATAAATGTGATTTCAATCATCTTCAAACTCCTGAGGGCATGCATTCATGCAAAGCAAGCCACAGAGAAAGCATAAGAAATGGCATTCAGAAATAGAACTATACTGTCACTGAAGTATGCTAATATATTTAACGTGTCATGTTTGTCATGGAGCCTGAAAAGTCTATCAGAAAAAAAGGCAAAGAAAATTTAGGAAGCCTAAGTGGATGTCTTTTTGCAATTATTTTTTACTACATTATGGATGAACAGCACTCTTATGAGAAATTATTATGGATTAACATCAATCTTATGATTAATTATTATGGATTAACATTGATCTTTCAAGTAATTATTATGGATTAACAGCAATTTTGTGAGTAATTATTAATTCATGTAACAAGACAGTTTGGAACATAATGTTGGCCACTGGTTGTTTACAGGTGGAGCTGCTTGAATGTTAAACCTTTAGGCAGCTCCAGATGAAATCAACTGGTGGCCGGCTGGACATGTCGTACACTACTGCAGAGAGAGAAGGCAAGTATTCAACGATTATTTTGCCACAAGACGTCCGCCATCACAGCAGTTCTATCCCAGGCAATCACTGCTGATAAGTTCAGTCAACCTATGGGAAGAAGCCCATCGCTGTACCATAGACGAGGTCACTCCCCAACGCACCGCAGCCATTCACCGTCGCCATACAGAGGTACCTGCCGCTCCCCTAGCCGCCACGGCCAGGAAAACTAAGCGAGGCGACCATCTACGGAGCTGAGGCCGTCGCAGATGAAAATCCTTCATGGACGACAGTTGCTAAGATGACGGGAAATGTTATCAATGTCATATTCAATGGCCAACCTGTCCGGGCACTTGTTGTTTCAGGAGCGTCTTTCTCTGTATTGTCGGATAATTACTGCCGCACATTAAAGAAGACAATGTTCTGTGATACTGGGGCAACTGTGCTGATGGTCGCGAATGGAAAGTACGACCAGCCAGCAGGAACTTGTGTCGCAAGAATAACCATCAACAACAGGACCCAGCCGTTTCAATTTGTCGTGTTAACAGAATGTAGTCACAAGGTCATCCTCAGATGGGATTTCCTTCAGGCATCCCAAGCTATCATTGACTGTGGAATATCTGAGCTGCAAATTTAAGAATTTGTTCTGAAAGATACACGTAATACATTCCCCAAGGGAATGTGTATCGGGACAGCTGAACCAATCCAGGATGGTGAGCTCAAGGTCATTAACGAAGACCCATGCTCTGCTGTTAGTACAGACAACACGCTGGAGGAAACAAACGTGGAAGTGCCAATAGGGTCCAGACTGACCAAGGAACAACGCCAGCAGGTATTAGCTATACTACATCAATTTTCAGGTGCATTCACACCTCAGCACGGAAAAAGTCAGACAAAATGGCCCACGATAAGCACCGTATAAATGCTGGGGATCATCCACCAATTAGCCAGCATTCTTATAGAGTGTCGGCAGCTGAAAGACGGATAATTCGGGAGGAAGTGGAGAAGATGTTGCACGATGACATTATTCAACCTTCGGAGAGTCCTTGGTCATCTCTGGTGGTCCTTGTAAAGAAGAAGGATTATCGGCGGCTGAACAAAATCACAAAGAAAGATGTCTAACCACTGCCGCACACTGATGACACCTTAGACTGCTTGAAAGGAGGTACATACTTTTCAACTATGGACATGCAGACAGGTTACTGGCAAATCGAGGTTGACGAAGCTGACAGGGAGAAGACGGCTTTTATTACACCTGACGGCCTCTATGAATTCAAAGTAATGCCATTTGGAGTATGTAATGCTCTGGCCACATTCGTACTCAAGATGGACAACTTGCTTCGACACCTTAAGTGGATGACGTGTCTCTGCTATTTAGATGACATTGTCGTTTTCTCGAAAACATTTGAAGAACATCTGAGTGGCCTGTCAACTGTGTTGAAGTGTGTTCAGGCTGCAGGTCTCCGCCTCAATCCAAAGAAGTGCCTCTTCGTCACCAAGAAGATAAAAATCCTGGGACGCCTAGTTAACAGAGATGGTGTCCGTCCTGATCCAGGTAAAGTAAGAGCAGTCACAGAATTTCCAACTCCTCAGCGCATTCATGAAGTGAGAAGTTTTCTTGGGATGTGCTCATACTACCGACATTTCATAAAAGGATTTTGTAACAAGGCATGTCCATTACAAGAACTTATGCAGGGAGACGCCAAGTTTTACTGGGATGAGGCAAAAGAAAGAGCTTTCTGGGCACTTAAGGAGGCTCTAACTTCCGCACCAGTGCTAGCCTTGTACGACGAGGATTCAGAAACGGAACTTCACACAGACGCCAGTGGTTATGGGATTGGTGCAGTGCTTGTACGAGTGCAGGAAGGCGCTAAAAAAGTGATAGCCTATTCATCAAGAGTACTCTGAAAGTCCGAGATAAACTACTCTACAACTGAGAAAGAATGTCTCGCAGTTATCTGGGCTATCAACAAGTTCCGACCTTATTTATTTGGCAAACCATTTACCATTGTGACAGACCACCATTCTTTATGTTGGCTGACTAGCTTGAAGGATCCATCAGGTCGACTAGCAAGATGGGCACTGAGATTCCAAAAATACGATGTCACATTGGTATTCAAGAACGGGCGCAAACACAAGGATGCCAACTGCCTTTCAAGGAATCCATTAGTGGAATACAACAGCATTAATGAAATTTCAGCCCCCACTGGATTAGATGACGTTACAGCTGATCAGAGGGAAGATCCAGCACTATTAAAAACGATAGAGGCCTTGGAGAAAGGAGAATCGTCCAATGGAGAGTTCCAACTTATAAACGGCACATTGTATAAGAGCAACTATGATCTATTGGGTCCCAAATGACTACTGGTCGTTCCAGCTCATCTCCAGACAGTTATTCTCAAATTTTCCATGATGCTCCGATATCCGGTCATCTGGGATTCGTGAAGACCTAGGCAGAATCAGACGCAGGTATTACTGGAAAGGTCTCTACCGATCTGGCAAGCATTATGTGAGTCACTGTGAAGAGTGCCAGTGACGGAAGCATGTGCCACAATTACCTCCAGGGCATCTCGTACCGATTCCGCCGGCAGCAGCTCCATTCCACCGAGTTGAGATCGATCTTTTAGGGAGGTTCCCGAAGTCGACAACCAGTAACCGATGGATAGTAATCTGCACTGACTACCTCACACGCTACGCTGTCACCAAACCTATGCCAACTGCAGAAGCTCCAGGGATCGCAAAATTCCTTGTAGAAGACATTTTGAAGCATGGAGCACCACGTGTCATGATATCTGTTCGTGGAAAAGTATTCTAGTCAAAACTAGTATCAGAGGTAATGTCACAATGCGACATTGTCCACAGGATGACAACTGCATATCATCCTCAGACAAATGGTCTTACGGAACGTTTTAACAAGACGTTAGCCGATATGATATCGATGTACATCGATGTTGAGCAGAAGGATTGGGATACAATTCTGCCAGTTGTGACTTTTGCATACAATACCACAAGACAAGACACCTCAGGCTTCACGCCGTTTTTCCTGCTCCATGGTCGGGAAGCTGAGACGACAATGGATACGCTGTTTCCGTTCCAACCGGATGACACTCAAGATGACTATGTTAAACAGCTCATCACCAGGGTTGAAGAAGCAAGACAGCTGGCTCGCATACTGACACTGGACGCCCAGGAGAAGGACTGTCAGCGGTATAACGACATGCACCGACCTGTTGTGTACAGTCCAGGAGATCTGGTATGGATTTTTCCCCCTGTACGGAAGGTTGGACTGTCAGAAAAGTTATTGAAGCAATACTTTGGTCCATATCTTGTCAGACGTCATATACGAAGTTGAGGATTATGAGCCGTCGTCGAAACGACGAAAACTAAGAGACATTGTTCACGTCCTGTGCATGAAGCCTTACTATGATCCTGAAGAGTAGGTAGGCAACAATGGATTCTTGTTCAAGGAATGTAAGAATGGTAATGTTAGTGATGAAGCCATGACAGGAACGTCTGTCATCAATAATGGTGGAGAAGGGAAGGATTCTCTTGAACTGCCATACAGAGGACCCATGACAAGGTCAGGATCCAGGACATTGCAGATGGTTCCACAGGGAACATAAAAGTGGGTCGCTGTTTTTCCAGGAGAGGGAGCAATGCCGCGAGACACCATGTAAACCGACTGCCAGCGTGGCGCCGGGGATAGCGTCACAGACTGCGGTGCTTAAGGTCGCTACTACTTGTTCCTTATGTTAACTATTCTTCTAATTTCTGGTAAATTCTGTCTGTGTATAAATAGCAGAGCACTCTGCCCGAGAGGCAGTCAGTACTGCGTATATGTTAAGCTCGGAATAAATGTGGCCTTTCAGTATAAGTGCTGGGTTTAGTTGCCTTCGAAGTCAATGCGACAATATTATGGTTGTGGTCTGAAGATGGTCTTTTAAGTGACTGAAACCGGTCACCAGAGAAATAAAAGAATTGAGATCTAGACTGCCTTGATACATGAATCTTTTTGCAATGTCATAACAAATGGTCAAACATTAATGTTTCTATGGACAAGATACGTGCTACGGTAAAGAGATGGTGCTTCACTGTAATTGTTCAACACCAAGGGAAAGTTTGTATATATTTAGAGTTTTCTGAAGATGGTCAACTGAAATATTGTAAGGTTCTGATACTTAGTATTGCACTGAATACTAGAAATTCATTTTAGTCTCCTTCAATGTTTGATACTATAAGCCAAACTTTTAAAATTCCACTTGCTTGGATACACAACACTGATGCTTCTGAATAACATGTATTATCTATTGTAAAATGACATATCAGTGTCAATACCATTTTGAAAACTTGTGTACTTTTAACTATATTTCACTGGAGTAATCGTCTAAATCTTAGCTGTGAACAAGCTGTAGGCTGTCACACTTTTTATGCAAGATTTGACAATCAAGCACATGCCCTAGAAAATTTGCTTCATTTCACAAGGCTTATGAATTATGAAGAGCTAAATGGTTCACTGAGAAGCTAAATTTCATGTGTCACATGTGAAAAAATACGAGCATTTTTAGCAGTTTGTTTCCTAGAAATAAAGTGTAGAACATGGTTGGGGGAGAGGGAGGGGAGCTATAGACTAATGTGTTTTTATTATATATAGTTTCAATGTTAATAATATGTCAGGGAACAACTCATCGTAAAGACAAACGTTGAGCCACCGAGAGACACAAAAGAATTACAAACACACACGAACACGCAGCCTTCCTCAGACAGAAAACACTTATCCTCACAATCATTCAGGGACACTCATCCACACACGTCAGCCATGCCGCCCAACACAGTCTGACTCACAGCAAGCGGAAGGGATGGGAAGGGGGGGGGGAGGAAGGAGCGGAGGAATGTGGGGGTGGGGGGTTGGGGGAGGGAGTGGAGAGGGAAGGTAAGGATGGGTATGCAACAAGCAGAGGCGATGTCAGGCAAAAAATGAGATGCAGTACTGAAAAGGGGGTAGGCTCATTGATAGACACAAAAACACAAATAGAAACAAACACAAACAAACAATCTAGCTTTCGCAACCATTGGCCCTTCATCAGGAAAAGAGGAAGGAAGGAGGGGAAAAAGGACAAGATGCGGATTTAAGGGAGTGGATGAGGAGTCATTCCACTCCCGGGAGTGGAAGGACTTACCTTAGGGAAAAACAGGAAAGGTAAACAAGTGTACACACACACACACACACACACACACACACACACACCAAGGCAGACATAGTAGAAACGAAAGAAGTTGAACAGATATACCAGTTGAGGCAGAGGCTCTGTCCACAGAACCGAGACAAAGATGTTATACAATGGTGGGTGGGAATTTGAATATAGGGGTGGTTGAGACCAGGTGGACAACGGGAAGAGAGAATATGCTGAAGGGCAAGTTCCCATCTCCGGAGTTCTGAAAGATTGGTGTCCGTGGGAAGTATCCAGATAATCCGGATGGTGTAACACTGTGCCAAGATGTGCTGGCCGTGCACCAATGCATGTTTAGCCACAGGGTGATCCTCATTACCAACAAACACTGACTGCCTGTGACCGTTCATGCAAATGGACAGTTTGTTGCTGGTCATTTCCACATAGAACCCTTCACAGTGCAGGCATGTCAGTTGGTAAATAACATGGGTGCTATCGCAAGTGGCTCTGCGCTTGATCGTGTACACCTTCTGGGTTACGGGACTGGAGTAAGTGGTGGTGGAAGGATGCATAGGGATGGTTTTACAACGGGGGTGGTTACATGGGTAGGAGCCAGAGGGTAGGGAAGGTGGTTTCGGGATTTCATAGGGATGGACTAGGAGGTTACGGAGGTTAGGTGGGTGGCGGAAAGACACTCTCGGTGGAGTGGGAAGGATGTCATGAAGAATGGATCTCATTTTGGGGTAGGATTTAAGGCAGTTGTATCCTTGCTGGAGAGCCACATTCAGAGTCCGCTCCAGTCCCAGAAAGTATCCGGTGACAAGAGGGGGCACTTCTGGGGTTCTTCTGTGGAAGGTTCCGAATTTGGGGGGATGAGGAAGTGGTTCTGGCAATTTGCTTCTGTACCAGATCAGGAGGATAGCTGCAGAATGTGAAAGATGTTATTAGGTTATTGGTGTACTAGCTCAGGGATTCGGAACTGGAGCAGACTCGTTTGCAACAAAGACCTAAGCTGTATGGAAGGGAACGTTTGATATGGAATGGATGCAAGTACTGTTGTTTATTGGTGGGTTTTATGTGGACGGATGTGTGAAGTTGGCCGTTGGAGACGTGAAGGTCGGCATCAAGGAAAGTGGCACGGGATTTGGGATAGGACCAGGTGAATTTGATGGAAACAAAGGAGTTGGAGAAACAAATAAATAAAAATAAAATAAATAAAAACAGGAAGCATACAGTAGGGAAAGGGGCATGAACGAAATGTAGGGTGTGAGGGGGATGGCGACTGTGGGGCATGGAGTTAGGATGTTAGGTTATCTGAGGTTGAGGTCAGGATGGTTGTGGGACCATAGGATATGCTGTAGGGATAACTCCCATCTCCGCAGTTCAGAAAAGCTGTTGGAGGAGGGGAGGATCCAGATGGCTCGGATGGTGAAGCAGCTGTTAAAGTCCAAGGTGGTGTGCTCTGCTGCATGCTCCGCCACAAGATAGTCCATATTCCTCTTGGCCACAGTTTGACGGTGATCCCTGTGGTAAGGGGTTGGTATTAGGAGTTGCATAGGGATGGACTAGGAAGTTGTTGAGGTTGGGTGCGTGACGGAACACCACTTTAGGTTGGGGGGGGGGGTGTTTGGAGGATCTCAGGTAGGGTGTCTCATTTCAGGGCATTTTGACAAATAATCAAAGCACTGATGTAAGATATGGTTCAGTTGTTCCAGTTCTGGATGGTATTGGGTGAAAAGGTGGGCACCCCTTTGTGACTGGTTAGTAGGGTTGGAGGGAAGACTGTTGGTGTGTGAAGATATGGCACAGGAAATCTGTTTATGGACTAGGTCTAGTGCGTAATTCCTGTCTGTAAAGGCCTTTTAGGTTTTCGGAATACTTGTTAAGGGAGTTCTCATCACTGCAGATACGCCTTCCATAGGTGGCGAGGCTATATGGAAGTGATTTTCTGATGTGGAAAGGATGTCAGCTGTCAAAATGAAGTCACTGTTGAGAGTTGGTGGGTTTGATGCAGACAGAGGTGTGGATGGAGCCGTCAGAGATGCAGATTAACATCGAGGAAGGCAACATGTCGGTTTGAGAAGGACCAAGTGAAATGAATGGGTGAGAAAGAATTGAGGTTGTTGAGAAATGAGGGTAGGGTGTCCTGGTCTTGAGTCCAGATCGTGAAAATGTCATCAATGAACCTGAACCAGACCAAGAGTTTGTGGATTTGGGAGGCCCATGAAAGGTTGGCATAGGAAGGTGCCATATGGGTGCCCATGATAGTGCCATGGATCTGTTTGTATACTTTTCCCTCAAAGGAAAAGTAGTAGTAGTTTAGGATGTAGTTGGCAAGGGCTATGAGGAAGAAGGTATTGGGCTTAAGAGTCTTAAGGATGTTGGGAAACTTAGTGCTCGAGTGCAGCAAGACCATGGGTGTGAGGGATATTTGTCTACAGGGAGGTGGTGTCAACAGTGACAAGTAAGGATTCAGGAGGTAGAGTAGTGGGGACGGTGGAAAGTCGGTGATGTAAGTGGTTGGTATCTTTCATGTGGGAAGGTAGATTCTGGACAATAGGCTGGAGGTGTTTATCAATGAGGGCAGAGATTCTTTCAGTGGGAGCACACTAACCCGCCACGATTGGGCATCCTGGATTTTTAGGAAGCATGTAGAAGGTAGGTGTGTGGGGTGTCTTTGGAGTGAGGAGACAGATGGATTCAGGTGAGAGGTTCTGAGAAGGGCCATAGGATTTTATCAGGGACTGAAGGTCATACTGGACTTTTGTAATGGTATCATCCTGGCATACCTTGTAGGTGGAAGAATCGGACAATTGGCAGAGACCTTCAGCCACATAGTCACTGTGATTTAACACTACAGTGGTGGAACCTTTGTCTGTAGGAAGGATTATTAGGCTGGGATGTTTCTTGAGGTTGTGTATGGCTCTGGTTTCTTCTGCCAAAAGGTTGGCATTCTTAAGCAGGAACTTAGGAAAGGATGGTGACGTCAGGTTGGAGGTGAGGAATTCCAGAAAGGTGACAAAGGGGGTGGTTAGATGGGAGTAGGGGTGGATCACAGTTGGTTGGTGGTATGAACTACGAGAGGCAGGGTTCAAAGTCAGGATTATCTTGGCTTTGATAGAAGGGATTGGTGGCAAAGTAGTGTTTCCACTGAAGTGATTGGGGGAAGAAAAAGTGGTCTCTGACAAGTCCAACATGATTAAATTTTGGTGTGGGGCTGAAAGTGAGACCTTTGGAAAGTACTGAAACTTATGTGGGATTGAGGGTTTTGCTGGATAGGTTGACCACAGTGTTGTGGGGTTGTTTCAGCTGGGGATGTTGTGGATTGTTGGTGGGGAGCTTGGGAAGATGAGGTCAGCAAGGCAAGGTTTGGGTGCTATGAGTGGTTCATGGGGTGGTGTGGAGCACTGTGGGTAGGATAAGGATGGTATAGTGGGATAATGGTGCACCAAGGTGACAGTAGGATGTCAGCAGGCTGCATGACTTGTGAAGGTGGTGTTTGGAATGCTGCTCCAGTTGCTGAAGAGCAACAGGCTTGTCCTACCCCATCAGAGGCCGAGCCACCTGTGCAGCAGAGTTGGTATGTTATGTGGATGCTTTCAATCACTGCTCTGCATTCTACATTGGAATGACAACTAACCAGCTCTCCATCAGGATGAATGGCCACTGTCAAACGGAGGCCATGAGCAATATGGACTATCCTGTGGCGCAGCATGCAATGGAGCACAACACCTTTGACTTTAACAGCTGCTTCACCACCCGAGCCATCTGGATGCTCTCCTCCTCCACCAGCTTTTCTGAGCTACAGAGATGGGAGTTACCCCTACAGCACATCGTACGATCCACAACCATCTTGGCCTCCACCTCAGATAACCTAACATCATACATTCCATGCCCCATAACCCCCTCCCCGTCACATCCTAACTCCACATGAGGTTTTAGGGCGCACTACTTCTATGGTCATTAGTGCCCAGCCAAGAACATAGATTCGCAATGATCCCAAAAAAAAAAAAAAAAAAAATGGTGACTGTCAGAACATCAACAAGAGGCTAAAAACGAAAGATAAAAGACAATTAAAAGGGTTAAATATCCTTGGATAAGTTGGCCAACTTGATAAAACGCAAAACTCGAGCAGCTGCTCGTGTGTCATCAGCTAAAATTTCCTCCAGAGTAGACGGAAAGTGAAGGGCTACATGGAGATGATTAAAATTAACACAAGACAATAAAATGTGTTGCACCATCAGCAATTCACCGCAGGAGCACAGCGGTGCAGGGTCGGCGGTTAGCAAATGATGGTGACAGAAACGGCAGTGACCGATCAGCAACCGGGCCAGGATGACCTCCTCTCGCTGAGAGGGGCGTGAGGAGGTCCTCCAAGCGGTCGGGATCGGTTTTACAGTTCTCAATTTATTGCTGTGCATTGAAAACCACACACTGTGCCATTGCGACACGATACTCCGGCGAAGAGCCCGTTGAACATCGTCCGATGGGACGCAAAAGGTAGCCATGCGAGGCAAAATAGCTGCGGCCTTGGCTGCTATGTCGGCGGTCTCATTCCCGGGCACACCCACGTGGCCAGGGACCCACAGGAAAGAAACATGACAGCTGTCATCTGCTAGCAACTGGAGGGAGCATTGGATCCGATACACGAGAGGATGGTTCGAGAAAGGGTCCTTAAGACTCTGCAGGGCACTAAGGGAGTCCGAACATATGGCATAGAAAGGTTGGCGGTGGCGGCAGGTGTACAAAACGGCCTGGTGGAGGGTAAAAAGCTCAGCTGTGAAATTCGAGCACCGATCAGGGAGCTTGTATTGGAGCTGGTTGTCCCCAACGACAAAGGCAGATCCGACACCGGCAGTACTCTTGGAACCATCAGTGTAAATAAATATGGCATTATCGAACCGCGAACGGAGTTCGACAAGCCTCGAGCGGTATACCAAATCCGGGGAGCGAACTGAGTTCAAGGTGAGTGTGAACCTGGGCCTGATGCCACGGTGGCAATGGGCTTTCGCTCAACCGAAAGGTGGAAGGAAGGGTAAAATCGAGCCGCTGTAGTAGGCGGCGAAACCAAACTCCAGGTGGAAGCAAGGCAATCGCAGACAACTGACATTGGCGATCGAGTGAGTCGTCAAAAAATAATCGGTAAGATGGATGGTTGGGCATCGTCCGCAGGCGGCATGCGTACCGACACAAGAGTATGTCACGCCGAGTAGTCAAGGGTAATACAGCAGCCTCGGCATACAGACTTTCAACAGGGCTGGTATAAAATGCACCGGTCGCAAGACGTAAACCCCGATGGTGGACAGAATTGAGACGGCGGAGAATTGAGGGCCGTGCAGAAGAGTATACAAGGCTTCCGTAGTCGAGCTTCGACTGAACAATGGCCTGGTAAAGGTGAAGCAGGACGGTACGATCCGCTCCCCATGGCGTGCTACTGAGGACACGAAGAACATTAAGGGATCGGGCACAACGGGCAGCCAGGTAGGACACGTGTGTGGACCAGCAAAGTTTCCGATCCAACGTGAGTCCCAAGAATTTCGTAGTCTCCACGAAAGGGAGAGCAACAGGGCCGAGATGTAAAGAAGGTGGAAGAAATTCCTTGTATCTCCAGAAGTTTATACACACAGTTTTCTCAGTGGAGAATCGGAAGCCGTTTGCGATGCTCCAGGAATATAGATGGTCAAGACAGCGTTGAAGAGAACGCTCCAAGAGACACGTCCACTGGGCGCTGCAATAAATTGCGAAATCGTCAACAAAAAGAGATCCGGAGACGTCGGCTGAAAGGCAATCTACGATCGGATTGATTGCAATGGCAAAGAGCGCCACACTCAAGACGGAGCCCTGTGGTATCCCATTCTCCTGGCAAAAGGTATCTGACAAAACAGAGCCCACCCGTACCCGGAACTTGCGATCCGCCAAAAACGCTTGAATGAAAAGAGCGAGGTGGCCCCGAAGGCCCCATGTGTGCAATGTGTGGAGAATGCCCGCTCTCCAACAGGTATCGTATGCCTTCTCCAAGTCGAAGAACACTGCTATTGTTTGACGCTTCTTTAGAAAGTTGTTCATAATGAAGGTCGACAACGTAACGAGGTGATCAGCAGCAGAGCGGTGTCGACGAAAACCGCATTGGATATTAGTCAGGAGGCGGCGAGATTCGAGGAGCCAGACCAACCGAGCGTTAACCATGCGTTCCATCACCTTACAGATGCAGCTCGTCAGAGAAATGGGGCGATAACTGGAAGGAAGGTGTTTGGCCTTCCCTGGTTTGGGGATGGGGACAACAATGGCTTCACGCCAACTTGTGGGAACATGACCTTCAGTCCATATGCGATTGTAGGTACTAAGAAGAAAGCACTTGCCCGCAGGAGAGAGGTTCTTCAGCATCTCAATATGAATGGAATCGGGGCTCGGGAGCAGAAGATCGGGACAGGGCGAGAGCACGGTCTAGCTCCTGCAAGGTGAAGGCGACGTTATAATTTTCACGATTAAAAGAGTGGAAAGAAGGCGGCCATGCCTCCTCTACCTGTTCGCGAGGGAGAAAGGCAGGGTGGTAATGGGCAGAGCTCGAAACCTCCGCAAAGAAACGGCCCAATGCGTCGGAAACATCAGCGGGGTCCACAAGGATTGCGTTCTCCACGGTCAGGCCAGGAATCGGGGAGTGGACCTTGATGCCAGATAAACGGCGTAGGCCACCCCAAACAACCGTGGAGGGAATAAAACGGTTAAAAGAACTGGTAAAAGCAGTACAGCAAGATTTCTTGCTGTCGTTTATGATACAACGACATTGCGCTCTCATACGTTTATAATTGATGCAATTCTCCAAAGTTGGGTGGCGGTGGAAGGTGCGTAAAGCACGGCGCCGGGCTCTAAGCGCGTCGCGGCAGGCTGTAGTCCGCCAAGGGACCGGGACACGACGTGGAGAAGAGGATGTAGGAGGTATGGAACGTTCAGCAGCAGTGAGAATAACTTCTGTGAGGTAGTCGACCTGACTGTCACAGTTGGGAAAGTTCTGATCGTGAAAAACAGCCATGGAAGAATAAAGCCCCCAGTCGGCTTTAGAAATGTTCCAACTGGTGGGACGAGGAGATGGGGAATGATGCAGGAAGTGGACGATACAAGGGAAATGGTCACTTGAGTACGTGTCAGAAAGTGCATACCACTCAAACCGACCGGCAAGCTGAGGAGTGCATATTGCGAGGTCTATATGGGAATAAGTGTGTGTTGTGTCTGAAAGGAAGGTCGGTGCACCGGTGTTGAGGCAGACAAGATCGAGGTGTTGTAGAAGGTCCACCAAAAGGGAGCCTCTCTGACAGTAAGGGCAGATGACGATGGCGAATAGATATTACAGAGGGAAAAGTAAATGTGGATAAAGTGATACGGACGGCAACTGCCTGTAGGTGAGTATGCAATGAAATGGGATGGAAATAGACATCGTCTCGAAGGAGCATCAGAACCCCTCCATGGGCTGGGATACCTTCCACGGGTGGCAGGTCGAACCGCACAGAGGTGTAGTGTGGAAAGTTGCACGATCACGTGGACGCAACTTAGTTTCTTGGAGGCAGACTAGAAACGGGCAGTGCAATCGAAGGAGTAGTTTTAACTCCTCCCGATTAGAACGAATGCCGCGAATATTCCATTGAAGGAGCACCATGATAAAAATGAGATAAGAGATAAGGATAAAAACTAACAAGCAAGCGGGGTCACCTCGACGGCCGCTGAGGACCGGATTTCGAGGGAGCACTGCTATCGCTGTCTAGGGGCAAAGGGTCGTGGTCCATAGGTTCGACCGACGCGCCTGCCACCTCCTTGAGTTGATCAGGAGGGGCAGTTTCCACCGCCGGTAAAGGGCCGGGTGCCCGGCAGACGGAGCGTTCCGGTGAAACAGAAGACGGCCGAGGCCGGCAACTGTTGGATGTCATGACAGATGGGTCACGCCTCTGCGGGGAAGGAGAGGAACTCTTTCTTGTCAGCTCTTCTGGAAGAGTGACGGCGAGAAGAGGCAGTTGACGGTTGGGAAGCCTGAGAACGCAGAAAATCCTCACGGACGGGTTCCTTTTTTAAAGTCCGGGCATCTTGTTTAGGTGCCCGCGGTTTACGAGAGGTTGATGAAGACTGTACCTTAGAGGCAGCAGGAGGAAGCGGGCACGTGGAATGGGCAATCTTCGGGCTGGCGGATTGCACAACTGTGTCAGCGAATGTAAAATCACACATCTGGGTACTTGAATCCTTAGTAGGTCGAGTGGAGGTGAGGACCTTACTGTATGTGCCCGCTGGGAGGACAGCAGGCTTTCGACTCGCCAACAACTTTCGAGCGGCAGATGTTGATACCTTTTCCGTAACCCGAATTTGCTGGATGACCTTCTCATCCTTGTATACCGGGCAGTCGCGAGAGGAAGCCGCATGGTCACCGTTGCAGTTAAGGCAGTGAGGGGACGGAGGTGGGCAATCCCCCTCATGGGCGTCCCTACCACAAGTGACACATTTTGCTGCATTTGGGCAAGAGTCACGGGTATGGTTGTACCTGTAGCATTGGAAGCAGCGCCTTGGGTTTGGAATATAAGGGCGGACAGAGATAACTTCGTACCCTGCTTTGACCTTCGACGAGAGTTCAACCCTGTCGAATGTCAAAAACACAGTACGAGTCGGCGTCAGCTGGTTATTTACCTTTTTCAAAACCCTATGCACGGCTGTGACTCCCTGATCTGACATTTAGGTTTGTATGTCTTCATCAGACAACCCGTCAAGGGATCTCGTGAAGACTACCCCCCGTGACGAGTTGAGTGTGCGATGCGCTTCTACCTTGACAGGAAACGTGTGTAACAGTGTAGTCCGGATTAGTTTCTGAGCTTGGAAGGCACTGTCCAGTTCCAGCAACAATGTGCCATTGTGCTGACGCGAACAGGTTTTAACAGGGCCAGCAATTGCATCTACACCTTTCTGGATGACGAAAGGATTTACAGACGTGAAATCTTTTCCATCGGTGCAAGAGACAACAAGAAATTTCGGTAAATTAGGCAAAGTCTTTTTTTGCTGAGGCGAATCTATCTTATGTTTCTGGGTCAACGTCACTGAAGAAGAGAAGGAAGTCATCGCGGAAGTGTCCCCCGTGATTACCGGCATCTCCGATGGCGCGCTCCTTCCTAGTGGGGGCCCTCTCCGAGGGCTTACCCGCCTTAGGTGATTGTTCACACCTCAGGTCACACCTCCCGAGAACTGATGGAGGGACCAATCGGCATGTTCGGAAGGTACCAGCTCGGGCAATCACCCCTCCCTGGGCCTGGCCTTTACCAGAGGGTACGTACGTGCCCTACTTGTCTACCCGGGGCGGGGAATTACACATTACCCCGTCACCTGCTACGCGTGATAATGCGTGGGTCGGCCTTCAGACACGCACAGGGAGGAAAGAAGAAGGATAGAGAAAGTGAAGAGGAAGATAAGAAGTGTCTCAAACGCCGAGGCGGAGACTAATGAGGAGAAGCAGGCTAGGAGAGTACAAGGAGAGAAAGACAGAAAACAAAGGGTAAGAAAGTAAGGAACCAAGGAGTAAGAGAAACGACAACAAGAACCACCGTAACTCACGAAATTCGCCCGTCTCCGGGCGAAGGCCTAAACCGGGAGGGAAAGTGAAGCAGCCTGGGGCAGAAGAAAGACTGCTCCGGCTCGGGGCCCCGTGCGCGCCACACACTACCCACAAAAGAACTGTGGGCCCCCTGGGGGGGGGGGGGGGGGCATTCCCTTCTGTGAAGGCATGTCAAGAGTATATATACAGCAGGTCTCCAACAAAGGCCACTCTGTCAAAGCCACCCATACAGCCCAGCAGGTCTCCAACAAAGGCCACTCTGTCAAAGCCACCCATACAGCCGTTTCAGTGGTGCTGCAAGGAAAGATGACACATGCCATGCAATAGGCCCTACTAAGCCTACTACTGTGGTATAAATGTGCCCTAAAAGCCAAATAAATGTCCTCTCTGATGTCACACATGGTTGGTGCTGATCTGGTCTTCAAGAACATAGTTTCAAACTCTTGAAACTGTCACCACATCTGAGAAAACGACAATTCACATTAACCGTTTGTACTGCATCAATTTGAGACTGTCCTGTTTTCATATGTGGTATGGTCTACGGAGATGAAAACATTGTCTCCATATTTCTTTTACATGATTGCCACATATGAATGTTGCTTTCCAATTATTATTTCATAAAGAACCCATCATACCAACTTTCACCTCACAATATAGTTTTCCTTATGAAGAAGTAAACTTGCAAACTAAGTTCAGAAATATTCTGTTGTACAATGAAGATAACTATAATGAGTATTTTGTCATTTATTACATACATATGTCATACATCAACCATGAAAATCTGAGGACCCGTAAGGCAACTCTTATCTGTCTCAACCATAGGGCAAAGTTGGGTAGTTCTTTTGACAACATTAGGTCCCCAAAATACCACCTTTCAAATGGCATGCACTACTTGAAAATTGAGGCACAACACCAACTTACAGCATTACTTAACCACAGCAAGAATAATATAGAAGTATTGCTTACTCCGTGTGTCCTTGAAAAACAGATACTGAATGAATTGGTTCTCTGAAATCCCACAGTCGAAATGTAGTGTCCCTTGATGATGTGACAACAAGACGATTTGAGTGGTGTGATGAAGTGTGGGTTAACTCTTGATCATGACCTAAAATTGAGACAGGGTTACTTAGCATTATCAAAGAGAAATTGCTACAAAGATTTCATTAAATATAGAATTCAAGTTATCCATTTATTAAATTTACAATAAACAGCAACAGTAGCAAGTTACCGTACTTCATGAATTTGCTTAAGTTTTACAGTACTTTACAGTATCAGTTTTGTAATCACATAACTTAGAATAAAAAGCAAAGATTTACTCTGGGCTATAACTAGTACTTAAGAAACTAGTAGAAAACTAGGATAACAGGTGTCGCCAATGTATCACCTTAAGAGCTTCAAGTAGCAACATTTAATTTTTCTGCATTGTCATTAATAGTTAATTTCTTAAATATTGTCAGTTCTTCTGCTTTTGAGAGATTTATTCTCACATATTTGGTAAATTTTGCTAGTGCTTCTATTTTTAAGAGCTTTATTCTCATATCTTTAGTAAATTTTAGCTAGTTGTTCCGTTTTTTTGAGCTATATTTTCACGTGTTTTGGTACATATGGTAATTTTAACTAACTTTATAGAGGTGGGTAGAGACTGCACCTGTTGTGTGTGGATTTTGGAGGAGTTGATCACTATCCGAAAACAGCTTGAGCCTGTGTTGACTACAATCAGTGGCCTTCAGGATGACGCCCTGCAGTGTCACCTGGGCACCTGAGGCGATTGCTGGTATAACTAGTGCTTACTGCACCATCTCCAATCCCTGCCACCATGGGTATCATTTCCAATGGCCCTGCCATTCAGTAGTTGCATGACAGATTGGCAAACTATATGTGGGTCACAAAACTCTGGGCATAAAGCAAAATCTAAACCAGACGCAAGGATGTTCCCTTACACCTCGACAATAACTTTGAGGTGGTGTCTGTTGCTAATACCAGCTCTGAGTCAGCACGGGCTGCCTTGCCTCTTGCGGCAGCAGCCAATCCTTTCAAAAGGTCCAGACAGACACAAAGGGTGAGTTTACTGGTCATTGGCAGCTCCAATGTTCGGTATGAGATGAAACCCCTTAAGGAAATGGTGGGAAGGTCGGTAAAGAATGCCAGTGTGCACTCCTCCTGCAGGCTAGGGATCTCATACAAGATATGAATGAGGTTATGCTGGTGGTGATAGAGAGCACTGGGTGCATTTGGCTGCACATTGTTACTCACATTGGCCACCTGGATTCAGAGGTCATCCTCAGCTCATTCAGGCAGCTAGTGGATGTGGTGAAGACAGCTAGTCTCATTCATGGGGTAGAAGTGGAGCTTTCGATTTGCAGCATTGTTCCCAAAACTGATCGTGGTCCTCTGGTCTGGAGTGAAGTAGACAGCTTAAGCCAGAGGCTCAGATGATTCTGTGGTGATCCTGGGCACAAATGTCTCATCCTCCTCTATCTGGTGGAGAAATTTTAGTATCCCCCTGAATAGGCCATGTGTGCACTATACTCAGGAAGCAGCTACTAGGATAGTGGAGTGTGTGGCGAGCTCATGTGGGTTTTTAAGGAAAGAGAAATCTCTCCACAGCCCTTGAGGATGCTTACTGATTCCAGACAGTGCAGCACTCTGTAGAATAGAATGGAGAAATAAATGATAAATATAGTAATAGTTAACTGGAGGAGTGTCTATGGAAAGTTCCCAGATCTGCTATCACTTTCACATAGTCACAATGCCCACGTAATACTAGGTACAGGAAATGAAATCCTAAACTCAGAATGGAAAATATACCAGAAAGATACGCTGAACATTGAAGAGGGAGGAATGTTTATAGCAATAAATAGTATGATTTTATCAAGTGAAATTGTTATGTATTCAGAATGAAAAATTTGGGCAAAGTCAGAATGAAAAGTGACTCAATCATGGTTGTTTGAAGTCTTTTTAGTCCACCTGTCTCAGCAGCAAGAAGTGTGGAACTTCTGAGAGAAAACTTGGATACTATTTCCCATAGGTTTCCGAGTCATTTTATAGTTTTATATGGACATTTTAACTTATCAGATATAGACTGGAGACATACCTGTTTAAGAAAGAGAATTGAGCAACATTGATCTAAGTGCTATATCTAAAAATTACCTCAAGCAGTTAAAGAGTGTTGACTCATGGAGATAACATGTTAGACTTGATGATGACAAACAGACCTGAACTTTTTGATTCAGTTAGTGTAGATCAGGGAATCAGGTACCTTAAGGCCATTACAGCATCAATCAATAAATCTGCAAGATCAAGAAAGGTAGGAAGATCTTATTTAGCAGAAGTGAAAAGGATCAGATTGCAGAGAATTTGCCTGCTTAACACAATAGTTTTGACTAAAACTGACAGTGATGAACAACTGTGAACGAAGTTCAAGTGCATTGTAGAATGTGTGTTAGATAAGTATATGCCAAGTAAAATTATTAGAGAAGGGTAAGTCCACAGTGGTTCAACAAGCAAGTTAGGAAATTGTTATGAACACAAAGAGAACTTCACTGCATAGCCAAAGTCCCACATACAAGCAAAAGTTAAAATGATGCCAAAATTACCATAAGGACTGCCATGCTAGAGGTGTTCAATGACAGAGCAATGTTTTGTGTAGCGACCTGGCAGATAAAAGAAATTGTGGTCCTACATAAAATCGGTGAAGGGGTTGAAACCAAATATACAGATTCTCTGTTACCATAGTGGTGTTGAAACAGATGATGATGCACAAAAGACCAAAATACTTAATGTCTTTTTCCAAAGTTGTTTCACAGAGGAAGATTGGTCCGTTAGTTTGGAGTTTTTTAAGGCACTAAACAGCTAGGTCATCAGTTCCCTGTTCCTAGCTAAGACATCACAGCAAAAGACTGAACAAAGTTAACATTTCGTACTCAACATCCAGTGGGAAACCCACAAGGCTACACTGACAACACAAAGAAAGGAAAACGCAGAAGGAGTAGAGCAGGTGGTTAACTAAATCATTACAGCAGGAGACTGTGGCTGGCTGATCAAAGGATAATAAAGGATGACCCAAGCAATCTCCAGAAGCAGGACAGACAATATAAAGGTGGAGAACAAATTGCTGGAGGGGTGAGAGCCTGAGACATCAGCCTAAGATACCTACCACTATATGAAGAGATAAAACCACCTATCTCCCGACACACAACCAATCCTCCCCCTCCAACCCTAGTAGCCAGTCACGATGGAGTGTCCTCCTTGACATTGAATACCACCCTGGACCTGGAACAGCTAAATCACATGCTTTGTCATGGCTTTGATTATCTGTCATCATGCCCTGACCCCTCGGAAAGTGGTGTTCCGTCGCCCACCCAACCTCCACAATCCTAGTCTATCCCTATACCACTCCCAACCCTAAACCCTTGCCGCAGGGATGATATCCCTGTGAAAGACCCCGAGGCACAACCTGCCCGATCACCCCCCCTCCCCCCAACATTTCTTATTCCAGTCCTGTCACAGACTTATCCTACCCTATCATTGGCCGAGCCACCTGTGAAAGCAGCCATGTGATTTACCAACTCTACTGCAAGAACGGAGCCCTATGGGACACCATTCTCCTGGACATGTGATGAGCTGAGGGAGGTACGAGCCCAAACTCTAAACAAGTACAGCAACAGGAAGTTTTGGATGAAAACTTGGAGTGAACCACAGGGATGGAGACCCCATTGCAAAAGCATTTCAAGTATAAGATGGTGCCAGGTAGAATTGAAAGCCTTTCAGAGGTCAAAGATAACTGTGATGAGATGCTCACACCAAGTGAAGGCAGTGAAAATGGCCAACTCCAGGGATACTAAATTGTCAAGAGCAGAATGGCCCCGACAGAAGCCCCCCTTGTTTTGGGGCCAGAAGACACCTAGATTCAAGGAGCCACATGAACTGTTGACTCACCATATGTTCCAAGACTTAGCACAAAACGCTGGTGAGGCTGATAGGGCAGTAACAATCAACTGCCAGTGGATCTGAGCTGGAATGATGATACTATCGTGCCATTTGGATGGGAATAAGCCCTCTGCCCAGATATGGTTAAGCAAGGTGAGAAGCTGACTGTGAGAGTGAGCTGAGAGGTGAAGGTATACTCAATCCGGGCCAGGAGAAGTATTAGGATATACAGCTCCCACTCATGAAATAGGAAATTTTATTTCTCCCTACAACACATGATGAACAACAATTGCTTATGCTCAACTCTTTCTTTGAGGGTGCAGAACTCTAGGCTGTAAGCAGCAGTCACAAAATTGCAAGCACAGTACTCTGCCAGATGGTCAGCGATAGCGGAGGTTTTGGTACAGAGGGTATCCTGTAAGGAGAGAGAGGGGATTCATGCAAGTGGGCACAAGCCAAAAAGGTGCCGGACTTGCAATCATACCTGTGAAGGGGTAGCACAGCTGACAATGGAGGCAACATACTGCTGCCAACAGTCCTGATTACAATGCTGGATCAACCACCAGGCTTTGGCCTGGAGCCATTTGAAAGCAATTAAATGCTCTACATATGGGTGGCGTTGGTGGCTGTGAAGTGCCCACCGACACTCTCAAACGGCCTCAGGGAGCTCCAGCGTCCACCAAGGTACCTACTTACACTGGAGAGAATCAGCAGTACAAGGGACCATTCCCTCAGTAGCAGAAACCACAGCTGCAGTGACTGTATTGCCGTGTCAATATCGGCTCAAAGTTGGCCGAGGTGTAAGCCAACCAGTTACCTCTGCAGGGAAACCAACAGTGTAGGCAGTCCAAAGTTTGAAGAGAGAAATGTGGTTAGGGACGTGGTCACTACAAACCTGTAGGGACACACAAAGAGTAGGTAAGAAACACAAGAAAAATGGCAACTCGACCAGGTAGCAAAAGAAACCACCACATTTCCACTATCATCAGACTGTCTCCTTACTTGCATGACATGATGAAGTGGAAGATGGAGTCAGTACCAAAGAACTAGCTATCATCACTGATTACAGAGGCCGAGTCCTGATGTCCATGGCTTCCGGAGTGTCAGCAAGTGCCAAGTCCTCAGGGGATGCTAGGATCTCCACCTTAATTTCAGATGCAGATGTATGGTGTGGTAGCTCAGTGCCACTGGAGTTTCTTTCTTATTTTATTATTATTATTATTATTATTATTATTATTATTATTATTATTATTATTATTATTAAATATTTTCCCCATCTTCTCTTACTATCTCTTGGTTTTTCTTGCTTGGAGGGCTTTGTTGACTCAGTCTCGAGATCTGAGAATGACCTCAAAGTAGCCACTTTGCCAATAGGAAGAACTATTGATGGAAGAGTTCCAAAGGATTCTTTACTTGCAAGAGGAGCCAGAGGAGGATGTTGCTTCTCTGGCTCTGAAGTGGGCACCTACATCCCTGATGTTTGGGAGAGGTTATTGCTCCCAAGGTAGGGACATTCAGAACAAGAGAAGAAGAAGTGTCCCCAGTCACCAAGGGGTAAGTGTAGACAGTTGGGTCTGAGGGCCCACTAACAAGGAGAGGCCACCAATTGTGAAATTCAGATTTGATTCATACTGCGCACAATAAAAGCTCATGGCCAGAGGTGTAATGTGGCAAAGCACCAAGATGCACTTCTCAGCAGTTGTCGAGAAAATTGACAATTACAAAAAAGCGTTGCGGTGAAATACGCTCTACGATTAATAATTTTCTACAGCGGTAAGCTCTCAGGTTCGTAATCCGAAGGTCACCGGATCGAATCTCCCGACATGCAACTTTTTTTATTATTATTTGGTTTTTGTAATTAAAATGTACACACACACACACACACACACACACACACACACACACACACATTATATATCTCCCGGCAATCAGTTTCAACAATTATTCAACACTTATGCATATAATATGTTGTTTGAAAGTCGTTTGTCGTGGAAAAACTGGCGACTTCAAACAACATTATGTTTTCCGCAAACAAATTTGTATTTCACAAGTGTTATTAATTGTCTTCGTAATGTTTACCACATATAGTTAACGGAAGAAGTATAAACGATATTCCGAAACAAACACGTATAGTATTAGTCAAATGTTCGAATTAGAATAGAGACTCCTCGAACACAAATTTGCTGTGACAGGTATGAAATATAAACTCCGTTATTCGCTCATTACACCTGAAGGACAGCTGTTGAATGGGCCAAAACGAGCCACCGCATAACAGTGTAGTTGCCTGCTAACTTCGAAAGAAGGTAGATGCAGTCCCTAGCTCAACTTATAACATCGTCGAAAATCAGTGCATACATGAGAGTTTTGTTACACAAATAATAAAAAAAGTACGCCGCGAGATTCGATCCGGCGACCTTCGGATTACGAACCCGAGCTTTTCCCACTGCACCACGCCGCTGTAGAAAATTATTAATCGTAGAGAGTATTTCGCCGCAACTTTTTTTTTTAATTGTCGATTTTCTCGACAATGGCTGAGAACTGCGTCTTGGTGCTTTGCCACATTACACCTCTGGCCATGAGCTTTTATTATGCGCAGTATGAATCGAATCTGAATTTCAGAATTGGTGGCCTCCTCTTGTAAGACAGATTGAACAGGATGTAATCTTGTCACCAGAGATGGCGATGGCAATTCACCTGCAGTATATTGGTAGAGCTTTTCATACTTCCTTTCTGCCTCTGAATGGGACAACCTGTCCATGGTCTTATATTCCATAATTTTCATTTCTTTGTGCAGGAATGTGCAGTCAGGCAAGCAAGGGGGCTGGTTATGTCCACAGTTAACACAGATGAGAGGAGGGACAAAAGGGTGGTTTGGATGTGAGATACATCCGCATTTCCGGCAGGTGGAGTTGGCATCACATCAAGAGGACAAAAGCCTGAATCTCCAGCACTTAAAGCAGCAAATAGCGAGAGGAACGTAGTGTTTACCCTCACACCAGTAAATCATCACCTTCACCTCCTCCAGCAATGAATCTCACTCAAAAGGCACCAGTAGTAGCCCTTTTGTCATTCAGACCCTTATAAATGTGCTACATAAAGTGGACACCACACTGCTCCAAGTTGCCATGTAATTCATCAACTGCAACAATAGGTTTCTATGGAATATAATTCCCTGAACTATGTTCAAGCTCTTGTGGGGAGTAATGGCAATGGGATCATCGTCCAGCTTGTCACAGACAAGCAGTACCCATGACTGGGCAGGGGATGACATCATTATTACAACTGACCCGGATCTCCTCATGGACATTTCCTCTAACTCTCCAAAATTGTCCTCCAAGTTTTCCACAAAATACAAAGGCTTTGTTTACATAAAGAGTGCCCCATCTGTTCTACTACAGATCAATAATTGAGTGGCATACGCCTCACCTTGATTTCTTGCCCTACATTCCTCTGAGGTTTCCCACAAGCTTCATTATATGCTCAGTTAATAAGTGTGAAAGCATCATGGGGATGATTGTGGAAACTCCAGTGGCAGATGCTGCAAGAGAGATGTTCTGTAGCATGGCACGGGATTCTGTAAAAGTTCCCAGAGTGTACTTTTCATGAAGAGTCAACCAATAAGTTGCTTCCTCCTACATATATCTCATGAAGTGACCACAACTATAAGATTAAAGAGATTAGAGCCCACATGAAGGCATAAAGGCAATCATTTAACCTAAGAACCATATGCGACTGGACTAAGAGGAAGTGGCAATGATATGCGAAGTACTCTCTGCCACACACCTTGTGGTGGCTTGGCAAGTATGGAAGTGTATGTAGATGTAAAGTATGAATTAAAGTGTTAGGAAGTCTTTGGTCTCTGGAGTGCAGCCTTGCATGGGCAATGAATAGTTCTGACAAGAAGAAAATGGAAACATTATATGTGCTGCTATAGAAGAATACTGCAGGAAAGGTGGGTAGATCATGAAACTACTGCAGAGATACTGAATTGAACTGGGGAGAAAAATTTGTCACAACCTGACAAAAGGAGATTTAGGATGAAGACTATAGGAGACATCCTAATTCATCAAGATATCATCAATTTGGTAATGAAGGGAAGTGAGTGTGTGTGTGTGTGTGTGTGTGTGTGTGTGAGAGAGAGAGAGAGAGAGAGAGAGAGAGAGAGAGAGAGAGAGAGAGAGAGAGAGAGAGAGAGAGAGAGAGAGCGAACTTTTTAGAGGGAGACCTAGACACAACTCCCATAAATATGTTCCAATTGTTCTAGACTGCAGTAGTAATTTCCCAATGAGGCAGCTTGCACACAATAGGTAAACATGTAAAGCTGCAGACCAGAAAATAACAGTTGGTTCCCCTGAACTCCTGTTTCAATATCCAATGTATGTCCTTTTGAATCACTGCTGTATTTTAAAGAATTGTGTATAATTGTTAATACTTATATTGTAAAATTTAGATGAATGCCAATATACAAAAACTCTTGGGTGCATACCTCCAAGTGACTGCAGCAGTTCACCAGTTTCAACATCATACAAGTTGGCAGTGCGGTCCCATGAAGCAGTTATCACCTGTTCACCACCCGGTAACCAATCAGCAGCAACAACCACTCCAGCATGTCCTGTCAACTCACAGACGGGTGTACGAAGGCAAGGTGCTCCACTGCTGGTATCTTCACAACCAAAATCATCCTTTTCACATGAATCTGGATCTTCATCAGATGACTGGCCTTTCTGTAATTGAATTGAGACTGTTTAATTCTTGGAAAGAAGTTTGATCTTAGCACAGATCACTGAAAACAGGAGAAAGACTGCAGTTCATGGTAATTTTAGAACCATAATATTACAAACCACTGGCTGGTCCCAGGTGACTGCTGCCTGCCATACATGAGCTGTACAATCTCCACTGGCTGTCAGGACAACATCTTTATTTGGATGGAAGCGTAATGAATTCACTGAACCCTGGTGACCCTGATACTGCAGCAAGCAGCGTCCTGTTTCCACACTCCAAATGCATGCTGTGTGATCTGTGAAGGTTTACAATATTGTAGCCACTTTGTTAAAGGTAAGGCACTGTATGAATTAATTCTAGTGTAATATGAACACCAAAAACATTACAGTACAATCGCATTCCTTCCCCCCCTCCCCCCCCCCCCGCCCCATAAAATTAACTTTCATGTATACGGAATGATTTCAAAATAATAATAATAAGTCACATTAATATTGAACATTTAATATAGTAATAAGGACAGTTTACAACTCACCGCAAAGACGTGGCAACGAGCTGCGACAGGCACATACAAAAAACACATACTTACAACACTTTCAGCTATCGGCCATGGCCTGCTTCAGAAATAGAACATTCACACAATCACACAGTCATACAATTATCTCCTCCGGCTGCCGCACTTCGAAGTGAACTAGTTTTTTGACGCAGAAGATGTCTTTTCTCAGACCTTTTAAAACATGTATCAAGTAATATAATTAAATGCTTAAACACTCAAACTTACTTTTTCTGAAACAGGTTTTTATTACTTCTGTCACTGGCAACATCGACATATATCCAGTACAAGCTACCTCACAGATGGGGTGAGGGGAAAAAAAGATTGTGATTTTTCAGCCTTTCCTTCTGACTCAGTTGAAAACATACTTCCCATATTTGCCATCAATTAACGTTATGTTAACATTGTGCATATTTCATCAACACAAATGACATCTTCAGAGGGTGCTAGCTACTGCTGTCATAGCTGCAAGAAGTGAATAATGATAAACGCACAGTGGCAGCGCAATTTATGAAGCAGGAAGTTAAATATACACACTACAGGAAGCATTCATGATCAGATGGAAGTGACGATCAACTTGACAGATTGACTGTTCACTTGCTCTGGCAGGCAGTCCCCTTTACTGCCAGCTGCTAAGTGGCGAAGTGCTGTACCCTTACTTCTACAGCAGTCACTAGACAGCACTCTGTTTGGTGAAACTTTTGATACTCTTGCAAGCACAGCAGCCCCTGAGTTCCTAACTGCTGTCTCTTTAAGTGAAGCTGTTTGTAAGATAGTGTTGTCACTGAATCAAGTCATCATCCTGTATGCCTTTGGTACAGTAACAGTAGATGAAGAAGATAGTCAATTCCTGCAATTTTTCCTGCCTATTATAAAGGAAGGTCATGGAACTGTTTTTAGTTCAGTTGAATAAAAATATTTGTGTAGAGTCTAGAACTAAGAGAGCCCAAAGCACCTGATTCTGTCCAATTTTTAATGATGTTAGGTGTTGGTATAATGTGTCAACTGCACTTCTTGTATAAGAATCACATATCACTCCTAAATAAAATCATTGTCACCACTAAACTATTTTTTTAATGTCTTTTGTTTTATTTTCCTTACCTCACCCGCCTCCTCACTTCATTCCTAAGCTGCATCTCGTTCCACCCATCTAATACATACATGCTTTATAAAGCCATGTTGTATTCATCCCCACCATTGTGACGCAACCTTCCTACCTAGCGCTCCTCCCGTGCCCTCTGCTATTCCCTCGCCGCAGAGCTTGATTCGGAGTGCATCAGCCGGAGATGACAGTTGTGTGACTGAAGTGTGCCTGTGATTGTGTGGATGCTCTTTATTCTGAAGAAGCTCAAAGGCCAATAGCTTTTAAGTGTTGTATGTATGTGTATTTTTTATGTGCTCGTCGCAGCTTGTTGTTTCATCTTTGTGGTGAGTTGTAAACTGTCCTCATTATATTGTTGAATTACTAGCTGGAGTTTCCATTATTAGATATTTGTAAATTATACACACATATCTCCACTGTTGTGAAGCACTGTACCTATTAATGAAAATCAGATCAAAATTGCAACAGTACTTCCCCATATTTTTGTATTTTTGACAAATAATGAATGCAGTGTTAAGTATCCAATGAAAATAAAAAAAAAAAAGAAAGAAAAGGAGAGACTTATGCGATTAATTCAAAATTATCTCTCTCTCTCTCTCTCTCTCTCTCTCTCTCTCTCTCTCTCTCTCTCTCCTCTATTGACATAGAAACTTAAATTTTTATACCGCCAAGCAATCGTAGACCTTAGAATGTGAATTTTCAATATGGTAAGTCATGCAAATTACATGCAAAAATAAGTTTAAAAGAATTTGAAAGCTTTCTAGTATTGGGGAGTTTTTACCCCCAGAATCTATACCTAATGAACAGCAGAGCAAATAATAAATACATAGCGTAGCGGATGATGAGTGTATGAACTATGTGACTGAGTAAGCCAACGATTTAGCAGAAAGCATTTAGTGCAGTAAAGTCTCTATTCAAACATAGCTCGTAAGAAATGGTTATTATAAGCATTACTTTTCACTGATTTGATTTATTTACTGTTCTGCATGTAACTGTAAGAAGCATCCCAATCATAGAAATAAAATACATTTGTAGAGTTACCCAATTTAATACATGATTATCAATGGAGTAATTGACAGCTGACATTCAGTTGTCATCAATAGAGCGAACACATTTGGTGTATAGCCAAGACAATTTGTTAACAATGTTACCCACTGGCCCACAACAGCTCACCGTGGACCGAGTATTGCTGATTCCTTGAGATGTATTCAGTACTGCAATGTAACTTGCAAGGCCCCTGCATCATCTGTTACCTGACAGAAAAATTATTTATATGGTTGACTGCTCCACCATAAGGAAGTGATTTAGGGCATTACTCACAGTGCCCCATGCCGGGAACCAAGGAGGCAGAGTGAGCAAGTGTGTGAGTGAGTGTGCACCCATGCACGCGTCGTGGGTATGCTGCTGTAGTCTTCTGTGGTTAAAATCAGCTTATAGCACTGATAAAGTAGCGAAGCAGTAAAATTCAACAATTTTAGGCTACTTATAATGGTGGAACATAAAGCACAGCAAGGTGTTCTGATATTTCATTCTAACAATATGTGCACTCCTTCTCAATCATCATACACACTTTTATGAATATATAAGTGATAGTAGTACATTACCTGCTGAAGCTGTTCCAATGAGTGGCTGACCAGGGCGTGCTGTTGCCACATCCCAGATACCGTCCTTATGACCAGAGAATTCACGGACCAACGAACAACTGACAGTTGG
Source organism: Locusta migratoria (assembly GCA_026315105.1). Lineage (NCBI taxonomy): Eukaryota > Metazoa > Arthropoda > Insecta > Orthoptera > Acrididae > Locusta > Locusta migratoria. Next base: position 165,845,972 of record CM048747.1, on the reverse strand, counting down.
ACCTTTGAAACTGGATACAATCTTGCTTGTCTGTGCTTTCAATTTGTGAGCTGTTTTCAGTTTCTGTGAGGAACCAGTCACCGCTGAGAACACACAAATAACACCAAAATTTATCTTTTGGGTTAAAAGTAGTGTGTGTTAGGATTCAATTCCATCGGGCAATTAATCCAACCTTTAGTTTTGATGCTCTCTTAATTACACTGCAGTTCATAGCTGCTATTATCTTCATTATTATTGTTATTGGAACTATCAAACCTAGAGTAAGTGATCAGCAAGTAATCAAACTAATAGAAAATATTTAGGGAACTGCTTGTTTGGTTATGTTGAAAACAAGAAAATACAAATAATTAGATTTCTAAATGAAATACAATTGAATAAAACAATAAAGATTTGAAACTCCAATATTTGTTACTTGTATAGTAACAAGTATAAAAGTAACGGAAATTACTGGGTGGACCAATATGTAAAACATGGGAAAGGAAACTGCTTACTCATACCGGATCTGTGTATGGAGCACAGCAACACTTTACACAGGAAACAGCATTCGTACCAGCTTTTGAGCATTAACTCTTCCTCCCAGACACAGACACCTCAATGTACACTCCCACAGCCATACCAAGATTATTGATACTCAGTTATTGCAAGTGGTTGCCTGAGCTGAAAGAGGCAGGGAGGGAGTAAAGAATGTTGCAAGTAGGGGATATTAAGACAGACAGGAATCAATGGTCACACAAGAGGGATGAAAGAAGAGTGGAGAGGTTCAAGATAGTTTTGGTATGCAGCACATTCAGCACCTGTACGCTCAGGGTCGAGGTTTCCCACAGTTTGGCAGTGGCCACTCATGTAAGTAGACAGTTACTTGTCATGCCCACATAGAATGCTGTACAGTAACAACAATTTACTTGCTTTCATTTTTGGCAGTGCCTTTAATTGGGTAGAAAATAACTTTAACCAGACGGTGATAGTATTTGGTGGAAGGATGTACAGCACAAATCTTAAACCTGTGATGACTATATGCAAATGAGCCATGAGGTAGGATTTGAATAAGACTGGACAAGGATATTCTGTTGGTTGGTTGGGCAGTGGAACAAGAAGTGATGTAAGGTGGAATACGGGGTCCTGTATATATAAGGTCAAACAGCACATGCCACTGTGTGTGTGTGTGTGTGTGTGTGTGTGTGTGTGTGTGTGTGACTGGTCACTAGAAGGCGGCCCAGGCCACAGCAGTGCAGCTGCCTCGTGGCCAGTGATTAGCAGAGCAGCCTCACTGTAAAAACTTGCCTCAGTCACAAATTAGTGTGTAGCAGTTGATAACACTCCTTGTAATCTTGAATATTGAAGTTGTTCTGTGAATCTCTAGTGTGATTGACAGTTATATTAAATATGTTTTACTTTACAACACATTTATTGGCAACAAATGTGGTGTTGGGACTTCTGCGTGTTTCTCGGCCCACCTATGTGACTATGACCTTGCAGGATGCTGGCACTACCCTGGACTTTCAACTCTCTCAATGGAGTCAGGTACTTCAGACTGGGTTACGAACTGTGGTTGACTCAGTTCAGTGACTGGTTACGTTTACATTATCTCAGGATTGCATGGACACTATTGTGTCTGTTTTTACGACATTGGCTTTGCCCCCCACGGTGTCACAGGGTTCCATGCCCGGCTGGTTTCTGCTCTGTTTCCTCTGCCCTTTTCTGGGTTTGATGACTCTGGAAGACTGGGAGTCTTATGAGAAACAGTTGTGCCTAAACTTCCTCACTTTTGGTGTGTCTGATATGGCTTTGTGTAAAGCTATTTTTCTGTCATGCATTTCTCCCTGCACTTATCAATTACTGTGTCAGCTTACCCCTATCCAGGAACTGGTAGCTTTGTCCTTTGATGAAATGTGTTGTTTGCTGTTAGCATATTACCAGCCCCATACTCTTGTCACTGTGGCCCACATGTAATTTTATCAGTCACAGAATCAGCCTAATCAGTCCTATCACGTGTGGGCAGCCAAACTCCACAGACTTGTTGTCACTGTATGTTTGTTACCCCTACTCATCAGGAATCCTACGCAAACAATATGGTTCATGACACTATTCTGCACCTGGTGCCAGAATGTGAGGTTCATCAAAGTGCTCTTCAATTTGAAAACCCCACTCTTGCTGATGTTTTGAATATTGCTCAGTCATTTGAGGTTTCCCGTGCTCCTGAGGATCAGACTGAGGCATGGTAGAACATAGCAGTTGTTTCTTCCGATGTAGGTCAGCCAATATTGCCATTGTTGCTGTGCTGCAGGAGGGTCCCACTCACCATGCTCACAGCCGACAGAGGGCTCTTGATAAACAGCGTCAGACTCTGTAGTGTGGACATCCCTGTGTGCCAAAATCTCTTCCTTCTTGCCCATTTTGCTTTGTGGATTATGTCCTAAGTGTTGGGTTGTTTGCAACAGTTGTCTTAAAAAAGACTACCCACAGGTTCCTCCTTCCGACATGGATACGGATGTTAATTTTGTGGGACGTTTGCATGCTCGCCCTCATAAGTTGTATGTCAATATTCAATTGTTTAAAAAAATCTGTCACCTTGAAAGTAGATATGAAGGCCTTCGTTTCTCTCCTGAACTACCATACAGAAGTTCGCCTGAGTTCACCTTCATTGTCACCTAAAAAACTTCAATCATCAGCACATTCCTGTTCATGGCTCCAAGGGCTTACAAATCTGTGGTTCACTCAGTAACTTTTTTGGTCTTTGATGATACCGCAGCTGCTAACACGTTTGGTTTGATGTATTCAATGTTTTCGGTTTCTCTATTTCAGACTGTGTTGATACTGAAGCTCAGACTACTGTCAATAGTTTTCCCCTTACTTTGTCTCTGTTGACAACTGCTGTTGGCCACTATCCTATGCTTCGACAAGTTTTGCACTTTGTTAGTGAGGTTGGCTTCGCATTCTTCTGCACTGGGCATCCGACCCTCTGCAGAATTACTATTCTTTTCAGTTACATCTGTCTTGAGTATGAGGGGGTACTCTTTTGGCTAAGGAGGGTCAGTCACCACATGTGTTTATTCCAGCAGCTCTCTGCGCACGAGTGTTGCACATGCTGCATCACAGGCATTGGAGGGCATCCTGCACGAAAGTTCTTTCTCGTTGGCATGTGCTTCATGGCTGCCTGATCTTAGTGTGCTACACAACATGTGTAGCACACAAAAGCCTTGGGAATGTAGTCATGTTGATTATGCAAGCCCATTCATGAATTCTTACTTTCTTTTTCACACTACAATGTCTAAAGCTGTGACTATGCACTCATTGTCTAAGTTTTTTCCTAATGAAGGACTGCTGATCACCTTGATTTCTGAGTTTCTGATTACAGCCGTCAGTTTACATCAAAGGCTTTTTGCAACTTTTGTGTTCAGTTGTGAGTTTGCCGTGCCATGGCGCCTCCCCTTCACCTCCAGTCAAATGGTGAGGTTGAAAGACTGCTGCACACTTATAATGCGGAAGTATGTGCTGTCCTCCTCTGTCTATGATGGCACAGTACAAAGTTTCCTGTCCTCCTCCTGCTTCACGCAGGTAGGGGATAGAAGCTTCAATGAAGTGCTTCATGGCCGTCAACCCCAGACGATGCTGCACCTGCTGTTGCCGTGGCCACAGAAGCCCCATGGGTTGCCCCAGCATCACTACCAGCCCAGCTCTGCCGTTTAGGCACAGGTGTTTGGGCGTTGTCCTGGCAGGCCGCCCACAACCTCCATAGACCCACTCCTGATGGTGTGGTGCACTGTCATTGAGATCAACAGCACCCTCAGGCACCTGCAGGGTCGTGGTTTCCAACTCTGCCACTGCCACCGCCAACCTCCGAGAGTTCACTGCAGGTGCCGCCCCTGGCGTTTCCCACTGTTGTCACAAATCACTGGCGTGCCCTCATGGGCATTTCCTGCTGTTTCTATCAGCACGCCTCCAGGGGCACCTCTTCCTGTCTCCGCAGCCGCACCACCCCAGGCACCCTTTAGTGATCTTGCAGCCGCACTGCCTTCGGCACATCTAGCCAAGGCAGGCATCGCCACCCCCGCTTGCCATCATCTCCTGTCTGGGGGGCGCCGCCGCCATGCTGTCTGACACATTGCTCAAGCAGTAAGATCTGCTGCCCTTCACTGTTTCGATCAATCTGCAGCCTCCACACTCTCCTGTCTTGGGGCCGTCATCGGTCCCTGAGTCGCCAATCATCGTTGGCTGCCTCTCGGGAGGGGCAGGCCGCCCTCAGCTTCCACGCCATCATCATACCATCCATATGCTCCAGTGCCAGACTGCAGCCTCCTGATTGCATGACTACCCGGTTCTGCAACTCCCATGGACATTGTTTGGATTCGTTCATAGGTGATAGCAGCAGTTCTGCCATCTCACAGCCAGTGATTAGCAGTCCTGCCTCACTCTACAAATTTGCCTTAGTCAGAAATTACTGTGTGGCAGTTGATGACATTCCTTGTACTCACGCACATTAAAACTGTTCTGTGTATCTCTAGTGTGACCGAGTTATATTAAATGTGTTGTACTTTACAAAGAAAAGGAGACATTTTCACTGATTCTTCCATCAGTTGTTGGTGTAATACCATCACCTTAAATTAAAACCACAATTTTGTGTAAATTATGTAAGTTTGTTATTTAGTTAACCAGTTTATGGCCTATAATGCTATCATCAGTCTGAAGATAGCCTTTTAAGTCATAAACCACTTAAGTAATTCTTTTTAATTGTAGAAAATACACAAAATAGTTCATTTAAGTCAGTATCATTTTGTTCTACTATGATTCGACAGAAGAATTATTGAAATTGTCTTCATACACCATTGGTTTTCTGTCTTACATACAAACTGATGTACCTCTGATTGGACATACGTTACATGGCATTTTTAATTGCAATTCATTTATACTACTACCTCCTGAAATATTTGTCACTAGTCACCTAAAACATTTACTACCATCAAACCCAGCAATGCTACACAATTGCTAAATATGTACGAAAATTTTATATCTATAATAAAAAGGTTGTTATGTAATCGGGGTTGTGTATCTTGTAACATTTCTGTTTCCCTTTGAATGTCATGCCAATCACGGTCTAAGCCACTTAATATATATCTTTTACTAAGAGTATTTATTTCCACATTTTATGGAGTATTTCTGGCCACACTCACTCACTCCACTCACTCACTCACTCACTCACTGTTACATACCTTAATTAATCACACACTTAAATCATGAACATGACACACACCATTCATTGGCAAAAACCATATGAAAATCCATTCAGTAGTTTTTTATTTAATTGAAGACAGACAGGTGTGGCAGAATGACTATTTGGAATATGTGTAGAAGATAAATCTGTGACAATATTACACTACATTACGTCCCAATAGTTATTTAAGTCTGTATGTCAAAACCAGGCAACAATCGGGGGAAAGCAGATGGCGCAATTGTTGGCCCTCTAGATTATGCTGTCATAGGTGAAACTGATATAAACTGCGTTTTTTTTAAATAGTTATTCTATTTTTATTACATATTTGTATAGTACATAAATAAATGTGAAAGTGTCATTTGGAATTTTTTCAATCAATTTGTGTTGGATGGCACTGTAATATTCTCATAAAATATGAGAAACACCTAACAGCAGTTTGTTACAAATCATTCCTTAAATTACTTATTATAATAAGCTTGTCCAGTCTTGATTACACAGAAAAATAACCTGGTTAAAACTGAACACTTAACAATTGCAGATTCTCATTTTCTCTCCCCCCCCCCCCCCCTTTTTTTTTTTTTTTTTTTTTTTTTTTTTTTTTTTTTTTTTTTTTTTTTTTACACACACACACACATCTATTTTGAACAGATGCCCATATTATCTTGAAAGATATCATCCAAGTGTCCGGACATTTTGTCAGATAATGATTTTATTTTAAGAAACTACAAGTATTCAGCCAAAAAGAAAAATGAACCAAGAACTGTGCCAAATGAAGATGGCCAAATAAGTGTGTTGGCTGCAGCTCAGGCTAACCCACACAAATACCAGACAAACTGCGAACGAATCAGGAATTTTAAAAACTTCCATTTCGAGAATCCTATATCATCATACATTTCACCCTTACTATATTTTTATGCATCAGGATTTGCATGGCTATGATAACAGATTTTTTCAAGAATTCTATTCAGTGATAAAGTGTCATTCACAATCAGAGGTGACAAACTGGCCTAATAAATTGGCCAATTAAAATCCAACATGGCTTCAACAACATCAGTGACCTTGGCAAGTTAACGTATGGTGTGGAATTGTTGTTGTTGTTGTGTTGTTGTTGTTGTTGTTGTTGTTGTTGTCATCAGTCCAGAGACTGGTTTGATGCAGCTCTCCACCCTGCTCTATCCTGAGCAAACCTCTTCACCTCGTAAGAACGACAACCTACGTCCATTTGAATCTGCTTACTGATTCGTCTCTTTGCCTCCCTTTCTGATTTTTACCCACACTCTTCCATCCAATGCCAAATTCACAATTTCTTGATATTTAATCATGTGTCCTACCAATTGATCCCTTCTTTTAGTCAAGGTATGCCACACACTTCTTTTCTCCCCAATTCTGTCCAGTACCACCTCATTAGTTACGCGATCTACCTACCCAATCTTCAGCATTCTTCTGTAGCACCACATTTCAAAAGCCCTCTATCCTTTTCCTGTCTGAAATATTAATCGTCCATATTTCACTCCCGTACATGGCAACAATCTACACAAATGCTGCAGAAACCTCTTTCTTACACTGTAATTAATATTCAATATTAGCAATTTTCTCTTTTTAAAAAAATGCTTTTCTTCCCATTGCCATTTTGCATTTTATAACCTTTGTACTGTGACCACCATATGTTATTTTACTGCCCAAGCAGCAAAATTCATTTACCACCTATATTGTATTGTTACCTAATCTAATTCCTTTCGCATCGCCTGATTTGCTTACATTGCATTCCATTACCCTTGTTTTGCTCTTGTTAATGTTCATCTTATATGCTCCTTTCAACATAATGTTAATTCCATTCAATTGTTATTCCAGGTCCTTTGCTGTCTATGACAGAACTACAATGTCATCAGCGAAATGCTATGTTTTTATTTCTTCACACTGAATTTAAGATCTCCAAATTTCTCCTTGCTTTTCTTCACAACTTGCTCAATGTACAAATAGAACAACATTGGATATCCATCAACTCTAATAACTACTTGTCTGTGCAAGATGTAAGAAACCTTCTGTTCCCTACATTTTACCGCTGCTGATTTCAGAATCAGCAAAGTGTATTCCAGTCAACACTGTCAAAAGCATTCTACAAATCTACAACAGCTAGAAATGTAGGTTTGCCTTAATCTTCTGAGATAAGTCTTAAAGTGAGTACTGCCTCCCGTGTTCCTACATTTCTTCTAAATCCAAACTGATTGTACCTGAGGTCAGCTTCTAGCAGATTTTCCACTCTTTTGTAAATTATGTGTGTAAGAATTTTGCAACCATAATTTGTAATCTGATGGTTCTGTAATTTTCACACTTGCCCGCACCTGCTTCCTGTGAAATGAGTATTACTACAATTTCTTCAAGTCTGAGAGTATTTTGCCTGTCACATGCACCTTACACACCAGGTGAAATAGTTTTGTCACAGGTGGTTCTCCCAGAGAGTTCTGTAGCTCTGAGGGAATGTCATCTACTCCAGGGGCCTTGTTCCGACCGTCTTTCAGGGCTCTGTCTAATTCATCTCTCAGTATAGTATCTCCTCATTTATATACATCTACTTCCTCTTCCCTTCCTATGATATTGTCTTTCATGATTCTTAAACCAAGTGTTTCTTATGATTAAACTATGTTTCCTGCAAAATTCCACCAGGTGACTTCCTCTTTCATTCCTTTTCTCCAGTCCATCACCTACTATTTTTCCTTCTCGTCCTTTTCCTATTACTGAATGCCTGTCCCATTAGAATTAAGTTTTCCTATCCCTTAACTGTCTGAATAATTTCCTTTACCTCTTCATGTATGTCTTCCATGTCATCATCTGCAGAGCTAGTTGGCATATAAACTTACTACTGTTGTTAGTGTTTGTTTCGTATCTATCTTGAGTATTATAATTTGATCTCTGTGCTGTTAAAGTACTTTACCCACATTTTTATTTTCTTACTTATTATTGGACCTACTCCTACAATACCCCCAAATGATTTTGTATTCATAATCCTGTACACTCACCGAACTTCGCTAATCCCCACTCTGTAACTTCAGCCTATCTATTTCGCTTTTATAATTTTCTAATGTCCTTAACTGATTAAAGGATCTAAGTGTAACAAGGTTCACTACATTCTTTCAGCTTGACCCAAGATAATGAGATGATTAATTTGTGGGAATATTGAATAATTCGAGGCTAGAAACTGTCCATGGAACTCTGTCTGTGCTGGTTCCGGAAAGACACACAGTGTTTAAGCACCCACAGAAATCGTGGAACAGCCATGAAGCAAAGAAGATCTGAGAGCTATGTGATAAATATTCTGTGCCTCAAATCTCTGTTGATTATGAACATTCCCTGGTTGGAAACTGATTATCCAGTTCCAAACGAAGGGAAAAACCAGTCATTTACGTTAGCAAATACAAGAAGCCTATAACAACTGAACATTATGTGGTGTTTCAATGAAAATACATGCTCAGGAAACACTACAATCTAACATTCCATACACTGATCCATAGAATACCAGTGTTGTCTTTTCTTATGACAATTTCCTTCTGAGTAATCACCGCCCAGAGACCCAATTGAAGGACTATTTTACCTTGTAAATATTTTACAGAAGAGGATGCCACCATATATTCATACAGTAAAGCAGCATGTCCTCCTCAAAAGTCATGCCTGTAGTTTCCCCTTACTTTCAGCCATTCACAGTTACTTTATGGCAAAGCCACATAGCTGATGGTACAATGCCAGTTCTGTCAAACATCCAAACTGTTGCCCCTGCAACAACAGGAAGACTGCTCTTCAGGAACCACACATTTGCCTCTCCACTGATACCCCTCTGCTGCAGTTGTACCTATGGTATGGCTTCCTGAATCATTGACGCACACAAGCCATCTCACCTTGACAATATCTGTGGTTCATGGAAGTGGGGGTGGGAATTATGGGAGGAAAAAAAAGGAGGCCAATTATTTCCCCCCAGGTGTGGAATTAAAGGAGGAAAAATAATTGGTCCTTGTTTTATCAATGGCAATCTAAACTGTGCAATGTAAGCCAATTTCTGAATTAGTGTTTTACCAATTTTACTACAAGATGATTCACTTCATGACATAATGACTATGCACTTTCAAGATGAGGGACATCCAGCACAGAGTATGCATGCAGTTGAAGTGGTATTAAATGGAATATTTAATGACATGTGAGTTGATCAAAAACGCACCATACCATGGCTTGCTTGTTCCCAGGATCTTATACCTCCAGATTTCTTTCTTTAGAGAAAATTGCAAGATATTTGTTATTGTGATTCACCAGCAATGCCTGAAAACATGCATCAGTATATTGTAAATGCAAATACAGAAGGCAAACTACTCACTGTTTAGAGGAATTTCATTAAGTGTACTGCTAAATGCATTGAAGTTGAAGGACATCATTTTTTGTATTTATTACATTAATGAGATAATTAAGGTTGATCACAGAGTAACAGTGTGGTTCTCTTAAGTTATGATAAGTTCACAATATAAAATGTATCACATTGGTTCAACTGATATAAGAAGTCCACATTTAAAACGTCTCTCCACAGTGCTTCATGATTGTTAGCCGTGAGTGCTGTATGCCACAGTGAATATACCAAAATGAAACACTGTGAAATACAAGTTATTAATTTATTGAATATTCAGTTTTACTTAAAAAATTTTCACATTAAATGTTTAAAGTGTCCTCCCTGTAGCTAAATACATTATTCAATTCGTCTAATCGTGTTACCAAACACATGCTGTAAATTTTCTTCTGTAACAGAAGCAGTGAAAGTGAATACTGCAGTTTTCAATTCCTTGGTGGATTTTGGATTGTTTTTATATACAGTTGCTTTCTCTGCACACCAAAAGAAAAAGTCTGGTTCTAAAATTGTGAGAAGTCAGTTTTAGAATATTACAGCACCAGCCATCACAAATAGAAAAAAGTATTTCAATTAAATCTTTCATATTTATTAATGTCCTATATGAATGTGATAAAAATGGGTGTACAAAATTTAAAACAGTTTATATCAATTTGACCAATGGCAGCACCATCTAGTGGGTCAATCATAATGCCATCTATTTTCTCCCCTAAAAGATTGGAAAGTTTTTTTCTTATCATTTTTTCACTTGATGGTAATTTATCGAGATATTTGGCCCTGTCACTGTCAATGGACCACCCTGTATAGATATTCCTAAGATATTTATGCTCCATATTTTGTGGATTTTTTATCACTACACTCACCCACTACAACACATCTTAATGAACTATAAACCTAAACCTTTCCCTTTAATTACACCATCCATTGGTGAAAACTACGTATAGACTATTCTTCTTGGACCATCTTGGAGGACAGTGAAACAACTGGCAAAAAACATCCGGTTAATAGCTGAAAATGATTTTTTGAAATGTAAACCTAAGTAACTGATAGCATTATTCCAGAATTAACTGTGGACAAAAATTAAACATTCTAATATGATACTGATTTTTACATCACATTCACAAATACAGCTAATTCTTGAAGTTAACTGTTCTACTCCTACTCGTCCCCTCAAAATGGGAAAGAAGTGCATTTATAATTTCATTGTTTAACTATAGTAATTTCAGAAACCACAATGTATAATCAATCAGAAATAAAATATCAAACTTCATGCAAAGATTTATAACTGTAGACATAAGTTATCTGACCAGCTATGTATGGACAGTGAAACCTCGATGCAGTGTGTCCAACCCAAACAATTACCCATGAAAAATAGAAAAACTTGTCAAGTTTCATCCATAAATCTTTTCACGTTACTATACCATTCCTCTTCTCCTTCTCATGTTGATTGTTAGTAGGACTGGAATTATGACAAAACAACATTCTTCCAGCTATTTCTCTCAGCATTCTTTCTAAATTACATGTCACCTGACAAAGCATGCAAGTATGGCTGTTGCCTGTCTTATCCAAGTTACTTGTAACAGTTAGTTCTTTTACTATAACTTTGGTTTCATGGGTGCATGCATTTGTAGTCTTATACGTCACTAGATCAAAAGTGGAGATCGAGGTTTCACTACTCACACAAACATATTTTTTTTAAAATACAATATTTTAGAAGGGATTAAAAATCAAAGAAACATCTTACATTTCTGTTTCGAGAGACTTTTCGAATATGCATTGTCAAAATCAGGAAAATCACAGCTCTGCTTGTCCCCAATACAGGATTCCCTCTCTAGTCGTTCATTTAGGCTGTCAATCTTTTCTTGCACTGCAAAAAACAGTGTCAGTTGAGTTAACGTAAAGAAATTATCCATTTACTAAGCAAGGAAGATTTCTTTTATCCAATGACATCTATTTTTCACATTCCACGAAGAACACTGATTTGACACAGGACATATTAAAATAAAAGACAAGGGGATGTTAGAGGAAAAACTGCAACATTGTTTAGGGACTTTGTCATTGTGATTGTAACACAGAAGGAAACTATGATAATATTAACACACTTTCATTTTTAAATGCATTTTTATGAGACAAAATAGAAATTCCTGTGTCACTGCTAGAATCCAATCATGCAAAAAGTAAGTTAGTATAAAAGCAGTTAGTCAGTTAATTGCATTTTACAGCTTTCTTAATTTTGATCTCCCACTATGACATGGAATTAAAAAGTTTTTCCAGTTACAGTACACATTCTCAGTGAAAAACATGGCAAGATGCAGGACATTTACACAGTTGTGTCAAGCTTTTATTTTTTTCCAGTCCCACTCAGTGATTTATATTTAATTATGTTCAGTCTTCCTTAAATCACTAGGAAGGTGGTCTAATATTTTTCTAGCTGAGTATCTCACTCCTTTCTGTACCACACTATGAGTAAGTGATGGATACTGTAAACATCAACAATAATTCAATTCCTTGAGACAAACACCACCTTGTTATACCTAATGTACTAAACATAAGGAAAGGAATGGAATTCACATTTGTGCTGTGGCCAGGATTCAAACCTGGGACCTCCTGCTTATTAGGCAGGTGCTTTAGACCAGTCAGCTAATGCAGCATTACAGACAAAGCAACTACGCAGACTGTCGAGCAAGTCTCCCTTCACACCACATACTTTAATTCTTCCTCAATGTTCCCTGTGAAATTGCCAAGGCTCACATATATGAACTAGTATCCAACAATATGAGCAAAAAGAAATATAGGAGAGCCTTGGCAATTTTAAGTCACTTTGTCCATAACACTGTGTTAGCTGAGCAGTCTAAAGTGCCTACCTGGTAAGCAGGGGGTCCCAGGTTCAAATCCTGGCCAAAGCACAAGTTTTAATTCAATATCTCTCCTTATATTTAATACCTTTGTTTACAATATCAATGTCCTCTTCTGTTATATTAATGATGTTACTGCTGCTTTCAAACTTTTGAGTGTTGACAACTTCATATGGGGGTAAATTTACTGAGAGTCAGTTTGCTTAACTATTGAAACTGCTGTCTACAAGAGGTAGTAATATGGACACCATAAATTTCATCTTAACACACTTCTGTGATTTTTGTTTTTCATCTCCAAAATTTATCATCATCAATAATGTGTAAGAGACAACACTCAATACTTGGATATTCAGTTTCATTTGAGAATTTACCACCATGTATTATTTATACTGGTGTGGCCAATCCTTGTGTACAACTTAAATCAATGTGTTGTTTTTTATCCAAGTTCAGTGACACGAAATTTGGAGAAAACCAGTTATTAATTTTTAAGAAAATATTACTTACATTTTTAAGTATTGGGATTTCTTTATTAACTTTGATTACAGTACTTGCACTGCAAGCAAAGACAACTATTTCTCCTTATTGTATACATAATGATGAATCACATGTAACAAGAAAAAGTGTAGCCCAAATACTGATCCCTGAGGTTCCCACCGAAATTATTCTCCATTTTCTTCATATTTTTTATTACATTCATCAGAAAAAGAGAGACATATTACTTCCAAGAAACTTCAGGAAGGAATAAAGCAAGTTAACGTATCCAGTTAATCAGATACATTTCAGCATGCTGCTTTTCAATTTACACTACAAATGTGTCTTATTGCACGATTTTACACTCTAAAAGCTTTATTTTTAATTTGTTCCAAAATATGAAACCGTGTGAGATGACAATGTAAAAGTACGGAAAGTAAGCATTTTATATCTCCATTGCCACTGATCCAAGGAAATGTGATGTTTCCTAGCTAACTTTTATTGCAACTAAATCAAGGCCATAATCTGTCATCTCCTTTAAAACCATAATGAGCTGCTGGTCACCCTACCAACCAACAGCATACTATTCTGGTATATCGCTGATTCATCTCTGTGCACCCATCAAATAATGATGTATACAGTAATCTTTAAACATTACACTTCTTTTCCTGAAGTAGACACAACTTACTGTGATGTTTATCTTTCACTTTCAGATATTAACGAGTTGGACAAACTACTACTTACAAGGGAACCTCCCTATGGCACCCCCTCCCTCCCCCCCCCCTCAGATTTAGTTATAAATTGACGCAGTGGATAGGCCTTGAAACACTGAATACAGATCAATCGAGAAAACAGGAAGTTGTGTGAAACTATGAAAAAAATAAGCAAAATATTAAAACTGAGCAGCCCATGTGAAAGATAAGCAACATAGAGCAGGTAGTGAGCCTAGAAGCACCATGACCCTGTGGCTAGCCTAAAGAACTGCAGAGCAGAAGGTCCTTGGTTCGAGCCTTCCCAAAGGAAAAAAAAAAAAAAATTTTTTTTTCATTTAAGCATGTGAAACTGTTGTATTCATTTGTTGCAGTGTATGTGACAAACATGTTTTCATCACTTTTTTTGGGAGTGGTTATCACATCCACTAGAAAACCTCAATCGGGCAAGGTAGAATCTCTTTACCCATTCACCAAGTGCACAAGTTACGTGGGTCAACAAGAGATTCCTGTCACATGACTCACATACCGTCATCCTCCTGCGGAGGAATCTGTTGACCTATTACATTGCGACGAAATCTTTTAGGTTCCCATTGGAGAGGCACTTCCTTTCATCTGCTAATCACACGGTTTTGCAGTGCGGTCACAAAACACAGACACCAAACTGATTACAGTGAACACAGATGTCAATGAACCGACAGACAGATCATAATTTTGTGAAAATAAAGAAATTAAAATTTTTGTTTGAGGAAAGGCTCAAACAAGGGCCTCTTGCTCCACAGCTCCTCACACTATCCACGGGACCATGGCACTCACTCCTACGCTCACAATGTGATTGGCGTTGCCTATCTTTCACATGGACTGTTCAGTATTTATATTTTGCTTATTTTTCCATACTTCCACACAACTTCTAGTTTTCTCGGCTGGTCCGTGTCCAGTTTTTCACAGCATATCCACTGCGCCAACTTATAACTAAATTTGAGGGGGGTACGATGGGGAGGTTCCCTTGTTAGTGCAATTCTTCTTTTCCCTTCCCTCCTCTCCCCCCCCCCCCCCCCCCCCATTTTCAGTAGAGAATTCATAATCTTACTGTAACTGCAGGCACATAAATTTGATTTTTCTTCACAGGTGCTTTACCAGTTGAATACTGCACTTTATTTCAGAGCAAAACACTACTCACTCACGCTTGCTGTCTCCCAAGTCAGTGCAGAGGGGAGCAGCTGGAGGCTGTAGTCAAGTGTGGATGAGTTGTGTGTATGATCTCCTTTTCTGATTGAGGATGTAGCTATAATAGTTGAGGGAGTGTGACTGCCTTGTTCTATTATGTGCCAGCCTGCAGATCAGTCTTCATGGCAAGATGAAACCTGACCTCAAAATATAATTGATATACCAACCAAAATTTTCCATTGTTAAAAAAAAGCTGGATGATTTTTTGTTGGTAATCAATAATCTAATTAAAGATGCAACATATATTAACAATTAATACAGTGTGACAACAATTTGTAACACCATAAAGTTAAATGTAACAAACAGTAGTGAAAAGATGAATACTCACGATTTAAGTTCTCTGTGTAAAGAGCTTCAAATTCCTTCTCTATTTGGTTGAATAGATCATGAAGTCGTGATCTGTAAAATTCACAAAATATAATGCTATGGTGATATTTATCTGGATAAGAGAGTAATATGAAGGAGAAAAAATAAGAAAGCCAAAATGAAAGTACTAATGGGCATGGAGGACAAGCAACAATGAAATGACTACCTGCAAGTAGATACCATTTACTGACATTAAATAGTGACAAAAATTAGATTCTGTAAAGAAGTTTATCAATAAGAAGCTCCAATTGATGGCTGAAGATATAAACATCCAAATGTTCCATATTATCAAAAGTGTACCTTTACCAGTTTGCAGAGAGAGTTTATCAACTTAGTTTGCTGTGATATTAGTCATGGTAATGATGGAAATATAGATTATGGTAAAAGGTATTCCAACCAAATCAGACACAATCAACAAGGTGTGTGTGATGGGGGAAAAGGTATGGTTCAGATTCACTAAGCCAAATTTCCTTCATTCCTTTATTAGCTGGATCAGAATAACCGACCAACTGACAACAGTTGAGCAGGGAAAAGGGATATGTTGCCTGGTAGGCCATTATGTGTTTGCAAAACGTGACTGTGCCAGCAACAACTGTGCATTTAGGTACTGACTACCTTTACAAACTCCCTGTTAATGTGAAACACTGAGTAAATTCCTAAGTATCTTAACAACTTTCTTGCATATGGAACACACTCATACAAACAACATACTGTTGACATTTTTCATGTCTTAATAAAAGCAACAGTATGTGTATTTTGCAATAAATTCATGTTTCAGGGACATACATGGTATGAAAGGAATGGGGATGAATCTTTTGTGTGAATAAATAACTAAGAATATTAAAGTAACATGAACCACTTAAGTTTTTGCACTGTAGCATGCACATATTTTGTGCAGAAACCGATGCCTCAGTAGTGAGTTTATAAATGTTATGGAGGGGCAGTAGAAGTCAATCATTGAAAATATGAAAACAAACTATGTCCATAAATTCTGAGGAACTACAAATTCTGACAAAGGGTAAATGTCACTCTGTTGAGAGACACTTCCTTTGCTATAGTGCATGGAAGAGAATGTTACTATAATTATCTTTAAATATACAGTAAAAGCCTGATTTTACATTTTCCCACCATTTACACCATTTTTGTCGGTCCCGTCAAATTTCCTATGTTCACAATGTTAATTCGCCCCAGTTTTTGTGTTAACATATTTACACTTTTCCTGCATTTTACACTTTTCGAAAGCATGTTTGTGAAGAAAAAATTATGTAATCTATATAAATTGACGGAGGCATAGTTTTCACCTTAGAGTATAGCGTTTATTAATTTTTCACAATCAAGTTTCTTGACACTACATATATATCGAAATGTATATCTCGCGTTTCGTTGTTAGCAGTACACATCTAGTTGACTTACGACGCACTGATTTGTGGTGGTGTAGTTCCTCTTTCCACCAGTGTCTTTGCCAGATCGGCTGGTGTGTACTCAAACAATCAGAACCAGTTGCTTTGTTGATGTGAGAATAAAGAGTGTTTTTGATACATACTTCTGATTAATAAAGAATGTAATCTGTTAAAGTTTGGTATTATTAGGTTCAGCACCACCATAATACCCACAACCTCAAAAAAGCGATAATAGTGTGAGATGCTGATCCTATGCAAACTTCATTAAAATACTTATGCATATATTTGCACTCGAGAACGTGAATAAATTCTCTAATATCGTCATGTGAAACATAGAAAAATACAAAAAGAACAGAACTTTAATTATTTACGTAGTAAAAGTCCTAATGCCAGTAAAAGGTGGTAATTTTGAAGATATGTTACATAGCCCGGCAGCGGCGTCTTCAATTATAATGAATGAAATTATGTCAAAAATTTCTATTTCCCATAAAAGCAACAGTTCTGCCTGGTGCTTAAACTAGTAAAAATTTGGATAATCTTTATTATATAATAAACTTCCTGGTGAGTATTTTGATGCCTATTATGTATATATATCACAAATAAACTACAAAAATGCAAGGCTGATCTAGTAAGCGTATTTTACCATTTAAAACATTATTTCCTGCATTTTACATTTTCCCCTCATTTTACACCATTTCACTGAAGTCCCTTGTAAAGTGTAAAAATGAGGTTCTACTGTATCTTCACTATTATTATTTTCTGTTCATCTGTCACTATTCCAGGTTTCTTTAACAACTATTTCTGCGTAGTGTACAACAATATTCCATTACTCTTTGTCATTGCTTCCACAGACTTTTTTCCAATTTCTACCACAGTGAGTGCGCCTTGGTTGCACAGTGGTAGAGTGCCAGACTACAAATCCGAAGGTCGCGGGTTCGATCCCCGCCAGGTCCTAGGATTTTTATCTGTCACTTTCAACTTCTTTCACCTCTGGCAGTATTGCTCTTGTGAAAAATACCGAGTAGCTCCGTGGTTCGGAACCCACGTTAAACAGTAGGTCCCCCTATAACTGGCTGGGTAAGTCACTTCGAAGGTCGGACGAAGGAAACGGCATACCACCTCCAAACAGGACCATGCCTAGTAAAGCACTGTGGTGTTCAAACCAATCTTCGGATTGTTGACTGCTTTACCCTTTTCCCATCCCCATGAACCACAGATCACTCCAGAAATGTTTCTACTTTATGGTTGAATGTTCAGGTCAAAAGGTCGAAGCCACAGACCATACACCATAGATAACGTAGACTGTGCATTACGTAATTGTACGTAACATCAGATTTGTGTGATGCAGGGCAGAGCCATTTCGTCATTATGTACTGTGTGAATAGTTTTTCTCATTCATAGCTGAAATTAAACCTCTGAGTAGTGTTTTAAGTGTCACTTTGTTTGCCATAGCAATTTAACAGTCTTAAGTCGGTTGTTGAGGTGGGGTGGCTTGCGTGCCTCAACGATGCAGATAGCCGTACCGTAGGTGCAACCACAGCGGAGGGGTATCTGTGGAGAGGCCAGACAAACGTGTGGTTCCTGAAGAGGAGCAGCAGCCTTTTCAGTAGTTACAGGGGCAACAGTCTGGATGATTGACTGAGCTGCCCTTGTAACAACAGCTAATGTGGCTTGGCCACACAGTTACTGCAAACGGCTGAAAGCAAGAGGAAACTACAGCCGCTGCATTTCCCGAGGACATGCAGCTCTACTGTATGAAAATATGATGATAGCATCCTCTCGGGTAAAATATTCCAGAGGTAAAATAGTCCCCCATTCGGATCTCCGGGCGGGGACTACTCAGGAGGATGTTGTCATCAGGAAAGACAATACTGGCATTCTATGGATCGGAGCGTGGAATGTTAGATCCTTTAATCGGGTAGGAAAATTAGAAAATTTAAAAAGGGAAATGGATAGGTTGAAGTTAGATATGGTGGGGATTAGTGAAGTTCGGTGGCAGGATGAACAGGATTTCTGGTCAGGTGAGTACAGGATTATAAATACAAAATCAGTTGGGGGTATCACAGGAGTAGGACTGATAATGAATAAGAAGATAGGAATGCAGGTAAACTACCACGAGCAGCACAGTGATCATATTATCATTGTCAAGATAGATACGAAGCCAACACAGACAACAGTAGTACAGGTTTATATGCCAACTAGCTCTGCCGATGATGAGGAGATCGAAGAAATATATGAGGAGCTAAAGGAAATTATTCAGACAGTTACGGGAGAGGAAAACTTAATTGTGATGGGAGACTGGAATTCGGTAGTAGGAAAAGGAAGAGAAGGAAAAATAGTAGGTGAATATGGACTGGACAGAAAGAATGAAAGAGGAAGTCGCCTGGTAGAATTTTGCACGGAACATGATTTAATCATAACACACACATGGTTTAAGAATCACAAAAGAAGGTTGTATATATGGAAGAGACCAGGATACACCGGAAGGTATCAGATAGATTTTATAATGGTAAAACGTAGATCCCGGAACCAGGTGATAAACTGTAAAACATACCCAGGGGCAGATATAGACTCTGACCATAACTTGTTAGTCATGAACTGTAGGCTGAAACTGAAAAAACTGCAGAAAGGTAGGAAAATAAGGAGATGGGACTTAGATAAATTGAAGGAATGTGAAGTTCTGGAGAAATTCAGAGGGAGATTTACGCATCAATTGACAGAAACAGGGGGAAATAAAACAGTAGAAGAGGAATGGGTAGTACTGAGAGATGAAATAGTGAAGGCAGCAGAGGACAAAATAGGTAGAAAGGCAAGAGCTACAAAAAATCTTTGGATATTACAAGAAATACTAAATTTAATTGATGAAAGGAGAAAATATAAAAATGCAGTAAATGAAACAGGCAAAATGGAGTACAGACGACTAAGAAATGAGATTGACAGGAAGTGCAAAATGGCTAAGCAGGAATGGCTAGAAGCCAAACGCAGCTCTGTAGAAAAATGTCTAAGATGGGGAAAAGTAGATACCGCCTACAGGAAAATTAAAGAGACATTTGGGGATAAGAAAAACAGCTCTATAAATATTAAGGACTCTGATGGAAAACCAGTTCTCAGCAAAGAAGGAAAAGCTGAAAGGTGGAAAGAGTATATAGAGGGGCTCTACAAAGGAAATGATCTTCGAGACAATATTGTAGGAAGGGAAGAGAATGTAGATGAAGATGAAATAGGAGATACTGTACTGAGAGAAGAATTTGACAGAGCCCTGAAAGACCTAAGTCGAAACAAGGCCCCTGGAGTAGATGATATTCCCTCAGAGCTACTGAAGTCTCTGGGAGAACCGCCATGACAAAACTGTTTCACCTGGTGTGTAAGATGTATGAGACAGGAGAAGTACCCTCAGACTTTAAGAAAAATTTAATAATCCCCATTCCAAAGAAATCAGGCGCAGACAGGTGTGAAAATTACAGAATCATCAGTTTGATAAGTCATGGTTGCAAAATTTTAACAAGAATTATCTACAGGAGAATGGAAAAGCTGGTAGAAGCTGACCTCGGGGAAGATCAGTTTGGATTCAGGAGGAACGTAGGAACCCGGGAGGCAATACTCACTTTACGTCTTATCTTAGAAGATAGATTAAGAAAAGGCAAACCTACATTTTTAGCTTTTGTAGATTTGGAGAAAGCTTTTGACAATGTTGACTGGAATACACTCTTTCAAATTCTGAAATCAGCAGGGGTAAAATACAGGGAAAGGAAAGTTATTTACAACTTGTACAAAAGCCAGCCCGCAGTTATTAGACTCTAAGGGCATGAAAGGGAAGCATCAGTTGGGAAGGGAGTAAGACAGGGTTGTAGCCTTTCTCCGATGCTATTTAATTTGTACATCGAGCAGGCGGTGAAGGAAAGCAAGGAAAAATTTGGAATAGGGATTAAAGTTCAGGGGGAAGAAATAAAAACATTGCGTTTTGCTGACGACATTGTAATTCTGTCAGAGACAGCAAAGGACTTGGAAGAGCAGTTGAATGGAATGGACAGTGTGTTGAAGAGAGCGTATAAAATGAACATTAACAAGAGAAAAACAAAAATAATGGAATGCGGTCTTAGAAAATCAGGTGATGCTGAAGGAATTAGATTAGGTAACGAAACAATGAAGGTGGTAGATGAGTTTTGTTACTTGGGTAGTAACATAACATGCGATGGTCGCAGTACAGAGGATATAAAATGCAGAATGGCAATGGGAAGAAAAGCATTTTTGAAAAAGAGAAATTTGCTAACATCGAATATTAATTTAAGTGTAAGGAAGTCTTTTCTGAAGGCATTTGTGCGGAGTGTTGCCTTGTACGGGAGTGAAACATGGACGATAAGCAGTGCGGACAGGAAGGGAATAGAGGCTTTTGAAATGTGGTGCTACAGAAGAATGCTCAGGATTAGGTGGGTAGATCGCATAACTAATGAAGAGGTACTTAACAGAATTGGTGAGAAAAGGAATTTTTGGCACACCCTGACTAAAACAAGGGATCGCTTGGTAGGACACATTCTTAGACATCGAGGAATTGTAAATTTAGCATTGGAGGGAAGTGTGTGGGGTAAAAATCACAGAGGGAGACCAAGAGACGCGTATAGTAAGCAGATTCAAGTGGATGTGGGTTGTCGTTCTTATGAGGAGATGGAAAGGCTTGCTCAGGATAGAGTAGGGTGGAGAGCTGCATCAAACCAGTCTCCGGACTGAAGACCATAACAACAACAACCACCACAGTGAAGGCTCATTATTTGTTGCCACATAATCCTTTATCTACAAACAAAGCATTTCAATTGAATTTACAGTAGAGGTGGTATGGAGAATGTCTAACAACCTGTGACCATAATGAAACTTTCACTCTGCAGCGGAGTGTGCGCTGATATGAAACTTCCTGGCTGATTAAAGCCATGTCTTCACCATATCCTGTCTTCCAGGAGTGCTAGTCTTGCATAGTTCGCAGGAGAGCTTCTGTGAAGTTTGGAAAGTAGGAGGCGAGGTACTGGTGGAAGTAAAGTTGTGAGGCGGCATCGTGAGTCATGTCAGGATAGCACAGTTGGTAGTGCGCTTGCCCGCTAAAGGCAAAGTTCCCAGGTTTGAGTCCCGGTTCCGGCACACAATTTTAATCTGCCAGGAAGTTTCAACCTGTGACCATGTTTATCTTTAATCCCCCTCAACTTGCTTGTTGTTGTGTTATAATCATGCCACAATTTAGGCCTTCATCAGACCTTTTATCTTTGATAAAGGAATTTATGGCACATCCACAATGGGTCAGTTTAAGTTATCCGATTCAAGGATATTTATTATATTCAAACTGAGAATTTGTTCACGAATTCTGCAGTAAACGACACCAATGATACTGGTCTGTAAATTTGTGGCTCTTTTCTTTCATGTGTTTATATAAAGTGTGAAAGAGTGATCACATGGGTGGTCACATGAACTTTTTTTCTAGTCACTTCAGTGTTTTCACTGGGCGAGATATATGCTATAAATAAGAAGTAAGGGGCTATTGTCATAGAACAATCAGTCTGAGTGGGATACCATCTCAAGCTAGTGACTTATTTTTTCCACTCTTAGATCCCACACTCAGCACTCTCTTCTCCAGCACATGATTTACAATGAATTTAAACACTGCCCATAATTCTTCTACATCCACCCAGAACTAAATGATGTCCATTCATTGTCCAAGTGGACATTGACAATGGCTTATATGTTCCTTCTAATGAAAACATTCTCCTAATCTTTTTGACTAATATACTAATTTTAGTAGCCATTCTTGTTATGATGACTTCATGATCAAGAACAATCTCTAGATTGACATCTTTGATGATGTCAACACTGTTTGTAGCCACAAAGTCTAATACATTTCAATTGAGTGCAGTTTGTCGATTTAGCTGCTCAAGGTAGTTTTTGGAGCATGTGTTCCAAAGTAGTTCACTAGACTTCTTATTTGTACCACTTGCAATGAATCCATAGACATCCCAGTCTATTATTGATAGATTGAAGTCACCCACAGTTAATATTGCACGGTCCTGGTATCTTGATACTATTGAGCATATATTTGTTTTACTGACTTGAGAACTGTCACAATGGAACTGTGGTTAGTGAAAACACCCAAGTATTAACTTGATTTCACCTAGTCCTGTTACACAGGCAACATAACAGTCACACTAAACTTTTACTTTCGTAGAGATAGTATTTTTATTGACTGTTATGAAGTTGTTTATTCTGTCTTTCCTATGTCAGAATTCAGCCAGCTTTCAGTCCGAAGAATAATTTGAGCGTAACAAATATCCTGCATCACAATAAATTTGGGAACTTTGTTACAAATACTTTGTTAATTAATTGCTAAAGTTTTGACAGTCAAAGTGTCTTCCCTCTCAATGCAGCCTGATTTCACTATCCAAGCGTTGACTGATTAGTGTTCAGCAGAGTACATCCAACGAATGCCTAGAACAACAACAACAAAAAACTGCAACCAAGATAGTCACAGAAACAAAGCCTCTGTTTCAAATCTTCTACTCAGCTCTCATTGCACCACATTTGCGGGGCCCAGAAGTCTTCACTAACTACCAGGCCTGTACCTTGTATGCCAGAAAGTTGCAGGCAAGGCCTCCTCAATGTCTCTGATGAGCTGCCCCCTCCTCCCAGTAAACATATAGAGTGCAGAGTGGAACTCTTTCCAGTCCTGAAAGCTGTTTCCCTAAGATACTACTAACATTATAGCTCCCAGTAACTAGCAGACCACTCTCCCTATGTGCCTGCTCAGACCCTGCTGATGGACTTGCCACCAGTGCAACTGAACAATAATTGGGTGAGACCAGATGTCTAGCGTCTAAATTAACCTTCACCTGAAGTGAGGTAAACGGTCTATAACCCACCACTCACTATGTGATTAGTGCAGTCCCATCATGGAGGGCAGATGTGAAGGTGTCTCAGTGTCCCCCACACAACATGCAAACATCCATCATGCCACCACTAACTGAAGAATTAAATTGTGGAAACAAAAAGAGAATCTAAATATGCAAATTGTTACTACATTGGGGCTTCAGTAATGTAGGCTTTGGTTTATGATCTGCTTGTTGCAGACCCACCATGCCAATATTCTCCCCAGCAACTCCATGACAACATATGGCATCATTTTTAATCTTTTTTGTGCAATCATTTTACGATTTGTTTTCAGCTTTTATGCATTGCCCATAGATAGCGGCTGTCACTTCCATGAATGGTCATCATTGTTCACTTACATGTTTTATTGAATAATATATG
This sequence comes from Locusta migratoria, assembly GCA_026315105.1. Taxonomy (NCBI): domain Eukaryota; kingdom Metazoa; phylum Arthropoda; class Insecta; order Orthoptera; family Acrididae; genus Locusta; species Locusta migratoria. The sequence goes on along the minus strand of CM048747.1, from coordinate 165,822,072 downwards.
CTCATAGCAGTTACTCCTTATGGTTTCAATACTGACTCAATGTCAACAACATTTCACCTCATTTGCTTTCAGTTATGTTATGTGGTAGAAGAGGTGCAGAACTCCTATGTAGCTTTTAGGATATTCATGCAATTCAGCAATTTATGGCTGTGCCTTTGCAAACACAGTTCAAACTCAACCCACTCCTCCATTCTCTACCTAGGCACATACGTCTTTTATTCATAATTTTACAGGTCTATTTGTTTCATTGGTTCTGTCTCTTTACTGTCAACATTATGTTGTTCCCCCCCCCCCCCCCTTTCTTCAGAGATGGTCCAAGGTTAATCATAACTAGAGTTTGTGAAATTAGCAAATAAACATCAAAAAATTACCATTTTGAAATTCAAATTCAGCACTTATTTCAAATTTATATGTTCAAACTGTTGTTCTCCCAGTTGAGTTTCACATTACAACAGTGTCATGAAAATAAAAGCTACCTTTCTTTAGATAGGCACTGCATCACTTCTACAAACTCAGTTCATGTGTATACATTTCTTAGCACATTTCAATCTATGTAAGCATAGGTTTCTATTGTCATTGTTAGTGAAAATGTTCAGGTTATATCACAGCATTTTAAATTTCTTTTGGCCATTATTGCAAGTAGCTTGCCTTTAGGGTGTGGAGGAAAACAACTTGTAATAGTGGTTGAAATGCCATGCAATTTTATAAACTGACAATAGGAAGGAAAAGTTGTAATTTTAAAATTTAAGCAACCAGTATTTTTGCCTCTTTCCTAACAAATACTTCTGTGTTTAGTGTAAGGATGCTGAATTTATACCTGTGTAGGTAATGAAGCAAATAATAAAGAAGTGAAACATTCATTAGTATCAACTTCAAAAATTCTACACTATGCATTCACTAGCATCAAAAAAATACACTGTTCAAAGTCAGTAAAGTTTTGCAAGCTTATATCAACCTTGATGCTTGTTTCTACCTCCAGGTATAAATGAAATAATCTTGGTCTTTCAGTGAAAGTATCACAAAGACTTATCTCGTCTACTATGTTGCAGCTTGGTAGCGCATAAACGTGTCTTGCAAAGTTTATCAGAACATTGTTTATAGCACATAAGTAGTTACGCAACAGGTATTTATTACCAATCTTAATTTTTGCTATATTTATTTGGTGATTTCAGATACAGTTTTGAACATATTATAATCAGTATTGGTCTGGTATTTGTACTTTAAGATGTTTTAGCACTTGAGCAATAAATTATTCTGAAGTAAGTTATTTCTGTAAATCACATTCAAATTTACTTATTTAGCATTTATAGCAGATACGAATTTCACATAGGTCTAATCATAGCCCATTAGAACTTGTCAGATTAAATACACGTTTTATATGATTTGGACTGTTTTATCTTTCATGCAAAAAAATTGCAATTAATTATGGTTACATCAAATATGTTTTATAAAACAAATCAGAGAACATTTAGTAGATTTCTATATATATCTGTGAACTCCTGAAGTTTTTTGACGACATGATTTATTCCACATAATTCCAGTGGTTTTCCGACAGCTTTTAATATTTTAAAGTCATGGTGTATAATATTTGTAAAAGAATGAGTACTCACTGTATATTTAGAACTGTTTGAGTGGGGACAGGGAGGGGTGAATAAATAAACACACACTTCTTTGTGTCCAACAAGTTTATCATACCATTTCCATGTATTTTCTCATTGTATTATCCCATGAACGACAGACACTGTCGAGGTGGAAGTGGGGTGGCTTGCATACCTCAATGATTCAGAAAGCCATAGCATAGGTACAATTTCAGCAGGGGAGTATCAGTGGAGAGGCAAACTTGTGGTCCCTGAAGGGAGGCAGTAGCCTTTTCAGTAGTTACAGGGGCTACAGACAAGATGAATGAGCTGCCTTTTAACACAAGATAATGTGACTTTCCCATACAGTTACTGTGAACGGCTGAAAGTAAGGGGAAACTACACTCATTACTTTTCCCCCAAGGACATGCAGCTCTACTGTATGAATATATTATGGCATCTAGAGGTAAAATAGTCCCCCCACAGAGATCTCCGGGAGGGGACTACCCAGAAGGAAGTTAACAGGAAAGATGACAAGGACCAGAGTGTGGAATATTAGATTTCTCAATCAGGTAAGGTAAATGGTTAGGTTGAAGTTAGATATAGAGGGGATTAGCGAAGTTTGGTGGAAAGAGGAAAAGGATTTCTGGTAAAGTGAGTACAGGATTATGAATACAAAATCAGTTGAGGGTATTATAGGAGTAGATCCAATAATGAATAAGAAAATAAGAATGAGATTAAATTACCATTAACAGCACAATGATCACATTACAGTAGTCAACATAGATACGAAGCCAACACCGACCACAGTAGTACGAGTTTATATTCCAACTAGCTCTACTGATGAGAAGACTGAAGAAATGTATGAGGAGGTAAAGGAAATTATTCAGGCAGTTAAGGGAGAGGGAAACTTAATTGGTGCCCCAGAAGAAAGATGAAGATTTGTTGGGTAGATCACGTAACTAATGAGGAGCTACTCAACAGAATTGGGGAGAAAAAGAATTTCTGGCATATCTTGGCTAAACAAAGGAGTCAATTGGTAGGACACATTCTTAGACATCAAGGTATCTTGCATTTGGCATTGGCATGAAGTGTGTGGGGTAAAATTCACAGAGAGAGACCAAGAGACAAATACGGTAAGCAGATGCAAGTGGATGTGGGTTGCAGTTCTTATGAGGAGATTAAGAAGCTTGGTCAGGGCAGAGTAGGACGGTAAGCTGCATCAAACCATTCTCCAGACTGAAAACAATGTTATTTGGCCTCCATTACAATGCCTTCTCCTTGCCACTTCTCTCCCCTTGGCAACTTTAATGAGGGAGCAAGACTATTCCCAGCAATGACTGTGCAAATCAAGTTATCATGGCTAAACAGTACTTTCTCCATAGACAACTTTTTTTCTCCATGTCTCGTATCACTCAGCCTAAGTGCGAATACAGCATACTCTCATTGAATGACTAACATTATGTAGCATCAATGCTTTATCAGATAATCCTGATTCCTAAATACTCAACTAGCCAGCACAACAAATCAATGATTGCAAATTTTAAGTTTAAAAAAGAAGCTGATTTTCAAAATATCAAATTAAAGCTTCAAAATTTAACATCATTGGTGCAAATATAGCAGTAACCAAATTATAAACACACAAAACCAATAGGGCCATAGGAAGGTACACTAAAAAATCAAAATAACAAACTATATGGTGCAGCAGATACACAAAAAAGAAATTATAAATACATGCCAGGATGAAAATAACCAACCTAAATGTGGGTGGAACAGGTACATCAGAATCAAGATCTGAACGCCAGCTGGGAAAAAGAGCTGGGTGGTTTTCATTATCTGTGTTGCTTTGGACCCTTGGTATTGTTATTCTCTTGCTTTTGGGGGGTTTACCCGTTTGGCTTTGTGGCGCATCCTGTGGCATGATCCCTCTTCTTTGTGGTGCCAGTCAGTCTGTATTTCTCTGGAATGAGAAATATACTGTCGAGTTATTGGTGTTACATACTGTGCACATTATAAATCTGCCCACAATACTGTTCATGAAATCCACAGACGAGACTGAAATCATAATAAAAAGACACAAAGCAAAATTAACAAATGTGTAACTTGTGTTCTAGAATAAAAGGTTTGGTGCACAGAGGAAGGGGTATTTTACCTTTTTTTTCCAGTACTGACATACATGTTTCATACAACTTTAATAGTTCTGAAAGACATATTCTCAAAACACCTACTTTAAGACGATGAAGTGTGTCCACAATTTAAAAGTTCAGACCATTTACAATTATTTGTATTAATGTAAAAAGAAAATCAAACTATGGAAACTCAGGATTTTAATATCAACAATATCACTCTCATTTGCACGCACATACGCATGCCACACCTCACACACACGACCACTGTCTCAAGCTGTTGAAGCCTGAATGTTGTGTCAAACAGAAGTGCGATCTTGAATGGGGTGGGTGGCGGTAAGGATGTCAGCAGTGCCTAGTGAAATGTGCAAAGGCTAGTGGAGGCTGCAGGTGAAGCATGTGGAGACCTTGGGGGGGGGGGGGGGATGTCCAGCTTGGGAGAGCAGGGAGTGAAACAGATGGCGAGTAGAGAAGAGGATAAAAAGAAGTAAATGATGACAGTGAATGGACATGAATTGGAGGGTAGTAATAGGATAGAGGGTGGAAACTGTTTAGAGGGGGTGTGGGTACTGTAGGTTACTGCAGGCTGAGTCCAGGGTAATTACAAAATTGGAAAATGTATTGTAAAGATATAATTAAATCTGTGCAGTTCAGGAAAATTGGGAATGGAAGCCTTGCCCAGAAACTGTCCTATAAATTCATTTCCCTCCTCTCGCCAATACCACATCGCACACCCACCTTTAACATGCCCCCCAAAACAGAGAAACTCAACAATCCTGGACACTGAACTGTTTCTTGTTAATGTACTCCCACTGAAATAATTGTGACTCTCACTGACCAACATCTCAAATGGATTGCCAGAAATCCCTGTTCCTCCTGCCCCCCCCCCCTCCCCATGTCACAGAAACCAAACACAGCCTTTACTGACACTCCACCATCTGCATCCCTGGATTCCTGATCACCACTGTTGATACCACCTCCTTGTACACAGACATCCCTCATGCTCATGGCCTTGTTAATATAGAACATTACCTCTCAAAATGTCTTTCAGATTAGTCCTCATTATTCCCAACAACATTACCAACATTTTCGTTGCCATCCCTTCCACACCAAAAAATCCCTCCCATACAAGCCACCCATTGGTGGCATATCTACAATCAGAAAAACTTCCTTGCCCAGTATGCTGCCTTCATAGAAAGTCACTATATTCTAGACCTAGACCATTAACACATTTCCTGTGTCATGTTCCTACACACACCCCACTCTCCCTGTAACTTAAATAATTAGCACAATGGAGCCTCTCCCATGTCACCCAATAACACTTCAGCACAAGTCAGGGCTTTTTTTTTATCAATCATCATGCCCTGAAATGAGACAGCTTACCCAACATCTTTCCCTCATCTCCTAAAGTGAAGTTATGTTGTCCACCCAACCTCCACAACATCCTAATCCATCCCTATGGCACTCCTAATCCCTACCCTTGTCATAGGGGTCTTACCCAGAGGTACACCTAAGTGCAAGACCTGCCCAAGCCACCCACCCACTACTACTTATTCTACTTCTGTCATTAGAGACCAAGCAACTTGTGGAAACAACCATCTAATTTTTACCAACCCTGAAATCATCACACAGCTTTTCATATGGGCATAATCAGCGCACAGTTTCCAGACAGAATGAGTGGTCACCATGAAATTGTTAAGAACAAATCTGATTATGGAGTGGCACATTACTTTGTTGAGCAGAACATCCTTTATGTCTGTGGCTTCTTCACAATCTGGGTCATCTGGAACTTGCTCCACAACACCAGTTTCTCTGGTCAGCACAGATGGGAGTTATCCTTACCACTCATTCTCCAGCATTTAAATAATCCTGGAGTCAACCTACAGTAACTTAAATCCCACCACCCAGCAGTTACTACCCCCCCCTCCCCCTTCTATCACCTTCTCCCAAGCCACATCCTTTCATCCTCAGTGTTTGCCACTCTTCCCCCATTCTCTGCTCCTCTTCTATTTTGCTGCACTGCTTTTTTTACAGCCTAATCAATCCACTGAGTCGCTGCATGCATCACCGTGCAGCACTGACATTCTGTGACCTGTAATCTTCCACCTTCCCATCCCACTCCAGAATGCACTACCTTTTGACATGACACTCAGGTTGCAGAAGGTGGAGATTAAGCTGCCATGTTAATCAACCAGTATAAATGCATGGGTATTCTTTTTTGGTTGAAAGTTAAGTTGTTGTTGTTGTTGTTGTTGTTGTTAGGAGTTAGAGGGGACTAAACAGCTCGATCATCAGTCCCCTGAAAGTTAAGTTGTGTCATCGGGATTGGCGTTTGTCATGCTTGTCTGCAGCTCAATGTATGTTTCCAGTGAGCTGCAATCCATCCTTTTTATAATGTTAATAAGAAAGTAAAATCTAATAATGGAAAGCTCAGGTTGGAATTAAGCAGTTTGTCAGTCTCCTGCAACTTTTCTTTGGCTTAGGAGCTTCTATATTTCATGTAGATCTTTTACGTTAGAGAAGTGATTTCCGCGTAAATTTTGATTTCAGTTCAGAGACGGTTTTTGCTAATTTATATTGTTTCCAACAAGAAGTTTCTAGTAACCACTGTTTAGTCAGCTATTAGTCACTTGTAGTGAATTAGCGGTCTTGTTACAAGTCGATTACTTAATCTCTACAATAAATTGTTGATTTGTTAGGATGGATAGGATGTGTGAATGCTGCATACGGACACAGGAGGGGCTGGTCGCTGTTCGCGAACAGCTGAGCGCGCTGATGGCCGCGATCAGCCGCCTTCAGGCTGCTGCCTCGGACTGTAGCGTCAGTGGGGAGTCCGGTGCGTCGCATGGGGCACCTCAGGTGTCACATGCTTCACCCACGGTCCCTGCTGTCGAGACATCTTTGCGTGTACCGGACCCGGTTGGGCCACCCTCTCCCCCAGGGGAATGGCGAGTTCGGCGGCGTTCGCGTCGCTCGAGGCGGAGGCTCAAAGGGGAGGCTGGACGTGTGGCACCGCCCGCTCTGCCTGTGAGTGAGCATGTGGCCGCTCCTTCAGCAAGGTCCGAGCAGGCACATGGGGGGAGGGGTTACAGTACACTTGTTCGCCCACAGCTTGAATACTGCTCACTGGTGAGGGATCCGTACCAGGTGGGATTGATAGAGGAGGTAGAAAAGATCCAACGGAGAGCAGCACGCTTCGTTACAGGATCATTTGGTAATCGTGAAAGCGTTACGGAGATGATCAATAAACTCCAGTGGAAGACTCTGCAGGAGAGACGCTCTGCTGTTCGGTACGGGCTTCTGTCGAAGTTTCGAGAACATATCGTTACCGAGGAGTCTAGCAGTATATTGCACCCTCCTACGTATATCTCGCGAAGAGACCGCGAGATAAAATTGGAGAGTTTAGAGCCCACACAGAGGCATACCAACAATCTTCCTTTCCGCGAACAATATGTGACTGGAATAGAAAGGAAAGTCGATAGTGGTACCGGTACTCAAGGTACCCTCCGCCACACACTGTCAGGTGGCTTGCGGAGTATGGTTGTAGATGTAGATGTAATAAGGACATTTTATAACTGGATTTGGAGTGTGGCAGCCAGAGATGACAGTTGTGATCCTCATTGTTTCAACCTTTCCATAGTTTGTGAAACAGGAGGTACCTTTTGTTTGCACTAAAATATTAAATGTATTGTTAAATGTTTGAGAATGCCTCTTTTATTCTAATCAATACAGTGGAGTATGATAAAGTGACTCATGCTCTTCAAAGAGTTAATGTTCACTCAAAGCACAGAATCACCAACAGACACAAATAAAAACACACACAAACACACATACAAGCCTTTGCAACCCCCCCCCCCCCCGCCCCCCAGGAAAAAAGGAAGGAGGGGGAGAAAGGGAAGGATACGACCCCAAGGAAGCAGAAAAGGAGCCACTCCAATCTCAGAAGTGGAAGGACCCACCCTAAAGGGTCTTCTTGCATTTTGCGTGTGTGTGTGTGTGTGTGTGTGTGTGTGTGTGTGTTTTTCTTCTCCCCCCCCCCTTTTTTTTTAGCGTGCAAAACTACTTAGGTCATTAACACCCAACACTGCCCATAATAAAATCAAACCAGGGTTAGAACTTAAATGGCTTTCGGCATGTTTGCACAATGTATAAAAAGTAAAACTCGGTCAGCAGAATGCAGATCATCAGCTAAAATGTCAGACATTTCAAATGGCAAACATAGATGATGATTAAAAAATGGACATTGCACTAAAAGGTGGTACCCAGTAAAAGGTTCATCACAGTGGTCACATAAGGGACCAGGATCACCACAAAGGAAATACTGGTGGCTATAACGGCAGTGGCCAATACCAAGCTGGGCCAGAACCATCTTCTCTTGGCGAGAGGATCGAGATGACATTGACCAAAGATCAGGCACAGGTATAATGCCTCGCAATTTGTTCCCCGACAGGGATGACCAATGTAGAAACCAACATGAGATGATACACCAGGAGACGCCAGCACGAAGGTCATCAGAGGTAGTAGAAAAGGTAGACAGCCGAGGGAGAACTGCTTCCTTGGCAACTGTATCCGCAGACTCATTCCCCAACACTCCCATGTGGCCAGGGACCCACAGAAACGTCACAGTACTTGCACTCGCTGAAAGAGAAGTAAGACAACTGCAGATGCTTTGTACCAGGGGATGGACAGGATATAGAATGCGGAGGGTTCAAAAGAGCACTCAGAGTCCAAGCAAATGACACTTATTGAGCGAGTTTCTCCGGATGTATAGGGTGGCTTGATATAATGCATACAGCTCAGCTGTAAAATTGGGACTCCACTAGGAGAGACAATATTTAAATGCGGCGTTGCCAAGCAAAAAGACACACCCAACACCCTGGTCTGTCTTTGAGCCATCAGGGTAGATGAACAAATTATCATCAAATTTGAGCCGGAGTGCAAGAAATTCTCTCTGGTAAACAAAACTAGGTGTGGAGTCCTTTGTAAGAAAATGAAGGTCTAAGTTAACATGGACTTCAGGGCTTAGCTACGGTGGAGAGGTGCTCTCTCCAGTCGAGAAAGTAGCAGGCATTGTAACGCCGAGCTGGCCAAGTAACAAACACAAGCAAACTCCCGGAGGTAGCAGAGCAGACGAGCACTGGCAAAGAGACCGTCAAGTGAGTCATTAAAGAAAACGGCATACTTTGGGTGTCACATGGATGACAAACGGCTAAGCAGGAGTGCAGGAGTTCCCGATGATAAGAAAGACTTAGTTCTGCGGCCTTGGCATAGAGGCCCTCAATGGGGCTAGTGTAAAACGCCCCGTCACCAGACGGATCCCTTGGTGGGGGATTGTTTTAAGGCAGCGCAGTATGGACGGCCAACCCAAAGAATAGACAATGCTTCCATAGTCCAGTTTGGACAGAACTATGGTGCAATACAGATGGAGGAGAGCAGACCGATCAGCTCCCCACGAGCTGCCACTTAACACCCGCAGCACAGTGAGAGAGCGGGTACAGCGAGCTGCCAAACAAGATATGTGGAGAGACCGACATACCTTCCTGTCGAAAACAAGTTCCAAGAATGTCATGGTCTCCACAAATTGGAGTAAGATGGGGCCCAGGCGAAGGAACTCCTTCCGCCTTCAGAAGTTCATGCAAACTGTTTTGTCAGCTGAGAATCGAAAGTCAGTGTCCATACTCCATGTGTGGAGAGTGTCTAGGCACCTCTCCAGGAGACCCATTTGCTCAGAGCTGCTGTAGATTGGGAAGTCGTCGACAAAGAGCGACGCTGACACTCCCAGTGGTAGATGATCGACTATAGAATTGATTGCCACTGCAAATAAAATGACGCTCAGGACTGAACCCTGAGCTCACTTGGGTTGTACAGCAACATCTTTACCACCATGCAGGCATCATGCCCTGGCAGTAACATAGGATATTTTGATTTCTTATAGGCCTATAATATATGCTGTTTCGGGAATAATGGCTGTGAGTGTTTAATATTTCACAGTAAAATTATTTCAGTGTCACAAGGCTTATTCACACATTTTGCTTTACCTTAAGGATTATTCACGCATAAGTTATTTCCTGATATGCCATTGGTTTAACTATTCAGTACAATTTTAAAGTAAAACATCCCATCTTATTTGAACTAAATATATACGGTGAATTAATTCAACACCGTAAGTGCAAACTGCCATTCAAAACTGCAGATCTGTTTGTAGTGCTGTAGTGACATGAAATTGCTATGGCATGGTTACAATTAATTTGATTTTGTAATTTCAACCTTCTCTATCGGCATGTTGAGAAATCTCAAACAGGAGTTTGATGTCAGAAGTGACAAAATTTAAGTGTATGGCGTTCGCTCATAACTATTTATAAAAACGATTACTTCCATACACCTTCCATAAATAAATTTCTGCGAAACACATGTCAGTAAAAATACATTTCGCTCCACAGACTGTCATGGGTATTGGAAATAATACATTTCAAATAAAACAAAATTGTGAACGCCTCCCAATGTCAACGAAGAAGCCCTACAGATTCTCCGAGTAGCGACAGTATTAATCGGCATTATGAAACAAACCACACAGACAACAAACACTATAAAAATGATACAGCGTTATACGCGAACCTGATTCGTTCATTTTAAAATATCTGTAAGAAACGAAATTACAACTACAGAACAACGTCTGAAAAGTAAAAGGAACAACAATAACACTGTAATATTAAAGCAACATAGCACTGTCTATCACTCCTACGAATTAGCAATCAACTTCAGCGTCGCACATACCAGACACAAAACTCTACTCCCACAATCATCACATACAATCAATGACAATTCATCTGCTAGTCAACAGAAAATTTCCAAACGTCAAAAGGTGTGAGAGAGAAACCACATAAATGCAGAAAATAGAAAGGTGAGATTAGTATCGATAGCCTATAAAATATCGGAAGAGTCGCTCAATAGTAGAGCAACGAATATGTAAAGAATTATGTATTATTATCTAGATGATAGATTTTTTTTCGACAGTGCATTGTTATTATGGGACATAGGAAAATATGTATGACGTCACACAGATAATTTAGCGGAGTAAAAATGTCGATATCAGTGTACATCGAAGCAGTATGTCAGAGTTGCAAGACGTGAGTTAACATAAAAATAGAAAACGTGTTTCCACATCATTGATCTGGTCCACACAATGTCTTTTTCTCGCTCAATTTTGAGCATACACTAACAGTCTCAATAAGGTAACTATTCGTGCTTATTGGTGCATGCTCAAATCAAGGACGTACGTAAAGCCACATTTCCATAGACATAAATTTCTTCCACGATTTTGGACGTAAGCGAACTTAATTATTTTTGTTGTGCGTTATTGTGCTGAGTGCATTAAGCTTCTATGGAGGTTGATTGGCAACGACATCTTGTGCATAAGCCGGGTCCACACGCTACGATCTGTCTGCGCACACCAATCGTTGCGTGTGGACGGGTGTTCACATCGCTGCAAACTCTCGCGCCCGACATCTTTCGGCGAAAAAAGAACCTAGGTAGTACAGACTGCAATCTGACTGGGAAACGAATCCGATAAGCTTTTTTACGAAGTTTATCTTGTCAGTGACGGAGGAAATATTTTTACGGACACTATTTGCAACGTGTCATGCAAAGAAAAGTGCAAACAAACTGCAATAAACAGAAATGCTCTCGACATTGGATGCTTAAAAGAAGGCAGTTGTCACATGTGATTCTACATCGTGAGTTGGAGTGCAAACCCGATGACTGGCGTAATGATTTGCGAATGGATGTGGAAACTTATCTTTTGACACTGGTAACTCCTCGCATAATACGTAAATACACTTGTATGAGGAGATGTATTTCTCCACATCATTGGCTGACAGTTACATTAATATTCCTGGCCACAGGAAGGACCTACAAAGCCCTCGAATTTTCAACAGCAATTTCTAAACAATCATTGACTTAAATCATCCCGATCACTTGTGACGCTATTTACGCTGCCCAGAAGAATGATTTCGTGAGGCAAGTAAAGTAGGCCTACCTTCTAACAAGATACAAATAAAATCGTCAAAGTTTTAGACATGTTTGTAACACTGCACGCCTACTTTTCACTTTATATTATATATGTGGCCAATAATATGCGGCTAAGTTTGTTTACTAGTCGGAATTTTCAGTTCTCAGCCATTTTCATCCACCATCAACATGGTAAACACACAAAAAAGTATACACTGAGACAGATTTGCAGCGATCTCCTGTCTACACGTTCCAACTTGTCTGCGCAGATGTGATTTGAACCCACAGATTTGAGCAATTTTGCTCAAACCTCCAACTTCCAGGTTTGCGCACATCTCATATCTGCGCAAATGTGCTGTCCACACGCAACGATTTGCAAGGTGTGCGCAGACATTTGCGCAGACAGATCGTAGCGTGTGGACCCGGCCATAGCCTTTATGTAATCAAATGTGTTAATAAGATATGTTTAATTTGTCGCTAACTAAATATACCCGTTATTTCGCTGCGCTGGACTAAAGAATTGGTTATGGGTCCAACCCACACTTTGACGTATAAGAAGGATCTCAAAAACTCTGAAATGATGTGAAATAATAAATTAACTAGTGGCATGTTTTGCGCAAACATGCTTAAAATTGATAAAATTTTCCCGGGTTTACTATCCGCGACGTTTCAGCCAAGATCTCCTCGGCCATTGTGAAGTGGTCGACTTATTATTATTATTATTATTTTAGCACTTTTCATTCCTCCCTTTGATGGAGGGAGGCAGGCTGTTTTAAGGCTTGTTGGTGCCCTTCTCAGCCAGTTTGGGATGGGTTGTTCATATGTTATTATTTATTTCCTATTTACTGCATGTCTAGTGCTGTTTGGGGCAGGGGTAAGACATGTCCCGATTGGGAATATTCCGTGGGCATGGGGACAGTTCCAGTATTCACCTTACAGCCAACACGGAACCACGGAAACCTGGGCCAGAGCTGTTGGAGGTTGGCCACCATGTCGTTTTCATCTCATTGGTCTCCAGCTACGAGGGCTGGTTACCATTTGTCTTGTTTCCTCTCTCATCAGTACTTCTCTTGGCGCTTTGGTTGTTGTTCTGCTAATTTCTTCTTGTGCACCTGGTCAGCCATTTCCTTCTGCCAGTAGACCGGTGGGAATACGTAGGTGCTACCTTCATTCGTCCGTTCGAAGTATCCTTTCCTCTCATAATGCTTGCTATGGAGGATGAGTTTGGAGTAGTCATAGTAGTCAAAAATGTTCAAATGTTTGTATAGCTTATGGGACTTAACTACGGGGTCATCAGTCCCTACACTTACAAACTACTTATGAACTACTTACGAACTAGGATGGCACAAATATCCATGCCCGAGGGGGGATTCAAACCCCCGACCGTAGTGGCCATGCAGACCGTGACTGAAGCGCGTCAGACCCCTCGGCCACCGCGGCCGGCTCATAGTAGTCTATGACCTCGTCCGTCATGATCGCCTTCTCAGTCATCAGGGTGCGTGGAGTTTCTCCGGCAGCATCTGTTTGGGCGTCTCATTCTTCTGTTTTGGTTTTTCACGTTTGCGACCATTTCTCTGCTCGAGATACTGTCGATCCTTCGCCCGGTCGTTCTCCGGACATCGTGGTGTCTTCTATGTTGGTTTCTGCATCTTTCCTCAGCTTCTTGCCTACTTGCATCAGTAGTGCTTCTCGTAGTTGAAGACACGCTGCCTCCAGTTCGGCGTGTAGAACCATCTGGGATTCCGCCTCCTGGAGGGTCGCACCGACATCGTCCTCTTCGATGTTCGCGACGCCGCCGCTTGTTGTCCTGACGGTGTGTGCCTCTCAGTGTTCCGGCGCAGACCACCTCTCCTCTCCGCCGCGCGGCTGGCTTCCCCTAGCCGGCCGCGGTGGCCGAGGTGACTGAGGCGCTCCAGTCACGGTCAGCACGGCCACTACGGTCGGGGGTTCGAATCCCCCCCTCGGGCATGGATATTTGTGCCGTCCTAGTTCGTAAGTAGTTCATAAGTAGTTTGTAAGTTTAGGGACTGATGACCCCGTAGTTAAGTCCCATAAGCTTAACAAACATTTGAACATTTTTTGGCTTCCCCTACCATCCCTGTCACTGATGGCAGCGGCCGCCAGAAGTGAGGGAGGGGGGGCGGCTGGCTGCTTTGGAGGTGCGGGCGCGGACCGGGCGGCCTTGCGTATCCTGTTTCTTCTTTTTTTCGCTGGTCCCTCTGTCGATAACGAGTTCTGCTGCGACTTCCTATTGGTAGTGCTGCGGCCTTGGAAGGCCGGGCATCCTCTCCAGCTGGTCGCAGACCACACATCGGTTTGGTCTCACGTGCAAGTGGGCATTCGTGGCTGGCGTGTTTGCCTGCACACTTTTCACACTTGGCGCTTTGCACCAATGTTTCGAACATGCCGCTCGTCCTGACACTTGTAACACTGCGGGGCAGTGTCAAGGCCGGCCGGAAGAGGCTCCACCCTCACAGGGAAGCCAAAGAGCTTGTAAAGCTCAAGTACTTGGCTTCCTTTCTTCTGCTTCTGGCCGTCTCCGTCAGCGTCCACGGCAAGGACGAAGAGTGCTGGCTTGTTCTTATTGGTCCGGTTATGCAGCATGACTGACACCCTGCCAAACCCTGCTTGTGACAGACAGAAGCGTGCACAGCCAGGGCAGTCCACGTAGGAGCGCCTTGACTATTGTCTTCTTCTTCGATATCGTCTCCCGCCACATCTTCTCTGGTATGGGGACGATGTACAGGTCCAGCAGAAGAAACAGAGCCTCGTAGTCTTCCCACGTTTGAGTCCGCACTTGGATAAGTGCATGGTCATCCTCGCTGGTGAAGTTCACCTCGTTCTTTGCTGTTGACTCGAGTGAAGCCAGCTGTTCCCGCCGATATTGATTGAAGAACGGGGGAGGGAGTGCTGGCCTGCTCAGTCCTGAACTCTTCTTCTCTTTGTCCGCTTCGCTAGGTTCAGCCAAGCGCGCAATACTACACGACATTTTGCTTTTTGCGCTGTTAAAACAGCGCCAACGACAAGGTTGCTAGTATGCACGCTCAACTCGGCTTCCCCTTCGGTGTCCTGGTCACAGAGCGCTCCGTCAATAGGTCCACTCCACTCAGCTGCACCAGCAGAACATGGTTGACTTTGCTGCTGTCGTCCTTATATAGCTGCACTGCAGGCTGTGACGTCACTGGTGCTCCGCTGCATGCAAGGTATTGATCGCGTGCCTGCCGCCTCCCTTAGACCTTCCGGTCGCCGTATTCCAAGGTGTGCGCAGCTGCAAGCCGCCATCTCTATTAAGAGTATTGTCAGCTATTTTGATCTCAATCGCCTCTTTTATTACACTATCTCTGAAACTGATCGTTCTTGTAATTTGGATGTCTCCTCAAACGCAGTACGATGTCTGTTTTCATGTGCATGCTCCACAATTGCTGACTTTTCGGGATAACGTAAACAGTAACATCTTTCGTGTTCTACATAGCGTTGTTCAATTATGTGCACTGTTTGTTCTATGTAAAATTGACCACAATCACAAGATATTTTATATACTGCTGTTGTTTTCAGGCCTAAATCATCCTTAACAGGTAACACGAGTACTTAATGCTGTCACTAGATGTCACGTGGAATGAGTTCATCATGGGAAAATAACTGGAGCGAATATTAGGTGTTGTCGAACTTGTTACACACTCTGTATGAGTTTGTTGTTCTGTCAGACAATATATAACACGAATTTTACTTCAATAAACATTATTTCATGAAATTAGGTATGAATCCATGTTTAGAACCAAAGTGCAATGTCTTACAGTAGCGTAATGAAGAGAGTCATACTTTTCCAAATGAAATGTCTCACATTTCAACCTGTCTGCTGACTAAATATTGTATTTTATTTCAGTTCAGTTTTCTGTCATATGGAAATTATGACAAACAAATGTGAATCACCATTTTCTAATGAAAATGACACCATTTTATTTTGAAATGTGAATTTTATGCAACTATTCAATAGGCTACAAACATATGAAATGACTTCGTACAGCAATAATAGCTACTGCATAATAATTCCGACTTTTCAGTGAGGCAATGCTGAACCGAAATATTCTTACAGGTTAAAAGGAAGTTAATTTGCCAGGAAGTTTCGTCAGTGGCATTAATGTAATTCATACATGTTTATTTCTCCACAGAAGGAACGAATTATTGGGTGTTACTCTGACAGAGAAAAATGCATCTGCAATTTATCTGTGGGGTTTTCTCAGATTCTGTACAGCCTTTGGAATTTTTACCTCCTGGAAATGTCAAGTCTTCCAAAATTTTACAATTAGTATGTGGAGAAAACTTTCTTGATCAACTGCTTGTGTATATGTCTGGGGTGTTTGATAACTCCTCCATTTTCTGCTAATGCCCAAAAATCTCTATTTTCTTCCTTCCTTCCTTTCAACATATAGGCTACTCCGTTGAAGAGTGTAGATTCACATCTAGTCATTATAATTTCCAGCTCACAGAAAATATAGTACTGAAATAAAAATAAGTAAATGAAGTTGCCACATTGCAGTTTTGTACACGGCACCAATTTATTGCAAGTAGACTCTCATCGTTTAGCCATCAGTACAAGTCATCTTATTGGGGAAATGTTCATAAGTTTATCTTGTGCAATAAATGCTTCCATTTACGTTTATTGAAGTAAAATT
This sequence comes from Locusta migratoria, assembly GCA_026315105.1. NCBI lineage: Eukaryota > Metazoa > Arthropoda > Insecta > Orthoptera > Acrididae > Locusta > Locusta migratoria. The sequence goes on along the minus strand of CM048747.1, from coordinate 165,805,689 downwards.
CATGCAGCGTACTGTCTGACCCATCAGCAGACACCTAAAGTGTGTAACAAATCCTACAACACCTCAAATACATTACACTTATTTTCACGTTATGAAAAGAAGAACTAATGAAATAAATCGCAATTTGCGATCAGTTATGCCTTCACTGTACTAGGTTTAGATGAAATACCAAAGGGTGGCGAATGAAAATTTGTGCCTGGCCGGGATTCTAACCCGGGATCTCCTGCTTACTAGGCAGATGCTTTGACCACTCCGCCACCGAGGACACAGTGACCAACCTGACTGCAGAGGACTCTTACCTGCACGTCTCCCACGACACACAAATCTCCATTCGCCAAGCTGTCTCTTTCCTATAATCACAGCCTATTTTGTTCTGTAATGCTCGCAGCCACAATACTGTATTCCCGCATCAGGGAGAACAGACCATAAGGTATCGAAACACAATTAATTGCCGTCAGGAGCCCAGCCTCGGCTTGTATAAAATTATATATATTTGACGACATTACAGCGCTCAAATTAAATAAATAAATCGCAATTTGCGATCAGTTATGGCTTCACTGTACTAGGTTTAGATGAAATACCAAAGGGTGGCGAATGAAAATTTGTACCCAGTCGGGATTTATTTCATTAATTTGAACGCTGTAATGTCGTCAAATATATATAATAGTATACAAGCCGAGACTGGGCTCCTGTTGGCAATTAATTGTGTATCAATACCTCATGGTCTGTTCTGCCTGATGCGGGAATACAGTATTGTGGCTGCAAGCATTACAGATAAAAATAGGCTGTGATTATAGGAAAGAGACAGTGTGGCGAATGGAGATTTGGGTGTGATGGGAGACGTGCAGGTAAGAGTCCTCTGCAGTTGGGTTAGTCACTGTGTCAATGTGTCTGCCTAGTAAGCAGGAGATCCCGGGTTCGAATCCCGGCCAGGCACAAATTTTCATTCGCTACCCTTTTGTATTTCATCTAAACCTAGTACAGTGAAGCCATAACTGATCGCAAATTGCGATTTATTTCTTTAATTTGAACGCTGTAATGTCGTCAAATATATATAAAAGAAGAACAGGTTGAGCCTGACATCTGGTGGCAGCACTACATACTTCGTAGTTCTGCTCTCTGCATTTGCGACCTTTGCAACCCAAGGGAGATCAGGATTTAACGTCCAGTGAAAAGTCAGCCAGATTATTAGGCTCTAGAGAAAGAGACAGCTACGGCTTTGTAAGGACCTAAGGGTATGTACTATGTGAGCGACAAAAGCAAGCGACAGCGGGGACATACAGCTATGTGACACTGCAGCTACAAGCAGTGACATTCGGCGACATGGTCGTGTGTCCTACGACGAGTGACTAATGACACCAAACTTTTGGCTCCGGCCAATGAGAACTCTCTAGCTGTCAGCCAATGAGAAGCTGTGTGTGCTGTGGTGCAGAAACGCCACATTAATATTAACATTAACGCCCAAAAATGTTCTACAAACTCATCTTCCGAATACTGCAGTATCACATATTCAAAAAAATTTTCACTCCCCTGCCTTTTATTTTGGCGCAACAACATTTCATCGAAATCATCGTCACCAGACACAAAATCTGAATCGCTCGACAAAATGTTCAAATGTTTGTACATCTATCGGACCAAACTGCATGGTCATCAGTTTGTAACTTACAAACTTCTTAAACTAAGGAAAACTAACCTAAGGACGACACATACACACCCATGCCCCGGGGAGGACTCGAACCGCGCGCTCCGTAGCGAGGCACCTTAGACCGTTTGGCTACTCCACCGCGGCATCGCTCGACATCTGTAACAAATGGAATTTGAAAATACTCTTCTAACGTTTACAGGCCATTTTATACAAACAAATATAATACTAATAAAATAGTAATACATCAATAAACAGAAATAAATAACGAACTTCCTTTACAAACAGGAGATTAAATACAGAACGAAAGAAGTAACACACAGTACACTTATACACTACAACACTGTGGACTTCTGAAAACTTTGAACATTGGCGCTTCACTACAAGCCTGAGAGTTATGCGCATGAGCGAGTCTGGCTGCATGAGTTGCAGGGAATATTTCCTCCTGCAGCTTCTGCCTGCATGAACTGTAGGCCTACAACTCTTCGAACAGCCGGCACACTGCACGCAGGCTGCAGGAACGGCACCCACAGTTCTTCAAACACGACTTTTTGTACTGTGCATGCACTACAGCATGAATGATGTCCTTCAAAAGAACCTAAGATCAGCAGCCAAATACAGCGATGAGTACAGATGCTTTTGAGTTTTTCTTTTGTGACTACAAACAATAAACAACTGAATAAGTACAAAGTAAATCTTATTGTATGATGACAGTGAATCATTTCATACTGGACGGAATTGCTAGCAGTAGGCATTGCATAGGGGCAATGATATGGGCTACCAAGTTGAAATTTTTTATCAAGTTAATGCGAATATATTCATCTTTATTGTAAATACATGTAGCCTACTGAAGGCCTACCAAACACATTAAATTCCTACTGAAATGTTATATCAAGATATTCTATTCAGAAACGTAATTTTAGACACATCTCATCTGCCATCCTAGTTGTATCCCTCTCTGGAGTAAGTTTGTTGTTACTGCAAATGCTTAAAAAGCACACAAATGCAATTGTTCAAAACACGTTCTATTGTGTAAATCGAAGTACCAATCAGAGTAACAACAAAAGAGTGTCATATTAGAAACGATTTAAAAATTTAACTTTAGTCGTCTTTAAAGTAAAAAAGAAGACATACAAGATAATTATTTTTGGAAACTTCTTATCCCAATCAGAATTCTTAATTATATGTACAACTGCAAGTTTATATTCTCTTACTTCAAATACAGTTGCAAGTTTCATAAACTTCATGGATTATTAGCTCATAGAATTCTTTATAACCTCGACAAGCAGACAATTCTCAACAAACTCGACAGTTAGTCGCGCATGTGATGGCGACAAGATTCAAGCCGGTTTGAGATTCAAACGTTGCTCGTTGACGCGTCTGACGTGCAGCGCTGCAGATGTCGCTCATGTAGAACAGACCCATAACGATACACGCCGTTGAGATTTGTCGCTTGAAGCTGTCGCTCGCTTTTGTTGTCCACAGATGTATGCGACAGCTGGTGCGAAAGGGCCTAGCCCAGCCCTTGTGTAAGAGAGCCTAGTCTAGCACTTTTGTATACAAGTTTGTTTATTCCTGCTACGGAATTCCAAACTGAGGGCAACAACTTACTTGCCTCATGAGACACAGTTAGAAACGTTTCCCTGAGACGGACACTTGTGAATATTTTAAGCTTACATCCAACAATCCCTTGTTTATTTTACGAAGTTTTTTCAGATAACGATATCTGAGATTAAATTCAAGCGAACTAGATTAGCTGCGATGAGCATTCGCTCGGTTTTTCCTTTACAGGCAATATCCATGACGAATTGCAACACCCTACAATGAGTGCAGAGAGACGAAACCTGCGTTTTAATACTTGCAAGACTGAGGTTCATGTTCTAATTGCCTGGAATTATGCTTACTAATCAGTGCAAAAACTTACTGGCCACAAATTGTGCTAGATCGTATTCCTTCCAAAGATGAATACAACACATGGAGTTAGTTTTATCTCCAGTGATTGAGAAGCACATTATTAATAACAAGCAGTCCCAAGAATGAACCATATGTTTCCTCATGGCTGTTTGGTTTCAAGTGGGTAATTTAAGAAGTGACTACAAGGGAGAGCTCTAGGATTCACCCCCACTCCATCCTGCAGGTGGAGGGGGGGGCATTCTATGCTCTCACTGACCAGTGTCATCAAGTGGTGGCATGGTGGGGAAGTTCTAGGTAAGAACCAACAGTGTAGTGTCGCACAAGTCGGAAGTGTGCACCACGTACTTTCGCCGCGCACAGCCATGCACACACGGTGTGGCGTTCTTACGACGTCAGCCACGAGTGCCCTCTGCTGCAACTCCGCTCGTAGCCACGACTGCTGCATCAGGCACTTGGGAATCAGATAGGCACCAGACTTGGCTATCGGATAGGCACTAGGAATCATCAGTAGGCAGGCCTCTATCTAAACTATGTATCAACATTCTACTAGTCTGCTGCTCTCCAAGTTAAATAATGTATTATTTCTATGAAATATATCTCTTATACTAATCTAGGTTAGTTGTTCTAGTTTCTGCTATCCCACTGGCTGGTCACCTCCGTACCTGCACACGTGTGCATCCTATTTTCCTGTGTTGGTCTCTCTCTACTCGGCCACCGACAACCAGGACAACCGGCGGAAACGAGACACAAAAAACAGAAAGCTCATAAGCCTCATTTTCTCTAATTCTTTAGTTCACTGAACAACAGCAGCAGCATCAGTGGCAGTAGTAGAAGATGAATTCCAGCAAAAGCAACAGCACCAGCAGCAAATACAATGGCCAGCTTCCATGTAAGAGCACAGTTTCAAAGCATCATAGTCTTCTTCTCTTTCCTGTATGCGTGTGCTCAGAATATTAGGAGTGTCTTCTGTATTCCATCTGCTTGAATGTGGATAGTCCTTAGATTCTTGTGTTTTTGCTCTTGAAAGTCGCGGTATTTATTTTCGTACTGATCAAAGATTGCAAAGATAATTTCTCACACTGTTGGATCGTTCTGGTCACAGTTTGTGAAGCTAATCCCTCTCACACTGATGCAATATTCAGGGCCAGATCTAGGACATTTGCCAAGGGGGGGAAGCTTAAATATGCCGCCCCTTCTTTCGACCCCCCCCCCTGTAAGAATAGAATTTTTGACGCTAATTGGGTTACATATTTCTAAATAGATGTCCCAGTCTCACAACATGAACTCATTTTATTGACTGAATTAAGATCAAAGGAAAACAGAACAATTTTAATACATACAAAAATATTACAAGATTGCACGTCGTACAAAAATCAATTCAAAATTTCGCTTTTCGAGCTTTTTTGCTGCAAAACTGTTTTTGATATCATCATAGTTTAGAGAAGCAGCTCGTTTTTGCTCTATGGATATTATACTCAGATTTGTTAAGCAGTCGTGCTCCTCGAGTGTATTTAATTAGTTTCAGCTTGCTGAAACTTCTTTCCCCAGACAAAACAGAATCTAGAATGGTAAGATATATTTTAACGCTGTAGTAAGGTTGGGATACCCCTCTACCAATATATTTTTATAGATTAAATTTAATGTTGATGATGCAGTGGAATCTTGCAAGGCTCTGTCTACTGCCAGCCCATGTTGTCTGAAACTTTCAACTTCAAGTTCTTCCTCGCTAAAATCTTTCTTTGAATCCATTTTTCTGAGAATACCGTTGATACCTCATTATCTTCTGCTAGCACTTTGGCCTCAGAAATAGCTTCAGAGGTACAAGAATCCCGGGAAGTTTTGAGAAAGCTCAAAAGTCTTTGAATGTTTCGAACAGCTTTATCAATTGTTAAATATTAACTTTGCAGAAACTGATTAACATGAGCAATTTATTTTAGTATTGCATACCAGAAACAACTTAAAGTAATGAATTTGAGTTTTCACATATTTTTAAAAATAGATCTTGTCACCGATTTTGTTTCTGGTGTTGATAATTTATAAGTTTCAGTTTCTTCCAGGGCCTTCAAAACTTCATGAAAATGCTTGTAAATAGCTTCAACCGCATCTACTCTTGCAGATCACCTAGTCTTGCTGAATGTCTGCTGAATTTGCTCCTACTAAATTTAAAGAGTGAGCAGCACATGGTACTATATAGGCCAGTTCATTCTTCTGAAGTATTCTTGACTGGATCCCTTTGTACTTTCCAGCCCTGTTTGCCCCATTGTCATGAGACTGCTCCCTGCAGTACTTAATGTTCAACCCAACTTGTTCCAATTTTTGCAGTATCTCTTGACTAAGGCCTTCTCCTGTTTTGTCTGGAACTGTAAAAAAGTCAGTAAAACTCTCCACAACCTCTGAGTCATTCGACTTGACATATCGAATTACTTGTGTCATCTGTGCATTGTGGCTGATATCTGGAGTGCAGTCAAACATCAGTGAAACGTATTTAGCAGCTAAAATATCTTTAATTAGGGTAAATGACCCTATTATTGGCACCCCTCCAGTAATTGGCACCCTCTTAAGAATCATTGTATAGTAAGGAAACTTTTAAGTTGGTAGCGCTACTTTCACAGCAAATGAAGATCTCTGTTTTCGCTTGTTGCGCTGCATTTGTTTCAACGTCTTCTGAGAATTGTTTTGGCGGGAAGCTGACATCGAGTCGATTGTTGTGAAGTTCCCTGGGCAAGAAAGGATTTTCTTAGAGGTAAGTTAAGAAATACTGCTTTATATTAAGTGCTGTAATTTGGGTGACATCTCATTTTTCAAAATTATAATACCATAGCTATGAAATATAATAAATATGGAGTTGCTGGAATAAATGCAAACATTCTAACCACAAAAGTGTCGAAGTTTAAGCTGTGCCAATAACTGGATTTTACAAAGCTTGTAATTCTAGTCATTGGCACAAGGTGCCAACAATTGGCATTTTGCATTGATTCACTTTCAGAGTAAAATCGATTTGAATTTTGATAAGAGAGGAAAATTTGTGTATCTGTAAAAACAGCAACTTCAAATGATAACCGTAACCAGTAAATGGCACAGTGCCAACAACTAGAAAATTGTGTGCCAATAACTGGAACATTAGGTACCAATAACTGGAAAATTATTAACCAATAATTGGCACTGATTTAAATTTTTTTTGCATCTCTTTCTTCGTTATAGAAGTAAATTGAAAGAAATATGAGTCCTAGGCGAAAAGATGCATACAGTGAAGAAAGCCTCCAGAAAGCCCTCCAAGAAGTAAAGAAAGGCATGTCATTCAAAGCAGCGTCTAGAATGTACGGTATTCCCAGATCAACATTACAATTCCGGTTGAGTAATAAATATACCAAAACATCCCATGGGCCTGTGCCTATACTGAGCGAAGAGGAGGAGAGCACCCTTGTTCGGTGAGTGTTGGTACCCCTGTAGCATGACTCATTGACAATTTACAAAATAATTCATTATTTCTGACAATATTCTGAATTTTCTTTTCAGATGGATCTTTGAATGTGCTCGTAAGGGATTCCCACGACAAAAACAAGATATACAGGCAAGTGTGCGAGAATTTCTTCAGAACAATAAACGCTCTAATCCTTTTAAAGATGACACCCCTGGTAACAAGTGGTATTCTGCCTTCTTAAAAAGGCATCCGGAAGTTTGTGAAAGAACACCCAAGGGTGTAACTGCTGCAAGTGCTTGTGTTAGTGAACAAGACGTTAGAGGATGGTTTACATCCACAGAAGAGCTCCTTAGAGAGGAAAATGTATTTGATGTACTGTCATGCCCGAGCCGTGTTTTCAATGGCGACGAAACTAATTTTGTTCTGTGCCCTAAGAAAGATATTGTACTTGCACCCACAGGCTGTAAAAATGTCTATGAAGTAGAGAAAGGTCCATCCAAAGCCACCCTCACTGTCATGTGCACATTCTCAGCAGAAAGAGACGGCACAGAAGATATGCCTGTAGTAAATAAAACTCCAACCACCAACTAGCGTCAGGCTAGTGGGAGCCAGGAGGTCTAGTCTGGACTTGCTGGGGTGAGTAGAAGGCTGTCTTCAAAGTGCTGTGACAAGCTCTTTGTGAAAATTTTTGGAGACGCTTTGTGTGGAGTGTTATTTGTCGGTTTTCCAGGAAATACTGCTCCTGCAAATATTTATCAGCTAATGAATGAGCTACATTCCACAGTACTTTCAGTGTTGAAATCCCCAGGTTGACGAGTCTGGACCTGCTAGGTGAGTAGACTGTCTTCAAAGTGCTGTGACAAGCTCTTTGTGAAAATGTTTGGAGACACTTTGTGTGGAATGTCATTTGTCAGTTTTCACGAAATACTGCTGTTGCAGTTATTTATCTGCTAATGGATGAGCTACATTCCACAGTGCTTTCGCTGTTGAAACCCCCAGTGTGTTAATGGAGGTAGTGGAAATTCCCCCTCGAAAGTTAGAACTAAGTGAGATTCATGGAAAAAATATCCCAGAGTGGTAAACAGTATTATTGAGCAGACACAATGTGTATAGACCTGTTGTCGAGCGTGCGGTATTTTGAGGCAGCTAACACTTTCAAGATAAGATCGCGGCAGCAACGGTCAGCCGCTTGGGCGGCGGTGGGGCGGGAGGGGTGGGGGTGCAGTGTGCGAACGTGCACGGGGCAGAGCGGCCGGAGGGGAGGGGGCAGCGGTGAGAGGGGGTGGCGTGCACTGGTCTGCAGCTCCCCTCAATCGGGGGCCAGCCACTGCATGCTGTGGAAGAGAAAGGGGGTAAGCGGTAGGAGTAACTCCATTAGCTGTACTCGTCTTTGAAAGTGTGCCCAATTTATAGCCTTTACGAGCTGATGTGTATGCAAATCTCCAAGTGATCATTAAGTGTGTCTCATTAGCATTCATATTATAATGAACCTTCTTCTTCTTCCCATTGACACTCATCTTCGAATGAAATGTGGGGTAATGTTAGGAGTAACTATATCCCTGTTATGGTAGCCAAACTGCCTCATCAATTATTGATGTTGTGTTCAGGGCTGGAGTAACTATGACTCTCTTGAGGTAGGCAAATGCCTTGTCATCTAATTAGTGTTGTGCCTGAAGTGCACAGAATCGTCCAGGTGAATAAGTGGGCAAGTCTCTAGTTGGTGGATAGGTCTGAGCCTGCAGGGACAGATGCTGAGCTTCCATTAGTCAATGGAACAAGCAGATTGCTCAGTTACTGCCAAGACGTGGAAGAGTGAGTTCGAGAAAAGTTAAGTAAGTGATCGTAATTTTTTTTCTTTAGTTCATAACTGGTTGCTTCATACTCTGTACAGTATTTACTATAGTGTTTACGACTTGTGAGGTAACACCAGTTATTTTCGAAGTAGTATTAGTAGTAGTAGTGATACTGTAACTGGTAGAGTTCAGGTCCTCTCATATACAGAAAAAAATTTATATACGCTGCAGCAAATAAATAAATAATCCCTTCCCTATTTTTTCCCTTGTTTATAATAAACAGTGTTGGTTCTGGGGCTACTTATGCTGTAAAATGTACCAGGGGAACTTACTTTAACAGCTCCTCTGCATGTGGAGGTTCTCACACACCAGTGGTGGTGCTATAAGTGAAGGAGCAGAGTCCCTTCACTTTCTGTACGCTGCTGTGCTCTCATTGGTCGATGCCAGAGTAGGTGGGGGCCAGGCATTCTGCACCTGCGGGGAGCTTCCTGCCATTGTAGGTGCTTACGGGATTTCACTGTCTGGGTTTTTTCCCCTGGGGGTGGGGGGTAGACAAGTCTGGACCTGCTGGGGGTGGGGGTGGTCCTGGGTTTTCCCTGGGGTGGGGGGTGCGGCAGTTTTCCGTGGGAGTGGGGGTAGGCTTTCCCCACCCACCATCTTGGATGACGTCATAGGATTTCCCCCTGCCACCATCTTTGATGACGTCACAGAGTTAAAGGTCAAAATCGAGCGCCGATACACTCCTTGCCCTACTACTTAAGTGCCTCCTGTGTTTCTGTACTTTCGTAACTTAGCTTATAAGCAAGTAGACATGGCGTTCATCTAGTCTGTGACTGTGAGTATGTGCAAAGGCATTTATAACCCTTAATTCTGTGTGTTGAAATAATTGTAACTATAAGCAATAGTTGCTAAGTAATTATTTATGGTGCTTATTAACTATTAGTGTGCACACATGCACGTGTGTGTGTGTGTGTGTGTGTGTGTGTGTGTGTGTGTGTGTTTGTGTGTGTCCATCTGAGTGGTGAGCAGCTAATAACTATGTCTGTGAGCATCAATTCATCTGTAATTTTAGTGAAAAAACTGAATTTAGATATAGAGATTCATCAAATTGTTCATTTTTATCCGGTTGCTGGGCAAGTAACTATTCTAGTACTAGTTGTGCATGTCTGTCAGAGACCATGTTTCCTAAATGTCGTAGAAATGCATTGAAACATATTAGAAATTGTCCTTACCTTCTTCCTGTATCTATCCACTACTGTCTTATGTACTCCCTACTACAGTCTTGTCCCATCTCATCTTTGTTATTGACACAAGTAGCACTGCCGACATCTCTTCCTTAACCACAATCCATTCTGGGGCTTTACAATGGACTGAATGCAGTCGATAGGCTTATGAGGACCATCCAGTAGCAGCCCACTGAGGAACTGTCACGTAAGTACAACTACAAACATAATATCTTCATCTTCTTCTTCAAAAGCATAAGCATTAAAGTAATTCTCTAATTCTTAATAAAACAGTGTTATGAATAAATGATGGTGTTAATGTTACAGGTAATTATGATGATGACAGAATACCTCAGTGTTTCACTGCCACTGTTAGGTTGGGCTGAAGCATGAGAGTGATGAGGAGGAAATATTTGGTGACACCCAACCACTCACTCACAACATTAGAATGAAATATGTATTATAAATTCTTAGTATTAAATGTATTTCAGTGTCTAACTACTGAGTTTTACGGTTATATGTGTGCTCTTTCTTTTTTACAGAACAAGAGTTAACAAAGCTCGTGGGTTCAACCCCACCACCCATTTCTCCACTGGCCTCAACACCCTCAAAATGCTGAGCTATGTCACTGATTGAGGGGCAATGATGTAAAAGAATGAAAATGCTAAATGAAGGAACAGCTGGTTGTTGGAAAAACATATTTTGTTTGCTTGTTTCTTAGTCAGAGAGTGAATGAACGTGTCCACCAATTACTAATGTTTCCTTTATTATTGCAGATGACATTAGGGATTTCGTCCTACCTATGTTGAATGATGAAGATCACGTCGATAGCGATTAACTGAGCAGCATCAGTTTGTCATGGTAGTGCACCCAGGTTGAATCAGTGCCTTCCAAACCGGGACTATATGTGTGGGCTCATGGCGGAAAAACGGTTGCTGATATGTCTGAGCTGGGTGGTATTGAGATACTGTTAGTGGAAGATATCCAGATGGAGCTCTCTGGTGTTGTTGAATGTCGGACCACGTATTTTATCTTCTTGATGCCTTCATGTGAAGAAATAGAGAAAATAGTAATCCATATTTCTATTTGTATGAGCATAACCATGTACTAATATCTCTGTGTTTTATTATTGTTGTAGAACTATCTCAATCGGCTGTGGCATGTGTCCGAGGTGTGGTAGAATCGCTCGCTAACTCCCCATGCAGGTGGGCATCCCACTGCCACAAACCATTAAACCATTAGCGGCCACAGCTGGCCCTCTGACACAGCAACGACACCAGGTGAGTGGGGCTGGCTGGCGAGCAGTTCCCAGCTGCTCCCATTGGACCATGCCCCTGTCTCCACAGCAACAGCAAATGCATCAGCAGCCCAGTCAAAACGTCACTGTCGCCCATGCAAGGTACACATTCCCCAGCACAAAGCTCTCCCCTCACCAACCCCATCGTCAATGATGTGGTCATCGCCATCACCTTCAGTTGCTAGTAGCCTTAGTGTTAGCAATAGTCAAATGGTTAGAGGTACCTCTCTCCACCGTCCTTTTGATAATGTAGTAGGGTATGAGATTCCCCCTTCAGTACACAGAGGTCCCTAGTGCTTTTGAGGGGGTATATATCCTTCACACAGGCAGATTATCCAGCAACAGGATACCGCAATGCAGTCGTGTTCCAAGAGGCCTGCTATTCCATGTTGGAGACTGAGCTTATCAAAGCAATAAGCGAGCCTTGTGATCCTGCCATTAAATGCAGTGCTGTATTGTGTCGCAAGTTAATTATGCAGCCAAAGTTTCTGAGGGAGCAGATCAGACAAGCCTCCACTATATCTGAGACATTAATGACGTAATTACACTTAGCTCTTTGAGTGCTGAGAGGTATCTCAATTCCACTTTGAGTATCATAAAAACTGGAGGTACATGGTTCAGCACAGACAATAAGGCAAGTTTTACACCCCAGTATCTATTGTCTTGTCGATGATCCTGAAAGGAGAGGGTCCAGTTTCATTCAACTCCCTGTTGATATTAGGGACAAAAAAAGCTTGCGTTGTTGTACATAACAGACCTAGAAAGCTTCATAGTCGTTAGACCAAGGTAAGAGACGAATACTGTTTTGCTTGGTCTGTTCTGGATTGTGAGAGAAATTATGCCTATGGAGATCACCCCCCAGCACACAAGTACTTATAAAGTACCCGAAGGTGAAATTCCCAGTAGATACAGTTTTAATGGTACAGAGTTCCCTGTTGTACACCAGGCAGTCTCTAAATATAAGGCGCAAAAATTCAGAAGAAGGTAAACAGGACAGTCATATTGTAGTCATACCCCTCTCCTTTTCTAAATTTCCAGGTGAGTGAGACCTTCAGGTGAACAAGCTGCTTATTGCCAGTAGTAAACAGCACCATTATGTAGAGATCAAAGTCATATCGTGCCTCCTTTTATCTCAACTGTGTAATCACCAAGTTAAAACCCATTTCTGCTACAGGTGTAAAAGTAACTATTCGGAAGAAAAGTATTTATAGAAGCACCTGTTTGACTGTGGATCAAAGGAACTGATGCTTGCCATTATACCAACACCTGAAAATAATTTCATTAAGTTTCAAATGCTCATGAAAGAACTGCTGTCATCATTTACAGCGATCTCGAGTGCTTATTTGCTCCAATCGTTGGACCCAATGACCTCACATAGCATTTTACATTAAAAAAAAAAAAAAAAAAAAAAAAACATACCGAATGCAGCAGTGAACCAAGTTGTATGCACAGTTACCCCTCTCTGAATAAACTGAGAACTTATATAAGGAAAGATCCGGCAATATGGTTGCTCAGTGAGCTCTAAAAGATTGCCTTGTGTGTGAATGGAGAGGGGGGGGGGGGAACAAACTTTGCAAGCAAAATGTTCCAATGACCATGTCACAACGGATAAGGAGTCGTTTAATAAACCTGTAGATTGCCATAGTTGTGGGTTGCTATTAGAAAATAGTTGAAACTCGCCATGGAGACCATTGTCATCTAACTGGAAAGATGCATGGTGCAGCCCACAATGAATGTAACTTGAAGTATAAAATACCTGGATATATATCACTCTTTTTCCATGGTTGAGCATTTAACTAAATTCGGCATGAAAAAAGATCAGGTTAGTTTCCTGCCTGATAGCACGGAAAAATATATTTCGTTCTCCAAACTAATGATGGCAAAAATTACACTGCCCTTCCTTGATTCCCCAAGTTTTAAGCAGTTGTCACTTACCGAGCTTGTTGAGGCTCTACCTGAGAAGAATATGCACATCACTCGATTTACATACCCCGATGAAGAAAAGTTTCGACTAGTAACACGAAAAGGGGTTTCCCATATGAGTATCTGGGATCTGTTGCGAAACTCCATGAAACCGAGCTTTTCAACATATTCCCATTTACCAGTTCACTCACCGAAGATGCCATACATAACAGATTCGGAGTATGATCATGCTGTGAATGTTTGCAGGGAATTCAACATCTCCAGTTTGGGTGAATACACAAGGATCTGCATAGACATAGATGTGCGCTTTCTTGCAGATGTTTTCGAGAAGTTCAGGAGTGTATGCTTGACCACATACTCCCTGGACACCACATTTTATTACACTGCACCAGGATTGTCCTGCGATACAATACTCAAGAAGATGAAGTGAAACATTGACCTTTTAATCAATCCTGACATGCTTCTCTTCTTTGAGTGCAGCGTGCATGGGGGATTTTCCCCATGTATTCATAAACATGCAAAAGCAAATAACCTGCATATGGGTGAGAGGTACAATGCATCCCTCGATTCTTCAAATATTTATTACTCTGATGTTAACAACTTCTATGGATATGCAGTGATGCAGCCTCTGCCAGTTAGAGAGTTTCACTGGGTGTCAGATAAAGAATTAGGGGGATTAGATGGAAAATTAATGGGTCTCTCTGTGAAATCTGATGTTGGATATGGATTGAGACAGACATTGCATATCCAGTTAGTTTGCATAGGGAGACAAGCGACTTGCCATTAGGTCTAGAGCATCTAGTTCCAAAAGGGGCCAAGTGTTCCATCTACAAGTTGATGACCACTGTTGCCTCTAAGCAGAGGCACATTATTCATTATCGTAATCTGCAACAGTGCATCAAAATAGGAATGAACCTCATTAGAATCACTTGAGCTATATAGTTCAACCAATCCCCATGGTTGAAGCAGTACATTGAACTAAATACAGCAAAGAAGGGCCATCATGACTAGTGATTTTGAGGAAGATTTTTATAAACTCATGAATAATTTCATTTTCATGAAGACCATGCAGAATGTAAGATATGAATGCAATATTAAAATAAGTACGAAGTGGGATGGGCGTTATGGTATGCAAGAACTAATTGCATCACCAACTTTGAAGAGGCTCACCATATTCAGTGAAAATTTTGTTGCTGTAGAGATAATGAAGAACTCAGTAGAGTTCACAAAACCTATGTACCTGGGGATGTGTGTACTTGATCTGTCCAAACACACCATATACAGGTTCCACTATGAGAGTGCTAAGCCTCACTTTGTGGTACCATAGTGAAAAACGTCGATCCATTTGCAGTAAGGAAACGTGTCAGTGAAGAAATTTTCACTTCTGGTTATAGGGCCGTAATATTTATGGCATTGTTCATTAGAACAAGAAGGTTATCGGTCTTACGATGGATGAATTAAATGGTTCACCAGTTGTGGAGTTTGTAGGCCTCTAGGATTAAGATGTAAGCATGTTGTACAGTAAACAGGAACACTCAGAGGCGGGCAAAGGGTGTTCGATGATCGGCATCTCATGTACTAATCATTGAAGATTCTGTGTGGTCTGTCTGGAGCTGTTCATGGTGATCAACCACAGCCTACTCACAAAGTTCAGCAAGTTAGCATTCAGTTAGTAGGACATGAGGTGTACAATGTACTGCAGTCTAGGGCCAGGTTGGCTCATGAGGATAAAATGGTCATTTGTGATGATGGTGTAGCGATGGATCAGATTCGCGATCGGATTTCACCTGTCACTTGGTGATCAGCTGATCAGCGACATGTAACTTTCCTGCAGAGTATGAAGATATACATAAGACATTTTCTCTTTTGGGTCTGTAATCCTGTGACATTGCAAATATTTTTGGTTTGGATCTTTTTGATTTGTTTCTTCTTAGCATCGCCAGTTACATTCTGTCAGTGACGTGATGCAATCGGAGTGAATGCATCGCTAACTTGTGTGGCAAATTTGCTGAACTCTTTCCGATGGACATGGACAGGCAACTAATTTTTCTGCACTTGTGACATTAAAAGATAATTTGCAGCCACGTTTCTGTTCCTTTTGCATTCTGCGAGGAAGTTGCACAGACACTCGCAAAGTGACAAAATCAAGGTGTTATTGTGCCCATTTCAGCAAGTCAGTGGGATTCTCCTTTTCTGATTGGCAAACAACCATCTGGCAAACTCAGAATTTGTGTGGAATTTAAGCACATTGTGAATCTCAGACAGTGATTGAAACTTTTCCGTTGTCTCACCCTCACAAGCTTATGGACAGATTAAGAGCTGACAAATATTTTTTCCAAAATTGCTCTTCAGGGCCGCGGTGGAGTAGCCGAGCGGTCTAAAGTGTCTCACTGTGGAGCGCGCGGCTGCTCGCCGTGGAGGTTAGAGTCCTCCCTGGTGTATGGGTGTGTGATGACCACGCAGTTTGGTGTGATAGATTTACAAACATTTGAGCATTTGCTCTTCAGGATGCATATTTGCAACTTCCACTGGATGAGCAATCACAGAAATTTTAGTTTTCAATAAACACATGGACTTCTCCAAATTTCTGCAGTTACTGTTGGGTTATGTCTCTGCTCCAGCTATCCTTCGAAGATATCTGGAACAACTAACAAAAGCACTGACTTGTTGCTCAAATGATATAGACGATATTGTTGTTTCTGGCACCACAGCTGAGGAGCATTTCAAGAATTTACTTGCACTTTTCAAAGTCCTTTCAGAAGCTGGTCTCAAATGTAACAAAGATAAATGTGTTTTCTTTCAAACTGAAAACTATTCACGAACTCAAGGCTGCCACAAACATTATGAAATTGCATTCTAATGCAGCGCATCTAGCGGCACCGTTGCATCGCCTACATTGGAAGAATGTTACGTTTGTTTGGTCATAGGAGTGTGACCATACTTTCCAAAAGTTGTCGTTGCCATGTACATTTTGATCCTGACAAAACTGTTGTGTTAGCCATTGAAGCATCAGCCTATGATATTGGGGCAGGCCTCTATGATCACATTGGTTCTTCAGACAAAACTATCGCCTTTACTTCGAAACTGTTGAATAAATCCCTGGTTAATTATTCAGAAATAGACAAAGAGGCATTAGCAATCATCTATGGAGTCTCCAAATTCCACAAATATCTGCATGGTGGCAACTTTTACCTGGTAACTGACCACAAGTCGCTTCAATCCTTATTTCATCCTGCCAAGGCCATACCTAGTGGCACAGGGCTGAAGTTGCAATGTTGGGCACTCATATTATCTTCCTACAATTATGACATTATCTACTGGCCAACATGAAAGCATGCTAATGCCAACATACTGTCACATCTTTCTGTTGGCCCAGATGTCGTTTCTGATGCCTCAGAAGCTTCCTATTGCCACATAGATGCTAATGATTCTGAGGTCCTTGATCAAAAAAATGTTCAAATGTTTGTATAGTCTATGGGACT
This sequence comes from Locusta migratoria, assembly GCA_026315105.1. Lineage (NCBI taxonomy): Eukaryota > Metazoa > Arthropoda > Insecta > Orthoptera > Acrididae > Locusta > Locusta migratoria. Next base: position 165,788,994 of record CM048747.1, on the reverse strand, counting down.
TACCTATGGGGTCATCAGACCTAAACTTACAAACTACTTATGAACTAACTAAGGATTGCACAAATATCCATGCTCGAGGGGGGATGCGAACCCCCGACCATAGTGGCCGTGCAGACCATAACTGGAGCGCCTCAGTCCCTCGGCCACCGCGGCCAGCGGTCCTTGATCAGTTTCCTCTCAATCACTGGAAGGTTGCCCAAGCAACAGCGGCGGACCTAGGTCTTCAAATCATGTTATGCTACATCTGCACAGAGTGGCCTTGTGCAGTGATACAGTTTGTTAGCCAGGTGGTTCAACACAACTTTTCGCACCAACACAACTTATCGGAGTTATGGGGTGTACTTTTGATTCGTACGGAACAGGACCAGTCATGAATGGTGATCCCTCAGTCATTGGAATAGCTGGTGCTTCAGTTACTGCACCAAGATCATTGCAGTGTGGTCCAAACCAAACAACTGGCGTGCAGACGTTGTACATGGATAGATATGGACATGCAGATAGAGAGGATGATGGCTCTTTGCCCAGCTTGTGCGGAAAACGAACCCGCCCCTCCTCAATGTTTCTGAGACTGGCTCACCCCGATGGCGCCATGGGAGCAAGTGAATTTCAACTTTGCAGGTCCATTATGGAGTACACAATGGCTCATCGTTGTGGATGCCTACAGCAAATTTCTTGTCATGATCGCCATGAACTCTATGACTACTTGCAGCGCCCAACAAGTCATCGGTATTCGCCATCTGACCAGCGCTCCCTTTCACCCTCAATCCAGTGGTGAAGCAGAACATTTTGTAAGAACATTCAAGTCACAGATGGTCAAGCTCAAAGTACCATCACACATGTGAATAATCTCTTCTGAAATTCTTCGGCTCCTACCACTCTTAGCGACGTCACAGACCATCGCCTGCTGAGTTGTTGCACAGATGGCGGTACCGCACTATGCTGCATCTCATGCACCCACCACAGACGCTGCCCACTCTGCGCAATCAGGCACAGTATCACACAAACACATCAACCTTTTTTTACTATGCCAGACACCAGCATTTGATGGCTTGGCGCTAACATGTTTTTTTGCAGGGTGGCGATGGCATGCAGTGGCGACATGGAAATCAAATTCGCCCTTGTGCATTAGAGGTTGCTGACACTGAGTTTTTGTCAACAGATTCGCTATCCTCTCAGATGGTGGCGCCCACACCTCATCCAACGTCACTGGTTCAGCTGAATTCCCTTCTCAACCCCAAGCACATGGAACTGGATGCTTCACCTCCAGCATCACCGCATCTGATGACCCATTCTCCATTAGACATCGTGGGTCAACCGACGTCCGCCATCACAGGTTCATCGTTACATGTTGAGGGTCCTTCCAATGCAGCGGTCCACCAAGGGGCCGCCACTGAAGCGGTTGTTGAAATTGTGGCTCCTGCAGCTATATCTGATACTTTTGTGCCTATGCCCGTGGGAGCGTGACTGTCAGTGCGTTTCCTGCCTGGCGATTCGTGCCTAACACAGGCTGGATGGTGGGTGATGGCTGGTGGTTCAGCACTGGGTCCAGATTCGAACCCCGGTCCCTCAATTACACCCATGGGAACACTTTCCCCTCGCCATCGTCACACTCACTAGCCAATGACAGTGAGAAAGTTTGTGGGGGGGGGGGGGAGTAGTGTTGTGGCGTCGTTATTCGCCACAACGATGCCAGTCACCACAAGTCGTGGTGCCACTAGAAGAAGATGCAATAAGTCGCTCTATGGTACTTTGACCGCTGAGGACGCTTCAAGTCTCGTTACGACTTTTCCTTGATTTGCACACCAGCAAATCGGAAGACAGGGGCTCACTGCCAATTTCTAAATTGCCAAATGCTTTATACACAGTAGTATGGCGTCTTCTGTATCTCCTTATGTGTTCATACATCGCCAGCCGTGGTGGCCGAGGAGACTGTGGTGCGCCAGTCACGGTCAGGCGGCCACTACGGTCGGGGGTTCGAATCCCCCATCGGGCATGGATATTTGTGCCATCCTTAGTGTAAGCTAGTTAATAAGAAGTTTGTAAGTTAAGTCCCATAAGCTATACAAACATTTGATTTTGTTCAAGCATCAGTCATCTTGATGACTCAGCACTTTTAATTAAGTTTCGTCCATAAGGACCTGTGTAAGATAATGTAAACAAAAAATCGAAATGTCTATAACTCCTCAAACAATTAATGTAGTGCATTCAAAGAACCACCATTATAATGAGCACAAAAAAATAAACAGGACACGTCAGTCTCGGAATTTTCATAACTGACTTTCAATCTGGTGGCTATTCCATACATGCTGTGAAGTCGTTCTAGTCATAGCACGAGTACTGGTAGTGCCTCACTGGAATGAAAGTCAGTATATCAAAATTCTGAGACCGGCGTGTCCTGTTCAATTTTTGTGCTCATTATAATGGTGTTTGTTTCAATGTGATACGTTAATTTTCTGAGGAGTTATAGAAATTTTGAGTTTTTGTTTACATACTCTTATACAGGGCCTTATGGACAGAACTTTAACTTTCGTCACTTAATTAAAAGTGCTGAGACATCAAGAGGGCCGATGTACCACTGTGCTAGAACGACTTCACAGCAAAAACGGGATAACGTCTCTTCGGACTTAGAAAATTTTCCCGCTGAGTCACACTCTTGTGTAAGTGCCTGGTGTATATAAGGCGGCACAGTAGGCAGCAGCTGCAGTGTGCCATCAAGATGGTGCACCGCAGCCACGACAGTCAGTAGGAGTCAGTATCAATCAGTATAGCAATCAATACAAAGCAGACCTAGGGGGGGGGGGCTATAGTTCCAGAAGATCTGCCTACAGCGAGCCAGAAGAAACCACTACTATTGACTATGTAGAAGTGAAGCATCAGAACTGTCGGAACTGTAAAACCACAAGCACCAAAGTTGAGTATTATTTCATTTGTAATAAAAATATGTGTGAACTAATCACTTCTTTCAATTGCAAACTTGTCCACATCCCTTACTAGCCATGGCCCACCTCTTTCTACCACTGCATCCCGAAGATATAAATCTTAGGAATTGGTTGTCATCCAGACTTATTGCTACTATCCAAATCTGAAATAGCAGGTACAAAACATTCTGAGAAGGTGTAGTGTGTGTCAGAAGACGGAACATCTGAATATATCGGCTAAAACACGATTACATCCGGTAATACCCACACAGCCCAACCAAATAGCATCAGTAGATACTGCAGGAACTCTGCCTACCTGGAAAAGGAGAGTAAAGTATTTATTAGCCATGTATGATGTGTTCAGTAAGTATTTGAAAATGTATACCTTAAAAACCTCCACAACAACTCCAGCAGTCAAGAGAATTCAACAGGAGTATATACTACAGGTGGCAAAACCCTAAAAATATTCAAATGTTTGTAAATCTATCGGACCAAACTGTGTGGTCATCAGTCCATAGCTTACAAACTACCTAATCCTAGGTAAACTAACCTAAGGACAAACACACACACCCATGCCCCAGGGAGGACTCGAACCTCCACGGCAAGCAACCGCGCTCTCCGCAGCGAGACATAAAACCCTAAGTCATAGTCACTGACAATGTGACGTATTTTAGTGGATATAAGTGGAGATCATTTCTAGCTGAACAAGGAATTAAGCATATTCTAGTTGAGAGATTTCATCCCCGTTGAGAGGATTTTTAAGAGATTCAACCATTTTGTTTGTACATATGCATCTATCCAACATACCAAGTGTGCAGATTTAGTACCTGTGTTTGAAGAGATCGACAATAGTTTACCTCATTCAGTCTCAGGATACCCACTGACTGAAGTGATGTTTAACAAACAAGAGGTAAATGCATGGAATAAACCGTTACATTACAATACCCGCAACAGGCACTGTTGTTTCTGAAATAGCTATAACTGAAACTGTCATTTTTATCCATGGAAGTGTGGGACATGTGATGCCAGGTCAATCCTTGATGATAATAATGTTTTTTATTTATTTTTATTATTATTAGAATTATTCTAAAAGCTCTGTGACCTTGAATATCAATTATGTGGTTTCATGACTAGAATTTAATAAAGCTTGTTTATGGTAGCATTATCTTAAATTTTTAAATGCCTGTTTCACGAAAGCAACATAAAGAGTTCAAATCAAATGTTTGTATAGTCTATGGGACTTAACTACGGGGCTATCAGTCCCTAAACTTACAAACTACTTATGAACTAACTAAGACTAAGGACGGCACAAATATCCATGCCCGAGGGGGGTTTCGAACCCCCGACCGTAGTGGCCGTGCAGACCGTGACTGGAGTGCCTCCGTCCCCTCGCCCACTGCGGCCAGCATATAAAGAGTATATCTTATCATATGTGTAATGAATTTTCCTGTTACTTTTTAAATGAAGAACTCTGATTTTAAATGTTGTCTCTAAAATATATATAAAAAAAAACCAGATTATGACTGAATGATTTATCAAGCTCAACTGCATCCTAGTTTCCACCATGTTTACCCTTAAATATGGCAATATGAATTTAAGGTGCATTTTATAACTAGGATATCAGTCTTCAAGAAAAGTAGGCTATGTTTTTTATGTTCATAGAACTGGTACATTTGCCTTTAGCTATAATATATTACTTCAGGCAAATACGTAACACACCACCTTAACTGATAATAACTAAAGTAACCGAAAGTCACCTGTCTTAAAAGTTTCAGAATGTTCTAAACAGGAGCAACAATAAGTGACATAACGGTCGAACCAGCATTTATCACGAGAAATGGCACAAATACTATGATTTTCAGTTTAGAAAGACAATGCAAGAAAATTCGGACCCAATTTGATTCCTCATAAAAATTGTTGGGATGTGAGACACACAAGCATAAAACGGGGGCTGTCCTTTAATATGTAATGACGCTGTAGATCGAATATTTTTGCGCAATGAGAGTTGTGATACATTAGATATTGTGGACGTCAGTCTCTGTTATTGAAGAGATACAGTTCTTATAAAGAAGTAGGCACAAGGCTTTAGCGACTACACATTTTTGCTGTTGTCACAACTGCCCATTGACGAGATCTCAACGAACGCGTCTGTTTCCTTATGCCCGCCGAGTACTGGTGTGTGACGTCAGCTTGGCCCACCACCACAGCTCCGACCTAGGGCGTGTGCGCTCCTGCTCTCAGAGCAGCCTGTTGGAACAGCCTGAGTTATGGCGTGTTCCGTTTATCTGTATGTAAAAGTCGTGTGCAACAATCAGCAGTATTGCACAATCTGTTGCCAGACTTAGTACAACACACTGAAGCTGATTTTATTTACAAATTACTATCATTTCCATTAAACAGAGTAAAACGTACAAACAGACGGAATAAGTTGTATAATATTTTTATTTGTTACACTAGTCTTGTTTTGACACTTGCTGCAATCAATACGATATCAACAAAATACTGTACATGAATTGTTACAAGATATCATAAGAATTACAACTGCTTCTTGAAAACTGTCCGTTTTACATCTGTTCTATTGTACTGAACCAGAGGCTTCGCCGACTCTGTGACAGTCATGGCTGCAGATTTCTGGATCTGCGTTATCGGGTGGGGAATTGTAGGGTGCCCCTAGATAGATCAGGGGTGCACTACACTAAGGAAGCGGCTACTCGGGTAGCAGAGTACTTGTGGAGTGCACATGGGGGTTTTTTAGGCTAGGCGCTAACTCTGATGAGCACTCGACTGTCAGCATTCAAACAGCGAATTCAGGCCACGTTCGGAATAAAAATTGGAACATAAAAATATTAGCCGCGAACTTACAAAGTATTAGAAACAAAGTTCCCGAATTTGCAGCGCTGCATGGAAGTTATTGCGCTCAGATAGTTTTAGGCACCGAAAGCTGGCTAACTGATGATGTGGCAAGTTCAGAAATATTTAGCGAAGCGTGGAATGTATATCGGAAAGATAGATCTGATACAACTGGAGGAGGAGTGTTCATCGCTGTGGACAAAGATATTGTTTCTACTGAGATCGAGGTTGAAAGTAACTGTGAAGTTATCTGGGCACGCATAACAGGTCTAAAAGAAGTAAAGTTAATAGTTGGGTGTTTTTACCGGCCCCCCAGTGCTGCTGTAGCAGTTTTAGAATCATTCAAGGACAGTCTACACCAGGTAGTGCATAGGTATCCGGGCCATGCAATATTAGTCGGAGGTGACTTCAACCTTAAGAGTATAGATTGGGACCTCGCTAGTTACATTTCAGGCGGTACAGACAAGCAGTCTTGCGAGCTACTTTTGGACACATTCTCCGAAAACTGTCTTGAGCAGTTAAACCGGCAACCCACGCGCAATGGAAATATTCTAGACCTTATAGCCACAAACAGGCCTGACCTTATTAACGATGTCTGTGTAGAGACAGGAATTAGTGATCATGACATCGTCATAGCGTCGATGGTGACCAAAGTTCATAAACCAGTCAAGAAGGCTAGGAGCGTGTTTTTGTTGGGAAAAGCCGACAAGCTAATGTTACGATCGCACTTAGAAAATGAATGGGCATCGTTTAATTCTGGGACTATGGATGTAGAGGAATTGTGGACTAAATTTAAATGCATTGTTAATGAAGGGTTAGAGAAATATGTGCCAGTAAAGACGATTAAGGATGGAAAAGATCCACCGTGGTATAATAATAATGTTAGAAAGCTGCTGAGAAAGCAAAGGCTGTTGCATTCTCGATTCAAAAAAGAACACGCAAATGGTGACAGGCAAAAGTTAGTAGAGATTCGTGCGTCTATAAAAAGATCGATGCGTGAAGCATACAATAATTATCACAGCCATACCTTAGCAAAAGATCTTTCCGAGAACCCGAAAAAATTCTGGTCCTATGTAAAATCGATAAGCGGGTCAAAGCCCACTGTCCAGTCACTAGTTGATCATTCCGGGGCAGTAATAGAAGAAAGCAAACGGAAAGCTGAAGTTCTAAATTTTACCTTTAAGAAATCTTTCACGCAGGAGGACCGCACAAATATACCATCATTTGATCAACGTACTAATTCCGAAATGGGAGACATAGCAATAGGTATTTCCGGTGTAGAGAAGCAGCTGAGAGAGCTAAATACGAAAAAGTCTGCTGGTCCGGATGGAATACCAGTTCGGTTTTACAAAGACTATTCTGCGACATTGGCCCCCTACTTAGCTTGCATTTACAGCGAATCTTTAACTCAGCGCAAAGTTCCTAGTGATTGGAAAAAAGCGCAGGTGACTCCCGTGTATAAGAAAGGAAAGAGAACTGACCCATACAATTACAGGCCAATATCGTTGACATCGGTTTCATGTAGAATTTTGGAGCATATTCTCAGTTCGAATATAGTAAATTTCCTTGAAACGGAAAAGCTTCTTTCCATGAATCAGCACGGGTTTAGGAAACATCGTTCATGTGAAACTCAGCTTGCCCTTTTCTCACATGACATCTTGCGAGCCATGGACGAAGGGCAACAGGCGGATTGTGTTTTTCTCGACTTCAAAAAGGCGTTCGACACGGTGCCACACTGCAGACTCCTAACGAAAATGCGAGCTTATGGAATAGGTTCTCAGATTTGTGACTGGCTGGAAGACTTCCTAAGTAATAGAACGCAGTACGTTGTTCTCGACGGCGAGTGTTCATCAGAGACGAGTGTATCGTCAGGCGTGCCCCAGGGGAGTGTGATAGGACCGCTATTATTTTCTATCTATATAAATGATCTGATGGACAGAGTAAGTTGTAATTTGCGGCTGTTTGCTGATGATGCTGTGGTGTATGGGAGGGTGTCGTCTGTAACTGACTGTAATAGCATACAGGTTGACTTAGACAAAATCTCTAGTTGGTGCGAAGAATGGCAGCTAGCTCTCAATGTAGAAAAATGTAAGGTGATGCGCATGAGTAGAAAAAACAATCCTATAATTTTCGAATACAGCATCAGTAGTGAGCTTCTTGATGCGGTCGCGTCGTTCAAATATCTAGGCGTAACATTGCAGAGCGATATGAAATGGAACGAGCATGTAAGGACAGTTGTGAGTAAGTCAGACAGCCGACTTCGGTTTATTGGGAGAATTTTGGGAAGATGTACTTCACCTGTAAAAGAGACCGCGTATAAAACGCTTGTTCGACCACGTCTTGAGTATTGCTCAAGTATTTGGGACCCGCAGCAGATCGGTTTGAAAGAAGACATAGAGGCGGTTCAGAGGCGAGCAGCTAGATTTGTTACCGGTAGGTTCGACCAATGCGCGAGTGTCACGGAAATGCTCCGGCAACTCAATTGGGGATCGCTGGAAGAAAGACGACGCTCTTTTCGTGAATTTCTGTTAAGTAAATTTAGAGGGCCGGAATTTGAAGCTGAGTGTAGTACGATCTTGCTGCCGCCTACTTACATTTCGCGTAAAGATCACAAAGACAAGATAAGAGAAATTAGGGCTCGTACGGAGGCATATAGGCATTCTTTTTTTCCTCGTTCAATTTGGGAGTGGAATAGGAAAGGAAATGCCTAGTAGTGGTACAGTGTACCCTCCGCCACGCACCTTACGGTGAATTGCGGAGTATGTATGTAGATGTAGATGTACTGTTCCATTTGATCATCAACTGTTACTAATGAGCTTACTGTTAAGCCATAGACCATAATCACTCCTGGCATTTTTTGAGAGGCTTGGGTCCAAGTAATACTAGGGACTGTGCCCTGCCCGTACATGCATCAAAGTTTTCAAGCCTACATATGACACGGAGTTAGGCATGTGCAAAACATGTGCCATGGCTCACAGAAGATACCCAGAGGTGCCTCACACAGAGAGCATCCCAGGGTACTCCTAAGAGCTACAACACCATGAATCGCTTCTTTTCTCTTGGCAAGATCAATGTGAATTTGTTTTTCAAGATAGAAATTTATTTATAATAATACAATGTACAATCTCCATTACACTTAAAATTTTTACAAAGCCCAAACATATATAACATACAACCGTTAATGATCAAATGGAACTGTACTTTCAGTTGCAAAATTGACAATTTTTAAGGAGCAGTTCTGGGAACTCCTGCTTACTAGACACACGCTTTAACCACTCAGCCTTTTGGTTAAAGTGGCAGCTCATCACCCTCAACAATATACACTTTAATTCTGCTTCAGAGTTCCCCTACAATTGGGGCAGCATATTACAAGGCCATTAACTTTTCCTTCACGTAGTGTTTACCTGCCAATATAGCATTTTTATACCAAATTACAATAAGTTGCACGAAGGATGATGTGTTTTTGATGATTTCTTGGGGCATCAATGCAAGTTACAGCATGAAAATCTTCACTATTGTCAAATATGAAATGCAAGATGGTGTCTCCTACGCAAGGTATTGCTTGATCGTAGAGACATCTATCGGTAGTCGGCACTCCCCATGCCGCTATTGCTTGACGCTTGTTGGTTTACTTTGCAAAGACAATCAAGAGTGTTTTGTTTTCACACGTGTTTACCCGCGAAGGAGTAGAACTTGTGTAAATACAGAAATGTATGAATATAATTACGCAGCAGATGTGGAATTATAAATCGGTGAAAGTTCCCAATGTATATGGTGCGATTATTTCTTACCGAAGACTTTTGACATTCTGTATGTGTAAGTTACTTGTTTTCGAAGTTACCGGTAAACTTGTTTGTTGTCGGCGAGATCCCAACTAGAACCGTTATCCCAACTCAGTTGCGGTTCGTCGCCTGAGTTTCATAGAATTTCTGTGGTATGGAGTCTTCGGTAGCTGTAGGTAGTAATGGTATTGATAATGCTGATCCTAGTAGCAGTGCAGTTGCGAACGAGTGCATTAAAGTGTCAGCTGAGAAACAGCCAGCAGTTGAAGAAGACGACCGGAAGAATCAGTGCTCATCTAAATCTGCCAGTGTCGAGGAAGAGAGAGTAGACGTGAGTGAGCTGCATGGAAAAGAAGATGCAATTAACAGGTCAGTCATCTGTCACATTTGATTGATTGTTATTGTTTCAATGAGGTGTTTATCATTGCAAACCCACTCAACGTCTGTGAAGTAGAGGAATAGCCGTCGTAGCATACATGATTTGGCTTTCGGTGACTGAAAGTCGAAAAGAGCCGTCACCGTTAGAAGCATTAAAAACACCACGTTGAGTTGTGTAGGGACTACTTGTTGATTTAGGCTGACATAAAGAAACACGTTTGTTTTTAGTGGCCTTTCATGCGTAGCGTACCAGCGTTAGTATTATTGCGTTAACAACAAAACATCAGAAACTGTATTGTATCCTACATGACAATTGTAACATATGGAAAACATACATTTTATATTCTTGTATTCTTTTTATTTAGTAAATTTAAGAACTGGGTTAATCAAAATGTCTTTACAGTCTAGATGACCACCAATAACTTGTTCATCAGACTCCTGTATGTATTGTTTTCTTGTATGCTATAACTATTTAATACTATATGTATATAAGTGTGTGTGTATATTTTGCCATAGATTATTGTGTATGTACCTTAATTCCTCTTTTAAATCAGACACAATGTATGTAGGCAAATTTAGTATGTAATTTTATTTTGCTTGTCTTCTTTCTAGTACTGTTTTAAGACTTGGCATTATATATCACAGCATTTTTAGCTATCACTTTTACACTGGGGTGCATGTTCTCATTTTTATAGTGGACTGCATTCTCTTTTCTATCTTTTTTTCCCCCCACATGTAATGTTTTAAGGTATGTCTATACCTCAAAAAGCTTTTAATCTTTTACTCTTGATCTTGGAATGATTTTTAGCTGTATTATATCTATTTCTAATTTCTGCTTTTTATGATCTAATATTATATGTAATCCTGCATGTGTTGTTTTATTGCATGGCATGATTTTCTATTTTACTTTATTTACCCTACCTCAATACATTGTGACAAATATATGAGAAAAAATTATGACGTATTGTAATGCATGAAACACATGTTTTATACGATAAAGTTGAATTAAATTAAAAAATGACGATCCTTATTGTGCTTGAAATACTGCTCAGTAGTGGAAAAGTGTGATAACATCTCTCCAGGTGGTTTTGTCATCACCCTGGACTAGGCGTAGTTGTTTCATTATTTTGTGTAATTTGAAAATGTTCTGCACCCTAATACTATTTTATAAGGCCTTTTTGATTTGAGCTGTGATGTCACCATTTGGGTGTATCATAAATTTCAATATGACATAAATCAACGAAGCCTACTGTTCTTATGCATATTTAATGCTGTATTACAAATGTATTTATGTGGATGTTAGCATTTACCAAACTAATATTTCTTAGTGTACTGCATTCTCTTCTGAATACACAGGTGTGTATCTCTGACTGCCTTCGTGAATTTCTGATCAGTTGTTATATAGTTGAAGACAGACCTGGTTCTCATGCCTTCCCAAGTAGTTTATCACTGAATGTTCTTATGATGTTTTCCTTGACAATAAAACACTGACACAGTCCTAATTTTCTTGCTTGATACTGCCATATCTATCCACATTTGTTTACATACCTTATTGCAAATATGCCAGGTTCAATAGGTGTGAAGCCCCACACCGTGTTGTGCTCTTCCTGCTTTGACTCTTGACGTGTAGTAGGCCTTTACAGAAGGTACATTGTTGACACTGTTCATTATTTAATCTGCATCAAAATTGATTCTATGAGGCCATAAGTGCAGGAAGTCAGTTCTGTATGTAGGAGGATAAGCTTCAAAACAACGAAATTGGGCACAAGTACATAATAATGATGTCGGAAAGACATCATTTAGTTGAATGTAGACACTAAGTCAGGTGGCCCAGTGGTAACACAGTAAACTCACTTTCAGGAGAACGGTGGCTCAAATCCACCTCCGTCCATCCTATTTAGATTTCCCACTATTTCTTTAAATCGCTCCAGGCAAACCCTGGGATGGTTTGTTAGGGAGGACATATTCAATTTTGTTAGGCTCCATCCTTACCTAAATGTGAGCTCTGTTTATGACCAGGCTCTCGATTGATGGCATGCTCAAGTCCAATCTCCTTTTTTTCCTCTCCTAATTGACAAAAGTGATGATAAATTCTTGTTTTGAGGATAAGTAACTAGGCCTATTTTATTTGTTTTAAGCATTAGGCCTACACTTTAATATAAATTTTTCTTACAATATGCATTAGAATGAAACAACCAACAACTGATTGAACAAGAAGTTACTGTTTTATTTTTATTTCATTTATTTGTGTGTAAATTCAACTAATGTGTATGTACAAAAATATACCCATCAGAGGCATAGTTGTAAATATGTATGACAAACTGGTAATCATTCAGATGTATACCGTAACTGTAAATGGTCATTTTTCCTTTCTTTCATCTGTGTATAATTTCATCCAGTTTGTATGTACAAACTATGTATAGCTTTGACGTTGTCTATTACAACACAAAGTTGTTTAATGAGAATCAAAGTTGATTTGATTTGACTATATACAAAGTTATTGAAAAGTTCGTGAAACAAATATAAAATCACTTTGCACAACATATATCAATACATTGAAAAATAATTAACTTTTAACATCTCTTTCTTAATTATTTTACTTCGTAATTCTTCAAACACGTTGAGTCTGGGCTCATTCCACGTCAAATTAACACACTTTTAATATGAATTTTACCTCATCGTCTCAAATTTTGATGAAACTTGGCACAGAGGTAGCCCACATATACATTAACCCAATTTTTTAAAAATATGTCAATCCATTTTGAAAATATGATGATCTGATGTCAGAAATCGCCAAAAAGCACTCCGCAGGCATAATTTCAAATTGTTGTAGCAACTTTCCTTATTAAGCTACAGTGATGGGAGAGGTGTCATTTTTCAGCATTTCCGGTACAATTATACGACGCTTCTTGCCGGGCTCCAGTGCTTATGTGGCAACAGATGAATAATGAAGTGTAGAATTGCGTTAATTATTTTTGTGAGCTACAGAGTAAATGTTGTTGCTGCTAGTTTCACTCACAGCTATTACTATACCTGCTCTATGGTTGACAAGTTTTTGTGTATGTATCCTTGTCCATTCAGGAAAAAAAATATGTTTTAATTGAAGTTGTCGCCGTTACCATTGGTGCCAGCATAACCACTGGAGATGGTGAGAAGCGTCATACAATTTAACCACATTTTCCATGAGACTTCCAATGATGTATGGCACATTAAGCCTATTGGTTAGAGATGAAAAAGTTTTTCAAATTTAAATTCATATTAAAATTTTTAATTTCTCCAAAAGCACATCTTCAAAAATTTCCAAAAATTATTATATAATGCTTTAGATTATTTTTAACATACAATGAGTATGAAAGTGGGACTGTCATGGGTTCACACCTTTGCAAAATTTCAAAAATTGACTTTTCACTAAAAATGACATTTTTGTATAGTTTGTACATTTAAGTGGATATGTACATAATTTATTAGTAAATATATTTACACTTCTTCATAAATAGAACAGTAATGTCTAAAAGACTTTTTTTTTGCAATTTAAAAGAAGCATATAAAAGTTTCAAAGCTGAATTTCCAGCAATTAAGATCGGATTTTGTAAATTTGCAGAACTACACCCAAAACACTGCATTTTGGCTGGTCATAGTGGAACACACTCGATGTGTGTCTGCACTATATATCCGAATGTCAAACTAATAATAGAAAACACTAAGTTTGTTATCTTAACCAATGAAGAACTAGCCTCTTATAAACACTGTTTGGCTAAAGTGCTGTGCAACCCAGCATCATTCCACTGCATTATGGGAAACTGTAGTTCTTGCCCAGGAAGTGATCCAATAAAAAGAACATTACAAAGTGCATTTGATGATAATGTTATTGAAAATATCATATTTTGACAATGGGTTTCAGTAAGCAGAAATATTGCAGAAAACCTCATCATAGTTCATTGATTTCAATTCTGAAAAATTGCGTACACTAATACTCCACAATTTTCTAGTGAAACAGCTAAGCTCTTATTGAAAGGAGAACTTGACTGTGAGTGAATGTGTTGGTATATGTGACTTCTTGGAGAACTATACTTTTGTGATCCAAGGCGAGGCCCAGAATTGTCATTGGTCAAGTGATCATGCAAGAGTGCATCCCTTCGTAGTGTATTACAAAGGAGAGAACAAAACAGAACACATGAGTTAAGTCATAATTTATAACTACAGTCTACTCTTTGGAGAAAAAAAAAGCTAATTTAGTTTTTAAAATCAAAATTTGAGATTTGATATACAGAAGACATACTACTTTTCAGCCGAGAGTGCAGCCCAATACAAAAATGAAAAGAATTTTGTGAACTTATGCTTCCACAAAAAAGATTTTGGAATCGAAACTGAATGTCTTTTTTTCCCTCTGGTCATGGGAAAGAACCCTTGTCATAGTGTCAGTGGAACTGTTAAGATGTTTGCAACAAAAGCAAGTCTGCGGAGGCCATATGACAACCAAATTCTTACTCTGCAACAACTTTTTGATTAGGCAGTTAAAAATATTACATCTGTACATTTTGAATTTTCTACAGTAGAAGAGTACTTTCAAACAGAGTTTCCTGGAAGAGAGCTTCTGTCAATCTGTTTCCATAAAAGGGACACAGTTACACGCTTTTATACCAATTGCTTCAAGTACATCAAAAATATTGTAAAGACTTTTTCAGATGCAAGAGAATCTACTGTTCAAACAGTTACAAAACTTCCAGAAAGACTGGCTTTGAAAGACATTCTTGGATATGTTACTGTTGTTTCTAACAAGAAATGGTGGTTTGTTTAGATTTCAACAAAAGGTGAAGACCTTGGTGAAGTTAAAGTTACATTCCTTCACCCTTGTGGCCCATCACTGTCTTACACATTCCCTATAAAATCAGATATTCTTTAAGTAAGGTAAATCCAGTTACACTGACAGGAACCAATCTATCAGATTTCTGGGGTTGAAACTTGACTTAAAACTGACTTAGTTCCTGTTGCTCCCTCTGGAACATAGGGCCAAAACAAAATTTCTCCATCTGATGCGATTTCTGGCAAGTCTCTTCACTTCACTCCAGGTTTTCCCATCCCCTGCAGCTTCTCTCTGGATCGTTCTTTTCCAGGTGTGTTTGGCATGACCGCATTTCCTAACTTCGAGAGGGTTCCAGTCCAATGCCACCTTTTCAGTAGCTTCATCAGATTTTCTTAATGTATGCCCAATCCATTTCCACTTTCTTTCCTTGATTTGTATGTTGATTGGTTGCTGATTTGTCATTATATTACATTTAAAATACGCGGGAGACTATGTTTAATAAAAACTTGGAGCTGGTTTTTGATGTGGTTAGTCACTTTCCAAGTTTCGCAACCTGCCTTCACATTGCTATTGAAAAGCCGGAGTTTTGTTTTCCTTGAAATGTTCCTGTTTCTCCAAATGGGGTACAGCTGGACAAACACACCATTTGCTTTGCGGGTGCAACTACGGACATCCTCCCCGCCGCCTCCTGTAGTCGTGACTAAACTTCCGAGGTAGAGGAAAGATTGGACCTGCTCTACATCTTGAGGCCTGCAGCTTCTCCTTCTCTCTGCAACCTGGCCAGTTTCTCTTCGATGTCTTGATATCGCCGTGCCATTAAGCAGATGTAGTCTGCGAAATCTAGATCTTCTAGCGTATGCCACATCCCCCATTGCACACCTCTCTGCCGTCCCCTCATTACTCTCTTCATCACATGATCCAAAACCAAAAGAAATAATGTTGGTGAGAGAATGCAGCCTTGTCGTACTCCCGAATTATCTTGGAAAGGCTCTGTCAGTTCTCCATTATCTAGTACTTGGCATTCATAGTCCTGATAAATTTCCTTGATGATGTTAATGATCTTCATTGGGATGTCGTATTTGCAAGTGTATCCCACATGACTCTCCGATTGACAGAGTCGAAAGCCTTTTCAAAGTCAACGAAGATTAAGTAGAGAGTGTGTTGCCACCCTGCACTTTGTTCCAGAATAATTCGGAGAGTATTGATAAGGTCCACACAGCTTCAATGTTTTCTAAAACCCGCCTGCTCTCTCCTCAATTGCGTTTCGACAGACTCTTTAATGTGGTTTAAAATAAACCTCGAAAGTACCTTACTCGGTACTGAGAATAGGGTAATGCCCCGCCAGTTGTTACAGTTAGTAACATCTCCTTTTTGGGGTATTTTCACGATAATACCTTGTTTCCAGTCTGTTGGAAGTTTCTCCTCTTTCCATATCTTCCCTATGAGGATGTACAATAACTCAACAGTGGTGTCCAAGACTACATCTACATACGTACTCCGCAATTCACCGTAAGGTGATTGGCGGAGGGTACACTGTACCACTATTAGGCATTTCCTTTCCTATTCCACTCCCAAATTGAACGAGGAAAAAAAGAATGCCTATATGCCTCCGTACGAGCCCTAATTTCTCTTATCTTGTCTTTGTGATCTTTACGCGAAATGTAAGTAGGTGGCAGCAAGATCGTACTACACTCAGCTTCTCAGCTTCTAAATTTACTTAACAGAAATTCACGAAAAGAACGTCGTCTTTCTTCCAGCGATTCCCAATTGAGTTGCCGGAGCATTTCCGTGACACTCGTGCATTGGTCGAACCTACCGGTAACAAATCTAGCTGCTTGCCTCTGAACCGCCTCTGTCTTCCTTCAAACCGATCTGCTGCGGGACCCAAATACTTGAGCAATACTCAAGACGTGGTCATACAAGCTTTTATACGCGGTCTCCTTTACAGGTGAAGTATATCTTCCCAAAATTCTCCCAATAAACCGAAGTCGGCTGTCTGCCTTACTCACAACTGTCCTTACATGCTCGTTCCATTTCATATCGCTCTGCAATGTTACGCCTAGATATTTGAATGACGTGACAGCATCAAGAAGCTCACTACTAATGCTGTGTTCGAACATTATAGGATTGTTTTTTCTACTCATGCGCATCACCTTACATTTTTCTACATTGAGAGCTAGCTGCCATTCTTCGCACCAACTATAAATTTCTTCTAAGTCATCCTGTATGCTATTACAGTCAGTTACAGATGACACCCTCCCACACACCACAGCATCGTCAGCAAACAGCCGCAAATTACAACTTACTCTGTCCATCAGGTCATTTATATAGATAGAAAATAATAGTGGTCCTATCACTCTCCCCTGGAGCACGCCTGGCGATACACTCGTCTCTGATGAACACTCGCCGTCGAGAACAATGTACTGCGTTCTATTACTTAGGAAGTCTTCCAGCCAGTCACAAATCTGTGAACCTATTCCATAAGCTTGTATCTTCGTTAGCAGTCGGCAGTGTGGCACCGCATCGAACGCCTTTTTGAAGTCGAGAAAAACACAATCCGCCTGTTGCCCTTCGTCCATGGCTCGCAAGATGTCATGTGAGAAAAGGGCATGCTGAGTTTCACATGAACGATGTTTCCTAAACCCATGCTGATTCAAGGAAATTAACTATATTCGAACTGAGACTATGCTCAAAAATTCTACATGAAACCAATGTCAATGATATTGGCCTGTAATTGTGTGGGTCAGTTCTCTTTCCTTTCTTATACACGGGAGTCAACTGCGCTCTTTTCCAATCACTAGGAACTTTGCGCTGAATTAAAGATTCGCTATAAATGCAAGCTAAGTAGGGGGCCAAAGCCGCAGAATAGTCTTTGTAAAACCGAACTGGTATTCCATCCGGACCAGCAGACTTTTTCGTATTTAGCTCTCTCAACTGCTTCTCTACACCGGAAATACCTATTGCTATGTCCCCCATTTCGTTATTAGTACGTTGATCAAATGATGGTATGTTTATGCAGTCCTCCGGCGTGAAAGATTTCTTAAAGGTTAAATTTAGAACTTCAGCTTTCCGTTTGCTTTCTTCTATTACTGCCCCGGAATGATCAACTAATGACTGGACAGTGGGCTTTGACCCGCTTATCGATTTTACATAGGACCAGAATTTTTTCGGGTTCTCGGAAAGATCTTTTGCTAAGGTATGGCTGTGATAATTATTGTATGCTTCACGCATCGATCTATTTATGCACGAATCTCTACTAACTTTTGCCTGTCATCATTTGCATGTTCTTTTTTGAATCGAGAGTGCAACAGCCTTTGCTTTCTCAGCAGCTTTCTAACATTATTATTATACCACGGTGGATCTTTTCCATCCTTAATCATCTTTACTGGCACATATTTCTCTAACCCTTTATTAACAATGCACTGAAATTTAGTCCACAATTCCTCTACATCCGTAGTCCCAGAATTAAACGATGCCCATTCTTTTTCTAAGTGCGATCGTAACATTTGCTTGTCGGCTCTTCCCAACAAAAACATGCTCCTAGCCTTCTTGACTGGTTTATGAACTTTGGTCACCATCGATGCTATGACGATATCATGATCACTAATTCCTGTCTCTACACAGACATCGTTAATAAGGTCAGGCCTGTTTGTGGCTATAAGGTCTAGAATATTTCCATTGCACGTGGGTTGCCGGTTTAACTGCTCAAGACAGTTTTCGGAGAATGTGTCCAAAAGTAGCTCGCAAGACTGCTTGTCTGTACCGCCTGAAATGTAACTAATGAGGTCCCAGTCTATACTCTTAAGGTTGAAGTCACCTCCGACTAATATTACATGGCCCCGATACCTATGCACTACCTGGTGTAGACTTTCCTTGAATGATTCTAAAACTGCTACAGCAGCACTGGGGGGCCAGTAAAAACACCCAACTACTAACTTTACTTCTTTTAGACGTGTTATACATGCCCAGATAACTTCACATTTACTTTCAACCTCGATCTCAGTAGAAACAATATCTTACAATATATCTTATATACAAATAAAAATAGCCGCCTTTCTGTAATGGTGCAAGATAAAAACAAATTTTATCTGTTTTGAACTTCTAAATTATAGGGTAATCACATATAAAAAAATATAAAATGTAAAAAAATTATAAAATATAAAAAATATGAAAATATAAAAAATATATAAATATAAAATATAAAAAATATATAAAAAATAATCAAGCAACCAAGTTAATTTTTATTGGGCCCGGTGGTCTTGAGGTAAAGCGCTCAACTTGAAACTGAAGGGTCATGGGTTCGAAACCCGGGTGGACCTCAGATTTTTCTCAGTCTGTGTTTTAAACCCACCCTTAACCTTGCAATGATGTGAGAAGTCACCAGAAACAACACATGGTTCGGATTCTATGTTAAGCTGTACGTCCCCAGTAAAATTTTATGACGCTTCTCGCCGGGCTCCAGTGCTTATGTTGGCAACAGATGAACAATGAAGTGTAGAATTGCGTTAATATTTTTCACGAGCTACAGACTAAATGTTATTGCTGCTTGTTTCACTCACAGCAAATTTAATACTGTACCTGCTCTACGGTCGACAGGTTCTTGTATGTACCCTTGTCCGTTCAGAAAAAAAATAATTTTCGTTTTAATTGCAGTTGTCATGAAAAAAACATTTATTGGTAATCTGAGTTGCCATCATTACCATTGGTGCCAACATAAGAATTGCAGTCCGGCGAGAAGTGTCATACAATTACCTATGTCCCCTTTTCCCGGTTGGATAACTGTGGTAGGCTAGGGACATGCAAGTCACCAGGCCAATTAGCCACATGAAATTATTATTGTTATTACTCATATGGATTTCAACTGCTTCTTTGAAAATGTAATCCTAAAATTTAGTGGTGTTAACCAGGACTTTTTTAGGCTGATAATTTATTGTATGTCAATTTTCAGTGCAGTCTTTTGCTATTGCAGAGTTGTTGGGCTGCAGTAAAGGGGAGTAGCCCACACATTATTTACATTGCTCTACCAGAAACAAAAATCCTGGCTACTGCCAATAAATTTTGAGACTCTGTTGTTAAAGAAGCAATTGGAATCTGTATGAGCAATAATTTAATCAACTGGGTTCCATCTGAGTAAGGTATGGGAGCCAATACTAAGCTCCATTAAAGCAAACTGTGATCTGTAAATGCAATATAAAATAGGACCAACATGTAGCAGACAACCGAGATTTCCCTCCACTGTCGCATATGCATGTCCTCCCAGCAACGAGCGAGACACACAGCCAGCGAGGCCAAGCTGTGAACTGGCAGGTATAAATACTGGGAGTCCATAGCAGATGCTTCATTCCATCAGTACCACTTAATTATGGTGAAATAATTGTTCAACGGCCCTTCAACAATTGGACATAGAAGTACAACTTAGAACTTGGAAGCAGCATATAATCAGATAACTTTTTTCCTTTTATTTTGTTATGTAGCTGATATTTTAAGTTTTCACCTTCTTACTTTTACTGTTGCAGATGTTCTGCCTATAAGACAGTCTTCAGACTGTAACTGTCTCTTTCCATAATGGGGTTGTGACGGAGGATTAAATGCATGTGGTGTCTGTCTAATAACAGATGAGCCCTGTGATAGTCCTTGTCTGCCTACACTTGCATACCATCTGATCTATATAATTTTATTTCTCCTATGGTTATCTCTACTCTCGCATCAGTATTTCTTTCAAGGCCTTGATTTTACCACTCCTACAGACTTTCCTAATTAAATTTCTGACTTATACCCCTAATTGAAGGTAACTCTCTCTCTCTCTCTCTCTCTCTCTCTCTCTCTCTCTCTCTCTCTCTCTCTCTCTCTCCACCAAGGAACAGATAACTTGGTTGTTTAATCCCTTAGCCGCCACTCAACCAACCAATCACCTTGTTCAATGCATGTGCCTTTAATTTCGGGTAAAATAGAGCTCTGTAATTTCATGAATATGCTTACATTAATACCAAAATAAGGATAAGGCCTTCTGTAATGAAAGTTACCAGTGAGCTATTAATGCTTTTATTCATCAAACTGACATTGGATGTGACACACACATTTTTCTTACACACTTCATGTGAGAGCATGTCAAAGGTTGGGGGCCATATTGTATATGTACGTTAGATGATAATTAGGGAGGCCTGTGTTTCGTTATCTGTAATTCTATTTATTATTACTTTTCATTTGATAATTTTTATGTGCTAGTTCTCCATATTTTAGTCACATTTATTGCCAGAGTGTGCATTGCCACATGTGTGTTTTTACCATTTTGATTCACCAAAATTGAAATAGTAGATAACTTTTCAGCACTCTCATCTGTGACTATTACTTGCTGAGATACTGAGGAACAGACTGTGGGTAGATTGAAAAATAACTGACCAATTGTTGAATACGTCATTGAATGTCTGTTCCTTCATACATGCATGTCTGTCTGGAGGCACAGACATTAATGATCTATACTTGCTCTATTTACAATGGGAGATAGAAGTTGATGAAGTTGTGTGTTTTACTAGGCATGGTTCTGTTTGGAGGTGATATGCCATTGCCTTCTTCAGAATTTCAAACTGACAAACTCAGCCAGTGTAACACGGATTCCGAACCACAGTGCTAGGCCTACTTGATATTTATCACACCAGCAACATTACGAGAGGTGGAGAAGTTAAAAATGGCAGATAAAAATCCTAGGATATAAGGGGATCGAACCTATGACCCTCGGATTCATAGGCTCGCACTCTACCACTGTGCTACGAAGCCACACACAAATTAATTCTAATTGTAAATCATTGATGTTAAAGTCATAAGATACTATTTTTAATTTTTTTAAGATGGGCAACTTTACATACCTGAACATTGAGAAGTATATTTACGTATCCAGTAAAGCCTGGAGGTATATTGCTAATGTGCTTGCCTGAAAATTGGAAGGTTGTATATATATTTCATACAGCTGACCTTACTACAGCTGATGTAAAACATCTTGTTATTTACTTTGTGAAATATTTTAAAAGTCATGTAATTTTGATCTTGGCCATCTCCAAAATAATTTAGCTACTGGAAGGTAATCTATGCTTGTAATAGTGTATTGCTTTTTATATTTTCAGTTTTCCCACCAAAGATGCACATGAGGTGAAAGTAAACAATTCGGAAAAGGCAACTGTTGAAGATCTTGGGAAGAAATGTGATTTGCCAACTGCTGGAAAAGAAGTGGTAAAAAATGAAACAGAAATTACTCTACAGAAAAAAGAAGAGACCTCCACGGTTGAAGATACAGTGGAAAAAAATGTTGCATCTACTATTAAAGATGCCGTGGAAGAAAACAAAACACCCACAATTGGAGTTTTAGTGGAAGAACAGGATAAAAAAGCAGCCACTGCTGAAGAAGTGCTCAATAAAAATGAACCAGCCACTGTTGAAGATATTTCAGAGAAAAATGAGGCAGCTGCTACTGAAGATGCATTGGGAAAAGATGAAGCAGAAGGTAAGCAACTGGTCCTGTAGGTTGCATATTCCCAGTGTCCTAGTAATGAACAGAAGTATGTCATCTGCTCTGTTTACAACTGAGTCCATGTAAACATTTCCTTTATATTCCAGTCAAGACTGCTGGTCTAGCAGTAAAAAGCATGTTCTTGGAAAGAAGAAAATCACAGGATGGAATCTTTCAGTCCACTGATTTTTATTCAATCTACATTTAACCTAACTTTCAGCTCTCGGCGGTGTGAAAAATTGCTGTAAATCATATGTGCTTTGGACTCAAAGTGTTAAAGTATGGGCCCCTTTTCGTGGCAGAGTTATAGGTAGGGACATTCAAGTTACTGAAGTGGCGTATAATTTAAATGAATTGGAACAATATGGTCCAAAGGAGAAACAGTGGTCTGTAGTAAAAGTTATTTGGTTAAAATAACATTCTAAATCACTCAAGATTTTTTTTATTATTGAGTGGTGCAGTCATAGTCAGACAGCGTGCTTTTTTATGCCTGCTGTTGGCAGCTTATTGTCTACACTGGTAGTGGCTTGATTGTAACTATAGTTTCTATGTAATATAATAAATAAAATCTTGTTCAATCTAGAGCTTTTTTAACCACATAAAAATCTAGTTGAAATATTAGCACCAGTCTCTTGAGTCCCTATAAATTCTTACACCGTTTGGACCTACGGAGAACATAGGAAACTTCAGTGAAGAGCAGCTCGTTGTGACGGGGGTGGGGGGATGGGAGTGTCTAGTGTACATGCACAAGTTTGGTTGGAAATCGTTAAAAGGAAGATGTTATTTGCTGCAGCAAGGTCTATTTGCAAAATTTCTTTCACCATCTTTCTCCTCCAAATGCGGCCATATCTTTTTAGCACCACCTACATGGGAAAGAAAATACGATCATAATAAAAAAAAGAGAAATCAGATAAAAAAATTTAGGTGTTCCTTTTTCTTGCACACTATTGGAGAATGAAATGGTAGAGAAACATTATGAAAGTGTTCAATAAACCTTCTGCCAGGCACTTATTTGTAATTTGCAGATTAAATATGTAGAATTGTATGAGATTACCCATTTCAATTGTAACTCACTGATGTTAACGTCTAAGTCTTAATACACTTCTTTCTGAAGTGGGCAATTTTACATGTCTGAACATTTAAAAACAAGTTGGCGATCTTTCTATTACTTTGAATTCTCATCAAGAACTAACTGAATATGTGATTTTCTTCCCTCCTTCTTCTTTAAAAAAAAAAAAAAACTATTTTCCAGACAGTATTTCATTATAGATAACTCCACCATATGATGCAAAAAGATACCATGGGCTCAACCTGAAGCTTCTGCATTTCTTGCTGCCAGTATAACGTGCTGCATCTTCACTGGCAAGGAATCTCAATTAAGTCAAAAATTTTATATGAAATGCTTTATAATAATATTTTATAAATATTTTGTCAATAATACTTAAGGAATAGCCCTAAACCAGTTTTGTCAATTTTGTTTACCTTGAACAACCAAACAGTTGATTTATGCCCTGTGACAGTTCCTTCAGATGTATCCAGTTTTGTTGTGATATTTCATTTTTTGAATATTTCCTTACACCAGTCGACATGAGCATGCTTAAAGATCCAAAGTATGTGCAATAATTTGGAAATAGGTTTTTCTCATAGTTGAATATTCATCCAAAAGCAGACATATTACTCTTTTCAATACTGATTTGCCTTTCTCAAGCTAATTTCACATGGAAGTTCGCTTAAATTGTGTTGCATGCAATTCTTTTGGAGTAATAACTGAGATAATGAAATTCTTCACTGATGGTTACATGAGCTCAACAGAATTTAGCAAACCAATTCTATTTGATTCCAGTCATTGTCCTTGCATAAGACCATAAAGAGATTGCTTCAGGTGAGATTTACATTTTTCCCAAATGTTCTTTAAATGCACACTGGGAGAAAAAGAAATCTGTTTAGTCAGCTTCTGAACTACATTGCTTCAGCAATAACAAATTTCAATGCAACACATTATTTAAATCACAAACCATAGCATTCTTTTCTCGAAGCACTTTTGGCCACTTGTATCTTTGTTGTGGATAAATCTAGAAGCCTGAATTTTCGGTGACCAAGAATACCTACTGTCACTAACTGTATTTCCGAATTATACTGTACTACAACTTACAGTTTACGAAATATTGGCAGTTGAAAATTGCTGTTTCTGTCACTCCCACACTAACTGATCATCAAACTTCTATGCTAGAACTAACAAACATACAAACTTCAAATTTCATATTTATATAGTGTTACTGTAATGGAAGGAATAATTGAAACATCCATAAATATCAATCTCATTTTTTTAATGCATTCTCACTTGATGAAACAGTATCTGCTACCTAGGTAATGTAATTAGCATGTTGGTAATGGTCTGATGGTAAAGCGATTGTAGAGATCACAAGTTTGAATTCCGATGGGTAAATATGTTTTCTTTTCTTTTTATTCTTCTACCCACTTTTAATTTTAGCCTATCTGTCACCTTTCTATGATATGAGCAGTCGTCGGGAATGACATGTGGTTCGAATTCCACCTTAAACTGTAGGTGCTATTGGTGCACTGATGGCTTCTTCCGTGACCAGATACAGTCAACTGTACATAGTACTTCCAAGAATGAAAAGTTGGGCAGATTACATCTAACAAATGTTGATGTCATTAATGCCAAACCTTAATGGCTGGCAATTGCTGAATGTAAACCACCTAGAGTGCTAGATGTATTTGCTGTCAGAACTTATCAAAAAATATTACGTTAAGACCTCTGAGAAGTACTTTGTCGACATAAAGGCAAAAAAATGTAAGGAATATTACATTTAATAATGAATATCTAATGTCTATTATTTAACTAAACATAGAATAAATTATAATCTTACAACAAAAAATACAGTACAGATTATATAGTTTGAGGTGACCAGAACCACATTGAAATATTGAAAACTTGACGACTGTCAAAACTTTTGTTGAAAAAAGGAATAAATTGATGTTAAAAAGAATATAGACATAATATGAACTTTGTTATCTGGGACTTTGCCGTGCCTCCACCAAGTCAAGTGTACAGCCATAGCATCATTTTCTCAAAGCCATTCATGGTGTTGTCTACCCTCCCTCCATCTTCGTTGTGGCTACAGCTACAAACCCAAAAGTTTGGTGACCAAGAGTATCTACTATAATTACCTATATTCCCAAATTATACTATTCTATACCTTATAGATTATGAAATGTTGATAGTGGAGAATCATTAATTCTGTCACTCACTCACCGATCATCAAAATTTTAAGGTACTCCTAGCATACACAGAAACTTAATTTTTTTATTATTTTTATTTATTTTTTTATTATGATGTTAGAATTAACTTATAATAGAAAGAAACATTCAAACATCCCTGAATATTTATCCCTTTTTCTAAAGTTCAGAATGCTTGGCGGAAGGTAGTATCTGCTAACTTTATCGTTATTCTAATGTAATGGTGATGTTCTTCCAGTAATGCTCTGGACTCGCATGTAAGAGGTCGTAGGTTCCTTTCCTGGTGGGGTGAAGTATTTTTCTTTTGAAACTTTCATTCTATTGTAGCCTACACCTTTTTATGACGTGATGAATCATTAGAAATGACTTGTGGCACCTGATTAGAGAATGAAGGATAAAGTAAATATTTGGCTATATATTTTCAAACATGTGGCAACTTTAGAGTGTGTGGTTACTTTACACACCATCCAACAGTTAATAATAAAATACTGACCTGTAGGTCAGTAATTTGTTTCTCAGTTGGGTAAAGTTCCTGAAGGAAGAAAATTGCCCCTCAGGGGCTCAGCATTAATTTACTGAGAACAGGCTTGGCAAACCCAGGGTCCCGAGCTGTGGACTGTGTCACGCCAACAGTCCGCATCACCGTAAGTTTTGTGGGTGCTTCAGCGAGTACTGTATGGTACAACGGTGGAATGTTGCATGGTTTACAGCTTTGTGATCTTGGCTTAATCGCCCATGTCATGAGGACGGTACAAATCTCCATTAAAAAAAAAACTTCAATCTCAAGGTGTGTTAGGTGCCCAGGAGATGCATAGCTGTTGAGGTTGAACAGTCGCTAGTGAGCAACCTTTGGGGATCCTGCTGCACCTCAGTTGTATTAGGCTTAGTCAGGCAAGTTGGGCTCTGCTTGAGTGGACATACGTATCCCTAGCTGCTCGTGGGAACGCCATGAAAAGATCTTGTAATGTTGGCGGAAGTGCAACCTCTGTCGCTAAGAGAGCCAAGGCTGACTTTAATGCAGCACAATATGACCCCCAATAGTTCCCTTCCCTAGCTACCCCATGGGAGGAATGATGGGCAAAAGACAGGGCTGAACCTTACTCCCCTAAATTTCTTGTCTCTGCTAGGACTGATGGGGAAAAATTTTCTTCGTGGAAAACTTGGAGAATAAGTATGGTGAAGTTTTAGCAATGTCAAAAATGGGAAGCGGTGTAGTCCTTATTTAAACTACATCCCCAGTGCAGTCATGAGCACTATTGGCCTGTGACCAGCTGGGAGACGTTTCTGTGACCTCAAAGAGTCTCAATGTGGTTCAGGGGATTATTTGCCACCGAGATCTCCTGCTGCAATCTGATGATGAATTACGTCCCAACCTTGAACGATGGGGTGTCCACTTCGTTAGGAACATCTATAGGAGGCCTAAGGACAACAAGGTTGCCACCGATGCCTTCATCCTGGCCCTTGAGAGTGATTATCTGCCTGAAAAGGTCAAGGTTATGATATACCGGAGTGACGTAATGCCTTATATTCCTCCTCCGATGTGGTGCTATAAGTGTTGGAAATTCGGGCACATGTCCTCCAGGTGCAATTCCAGCCCCACATGTGGAGAATGTAGGCGTGCGTCCCATCTGGACACACTTTGTGTTGCCCTCCTATTTGTGTGTACTGTGGACAGCACCTACCCACCCACCCCCCCCCTCCCCCTTGCTCTTGCTCGCCAAACTGCATGATGCACCATAAGGAATGGAAAATTATGGAGTATAAAAGGATCTTTCCGAGAACCCGAAAAAATTCTGGTCCTATGTAAAATCGATAAGCGGGTCAAAGCCCACTGTCCAGTCACTCGTTGATCATTCCGGGGCAGTAATAGAGGAAAGCAAACGGAAAGCTGAAGTTCTAAATTTAACCTTTAAGAAATCTTTCATGCCGGAGGACCGCACAAATGTACCATCATTTGATCAACGTACTAATTCCGAAATGGGGGACATAGTAATAGGTATTTCCGGTGTAGAGAAGCAGCTGAGAGAGCTAAATACGAAAAAGTCTGCTGGTCCGGATGGAATACCGGTTTGGTTTTACAAAGACTATTCTGCGGCGTTGGCCCCCTACTTAGCTTGCATTTATCGCGAATCTTTAATTCAGCGCAAAGTTCCTAGTGATTGGAAAAAAGCGCAGGTGACTCTCGTTTATAATAAAGGAAAGAGAACTGACCCACACAATTACAGGCCAATATCGTTGACATCAGTTTCATATAGAATTTTGGAGCATATTCTCAGTTCGAATATAGTAAACTTCCTTGAAACGGACAAGCTTCATTCTATGAATCAACACGGGTTTAGGAAACATCGTTCATGTGAAACTCAGCTTGCCCTTTTCTCACATGACATCTTGCGAGCCATGGATGAAGGGCAACAGGCGGATTGTGTTTTTCTCGACTTCGAAAAGGCGTTCGACACAGTGCCACACTGCAGACTGCTAACTAAGATATGAGCTTATGGAATAGGTTCACAGATTTGTGACTGGCTGGAAGACTTCCTAAGTAATAGAACGCAGTACGTTGTTCTCTATGGAGAGTGTTCATCAGAGATGAGTGTATTGTCAGGCGTGCCCCAGGGGAGTGTGATAGGACCGCTATTATTTTCTATCTATATAAATGATCTGATGGACAGAGTAAGTTGTAATTTGCGGCTGTTTGCTGATGATGCTGTGGTGTATGGGAGGGTGTCGTCTGTAACTGACTGTAATAGCATACAGGATGACTTAGGCAAAATTTCTAGTTGGTGCGAAGAATGGCAGCTAGCTCGCAATGTAGAAAAATGTAAGGTGATGCACATGAGTAGAAAAAACAATCCCATAATGTTCGAATACATCATTAGTAGTGAGCTGCACACCCAAAACTTAATGGAACAGCCTGGAAAGTCGATTATTCAAATATCGCGTCATTCAAATATCTAGGCGTCACATTGCGGAGCGATATGAAATGGAACGAGCATGTAAGGACAGTTGTGAGTGAGGCGGACAGCCGACTTCGGTTTATTGGGAGAATTTTGGGAAGATGTACTTCACCTGTAAAGGAGACCGTGTATAAAATGCTTGTACGACCACGTCTTGAGTATTGCTCAAGTGTTTGGGACCCTCAGCAGATCAGTTGAAAAGAAGATGTAGAGGCGGTTCAGAGACGAGCAGCTAGATTTGTTACCGGTAGGTTCGACCAATGTGCGAGTGTCACGGAAATGCTCTGGCAACTCTATTGGGGATCGCTGAAACAAAGACGACGTTCTTTTCGTGAATTTCTGTTAAGTAAATTTAGAGGGCCGGAATTTGAAGCTGAGTGTAGTACGATCTTGCTGCCACGTACTTACATTTCGGATAAAGATCACAAAGACAAGATAAGAGAAATTAGGTCTCATACAGAGGCATATAGGCATTCTTTTTTTCCTCGTTCAATTTGGGAGTGGAATAGGAAAGGAAATGCCTAATAGTGGTACAGTGTACCCTCCGCCACGCACCTTACGGTGAATTGCGGAGTATGTATGTAGATGTTGATGTAGAACTTGTCTGCTTTGATTTTATCGTGTGTTCATGCAATCACCTTAATTATAGATGCACAGTGTTTGGCTCTGCCAAACCCTCTTATCTGAATTTGCTAGACATGGTGCACTACAAAGGGATTTGGCTGGCAACTGGGGCATTTAGAATTAGCCCCATTCCGCGCCTTGGCTGCCTCGAAGTGCGTCAGCCGGAGGTGACAGTTGTATGACTGTTGTGTGCCTGTGTAATTGTGTGAATGTTATATTTTCTGAAGAAGGGCATGGGCGATAGCTGAAAGTGTTGTAGGTGAGTGTCTTTTGTATGTGCCTGTCGCAGCTCGTCACCACATCTTTGCGGTGAATTGTAAACTGCCCTTATTACTATATTGTTGTGAATGTCTTGTTGATCTGTATGCAGTGTTGTGCCATACTGACCATTAGTCCTACGGTCGTGTGCCATTGGGGGCTCGAGTCCCCCCTTGGGCATGGGTGTTTGTGTTGTCCTTAGATTAGCGTACCTTAGTTTAATTAGTTTGTGAGCTACAGACTAATAACCATACAGTTGAGTCTGATACATTTACAAACATTTGAATATTAATTGTTTTTACAAAAATGAGTGAAGAGGCTGTTCTTAGCTCTTCTACGAAATCACCATCATCTGTCATGTTACTTCTGTGGCACATAAATCCTTTTGATGTTTGTTCTTTTAAAACCCTGAGTTAGCTGTTCTTAGAAAAGGAGGTGGGGATTGTGCCAGCAAACAATGCCAATTGTGATCAGTAGGATTAATTCTGGCTTAAGGATTAAGGAACACAAAGATCACTCCAGAAATGTTTCTACTTTATGGTTGAATGTTCAGGTCAAAAGGTCGAAGCCACAGACCATACACCATAGATAACGTAGACTGTGCATTACGTAATTGTACGTAACATCAGATTTGTATGATGCAGGGCAGAGCCATTTCGTCATTATGTACTGTGTGAATAGTTTTTCTCATTCATAGCTGAAATTAAACCTCTGAGTAGTGTTTTAAGTGTCACTTTGTTTGCCATAGCAATTTAACAGTCTTAAGTCGGTTGTTGAGGTGGGGTGGCTTGCGTGCCTCAACGATGCAGATAGCCGTACCGTAGGTGCAACCACAGCGGAGGGGTATCTGTGGAGAGGCCAGACAAATGTGTGGTTCCTGAAGAGGGGCAGCAGCCTTTTCAGTAGTTACAGGGGCAACAGTCTGGATGATTGACTGAGCTGGCCTTGTAACATTAGCTAATGTGGCTTTGCCACACAGCTAGTCCGAATGGCTGAAAGCAAGGGGAAACTACAGCCGTTACTTTTCCCGAGGACATGAAGCTCTACTGTATGAACATATGATGATGGCATCCTCTCGGGTAAAATATTCCGGAGGTAAAATAGTCCCCCATTCGGATCTCCGGGCGGCGACTACTCAGGAGGATGTTGTCATCAGGAAAGACAATACTGACATTCTACGGATCGGAGCGTGGAATGTTAGATCCTTTAATCGGGTAGGAAAATTAGAAAATTTAAAAAGGGAAATGGATAGGTTGAAGTTAGATATGGTGGGGATTAGTGAAGTTCGGTGGCAGGATGAACAGGATTTCTGGTCAGGTGAGTACAGGATTATAAATACAAAATCAGTTGGGGGTATCACAGGAGTAGGACTGATAATGAATAAGAAGATAGGAATGCGGGTAAACTACTATGAGCAGCACAGTGATCGCATTATCATTGTCAGGATAGATACGAAGCCAACACCGACAACAGTAGTACAGGTTTATATGCCAACTAGCTCTGCCGATGATGAGGAGATCGAAGAAATATATGAGGAGCTAAAGGAAATTATTCAGACAGTTAAGGGAGAGGAAAACTTAATTGTGATGGGAGACTGGAATTCGGTAGTAGGAAAAGGAAGAGAAGGAAAAATAGTAGGTGAATATGGACTAGGCAGGAGGAATGAAAGAGGAAGTCGCCTGGTAGAATTTTGCACGGAACATGATTTAATCGTAACAAACACGTGGTTTAAGAATCACAAAAGAAGGTTGTATACGTGGAAGAGACCAGGAGACACCGGAAGGTATCAGATAGATTTTATAATGGTAAGACATAGATTCCAGAACCAGGTTATAAACTGTAAGACATACCCAGGGGCAGATATAGACTCTGACCATAACTTGTTAGTCATGAACTGTAGGCTGAAACTGAAAAAACTGCAGAAAGGTAGGAAAATAAGGTGATGGAACTTGGATAAATTGAAGGAAAGCGAAGTTCTGGAGAATTTCAGAGGGAGATTTAGGCAACAATTGACAGGGGGAAATGAAACAGTAGAAGAGGAATGGGTAGCATTGAGAGATGAAATAGTGATTGCAGCAGAGGAAAAAATAGGTAGAAAGGCAAGACCTACAAAAAATCCTTGGATATCACAGGAAATACTGAATTTAATTGATGAAAGGAAAAAATATAAAAATGCAGTAAATGAAACAAGCAAAATGGAGTACAGACGACTAAAAAATGAGATTGACAGGAAGTGCAAAATGGCTAAGCAGGAGTGCCTAGAAGCCAAATGCAAATCTGTAGAAGAATGTATACGAAGGGGAAAAGTAGATACTGCCTACAGGAAAATAAGAGAGACATTTGGGGACAAGAAAAGCAACTCTATGAATATCAAGAACTCAGATGGGAAACCAGTTCTCAGCAAAGAAGGGAAAGCTGAAAGGTCGAAAGAGTACATAGAGCATCTCTACAAAAGAAATGAACTTAGAGACGATGTTGTAGGAGGGGAAGAGCAAGTAGATCAAGATGAAATAGGAGATACTATACTGAGAGATGAATTTGACAGAGCCCTGAAAGACTTAGGTCGGAACAAGGCCCCAGGAGTAGATGACATACCCTCAGAGCTACTAAAGTCTCTGGGAGAGCCAGTCATGACAAGACTATTTGAACTGGTGTGTAGGATGTATGAGACAGGCGAAATACCCTCAGACTTTAAGAAAAATGTAATAATCCCCATTCCAAAGAAATCAGGCGCAGACAGGTGTGAAAATTACAGAACCATTAGTTTGATAAGTCATGGTTGCAAAATTTTAACAAGAATTATCTACAGGTGAATGGAAAAGCTGGTAGAAGCTGACCTCGGGGAAGATCAGTTTGGATTCAGGAGGAACGTAGGAACCCGGGAGGCAATGCTCACTTTACGTCTTATCTTAGAAGATAGATTAAGGAAAGGCAAACCTACATTTTTAGCTTTTGTAGATTTGGAGAAAGCTTTTGACAATGTTGACTGGAATACACTCTTTCAAATTCTGAAGTCAGCAGGAGTAAAATATAGGGAAAGGAGAGTTATTTACAACTTGTACAAAAGCCAGACTGCAGACTCGAAGGGCATGAAAGGGAAGCATCAGTTGGGAAGGGAGTAAGACAGGGTTGTAGCCTTTCTCCGATGTTATTCAATTTGTACATCAAGCAAGCGGTGAAGGAAAGCAAGGAAAAATTTGGAATAGGGATTAAAGTTCAGGGGGAAGAAATAAAAACATTGCGTTTTGCTGATGACATTGTAATTCTGTCAGAAACAGCAAAGGATCTGGAAGAGCAGTTGAATGGAATGGACAGTGTGTTGAAGAGAGCGTATAAAATGAACATTAACAAGAGCAAAACAAAAATAATGGAATGCGGTCTTAGAAAATCAGGCGATGCTGAAGGAATTAGTTTAGGTAACGAAACAATGAAGGTGGTAGATGAGTTTTGTTACTTGGGTAGTAAAATAACATGCGATGGTCGCAGTACAGAGGATATAAAATGCAGAATGGCAATGGGAAGAAAAGCGTTTTTGAAAAAGAGAAATTTGCTAACATCAAATATTAATTTAAGTGTAAAGAAGTCTTTTCTGAAGGCATTTGTGTGGAGTGTTGCCTTGTACGGGAGTGAAACATGGACGATAAGCAGTGCGGACAGGAAGAGGATTGAGGCTTTTGAAATGTGGTGCTACAGAAGAATGCTGAAGATTAGGTGGGTAGATAACATAACTAATGAAGAGGTACTGAACAGAATTGGTGAGAAAAGGAATTTTTGGCATACCCTGACTAAAAAAAGGGATCGCTTGGTAGGACACATTCTTAGACATAGGGGAATCGTAAATTTAGCATTGGAGGGAAGTGTGTGGGGTAAAAATCGCAGAGGGAGACCAAGAGACGCGTGTAGTAAGCAGATTCAAGTGGATGTGGGTTGCCGTTCTTATGAGGAGATGAAAAGGCTTGCTCAGGATAGAGTAGGGTGGAGAGCTGCATCAAACCAGTCTCCGGACTGAAGACCATAACAACAACAACAACAACAACAACAACAACAACAACAAGTCGGTTGTTAAAAGTCTGTCCAGTGTTGTCTATTTGTTGATGACTTCTCGATCTTTTGCTGTTCCTGTAGCCTTGCAATAACAACTCGTCAGTTGCAACTAACTCTTCAGTGATTGGATGACTGGGTGAAGAAGATTGGTTTAAAGTTATCAACTGCAAAATCTGTGTATGTTCTTTTTAACCTTTCCCATTCTATTTTAAACTTACCTGAACTGAGGATCGGGGACACCGTTCTTGATCTTAAAGAAACAGTGAGGTTTCTGGGTCCGATTTTTGACTCGAAACCCACTTGGGGCGCCACACCTCAAGGACCTGAAGAAATGGTCCCTTAAAGCACAAAGCATTTTAAAATGTCTTAGCCACAATTCGTGGGCTGCTTTGATTTTATAGTGCCTTCATGCAATTTCACCTTGATTATGAATGCACGGTGTATGGCTCTGCCAGGCCCTCTTATCTGAAGATGCTAGACGTGGTGCACTACAAAGGGATTTGGTTGGCTACTCTGTGCCGAGGCTGCTGAACCACCTCAATCCATCAGGCGACAATTGCTCATTGTGTGCCAGGGGTACAAAATGCTGTCAACACCAAAAAAAACCAACATACCATAGTTTAGTGATCGTCATATGGAAAGGCTGTTCAAACTCAGCAGCCGGCAACAAGACCATTTGGGATTCATATGAGGGATCGTCTTTCATGAATGGATTTACCTGATTTTACTGTACTACATTGCAGTTGGAGCAGATTTCCTCCTTGGCTTCTTCACAGGCCCAGAAATATTTTAGAATTGTCAAATTTTAAGAAAGTTTACACTCATGATTTTACACAGCGATCTGAGTTTTCTTAACATTTTATTAGGCATCATGACTTCACTGTGTTTAAACTGACGGGTCCAAGCTTGGGTATTCCCTGGGCTGTTCCATACTGTTCACTGACTATGTTACTAGGATTCGTCTTCTCACAGCCTTTCCTGTTTTTTACAGCAGAGCTTCATGCCATCTTGAAAGCACTCGAATTGCAGTGTGTTCAGGCCAATCACTTACTTATCTGTTGCAGTTCCTTCAGTGCCCTGCAATCATTGCAGAACTGTACCCATTAGAGAATGTTTTACAGCTCATACAGGACCGACTGTACTCCTTTCAGTGCTGGGGGAAACAGCTGTCATTCTGATGGGTTCCTGGTTATGTGGGCATTTGGGGAAATGAAGTTGCTGATCGGGCTGCAGAGGCAGCCTGCAGTGACCATCATGTCATACAATCTGCCATCCCCCTGCAGGATGTCCTCTCTGTTGTTTCAGTTGTTGGAAGAAACATGGCTGGCAGTGACAGGTAATAAGCTTCGGTCAGTGAAACCCACTGTTGGGCTGTGGCGAACCTCCTGTCAGTCACTGAGACGGCGTGAAGTGAACCTGACGCAGCTGTGATTCGGTCACTGCCCATTGTCACACAAATTTTTGCTTTGCTGGGAGGATCCCCCATTTTTTGATGTCTGTGGCGTGCAACTTACAGTAAGTCACATTTTAACAGAGTGTAGTTTATATTGTGCTGTAAGGGCAGATGCTAATCTGAGAGGTGATCTGCCCTCCATTTTAGCTGATGATGGGGCAAGCATGGCCAAAATTTTCAAGTTTTGTAACTCATCTGTGCTTTGGCCTTAGCTCCTAGGTTTGAGGTTTTAGTTTGTTGCAGAGGGCTGGCTCACCATTTTTTTATTTTGTGTGATCCGCCAACTGTGACTATCTGCTCTGTAGCTTCTACTACATACACCTTTTGGACAACTGTGATTGATAGGAACTTCTTGTGAAATCCTTTATATCAATCATCCTTTATTGTTATGTTTTAGACTTGTCTTGCACTATTTTTGTCGGGGCATCAAAGAACTCGATGTCTTCAGCCCTTGATAAAATACTCACCACCACCTACAATTAAGCATAGATTACACAGTGAGGCTTCTTACTGTTTTGTTATTACATATTTAGTATTATAGTTAATCTTATTTCTTCACAATTCCTAATATTAATGTGTGGTTGCAGTTTTTACAGAAGAAAGAATTAGAAATTCAAGCTTCAGTGAGAAAGTGCAGTATTAGGCCTATAGACCTTCCTGAAATATGAGTTAGTGATTTGTATCTTACAAAAATGTGGGGACTAAAGTACATAACTAATGCAGCATGCACTATACTGCAAGTTCACTAAATAGTAATGCCAAAAAGGGCGTGTTGTCCTCCTGGAGCCCACAGTGATAAAAAAAATCAAATCCTCCTTTATTTCTGTAGTTACTTTTAATGCGCTCAGGCTTAACTGTTTTCTCAAGAAAGAGATTATTTTTATGCTATAATTCTCTTAAGTTATAATTGTACTGGCTCTAAGATTCAGAATTATACAATTATATGTAACCATTTTCATACACATACAGCTGTGTACACAAAAAAAAAGACTTCTTTCTATGAACTAAAATAATTACTTTTGTATTTCTGACTGTTGTAGGAAATAATCTGTTCATTCAATAAATACTATGCAAAATAACAACTACTTCTTTCAGTTACACAGGAAATTATACCTTATCCACAACTTCCGTGTATTTTGATGTTTACAAACTGATGGGAAATAAAAGACTAACTTGTTGATACTTTATAGTTATCCAGCATGTGTTGCAGTTTATGTACATGAGAGAAAGGATTTAACATCAAATATATAATTGACTTTCCAGGCTGTTCCATTAAGTTTTGGGTGTGCAGCTGCAAGAATTCTCCTTCTTCTTCTAATATTTTGGCTGCATATCGTTCAGCCATCTTCATAGTGAGCCGAAAGACTGACACTCCAGTGCTCACTTCGGCCCTTTTTTACTCGCATACTCGCATAATGCACGAGTTGAATCTATGACTCCACAGTCGATCAGTGTTGGCATGTTGGTGTATCACTATGAGCTGCACTGCGATGATGTCTTTGTGAGTTTATTACAGAAAGTGCCAGATTGCATGACTTATCTAGATTGAAAGCAGTATCTCTATTAATTAAATTCGTCATCAAGTGGATTTCAGTTTCCTCCTTCACTATTGAATCCCAGGCTTTCCAATTATTGTTACATCAAAGCCTCTTGAAGATAAACCAAACAAGACAGAGAATGGCTTTTAAGAAAATCCAAGGCTGAAGTATAAAAAAGTTTACCCAATATGAAAAAAGGAGTACCTACAAAAAGGAATTGAATCCCATCAAAAACAGAGAGAGAGAGAGAGAGAGAGAGAGAGAGAGAGAGAGAGAGAGAGAGAGAGAGAGAAGTCTTGCGACAAATTCCTTCTACTGTAAAATGTGAGAGATCTCATGAAACACGAAGTTGATTATTGTACGACCCTTCTCACCGGGCTGAATTGGTTATGTTGGCACCAATGGTAATAACGGCAACTCAGATGACCAATAAATGTTTTTTCGTGACAACTTCAATGAAAACAAAAATTATTTTCTTCTGAACGGACAAGGGTACATACAAGAACCTGTCAACCATAGAGCAGGTACAGTTTTAATTTTGGTGTGAGTGAAATGAGCAGCAATAACATTTACTCTGTAGCTTGCGAAAAATATTAACGCAATTCTACACTTCATTGTTCATCTGTTGCCAACATAAGCACTGGGGCTGAGCGAGAAGTGTCGTAAAATTTTACCATGGAACCACTTATTCAACACCTTGACATAATTTGTTCTCCAATTAGTTAGAAATCAATATTAGCAACTATATCAGTAATGTACATCTTTGTTTTTATAAAAAATATAACGACTTGGCAATCACACCATAGTATAATTATATAAGAATAATATAATGATCTGGAAATTGCGCATTGACATAACAGTAATTTATATTCCATTATGTAACCAAATGTAATCTCATAAGAAAGAAGTACATTCACATATGCATGAAGTATTTTAAGTATACATTAAAAATTGTGACAAGGAGTTGAATAGATGATTCCGTGAACACTGACTACAATAACCGACTTGGTTTCCCATGAGATCTCACAAGTTTTTACAGTGGAAGGAATTCATTGTGAGAATTGCATTTTTGTACATTTTAATTTTTTTTGGGGATATTATTATTCTAGTAGATTCCTAATTAGTTTTAGTAGTTTACTGGCATTAACAAGACAGACACTCTTCAAAACTTTACTGATGTTCATGTAGCCTTTGCCCCAATCATACATTAGTGAATGTGTACTTGATCACGAGTTGCTGTGTATGCAGTGCACCTTTTGTAGTGTAAATATGTTGGTTCATCATAGGTGTAATCAGTTAATGTTAATCAAATATTTATCTATATAATTTTTGAGTCTTTGATTGCAACGATATTGTATTCAAAAGGTTATCGTTATCTTCAGATTGATATGTGCTAGGTATATGATTTTTGTGCTAGGTATATGATTTTTGTGCTAGGTATATGATTTTTGTGCTAGGTATATGATTTTTGTGCTAGGTATATGATTTTTGTGCTAGGTATATGATTTTTGTGCTAGGTATATGATTTTTGTGCTAGGTATATGATTTGTGTGTGTGTGTGTGTGTGTGTGTGTGTGTGTGTGTGTGTGTGCGTCCGTGCCCATGAAGTTGTGAATGTCACTAAATTATTCATTGTGCAGGTGAGGATGCTCCGTGCTCCCAGGAGGATATGTTTGCTTCGGAACCACCAAGCCCTGGCATCATTCCATGCAGTATAGGGGATGATGTTCCTGCTGATCATACCGAAGAATGTACAAAAGATGAAAAGTGAGTATTCAGCAGATGTTTAGGTACAAAAATATTTGTATTGCTTAATTACTCTGAGTTGACGAAAGTCATGGAACAATGACACCCACAGATACAGATGGTACTAGTATTGCGTAAAATAGGTATATTAAAGGACAGTGCACAAGCTGATCTGTCATTTGTACTTGGTGATTTATGTGAAAAAGTTGCTGACATGTTTATGAATGCACAACAATAATAAATAGACTTTTAGCACAGATTTATAGATGGAGCTTGACAATTGGGAAATTAAATTTCAGAAATTGTTAAGGGATTCGATATTCAGAGATCTACAGTGTTAAGAGTGTGCCGATAACACCGAATTCCAGGCATTACCTCTCACAATAGATATTACAGTGGCAGAGAGCTTGCACGTTATGATTTCATAATTATGTGGGTTGTTTTTATGTGAAATAGACTGGATCCTCATGTCCAGCTTGTAATCTCAAGTCTTGACTGCTCTAATAATATTTTGAGAGTTATGTTTTAGTGCTTCCTTCACTTAAATATGGATATAGCATTTGAGGAAGGCGAGCTGCATAGTGTACAATAAAAAATGATTAGTGAAGCACTTACCTCAAATCTTGAAGTTGCATCTTTATGGACTTGTTGTTTGTAAGGCCTTGATTTTAACAATTTAGAATTGTGGTTTCCACTGGTCAGTTAATTAACAGTTGTATTTCAGATGGTTGTTAATAACTGTCATTTATTCACTTTCAAAAAACTTCATTCAACATCTTGTACAAAACATTAAATGATTCATTAGTGCACAGTTGTCCCCATTTGTGGCCAGCATACAAGTCTCATTAATAACAGTTACCACAACCCAGTACATACATTCCACACATCAATAATACAAATTTACGCAGTTTGTGCGTGGAATACTGAAGTCTGAGATGTATAGTTTGGCACAAATATGAAGTATTAATGACTGCAGATACACTTTCTACACACCTAACATTGAAGAACTTTCACATAATTGTTCAAAATTAAAGTTCAAAGTGACATGGGTTGTGTCTCAGATACATCATGTTACATGACTCGAACTGGCGTGGATTGTGCCTCAGATCAAGGATTCAACCAGATTCATTTACATGACATGAAAGCATCTTATTTATATCACCCAAACAATGACACTGAACATTATGTATTGTTAATTATGTACATTAAACTAATAATAGTGGAAAAGTAAACAATTACATTCAACTTGCTATAGTAAAAGATAGTGTAAATAATACTGAGTAAATTGATATACAAATCCTTGTTATGTTAATAGTATTTCATATCCAAATATAATTTAATAAGGTTGTCAAAATACTTTCATAATTAACAGTAATTATACAGAAACTTATCTAACATTACTTGTGAAACATAATAACACCTACTTTTATATAAATGAGAGAAGAATTAAATTAGTTTTATCAGAGATACTAATTATCCTAATACAGTAGAACCTCGTTTTTACGCTTTTCAAGGGACTTCAGTAAAATGGTGTAAAATGCAAGAAAACGTAAAATGCAGTAAATAATGTTTTAAATGGTAAAGTATGCTTACTGAATCGGCCTTGCATTTTGATAGTTTGTGATATATGTACATAATAGGTATCTAAATACTCTCCATGAAGTTTATTATACAATAAAGGTTATCCCAATTTTTACTATTTTAAGTGCCAGGCAGAACTGGTAATTTTATGGGAAGTAGAAATTTTTGACGTAATTTCATTCGTTATAACCGAGAATGTCACTATTTATGCACCAGGCAGAACTGGTAATTTTATGGGAAGTAGAAATTTTTGACGCAATTTCATTCATTATAATCGAGGAGGCCGCTGCTGGGCTATGTAACACATCTTCAAAATTACTGACTTTTACCGGCATTAATTAATTACGTAATAAAACTCTTAAAGTTCCGTTCTTTTTGTATTTTTCAATGTTTCACCCGACAATATTAGAGAAGTTATTCGTGTTGTCGAGTGCATAAGCATTTTTGTGACATTTGCCTAGGACCGGCATCTCACACTATTATCACTTTGAGGTTGTAGGTATTATGATATCCAACTTTGACAGATAATGTTCTTTATTAATCAGAAATATGTATCACAAAAACAATGCAACTCTTTATTATCAGATCAACAAAGCAACTAGTTCTGATTATTTGAGTAAACACCAGCCGCTCTGGCAAAGAAGCTAATGGAAAGAGGAACTACACCAACACAAATCGGCGTTATTCTCACCTCAACAAGCCGTTCTGTTTGTCTGAGTACACACCAGGCACTCTGGCAAAGAAGCTGGTGGAAAGAGGAACTACATCACCACAAATTGCCGTGCCGTAAGTCAACTAGCTATGTACTGCCAACAACAAAACATGAAATATACGTTTGAATAAATGCAAAGTGTCAAGAAACACGACTGCGAATAATTTTTAAATGCTATACTTTAAAGGAAAGCCATGCTAGCGTCAATTTATGTAGTTTAAGCCATTTTTTCTTCATGAAGATGCCTTCGAAAAGTGTAAAACGTGGGAAAAGTACATATGTTAACATAAAAACGAGGGCGAATTAACATTGTGAGCATAGGAAATTTGACGGGACCAACAAAAAATGGTGTAAATGGCGGGAAAACATAAAAACCGGGAACATAAAAACGAGGTTTTACTGTATATGACCTATAACAATAAGCCTCTGGCATGAAATAATTAATATTTGCTAATCAAACAAACTTCTGTAACATAAAATAATAGAGAATAACTTCAGGTAGTCACATTAGAAAAAAGAATAACAAAAGTTTTAGAAAAGAAAATGATAATAGACTAATTACATTCATACATATTACTATGCAACACTTATATCGGGTGGTTCAGTAATGCAGGCAGATGGGAATAAATCCCAACATGCTTCATTATAGTTGGTTGATCACTTTTATAGAAGTGCTAAAATAAGGGGTAACATCGTTGACATTTAAGACTGAATAAAAAAGTAAGTAAAGCAGTCAACAATCCGAAGATTGGTTTGAACACCACAGTGCTTTACTAGGCATGGTCCTGTTTGGAGGTGGTATGCCGTTGCCTTCCTCCGACCTTCGAACTGACTTACCCAGCCAGTTATAGGGGGACCTACAGTTTAACGTGGGTTCCGAACCACGGTGCTACTCAGTATTTTTCACATAAGCAATACTGCCAGAGGTGAAAGAAGTGGAAAGTGACAGATAAAAATCCTAGGACCTGGCGGGGATCGAACCCGCGACTTTTGGATTTGTACTCTGGCACTCTACCACTGTGCAACCGAGGCGCACAAGACTGAATATTTGAAGTGCGACAGCTGGAGGTGATGGTTGTATGACTTTGTTGTGTGCCTGTGTGATTGCGTGAATGTTCTATTTTCTG
Source organism: Locusta migratoria (assembly GCA_026315105.1). Lineage (NCBI taxonomy): Eukaryota > Metazoa > Arthropoda > Insecta > Orthoptera > Acrididae > Locusta > Locusta migratoria. The sequence goes on along the minus strand of CM048747.1, from coordinate 165,747,463 downwards.
AAGAAGGCCATGACCGATAGCTGAAAGTGTTGTATGTGTGTGCTCTTGTATGTGCCTGTCACAGCTTGTCACCACATCTTTGCGGTGAGTTGCAAACTGTCCTTTTTACTATATTTATAGTGATATCTTATTTAGATCATTCTGCAGTTGGTTTTGATGTTTAGATGGATTTACTAGATGGTAAATGATGGCATCATCTGCTGCTTAGATTTTTTCCCCAAATCGTTTATGTAAATAAGGAACAGCAGAAGACCAATAACACTAACCTGTGGAACGCCCGATATCACCTCTGGTTTAGTTGATGCCTTACCATCGATTACTACAAACTGTGTCCTCTCTGACAGGAAATCCCCTGTCCAGTTGCAAATTTGGGGTGATCTACCATAACCACGCAATTTGATTAAAAGCCGTTTGTGATGTACATGATGATGAGGTGTGACAGGCACATAAAAACACACACATACAACACTTACGCTATTGCCCATGGCCTTCTTCAGAAAAAAAGAACATTCACACAACTAAACAGGCACACAACACAGTCACAGAACCACATAATGGTTGTGTGATTGTGTAATTTTTTTTTCTGATGAAGGCAATGACCAGTAGCTTAAGTGTCATTTGCGTGTTTGTTTTGTGTGTGTCTGTTGCAGCTTGTCGTCACGTCTTTGCTGTGATTTGTAAACTGTCCTTATTATATTGTTTAATTCCAACCTGGACTTGCCATTATTAAATGCACACGTGAATTAGATTAAATATTAAGTGATTCAGAATTAGTATAGTATTTTAAATGTGGTGAACTAAAAGACTTCATTTTTATGTGTAACATTGGATACCGGAAAGTTGTGTATAATCTTATTTTTCATATTCAAAGAATGTATGACATTAACTGCAAATGGTTAAAGTTGAAAATGCATACCCAACTAGGATTTGAAGTAGGGTGCTTTCTAGACAAATGATTTGACCGCTACACCTCTGGAGATACAGCGATCACCACACCTCCACAGAATGACTCAAGTACGCCTGCCACCCGATACCAATTCTCAACTTTACCCTGTGCATTATAACTCAAACTTGCAGTTTTTGAAAAGTGATTCCCATAAGAGTAAGGACCTAGGAGTGCCTTCGCGCTGAAGAAAGGATCATTGCCCATCATCATATAACTACTACATTTAAAGATAGATATGCAAATTGACATTTAATACCTGTTTGCTTTGTTCTGAAGTAGTTTTTAAGAGGAACAAAGGTCTGAATCATTACTTACATGTTGCACATCCACAAGGATCTCCTCAGTACAGATCTATGGAATGCACAGCTAAATCTAAAAACTAATATTTATATTCATTTAGAATCAGGTATTTAATACTTGGTTATATAAGTTTGGTCTTCTCTGACATTACAAGCTGAACTGATCATTGACCGGAAATACCTATGTTAGGACACTTGGAGACTGTTTGCGAGCAATCATATTTCCTAACAAAAATGAAATTTTTAAGGGTGGCAACACACCTTGTCACTGGGCGACAACTGTTTGTGATTGATTTTAAGAATAAGAATAAGAATCTTTATTTGCCATTCAGTATTTTCTCATACATTGGGCTTCGTCAAAAAGTTGAATTACAACTTCACACACATTTGTAATATTAAATAGCGTTAATTTCACAATTAAAAATACTTTTACAAATTTATATTATACAGTAGGTATAATTATGTTAAAACAACAAATCTGTCATATTACACTCTTTATATTGATCAATTGAGTAAAATGCTTTACCTTTGAGCCACTGCCCCAGGGTTATCTTAAATCTATTTACAGATACTGTTTGTGCAGTCTTAGGGAGCACATTTTGAACAATTCAGGGCCTACATATTTATGGCTGTTGTGAATCTTGGATAGTCTAGAGTATGGCAAATCAATTGTGTGGTTTCGTCTCGTATTATGGGAGTGGACAGATGACCTTAGGGGATATTGAGCAATGTTTTCTTTAACATGTAATAGGCAGCATTAAATGTACAAACCAGGAACTGTCATTATGTTGAGTTTTCTGAAATATTCCTTGCATGTGTCCCTAGGAGATAACCCCACTATACATCGAATAGCTTTTTTTTGCCATCTAAAGACTGATGCTGAATCTGGAGAATTTCCCCAGAGCAGAATGCCATATGAAAGATGAGGGTGGAAATAGGCAAAGTAAGAATGTATCAGTAAATTTTGGCTGACTTTAATCCTCAGCTTGTGCAGTAGGAAAATAATTTGTGCAAGTTTGGAACAGACATATGTGATGTGTTGATCCCAGCTGAGTTTCTGGTCGATCATCATTTCTAACAGTTTAACAGATTTATTTTCCTTATTTGACACTTTCAAATTAAAGATTATTTCGTCAGTTTTTGTTTCATTAATGTGTAGGGAGTTTGCGCTAAGCCAGTGAGCAGATTTTTCAAGTATTATGTTTTTTTTTCCCCTTGTACAGAGTCTAGAGTTTGTCCTGAGGTGACAATGGTTGTATCGTCTGCATAGAGAACTGTTTTACAGGGTAAATATTCTGGCATATCATTAATGTGTACTACAAACAGGAAGGGCCCAAGTATGGAACCTTGTGGCACATTTCTTTTTATTGGTTGTGGGTTTGATAATTGCCCATTTGCACTAACAAGTTGTACTCTGTTGCTGAGGTAGGATTCTATTAATTTCACGGCACCCTCTTCCATGCCGTAGTACCTCAGTTTCATGATCAGAGTACTATGAGACACAGTGTCAAAAGCTTTGCTCAGGAGCACAAGAGATTAATCTTTTTTCAAAGCCATCATATATATCACTAACAATATTTTCAACCACTTTAACTGTAGATAGCTTTGATCTGAATCCATACTGTGTGTTACTTATTAAGTTATTCCTCTCAAAATAGAGATTCATTTGTTGGTGAACACAGTACTCAATTATTTTAGAAACTATTGGGATCAACGAGATGGGGCAATAGTTACCTGGATTTAATTTATCTCCTTTCTTAAATATCGGGATAGTTACTGCTATTTTCAGGCAGTTGGGGAAGGTCCCTTTTTGTAACATTCGGTTTATGAGAATGGTTAGAGGGGACTGAATATCACTTGCTATCTTCTTCATGACAAAATTCGACAGACCGTAGAAGTCTTCTGCTTTGAAGTTACTTAGTTTTCCTATTGCTTTGCTAACATCATCTTCAGTGACTGTTGCCCAGCAGAATTTATGAATAACATTTTTATTTAAACCTAGAAGCGTTCTGGCATCATGCATAGTTTTTGGGGGAGAAGAATCCTGTTGTAGACTGAAATTAACAAAGTGTGAGTTTAGAATATCTGGGGCTATGGGGATGGCTGGTTGGGTTGTTGGTCTGTTTAGTTCACTTCTAATAACTTCCCAGGCAGCTTTACAGCTGTTTCTAGAATTGAGAATATAGTTATCGTTCGCCCTTCGCTTTGCCAAGCTTATTTCATATCTATACATTTTTCTTATTCTGATGTACATCTCTTGATACTGGCTACTGTTATGAGACCTGGCCTTGAACATAAGAAGCATGATCCTGATGCTGTTGAGGTATGGTGTATACCAATTATTTAGTGTCTGTGGTTTCTGACCATGATTGTTATTCTGCTTTTTTACTAATCTGGGACAACACTCATTGAAAATTCTTGCAATTTCCTCTACAAATAATTTACTTGTGTTATTCACACATGTGTCTCTGCATAAGATGTCAGTCCAATTAACTGACCTTAATCCATTTCTAAGCTCTCTTAAGTTATTGCCATTCAGTGGTCTAACAGTTCTATGTTGTTCATCTGGCATGTTGACTGGCCTGTAATCCACAGGCCATCAATTCCAATTTCAACATTATTTTCGTGGATATTACTTATTATATTGTCTAAGCATGCATTATATCTAGTGGGCTTATCATTTAGATAAAAACAATCAAAAGATCTTAAACTGTCCAAGAATTCCATTATGGTGTGACTCTGTACTCTGATATCCATATTAATATCACCAAAAATTAGGATTCTTTGGTTTTTGTACTTAGGCTTAGTAAGTAAGACTAACATTTTTTTAAGATTTACTATGAACTCGTCTTCACTAGAAGATGGTGTGCGATATACAGATACTACAATAATATTGTATTTAGGTATATGTACAGCTGCAGCCTCAAAGACAGTATCTATACACAGATCTGTGACATCAATATTGAAGTATTGTAAGTTTAGGTCATTTTTAATATAAATTGCAACACCTCCATGTCCAATTGTTGATCTGCAGTAACCACTCGCTAGGGAATAACCAAATGGAATATTTAGATCAATTTCTGATTTAGGCAGCCAGTGTTCATTTACACTAAGTATACCACAGTTTGAGGTTTCCAACCAGAACTGCAATTCTTCCAGCTTCCTTCTTAATGACTTTATATTAATATGTAGGAACAGGAAACTATTTTTACTACCCCTGGGCAGTGAAGAAAAAGGTTCAAATTTTCTTCTTAAGGGCGCTGCTATGCAGCTGATATCTTGAGATGTTTGTAAGTCCACTGCTGGTAGTGCAGCCCCATTTTGACAAGGTTCTAATACATCAAGTTTACTGAGCACAGGGTGAATGGTTTGAGGACTATTTTGACCCTGCTGGAGCAAATCTGTTGGTATTTTGTCAGACTGACCAGCAGGCTTTACAAGTTTCCCTGGTCCAGCGGTATTACTGTAAAGGTGGCCGATTCTTTACTCACTGTTTTGATGATCAGTTCCGAGATCAATCTTCTTCCTTGGTTGTTGAGGTGGAATTCGTGTCGTGTGTAGCACTCCCTGTCAAACTCGCTAGCTTTAATGACAGTGGTATTTTTGAATTTTGAGCACAGGTGATGTAGCCGATTGTTCACTTCCAAAACCTCGCGATTTTCGTGGGACCAATTTGCAAGGTCATATCTAAATGGAACGTCAACAACAAACACTTTTTTCGATGTAGTACTTGGTAATGTGCTTCTTAAACCTTTTATTAAGTTCACACTGTTGTATTTTGCTGTGTCGTTTGTACCAGTGATAATCACGATAGTGTCAGCGTCAGAAGTTTTTTTTCTGAAAGTTTTGTAAGATATCATTGGCTTCTGCTGAAGGGTATACACACCCCAGACACTCGATATTTGCATTTTCGTTAAGATAACTTGAAACATTACGACCTTGGCTATCACTCAGTATGGTAACTTTACACGTTTTACTTACTGATTTTTGACCATCACATCCATTGGCTCTTGTAACAATTTCATTTTTACATTTATTAGCTTTGTTATGTTTCGCTACGATTGTTTCTTGTTCGCCGCTTTGTTTTCGAAACTTGCTAACATTCACACTACAGCTACTTAGGTTGTTTTCAACACTGGACTGTTTCACTTCTAATGTTTCTTGTCCGCCACTAGGTTTACGCGACTTGCTAACATTTACACTACAGTTACTACCAGTGATTTTGGCCTGACGAAGCTGAGAGGGCTTGTTTTCGTTGGCGGACCTCATTCTACTTGGCGGTTTATTTACTATTTCTGAGCTGTTGTGGTTAATCGAGAATGTTTCTCGGCCGCCACTTCGTTCACAAAACTTGTTTACATTCGCGTTGCAGGCATTTAAACTGTCTTCTGCCGGACATAGCGGAGAATACTCGTTTTCATCTGCGAACCTCACTCTTCTTGGTGGTTTATTTACTATTACTGACCTGTTATTGTGGCAAACCGTTTCCCAAGACGGAGTTTCCATTCTACATAATCATAATAAATGATTTGGCAATCTAGATCACCTGACATATGTGGAACATAATTGAGAGGACAGTTCATGTACAAAATCCTTCACTGCAATACTTTCACATTTATGGATGGTTGGAGAGGCAGCATGGCTCATTTTTTAATTAGGGCATGTCGAGTCCATGCTGCATCGAGTTACTGTAATTTGCCAGCCAAAAGGAGCTCTAACTTGATACTGGAAGTGTCCCATAATTTGTGTCACCTCAATGTACATTTCTAAGGTACAATTTTGTCAGTCACTCTCAGTTATAAGAAATTAGTTTGTAATTACAGAATAACACATTACAATTTTATGATACGAATATTATAGAGGAAAAATTCCTAACAGGAAAAATATACGTAAAAAATAGATGAAGTCCACTTACCAGGCGAAGGAGCACAGGCAGTGATAGCAACAAATAAACACACAGACACACACACACACACACAAACGCAAGATTTCGCAGCCTAGCTGCTTCGTCAGGCAGAAGGGAAGGAGAGGGAAAAGGAAATGATGAGGGTTTTAAGGGAGTGGGTAAGGAGTCATTCCAATCCCGGGACTAAGTGTACTTGCGTCTGTGTAAATGTGTGGGTTTGTGTGTATTTGTTTACCCTCCTTCCCCCCCCCCCCCCCCCCCCCCCCAGGTAAGTCTTTCCTGTCCCTTAAAACCCTCATCATTTCCTTTTCCCTCTCCTTCCCTTCTGTCTGACGAAGCACCTAGGCTGCGAAAGCTTGTGTGTGTATGTGTGTGTGTGTGTGTGTGTGTGTGTGTGTGTTTATTTGTTGCTATCACTGCCTGTGCTCCTTCGCCTGGTAAGTAGACTTCATCTATTTTTACGTACATTACAATTTTAGTTTGTTATAATCACTTATTACATGATTTTGTATTATATCTTTGTGTGCTGGTATTTGTAGCTATTGTGATGATGTACTTGCCCTGGTTCGCATTTAAGAGCTAATGTTTTATTTGACATTGTGTTTGTGTCATTTATTTTTATTTTCAACAGAATGGAAGTAGAAAAGACAGCAGATTCGGTTGGAGAGGCACGTGCATGTAAGAGGCAGCATGCAGAGTCAGAAGATGATGCTACAGAAATGAAGAAAAGTTCAGGTGAGAATTTGTGTTCTGATCTTAATAATAGTTCAAATGTTATGTGATAATATGATAAGTATACACAGCCCTTTTTCCTTTAAAAGAGTTGATGAAACTCTTACAATAAATAAATTGCACTGATATTTCGTAAGTTCTCAATTATTTGATTATTTATGTAACTATGAAGCTACATTTAATATAATATTGTCTCATTGAAATGTAAGCACACTTAACAACTGAACAGAACACTTATAATGAAAGCAAGTTAATAGCGACCTTAACATACATGCAGCACTAACTGCCTCTTGGGCAGAGTGCTCTGCTATTTATACACAGAAAGAATGTACCAGAAATTAGAACAGTTAACATAAGAAACAAGCAGAATTTACAATTGAACATAAGAAAGACGTAGAACATTCTGGAATTGTTAATTACAATGAAATAAATTTTTGCCGGTTGGCGAGATTGAACCGGCGACCTTCAGCGCCGCAGTCGGTGACGCTATTCCCTGCGCCATACCGGCAGTTGGCTTACGTGGTGTCTCGTGGCATTGCTCCCTCTCCTGGAAAAACAGTGACCCGCTATTATATTCCCTGTGAAGCCAGCTTCAATGTCCTGGATCTTAACCTTGTCATGGGTCCTCTGTATGGCACTTCAGGAGAATCCTTCGCTTCTCGACGATTATCGACGACAGACGTTCCTGTCGTGGCTTTATCAGTAACATTACCATCCTTACAGTCCTTGAACAAGAAGCCATTGTCCCCTATCTGCTCTTCAGGATCGTAGTAAGGCTTCATATCCTTCTGCTCAACATCGACGTACATGGACAGCATATTGGCTAATGTCTTGTTAAAACGTTCCGTAAGACCATTTGTCTGAGGATGGTATGCAGTTGTCATTTTGTGGACAATGTTGCACCATGACATTACCTCTGATACTAGTTTTGACTAGAATACTTTTCCACAATCAGATTATGATATCATCACACTGGGTGCTCCATGCTTCAAAATAATGTCTTCTACAAGGAATTTTGCAATCTCTGGAGCTTCTGCACTCGGCACAGGTTTGGTGACAGCATAGCATGTGAGGTAGTCAGTGCAGACTATTATCCATCGGTTACCGGTTGTTGACTTCGGGAACCTCCCTAAAAGATCGATCCCAACTCGGTGGAATGGAGCTGCTGCCAGCAGAATCGGTACGAGATGTCCTGGAGGTAATTGCGGCACATGCTACTGTCGCTGTCACTCTTTACAATGACTCACATAGTGCTTAACAGATTGGTAGAGAGCTTTCCAGTAATATCTGTGTCTGATTCTGTCAAGGGTCTTCACGAATCCCAGATGACCGGATATTGGAGTGTCGTGGAAATATTTGAGAATAGCTGGCTGGAGATGAGCTGGAACGACCAGTAGCCATTTGGGGCCCAGTGGAATATAGTTGCTCGTATACAATGCTCCGTTTATAAGTTGGAACTTTCCATTGGTCTGTTCTCCTTTCTCCACGGCCTCTATTGTTTTTAATAGTGCTGGATCTTCCCTCTGTTCAGCTGTAACGTCATCTAATTCAGTGAGGGCTGAAATTTCATTAATGCTGTTGTGTTCCACTAATGGACTCCTCGAAAGGCAGTCGGTATCCTTGTGTTTGCGCTTGTTCTTGAATACCACTGTGACATCATACTCTTGGAGTCTTAGTGCCCATCTTGCTAGTCGACCTGTTGGATCCTTCAAGCTAGTCAGCCAACACAAAGAATGGTGTTCTGTCACGATGGTGAATGGTTTGCTGAATAAATACTGCTGGAATTTGTTATAGCCCAGATAACTGCGAGACATTTTTTCTCAGTTGTAGAGTAGTTTATCTCGGACTTTGAGTGTACTCTTGATGCATAGGCTATTACCTTTTCAGCACCTTCCTGAACTTGTACAAGCACTGCACTAATTCCATAACCACTGGTGTCTGTGTGAAGTTCCATTTCCACATTCTCGTCATACAAGGCTAGCACTGGTGCAGAAGTTAGTCTCTTTAAGTGCCCGGAAAGTTCTTTGTTTTGTCTCATCCCAGTAAAACTTGGCGTCTCCCTGCAGAAGTTCTTATAATGGTGCACCTTGTTACAAAATTCTTTTATGAAACGTCGGTAGTATGAGCACAGCCCGAGAAAACTTCTCACAACACGAATGTGCTGAAGAGTTAGAAATTCTGTGACTGCCCTTACTTTATCTGGATCAGGACAGGACAGACACCATCTCTGTTGACTAGGTGCCCCAGGATTTTTATCTCTTTGGCGACAAAGATGTGCTTCTTTGGATTGAGGTGGAGTCCTTCAGTCTGAACACACTTCAGCACAATAGACAGGCGACTCAGATGTTCTTAAAATGTTTTCGAGGAAACGTTAATGTCATCTAAATAGCAAAGACACGTCATCCACTTAAGGTGTCGAAGCAAGTTGTCCATCATGCGTTCGAATGTGGCCAGAGCATTACATAATCCAAATGACATTACTTTGAATTCATAGAGGCCGTCAGGTGTAATAAAAGCTGTCTTCTCTCTGTCAGCTTCGTCAACCTCGATTTGCCAGTAACCTGCCTGCATGTCCATAGTTGAGAAGTATGTAACTCCTTTCAAACAGTCTAAGGTGTCGTCAATGCATTGCAGTGGGTAGACGTCTTTCTTTGTGATTTTTTTCAGCTGCCGATAGTCAACACAGAATCGCCACATGCCATCCTTCTTCTTTACAAGGACCACCGGAGACAACCAAGGACTCTCCGAAGGTTGAATAATGTAATTGTGCAACATCTTCTCCACTTCCTCCGGAATTATCCGTCTTTCAGCTGGCGACACTCTTTACGAATGCTGGCTGATTGGTGAATGATCCCCAGTATTGCTACGATGCCTTATCGGGGGCCGTATCGTCTGACTTTTCCCCTGTTGAGGTTTGAATGCACCCGAAAATTGACGTAGTATAGCTAACACCTGCTGGCATTATTCCTTGGTCAGTCCGAGCCCTATTGGCAGTTCCATTTTTGTTTCCTCCATCGTGTTATCTGTACAAACCGCAGAGCATGGGTCTTTGTTAATGACGTTGAGCTCACCATCCTGGATTGGTTCAGCTGTCCCGATACACATTCATTTGGGGATAAGTTGCGACTGCTCGTGAAAATTAGTGATCCAAATCTCTCCTTGACCTCCGGTAATGCTTATGTTAGCCGCTGGTATGTAAATTTCTTTGGTGAGCCTGAAAAACATTTTACTATAAACTAGCACTTCACAGTTTAATCCTTCATCTGTATTTGTGACTGCAACTCTTCTCATCGTCAACGGCAGGATCGTCACATTGTCAATGGCAAATAACTTACCAGAAAATTCTGTATTACGTGTACCTGTTGGAACAACTTCTTCAATTTGCAGCTCAGATCTTCCACAGTCAATGATAGCTTGGGATGCCTAAAGGAAGTCCCATCTGAGGATGACTTTGTGACTACATTCTGTTAACAGGACAAATTCAAATGGCTGGGTCCTGTTGTTGATGGTTATTCTTGCAACACAAGTTCCTGCTGGCTGGACGTACTTTCCATTCGCAACTTTCATCACAGTTGCCCCTGTATCACAGAACATTGTCTTGTTTAGACAATACAGAGAAAGACGCTCTTGAATCAACAAGTGCCCGGACAGGTTGGCTGTCGATTTTGACGTCGAAGAGATTTCCCGACATCTTAGTGACTGTCGTTCATGGAGGATTTTCATCTGCAGCAGCCTCACCTCCTTAGATGGTCGCCTCGCTTAGTTTTCCTGGACGCAGCAGCTAGAGGAGCGGCTGGTACCTCTGTATGGCGACGGTGAACAGCTGTAGCGTGTCGGGGAGCGATCTCGTCTAGGGTACGGCGATGGGCTTCTTCCCATAGGTTGACTGAACTCAGCAGGTGACTGCCTGGGATAGAACTGCTCTGATGCCTGATGTCTTGAAGCAAAATAATTGTCGAACACTCGCCTTCTCTCTCTACAGTAGCGTTCGACATGTCCAGGGCACCCACAGTCTAAACACAATGGCGTGTTGCCTTCTGTCCTCCAAACGTCTGTTCTTCTACCGGGCGACATAGTTACCGGGGGAGTTGGTTGTGGCTGCGTCGGCCGGTTTGGCGGCTGCGGCATAAGTCATAGCAGGACTGAGCCATTCTTCATGGCAGGTGTGACTGGTGAGGCAGACAGGAGCTAATGCCTGAAATACCTCTTCCTCAGCATCGGCGACTCCCTCGTGACTTACAGGGCTTACATCCATGGCCATTATCTGATGCTCACTCAGTGTAACAGTCCCGGCTGCCATAAATTGTTGTAATTCTTCTCTCACAATTTGTGTATTAGAGAAGGGAAGTCATGCTTGTCTTCCACAATGGCCATAGGGACTACATTCAGGAGTCTGTCATACTTCTTTCGTCCAACCCTCCTTTGTTGCATCTCTTCAATACGCTGGCACCACTTGATTAACTCTTCCGTCGTAACGACGTCTTTTATCAGAATGCATGTCTTCTGCAATACCCTTCATCAGGTGCGTGATTTTGTTGGCCTCAGTCATATTCGGATTGACTATGTTACACAGGGCTAAAACATTCTGTATGTATGACTTGTCGGTTCACCATGTCGTTGGGCCCGGTTCTTCAGTTGTTATTCCGCCGAGCGGATTTGTCGCTGTCGATCTCCAAACGTTATCTTAAATTCCGTCTGGAATGTCTCCCAGTCACTCAGCTTGTCTTTGTTGTTCTCAAACCAGTGCTGAGGTTTTCCGGCCAGACAGAAATAAACATTGGCCAAGCACATTGTATGATCCCACCTGTTGTACTTGGCTACTCGGTCGAACCCTTTTAGCCACTTGATGGGGTCGTGTCCGGCGTCTCCAGAGAACACCGACAGGTGTCTGATGTGCAGCTGGCTTACCGCTGGTTTCGTGTCCATAGTTCTTCTGATGATTGGAAGGACGTACTCAGTATATCCCTTGTATTCCGGTTCCAGTCCGTGTAAGCGACGGTTCTTACGTTGCCTACCGGAGCCACGGTGATGCGGCTGTTGCACAGGATACCCGGCGCCTCCACCAAACAATGTCGCGTTGAAATGGAAGCAAGCTTGACTTCGAAGGCAACTGAACACAGCACTTATACTGAAAGCACGTTTATTACGAACTCAACATACACGCAGCACTGTATGCCTCTCGGGCAGAGTGCTCTGCTATTTATACACAGAAAGAATGTACCAGAAATTAGAAGAACATTTAACATAAGAAACAAGTATAATTTACAAGTGAACATAAGAAAGATGTTGAAACTTCTGGATTTGTTAATTACAAAGAAATAAATTTTTACCTATGGGCGGGATTGAACCGGCGACCTTCAGGACCGCAGTTGGTGACGCTATCCCCTGCGCCACGCAGGCAGTCGGTGTACATGTGTCTCGCGACAATATAGACGAGTACGGGAAATGCCGCTGCCTGTGTGTCATATTTCAGTATTTTAAATATAAGCGTTGACCTCAACAAGAGCAAATTAACATGGACTTCTGGCTATTGGATCATTTTGTAACATGACATTCTTCAGCCTCATATTGCCCAGACGTAACACTAGAAACCATTGATGACCTGCACTCTGCCACTGTCAACTGATTTCACATCAAGTAAGTATCATGCGTTTGTACAATCGAAAGATGTGATGATTGGAAATGAATTTTGATCTGATGAAGACATGTAGCAGATGGTGGACCAATCACTGCACACATATCAAAAATATTTTTGTGTTTTAGGGGAGTCCATGCACTTTTTGTGTGTGGGGGAAACTGGTGAACAGTAATAATTGTTAAGAATTTCATTTGATTCCCTCCCTTGTATTTTATGGAAGAAGTGGTTTATTTATACCTTCACTGACTGGAAATGTGTAACAGAACAATGTTCTTCATTGGTGCAAAGTGAGCAGCCACTTTCAACTGGTACTGTGGCTGTGTTTGGCTGCAATATGCACCACCCGTAGGGAATTTAAATGCCACCCATAAAGCCTATTTTTTGCAAACCCAATTTGATCATATAATTATAATTAGCAATTAGAATAGGGATGCTTTTGTGAGAAATACACTCAAAATTGGCCCCTGTTATGTTGAATTCGGTACTTAGTTAAAATAACAAGAGTGAAAATTACTTTTGGGAACGAAATCTGTTTCAGCAGTAACGGCCTGTCGATGATTTGTCCAATATTTTTAGGTTTGCATCATGTTATTGGTCTTGGCTTGTGTTGAAAGAGTGACATTTTTGTTTTCAGCTATATATGAAACAAAATTATTATGTATATCGATGGTGTTGAACTGCAGTTTGTTCATATAAGAACATCAGTGTCAATTATTTTCCAGCATGTAAAAAGCAAGGTAAAGCAGTCAACAATCCGAAGATTGGTTTGAACACCACAGTGCTTTACTAGGCATGGTCCTGTTTGGAGGTGGTATGCCGTTGCCTTCCTCCGACCTTCGAACTGACTTACCCAGCCAGTTATAGGGGGTCCTACAGTTTAACTTGGGTTCCGAACCACGGTGCTACTCGGTATTTTTCACATGAGCAATACTACCAGAGGTGAAAGAAGTGGAAAGTGACAGATAAAAATCGTAGGACCTGGTGGGGATCGAACCCGCAACCTTTATATTTGTAGTGTGGCACTCTACCACTGTGCAACCGAGGGTACATTTTATTAATGAAATAATTTATAGTGATAATAATAGGTTTTTTTAAATTTATTTCTATCAAGATAACTGTAAAATAATAATGCTTGTTTCACTCTCCTGTAAAACTGTTTTTTTTTACATACGAGGTTGCTGTTCAACACCAACAATATTGTGAATCAGAGGATATTTTACCCAGCACAGTCATATTGTGCAAACAATTTACAGACCTACATTCATGGACTTTTTGTAACTACTAATTTATTTGTCATAAAAATGTGATGAAACTGACCCAGAATGCCACTACATGTAGTTATGGAGCAGTTCAATAGAGCAAATTCAGAAATATTGATGACTAGTTACGATAGCTGGGTTTGTGCAGTTGAAGATACTGATGGATGGGAAGGATCAACAGCTACTTAAACATACAATGAATTTGAAAAATATATATTACTTTATACAGTTCATACAACTATTAAGGATTTGTGGCTCTATTCAATAGAGAAATTAAAGCTTTCAGAGTAGATACACACATTGTTAGTTTCTCCATGACCAGAACTTCTGCTGTTGTTGCAACTCTGGTTCCAATTTAATGATAGTCCATCTCCAGTTGCATTGCAACTGGACATTCATTAAAAAGATATACATTGATTAACTGATGACCCTGAAGTGGAGGAGTACTGAGATACTTATTTTCCTGTATTCCAACCTGGACATTCCATTGGTATATTAATTTTCTTTTTTAAGAGCTAGACTAATGAATTTCACAGCACTGGATTTACACCTGATCATAGTGCAAATGCAATGACAAATATTTAAAAAGTGAATTAATTATTGAAAAACAATTTAAAGTATTTGATACAGGAAAGGTCACTGACCTGAGGGTAATGATGTTACAGTTTACTGTAGATTGCAGGTATAATGTATTATCCTATATAATTGTAAAAAAAAGGTGTTCTGAAATTCTAGAAGAACTTGCAAGAAAGATCCACTGAACTGAAGACATTTTCTACTGATTTCTGTGTCTTGTAAAATTATAGACAATTTGTTTGACACTGAAAAAGTCTACTAGGATGCAGGACAGTATTTTCAGACACAGATTGTCTAAAACTTAGCTTCATATATTCATTAATGATTATTTGTTGTGGTAAGTAACTGGTAGGCTGGAATATTTCTTTGAGATATTAATAAACTATTACTGCAGAAATTAGATTAAGTTTTGGCATATAAGATAAGTAAGCTGATCTTGGACTAATAAATCCAGCATAATTTTGTTTGAGAATTCACTCCATTAATTTGCAGCTGAAGTTCAGTGCTGTAAAACATATTGAAAAAAAAAAAAAAAAAAAAAGATATCTATGAAGAGTGTGGCAGGGGCAGCTTCCCATAGATGTTTTCTTTATGGGATCAATTGATATAAGTTTGAATTAACATTGAATAGTGATTCTTATCTGTAATAACAATCTCAGCATTTATTATCTGGTTTGATGTAATCTAAATAATGCAGTGTTTACAGATGTTTTAAATATTTTCGAATTTGAGAGTTCTTACATCAAAATTACTTCTATTGCATATTGAATCTTTCCAGTCTATTTTACTTCATTATTATTATTTGTTTGTTGACATGTTAAAATGACACTTTTAAAGACTTTTTAATTTAATGACACATTCATCTGTGGCTATTTGATCAGTTGTTACTGTATCAATACATTTCATTTCATGAAGGAAATGTGTCTCAGTATTCTGGAATAACGCTACAAGTACCAGATAGCGTTTAATGTAGACTTGAGTTGAGGAGTTTCATACAGAGATTACTGATTCAAGAAGTGCTTCAGGTCAGAACGGTACTCTTCGTCATTTTACAAATGCAATACTAACTGCAACAAATTGTCTACAGGAGCATGTATACATATATGAACTTGTAATTTCCAGTTGTAGTATGAAAACAGTAAAGACATCTAACTGTGTGAAGTTACATTTATTTTCTGTTTGGGCCATTATAATTGTACACTTCTGATTTCTCTGTAGAATATAATGAGGACATTTTACAACTCAACGAAAGACGTAACGACGAGTTGCGGTGGCACATAAAAAAATTACACAAATACAACACTTAAGCTATCGGCCATGGCCTTCTTCAGAATATAGAACATTCACACAATCACACAGGCACATTTCACAGTTATACAACCATCATCTCCAGCTTCTGCACTCCGAATCATGCTCTACGGTGAGGAAATAGGAGAGGGGAGTGGGGGATAGGAAGAGTGCATCACAGTGGTGGTGGAGATGGATACAGCATGGCTTTATGGAGTATGACATGGCTGGAATGAGATGCAGCTTAGGAATGGAGTGGGGAGGTAGGCGAGGGAAGAAAACAAAACAAAAGCAAATTCATGTGCCCCCCATCCCCTAACACACACACACACACACACACACACACACACACACACACACACACACCGAGGAAATAAGTGTAGTATAGGTGATAGGAACAGTTGGGGGGAGTTACCATAGGTTGAGGCCTGGAAAATTTTGGGATTGGAGAAGGTACTGTAAAAGGATAACTCCCATCTACTCATTCCAGAAAAGCTGGTGGTGGACAGGAGGATCCAGAAGGTCAGGATTGTAAAGCAGCCATTGAAATCAAGCATATGCTCTGCTGCATGTTGTGTCACAGCATGATCTACCTTGTTTTTAGCCTCAGTTTTGTGGTGGCCATTTATTCTAATGGACAGCTGGTTAGTGGTCATTCCAATATAGAAAGCTGTGCAACGATTACAGCACAGTTGGTAAGTTACATGACTGCTTTCACAGGTGGCCCAGCCTCTGATTGGGTAGGATAAGCCTGTAATGGGACTGGAAGTGCTGGGTGGTGGGTTGTGCAGGTATTGCAGTGGGGTCTTCCACAGGGATATGATTCCTATGGGAGTGGGCTGTGTTTCGGGATGGTATAGGGGTGGACTGGGATGGAGGGGTGGGAACGATCTTGGGCAGGATGTCTTTCATTTCTTGGCATGAGGACAGAAAATCAAAACCTTTGCGAAGGAGCAGTTTGGTTGTTTTGAGTCCAGGGTAGTACTGGGTGACAAGGAGAGGGCTCTTTTGTTGATGGTTACTGGTGGTAGATGTGGATTGGGGATGTCTGTGGGTATGGCAAGGGATATCTATTTGTGGACAGGGTCTGTGGGGTAGTTCCTGTCTGTGAAGGCCTTTGTGAGACATTCAGTATATTGAGGAAGGGAGTTCTTGTCACTGCAGCTACGTCATCCATGGGTGGCCTGTCAAAGTGTAGGTACTATTGATGGCTGGTAGGTTTAATATGGACCGAAGTGTGGATGGAGATGGAGGTTGACATACAGGAATGTAGCGAGGTGGGTCGAGGAAGACCAGGTGAAGTGCATGAGGGTGAAGGAGTTGAGGTTTTGAAGGAAGGAATATAAGGTATCCAGATCATGAAAATATCATCAATAAACCTCAACCAAACCAGAGGCTTGGGGTTTTGGGACAATAGGAAGGGTTCTTTCAGAAGCCTCATAAACAGGTTGGCATAGGAGGATGCTATGTGGGTTCCCATGGCTGTGCCACTGATTTGATCGTAAAGTTTCCCTTCCAAGGAAAAGTAGTTGTTCGTTAGGATAAAGTTGGTGAGTGTTATGAGGAATAAGGTGTCGAGCTTGAATTTAGAGGTATGTTGCGAGAGTTAGTGTTTGATAGTGGCAAGGCCATGGGCATGTGGGATGTTTGTGTAGGGAGGTGGCATTTATTGTGACAAGTAAAGATCCAGGAGACAAAGGGGTGGGAATGGTGGAGAGTCAGTGAAGGAATTGTTTGGTAATGCATGTGTACTTGTTTATTTTGCTTTCCTTCTCTCACCTGCTTCCCCACTTCATTCCTAAGCTGCATCTTGTTCCTTCCATCTAATATGTACATGCTGTATCCATCCCCAACTGTAATGCAACTCTCCTATCCCCCCCCCTCCCCTCCCCTATTTCCTCACCTCAGAGCTTGATTCGGAGTGCAGTAGCTGGAGGTGACAGTTGTGTGACTGTGAAGTGTGCATGTGTGATAGTGCAAATGTTCTTTATTCTGAAGGCCATGGCCGATAGCTTAAGTGTTGTATGCGTGTGTCTTTTTTGTGCACCTGTCACAGTTCCTCATTGTGTCTTTGTGGTGATTTGTGAACTGTCCTTATTATATTGTTTAATTCCAACCTGAGTTTTCCATTATTAGATCTATTTACTTTGAATAATGTTTAGTACTTTTGAAATTGATATTTTTCAGATGCCGATGGAAATCTACCAAAGAGGCCTCGGCACAGTGTAGAGATTGTATTTGAGTGCCCAAAGTCACAGGAAGCACATGATGTGCCAGTGTCATCGTCTATGAACAAGTCAGAAGAATTTCTTGACCTTACTGGTGGAACAGAAGAGTCAGTTCATTTACATTACTCACCATCTCCTGTAAGTAATGAAAAAGTCTGAGTGATACAGAAATTTGTAGCCCTTAGCATTATAAAATAATAAGTAGTAGATTATAGAAAAGATTTGGGGGAATTTAAATGTTTTAGGAGTAAAAGAGACCACTTCTTGAAAATCAGATTAGTTGAATTGACCACTTCATCCTACTCCATCACGGGCTGTAAATTATTCTGTACTGTGTCCTTTCTGAGAGGAAATGAGGAAATTACAAATCCAATCACACAACTGAGACTATATTCCATAAGCATGCAATTTTATTGGAAGCCACTTGTGATGTACAGTGTCAAAAGCCTTCCATAAATCTAGGAATACATAATTGATTTGAGATCCCTTGTTGATCACACTCATCACTTCATTTCAGTAATGAGGTACCTGTGCTTTGCAAGAATGATAATTTCTATATCCGTGTTGACTCTGAGTCACTAGGTTATTCTTTACGAGATAATTAATAATGTTTGTGGGTAGTATATGTTCCAAAATCCTGCTGAAAACCAACGTCAATGATATAGGCTTGTGATTTTGCAGATTAATCCTATTGCTTTTCTTGAATATTGGAGTGAGTGGTGCAACTTTGCGATTGCTAATTATGGATCTTTCACTGAGCAAGTGGTTGTATATGATAGCTAGGTATGGAGCTACTGCATCAGCATGCTCTGAAAGGAACCTAATTGATATACAATTTGGACACAGATACTTACTTTTGTTTAGTGATGTAAATTCCTTCACTACTTCAAGGATATCTACTTCTAAATTAAGCATGCTGACAGCTGTTCTTGATTTGAATTCTGGAATATTTGGGTCATCGTCTTTGGTGAAGCAATTTTGAAAAACAATTCAATGTTTGAGCAGCACTGTTTTCACTTGCATCACCGTAGGCATTGCAAAGTGTTGATTGTGTTTTGTAGCTAGTGTGCTTTACATAAGAGCAGAATTTCTTTAGTTTTTCTACTAAGTTAGGAGACGGAGTTTCATTAGGGAAACTATTACAAGCACATTGCATTGAAGCCTGCGCAAAATTTTGAATTTACGTTAAAGATTGCCTGTCTGGGGGGTTTTGTGTCTGCTTAAAATTGACATGCTGTTAACTTTGCTTCTTCAAGAGTGATCTAACCTGTTTTGTGTACAATGGGGGTCGGCCCCTTCTTTTGTTTGTTTGTTTGGTATAAATCTCTCAATTGCTGTTGATGCAAATTATTTGAATGTAAGCTACATCTGATCAACACACACATTGTTCATTTCAGAAGACTGTAGACTCTCCTTCTGCTTTTTTTGTACAGATCTGTTTTTCATTTAATTTCACTGTCTTGCAACCAACTTGTCCCCAACCTGAGATAACTTATCCCTACACACATGCCTAACAACCACTCCACCCACACTACCCTACATATCCTTGCAATTTGAAAGAGGGACAAAGTGAGTAATCTTATTGATTGAGGACAGATAACAAGTCACCGTGAAGATGATCGCTGAGCTCCAAATAAGCACGTAAAATACACAATTACATTCATACAACTTACATTTTTGGCCATGACCTTCATCAGAAAAAGAAACCATACATCAAATTGCATGGTTATGGTATATTGCCCTAAATTTGTGACTGGAGAGGGGATTTTTCTGTCAGAGAGCACACAGTTTGTAGTAATCGATGGTAAGGCATCAACTAAAACAGGTGATATCGGGTGTTCCACAGGTTAGTGTTGTTATTAGTCTTCTGCAGTTCCTTATATACTTAAACGACTTGGGGAAAAAATCTAAGCAGCTCTCTTAGGTTGTTTGCAGATGATGCTGTCATATACCGTCTAGTAAAATCATCTTAAGATCAAAACCAAATGCAGAATGATCCAAATAAGATATCACTATAAATATAGTAATAAGGTCAGTTTACAAACAGTTTGTAAACTGTCCTTATTACTATATTATTAATTCCAACTTGGACTTTCCATTATTATATAAGATATCACTATGGTGTAAAAATTGGCAATTGACTCTAAATAATGAAAAATGTGAAGTTGCCCACATGAGTAGGAAAAGAAATCCGTTAAACTTTGTCTACAAGATAAAGCAATCAAAAGTGAAGTCCGTAAACTCCACAAAATACCTAGGAATTACTATTACTTTAGATTTAAACTGGAAAGAACATGTAGATAATGTCGTGGGAAAGGCGAACCAGAGACTGTGCTTCATTGGCAGAACTCTTAAAAGATGCAACAGAACTACTAAAGAAACTGCAACTGTATACACTACGCTTTTCCATCCTTCTTCGGCGTTTTGCTGCCCAGTGTGGGATCCTTAACAGGTGGGGGCGAGATGGCTAGCCTCCCACCGACCTCTCGAGTGGCCCGTTGTGGGAGATGAATCATAAATCGCTGACGATGACCACTGAGTTGCAACTACTAGTTACTTACTCGCTGCCACACTGTTGTCCTCAGAGCTGAGCTGTGGACTACGAACTCCGAACTCGAACTGCTCTGGAACACATGCTTATTTCACTCGCCTTGGCCGTGTTTCCCAAAAAGCCCCGTTTCAAGTCATGTACTGTCAACAACTTTGACTCGTGCCTGGGTGTATTGGCCTGGTCCTTACACACTTGTGGCTGTTTCTGTGTTTGCAGTTCTGGCCGGCTGTGGCCCAAGAATCACATACTTCATACACAAAGCTGTTGCGGTATCGGAATGCGAGTCTTGCCTCAACCACTGGTTCTGAACTCGCACCTCACTGCCTGCTGCTTTCATACCACAACTTTTACCTAAAATTTCTACAAAATACTCTAGCAGCGCTACAGTCTCACCACTTATAAAAGACACAAAATACTTAGATAAATATTTGATTTTCACAATAAGAATCTTAAATAAAAATATTTGCCGAATTCTGAACCCGAATCGAATCTTCTGATTCTCGAACCCAAATAATGTGTCACTTGAAGTACATGTATTTAAAAAGAATTACTACTCTATCATAGCCAGTGATGAAAATAAAGCCTTCTGGGATGGATCCCGAATGACAATATTACAGCAAAATTTAAGAAATTAAAATTTCATTTATATTTTTATTTTAAATCTTAAGGATTTTTTAATACCCCCCTCCCCTCCCCTTAAAAAATTTGTATGAAATATTTTGAGATACCGGTATATGTTGTTTAGATGCTCTAAAAGATAATAAGAAACTTTCTTCACTCTATTATAAACTGTTTCATTTTGATGAAATAAAAAAAAATGCATAATGAAGTCCTAGAAAGGAGAGGATTACATTTTTTTCTTTTTCCAAAGGGAAAGGCACAAAAATAAAATCTGAAAAGATGAGTAGATATTTTGGAAGTTAAGAAATAGATTCTTAAAAGATAGGATGTGTCAATGTTAAATAATTTTATAGTGACATATCAGGCATTTCATGAGTGATGGACATGAAATTCAGACAGAGAGAAATCCGCATTTATTCGAAGTATGTGTACTTGTTCTTACCACGAAGACATTTCAGAACTGTGAAAGTACTTAACGCACAGATTACGCATTCCGGAGGGTTAAGCAAGGATATCTGTAGATTTATTTATTCTTTCAAACATTTAAGATCACGTAACTTGTCTCCACAAAATTTATATCCATAGAAGATTTAAAAATCAGTACTAGAAGTCAGTTGCCATGCTTCCTTTGTAATTATTCCCATTCAGCATAAGAATAATACAATTATTCAAACATTTACGTGATATGTATATTCTCCCGCGTTCGCCGTTGTCTTTCGGGTTTGTTAGGTGGACGGAATTTAAATGTGATAATAGCTAACACGGAAGATTACATGGCGTAATATTTACGTTTGTGTTATTCTTATGGCGAAGAGAGTGTGGAATTTACGAATCACGATTCAAAGGAACAATCTCTCCCCTAGTAGAAAACACGTAATTTGTAGCATGAAGGTAGTGGTTATAGCATCAGGCCGCGGCGGATTAGCAGCGCGTACTGGAGCGATGTGTTGCTATGCGCGCGGCTGTCTGCCGTCAGTGTCTCGAATCCCCCCTCAGGCATGGATGTTAGTGCCGTCTGTAGTATAAGGTAGTTCATAAGTAGTTTGTAAGTTAAGGGACTGATGACCCGGTAGTTAAGTCCCTTAAGTTTAACAAACATTTGAACATTTTGTACTACAGAGCATCATCCCTCGTAGTGCATTCGATATTGAACATTTTTAAATGCCTGTTACGCAATCTGATTTGGAACCCACTTCCATCTAACATCACTCCATTGGCACACTTAGAGTTTTACACGACCCTTTGGTGCCAGTTGTCTGTCACTTTTCGAAAGGCAGTCGGTGTACATGTGTTTAAGCTTGATCTTAAACAATTTAATGAACCAGACCTCAAGTGGTGTTCTGAATTGACATCATCCCGCCTGGATGGTGCACAATTAGAATTTTTTCCACATAATAAATAACTTTCTTCTTGAAATCCTAGTGCTTCATTACGGTTCACATATCCCAGCACTTCACAAAATTTGATGAAACAATAGTGAAATCAGAATGAGGCAACTCAAAAAAAAAAAAAAAAAAAAAAGAATCATAAAGCCTTATGTATTGTTGGTATTTACGTAAAGAAATTTATTTTTGTTTCTACTAATATTTGAAAGGCTGCTGCATTTGAAGTTGAGCAATATTAAATTTATATTTCCTTTGTCGGATGGTGTATTAAAATTCAGGAGTTGAAAATAAAAAGAAAATTAGACTCGTCTTCCTTTTTTTTCTTTTTATGAGCACAAAAGGTTTAGCGACAGTATTTATATTTGTGCCTGCAAAACAAGCCTGTGTAGCACTGCTTATGTTATTGTTTTATGATGTCATGTCTTTCAGCAGATCTATAGAAAATAAATAATGCAAACAAAAGTGCACTGTTATTCAAAGTAAACTACAACATTCATAACTGAAGGTTTCCATATAACACTTTGGATTCGGGATTTGGTAGCATTCGGCCATTATGCATAAAATCTCGAATCTGAAGCCACTGTGCTAGATTCGGCGAATAATGGATTCAGCCGAACCACTCGGACACAACCTTAGTTTGTAAACACTATTCCCTCAGAACTACTAAAGTTCCTGGGAGAGTCAACCATGACAAAATTATTTCACCTGGTCGGTAAAATGTATGAGATGGGTAAATACCCTCAGTCTTTAAGAAAATTGTAATAATCCCCATTCCAAAGAGAGTATGTACAAATAGGTGTGAAAATTAAACTGTCAGTTTAATAAATCATGATTGCACAATTTTAACTCTAATTATTCAGATGTTTGGAAAAGATGGTAGAAGCTGACCTCGGGGAAATTTAGTTAAGGATTTAGGAGAAACTTAGGAACACGGGAGGCAATAATCACGTTATGACTTACATTACAGGATAGCTTAAGGAAAGGCAAACCTACATTTGTAGCTTTTGTAGATTTGGAGAAAGCTTTTGACAATGATGATTTAAATACAGTGTTTCGAATTCTGTAATCAGCAGGAGTAAAATATAGGGAATGGAGGGTTATTTACAACTTGTACAAAAACCAGACAGCAGTTATCAGATTTGAAAGGGATGCAGAGGTTGGGAAGGGAGTAAGACAGGGTTGGCCATGCGAGAGTAGCCAAGCGGTCTGGAGTGCGACCTCCCGCGTCTGGGGTTCGAATCCTCCCTCGGGCATGGATGTGTGTGTTGTCTTTAAGTTAGTTTAACTTAGTTTAAGTAGTTTGTAAGCTAGGTACGAATAACTCGGCAGTTGAGTCCCATAGAATTACAAACATTTGAACATTTTTAAGACAGGGTTGTAGCCTTTCTCCAATGTTGTTCAATCTGTATATTGAGCAAGCTATAAAGGAAAGCAAGGAGAAATTTGCAGAAGGAATTAAAGTCCAGGGTGAAGAAATAAAAACATTGTGTTTTGCTGATGACATTGAAATTCTGTCAGAGACAGCAAAGGATCAGGAGAAACAGTTAAACAGAATTTACAGTGAGTTGAAAGGTACATATAAGATAAACACTAATGAGAGCAAAATAAGGGTAATGGAGTGCAGCCTACGAAAATAAGGCGATGATGAAGAAATTAGATTAGATAACAAAACAATAAAGGTGGTAGATGAGTTTTGTTACTTGGGCTGTAAAATAACTTACGATGGTCGGAGTACAGAGGATATAAAATGTAGAATGGCAATAGGAAGAAAAGTATTTTTGACAAAGAGAAATTTGTTAATATTGAATATTAATTTAAGTATAAGGAAGTCCTTTTTGAATTCATTTGTGCAGAGTGTTGGCATGTACGGGAGTGAAACATGGATGATAAACAGTGTGCACAGGACGAGGATAGAGGCTTTTGAAATGTGATGCTAAAGAAGAATGTTGAAGATTAGGTGGGTGGATCATGGAACTAATGAGAAGGTACTGAACAGAATTGGGGAGAAAAGGATTTTCTGCCATACCTTGACTAAAACAAGGGATTGATTGATAGGACACATTCTTAGATGTCTAGGAATCGTGAATTTAGCATTAAAAGGAAGTGTGTGAAGTAAAAATTGCAGGAGGAGACCAAGAGAGGGAATACATTAAGCATATTCAAATGGATGTAAGTTGCCGTTCTTGTGAGGAGATGAAGAGGCTTGCTCAGGATACAGTAGGTTGGAGAGCTGCATCAAACCAGTCTTAGGACTGAAGACACAACAACATCTTTTATCTCTCTCTGCCCAGTTGATGTTGACACTATGCCCTCTTACATTCCTCATGAATATTTCTTGGTCCAAGGTTTTCTATGATTTACCTGTGTAATCTGCAATCAGCTCGTTGCCTTACAGCTGTTTCTTGTCTTTTGAATGAGGATTGCTTGGCTCTGAGAAATGGTTCTGTGATGTCTGCTTTCTCCTATAAAATAAATGTTTTTGTTTTAACTTGCTATTAATTGCTTTATCATTTTGATATCGCTTTTCACTGCCTTATTAGTTTCCCGTTAATATGGAACTCTTATTTATTACTACTCCTAAGTGTGGTATGGTATGTTAAATATACTAAGGATAGTGACTTTTTCATCAATATTATTATCTTCCTGTTTATAGGAATATGATATTCCAGAAACTCAGTTTGAACCAGATCTAGATCCAAGAGCACCTTCTTTAGCAACTGTTGTAATAGGATCTGACGATGAAGATGCAGAAACTACTGACAAAACAGTTGTCACTGCACCAGTTACACAAGTAAGTGGAAGCATCAGTTTTCATTAAAATATTTTTGCTGACTTTTTGTTAATATAAGCTTATGCAGTGTACTCAAAAATATTAATATGGAAACAAATCTTGTAAATATGAAGTGTAGCAAACTATTGGATAATTTGGTCTTTTCAAAAGGTTTCTTTGTTCGTAGAAGCCCAGATAGTAAGAAGTTTTTAATTTATTATTTATCTCAGGTTACTCTTGAATAGTTTATTTTAACATTTTTTCTTGCAGACGCACAGTGATTTTTCTTTTAGAATAATGTGCTGAATGTAAACTTCCTTAGTCATCTCAGTTGAAAATGTGCTGAGTACTATAAACTGAATCTAAAGGCTAATAGAACAGACATATGTGTTAAGGTGGATTGAATTTTATGATGATTCATGTGACGTGAGCTCTGAAGCAGCTTTTTAAATGAATCTTGTTGTGAAAGGGGTATGTTCTAGCATTTACATATATGTTTAAAAAAGCCTAAATCCACACTCAGGATAGCTGCTCTACCAGTTCATGGTCATTAATCTGCTATACTTATTCATTCTGAATCCTACTTACCCCCATCTCACTAGTTAGCTTGCTGTGCAAGGCACATTATTAACGAGGTCATTCCATTCAATATAAGAAACAAAAATCTTTGTTTAATCATATAGGAAACAAACTGTGACTGCAATAAAACAATAGTATCTAGACATTCTATAACATAGCATTAATTTCTTGTGTGTTACAAAAAATGTTCGAAGAAGCCTCCATGGGATGAAATTCAAACAGTCACTCATCACACTTACTCCTTTCTTTGAAATGTAAAATGCTGTAGCCAAATGTTGGGACATACATGCTGTTCAAAAGGCAGCACATCATTAATTGATTTACCGAATACAACTATTTTCAGATGTTCTCACAACTAAAGATCAAGGGAGTTTAGGGTTGATGACGATGGTAGTGAAGATATCCTTAAGATCTTGTTGAATTCTAATGTGGGAGTTGTCTGGTGCTCCATCATGTATCAATTATCGTACCTGTCATATTATTAAAGGTACAACCTCCAGCAAAAGAGGTAGAGTATTCATCAGGAATTCTGCCCAGGTGTGTTTGTTCATACTTTCTGAAAAATTTGATGATCCAAGTAGGTGAACTCCAATAATACTTGCCCAGACATTTCCACTACCTGTGCATTTGCATTTATAGTAAGTGTTGCATCTCAGCTTATTAAATAAACCTGTGATGAATACACTGTTTTTCTTCGGATGTTTTCTATTTCCCCCAAAAACGTTATCTCATTCGGATTTTAGACTGAAACTAGTTTTAAAAATACCTCTTTTAAATGTCTTGTAATCTCATAATACATGACCAGACTGCGCAGACTAAAGTAAATAATATTGTCATGTTGAAACCTGCCGGTGGTCCAGAATTCGAATGCTGGTCATTAATAGAGCACACTTTACACTTAGAACAGGTTTATTGCTAACACAAGCATACACTCAGTACAGACTGTCTCCTGCCTGGAGTGCTCAACTGTTTATACATAGGAAGAATTTTCTGGAAAAAGTATATCAAACATAAGAACACATGTAGATCATTCTAGAAATAGTAAATACAAATAATTTTGAAGGCTCACAAAGGTATTCAATTCGAGGTTAAAATGTGACAAAATTGACTTGATTTTGAGATATATACTCATAAAAAACTTTAAAATAAAGTTGTCTTATTTTTTGCTACCCACAAGGCTTATTGATGCTCTGCATTTTCAGCTTTTTTTCCTTGGTGGATATATGACTTTACCCAACTGTCACACAAACTCTTCTTCCTCCTCCCCGCCCTCTTTGCTCGGTGTCCTTTTTTGCGACCACCCCTTCTCCCCATAAGCGTTGTTTTTGCAAACATTCCAAGTGGCATAAAAACAAACGAAACACAAATCCATCTTCAAAGAAAAGAAGTGGTGTTCAGCCTTGTAGCAGAGAAGTTGGAATAAAAACATTTGAAACATTTAAATTTTATTTACAGCAGTGATGGCTTAGTATGCTAATGTTGGCAATGAAATGTTTGTTTGGCGAGGAACATTGACCACTTTAATTTGTTTTATTTACAAATATTAAAAAATTGTTGCAACGTTATAATGTGTTCCAAAGTATGCATAATAACTACTGGTTTGAAGCAACGCTGTTCTACAGGTTGATACATAGATTGAGTGGCGTGCAGCTTGCCAGCTGGCGGGCGGGCGGCCAGCGGCGTGCAGTTGGCCGGCTGGCCCATTAGACGGGCGGGCGCCCGGGAAACATCATCCCTGCCAGCCGGGACTCTATGCGTACCTACAATCGAAAAAAATTAAATGTGAATTATCTTGTTTCAGAATTTGTTAATGTGTGGAATAAAATATTTTAGTCAATACGTTTCCTCCCTTACCACTCTATTCATCACTTTCATCGTCATCACTAGCGGTAGAATCATTGTCGTCTTCACCACCGTCCCATAGTGCGTCGTCCTCTGTGCCATCCAGTGAATTTGTGATTCCACATTTTTTGAAGGATTTTTCCACCAATGGTTGCAGAATGGAGTCCCATGCACTTTTCACCCATTCACAAATCTGGGACAAAACTGGCCGTTTGATTTTCCCTCTAGGTGTGAACTTATGGTTTTCATCAGCCATCCATTGCGTATGTCGCTGTTTAAGTGCAGCTTTGAATGGCCAATTTATACACACATCTAGTGTTGTAGGATGGATGTTAGGCCTCCAGGGATAATGACCAAGTCCGTTTTCCCTTTTTGTAATTTGTCCCGCACTTCCTTAGTTGTATGTCCGCTGGAAGCTGTCCAGGACCAACATGTTGCGTAAATTCAGTAACGCACCAGGACGACGTTGCCAAACATGTGTCACCCAGTCAATTATAAGTTCATTGTCCATCCACCCTTTCAGATTCGCTCTCACTAATACGCCTTTTACTGATATTTCCGGAATAGTTTTCCTTTCAAATATCACGTAAGGTGATAGCTTTCGTCCATCGCCAGTTACACACAACATCACTGTACATCTTTGTTTCTCACTGCCGCCAGTTCGTATCATTATGTTGGATTCTCCTTTCCTGTTCACTGTGTTGTCGAGCGGCATCTCAAAATAGACTGGCGTTTGATCCGCATTACCAATTTGCGATAATGTATAGGACTGTTTACAGCGCAGATTTATCACATAACGATGAAAATTCACTATTTTTTCCTCATAATCGCCTGGAAGCTGCTGAGCGATAGTAGTTTTCCTCCGGAATCCTAAACCATTTCAGTTGAAAAATCTCAATAGCCAGCCCCGGCTAGCTTTGAAGCTGGTAATGCCTAGTTCTTTGGCTAAAGACAATGCTTTAAGTTGGCACATTTCACTCGTCACCGCGTATCCGTATTGTCGCTTCTCATCTACATAATTGCAGAGCCTTTTTTCGAGATCCGGATGCTTCGCTTTTTGGCCACGAAATGCTTGGCGATTACTATTAGTTTCCTGAAGCTGCGTTTTATTTTTTCGCCAGTCGCGAATACAACTCTCACTCACGTTGTACTTCCTTCCTGCTGCACGGTTTCCAATATTCTCGGCTTCTTCAATAATTTTCATTTTTTCTTTAGCGGTGTACGAGCGATAACGAGAACTTGTAACCATAATTAACAAGTTTGAAGACGTTAATACTTCACTCCTAACGTGCTAATGATGTGTCACAGACTGAAGCCGCAACAATGCAATAGTATAATAGGATGTACTGTTGGAGGCGGAGCAGTACCAACAATGTTTCAAATAATCCGCGCACCCAGTTTTTCGTCCTAAAATTCGGGAGTTGGCAATTGGAGTTTCGCAAGTAGCCCACGCCGCAGCGATAAGCGCAGTTGTTGTGATGATTCCCATCCCAGTTCCTGTATCATTTCCATAATGCTGTCTCCCCTGTTTGGTGACAATACGAAACAAGCTGCCCTTCTGTGGACTATTTCGATGTCCTCTGTCAAACCCACCTCATAAGGATCCCACACTGGGCAGTTGCAGTTTCTTTTGTAGTTCTGTTGCATCTTTTAAGGGTTCTGCCAATAAAACACAGTCTCTGGTTTGCCTTTCCCATGACATTATCTACGTGTTCTTTCCAGTTTAAGTCTGAAGTAATAGTAATAGCTACGTATTTTGTGGAGTTTAAGGCCTTCACTTTTGATTGATTTATCTTGTAAACAAAGTTTAACGGATTTCTTTTCTTACTCATGTGGACGACTTCACACTTCTCATTATTTAGAGTCAATTGCCAATTTCTACACCATACTGATATCTTATGCAGATTGTTCTGCAATTGGTTTTGATCTTCAGATGATTTCACTAGACGGTAAATGACGGCGTCATCTGCAAACAACCTAAGGGAGCTACTTAGGTTTTCCCCTAAATCGTTTATGTAAATAAGGAACAGCAGAGGACCAATAACACTACCCTGTGGAATGCCCGACTTCACCTCTGTTTTAGTTGATGCCTTACCGTCGATTACTACCAACTGTGTCCTCTCTGACAGGAAATCCCCTATCCAATTGCAAATTTGGGGCGATATACCATAACTACGCAATTTAATTAATCCCGTTTGTGAGTTATGGTGTCAAAAGCCTTCTGGAAATCAAGAAATACGGAATCGATTTGCGAACCAAGTCGATAGCAGCCATCACTTCGTGTGAATAAAGAGCTAGTTGTGTTTTGCATGAATGATATTTTCTAAATTCATAGAAGAATCAGTTGAGAATACAGCAGGAATTAGCATTAATTATTTATTTCATGGTAAACACACAAAATTATTCCCCACATTCTATGTGATTGACTTGTTGAAGAACATTCAAAGATTGTTGCCAAAATTAACACATTATGCCACTGCTGTCGTAAATAAAAGTTTACCGACTACCGTAGGTTAAAATTAACATAGCTCAGATGGTGATAAAAATGAACATAAAAAAAAGAAGTGTTTGCATAAATCCACTCCTTCCTCCTTCCCCCCTCACATCCCCATCCCTTCCACTTGCCGTGTAGTCAGACTGTGTTGCGCGACCAGAGATTGCTGACGTGTGTGGATGTGTGTGCCTGAGTGATTGTGTGAATGAGTGTTCTCTTTTTGAGGAAGGCCGCGGCCGAAAATTTAGAATTGTGTGTGTGTGTGTGTGTGTGTGTGTGTGTGTGTGTGTGTGTGTGTGTGTCTTTTATTTGTGTCTGTCAGCGGCTCAACGTTTGTCTTTACGGTGATTTGTTTCCTATCTACATACTATTGTTAACATTTCTTACTGGACCTTCCATTGTTGTTATTGGTTGCTTTGAGACTGTACAGATAATTCATTAACTGTTGCATGGTTCATCGTGGTTTCATTAAGTTAACCCGAGATCAATTGTAGGAAAGACAATTATGATGTAAAGACTAGCCGTAAAATTTAGAGTGTTATCTTTATTGTGAGAAATCAAGAAAAATAATAATTAATCTCACATACAATTTGTGTAATGAATGAGATACTGAAATTAAAGCTGTTAATTATTAATAAATGTGTACTATTGAGGATGATGTGACACTTGAAAAGTTTGATGTGTTCTAACCCTACCGCCCAGCTAGAAACCCAAGAACTTTTCCTTTAAAGTGTTGCTTGCTACACACACACACACACACACACACACACACACACGCACACACACACACAATTGATACAGTAACTATAACACCAAAATATTACCACACTGGGTGCTGGAGTACATTATGTTGATACACTTCTGGTATAACTGCAAAAATGTTAATGTGACAAATAATGCAAAATAAGTGAGATTTGTAGTAAAATAATGTGAAATCAGTGATTTGTAGGGGATAATTGTGAAACTGTAAAAATGATTGTTGAGCCTCAGATAGGGGCATAGAAAAGAAAAATAATACTCAAACTTGGCAGTGGGAAATTGCAGTCACATATGCGTGACTTGTGCCCTTTGTGATTGTGTGAATGTGGGTGTGTTGCCTTTTACTGATGAAAGCTGTGGTGGAAAATTAATTTGTGTGAGTGTGATTGTCTTTTTTATATGCCTATCTGTGGCTCGGTGATTATCTTTGCAGTGAGATGTAGTCTATTCTCATTATACTTTTGATATTCCAGCCTGGACGTTTCATTTTAGGTATTGTGAAACTAGTAATTTTTCTGTTTTAAAATATTGTTATTATGTGGGTGTCAGTTTACTAGTATTCATAATTCATAGTCATTGAATGTTAAAATTGCATTTAGACCTCAACTATTCATAACTAAGGTTCATCTGTAATGGTACAGTTCATGTCGTGTAATGGACTCGGATGCGATCATGAGGATAGCAGTCTTAACATTCAATGACTATGAATTATGAATACTAGTAAACTGACACACACATAATAAGCTGACCAGAAAACACCCTTCATGATTGTAAAGGAACTACAGACATCACGGGTGTGCAAACAAAGTGTGAAAATGTGTGTAGTTCTCTGTAAAGAAAAAAGTTGTTGTTGCATTACATGGTAATGAAAATTATATTTACAAACAAACGGAAATGAGTTTTCAACAATGGAATTTTCTTGGTGGAATAATACCTAAAATAAAGAGAAGGTAACCACCTAACTATAAATGACTGATGTGTAGAGCATAGATACACAAAGTAAAAAACAATATATGTTAGGTGCTCTTCACATCAACTGACTGGTTGCCTTTCCTCTTTTTTATGTGGAAATGAAGTTTTTGTTAAAGTATTAATATTTGTGAAATTAGGAGAATTGGAATTGAATTTGTCACTTTTTCTTTCATATGCCACAGTGTGCAACACCATCTTTAGCTGTGAGCACTGGAAATGAGGACACCCAGGATATATCGGTTCCCAAATCTCAAGGACCTGATGATAAACAAGACTCTGTTACTGAAACTTGCATAGCTGATACTAAAACTGAGGTAGGTGGACAAATGTTCATGAATCAGAATTTTTTATTAGTGGCTTATATATGTAAGTGAATAACAGGTAAGAGTTTACAAATATTATTAAATACAGATGGAGTGGCTGGCTAGTACTTACCTTAGTTCTGTACTGCCGATAGTCACATAAAAAAGATGTAAATGGATCATTCCATGTCAAATTGCCATTTTTTTTTTAATGTTGAAGTTCGATCATCCACAATTTTTTTTTTTTTTTTCAAATATTACCAGAATGTTCTTAAAGGTCTTAAAGTATGTTATACAAAATTGTAAGCTGATATCTAAAGTGGTCAAGGTTCCCCTTCCATTCCAATTCCTTTTTTCTTCCCTTTTCTCCTACTCGTAGAAGGAAGCCTGTTCCGAAAGCTTGTTATTTTTTTGTGACTATTGGTGGTACAACACAAAGGTAAGTACTGGCCAGCCAAGTGTAAATTTTTTTCTAAAAATCTTTATGTATAAAGTAGTGTGTCTATGTGTTCATATGTTTGTATTGGATACAAATTCACAATTTTGGTGGAATTTTGCACACTTCACCTTCAAACCAACAGGGAGGTCACTGTGGGTTACAAGGATCAGGTACACCAAGTATGCTACATAGTTCAGGAGATATGATTTCATAACTAATTAAATCTGTGAAAAATTGCTGTATCAAGTCACAATGTTGCACAGCTACTTCTAAATCACTGCACTGATTTTAACCAAATTTGGTGGACGTATTGCTTAATGTGAAGTAACCACTGCTATAGGGCAAGAACCACCTAAAATGCATAGTTCTGGAGATATGACATCATTATATATAAAGTACATGTCCAAGTGCTTGTGTGTTTGCATGCATACATAACTACATTTTCGTTCGACCCTTGATGAAGTTTTGCACACTTGGTCTTCAAAACTAGAGGAAGGGTATTCTCTACATAATATTCCGTATGGTGCATAGTGGAGAGTACTTTACATATGTCCTTTGACAAAATCTACAGTTTTATTTTGATCTTGATGAAATTTTTGCATACTTGACCTTCAAAACAAGGTCACTGTACATAAAATTTATTAAGGTGCATGGCAGACCTTTTACTTCTTTCCACTGATCACAATGAAAATTAAGAGATATATCTAAGTTTTCATAGAAAAGGGTAGGAGGCGATGGACTGACGAGGCAAAACTGTAGATAAAAAGAGAGAGGAGGGGAAGATTGATATAGAGAGGGGAGGAAATGGGTTGAGTAAGGGGAGGAGGAGATAGAGGTAGAGGACGAGATGGACAGAGAGAGATAAGGGAAGATGATAAGTTTTAACTCAAAACTGGAATAAATACCTGGACAATTTCGGCTTTTTATAAAGTGTTAGATAAAAGAGAATAAGGCTCTGAATGAAGCTGTTGAATGGAAATCAGCGTAGAAAGTGTTATTAAAGGTAATTTATGAAAAGGGATCTGTTTAATAGCTAAGACTAGGAGACAGGAGGGTCTATTCCCATCATTGTAATAATTGTCATCTTTATCATCATTAGTATCAGCATCATAGTTGTCATTAGTAGCAGCACAACCACCATCTGCAAAACCTCCACCAGCACCACCACTACCACCACCACAATTTACAATTGCCGTAAGTGCCAGCAGCTGCACTATGACTACTACCATTACCAAACTTGGAACTGTTACCCTTGGTATGAAGCAAAATTCCTTACCAAGCAGGATAACAGTTCTTTAAATAATTACAAGTCAAACACCAGATAATGATGATTTATAAAATTTTTAGACTCTGGAAGTATGTAGGTTAATTCCATTAAAAGTTGAATATACTGTAACTGAAGTATTGAACAGCTTTGGAGATCAGTTTATGTCATGCCTCTATAAGTTCCACTGCCTTTGAGGTTAATATAATAATATAATGAGAGTGTCTTGACTTCACATTTCACTCCACATATAAATGAAGAGTCCAACTCGTGAATATATTTCAACTCTTAAGATTTATTGGAGTACTTAGAGACACACACATTTGTCAAGATAGTTATATAGTAATTAACATGAGAGTTGCTTCAAATGCATGTTTTTTCAACATCACTTCTTATTCCGGTTGCACAGAGTAATGATGTTTAATGTTCCATGACTATATGTTACATACAGTCTCTGACCACTGTGCTCTTGCAGCCTCTTCCAGAATCTGCAACAAACTGACTCCAGTGGCAGCCACTACTCCAAATATGTCGAAATTTAATTTAATAATATAGTAAGGACAGTTTACAACTCACCGCAAAGACGTGGTGACGAGCTGCGCTCATATTTACGCTTTCCCGCGTTTTACACTTTTTGAAAGCATGTTCGTGAAGAAAAATGACGTAATGTACATAAATTGACACTAGCGTGGCTTTCCCCTTAAAGTATAGCGCTTAAAAATTATTCACATTCGAGTTTCTTGACACTTTGCATTTATTCAAACGTATATTTCGCGTTTCGTTGTTGACTTAAAGATGCGCCGATTTGTGGCAATGTAGTTCTTCTTTTCACCAGCTTCTTTGGCAGAGCACCTGGCAAACGAGAGAATAACGCTGATTTGTGGCGGTGTAGTTCGTCTTTCCGCTAGCTTCATTGCCAGAGCAGCTGGTGTGTACTCAAACAATCAGAATTAGTTGCTTTGTTGAAGTGAGAATAAATAGTTGCGTTGTTTTTGTGATACATATTTCTGATTAATAAAGAACTTGATCTGTCAAAGTTGGGTATCATAATACCCAGAACCTCAAAAAAGCGATAATAGTGAAAGATGCCGATCCTATGCAAAAGTCACAAAAATATTTATGCATATGTTTGTACTCGAGAACGCGAATAAATTATCTAATATTGTCGTGTGAAACATCGAAAAATACAAAAAGAACGGAAATAATTAATTCCGGTAAAATGCAGTAATTTTGAATATGTGTTATATAGCCTAGCAGCGGCGTCCAAACGATATCTATCGAAGCAGTTCAGGTAATTTTGAAGATGTGTTATAGCCCAGCAGTGGTGTCCTCGATTATAATGAATGAAATTACGTCAAAAATTTCCACTTCCCATAAAATTACCAGTTCTGCCTGGTGTTTAAAATAGTGGCTTCCTCGATTATAATGAATGAAATTACGTCAAAAATTTCTAC
Organism: Locusta migratoria; assembly: GCA_026315105.1. Taxonomy (NCBI): domain Eukaryota; kingdom Metazoa; phylum Arthropoda; class Insecta; order Orthoptera; family Acrididae; genus Locusta; species Locusta migratoria. Next base: position 165,712,160 of record CM048747.1, on the reverse strand, counting down.
TTCCCATAAAATTACCAGTTTTGCCTGGCGCCTAAAATAGTAAAAATTTGGATAACCTTTATTGCATAATCAACTCCCTGGCGAGTATTTAGATGTCTATTATGTACATATATCACACATAAGCTATGAAAATGCAAGACTGATCCATTAAGCATATTTTACCATTTAAAACATTATTTTCTGCATTTTACATTTTCCTGCATTTTACACCATTTCACTGAAGTCCCCTGAAAAGTGTAAAAACGAGGTTCTACTGTATTGTTATTACTTCAATGTATCTTTTTAAATTTTTTGTAGTGTCTTTGGAATTGGCTAAGTATGGGAACCTCTAAGTGGCCAGCATGTTGCTATACTTACAAATCATGTAGCTGTATATTGTAAACTCTCTCTTTCCTTCGTAAATACCATGTAAATAATTAACACATGTTAGTCACACACACACACACACACACACACACACACACACACACACACAAACACACACACACACACACAGAGAGAGAGAGAGAGAGAGAGAGAGAGAGAGAGAGAGAGAGAGAGAGAGAAATTCTTGTCAGTGACATTGTCTCACAAGTCTAGTTGCAGTTTTAGCACAATTTTGATGATAAATATTCAGTGATGTTATTCTACAACAGAGGGGCATATTTGCAATCGAGTTTAGTTACAGCTGTCACTGACATAGAAAGCATAATTATGTGAAAGGGGAATGACTATCATTGCCTCCAGTTTGGTGTATATTCTTAACTATATGAATAATAAATTTTCAAAATCCCCATTTACATTCATAACATTTAATGTTTATGCCTCTATAAACTTCATTTTATAGTGCATGTAAAAAAAAAAGATGAAATCTACTTATCAGACGAAGGAGCACAGGCAGTGATAGTAACAAATAAACACACACACACATACACATACAAACACTAGCTTTCGCAGCCTAGCTGCTTCGTCAGGCAGAAGGGAAGGAGAGGGAAAAGGAAATGATGAGGGTTTTAAGGGAGTGGGTAAGGAGTCATTCCAATCCCGGGACAGGAAAGACTTACCTTGGGGGAAAAAAAGGAGGGTAAACAAATGCACACACAGACACAAGTACACCTAGGCAGACATACTGTAGAAAGGGCTTACCCACTCCCTTAAAACCCTCATCATTTCCTTTTCCCTCTCCTTCCCTTCTGCCTGATGAAGTAGCTAGGCTACGAAAACTAGCGCGCACGTGTGTGTGTGTGTGTGTGTGTGTGTGTGTGTGTGTGTGTGCATGTTTATTTGTTACTATCACTGTGCTCCTTCGCCTGGTAAGTAGACTTCATATATTTTTTTACATATATTTTTCCTGTTAGGAATTTATTCCTCTATAATATTCATTTTATAGTGCATTTTACTTTGTTACAATATAATTCTTAAGTTGAGGCACCATTCCCTTTCCTGCTTTATATCTTAGATTCCATAGGAACCAACACTTACTTTGTCAGTAATGGAGGATAGGTAGCAACTCACTGTAAAGACGATCGTTGAACTGCAGACGGGGACATAGAATAGACAATATCATTCACACAATATAAATTTTGGCCACAGATTTCATAAGAAAAAGATACACATACATTCACACAATCACTCAGACAACTCATGCATGCATGACCACCAGCTGAGTCTAAAGGCATGTTGATATTTTTATTGTACAAATGAGACTGTCCGAACCTAATTTTCATTCAATCTGACCATTTAAACTTGACTTTTACTTAAATTTATTACATGCTGTGTTCAGTACATCAGCACCTGGGATTTATGTCCATTTTCATGTTAAACAGTAGATTTATTCTGAACGTAAAATTTTTGCCATCAAGTGAGTTAATCACATTTTATGTTATTTAACAGGCTCAACCATATGTGTTACTTTGTCAAGGTCTTAGATATTTTATTGTTTTATGTACTTTGTTTTCTGTTACACATGTTAGAAAATAAGTAAGGTTTTTGTGTTTCTTAATTTGAAGTGCAAAGATTATTGCTGTAAGTGAATTTGGATTATTGATATTTAGCTAGAGTTAGAAGCTCATGTAGTCTACAACTGTTAATCACTAAGAGACTAACAAACAGTGCTAATCGGGACAATGCTGGAAAGCCCTTGTGACGTACCTGGTTGTAGATTGATGATTCTTGATGTTCTCGAAGACCGTTGCTTTTGGTATCGGCTGGCTGAAATTTCATGAGGCGAAAACTAATTCATTAGAAATAATGTAGGCAACACAGAGAATTGCAGTTCTTGGACACTTCTAATGTTTCCTAACTGCGCAGTTCTCCCCATTTATGGCCAGTTTACAAGTCTCATTAATCACAAGGATTAAGACCAGGTATGCACATTCCACACATCAATAATACGAATTTACACAGTTTGTGTGTAGAATACAGAAGTTTTAATTGTATAGTCCGTTCATAATACTGGTAGAAACACTTTCCACTCTAGTAACACTGACAAACTTTTACATAGTTGTTCAAAATTAAAGTTCAAACTGGCAAGGGCTGGATCTTAGATCCCGGTCAAAACACTACTCTGAACTTGTGTGGTTTGTGCATCAGATAATGGAGGATACAATACTTTGTTACATGCCGCGACCACATCCTGTGTTTATCTTTCAAACAATGATACTGGAAATAGCTTATCGTTAATTATGAAAATTAAATTAATGATAATGGAAAATTAAAACAATCACATGCAACTGGCTATAGTAAAAGATAGTGTTAATAATACTGAGTAACTTGCTATATAAATATCATTATACTAATTGTGTTTCATTTACATATTTAACGAAATAGGTTCATCAACAATACTTTTGTAATTAACAGTAATTGTATAGAAACTAATGAGTGCAAAGCTTTCCTAATGTTACTTGTGAAACATAATAATACGTACTTTAATATTATGAGAAAAGAATTTACTTAATTTTATCAGAAGTACTAATTAGCATACTATCTGAAATATAACAACATGTCTCTGGCATTAACTAATTAATATTTGCTAATTAAACAAACTTCTCTGGTGTCAAATAGAAAATGACTTCAGCTAGTTACGTTACATCAAAGAATAACAAAAATTTTGGAAAAGAAAATGATAATAGACTAATTACATTCATATCTATTATTATTCTACAGTGGTATTGGGAGGTTCTGTAATGCAAGTGGATGGCAATAAATGCCAACATGCTTCGTTACACCCTTAATTTGAATACGTACAACATAATGCAAGAATCGAGGACTAGGTACGCGAATGCTAAGTTCATCAGCATAGCTAACAGAACTCCTTGCATGTGACATCGTGAGTTCAATCTCCTGTAAGTGCTGTGTTAAGAAATGTAACAGGACAAATATGAATTGGTAGTGACTTGCCATGTGCATCAGAAGAGTGACAGAAAATAAGTGATAGTAGGTGCCGATGTGAACCTTGTATGGGATGTATGCATTACACTTCACAAAATAGAAATTGTCAAATCCAAGAAATGTTCAACCTCTGTATGCCCACTTTTTACATTCCTATAAACATATCGTCACTTTCCAAAGTGAAATTTTCACTCCACAGAGGAGTGTATGCTGATATGAAACTTCTGGGTTGATGAAAATTGTGTGCCAGACCAGCATTCCGACCCAGGACCTTTGACTTTGGGGGGAGGGGGGGGGGCACTCTACCAACTGAGTTACATGAATACACCTCATAACCCTTTCTCACAGGATAACTTCTAAGAAACTTGGACGGCAGGAGATGAGGTGCTGGCGGAACTAAAGCTGTGAGGACAGGCCATGAAGCAAATACAGGTAGACCAATTGGTAGAGCGCTTTTGCTAAAAGGCAAAGGTTCTGAGTTCAATTTGCTCTGTGGTGCCAACTTCATTCTATATTCATTCTTGAAGAGTGGATACCTTGCTGAATGTCCTGCACTGTTTCAAACTCCCAAGGTGTTTGAATTCAGTCTTTCAAGGATGTGATAATTGCAGTTTGTCATTTTTATTTGGTGTTTACCTCCAGGTTAAATGCTTGATTTGAACATTTCTTGGATGCCGATGATGTCTATTTTGTGTAATTCTTGCATCCCATAGAAGATTGATCTCTGTACCTCCAGATGCCCATGCTGAGTCATTAGCAGCTAATATTTTTCCTGTCGTAATTTTTAACACAGCATAGTTTTTGATGAGCCTTACTATAGTTTAATTTGCAACCTCTGACTCAAGCAGTTCTTTGTGAGATGTTTTTGTTCTTCTGTGTTTCCTTAGGTCAGTGCTTCCATTATACAGCAAGTGGCATTCTTAACTTATTCATCAGAAAATAGTTACAACTATTTTAAAAATTGTGGTGGTGACTAACTGCTTTCTTCATAATTAAACTCTTGGTGGTTTATCCACTTCAAAATAGAATAAATTTCATAATTTTTAAGTAAGGTTCAGTTAACCATGTCATTATTTGACTTCATTTTACGCCAGGCACCTGTACCTACCTGCCCATCTCCAACAAAGGAGAACACATCGGTGACTAAAGATGATGCAAGTTTTTCTTTGCCTCAGCGTAGTACGTCTCCAAGCCAGCAGAAGTCAACACAAGGCATTCAAGCACCATCACAAGGAATAGCTACTGTAAGTATTTACACTTGGAAGTCATCAGTTGAAATGTTATCCACTCAAACTGATCCTTCATTTCCAGTTATGATATATTGCAGAAGGCTGATTTTCTCATGTGACAAACCCTTTCGATGAAGGTAAGTTATTAAGTGTCTGTACACCAGAGAGAACAAATTCCATTGAAAAGACCATTCTCTTTTATGTAAACAGGTGGCGAGAAGCATTTGGTTGTGTTTGTTTGGCATTCAAAAGTGTTTGCTCACGATTCTTTGAGTTTACATTTACTCCACTGTAGCACTATGATAGTATCAATTAAAAGTTGACTCAGTATTCACAAGGTGTTTTTTGAAAACACGCAATTTAAAAAATTGAGATACAACCCACTGGTTGACACTTAGAATTCCTGTACTGTCAAAACAAAAGCTAAGGCTATATTACTGGAATTGCAGTGGGGAGGAATGAATTACTCACACCCAGTCGGCCGTGTTCTCTTTTGCGCACCAACGGTGAAAGCTAGTTCACAAATACCAGTGAATGGTAGTGAATCACCAGCAAATTTTTCTCGCCAATGCTAATTTGATTTGTTCACTTGGGTGTACAGGCACCTTCACCTGCAAATTTGTTCTATCAACTTGAATTAATTTGCTTACAGACAAAATAACGTGTGCTTACCAGTCATTGCAATTATTTACTTGTACTGAATTTACCAGTCAAAAGATGAGCTACAAAGAGGCACTACATATGGCAAATGCTGAGATGGTTCCATTGAAAGGGTACAGCTAATTTTCTTCATTTCTAATGACCATGCTGTCAGTGAGACATTACACCCTAATCTTCCCCTTTCCCTTCTGTGCATTTGGTGATTTGTTGAAAGTTACATGGTACACGGGGTAAAAAAAATAAAATGAACAACCTGCAGTATACTATATCTTGTTGCAAGTTTGCACCACCTGTTAACTCTGGAATAGAGGCCATCAAATGCGGCCTGGCTCCTGCTCGATTCCACCAGCAAGAGTGGCTGGCAAGACCGCTGCACCCGGGAGCCGGCCGTGCCGGGAAATCAATCACGGGAGCGAAGCGACTTGGTACTACCGGCTGGCATGTAGAACAGCTGACAGCAGAGCACATACACACGGCCAGCCCTTCTCACCGCGCTGTTAATTATTGCACCCATCCAGCACACTTCTATATTAAGGCTGCGGTCGCACTACCGGCTGGGCCGAGACTGAAGAAAGGGGGGGGGGGGAAATGTTGACTATATATAAGATCATCCACAATGTTTTATCAAGTTCTCTTTACAAGCTTTGCCTTGTCTGAGGGGGAAAAAAATGTCTACTTTACATTGTCCCTGAGTTTTTAGTTTCGTATTGCTCCTCACTCGATTTTTATGAAAGTATGCGGTTAAAAAATCTGATTTTTGGACTCGTGATAGTACATCATCTTAGCTTTCGAATAAGTCATTCTCCTTTTCATAATTCATAACAGTTGTTTTCAAATAATGCTACTTGTCAAGTGCGTGTGCTACATTTACAAATTGTGTATTGAAAAAGTTCGACAGTGAACAGCGTATTGTTCTATGCATTTTAGACCACACACTACAGCGAGTGAAATGCCCCGCAGGGGCTCTGCCTAGGTGTACTTGTGTCTGTGTGAAATTGTGGGTGTGTGTGCATTTGTTTACCCTCCATTTTTCCCCCAAGGTGTCTTTCCTGTCCCGGGATTGGAATGGCTCCTTACACCCTTCCTTAAAACCCTCATCATTTCCTTTTCCCTCTCCTTCCCTTCTGCCTGATGAAGCAGCTAGGCTGCGAAAGCTAGCATTTGTGTGTGTGTGCGTGTGTGTGTGTGTGTGTTGTGTGTGTGTGTTTGTGTTCATTTATTTATTTGTGATGGTGTTACACCTGTGCTCCTTCACCTGGTGAGTAATCTTCGTCTATTTTTTATATTTAATTTTTCCAGCTAGGAATTTTTCGTCTTAATATATATAATAATAAAAAAAAACCTCAATCTCTAAGTGTGCTACGTGCCGAGGAGATGCATGACTGTTGAATTTGAACAGTTGCTAGCGAGCAACTTCTGAAGAACCTGCCGAACTTCATTTGTATAAGGCTTACCCAGGCAAGCAGGGCTCTGCCTGGGTGGACCCTTATTTCCCTAGCTGCTCATGGGAACACCATGAAAAGATCACGGAACGTTGGCGGATGTATAACCACCATCTCTAAGCGTGGACAAAAAGAATATAATGCTGCTACATATGATCACCAAGTGTTTCCTTCCATGGCCACTCCATGGGAAGAACGCAGGGCTCATCAGTAACGTGAGGCATATGACCCCTGATACCTGGTCTGCACTAGAACAGATAGTGTTTCATTTACATTGACTAAGCCTCTGTTTTTTGTCATAGAGGACATGTTTGGTGAGGTGGAGTAAATATCCAAGATGAGATATGGTTTTATCCTCATAACGACGTCATCACCAGGTCAGTCATGGGTGTTGCTCGCTTGTGACACGATGGGTGATGTTCCCGTTAGTATTACTCCACACAAGAGCCTGAACATGGCGCAGGGCATTATATTTCATAGGGACCTTTTATTGCAGTTGGATGATGAACTGCGTAAGAACTTGGAGAGGCGAGGAGTACAATTTATTCGGCGTTTGTTTAGGGGTCCGAGGGACAACAGGGTTGCCACCGGTGCCTTCATCTTAACTTTTGAGGGTGATTAACTGCCCGAGAAGGTCAAGGTGATGGTCTACCGGTGTAATGTCAAGCCCCTATGCGCTGCTACAAATGCTGGAGGTTTGGTCACATTTCCTCCACTGTGTTGCCGATCCCACCTGTCGGGAATACAGAAGTGCGTCACACCCAGACGTCCCATATACTCCTCCTCCGGTTTGTGTTAACTGCGACCTACACCACTCTCCCTGCTCACCCGACTGCACAGAACCTTCAGAAAGAAAAGAAAATAATGCAATATAAGACCCTGGACAGGCTATCATATTCAGAGGCAAAGAAGAAATATATAAGGCTTCACCCTGTGAGCAATAAAACATCTTATGCCACAGCTGCAGCTCCATTACCGTTGCCATCCGTGTTGACTCCACCTTCTGTTTTGCCTTCTGTTATGATTTCATGTTTTAAGATTCTTGTACAGATTATCTGATGATGAGGGCTTGACCCTTGAAACGTGTCATATTTTAGTGTTTTTACACGATATCTGTGGTTGAGCCTACTTGACAAAATAATTAAGTAATACAACCACGACCTCACATCCATTATGGATATAATTAAATCTAAGCACTAACTTCTCACCCTGCTCAATTGTCTTTGGGTTCAGGGTGTTTACCCATCCCAATGGCGGGATAGCATCATCATCCTGGTAATGGAGCCTGAGGCAGACCTGCAGGTGGCTGATAGTTACCGCCCGATCAGCCTCACCAACTTCCATGCAAGCTCCTAGAACGTATGGTGAGTTGTAGGCTCATGTAGATTCTCGAGGGCTGGGGTCTCTTGGCACCACAACAAGATGGGTTTTGCCAAGGCCGTTCCGCTATTGATAATCTCATGTCACTGGAGTCGGCTATCCATACAGCATTTACTTTCTGCGAACACCTGGTTGCCATCTTCTTTGACCTGCGGAAAGCGTACACCACCACCTGGTGCCATTATATCCTGTCTACGCTGTACAATTGGGGTCCACTTCCTATACTCATTAAGAACTTCCTCGCATTATCTTCTTTTCATGTTCGTGTTGTTGTCGTCTCAGCTCATCCCATTTTCAAGAGAACGGTGTTCTACAGAGTTCCGTTCTAAGTGTCACTTTATTTTTAGTCGCCATTAATGGTCTTGTGGCGGCTATGGGGTCTTTGATATCCACATCCTTGTATGCCGATGACTTCTGCATGTATTTTAATTCCACCAGCATTGGTGTTGCTGAACGTCGGTTGCAACTGGCCAGCTGAAAGGTGCAGTCGTGGGCGTTTGCGCACGATTTTCAGTTCTCTGCATCGAAAACCAGGGTAAAGCATTTCTGCCGACATTGGTCAGTACCCTTGGAACCCGATATTTATTTAGCTGGAGACCTGCTACATGTCGAAGCGACATGCAGATTTTTAGGCAAGATGTTCGACGACCGTCTTGCCTGGGTGCCACACCTTCGCCAGCTGAAACAAAAGTGCTGGCAACACCTCAACATCCTGCGCTGTCTCAGCCACACTGTTTAGGGAGCGTCACGCCTGACGCTCCTGCAACTTTATAAGGCCCTCATTCTCTATGGCTGCATAGCTTATGATTCAGCCGCACCTTCAGCACTGCAGGCAATGGACCCAGTTTTACGTTGTGGTGTCCGTTTGGCGACAGGGGCTTTTCGCACAAGCCCTGTGACAAGCCTCTTCATCGAAGCTGGGGTCCTCCCACTGCGGTTCCGCAGGCAAGACCTGCTAGCTTCCTATGTTGCCCATGTTCAGGCCTCGCCCTCCCACCCGAACCGCCAGCTTCTTTTTTCAGATGCTGCACTCCCTATCCCTCCACGACGGTCCAGGTTGGGTTACCCAATCTCAGTTCGTGTTCATTCCCTTTTTTTTTTGTCCCTTGCATCCTATACACTCTCTACCACTTTCCACTATTCCTTTCAAACCCCTCCTTGGTCCATTCCTCATTTGCAGCTCCGTCTGGATCTATCCCGTGCATCGAAGTACTCAGTTTCCCCAAAACATTTCCTTTGCGAGTTTCTGCAACTGCTTGATTCGTTCCTTGCCACAGAAGCCATTTACACAGATGCTTCCATAGTAGATGGCCGTGCTGGGTATGCGTTTCTTCATGACTACCATGTGGAACAGCATTCTCTGCCATGTGAGAGTTAAGTAGCATTTGAGGAGCATCGTTTCAAATTGTATTAAGTCGACCCGTGGACAAAATTGAGTTTGATACATTTTAGTATAGTTTACATAGTGATCTTTCTTGGTGCTAAATCAGAATGTACAAATAGAATTCACTAACAGTGTAAATTGCGTCTGTAAAGTAGCTGTTGTTTCAAATCATATTCATTAAACTGTAGCGTGTGTTTCAAATTGTATTGTGCCCAGCGTGAAGCAGTATTGTCACTTTGCTGTGTTGGCCTTCCTGACACCTTGCTCGCTATTTTCAACAATGCTACGCATTGAGTAATCTGAGTTATATTGTGACTTAGTGTAAGAAAGTAGTTTTTCGATTATGGAGGAAGAAATTGCTGTTGATGATAATTCAACGGGGAGCCGAATGACGGGAAAGAAAACCAAACATGCCCATCAATTTAAATCTGAGGCAGCTAATGTTATTCATAAAGAAACAAAAATAAATGCTTAGTTATATATTTACCACAGTAGTCATTTTTTATGCGTATATTTTACAAATTATTGGATCAAGGCATATTAAGTGTCATACATTTTCTTTAAATTTGAAGAACTCAACAGGAAGTTTATTTGCAAATAAAACATCTGCAAAATTTTAAAATTTGTGAAATGTTCCTCGGGTTATGAATAATTGGTTTTTTGCTTCTCCTGTAAAATTTAGTTTTTTGGACATAATAAGATTTGAAACGATGCTCCTCATCTTCTCCGCCAAGCTAGTTGCCATTCTCAAGGCTCTGAACACCTCAAATCCTGCCCCAGGGGGTCATTTGTCATCTGTACTGACTCCCTGAGTGGCTTACAAGTGATGGACCATGCTACCCATTAGTGCAGTCAATCCAGGATACTGTTTACTCTCTACGCCGATCAGGCCTTTCCGTGGTCTTTGTGTGTACCCCGGGCCACATCGGGATATCAGGGAATTAACATGTTGATCGTCTCGCCAAGCAGGCCACTATGGCACCACCTCTCAATATTGGCGTCACGGAACCAGCTGTTAAATTTTTGTTGTACCGGAAGGTGTGCGAGGGTTGGAGCACTGAGTGGGCTACAGCGAATGCACCGAATAAGCTACGGGCAGTGAAGCTGTCCACAGCTCTGTGGAAATCTTCACTAGGGCCGATCCGCCGAGAGTCGGTTGTCCTCTGCCACCTCCGAATTGGGCACAAGTGGTTAACCCAAGACTATCTCCTTCGCCGTGAGGCCTCACCTGTGTGTCGATGTGGTGTAGTGCTGACAGTGGCTCATCTTTTGATAGACTGTCCGGTTTTAGCCAACTTGTGGTGATCTTTTAATACCCCAGATGCGCTACCCTTAGTTTTAGGTGAAGATGCCTCCACGGCTAGTTCCGTTTTAAGTTTTATTCCCGCAGCTGGTTTTTACGACTCCATCTAGTGGTGGGTGCTATAGCCTGATATCTTAGGCACCCATCTATTCTTCACTTTTAAAGACTTTTTCAGACCCTTAGTGTTTGCAGTATGGCTGGCTCATCTGATTTATCTTTGTGATCAGCCAGCCATGGTACTCTGCTGTCCAGTTTTAGTTGATTTCATGACTTTGTTTTACCTATTGTGTGTCTTTGTTTTGTGTTGTCAGCGACTTGTCCATTGTCAGCCTGTCCCTTTTGTGAGTTTTTATTTTTGGAGTTTTGTTTTATTTTTTACGCTCTTGACAGTGGACTCTTAACTAGGAACAGGGGACTGATGACCTAGCTGTTTAGTCCCCTCAAAAAACAACAATGAGTGAAATGGAGCTAAAAGAACAGAAAAGTTTTTGAAATGGTAGTTGCTCTGAAATCTACCTCCTTTCACAAGTAATTGCGAATTATCTGAGCGGCATTATTAGCCTTTTTATTTTTTCACAGGAAAGGCAAAGCTAAGCTTGTAAGGAAAAAATAACTTCATAAAACAATGTAGTGTGGACGTGTGTAGTATCAACAATTTCTACAACGTGAAAATCGAAAAAGTGTTTTTCCCCCTTTTTTCATCTTGGCTTGTCCTGGTGAGCTATGTGAACACGCAGGCCGCTGGCATGCGCTGACTTGGCTGAGGCGGCTCAACTTGGCTCAGCTCGGCCCGGCCGGCGCAACGTGAATGCAGGAGTATCGTGACTCTTCGTGCCCGACACGTCTTGCTCTTACCAGTGTGACATCATCGCTCCCCCTCTACCAACTCTCTACCCGCTGTCAGCCGGCGAGAGATAGGTGCCAGTGCGGCGGGAACCAAGAGGGAGTGGCGGCTGTTTTGCCCGGCTCTGCTCTGGCATGCAACAACAGTGAACAGTTGATGTACAAAGTCTTGAAGTAATTTTGCATTATATTATATGCCTTGTTTTGTTACGGTCAGCACAACTGAATGGTGAAATGTGTGATCTCTCAGACTTTCAGTGAGGCCAGTGTGATGGTATGCAGGTTGTGGGAGCATTTGTGACGAAAGCACTAGTGACAATGATGTCACTAGTGACATCATTGTCAATAATGACACCTGGCAAAGAGGAATAGTGAGTAAAACAAAAGGTTAACACACACAATACATTACTCCACTAGACATTTCTAGTTGCTAACACATTGCATAAGACAGAAGCAACTGCTACTACAGGCCGCAACAATCTAGATTAGGCCAGTGGCATCATCAAACTAAAGTGCTGCAGAACAGGCTCGGGGTATTCAATGTGGCCACGTGACACATCATACCCTCTATTAGTGGCTGAGATAAAAACAGATGCCTCACACTGACCATTACATTGTTATAAAGTACCGTATTAGCCAGCATATTAGATGCCGGCGTATAAGTTGCACCCCACTTTTAAGACTTCTTTTAAGGAAAATAATAAATCACACATTAATACATCTATTGCAATATAATCATAATACATTTGTCCATGTACATCAAATATCTAAGGTAATTCCTTCAAGTTGTGGTCATACACTTGACGCAGTCTAGTTTCTTGACATTTTGCGCTTATTCATATTGGTATTTCACCTATCGCTGTTTGCAGTGCACGCCGACTATAGCGGGATGGTTGACGCAAACGCTTACGACGACTTACGACATTGCCACCCAGGTGGCACTGCTTACAATTGCTCCCACCAGACACTGAGGCACCGTGCCGAATATCAGTTTGCACAACAAATTGGGGGTTTCATGTTTAAAATGACACATTTTTGAGAATTTTTATGATGTGCAAATATTTATGTAGTGTTCCATAAACTATGATAATGATGGATGGTTTATGTCTGTGTATTGGTCGGTGCACCGTATGGGGCACAGCATGTGTTATAACCTCAAAAATATGACAACTGTGAGACACAGACGCTGTGCAAACATCACAAAAAATATGAGTACATATTTGCAATTGAGAATGTGAATAAATTCTCAAATATCATCAGGCCAGACAAGGCCAGATACATGAGCTGTGTTTCATTATTCAAACAATGAATGACACCGTTACAGGATTGCCGAAAAAATTGATTAAGGTGAACGAAATTACATCAAAAGTTTCTACTTCCTATTAAGTTACCAGTTTCAGTTACACTTGTTACTAAAAACAGTACAAAATTCAAATAACCTTTACTACATAATAAAGCACCTGATGGGTATTTCAATGCATATTATATACCTATGTCAAATATAAACTACGAAAATGTAAGAGAGAGCCTTAAAGCAAATTTTCCCACTTAAAACATTATTTCCAGCATTATACACCATTTCTTTTTAAATCCTTAAAAAGAAATCGAACATGTAGGTACCTACCTTAACTTTCAATCGGCGTATAAGACGCACCCAGTTTATGGACCAATTTTTGTAGGAAAAAAAGTGGATCTTATACGCCGGCGAAAATAGTACGTTGAAAGAATAGAATGTAAGCGCCATTGTGCGATATGAAAGGGAAAAAAAAAATTTTTCTATTATAGCAATGATTTCAGAAACATACGAAATACTCCTCATTTGATATATTCTTCATAGAAAAGAATGTAATTCTGTTTCTGCTTCTCTGACCACTGTTGCAAAAGAATAATAATTTTTGTCATATCACACAGTGGTCCTAACATTATGTAATCTAATTTTCTGGATTTTACAGTGATGTAACTGTCTATGAGATGCAGCTATTATTATCTCATCTGCTACTAGACGGCTTGTCATATCGCACTGTGGCACTCAGAACTGCCGGTGTGTTGTGAGGCACTTCAGTTCTGTAGTCCCATCGGCACTTTTTGCAGCCAGTAGTTGTATGCCACTACAATTTTATACAGTTTGTAACCAACTATCAATGTCTAGTGGATTAATGTAGTTTATATTTGGACTGTTCTTGTGTTAATTTTAAATGACAAGAACACTTATCGCACAAATGTAGCACTTGATTACGAATTTTGACTTCCATTAAAAATTTTATAATAATAAAAAATAATACTTTTTCATGTATATCTGTACCAATACTTTGTTTCAATACCTTTCTAGGTACTGTTTTTAATATTTATTTTGGTGAAGACATCCTTAGTTGATGTTGAAACCTGGTAAAGTTTTCACTGTGATAGTATGCAACTTGTGGGCTGAATAAATTTATTGGACTAAATACTATAACAAAAATAAGAAACCAGGGTAAAGTAAAACTGACCTTGAAAATCTGGAAAAAGCACCTGGATTTTAATTTGTTCTTTCAGACTAATCAAATATTCCTCAAAATTGGGTAAGAAAAGTTAAATTTGTATGTAGAGCATGTGCACTAAGCAGCTACCAGCTGCCACAGTACAAAATGCAGTACCCAGTGAACAGGCTGCAGAGCCTGGAATCTTTTTGTTAATCTTTCTGTTATTGTCTCTTTATCTAAATGATCTTGCATGTTTGCATCAGTTAGCTTTTGAGGAATATTTGACTGTTCTTCCATGAGTGCAATATCAAGCTCTGCAACCATTAACTAATAATCCAACTCAGTTCAAAAGTAATAGCAGTGTGCAAAGCTATAACACCAGGAGAAAGGATGATCTTTATGATGCAACTTGGCAAGTCTTTTAGTCCCTCCTTTTCCTAATGCAATCGAACACTTTGGTCATTTGTGTTGTACGTTTTTATTATTACATCCCACATATTCATTCTGTAACAGAACAGAATCATTACAACTTATTGCAACAAGCTTAAATGAGAAATGTTACCTTATCTGTACTCTTCTCTTGGTAAACAACTTGTAAGAAATTCACTTTCCCTGGTAGCTGCTTAGTGCACATGCTCTACATACAAATTAAACTTTTCTTACCCAATTTTGAGGAATATGTGATTAATCTGAAAGAAATTATCCAACTGGATATAAATAGCTTATTCAAAAGATACAGAGTGGCTGGCCAGTACTTACTTACCTCAGCTCAGCACCACCGATACATCAAAAAGATGAAAATATATGTTGCAACAAGCTTTTGTAAATGAAATTTCCTTAATCAGATATGAGAGAGGAGGAGGAGAAAAGTGATAGAAAAGAAGGGTTACCCACAACTGAGTAAGGATGGAGTGAAGGGTAACATGTGGAAGTCCCTTTACTTCCCCACTCCATCTTTACCTCACTGTGGGCATATGTTGAGAGTAATGCTTCCTTTTTATCTCTTTCTCCTCCCAACTCTCTCCTACCTGATGAAGGAAATTTAATTTCTGTAATCTAGTTCCTGTGTTTATTTTCATCTTTTTGGTGTGACTATTGATGTCACAATCATTTTACTTAAAAATACACCCCTTCCCTTCACTGCTTTCAATGTTGCATTTCAAATTCGCACCTATCAGAGCCTTTAAAATCCATCATTCCATGTGGAACTTTCTATCCCAAACCTTGCCTGACATCCTTCCCCCTCCACTTCTGTTCTGTTACATAATGAATATGTGGGATGTAATAATAAAATATGTACAACACAAATGACCAAAGTGTTTGATTGGATTAGGAAAAGGTGGGACTAAAAGACCAAGACAGTCATGTTTTATAGTTATGTATTTTTCAACAAAAAGTAGGTAGTGGTTGGCAGTAAGTTTCACCATCTCCTATACTTTCATCCTTTTTTTTCCCCCATAAAAAAATTGATTGCAAAGCTTAATATAGAATGTGATAACACATGAGACACTGACTGACAATTATTCATGAACACTAAACAAGATTCCTATGATGATTTGTTCTATTTTCAGCAGCACTAATAAATTGTATTTTCTTCACAATTTTGGAATTTGTCCCTATCATAATAAGAAGCGTGGGACTGACTTTCAGATTATTTTTTAGCTCTTGTAAGTCCCAAATGGCAGATTACATTTCCAGCATTTTCTGTAAATTAGTCTAGACAGCAACTGGACTATAGTTGCTCTTATTGTTGTACACCATTCATATCAATTTGCATACACATGACATTGACTTGATAGCTCCTAAAATATCGTCATTGAACACAGACTTTCATAGCAGCATCTACTATTGTTCCAGAGTTGACACTAGGCTGTAATGCCACTTCTCCATTAATCGTTAAAGATTAGTGGACAATTTGTTGTTGGGTAATATTTAGCAACAGTGAAAGTTGCTTTTTGTTCTGCTGTGTCATTCTCTCTCTCTCTCTCTCTCTCTCTCTCTCTCTCTCTCTCTCTCTCTCTCTCTCTCTCTCTCTCTCTGCTTTTCTTTGTCTCTCTTCCACCATCTCACTCTCAATATTCATACAGGCCCGGGTGCCAGTTACATCATCACCATATGCAGATAGTATACCTGTGCCTCAATATGAAAGTTTGTGCAGCTCAGTGGAACATCATACTCCATCTCCAGCTTCCTGCAAGCACCACAATACATCATCAGCCAAGTGCCCCACTGCCAAAGCTGAGGTAATGCTGATGAGTAATTGTTCATTGTATTTAAATAAAGTATATCCGTAGAATTTGTGTTTAGAAGGATGAGGGGATTTCCCATTTTCGTGTTTTCTTTTTACTTTGTATTCATACTTACTTTAAGTTGGAAGGTGACGGTAACAGTTTTGATATTAATTGCTAGAAGTATTGAAATTGAGTAAATAGAAATAATTGTCCTTAGTAGCAAATAGAAAAGTTTAATTTTTAGTGTTAATAATATTTTTCTGCAGGAATACAGTTGTATTTTATAATTCTTTTTATTTCCACATAATTGTTTCAATAGACAAGCTGCAGCTTCAGGTCTATGTACATAAATAAAAATTATTGAAAGTATCTGCACATCATATCTAGCATTTTACCTTACAATTACAGTATATTCCCTCAGGGGCTCAGAGTTCTTTCATGAGTAAGTGCGTGGCGAGTACAGGGCTCCGAGCTAATGCGGTCTTCCTTCCTTCTTTACTTTCTGGACTGCATTTCCTTTCCCCCTCCCCTCCCCTCCTTTCCTATCCTCACTCCTTCCCCTTCCCACCAGGGGACTGGTAACCTTAGCAGTTTTGTCCCCCTATCCCAACCAAACAATCCAACGCCTCCCCCTACAATATATTTACATACTTTGTGGAATCATTTATAAAATATGTATCTCACCCTATAATTAGAGCACATCTCAATACAGCAGCACCACATATGTTTGTCATTAGCACATAATAACATATAAATGGGGTCGAACTCATTGTAACACTTTGAGCTATGGATCCTTTACATTCTTTATTTTATGCTAATGACAAGCCGATGTGGTTTTGCTGTATTAATATTGAGATGTGCTCTTATTGTGTGTGTTGGGGGGGGGGGGGGGGTGAGTTACATATTTTCTAAATGATTCCACACGGTATGTATGTTCCAGTTGTAAGGTACATGATGTCTGTTAAATGCTAAATATGATGTGTAGATACTTGTAATGTTTCCTGTTTGTGTACATAGATATGTAGATAATAGTTTGTGTGTTAAAACTGATTATGTGGAAATAAAATGAATTTTAAAATACCACATGATCCTGACAGAAAAATATTATTAACAATCACATACTGCAACATGTGCAACTTATGTAAATAGAAAAATTTTCAAAATTAGTGAGCAGAAAAAGTTATTCAGAGTAGTAGATAATAAACTCATTAGTATTAGTACATAAAGTAGGTGGAGACAGTAGATGGGAGTATTCATAATTGGCTTTTGAAATGTCATCTCTGGAGAAGACTAACAGCCTATTTGTGAGTATGTAAAGGTGAACATGGAGCCCTGCCATTCTGTTTCCTTTCCTGTAATGCATGTCAAAACATTTTACTGGCCAGTTCCTACCATCAGGATCCAATTTAGCGATGGGTAGGTATGTACCCAGGCCTGGTGCTTTGGGGTTCCAGAACATGCAGTGCAAGGCATCCATCAACATAGTACCTGATATAATTCAGTTATCATCATTTGGTGCTGTTACGGAATGTTGAGAGGGGATCATAGCGTAATTACCTTTATTATAAGACAGCTACATAGCTCTACAAGAAAGTTCCCAATCTCAAGGTGAGCTACATACCAATACGGTGGATTGTAATTGGAGTAGATAGCCATTATTTGGCAATGTCTGGGGATCTTGGCACGTCTCACTTGTAGAAGGGGGTAAGCAGGTAAACAAGCCCCAGGCTCACAGGACTGTATAGATCCCTAGACATTCATAGATATATTTTGGGTTTTTGGCATTCCAAATGAAATGACTGTACTATAAGAAAGTAAAAGCACTTAAACAATCATGACAGGCTGGGTGCATAGACCACCCAAGGAGCTTATTTTAAAAGAATCCAACAGAATGTGTTCCTATAATACGAAACAAATTTGTAGTGATAAAAGGTGAAGATTCTTTCATTGGAGGGAATGAGTGGTACACTTAAAATTATTGAGTGATGAAATGAAACACCCTTTCAACAAGATAACAGCAGTTCCTCAAGTAACAGATTTAATGAATAGTAAGAAACTCGGTCAATAGTCAGAGGGAGGCAACCTGCACCTAAACACTTAATTGAAGTAAAAGTGTTGTAACCATGCAAGACGTAAGACAAGCAGAAATGCAGAAAGAGTGGTAACCAGAAGACATAAAAGAGGTTTGTGAGATAATTAAAAAATTATAGCACTCTAGAGAAAGCCACTATTTGTGTATGAACTAGTTAGTTATATAAGGTCATTAGAAATGCACAGAAAAAATACTTGCCAAGTAGAATGAAAATCAGCGCATGTGTTTAATTGCAATAGACAGAGCTGCAAGATTAATATTAAAGTGTAGTCATAATTGTAAACATAAAAATAGAAAACATTGTTACAGTTACTGAAATAATTTCAGAATAAATTACAAGGATTTTTTAGAATAAACAAAAGGTACGGCTTGAAGTAATTGGAAGTTTTCACCAAATGTGCTCATATTCAGATGACCGATGACAGAATCCTTACGAGACAATAGAATACTTCTGTGAAGAGGTACAGTAGATAGAAATGATGATAAATCCCACAACTACAAGACATTAGATAATTTTAATATTACAGTATAGCAAAATGTGAAGAATGTTTCTTCAGTGGGAGACTTAAGTGATGATCCCATACTTCCAAAATGTTTATTTGTATGGAATGACTTACATAATAAGGTGGCACAGTGGTAATATACTGTTCTCGCATTCAGATCGACGACGGTTAAAGCCTGACTCCAGCCATTCTGATTGAAGTTTTCTGTAATTTCCCAAAATCACCCCAACCAAATGCTGGGATGGTTCCTTTCGAAGGGCATGGCCAATTTCCTTCTCCTACAACTATCTGAGTGTGTGCTTTGCCCCCTGGTAACGACGACATTGACTGGATGTTAAACCATAATATTCCTTCTTGTAAACAGTTACTTGTATAGTCATTAGTTCCATTATGTTTCAACTCAATCTAGAATTTCAAGTACTTTAGGATAATACAAATTAGGACCTTCAATCTATGTTCAGAAAGTTAATTATTGTTAACTTAATGTACTTAAAATGATTAATTATTTTAATTAGTTTCATTAACTTTCTTACACTATACCAGTTATATTTACTCATAATGCCACAGGAATTGCTCTGGTCATTTTATAGCTTATGTATTCATTTGCTTATTATAAGCACTGTGCAGAAGTGTGATGCAATATGTAGTACATACCTGCCAACTTTTACGGTTTGTCCGTAAAATTTACGGAAATTGCAGGATTTTACGGTTTTACGGATGGACAGTGCTATTTTACGATTTTGCGGTAAAACATTTGAAACATCTAAATTCGATAATCGCATCCATTTTCTTCCGTACAATCGATTGTTTGCGTTGGTCGAAGGTAGGTCTACGATACTCGATCTTCCGAACATTCGATTGTTCGCGGGGTCGAAGGCAGGTCTAAGATAGTCGATAACTTATGCATTGATATGATTGGTTCGTTTACCCGTGTGATGTTTGTGTCGTCATTGGACTCAAATTTAAAGCCGCTACCGGTAACCAGTTCTTCCGTGTGAATCTAGAGGTTCGTTCCAGCAGCTGCCAGACGGCTTATTTCAAGCACTAAGAAACAGATATTACTGCGCATGCGCAGCTACTGTGACGTAGAAACCCTTGTTTGATACTTGCACTGCTGGAACGCTTTCTGGTTGCAGGCGAAGGTGAGTTCAGAGGAATAATTAAAATACTTTCCTTCCTAATAACGAAGAAGTGTAAACAAGA
The DNA here is from genome assembly GCA_026315105.1 of Locusta migratoria. NCBI lineage: Eukaryota > Metazoa > Arthropoda > Insecta > Orthoptera > Acrididae > Locusta > Locusta migratoria. The sequence goes on along the minus strand of CM048747.1, from coordinate 165,692,062 downwards.
AATTTCTGATCTCAAGTGGGATTACAGTGACTTCGAAATAATAAAAAAAACACGCTACAAACACACACGTATCACGTGATGGCTACCCCCTCTCTAACTCAGACCTTTCTGCGCATGCGCAAATTGGCCGCTTGACCGCGCCTGAAATATTTTTCCGGGTAGCGTCTGGCTGCTTGCGGCAACTGCTGGAACACCAAACAGCCACACTCCAAGTAGCCAGAAGCGGGAGAAGGTGCTGCTGGAACACAATTTCAGCGATGCGCATGCGCGTCAAGCAGTCTGGCAGCTGCAGGAACGAACCTTAGGTGTCGATAGGCTGTGCTTCTTAAGTTGTTTGTTCCGATCCGTTCTTTTGTTGAAGTGGAACCCGTTTACTCCTTTGTTTACAAAGTTAGCGTTCCTTGAATATATCGTCCTTTCAAAGCGTGTGACATATTTTAAAGAAGTGTTAAAGTGTTTGCACTACCAGTTCGTATTCTTGTATTATAACTTCATAGTGTTTTAAGTGACGTTCAGTGAGTGATCCAGGTTCCTTTCGCTGTTCCACTCCATAGCGAGACACGTGTTGTTGGACATTTTTATTCGCTGTTGCTATTGTTCGTCATGAATAAATCGAACAAGAAACAATACTTTCAGACATTTAAAAATTCATATTCTGTCGATTTTCCGTGCATACTAAAATCAAAGAATGGTGAAAAATTTGCCTTTTGCACGGTATGTGGCTGCGACATTAATATTGCACATGGGGGAAGAAATGACTTGAGTAATCACGTGAAGTGCGCTAAACACTTAAGCTGCGTCAAATCCAAGGAAGACAATACCAAAATCAACGCCTTTTTTGCCAAATGTGGAAACTTCGACAATGATGTTATTAGGGCCGAGTGTCTTTTTACTTCTTTTTTGGTGGAACACAATGTGCCCTTAAGTGCCGCTGATCACGCTGGTGCATTATTTAAGAAGATGTTTTCCACATCAGAAGTGGCGAAAAAATATAGCTGTGGTCGCACGAAAACGACATCCATTGTCAAAACAATGGCAAAAAATGCATCATCTGAAATTGTTAAGTTCCTTCAGAATGGACCATTTTCATTGGCAACAGATGGAAGCAATGATACGGACACAAAGTTGTATCCTATTGTTGTGACGTTTTTTGATTTTACTCAGGAAAAAGTAGTGAGCACTGTGCTATCCGTACCAGCATTAGATGGGGACTCAACAGGGCGAAACATAGGTAACCTGATGTTGTCACAGCTGAAAACTTTTAACATTCCAATTGAAAACTGTGTCGCTTTCTGCTCCGACAATGCTCCTGTTATGGTTGGACAAAAAAATGGTGTTGCAGCAGTTCTGAAGGAAGTTCGACCAGGTATTGCCATCGTAGGTTGCATTTGCCACCTGATTAATCTAGCAGCTGAAAAAGGTGCGGGAAGATTACCTCTTAAAGTCGATGAGATCCTTGTCGATATATTTTATTTTTTAGAGAAGAGTGCCAAAAGAAAAGAACGTCTTCAGAAATTTCAGAGCTTGCACAATAAAGAGACAAAGAAAATTCTTAAGCATGTTTGTACTAGGTGGTTATCTCTAGGTAGATGTTTGGATAGACTACTGGATCAGTGGGATCCGCTTCTTTCATTTTTCAAGGAGGAAGTAATATCCTGTACCCAAGCCATTTCCACAAACTTGACATTTAAAATACCCAGAGTTGAACAAAGTGGATCCAAAGAGTATCAGAAGAAGAGACTTCTTGATTCTGCTACTACACATGCCCCTAAACGAATAGCATGTTCTTCCAAGTGTGACAGACCCATCCTGAAAAGCAAAACTTCTGGTACAACACGCGAGGAAAAATTGTTTATGTTCCTGTCCTCAAACTTGAATAAAGCCTTTTGTACTTTTCTGCATGTGACTATTCCTGTGTTTGACAAATTAAATGTTGCTCTTCAGTCTTCTTCCCCACAAGTTCATATTTTATTAGAACTTCTAATGGATATGCTAAAGCAGTTGTTCGCCAAGTTTGTGAAGCCCAAAATTGTCAAAACCACCTCATTACTTGAAGTTGAGTACAACTTGATTGAGAATCAAAGAAGTGATGATGAGTTGGTTATTGGTGTTCAGACTTCCAACCTAGTGAATGATCTTCAGGAAATGGATAAAATCCTTTTCTATTCATCGGTGAGAAACTACTTTTGTACTACCTGTGACTACATCATCAACAAGTTTCCTCTCAAGGATGATGTGTTAAAGCATGCTCAAGTTGCTAGATTGGACAAAATTGACGATGCACAGTTTTCTTCTGTTCGTTTTTTCTTGGAAAAGTTTCCGATTATGTTATTTAAGGAAGAACATGAAACTACAGATGAGGTGGTGAATGAGCTTCAGGCACAGTTCACAGCTCTTCAGGTGGAAGACAATTTGATTACAAATAAAGATGCTGCAAGTGATACCAGTTGGGCACAACTATCAAGAATTCGAGGAGCCGATGGTCGGCTTAAGTATAACAGAATTTCTAGAGTAATGCTCTCCATTCTCACCATACCCCATAGTAATGCAGAATGTGAACGTGTTTTTAGCCTCGTGAAGAAAAATAGAACACAGTTCAGATCTTCAATGTCTAATGAATCTCTGGAATCAATTTCTATTTTGAAGACCAGGAGTTCTGGTCCCTGTTATGAAAAAACATTTTCCCAAGACTTTTTGCAGGAAGCTAAGAAGGCCACAACTATGACATTAAAATCAAATTAACGTGTGATTTGCGTAGTGCAGTGTGTATTGGACCTATATGATTTCTTGACTGTGTTACATTAACCAATTTTTATTTTGTAAAGCTTTTGTCGACTGTCATAATCAGTGTAATTTATCAAGTTAGTCTTGCTATATGGTATGCTCCAAAACAACGTTTATCACACCTGGAGCTGTTTAATATGGATTTCTTCTTGGCTGTTATGTTCAACTACAGATCATTGCCCAATTCTGTAAGTAAATGTGATTTTATTGAAGTACACTATTTCATTCATAAATTATTTTATTTTGTAGCCCAGAAGTATCGTTAAATATCTTTGTCATGCGTGAATTTTACTGATTGTCACCGTAATTTTACTGATTGTCGCCAGTGATTTTACTGAAAGCCCTTTCCAAAAGTTGGCAGCTATGGTAGTAACACAAAGCAGAGCAGTTTAAGAGTAATATGGAACCACCTCTTGGAGAGGGATACTTAAGACATGAAAAAGGCTGTGTATAGAAAACATGAGGAAACATTCCATGTGAAAAAATGCACTCAACAAAAAGAGGAAGTCCAGGAGAGCCAATAAAAATTTAAAACTAACTATAGAGTACCATCCTCGTCAAAGTGCTTTTGTTGGGGAAGTGCCCATATAGCGTGTGTTAGTGCTATACCATTGATCTGTAGCAGAACTGTGTCAACTTTACAGGTGTAGTGTATCTGGATTGCTGTATAACAGTTTTGGTTTCCATACTGCCTCAGTTTAGGTAAGCATTAGATTAGGGCTGAAACATGATGATCCATGGCTTCGCCTTCTGGGCTGGGAGACTGCCCTGCTCGGAGAAATGGAATGCAACCATGTTGGCAAATAGTTAGGTCACTGCCGGACAGCGTAGCTAATAGTCACTGTTGTCTGACAGAACTGGCGAAAGTTCACAGTGCAGCCAGAAGCGTGCATGCGCAGAGCAACGCTTGCGTTTGACTTACTTCAATGGTATGCTGCCGCAGCTGGTGCTCAAAGGCGGTTGGCACAACCACCAGGGATCATCGTATTTCAGCTTGGCTATAGGTACACGTGTTTCTTCTATCAACTTGTGACAACTGAAAGTAGTATCAGTGCCAACTAGCTGCAATGATAAACCCAGCACTAATAATTTACGCCAGTCAACAAGAGGCTAACTGGAGGACTATTTGTATAGTTGCAAAGTTTTGTCTAGGGCTAGTAGGGAGAGTCATGAACAAAATTCTAAACATTCTGACCAGTGTAGTGTGAAGTTTGGAAGGCAGAGATATTTAGAGGTCACAGTTTTATATTTTCCTCAAATAATTCGAAAACAGTGAGTTACAGTGAATATATTTTCCAGTAATAAATTAGACTACATTATATTTTCTACAAAATAAGTTCTAACTCATTTTTTCTGTGGAACTACTTTCCATGTTTTTGGGCCTGAAAAATGCAGAATATTAAAAAAAATATTGTTTTAGCAGTATAAATAAAGAGGATTAAAAAATATTAAATGTGACTTCTGTATGTAGAAGTAGGTCATTCAAGTATTAAAGAACTTCAGATACTTCAACATAAGTCAAATAATGTATGACAGCAGATTACATTTCTAGACAAGAACATGATCTCCCTCATTTCATCAGGCATATTAATGCCCACATTTGCAAGGTAGCTGTGGCTTCACTCAGCAGAACCCACTTGGCAAGTGCCATCAATTTGTTAATGGAAACTATTCATGCTGCCTATCAGTAGCACAGTTAATAGTGGGAGAATTGCAGTAACTTGCAGGACATTTATTAAGTCACTACCAAGTGTCAGTTGTAGACAGCAGCAAGGTATCTCATTTCCAACCCATTTTTCTAAAACACTGTATAGGTTACTGACAGAACAGTTAAAAATTAAACACTTCTCCATCGTTGTTTAAAGAAAATATTTTGCTTAATATCTAACTTGACAATTACAAATAAATTCTCAATTTACTGATATGTCCGTGCGCCAGGTAATTAAAAACAGCTCTAACACTAGTGCTACAGGATGCTGCCTGGTGCACTATGGACGCTGCACAGAGTGCGCTCTATATGGGAAGGTGCACACACATGGCGTAATGCTTCGGCAGTTTGATGTGTGACTTCAACCGAGTGTGTTATGTTTTCGTGTTGAAACCATCTACATATTACTTGGGGATGAGTCGGTCATATTGCACGCGTGTTCCACTGCCTCTGTACTGACCTTGTTCTGTGGGTGCGGTGTCTGATTTCTTACTTGTTTCTCTGGGGAATTGTATGTGTATTTCCTTTGTCCTTTGACTACTCCAGACCCTGTGTTACTTCAGGTGCTGCAACAGCAACTGCTGCAGCAGCAGCATGAGCAGTATAAACAGCAGATTGACCTCTTAACTAAATTGTTTACTTCGTCATGCGACTTTGTGGTGCCGTCAGGTCCTCCTCCTTTTCTTTCCTATGATGAGGCCACGGAAGAATGGGACAAGTATGAGCATCGTTTACATCAACGCTTTCAGGCTTTTGGTGTTACGGACCCTATGTTATGTCGCGCCTTTTTTCTTTCATGGTGTTCTCCTCAGGTGTATCAGGTTTTGTGTAAACTGACACCATTGCATGATCCATCTAGCCTTTCTTTTGACGAGATGTGTTATTTGCTTTCTCAGTATTATTGTCAGTGGACAAATACAGTGATCTTTAGTATGAAATTTTACCAATGTCGTAAACAACCCAATCATACGTGCAGGGCCTGGGTGGCCGAACTACAGGGACTTAGCCGTTGTAATTTTGTTTCGGACATTCACAAGGAATCCTATTCAGATCGCATGGTTTGGGACATTATTCTACGCTTGGCTCCTGTCAGGGAAATCCACTACCGTGCCCTCCAACAGGATGACCCCACCTCGGCCAATGTTTTGAAAATCGTTCAGGCTTTCGAGGTTAAACGGGCGGCGGCCCACACTATCAACACATGGGGCGACATTTCCGCCGTTCAACCGCCCGATTCTACTCAGCGCCCTTCCGCTTATGCGACGGGGGAGGTGGCAGCAGTTACCTCAAACCATCCACTCCAGTCACAGGCCCGACAACAAAACAGCTCAGCTCAACAGTACAGTCAATGGCCTTCTCGCCCTGGTAAATGGGCGGTGCCATTTCTATCTTGTTCCGAGTGTTTTTCTAGCCATGAACATAATGATTGCCTGCATTGTTGGGCCACATGCCGGTACTGTAAAAGGGGCACATTTCTTCAGTATGTCACTCAGCACCGGTGCTACCTGTATCTGATATGGCTATGGAAATTTATAATGTTGCGGCACACACACACACTCCTGCCAAGCTTTTCATTGAAGTATCTGTTTTGAACGTGCTGTACAGATGCAGGTAGACACAGGGGCAGCAGCCACATTACTGAACTCTCAGACATACGTATATTTTGGGTCACCCCCTTGCAACCGGCATCATAGAAGCTTTTAAGTTACAACCAACAATCTGTTCCTGTGTTATGTCAATTCACAGCCCCAGCGACCTATCACTTGGTGGTCCATACAATCACGTTTTTAGTAGTGGATCAAGCCTCGACAGCCAACCTGTTTGGTATGGTTGCTTTTCAAGCCTTCTGATTCTCTATAACCGATGATGTTCATTTAGTATCAGACCAAGTGCCATATCCTTCCTTACAGTCTCTATTTTCTGAATATGCTCCTCTTTTCTTTCCAGAACTGGGTTCATTTTTCTGTTTCCAAGCTCACATTACCATGAAACAAACAGCCCGTCCTCGTTTCTTCTGGGCACATGAAATACCCGTTGTCCTTAAAGCAGAGGTAAAAAAGGAATTAGACCGCCTTACAGATGCCGGCATTATTTACCTGGTTGTGTCTAGTTAATGGCCACACCATTGGTAGTCATTGTCAAACCCTCCATCAAACTCCGCATTTGTGGCGACTTTAAGGCCACGATTAATGCTCAGTCCATCATAGACACATACCCCCAGCCTCGACAGGAGTAATTGCTCTCGAAATTGTCTGGTGGACAATATTTCTCAAAAATAGACCTGGCTTAAGCATACTTACAACTGCCGTTAGACGAGGAGTCGCAAAGCAAACTGGTAGTCAACACCCCGTTTGGACTCTTATCAATACTTACGTCTTCCTTTTGGGGTCGCAAGCACACCAGCTATTTTCCAGCGCTTTTTAGTGGAAGTTACACAGTCAATTCCAGGATGTGTCAACTATTTGGAAGACATTGTGGTCACAAGGCATACTAATGAGGAACATGTGAACAATTTGCAAACCTTATTCTCTGTGTTACAAGACAAGGGAGTGCTTTTGTTGCAGCTGGCAAATTCTCCGCCGTGACTAATGATTCCTAGTGCTCTCCGGCGTGAGGTTCTTCGCCCCTTGCACGCGGACCACTGGGGCATCATCCGCACTAAAGCACTGGCTTGGTGTCATGTTTTCTGGCCGGGTATGGACACTGACATTGTACGACTACTAAATGCATGTGAGACATGTGCCACACAGCAGGTGCCCCCACGTGCTTCGCTTACACCATGACGTTAACCATTCTCAGCCTCGAAACACACACATGTGGACTACGCGGGACCCTTTCTGAACTCATACTGGCTCCTTGTTGTGGATGCGTATTCAAAGTTTCCTTTTGTTGCACGCTGCACACACCTATCTTCCTCGGTGACAATTGCAGCACTCTCTAAGATCTTCACCATGGAAGGGATTCCTGTTCCCCTGGTTACAGACAATGGACCACAGTTTACTTCTCATGAATTCAAAGAGTTTTGTGCCCAACAGGGCCATGTCCTGGCCCCATCTTTCCACCTGCAGTCTAATGGGGAGGTTAAGAGAATGGTGCGGACTTTTAAAAATCAGATTCGCAAATATATCCAGTCGTCCTCACCCAATGTTGCATTAGACAGGTTTTTGGCTTCATATCGCTTCACCCTACTGGGCGATAAGAGCCCGACGGAATTGCTACACTGTCAGAAACCCCCCACCGCGCTTCACTTGCTAGTTCCTCCACCACAGGTGCATCGAGAGCATTCCTATCATAGGTTTCATCCGGGGGTTACAGTGTGGGCAAAAATGTATGGTAGATGCCCCAAATGAACACCAGCAACAGTCACTCGCTGTGCAGACTGCCATATCTTCGTCCTTCGTACACTGGATGGGGAAATTACCTGTCATCTCAGGCAACTCCGCACACAACGTGCTGCTGGGTCACCTAACTCTGGGCAGCAGCATGATACGCCTGTCTCTCCTGCAGATTTCAACTCTACACCAGTAGTCAAGCAGCCCGATCCATCAGATGTCAGTGCAAATCCTGAGTGATGCGCCCAAGGGGCATCAATGCCACCTTCGTCAGAGAGTCTGTCGTTCACCTGGTTGCTGCCGTCCACACAGCCACCTTTGTCCCTGGCCTCCCAGCCGCAGCAATCGATCACATCATCGCCAGTCATCTTCAGCTGGAAACCGCCGTGGCAAGCAACACGTCGCAGCCACATACCGCAGCCATATACAGTGGTTCAGTCTCGGCGTCTGTGCGACAGTGGTAGTGGATGTGAGCAAATGGACATTCAGTGTTGTAAACCACTGCTCCTCACAGGGGAGAGGTGTGATATGTCCACGTGCCGCATAATTAAAAAAGGCGCCGACACTAGTGCTACAGGCCGCCGCCTGATGTGCCAAAGGTGCCTCACAGATTGTGCTCTGTATGAGAAGGTGCGCACACACAGCACAACGCTTCGGCAGTTTGGTGTGTGACTTCGAGTGTGTTATGTTTTCGTGTTGTAGCCGTCTACATAGCAATTACATCACTGCATATAATCTGTCTGCAAACTGAACATAGAGTTTTGTTTGTGATGGAGGAAGTCACCTTTCCTGGAAGAGAACTGCAGCTGCCTTACTGAATGACTTAGAATCAATTTCCCCTCTAACAGTGCAGAACAGTGTGCAGAATTTTACATAGATTCTGCCCATTCGCTTTTCTTAGCAACTGATATCTGCACATTCTGTGTACTGTTACAGCATTTTGTTGAAAATAAATACCACATACATTTCGGTGTACAATGTTTTGCTTCCTTCACAAAGGGCACTATTGATGGTAAGTTCAACACCATGAAGTACCATTTAATTGCTTCTTGCGGCACGATAGTGAGATAGAATAGTGAATCATCTACTCGACTTTGCTTGCAAACTTTTGAAGGAGAAAAGTGTGGAACTTCAATCTGGTGACATATCTTCCTTGTACTCCAACCCTCCACCCAGGCTCCTTCAACCTATTAAATCGATAGAACACAATTTATTCATTTACATGCCTCTACTGCAAATATTTAATATCTGTTTTTAACCCTCCTTATTTCAAGTTAAACATTAACCTTATAGTGTTGAACCAATATTTTATAATCTGTGAAATTTCCATTCCCTACAACATGAAAACTGTAGTCCCAAAGAAAAACTGAGTCTTGGCCTTTACTGTACGAAGTTTAATACTGGTAAATTTTTCACTAAAAGTTGCAATTTCTGAGTTATTTGACAAAACCATAAAATCATGACTTTTAAATCCGTCTGTACTGCATTGCTCACATCCCAGTATACATCCTCCTAACACTGCAAAACTTTGTGACCACAGAAATCTCCCCTCACCCTTTACCCAATTTTCCTTCATTGACGGGCTGTTAATAAGTTGTTAGAAAGTGTCCCAGTGGCACAGCTAGCTAGTTTTGTACTGATGTGGCTGTTGTAACAAGTAGGTTATATTGTACCAAAAGAAACTGAATTGGACTATGTCAAAATCATTGATACGACTTATTCAGTGGTTACAATGATGACATTAGGAATGTTTCAGAAAGTAGTTATTCCTAAATTACCAAGTGTAGTTTACAAGAAGAATAAAATAAACACGGAAATGAAGACCTCATTAGGAGTGGTGTGCACCATGACCATAAAATGACAAATATCAAAATAAATTTTTAGCATTGGTCGTAAATTACCAATTATTTATTGCAAATCATTTTTTACTATGGAATAGTCATTTTCAGTGCCACATTCACAATCGAATTGATACATATCTGGTGTTACATGTCAAGCCCCAAGGCATTTGTGATAGTTGGTATTGTTTGATTTAGAAACTGTTTTATAATATTTCAAATAATGCACAAAATTAATTCTTATAAATCAGTCTAATATGACATTTCCAATTTGATACAACATCATTTGAAATGCTGTGTTAATGCCCGATGAAATGTTTAAACCATTTTCATGCTGCTATACTAAAACTTGATGCATCAAACTAGCTTTTTATTTTTAATCTTGGAGTCTTAACACAGTTTTATGTAACAAATTGTGTCAGATGAATCTGTACTAAAGAGTTCATTATAAATACAAATAGAAATGTTACTTTCACTGAAATATTGACATATTACAGGTATTTATTAACAGTATATTATGTTTTATATCTTGTCATTTAGAGTACTTTGGTTATCTCTAACTAGATGCTTTGTTTTCATTTCAGAACACCGACCGTGTGCTAGAGATGACCAAAGATGTGCTGCTACATGTACAAGTAGTTCTACATTACAGAGAATCATCCAAAGAAGTCGTCTTTTATGAGATTACACAGGTAATTTGAGGATGTTGTTACTAAATCACTGGATAAAGTGCATACTGTCCAGACATATCTGCCTGCTTCTTTCAGAGGGGGATAACAAGAAATGGGCTGTACAAATTTCAGCCTTCATAAGGAGATTTCTAAGGGCAAGTCTACCTTATTTGGGGGTTTGCTGCATATATGTAAGACATACGGGGCTGGAGTTTTGTGCTTCACTAAGCATACATCAGAGTTGAAAATAACATCATCTAATCAAAATTCTAATTTCCATGTGTGTCTCATAGATCAGGAACTCATTAGTCCTTCATTTTCCCCATTACGTTCTGCTGTAGTGTTGTTTGATTACAAAAACTGACATGAATTGAAGCAACAGTCTGTTGAGATTTCCGTTATTTGAGAGTAGTGAGTTGAAATACAAATTTAAAAATGTGCATATTTACTCTTGCTTTATGAAAACTTTGAGATAGTGCCATAATGCTATGATATATTTGGAACTCTTATAATATTCATATAAAGTCAGCAACCAAATACTTTCTGAAATTATATTGTAGTGAGATTTTCTTTGTTTGTTCAGTTTTAGTATCTTATAAATAGTTTCACATGCACAAGACTGGAGGTAAAACAGCAATTTTAATCAATTTATTACAGATCAATTTCAGCAACTGTGTATGTATCTTCAGTTCATAGTATGAAAGTCATAATGACTTGTTCGTTCGTTGTGGTCTTCTGCCCACAGAATGGTTTGATGCAGCTCTCCACACTACACTGTACTGTGCAAGTCTCCTCATCTGAGAATACGTTCGGTAACCTACATCCTTTTGAATCTGCTTTCTGTATTCGTCCCTTGTTCTCCCTCTATGATTTTTACCCCACACACTTCCATCTAATGCTAAGTTGACGATTCCTTGATGTCTCAGAATGTGTCCTACCAATCTTTCCCTTCTCTTAGACAGGATATGCCAGAAACTCCTTTTCTCCCCAATTCAATTAAGCGCCTCCTCATTAGTTTCTTGATCAGCCCATCTAATTTCCATCATTCATCTGTAGCACCACATTTCAAAAGCTTCTATAATCTTTTTATCTGAACTCCTTATTATCCACGTTTCACTCGCGTGCAATGCTACACTCCAGGCAAATGCTTTCAGAAAGGACTTTCTAACATTTAAATTAATATTGGATGTTAACAAGTTTCGCTTCTTTAGAAATGCTTTGGCCATCAGAAGTTATTTTGCTACCCAAATAATAAAACTCATCTACTACTTTTATTGTCTCATTACCTAATCTAATTCCTTCAGCATCATCTGATTTTCTGACACTACATTCCACTAGCCTCGTTTTAGTCTTGTTAATGTTCATCTTATATCTTCCTTTCAAGACACTGTCCATTCCATTCAATTGCCCTTCCAGATCCTCTGCAGTATCTGACGAAATTCCTATGTCGTTGGCAAACCGCAAAGTTTATATTTCTTCCCCCTGAACTTTAATTCCCTCTCCAAATTTCTCCTTGCATTTCTTCACTGCTTGCTCAATATACAGATTGAACAACATTGGGGAAAGGTTACAACCCTGTCTTACTCCCTTCCCAACCTCTGCTCCCTTCCTTGCCCTTCAACTCTAATAACTGCTGTCTGGTTTTTGTATAGGTTGAATATAACTCCTCACTCCCTATATTTTACCACTGCTACTTTCAGAATTTGAAAGTGTGTATTCCACTCGACATTGTCGAAAGCTTTCTCCAAATCTACACATGCTAAAAATGTAGGTTTGCCTTTCCTTAGCCTGTTTTCTGAGATTAGTCGTATTGCCTCCCGTGTTCCTACATCATCCCTGTGGTCAGATTCCACAAGTTTTCCCATTCATCTGTAAATAATTTATGTAAGTATTTTGCAACCATGACTTATGAAACTGATAGTTCTGTAATTTTCACATTTGTCTGCACTTGCTTTCTTTGGAATTAGAATTAGAATAGCCTTCTTGATGTTGGAGAGCACTTCCCCTGTGCCATACATCTTGCATACGAGGTGGAACAATTTCTTCATGAATGGCTCTCCTAACGATATCAACAGTTCAGACCGAATATCATCTACTCCAGGGGCCTTCTTTAAATTCAGATCTTTCAGCGCTCTGTCAAATTCTTCTCGCAGTATCATATATCCTATCTCATCTTCCTCCACTTAGTCTTCCTTTTATAGAATAATGCCTTCAATTTTATTTCCTTTGTGCAAACCCTCTATATATTCCTTCCACAGTTTAACTTTCCCCTCTTTACTTAGTACTGGTTTTTCATGTGAGTTCTTGATATCCATACAGCTTCTTTTCTTGTCTCAAAATATCTCTTTTGTTTTCCTGTAGGCAGTATCTATCTTTCTCCTTGTTTTCTCCTCTCATCAATTAAGTTCAGTATCTCCTGTTTTATCCAGGATTTCTATTAGGCCTTCTCATTTTGCCTATATGAGCCTCTGCAGCCTTCACTGCCCTATCTCTCAGAGCTACCCAGTCTTCTTCTACTGTATTACTTACCCCCGTTTCAGCCAATCCTTGCCTAATGTTCCCTCTGAAATTCTCAACCAACTCTAGTTCAATTTGTCCAGGTTCCATCTCCTAACTTTTCTACCTTTCTACAGTCACTTAAGTTTTAATCTGCAGTTCATAACCAATAAGTTATGGTGGGAGTCTATATCTGCCCTTACAGTTTAAAACCTGGTTTCTAGATCTATTCCTTACCATTAGTAATTCAACCTGGTACCTTCCCCATTATGGCCAACTTGCGCCTTACAGAGCGAGGAGGGTGTGGGGAGGGAAGGGGAAGGATGTGGCCGAAAATTTAAGTTGTGTGAATGTGACTGTTTACTTTTCATGCCTGTGGCCGAAAATTTAAATTATGTGAATGTGACTGTTTATTTTTCATGCCTATCAGCAGCTCACCGAACCCATTTATGGTGAGTTGTTATCTATCCTCCATTACTGACATTTCAATCTGATTTTCCTTTGTTAAAGTTTTCATTGTTAATGACACAATGGCTTTCATGTTACAGAACAGTAAATGACATATACAGTAAGTAAATTTATCTTCTTTCATTACTGTGACACAAATATGATTTCGCTTATAGAACTTCAACATGAATTAATACGAAGTTAAGTCCATCTTGTAGTAGCTCTTGGAATGAATAAGAGGAAAAAAGGATTGAGCACAGAATCCATGGCCCTTAATTGTTTTACCATGATCATCATTTTCTTTTAGGAAATTTTTTATATCAAACTTTTTCACTCTTTTGCTAGCAAACAAATATATTTGATATGTGTAGACCAGTATCTAGAATTTGAATCAATTTGACGAACAAGTTGTTTGTTATTGTTCAACTAAGGATAGTACTCTGTGAAATGGAAGACAGTATTAACATTAATTCATACTTTCTGCAAATGATGCAGTCATGTATAATGAAGTGTATCTTTGGGAAAGGGAAAGGGGGAGTTTAGAACTGTTCAGTAAGTATCTAATAAGAGTTCACTGCTGTGAAAATGTTGGTAGCTCTCTTTAAATGTTGAATGAGAATTCTAAAATTAAGTACTTTATAAAACTCATACCACCTAATATATGACCTATGAGTTCAATATTAGTAGATGCACTTTCTTTCTTTCTTTTTTTTTCCAAAGCCCTTAATCATGAAATTTTACAAAATATTACAGATATTTCCAAAAATGTGGTACTATTTACCTTTACACAAAATTTTGGAATAATTGAATAAATTGTGTCAGATCACATAATTTGTTTTTAACAGTGGAAGTTTGATTTGAGTACAGTAATGAATTCAGATTGTCAGTGGTATCATATATTCTATTGAGTACTGCTAATTTAATTTTCTGTGCAGACATTAAAAACAGTTGTGTGCATTCTTTGATATGGCGGAGTATTGTTTGTTGGAAATTGTTGCTTAGTTCCTGGTGCCATTGAACCGTATGTTTGCTTTTCATCAGCTGCAGTTTATTAATGTGATAGTGAGTTTGTGATCAAGACAAATATTTTACGTGATTGACAAAAGTAGAAAGATACTTAGAGCAAATACTGCCATATGCTGTAAAAACATGACAACCACCACTACCACCACCACCACCACCACCCTGCTCAAAACTGTTCTCCCTGTAATAGGAAGAGTATGACTGAGACTTGGTGTACCAAGAAAATTCAGACTTTCCTGTGCTGTCAACTCTTGTGTGTCAAGGAAAAGAAACTGTCATGTGCAAGGATTTTATAATGTTCAAGTCACGACGTTGTGGGGTGATGTTTCAAAGTTAGCAAATCTACATGTGCGTGAATTGGTTGTGACAACCCACAGTCCCCGTGAGGTCACTATGTTGGCAATGAGGAGTCCTGTATTATGTGTTTGTAGTATCAGTTATTGTATTGAATAGAATTTAATATGCTTTCTGTAGTCAGTGCTACAATTATTATTTTGATATTAGCCACAGCAAACCTAAAGAGTGGTGAGCAGAAATTGATGAACAGTACTGAAACATGGAAATAAAATTTAGCAAAATTATTGATGAAATGGAGTAAAAATTACAAAAAAATATACCACAAAATCAGGTGGAATAATAAATATTGTAGTAGGTGGCAGTATAGATGAATTTCAATAAAAATGCCACATAACATGTGCCCAATTTTTATTATTTAACCTAAACAAACTTAAAGCAAAGGCAAAGAACATTTTAACTGATTCTTCCATTGGTTCTTGGCAGGAAATTATAGTATTGAATTAAAAGCACCATATTATGTACTGTATATTATACAAGCTTATTTTTATTTGGTTACTCAATTTTTGGCTTACAAGGCCTTGTTTTTTGATACTCACGCTTTTATTGATAAAATATCACTCGTTACATAGAAGGTTCCCCTTCTTGCATTTTAGTGTGATCCTGTTGAGGGAATGACCCATTCGACAACAGCAGAAACCTCTTCTGGCACACCAATGACTGATTCTAAAACTACTTCCCCAGGAAGTGTTACAAGGTAAGTATGTTAAATGTGTTCACCTACATTTATTTTTGAATTTTGTAATTAGTTTCCTGTCAGTTATTGATCATTAGGAATTTTTAGGCTTGGCACATATCTAGTGTATTAAAAATGTTGGCAGCAAGGACTTGTATGAAACTTCCTGGAAGATTAAAATTGTGTGCCGGAAATGGGACTCGAAGCAGGGACCTTTGCCTTTCACGGGCAAGTGCTCTACCACTAAGCTATAACAACATGACTCATGGTCCATCCTCACAACTTTATTTCTGCCAGTACCTGGCCTCATATTTTCCAAACTTAACAGAAGTTCTCCAGCGAACCTAGCAAGACTAGCAGCACTCCTGGAGGAAAGGATATGGTGGAGACATGGCTTAGCCACAGCCTAAGGAATGTTTCATATCAGGGCACATCTGCTGCAGAGTGAAGGCTCAGTGGCAGAGCGCTTGCCTGCGAAAGGCAAAGGTACCAGGTTCAAGTCCCAGTTCCGCTACACAATTTTAATCTGCCAGGATCTTTTAGTACGTAAGGGCACGTAGCGCCCGAATCTATGGCTCAGAAACACTAAATCGATTTACAGTTTCATGTTTTATATATCTCATCTCAGGCTGAACTACTTCGATTGCAAGCATTGTTGGAAATTACCGGTTTATGAATTTTTGGGAGCATTAAAATGTTGGTGTGCGGAGAATTGTTGGAGAGAGAAGGGAGATGGATAAGGCAGAGATGTTCTGTGAAGGGCCGTAAGATTTTAGCAGGGATTGTAGGTCATTTTGGACTTTGGGATAGGGTCGTCCTGCCACAACTTGTAGGTAGAGGAATCAGACAATTGACATATCCTTCTGTCACATAATAACTGTGATTCAACACAACAGTGGTGGAACCTTTTTCTGCAGGGAGGATGATTAGGTTGGTATCTGTTTTGAGGTTGTGCAATACCGTCCTTTCTTCTGCCGAAAGGTTGGTATTCTTAGGAAGGGACTTGGGGGAGTGTAGCTTTGATTCAAATAAATATGGTAAGCACACAGTCAGAGGCACCAGATTCAGTTCACTTCCATGTGCCTATTACGGGATGATGCACCTCTGTACAAAGATTGTCACTACACCTCAAAGCTCTCTTGGACTTACTTATTTATCTGTAATTCCTTAAATAGATCTTGTGGCCAAAAAAAATTGTGTGCTGTTCCATGATGCTACTGTGCAGTGGTAGAAGAGGACTTTTGTTAAGACCAATAAGAATTTGGTTTATCTTTTGTTTCTCTAGCTTGTCTTGTAAAAATATTATTCAATGACAACATATACTTGTTTCTGAACATTTAAAATTAACTTGTGTAAATAAATTTGAGTTGTGCAAACGTGGGTGTACTTTAGTGACAATACTTAGGGGCATACAAGGTCACAAGACAGATATCTGACATTAATTTTGAAGCAGTAGATTGTAACCCCGATATGCGACAATGGGAAATTAGGGAGACAGTACATGTCCTGTGAGTCAAGCCATACAGAGATGTCTCACCTCACAATAAATTCGAAGTGACAGGATGTATCAATGCGGTAAAAGACAACAAAAGTGATAATGTCGATGTATGTCCAATGAGATCTACTTTCAAAACCATTACCTGCCATCACAAGCTGCAATATGGAAAGGCAAAGACTTATTCCCGCAGCAAGAAGATGTGAAAATTTCGGCAATGTCCTTAGGAGGTAGAAATGTTGCAAATGAAGCACTAAAAGTTATCAACCATGTGATGTAGCAGATAAAGGGTTGGACTCTGACGCGAACCCAGTTTAATATTCTCTTCTAGCATGTTCAAGATGTATTCAGAAATAATGTTATGGAAGTTTCTGTTGGTGTATATATATTGTGTAATACTCCAACCCAAGTCAGTTCATTTTGTGCTCTTTTATGTGTGAGACAATGTCTTAATAAATCATTGCTGAGTTGAAACAAGTGTTTGTTTTTATGTATCAATGTTTGTTCCAAGACAACATAGCCCCTGTCCACAGCTCACTCCATCCGTTCGGCTGATATCTTAACTGATGTTTCCAGCTATTCTGAAGGCAAATGTCAAGGTACAGGCACTAGTGATTCATCAGCCAGTTGCAACAAGGCCAGTGTAATAAAGTCTGAGCTCATGCAGTAAGATTCAATAGTCCCTTCTTTACATGTGCTGTTTCGCAAGTGGAACAGAAGAGGAATAGTGAAAAAGTAATTCAATGAACTCTCTACCAGGAACTTAAAAGTGAATTACAGAGTATTGAAGTAGATGGAGGCTAACACATTCTGCCTATTTGCCTGTTTAGCACAAAGTACTTATCAAGTGTTTGGGTTAATCAACAACCACACAGTGTCTAACAGGAACAGAAAGTTTCAGATTGGTGATGAAGTTAAACAGATTATAACACAGTCGGTGTGGAGAAAAATTTGCTAATAGAGTTTTGGTAGTCATAAACCATGGCAGTTGTACCGGTGAAATGAAGAAAATTAAGTTGATTGTAAATATTCCATGATTAAAATAATTTCGAACTTTAACTCATAATTGTAGGGATAAAACATGAAGAGCCTAATTTTGACAAGCTTGATATCTGTCTAGAGTCTTGAGTTTTTGAATTATACTGCTATAGTCCACTGAGAACCCTCATTAACTAAATACTAAAATGTAATATCAAAACATTAATACCCAAAGGAAACAAAGGTATTAGTATATCTATGAATCTTCATGCGAAGACATGTTGGAAGTGTTGTAAATGCATTTTTTAAGGTTACAACTGTCAAAAAAGTGTGTGCTGATATGGAACATGGGTGTTCTTTAGTCACAAAATTTTTACAAGACAACCTAGAAAAACAAAAGTTTAACAAAGTTCCTACTGATCTTAACAAAAGTCCTCGTCTACCACTGCACAGTAGCATCTTGGAACAGCACACAAATATTTTTAGCCACAAGATCTACTTTAGGAATCACAGATAAGTAAGTCCAAGAGAGCTCTGAGGTGTAAAGATGATAGTCTTTGTACAGAGGTGCATCATCCCGTAACGGGCACATGGAGTTGAACTGAATCTGGTGCCACCTGCTGTGTGCTTACCATATTTATTTGAATCAAAGCCACACTTCCCCAAGTCCCTCCCTAAGAATACCAACCTTTTGGCAGAAGAAAGAACAATATTGCACATCCTCAAAACAGATCCCTCTACCTATAAGTTGTGCCAATACGACCCTACCCCAAAAGTCCAAAATGACCTACAACCCCTGCTAAAATCTTGCGGCCCTATCCAGAACATCTCTGTCAAATCCATCTCCCTCCTCTCTCCAACAACACTGCACACCTACATTTTACATGCTCCCAGAAAATCCATAAACCGGTAATTTCTTAGAATGCTTGCAATCGAAGTAGCTCGGCCTGAAATGATAAATATTGAACGTGCAACTGTAAATCGATTTAGTGTTTCTGAACAATAGATTCAGGACCTATGCACCCTTACATACTATTAAAGTGAAAGTTAGGTGAGGCATAGGTTAAATAAGAATTTTTTTTAGTATTTGAGGGCGCGTAACACCGTAAGCTCCGGTTCAGAAACACTCAATCGATTTACAGTTGTACGTTCAATATATATCATTTCAGGCCCAGCTACTTCTATTGTAAGCATTCTTATAAATTACCCATAAACCTAAAAAACCGGGTCACCAAATTATGGCTGGTTGCTGTGCTTCCATGGAAAGAATTTCAGCCCTTGATGACCAGTACCTCCAACCAGTTGTTCAAAACCTAGCCTTCCACATCCAAGATACCAACCACTTCCTTCACAGACTCTCAACCATCCCCACCCCTTTACCTCCTGGATCCTTACTCGTCACTGTTGTGCCACTTTGCTGTACACCAATAACTCACATGCTCATGGTCTTGAACAATACCTTTCTCATCATCCTTCAGACTCTAAGCCCAATACCTCTTTCCCAGCAGCAGAAAAAATTTGTTATAACGATAATGTGATGAATAATGGGGATTCGGCGGTTTGTAAGAAAGTAATGTGAATTTGTCAATTTTTTTCTTTTAATTAATGTGAAATTGCTAGTTTCCAACGAAATTACACTGTATCTGGATGAGAAACATCGTAAGTTTAATGATGTCCGTGATATACTTAATGTAGAAATGTTCCATATCCAAATATAGTGGCTATTTTATTATTTTGTAATAAATACTGTAATAAGACAGCACCACATATTGTTAGACCCACATTTCGATAGTAGTATGATTTCCGAACAGTAACTGTCAGCAAGATTATTTATCTCTCTGTGTTAAGTTATGAAGATATTACAGAAATTAATATTTATATGATTGTTTTCAAATTTCGATAGATTTCTTCGCTGAAATGTTTCTAGCATTTTGAAACCATATGTGGTTATTTTCCATGATGAATGCTGAACCTGGCAGTTTGTAAACAAGGTCTTTGAGCAACGTCAAAGTTAAGCAGTTTTGTCGTTATATTCTTTGACTGTGCTTTTATTGTTAGCCTTGATTGTTTCACTGTGACATTGATTACTACTTCCGGACTTGGATGTTAGATTTCTCTCAGGCTGATAATGACTGCAACTGGATTCAAACAAAAATTCCTGTTTTGGATGCTCATTTTTTTCAACTTTTGGACTTTGTACATTTTAATTTTAACCTAGTCAGTAATCTTTTATTTACGGAAACACTGGCGTATTGTGCCAATGTTTAGAGTGATCTTTGAATGCTCTTCGAAACGTCAATCACATAGAATGGGGGAATAATATAAATAAATAAATAATACTGTGCTTGCTGTATTCTTGACAGGTTCTTTTATGAACCGCTTGTACGGTCAGTCAATTAACCTTGAAAATGAACATTCCATTGCCAACATTATGGCAACGCTGCCGCCGTACGTAAAGTTTCATTTGTTTCAAGGCGGATTTGTGTTTTGTCTTGTTTTATGCCACTTGTCCAAATGTTTGTAAAAATGCTGAGCAGTAGGGGAGCAGGGAAGAGAAAGAACTTCTGTCCTGGAATCAAAGATCTTGTACTGAAAAACACCTGAAAATGCAGAGCATAAATGAGCATTACTACCATTTCTTTATGTATAAAAAATAAGATAACTTTAACAGAAATGTTTTTGTATTAAAAGTCAGTATTACTGACAGGAAACAAAATTTAAAACTCAAACTTGTACTGAAACGTGTATTATAATCTTAGTTTCAAAGCCAGATTTGGCTAAACATTAAAAAATATTACGAAAATTCAATTTTGTCACATTGTAACCTTGAGTTAAACACCTTTTCTACATATTTATAAATATTTTGTTCTTGAAGTACTGTAAAAATATGTGAACCTTCAAGTTTTTTGGTGAATTTCATATATAAAAATTTGTCTTGTCGCAAAGATTTTTTATTTATTTACAATACCACTGCAAAGGCAAATACTTTATTTTTCAATATTGTTATTCTCTAAGAAACTGCGACAATATAACACAAATATTTAAGTCAGCTAGAAAAATCCTTGTGTCAAAAACAGTTTGTTGACCTGAAAAAAGGGTAACCTGCAGAATACAATCATTGGCAATTTTGTTCACAGTATTTAAAATACTTGGTGTATAATTAAAAAAAAAAAAAAAAAATAGAGAGAGAGAGAGAGAGAGAGAGAGAGAGAGAGAGAGAGAGAGAGAATTTTCAGATACATTTTTGTATCGATAATCTTTATTACAATTATTTTTTCAACATCTATATCAAATATGTCCCACTCTGTCTTGGAAATAGTATAACTTTCAGAATACCATTGAAAAATTGTTAAATATGAGAAAAATATACTGTACTACCAAAAATGGAAGAAGATTGCCGATTAAATAATACTGACAAGTGCACAAATAACACTGATTTTGGCCATAAAATAACACCGATTTTTCCCTGTTCGTACTCATACCCTATAACCCTTACGAATTACATTCTTTTTCCTATGAAGAAAAAGTATACAATCAAATCTGTGACACAGCCATGGCCGCCCTTATGGCACCCTCCTATGCCTACCTATTCATGGGCTGTCTTCCTTGCAACTGTGTGGTGCACCTTACAATATCCTATTAATTAATTACTTTTTATTTATTTTTTCCACCCTTTGCCTGGTTTTTCCTATTTTTATTTTTCCTTATTATTTTTATTGTTTCAAATCCCCCACTCCCCACACTCCTCTATGCCTCCTTTTTATCCTTTCCCATCCCTTCCCTACACTGTATTCATTGCCACAATTCAAATTCCCACCTATCAGGGCCCACAATCCATCCCAAATTGAGTAACTTTCTATTCCCCCCTTTACCCGGCATTCTTCCCCCTCCACTCCCCACCTCACTCACATTTAGATGCTTGTGGTGCTGGAGTGGCCGGACATGGTGGTTGTGTGTGTATAGTTGTGTGAATTTGTCTGAGTGATTGTGTGAATGTATGTGTTTTTCTGACTAAGGCCATGACTGAACATTTAAGTTGTGTGAATGTGATTATCTATTTTCGTGTCCGTCAGGAGCTTAGCGAGCCTCTTTACGGTGAGTTGTTATCTATCCTCCATTATTGACATTACAATTGGATTTTCCATTGTTAGAACTGTTGACCAGGTTAGAGATAGTTCTCATGCCACAGAATTTGAAGCACGGCTAGAATAGTCGGCTACAGCTACAGCAACTTCATCAACAACCGCCATGGAAATGGAATGTCTTCCTCTCAGTGCTGCACTACCTTATTTTGTTTCTTCAAATTTCTTGATCATATCCTCTAACTTATTTGTTGACATGGGGTCTCTTAGCAGCTATTTCTGTTGCAGAGATTCACACTCTACAGCACTGCTATTGCTGCCGTTCTGATAAAACAACTTTACCAGCAGAGTAAAGTCTATCTTCCTGATAACCATTGTAGTTAATACGGAAATCTTCAACCTTATTAACTCTTTACACCAATAACCACTTTTTAAAAATGACATTATCAAGTGTCACCAAAACCACCAAAAGTGTACATATGTCAAACCAGAAAACATTTCACATTGTTACTGATTATTGCAACATGTTCTTGCCTTGTGGCAAAAATTGAAACTGCATGTTTTCATCAGCTCTGGGAGCGCATTGATTACTGAACATACCTACAAAGTTTCATTATCATGAGATGTACGCAGCCAGCACTGTAGCACTCAGAACACTGTCATTCTAATTATAACCATCCTGTATTTGGGGAAGAGTTTATCGGATGGTGAGTGGTTGGTTGACATCTGTGGTATGAATCCACATCGGCCAAGTAAATTCTTCCTCAGTGTGTTACGTAAGTCTCTAGATTGGAATCCACTTGCATTTCTAATTACCCACATCCACGAGTAATTACTGAAAAAATATTTCTGAATTTTTCTTGAGAGTGTAGAGATTTAGAATTGGGGAGTCTACACAGGTATTTGGTGCAACTAATGGCTGAAACATTTGCCTCATATGCAAAGTATTGTGTGTTCAAATCAATTTAAATGCTCTTTTTTTATTTGTAGTGTTGTAATTAATGTATTTGTTTTTGTTTTATTTGTTTGTGTGACGATTATGTTTCGAGAAAATGTAAATCTTCAAAAGAAAAATTACATTTTTTCTGTGCGGCACTGCCATTAGAAACATATTATTTTGCCTTCGTTTTCTTTAACTGATAGATCAGAATTTACAAATTTTGTATTATTATGGTGGGTAAATAAAAATAATTAAAATCACATACACAAGGATTCCGAATGTATAAAGAGATACACACAGAAAGTGTGAGCTAATACAAGGGTCATCCGGAAAATAGTACATGTTTGGGAATAAAAATAAAATCTAGTAAATAATAGCACATATTTAAGTTTTAATGAAATGAATGTAAACTGCTGACATTATATATTTTTTAAACTTCGTAAATGCCAGTAGCACAATATAGTGAATTGGAACAACAAATGATGTTACATATAGAAAGCAAACAAACAACTAAGAGTGTTAAATCACATCTAATGTTTACTCATTAGCACTTTAAACATACAGTGCAAACACCTACTACTTCCTGGACAACCCTCGTAAACAATAAATAAATACATATTTAAATAAATAAATAAATACATAATATGATGTTTACAACAGTGTAAGAAAGGCTTATAAATAAAAATCACATTTAACCCAATTAATTGAATAAAAGTAATGATGAAAGTTATTTTGACAAAGATTTGAAAATAACAAATTTGAAAACACATGAGAGGAATGGAACATACAAAACACATGACGCAGGCCACTTATCCGTGACTACTCCAGCACTCTATACTCTTCAGCAGTTTGAAGTATTTAGAGGGGCATGCAAAACCCCAACATTTTTCTTCCTTCATTACTCACAAACAAGGGTCCACCAAGGTGATTGCAGGGTGGCCATGCAACCTGGAAACTGAAATGTCATGAAATTTTAAAAGATATGGAAAAAATTGGAGATTTATCTCATATTTTTTTTCAATTTCAATTCATAGTTTTAAAACACATGTGGTATTGTCATACATATCTTACACAAGAGATGCTAAAATGTTTAAGCTGTGCTACTAGTGGTGACAGTTACAAACTCGCTTGAAATGCTCTCTTCTGCGCGTGTGCTTATTCAACTCCTTAACTGTGCGTGTGTGGATCAATGTAGCATAGAACTCCTATTTCTTCTTGCGGGAAGATAATTATCTCCTTAAGTCGTAGCTTCACCTGTTCTGCCACCACTAGGTGGCAGACTATCTACCATATTTACTTGAATGTTTTTGAAAATGATAGGTCGCTACTCACCACAGAGATGTTCGATGAGCCACAAAAGACACACATAACAGAATATAACTTACTATAGCGTTCAGCTGTGGTCAGACACACAGACACACACACACACACACACACACACACACACACACACACACACACACACACACACTCACACAACTGCCATCTCCAGCCCCTGCAGATTGGGTCAGTGGACACACCTATAGGCTTTTGATATTTACGCCAATCAGTACATTTATTAGTATTTGGCACAAAGCATCTGCCTAAAGTAGCATGCCTAACACTATGCAGTATGCTGCTTCCACTGACAGTATACCGAATTTGCTCGAATATAGGCTGCACTTTTCCCCCCAGATTTTGGCGTACAAAATCGTGCTGCGGCCTATAAGCAAGATTCAATCCTCCTCCCGCCCCCCATCTGCTCTTTTTCCCAAAGTCAAATTACAAATTCAAAAATTACACACACACTTTTATTTTGGTTTGAGAAATGTAATAAAACATGCTACAGTAACATTTTCGCAGAATTGCATATATGTTTTTGTACACATTTACGGAAATGGCATGGGTATCCGTGGAAGTCGATATTTCGATATAAATCAGATGGTGTCATTCTGTACCACAGCAAACAAAAGCTGACGAATGTTTTTTAACACGTCCATGCGGCCTTACAAAAATAGTATGTAACACCCACTTCCTAAGCACACAAACGATTTTAATTTGATGTAGTCAATGAAGCTAGTCTTCGTGATAAAAGTTTTGTGTGTGTCGCAAGAGATTTTACCGTGACGTTTACAGTGGTACGGTAACACCTACCACGAGCGGTGATGGGAGGTTAAGATAGCGGAACAACTGATTTGTGTAGATAATGCTGATGTTGAGTTCCAATGCTAAGTGTTAAAATAACGTTTTTATTTTTATTTTTTATTTTTTTACCAAATTCACTGGCTTCACAATCATTGTGGGTTATTTCCGTGAAACGATGTACATGGAACTCGGAGCTATTTTGCAGCCTTGCAATTGAATCATTTCTGTTGTAACAGCAAAACCACAGTTTCTGTTTCGAATTATGAAGTCAAGCAAACATGGGGATATTTAAATTTTAGCTCTTGAAATGCACAACGACTCTACAAACATTTTAATAGTTTGTGTTCACTTACAAATTAGCATCGGACTTTGTTTCGTTAGTGTCAAATTTATATCGAACTTGCCATTTTCTATGTCCGTTACTGTGACTAGGCAACCTGA
The DNA here is from genome assembly GCA_026315105.1 of Locusta migratoria. Classification (NCBI taxonomy): domain Eukaryota; kingdom Metazoa; phylum Arthropoda; class Insecta; order Orthoptera; family Acrididae; genus Locusta; species Locusta migratoria. Next base: position 165,666,673 of record CM048747.1, on the reverse strand, counting down.
AGCTTACATTCTGTGGTGTAACTCATATATTCATGTCCTGCTACAAACATAAAAGCCACAACATTCTCTCTCTCTCTCTCTCTCTCTCTCTCTCTCTCTCTCTCTCTCTCTCTCTCTCTCTCTCTCTCTCTCTCTCACACACACACACACATGCACACGCCGAAAAAACTATATTTTTGCAGCACATACCTATACTATACAACACTTGAAACGCCTAGTAACACGCCTTGGTTCAGCGTCCCCTCACTTAGATCGCCCGGATCGTTACAAAATCTGCTCAAGGCTGAAATTTTTGTCAGCATAATTGTTATAAAATATGGATTTGTCAAGATTTTTTGTATTTTATTGTACAGTAACCATACACTTTAGTACTGTATTCCTCTGGTTTTTCTAAACCAACTGTGAACTGCGGCGTGCTGTCCGATGAATCTGTTGTTCCTTGACTTTTTGAGTAATTTATTTATTTAACTGCTCCTCCAAAGTTTTGAATATTATACCTGTTACAGCCATCATGTCTGAGTATTTATCCTGCCCTAACACTTTTAACCACAACTGCATATCTGAGTTCCGTTCATTTACTTCTTTAATTTCTTATTCAGCTTAATCTTGTATTTCTCTTACCTTCTTGTCTACTTCATTAAACTGGCCCAGAACCTCATTTCTTATGAGATCACAGTGGTGATTTTCTTAGTATGTTATGTGTAGATTGGATAAAGTCATTTTCAAATTGGTAATTTTATTTAATTTTATTTTTTATCTTTTGTTTCTCCTTATGAGTTATTGGATATGCTTTCCGAGGCTAGCATTTGTGATGTCTACTTTTACACTTAAATATACAGTTGAGCTTATTACTGAAATCCTCGTAAATCAGTCTTTAAAAATTCTATCTTAATACCAAGCTCTGTGCTTAAATCATTCCTCATTTGTTGCCTAAAATTTGCACTCCACTCCTCGAACTTTCGGGCATCTATCCATTTCTCTAGGCAGAAAAGAGAGATTGAGAGGGGGGGGGGGAAGGGAGGAGGAGGAGGAGGAGAAGAAGAAGAGTTTAAACACCAGTAAGAAGTATGTTATCCCACTGTTCTAAACTCAAGACACGGTTTTTAAGACTAGTCGCTCACTACACATTTCACACCCCAAAAGAATTTTATTGGTTTACGTACGTCTCACCTATGCTTGAAAAGTGAACTGTCAGTGTGAAGATCTATCATTGCTGTGGGAGGTTTGCAGCCTACATTGCCATGGCAGTGGTTGACACTGCTGTTAAATGGACAACTGACTAACTGCTGCCAGCCAGTGTGTGATGCCATGCAACCATACCCTGAAAATAGCAATCTGCTACTAGAATCATCCTCTATACATGTTGTAGACTTGACTTATTTTTTAGACTACTTAGTAATTATTGTTGAGTAATTCAATATTAGTTTCTCAGCAACTAAATTTCTTTTCTTTCACTATTAAAGTTTCCTACCCAACATCTCAATTATGCATAAATGTTTCTCTATTGTAGTATTTTCTTTCTTTCCTTCTTTCTTTCTATTTCTATCTTCCATATCAATTTTAATTAAATTTTTTCTAATTATCATTTAGTTAAAGTTTGTTAAGCTGTATTTTGTTAAATGTAACAAAATATAAGAAGAAAGAAGAAGTTATTCTGTGGATAAAAAAAATTCCCAGTGAAAAATACAACCTGTCTTACCATGTAGATGGCAGGTCATTGTAAATGTCAGCAAATAAATAAATAAATAAAATATTGTTGTATTAATTATGTTTGCTGAGCAGAGTAATCTTCGCAGTTGATCACATTGCCAAAGACAATGTCTTTGTTTACTAGAACTAGTTATGATGAAAATTAATAACTGCTTGTACAGATTACCATATTTGCTCCGATATAGGCCACACTCCCCCCCCCCCCTCCCAAATTTTGGATTGAAAAATCGTGGTGCAGCCTATAATCGAGATTCCATACTCCCCCTACCTTTTTCCCGTAAGTCATAAGATTCCAAAATTACATGCTCACGTTTATTTTGGTTTGAGAAATGTAATAAACTAGAAGGTCCTCATGTTTCACAGAACTGCATTTACACATTCACAAAAACGGTGCGGCAATTCGTGAAACTCGATGTTTCGACATAAATTGAATGGTGTCATTCTTTACCGCAGCCAACCATAGCAAACGAATGTTTTAACGCATCTTTGCGGCCTTAAACGAAAGCAGTATGTAACACACACAAATCCTAAGCAAAGAAATGATTTTAATTTGATGTGGTCAATGAAGCTAATCTTCGCGATGAAAATTAAGTTTATGTCTCGGAAGTTCGTACTGTAACATTTACATTGGTAACGCCTACCGCACGCGGTGATGGGAGGGATGGCGGAATAACTGATTTGTGTAGCTAATACCGGGGATCAAATGCTGCATTGTAAAATAATGTATTTTACCAGGATCATATTCATTGCTTTGACATTCGTTGGGGTAATTTTCACAAAACGATGTACAGCCTTGCAACTGAATCATTTCTGTTGTAACAGCAAAACCACAGTTCCTGTTTTGAATTACAAAGTCAAGCAATTCTTTTTCTTCATCAGGATATTTACATTTTTGTCCTAGAAATGCATGACGACTCTTCAAATATTTTTATAGTTTGTCCTCACTTACACACTAGCGATGAACTTTTTTTCATCAACATCAAATTTACGTCCAGCTTTCCGCTTTCCATGTTCCTTACTGTGACAGAGCAACCTGAAGCTTACGTTTGGCAGTGTAACTAGTAAGTTCTTCAATGTAGGGGTGGTTCCTTTGAAAGGACATTGCTGATTTCCTTTCTTATCCTTGCCCAAACAATCCAAGCATGAGTTCAGCTTGAATGACTACACTGTCCAGCTCATTAAACCCTAATCTTCCTTCCTTCCTCCTATATCTTCCAAAATTACAGCAGATTTGCCATTCTGTTGCATGGTTGCCACAAATGAAGCATTCACTGGGTGTATTTTTTATCAGTTTTGATGAGTAATCTATCACAATACATTTGCTAGGGAGTACCTTGTCTTAGATGTCAAAACTCATTGATTTAACTGTGTCTTGACTTCAAATCTCTCGCTTTCTTCTTTTCCCCTTTGCCATGCTGCTGAGTGCTGCAAGCTCCACAACAAATCACTTCTCTTCAAACTGCTAAATGAGATAATGTATGTGTTTTAGCAAACACATTTACTTTTATATTTTTTCACATTTGGGAAACAAACTCGCAAAATAAATTATCTGGCTGCTTGCTATTTATTTAGGGAAAGTATTAACATTTACAAAATGTCTGTTCGTAACAGACTCGACTCAACGAAACCAGTCCTCTGAGTACCATTACCTTGTAATTACCATGTTCTTGATCTGGCATTAAACCCTGACGTACATTCTTTCTTTTTGATCTACTTGTAAGTTTGTAAATGATTTAGGCATAGACGTAACAACTCATTGAATAGTGGAAATGTTGAATCGTGAATCATCAACAGGCAAGTAAGACTGACTTTACTACTTGCAGATGATTTTCTAGCTAGAGCACTCTCAAGCGCACGCGTGCACGCGCGCGTGCGCGCGCGCACACACACACACACACACACACACACACACACACACACACACACACACAGAACTTGTGCAGCTACTTTGTGTCCACTAAATGCACTGAGCTGATGATAATTTATAAAAGTATGTAATAACTGTTTTATATTATACACAAAAAGAAAGGAAGTGTTTATTCCTAAATAAGTTAGTGTATGCGTACTTAATTTTTTATTTCTTCTTCCAAAAGGTTCATTTCTTATGCCTCAGATTGTTAAATTTTCTTTGTAACATAGGCGTCTCTAAGCGAGTTAAATGCAATGTTAAATCAGATTCTATAATGTAATAATATTTGGTTTGTACAGTTGATTTACTTTGTTTTTATAGTGTTGGTCCTTTTCCTCTGGCATTGCGTGCGTCTACAACATCCAGCAGTTCATCCTCCTCATTGACCAGTGCTGCTCATTTGGCACTATCAAATGCTAGTAAGCACCATTCTTATTGTTAGATTATGAGTAATAAATACCGAGACTGTGAAAGTGTACAAAAGATGTGTGTTTACTTACTTATGACCTGTTGTGTTGTTGCATAGCTTTTTGTCAGAGTGGGTGCAACTCATTTTCTTCGATAATACTTATGAAACACACAGAAATAATAAACTGTACTTATCTTTACTTGTAAATTTAGGTTATTGCAATGCTCCTGTGACTATTAACCTTCTGCTAGCATAAGGAAAGTGTGCTAAAATCATTGTTCATAATATTTTCTGTTATGGTTTCAAAAATATTATAGTTTATTATAAATTCATACACTTTTAGCTTAAGTATTTAGATATGCTGGCAAGAAATCTGATTTCATTTGTTATTTTTAATTTTCACTCACAGGCAAACGACTGCGCTCTGGTGTGGAAGTACTGAACTTAGACTTTGTGGCTTCTGCTGTTCGTAAAATTGGTCCTGAACCAATGCCAGTTCCATCAGCATTGTTCAGTGCCACCAGATTAAGAACTACTGCACTACCTGCCACTTCAAATAAAACAACCGACACTGCAGATGATTTCAAGAAAGAGGACACAGATAATAAGGAGACTATTTGTACTGATCGCACTGTGACCACACCTGTCACGGCAGGTCAGTGCAATTACTATGTTACATCACAAAGAGCAGAATTTATGTTCTTCTGGTTGAAATGGCTAACAGAGAAAGGTGTTTGAGGTCTGATATTGAGGATGCTTTCACTAATGTGTCCTGCCTCCCCTTCAAACATCCTTTTCCAGTTATCTTGTGTGTGATAAAAAAAGTAGCATGTAAAGGGAGGGGGGGAGTATCCACACAGAGCTTAAAATTGCCTCTATTACTATAAATGTTACTTTTTATTGGAAAGAAAATAAATAAAGCATAATACCAACACCTGCAGCCTGATGTTATGTTGAAACCACTTTCCAACCCAATATAATTATTATATATGTTGAAAGACCTAAGTAAGTATTATTTATGTCATAATATTACTGTGTAGTTGTAATGTAACACTAAGGATATATATAGGGTGATTAATAATTCCCATTTCAAGCTTCCATTGGTTGTAAGGAGACTTGAATGTCAGTTTCATTAAGGAACTCGTGCCTGGAAATGTAACGTTTCAAAGGAAAACGGCACATTTCAAGACTATGAACTCCAAGTTTTGAGCTTGACAGGAGCCCAATGCATAGGTAGAGTACTGAGTACTCATATTCAGTTTCTCTTCTAAATGATGAAGGGATTTTCTTTGCAAAGTTGAGAGTGCATTACAGTTAATCCTGTTGTATCTGTTGATAATCAGATGTAAATGGCTTGCAACTTCAAATTACAACAGGGACAGACTATTGTAACTTCTAAGTAAGACTGTCACGAGCACTAATAATAGTGTTGAGTGGAGTAACAATAAACAACTGATTGTCAGTATGACAGTGTATAACACCCAATGCTATGCGCTCACGAACAAGTCTCACACACAACTGAGCCGGGTTGCTGTTCGCTTGGCTTCGCTGTGCGGGCAGCCGCTAGGTGTCAGGCCGGTAACACTGTTCCACGCTAGTGTCACTGTCTCGTAGCTGGTGGCGTAACCACGTGTGGCGGCGTATAATTAGTATGCTGTGCGCTGCGATGTATAGCACTCCTGCCCCCTCAGGGGAAAATGTCGACCGACCCCATGCGGACCAGGCAATGTCCATGGCATCATCGGAAGGTGGAGTGGGATCATTGAGGAGATTGCGAGCTGGCACCTGGGCATATGGACAATACTGGTTGGGGCATAGCCGTCTAGGGTTGTTTGTCCTTCTCGGGAGGCAGCCCGCTATGATCGGAGAGCCCGGTGCCACCGATGAACCCAGGACTGGAGAGTGTCTAGGGGCGATGGCTCGGTTACGTTGTCTGGCAGTGGTCCCGCCTGACCGGACTGTGGGACGTGCACTTGTACAGCGGCTGCCCCTCCCGCAGGCGGCAAGGTGGAGCTGGCCTTGTCGTCAGCAGGTGCCACCGCAGGCAGGGGCGCAGCATCCGTGATTGGCATTGGTCTCACCGAGGATGTGACAACCGCGGGATGCACGAGGTACAGAACCATCGACTCTGGCGGAGACATCCGATGCGGCACTTGCAACTCAGGTGTGGAATCCACTGGCAGCGTAGGTGTTGGTGGTGGCGGTGTTCTGTGGTGTGGAACCCTCAGGAGACCGGGGGTGTAACTGGTCCCAGTGGCGGCGCACCGCGCCTCCTGGCATATGGAACATATGCGTCGGCCTCTGCAGCCCGTGATGACGCCTGGCAACCAGCGGGGGCTGCATCCAAACCCTTGTGCCCAGACGGCTGAGCCAGGAGCATAGTGGTGTGGCAACAGCGCAGTGACCGGCCGCGGCCCTGGCAGGAACAGATGCAGCATCGTCCGCGGCTGGCAGCCGTGGAGTAGCTCAGTGGGACTATGCTCCCCCATCGGTGTGAAGCAGTAAGAAGATAAGAACGTAAGCATGTCATCAACCACTGAAGACGAGGCCACATACTTGCGCAACTGGACCTTGAATGTGCTCACTAACCGCTCTGCCTCATCGTTAGACTGGGGGTGGAAAGGCGGAGTAGGAACATGACGGACCCCCAACTGTGCACAGAAATTCCGAAAAGCAGAGGAGGTAAACTGAGGCCTGTTGTCCAAAACCAATGTGTTTTCAGTCGCAAAAACCTTAGAAAGAGATTGAATAGTCATAGTCATAGACATGGTAGGGCAGCGCATGGCATAAGGGAAGTTAGAGTAGGCGTCCACGACAAAAAACCATTAGGAATGAAGAAAAGGGCCGGCATAATCCACGTAATGCGCTCTCAAGGCTGTCTAGGCTGAGGCCAAAGTGAAAGAGACGTGCGCGGCGCTGCCTGCTGTGAAGCGCATTGTGAGCAGGAGGCCACCAGGTGGACAATGTCACTATCCATACCGGGCCAAAACACATGTCGCCGGGCCAGAGGTTTAGTGTGGGAGGCCCCCCAATGTCCCTTGTGTAGCTACGCCAACACACACGAGCATAAGGTCGCCGGCACAACCACCCGAGACTGCAGGTCGTCAGTAGCCAGTAAGATGATCCAGTCACATTCAGACAATTGGAGTCTGAAAGAATAATAATTCCGCAAGGGATCCAATGTCCGGTGCGAAGAAATTTCCGGCCAACCGGTACAAATATAATGCAAGACCTGCCATAACACATGATCAGCAGCCACAGCAAACAACAGTACTGAAGACGTAATAGGGAAACTATCCACAGCAGCCTTCACTTCCTCGTCCAGATAAAAGCAGAGAAGTTCTTCATTATCAAATTTGGGATCTGGTCCATTAGGAAGACGCGACAGGGTGTCAGCATTAGCGAGTTGGGCTGTAGGCCGGAAGTGAATTTCATAATTGTACCATGACAGAAAGAGAGCCAGTGTGCGGCCTTATCGGGAAGAGAGGCGGTAGGATGGAAAAGCGAGACCGACCGTTTGTCATCGGTAATCAGGGGAAACTTGACACCATACAAATATACGTGAAATATCTTTAAAGCATAGACACTGGCCAAAGCCTCTTTTTCAATCTGAGAATATCTTTGCTGGGCCGTGGTCTAAGTTTTAGAGGCATACGCAATAGGGTGTTCAGACCCGTCAGGATATTTATGAGCCAGCATCACTCCAACCCCATACTGGGAAGCATCAGTGGCGAGAACCAGGTGCTGACCCGGCGTGTACGTGGCCAGGCAGGGGGCCGACACTAGAAGATGTTTCAGTGTGGTGAAAGCTCGGTCACAGTCCGCCGACCAGACAAAAGGCGCATCTTTGTGGAGGAGGTGATGGAGAGGTTGCGCTACAGTAGCCCCACCGGGCAAAAAATGATGGTAGTACGCAACTTTGTCCAGAAAAACCTGCAATTTCTTGATGGACGTGGGTCGCGGAAGAGAGGCAACTGCTGCCACACGAACCGGCAGGGGCATCCTCCTTCTGATGAAATTTCAAACCCAAGGTAGGGAATCGAGGATTGGAAGAACCAAGACTTAGAAAAGTTGCAACGGAGGCCAGCAGACTGCAGAACTTAAAAGAGGACCCGCAACTTATTAAGATACTCCACGGGCGATGATCCTGTAACCACAATATCATCTAGGTAGTTAATGCACCCCGGAACGGGGCGCAACAGTTGTTCCAGGAAGTGTTGAAACGTTGCCGGCGCACTGGCCACGCCGAACGTTGGTATTGATAGAGGCCGAAGGGTGTGTTAACCACCAGCAGCTGCCTGGATTCCTCATTGAGGGGAAGTTGGAGATAAGCCTTTGCCAAGTCTACTTGACAAAAAAAAAAAAAAAAAAAAAAAAAAAAAAAAAAAAAAAAAAAAAAGTTACCCCAGAAGTGAAGCTAATAATGCATCAGTACACGGCAGTGGATAGGAGTCTATGACCGACTGCGCGTTAATCGTGACTTTAAAGTTGCCGCAGATACGTAAGGTGCCCGAGGGTTTCCTTAGAATAACAAGTGGTGTGGCCCATTCACTGGAAGTTACCAAACGAAGAACCTGCATGGCTAGGACGCAATCGATTTTAGCCTTCAGCTGATTGCGTAAGGCGACCGGTACCTGCCGAGCACGAAAAAACTTTGGCCACGCTGTCGGCTTCATAGCAGTGTGTGCCAAGAAGTTAGAAGCACAGCCCAACTCACCCTAAAATAAAGAAGAAAATTCTTGACAGCGCGACCTGAGATCATGAAAAGGCACAGTGTCCGAAACTTAAGTTAACTGAGTCAGAAATTGAAAATCCAACGGCAGTGAAGGCATCAAGGCCAAATATGTTCACTGCAGCCGTATCGTCAACCACAAGGAAGGTAATCGGACGCTCCATCGATTTATGTACAATGGAAACCGTAAATTGACCCAACACGGGAATGCGTTGATGGCTGTAATCACGCAAGGATCGTTCCACCGGAGCTAACTGGAGGGGGGGGGGACCTAGCCGTACATAGGTGTGATAGTTCAATAAGGAGATGGAGGCCCCTGTATTCACTTGTAAAGTCACACTTTTGTCAAAAACATGCACTTCCACAAATAGTATTGTAGGAGATAGTTGCAGTTCCTGAACCAAATTGATTTCCATATCTATCTCTGCTGAAATGGGTTGAGAATGGCATACTGAAGCCATGTGGCCCTTCTTTTGACACTTATTACAAGTCACCCACCATTTAGGGCATGGGGCCCTGTCGTGATCAACAAAACAAAATTGGCAGGATGGAAGAGTTTGCTGAGTATTGGGATGCCCCTGCGGCGCAGGCCATTGGCTCTGTTTACTAGTTTGTTGTCGCCAGCCGCGCACACGGTGATTAGAGTGGTCGTGCACCGCGGCAACATCTACGTCAGAATCGGAAGAGTGAACGTCGTTGGAAGAAATAGCCGTGACGTTCCCCCACACCTCAGTTTGATCCCCCGCAGCCCAAGAAATCTCAAAATATTGAGCAATGTGAAGCACATCAGCTAGTGTAGGATTATCTAATTGTAAGGCTCATTGGCGCACTTTCTGGGCCGGCGGGAGGCAAAGAATAGCATCGCGGACCATATCGTCAGCATATGACTCCTGGTGGGTAGCTGTGACAAATAAATGACAACAACTAAGACCCTGAAGTTCAGCCACCCAAGCACGGTAAGATTGGTTTGCCTTCTTGCGCGCCTTGTAGAACTCGATCCTGGCCGCAATAACATGAGTGCGCGGCCAATAATAGGAAGGCACATTTCGTCAAAAGACAACGTTGCGGGTTCCTGCAGGGGAGCTAACTAGCATAACAATTGGTAGATGCACAGGGAAATCCAAGAGAAAAATAAGGCTTTACACAAATCTGGGTCAGATATACCAAAGGCAAGGAAATGCTGTCTTTTTTCGTAAGAGTCCCAGTCCTCAAGATTATCGTCAAATCCGGAAAACAGCAGCGGAAAAGGAGCCGTACTTACACGTGCCAGAGCCGACGCCGATGCAGGGGGTGAAAACAGTGTTGTAACCACGTATGACAGGCTGTCCATACGGCTCGCCTGTGCCGTCGTCGTGGCAACTAACTGCTGACGAGTGTCTGCTAAAGATTGTAAGTCATTATGAAGCACTTGACCCCAAGGGGGGATGGGAATGTCAACATCGGTGGCCTGGGGCTGTTCCATAGCCGATAAGCAGGGCGAACCAAACACATGCGTTCGAACCCTACTCTCGTTGCCAATATTGTAACTTCTAAGAAAGACTGTCACGAGCACTAATAATAGTGTCGAGTGGAGTAACAAAAAACAACTGATTGTCAGTATGACAGTGTATAACACCCAATGCTATGCGGTCTCGAACAGGTATCACACACAACTGAGCCGGGTTGCGGTTCGCTTGGCGTCGCTGTGCCAGCGGCCGCTAGTTGGCGAGCCAGTAACACTGTTCCGCAATGATGTCTTCGTCTCGTAGCTAGTGGCGTAACCACGTGTGGCGGCGCATAATTAGTATGCTGCACGCCGCGATGTATAGCACAAACAATAAAACTGCCTTCTCATTTGTGTGCAAAGAATGACCTGGGATGTATAGTAGTGACCTGAACTTCAAACCTATTTAATACCCATACAGTAAATTTCCAGAGAGGGGTTTTGAAACCATAAGTACTACATTTCCTGTACAACTTGTTTAAGCCTGTAATAGGAATTGTGAATCACCCTCTAAATATGACTGTGTGTTCAATTGTTTTATGTTATACACAAATTGTTGGTCTTTGGCATTGTATTATGATTTATATTGTAAGATTCTGCCCTTTAGTGAAGTATTTTATTTGGCCTAATTATGCTCTATCTGTCAGTTATCACCAGTTTATTTGCTTCATAAAATTGCAAAATTTTGCTTTATATCACTCTAAATATTACACTAATTGCTTGTTACTTAACAAATATTTATTCTTAAGTCCTTGCGGCTATTGTTGGATGCAGATGTGTGTGTTTGATGTTTCGTAACATCAAAGCTTTCCACTGTATTCTAACAACGAAAAGTCCAGGTTTGAATGTCAATAATATGATAGGTAGCTATTCGACATAAAGGCGACCAGTGAGCCACAGACAGGCACTTAGAATAGACACTCACATTCACACAACTTTAAATTTTCAGCCACAGCTTTCATCAGAGAAAGATACACTTATAATCACACAATCGCTTAGACATGCCTCATGCACACATGGTCACCATCTGTGGCTGCTCTAGTACAACTAGCCCAGTGTGTGAGGAGAGGAGGGTGTATGATGCTAGGCAAGGGTGCGGACAGAATGTTCTCTGCTGGATGGCGGAGTGTAAAGGCTCTGATAGGTGGAAATGTGACCCTATCCTACCCCGGCTACCTGTGAAAGACATCATGTGATTTATCAGCTCTGCTGCAATCATTGCAACTTTATTTATTAATTTTTTATATATATTTATTATTTTTTACATTGGTATAGCTACTAACCAGCTGTCCATCAGGATAAAAGGCCTGAACAAGATGGGGCCATCCTGTGGTGCAGCATGCAGCTAAGTACAAAATGCTTTATTTCAGTCACTGCTTTACAACCTGGACCATCTGGGACCATCCCTCCACCAACAGCTCTTCTGATCTGCCCACATGGGAGTTGTCACTACAGTACACACTGTGTGTCCTGAAACCATCCTGGCATCTGCCTAAGATAACTTATTCACCCCAAGAGCCCAAACTTAACAATCTTTCTCCATACCCCCTTTCCCATGTAGGTGTTATGTTATTGCAAGGTGACTGAAAACAGAATGTTATGCTGTCATCAAGTGGTGTGATCAATACTGCCGGGAGGGGAAAATGTGTGAAATTGTGTGGATGGACATTTCAGGAGAAATTAATAGATGCAAGAGTACCTTGAACCACTCCCAAAAAATAGGCGTGTTGAATCGTTGATAGTTACATGTGAAAATCGATTAAAATTTGCTAGTTTCTTGACTACTTTCTTTTACTAATGATAAATAAACAGTTTTTTAAATTGTTATATAAACCAATGAGCTGTCTGCAAGGATGAATGACCTCCGTCAAAGGGTGGCCAGAAACAATGCTATGCACCTTTTAACATAATATGCAGAACAGCTGTTTCACAGCATAGGTCGTCTGCATCTTTTTTCAATTACTAGCTTCCAGTAACTTCAGCTACCCTGACAGCATATTTTCCTTTACTGGAATAATCCTGTCTTCAAGCTTTTATGGTAACTCACTGTGTACGCACACTCTGCCCAATGTTTCCCCTTGCTCTGTCACTCTCAGCCAACTCACATCTCTGGTTCACTTTCAACACTGACCACCTCCCCTCACTGGTCACCTCTCACACCTCACTGCTTGCTTCTCATGACATCCCCAGTAATCTAATAAACTTTGCATTTTTAATGAATCAGCTGTCTGACCCACATTGGCAAACAGTATGAAGCAGTTGCTGCTGCAACAGCTACTTCAGGCATACTAATCAAAGTAAAGCAGTAATGATCCTACCAGCTTACTGTACTTTGTGTGACAAAAGGTGTTCACATTAAACTCATGTGGAACATATTTGAGATATTAAAATATTCTTCAAGAGAGATAGATTGACTGGCCAGCATTTACCTTAGTTCTGTACCATGTCTTTCTGTACTGTCTCTTCCTCTATATTATTCTCTCTTAAAAACCTTTTACCAAACCCCCCTCTACCCTCCCCAACCCAACATTATTCGGTTCACTGCTTGATCTATCCACTCTAGTTATCTATCCTCTTTGGTTTGCTGTACTTGACATACAGTATCTCAGACTTCCATCAGTCACCCATCATTACCTTATGGTCTAGGTTGTGAATAACATTTCCCTTTCATTCCCTTTCCTCCTCTCATACTTGACAAAGGAAAATATTTCTGAAAGCTTGTGTCCTCTTTTTTTTCATCCCCGTTTTTGTGTGACTGTCGGTGGTACAGAACTAAGGTAAGTGCTGGCCAGCCAATCTATCTCTCTCGAAGAATATTTTAACATCAGTGGAGGATTTCCATCAGTAATCGAATATTTGAGATACTCCTTCATATTGTGTGTCTTATGTCAGTGTTAGACAAATATAATATCTATAAAATTACTAGGAAAGAAAATGTGTGGTCAGTGCTTACCTCCAGGTGGTAAAATTCTAAGTAATGTCGATAGATACAGGTAAAAATTGGAAAATCTATCCCAGTTTTCAGATCTATTGATTTCTGGAACATAATCTTTCCTGCTTAGAAAAAAGTAGAAAAATCAATCCTGTCTGGAAATGAGAAGTTTCAAAATAAAGGATAGTTTTTATGTTCATTTGTGTTTTCTGGCAGGACCAAGTAGTCCACATGCGGAAGAAAAATGCTGGCCAGCTGTATTGTCTCATTGTAATTATTATTTTATTTCTTTTAGTGTAATTGGCAAAATTGAATGTATTTTCTGAAACAGGTGGTCATAGTACCTAGAATTAAATTATGAAGCTCATACTTCTATTTTGTGCCTAATATAAATCTTTAAATCTAAAAACACTTTTTTTTCCTATTCATGAAACAGAAAAAAATCTGCGGAGTACAACACGAAAACGAGGCAAAGCACGTGGTGGAAGCAGCCGGGGCCGTTCAAGTGCTCGTGGTCAGAATCGTGCTCAGCCATCTCCTCTGCCCTCGGAACCTTTAACATGGGGTACAGAAGATGCCTCTCGTTTTAAGGGCATGCTTCACCCAGGTAATAAATGGTTAACTTTTTATATGGAAAGCCGGTATTTATTCTGTCAACACGTACTTTGTGTCATTTCTATTTAAATAACTTCTGTTGTGACATCTTTCATTAGTGTGTCTTTTCCTGGTCTCTTAAAATTGCATTTGACTGATAGACTGGTTTGAGTAATGTACTTACAATTTTTGATATCGATAAGATACACAAAACAGTATGAGAGACAGCAGTAAGGCATACACTAACAGGTGCTATAGATACAGGATACCCCAAAAAACTATCTGTAATGCCTGTATCAATTGCATATGGTTTGTGAATAGGAGAAATGATACCAGTGCTTGGCAGTACAAGATGCACTTTCACTCCCCATTCTGTGACTAAGATTAGCCAGTGTGATTTGCAATAACATCTCCCATTGCTTGTGATGGCCAAAGGTGGCAGTGTTTCTGCTTATTTAGAGCACAGCTAACATTGATCTGGTATAATATATATAGATATTAGGTATAAATAAAGTAGTAAATTTAAAGTTGATTCACGATGGTAAAACTAAAAACACAGTGTATATATAAATTTCAGGTTTAGAACAGTTTTCCAGTCGAGTACAGAACTAGGATCTTCAAAGAAATCACATTTTTTCTGCTGGATGTGCTGTAAGGAGGCATTCATAAATTGCTGTAAGGAGGCATTCATAAGTTGTTCTCAACAGCAAGTGTTCATCAGAGACAAGGTTATTGTCAGGAGTGTCCCAAGGAAGTGTGATAGGACGAGTATTTTCTATTCACATAAATGATGTGATGGACCAAGTGAGTTGCAATCTACATCTACATACATATTCTACAATCCACCTCATGGTGTGCGCCGGAGAGTAGTTTGTGTACCATTGTACCATGCCCTAAATTGAGAAATACCCTATCCACTGTCTTCACCACACAGAATGGGTGAAGAGAGATGCAGTGATGCTCACTTAGCAGAAACTCTGTGAAGGTCCACTGCAGTAACTTGGAGATCACTTGGTGTGGACACTGAGTATGTGGTCTGTGAACTTATGAAACGTGGCCAATAGATGACAAGGCTCCACTCTATGGGCCCAATTGATTGTTAACAGCTACCGACAATATTGTGAAGAAGAAGGAAGCTCGGGGTTTAGCGTCCTGTCGACTAAGTGGTCATTAGAGATGGAGCTTTGGCTCAGATTTTTGGGTAAGGATGTGGCAGGAAATCGGCTGTGGCCTTTTAAAGAAATCAACATGGCATTTACATGGAGTGAATTAGGGAAATCATGGAAACACTAAATCTGGATGGCTGGAGGTAGATTTGAACCACCATCATTCCAAATGCAGAGTCCAGTATCTGACCACTGCGCCATCTCGCTCGGCGCTCGGTGACAATGTTCTGAGTGGTTCTAGATTGTTCACAGACAATAACAATGCTCTACAAGCTTTAGCAGCATGGTCTAGCGTAATATTGTGTGTTAAGAAGTTTAGGTATGCACTTAACATTGCATCATTATTTAATTTCTTAATATTCCACAACTCTCATTTTGTAGGCAAATGTTCTTGTTGTGAATAGTATTTTTAAAATGACAGATCCTTTAGAAAGTTGTGGTACCTTGACAAGAATTTATTAATCACTCTACGTCACTCGTCTTATCAATGAATTCTCCTTGAGTCATGTGCTCCATCAGAATTTTTATAGAAGCCCCTTGGCAGTAAGAAGTGATGTTGTATATTCCAGTTCCATAAGAATTGGGCCTTGGAAGGGTGAGTCCTATTATAAGGGGTAGGAACTGTTAGGCAGGGAGGATCTCATTTGAGATCAGCCCTCCAAACTATCCTCAAGTTCATTTATCATATATTTCAATTCCACAAGAATTGGGCTCTGGAATGGCTAGTCCTATTATAAAACGCTTGTGCTCAAGTGTTTGGGATCCCCACCAGATGGGTTTAAAGGAAGATATAGAAGGCTATCAGAGGTGGGCTGCTAGGTTTGTTACTGGTAGGTTTGATCAATGCACGAGTGTTACTGAGATGCTGCAGGCACTCAAATGGGAGTTGCTTGAGGGAAGTCAAAATTCTTTCCAAGAAACACTGATCAAGAAATTTAGAGGGCCGGAATTTGAAGTGGACTGTAGAAAGATTCTACTTCCGCCAACCTACGTACCATGTAAAGACCACAAAGATATGATCAGAGAGATTAGGTCTTGTACAGATGCATACAAGTATTTGTTTTTCTGTCGTTCTATATGGGTATGGAACAGGAAAGCTAGTAGTGGTACTAGGTACCCTTCGCCACGCAACTTTGGGTACATTGCGGTGTAGGTATGTAGGTATATAAGTGGTAGTAACCATTAGTTAGGGAGGTTCTCAGTTCAGGAGATCAGCCCTCCAAAGTAGTCTCAAGTTAATTTATAATTGAATGATTATTCATTATTCCTATTACATTCATATATGCATATCAATTCTTTTAAATAATTAACGGCTCTCTTATTCAAGTAGATGTGTAGGACATCGTATATCTGAGTCATTTCAACTGCAGGAATTTGTAGTGTCCAAACCCTCTTAATAGATCGTTGTTGTCCCTTCAGTTGGTTGGAAATATTTGTCAAGTTTTCTAGGAAAGTATATTATCTTTTGACACATTTTTTACTCTAGTAAACAAACATAAAAGCTTACTTCTCTATCATGAACTATACAGTGATTGATTTTTCTTGTAATGTTATATGATGTTAATTTTGTTATTTGTATTTCAGGAGCTAGTGCTTTCGCTCGATGGACTGATAAAAGGTATTACTCAGCAAAGTTGACTGAGAAACAGCGGGATGGCAGATGGCTAGTAGCATTTGATGATGGTTCAGTCAAAACAGTTAAAGAGGAATTTGTGATTCCAGTAGAAACACTGACGAAAGGGACACTTGTTTATGCTACACTACCTGACGGATCATGTTCTGATGGAATTGTTTCAGCCTTGTTTGTGTAAGTCACCACTATTTTCATTATTACCAGTATTTACTTGACAGATTATTTACTGTGTAAAGATATTTACAGCATTAGACCACTTGAGTCGAGGGGAGGGGGCACCTAGAGCAGGTGATATTACTCAGTTATTGTTACCCTTAGAGACTGAGCCATGCATTTGTTTGTATTTAGTGAAAGTTTTTAGTAATGTTAACTAGAATAAAATCTTTCAAATTGTGAATGTAGCAAGGATAAAATAAAAGGAACAAAAGATTATCGTACAGAAACACAAAGATCAGTGTTTATTTATCCCCTGTGATGTTACTGAGTGGAATGGTACAGTATAGGGTTAGTGTGAAAATGGTTCGCTAAACCCTCTGCCAGGGATATAATTGTGAAATGAATATTAGTCATGTGTGTAGGTTCAAATGTAAATCAAAAGGCATCACCCTTTCAATTGTAAGTGTAAAGGAGTCCTTAGATACACTATATTTATTGTGCAATAATCCTTGTAGAATGATATATTGAAGTGATGGGGCACAGTTCATTGTCCTAGTGTGTGAAATATTTAACCTTGAACTGTCGGTCTCAGCGTCCAGAAACAACACATACATTGACACACATTTCTCACGTTACATTGATCATTTGGAAACAAAGAACTGGGTGTCATACATTTCATATCACAAACCTTTGTTGGGTACCATTAATGGGCATTAAATACTGTATAAATAAAGTAGTTTTTTACTTTGTTGTCCTGTATAAGTACATGAGGTGTGCAGGTAGCTATTTAATTAATTGTAGCATTTCTCCATAATTTGAATCACTTCCCTCTTGGGTTTTTTACCCCCTCTGAGTAGTTGTGACAGTACAGAAAAGAGCATATAAGTTTTCTATTAGTAATCAGTACCTAAATAATTGTTTTATTTAATTTTTAGCGGTTGCTACAGAAGGGAAATAATAAAAAAATGATAAATTACACAGTTCAAGTAGTTGTTGTTTTGCCTAACAAATCTGTGATGCAGTGAATCAGTTTTAATGATTTTAGGGCTTATTTCATCTCTTCTGCCTTACCTGCTTGTATTTCGCAATGCAAGGCAAGCAACTTAAGAGTTTCACATAATCTTAGAGCTCTGGTGTTTGCTACAAAGGCAAAGTTTCAATTTACCCCCCAAGGTTATAAATATTTTGCCATTCTTGGCCTCTCACTTTCGCAAAATATGTTGATACAGTTGTATTGCTTAATAAATATTGAGCATATAAAGTCCTCTTGATATGTTTGGACAAGTTTTATGCATAGCTGGTTTTCATCAGAAAAAGAAACACATACATTCACTCCAATGCTGGAGTGGGCATACATGGTGGTTGTGTTTGTATAGTTGTCTGAATTATTGTGTGAATGTGTGTTTCTTTTCCTGATAAAGACCCTGGCTGAAAATTTAAGTTATGTGAATGTGATTGTCTATTTTTTGTGCCTGTCAGCAGCTCAGTGAGCCTCTTTACAGTGAGTTGTTATCTATCCTCCATTATTGACATTCCAATCAGATTTTCCATGGTTAAAATGACAGTAATTTAAATACCGTATATACTTGAGTAATCTGAGCACCTTAAATTTTGACGAGGGGAGAGTGGGAAAAACACGCAGATTTGTGTGGATCAGGATACTACCCATAGGATTTAAACAAGTATGTGAGGACAGTTATTTGGGATGTCACGTCTATTAAATTTCAAAACAACCCATAAATATCAAAACAATTGATGCCGCACTGATTGGAAAAAGAGAGAGAGAGCCGTGCAATGTTGTCATATCCAGAGCATGCAAATCTTGCGCCAACCCCATAAAATTATCGTCTTTTATGTACTAAACGTTCTCATAGAACCTGAAAAATATTTCATTTGTAACATATTAGTGTGAAAATGTACTCACAGTAACACACTAAAATGAACACTTACAGAATCTGAGCTGCTAAATAAATGGAGCCGAGACTGGTATTACACGGTCATATATCTTTGTAAAAGTCTATATTCATGTATTTATATCAAAGATGTTTGATAGCGTAATAAGGAGCTTCGACATACATGTATTTTTCATCAAAGAAATGTCATCAAATGTAGCGACTTGTGATATACTTGATTATAAAAGTTGCTTGTCTTATCTCCGCTGCAAATGTATCCATTCTGAGCTTGAGCATTGCTATTGCTAATCGACGTGTGCATGCATTTGAACATAACTGCAACGCCGCGCCAAAATTAGCGTTTATAAATAATATAGTGAGGACAGTTTACAACTCACCGCAAAGACGTGGCGACGAGCTGCGACAGGCACATACAAAAGACACACACATACAACACATTCAGCTATCGGCCATGGCCTTCTTCAGAAAATAGAGCACTCACGCAATCACACAGGCACACAACACAGTCATACAACCATCACCTCCGACTGCCACACTTCGAAGTGTGGCAGTCGGAGGTGATGGTTGTATGACTGTGTTGTGTGCCTGTGTGATTGCGTGAGTGCTCTATTTTCTGAAGAAGGCCATGGCCGATAGCTGAATGTGTTGTATGTGTGTGTCTTTTGTATGTGCCTGTCGCAGCTCGTCGCCACGTCTTTGCGGTGAGTTGTAAACTGTCCTCACTATATTATTTATTCCAACCTGGACTTTCCATTATTGTAATTAGCGTTTAAACACAGTTGCAAGAAATTGCTGTATCCATGTCTTCTCCAGATATAGTCGTCGTCATGTCCCGATACCAATGTGGGTAATATGGTGGTACTGAACTGAATAATACCTAACTTAAGTAGATAACGTACTTTATTACTCATAAAGATGGAACCATAAACTACTCTTATCTTACATCAACAATGCAACTGTTCGTAAGCGCCAGCCGCGCTGACAAAGAAGCTGCCAGAAAGATATGCCACTCCACTCCACTATGTGACCAGCTAAGGCAGAGCACAATAAAAAGTTATTATTATCCACTATCTTGAAATATGATGACAATAATACCCATTTTTAACACCACGATAAATATTTATGTCTAAGAAATATGAATATTTGATAATATTTCTTTGTCAAAGATTTGATCAAAAATATTATCATGTAATACCGGCCTTAAGGGATGTTTTTTTTTTTTTTTAAGTGGAGTAATCCCCACGTGGTGTGTTTTGTTGTTGCAGATTTAGAAATACCAACCTAAATTTGAGTAATCCGCACACCCCAGTTTTTCGTTCATAAATTCAGGGAAAAATATGCGCATATTACTCGAGTATATACGGTACATATGTTCATTTTCAGATCATATATGATGTATAATTATTTATTTATTTACAGTTGTTTGAGGTTTCAAATTATTACAAAATTTGTCAAGTAAAAGTCACATTATTGAGTATATAAACACATTTAATTTATTTGTAGAAATGAGTTTCTCATAGGTGTGCACTTCACCTCTTTTCTTTGAGCCAGACTTAGATTTTTATCATTTACAGTATGTGTCATGTGATTGTGTTTATCAGATGTTCTATTTGAGAAGCAGTAAAATTAATAAGTGTGTTCTTGTTTTAGTCAGGACAATGAAGAACAGTATGGTGTCGAGCTAGATGATCGGGAAGTAATTGTACCACGTCGTGAAATTTTTCTCACTGAGGATCAAGCACGATTATTGCTTGAAGGAGCCACTGTGACACTGCCTGCACCTAGCACGCCAGGGCGTTTGGCTGATGTTGATTTGAGTGAGTAATTAATGAAAAGGAATCTATGCTATGTTTGTGTCGTCCAAGAAACAAGAAGTAAAGGTGCACCAGGATGAAGCCAAAAATAATTAGAATTATGTCCCTGCTGACAAAAGAACAGTAATGGCAAATTTTCCATTTAGATACTCCTACCACTTGCTGTTTTGAATTATCTGATCAGATATAGGGAAGTGTTAGTTAAGGTGGATTGTTTAGTTTTGCCTGTGGTGTTATGATTTGCATACCAGCAATGCTTCCTTCATTTCTGGAACACGTTAATTTTATCTATCCAAGCAATTGCTTCACTGTGAAAGTGGAGAAAAATGGCCCTCCGATTTCTGGGTGACTTAGTCAATAGAAGAGAGGACAGTTCCTTGGGTGACAGTGTATTTCATTAACTGACACTGACTTATACATACGACATATTTTTGGAAACATTTTTGTTTCACTTTTTTTGGGCAACAGAACTCTTATTCAAATTTATATATAGAGAACAGTTTAGAGTGCAATAACTTATTTTATTCGACTAATTTCGGTCTTCTTTTAGACCATCTTCAGGAATTTTAACTCCATCGATGTTGTGGAGCTAAAATTCCTGAAGATGGTCTAAAAAAAGACCGAAACTAGTCGAATAAAATAAATTATTGCACTCTAGACTGTTCTCCATAAATGAACTATACTTACAAGCTATCACCACCCATCCCAACCCCATCATATTACAGAGTCTCTTTCCTAAAGTCAGAGCTATAACTAGTCCAGATAGCTTACCAGCAGAGGTGAACAAACTTCACTCTGTGTTTGTCTAGAATGGGAACTTTCCTTTGTTTAAATGTCGTGCCTGGTGGTCTTAGAGTAAAGCAGTCAACTTTTAACCAAAAGTCATTGGTTTGAAATCTGGTTGAAATGTATGTTTTTCAATCTTAATTTTAACCTTGCTTTTATCACTTAACAGTGTGAGAAGTCACAAGAAAAAAACATGTTTGGATTCCACATTAAACTGTAGGTCTCCTTTCCCCAGTTGGATAACTGAAGTAGGTTAGGGACATGCAAGTAACTGCAGTGGCATCCAGTTAGAAGACTTGCAAAGGCCACTGAGTCACATTAAATTATTATACTGTGTTTAAATAAAAATCACCATGTAATCTGTGTACAACTTACAGGGTCATACTTTATTACTTTGAAATTTGTGCTCAATGGAAAGTTAAACAATATCTCACTAATCAGCCAGCTGCATTTGTCTCAGCAAGTGAACTGATACAGTTCTTTAGATACTGAAGTACTGAGCAGGCCATTTAATTTAATTTATTTAATTTCTCTTCATGCAAATAACTGTAGTGTATTGTGCGCGTGTAATTCTATCGAACGCACCGACTATGTACTTGCAGTGTCCGCCACCAGAGGCGCGCGAGGCTAGAGACAAGCAGTGCGCCCTCTACGAATGAATGCGGATGTATCGCGGAGTCGCGCTGGCGGTTGTGTAATGAATGCCAAACTATTATGTTGTTATGTTCAGTTCTATACTTAATGGATAATGCGGGCCACTTATGTTAGACTATATGTTAAAGTTCGGAGATAACAACACTTATAGGCGACGAGTGCGTTCAATTCCACGCTTTCCGTTTTTCACCTTGGTTCCATAGAGGCCTTTTGACATGACGGAAGCTACACTCGATGAAGTCCTA
The DNA here is from genome assembly GCA_026315105.1 of Locusta migratoria. Lineage (NCBI taxonomy): Eukaryota > Metazoa > Arthropoda > Insecta > Orthoptera > Acrididae > Locusta > Locusta migratoria. The sequence continues at coordinate 165,644,537 of CM048747.1, read as the reverse complement.
CACTGCCTCGTTGATCAACAAATGGCCCTTGGCGCAGCGTTGCAAAACCAGACTCAGGTCTTCGTAAAGGCTTTGGAGACCCTTACACAGGTATTTCAGTCTTCGGCTTTGGCTCTGTCCGTGCATGTATGTCCCGCAGTGCCGATCGTGTCTACCCCTATCTCCTATCCACCACCTTTTCCTGCGTTTGACGAGGTCACAGCAAAGTAGGAGTCTTACAAAAAGTGTTTGCGGCAACATTTTCAGGCTGTGCTGCACCCTTTTTCTTTCATGGATTTCTCCTAAGATTTATCATTCGCTGTGTCAACTGACCCCCCTGCAGGACCCCATGTCCCATTCCTTTCGATCAGATTTGTCAATTACTGCCTTCTTACTACTGCAAGCGAACTCTTGTCGTAGCTGCGCGAGTGGAGTTTTATAGATGCCATAAACAACCTCACCAGTTATATCGGGCGAGGGTGGCTGAATTACACGGTCTTAGTCGCCATTTCAATTTTGTTTTGGAGGTGCACAAGGAGTCTTATGCAGATCAGTTGGTCAGGGATGTGATTATTTGCCTGGTGCCTGACAGGGAAGTAAGGGAGCGCACCTTACAACACGAAAACCCTTTGTTGTTAGAGGTCTTAAAAATTGCCCAAGATTTCGAAGTGTCGAGGATGGCGGGAAATCAAATCAAGGCTTAGTGTGATGTATCGGCTGTTCAGCCTTCCCCGTCTCGCCACCTGCAGGAAGACAAGCCCCCTGAGGACGTCATTGCCGCAACAACAGACGACACAGGGCCGCTCTAGTATCCCCTTCCCTTCCTGCCCTTCTTGCTTTGTCGATCACGATTGGTCCCCTTGCCCTCGGTGCTGGGCCATGTGCCATCAGTGCAACAAAAAATATCATATTTTGTCCGTGTGCAAGTCAAATCCCTCCGTGTGGGATCAGGATGTGGATGGAGATATGGAGGTCAACTGTGTGGCGGACCTGCCCGCGGGTCCTTATAAACTTTTCGTGGACCTAAAAGCTTGCACAAGGTCATCTGTATGCAGGTTGATACGGGCTCAGCCGTTACTCTGTTAAACTCACAATTGTATGTCGAGTCGGGCTCCCCACACCTGCATCCGGTTACTCACAACTTACTCAGTTATAACAAACAACAGATTCCAGTGCTTGGACAATTTACCACTCAGGCGGCATACTGCACTGTCATTCGCCCCTTAACCTTTCTTGTAGTGGACAATGCAACCAGAGATAATCTTTTTGGTGTGGATGCATTTCAGTTGTCCGTGTTTTCTATTTTGGAGGATGTCAACCTAGTCTTGAACAAGGTACCCTACCCACAATTGGACAAGCTCTGATTGGAATTTTCTTCTCTGTTTACACCGAGTTTGGGTTGCGCCACATCTTTCAGATACAAATATCTATGAAACCCTCCACGCGCCCGCATTTTTTTCAGGCGTGCCAGATACTGGTGGCCCTCCGCAATTCCGTCAAAGCGGAATTAGTCCCCCAGGGGGCCCACAGTTCTTTTGTGGGTACGTGTGTGGCACGCACGGGGCCCCGAGCCGGAGCAGCCTTTCTTCTGCCCCAGGCTGCTTCACTTTCCCTCCCGGTTTATGCCTTCGCCCGGAGACGGGCATATTTCGTGAGATACGGTGGTTCTTGTTGTGGTTTTTCTTCCTTCGTTCCTTCCTTTCTTACCCTTCGTTTTCTGTCTTTCTCTCCTTGAACTCTCCTAGCCTTCTTCTCCTCATTAGTCTCCGCCTCGGCGTTTGAGACACTTCTTTTCTTTCCTTATTTCTCTTCCTTTCCTATCCTCTTCTTCTTTCCTCCCTGTGCGTGTCTGAAGGCCGACCCACGCATTATCGTGCGTAGCAGGTGACGGGGTAACGCGTAATTCCCCGCCCCGGGTAGACAAGTAAGGCACGTACGTACCCCCTGGTAAAGGCCAGGCCCAGGGAGGGGTGATTACCCGAGCTGGTACCTTCCGAACGTGCCGATTGGTCCCTCCGTCAGTTCTCGGGAGGTGTGACCTGAGGTGTGAACAATCACCTAAGGCGGGTAAGCCCTCGGAGAGGGCCCCCACTAGGAAGGAGCGCGCCATCGGAGACGCCGGTAATCACGGGGGACACTTCCGCGATGACTTCCTTATCTTCTTTCGTGACGTTGACCCATAAACGTAAGTTAGACTCGCCTCAGCCTAAAAAGACTCTGCCTAATGTACCTAAATTTCTGGTTGTCTCTCGCACCGACGGAAAGGATTTCAATTCTGTCAATCCTTTCGTTATACAGAAAGGTGTAGATGCAATTGCTGGCCCTGTTAAAACCTGTTCACGTCAGTGCAATGGCACATTGTTGCTGGAAGTGGAAAGTGCCTTCCAAGCCCAAAAACTGATACGTACTATGTTGTTGCACACTTTTCCAGTTAAGGTCGAAGCGCACCGCACACTCAACTCGTCACGGGGGGTAGTCTTCACGAGATCCCTTGACGGGTTGTCTGATGAAGATATCCAATCGTATATGTCCGATCAGGGTGTGACAGCCGTCCACAGGGTCATGAAAAAGGTCGATAACCATCTGACACCGACTCGTACTGTGTTTTTGACGTTCGACAGAGTTGACCTCCCGTCGAAGGTCAAAGCAGGGTATGAAGTCATCTCCGTCCGACCTTATGTGCCTAACCCAACGCGCTGTTTTCAGTGCCACAGGTACAACCATACCCGTGAACATTGCCCAAATGCAGCAAAGTGTGTCACTTGTGGTAGGGACGCCCATGAGGGGGATTGCCCACCTCCGTCCCCTCACTGCCTAAACTGCAACGGTGACCATGCGGCTTCCTCTCGCGACTGCCCTGTATACAAGGATGAGAAGGTAATCCAGCAAATTCGGGTTACGGAGAAGGTATCGACATCTGCCGCTCGTAAGTTGTTGGCGAGTCGAAAGCCCACTGTCCTCCCAGCGGGTACATACAGTAAGGTACTCACCTCAACTCGACCTACCAAGGATTCCAGTACCCAGACATGTGACTTCACTTTCGCTGACACAGTTGTGCGATCCGCCAGCCCGAAGATTGCCCGTTCCACGTCCCCGCTTCCTCCTGCTGCTTCTAAGGTACAGTCTTTGTCAACCTCTAGTAAATCGCGGGCACCTAAACAAGATGCCCGGACCTTGAAAAAGGAACCCGTCCGTGAGGATTTTCTGCGTTCTCAGGCTTCCCAACCGTCACCTGCCTCTTCCCGCCGTCACTCTTCCAGAAGAGCTGACAAGAAAAAGAGTTCCTCTCCTTCCCCGCCGAGGCGTGACCCATCTGTCACGCCGTCCAACAGTTGCCGGCCTCGGCCGTCTTCTGTTTCACCGGGACGCTCCGTTTGCCGGGCGCCCGGCCCTTTACCGGCGGTGGAAACTGCCCCTCCTGATCAACTCAGGGAGGTGGCAGGCGCGTCGGTCGAACCAATGGAACATGACCCTTTGCCCCCAGACAGCGATAGCAGTGCTCCCTCAAAATCTGGTCCTCAGCAGCCGTCGAGGTGACCCCGCTCGCTACTTGGTTTTTATCCTTATTTCTTCTCTCATTTCTATCATGGCGCTCCTTCAATGGAACATTCGCGGCATTCGTTCTAATCGGGAGGAGTTAAAACTACTCCTTCGATTGCACTGCCCGCTTCTAGTCTGCCTCCAGGAAACTAAGTTGCGTCCACGTGATCGTGCAGACTTTCCACACTACACCTCTGTGCGGTTCGACCTGCCACCCGTGGAAGGTGTCCCAGCCCATGGAGGGGTTCTGATGCTCCTTCGAGACGACGTCTATTTCCATCCCATTTCCTTGCACACTCACCTACAGGCAGTTGCCGTCCGCATCACCTTATCCACATTTACCTTCTCCCTCTGTAATATATATTCGCCATCGTCGTCTGCCCTTACTAGGGCAGATGTGCTAAACCTTATTGACCAGCTCCCTTCACCTTTCGTGTTGGTAGGCGACTTTAATGCCCACCACCCCCTATGGGGCTCTCCGGCACCTTGTCCGAGAGGCTCCCTTTTGGTGGACATTCTCCACCACCTCGATCTTGTCTGCCTCAACACCGGTGCACCGACCTTCCTTTCTGACACAACACACACTTATTCCCATATAGACCTCGCAATATGCACTCCTCAGCTTGCCGGTCGGTTTGAGTGGTATGCACTTTCTGACACGTACTCGAGTGACCATTTCCCTTGTATCATCCACTTCCTACAGCATTCCCCATCTCCACGTCCCACCAGTTGGAACATCTCTAAAGCCGACTGGGGGCTTTATTCTTCCATGGCTGTTTTTCACAATCAGAATTTTCCCAACTGTGACAGTCAGGTCGAATACCTCACAGAGGTTATTCTCACTGCTGCTGAACGTTCCATACCTCGTACATCCTCTTCTCCACGTCGTGTCCAGGTCCCTTGGTGGACTGCAGCCTGCCGCGACGCGCTTCGAGCCCGGCGCCGTGCTTTACGCACCTTCCGCCGCCACCCAACTTTGGAGAATTGCATCAATTACAAACGTATGAGAGCGCAGTGCCGTCGTATCATAAACGACAGCAAGAAAGCTTGCTGGACTGCTTTTACTAGTTCTTTTAACCGTTTTACTCCCTCCACGGTTATCTGGGGTGGCCTACGCCGTTTGTCCGGCATCAAGGTCCACTCCCCGATTCCTGGCCTGACCGTGGAAAACGCAGTCCTCGTGGACCCAGCTGATGTTTCAAACGCATTGGGTCGTTTCTTTGCGGAGGTTTCGAGCTCTGCCCATTACCACCCTGCCTTTCTCCCTCGCAAACAGGTAGAGGAGGCACGGCCGCCTTCTTTCCGCTCTTTAAATCGTGAAAATTATAACGTCGCCTTCACCATGCAGGAGCTAGATCGTGCTCTCGCCCTGTCCCGGTCTTCTGCTCCCGGGCCCGATTCCATTCATATTGAGATGCTGAAGAACCTCTCTCCTGCGGGCAAGTGCTTTCTTCTTAGTACCTACAATCGCATATAGACTGAAGGTCATGTTCCCACAAGTTGGCGTGAAGCCATTGTTGTCCCCATCCCCAAACCAGGGAAGGACAAACACCGTCCTTCCAGTTATCGCCCCATTTCTCTGACGAGCTGCGTCTGTAAGGTGATGGAACGCATGGTTAACGCTCGGTTGGTCTGGCTCCTCGAATCTCGCCGTCTCCTGACTAATATCCAATGCGGTTTTCGTCGACACCGCTCTGCTGCTGACCACCTCGTTACGTTGTCGACCTTCATTATGAACAACTTTCTAAAGAAGCGTCAAACAGTAGCCGTGTTCTTCGACTTGGAGAAGGCATACGATACCTGTTGGAGAGCGGGCATTCTCCGCACATTGCACAGGTGGGGCCTTCGGGGCCGCCTTCCTCTTTTCATTCAAGAGTTTTTGGCGGATCGCAAGTTCCGGGTACGGGTGGGTTCTGTTTTGTCAGATACCTATTGCCAGGAGAATGGGGTACCACAGGGCTCCGTCTTGAGTGTGGCGCTCTTTGCCATTGCAATCAATCCGATCGTAGATTGCCTTTCAGCCGACGTCTCCGGATCTCTTTTTGTTGACGATTTCGCAATTTATTGTAGCGCCCAGCGGACGTGTCTCTTGGAGCGTTCTCTCCAACGCTGTCTTGACCGTCTATATTCCTGGAGCATCGCAAACGGCTTCCGATTCTCCACTGAGAAAACTGTGTGTATCAATTTCTGGAGATACAAGGAATTTCTTCCACCTTCTCTACGTCTCGGCCCTGTTGCTCTCCCTTTCGTGGAGACTACAAAATTCTTGGGACTCATGTTGGATCGGAAACTTTGCTGGTCCGCACATGTGTCCTACCTGGCTGCCCGTTGTGCCCGATTCCTTAACGTTCTTCGTGTCCTCAGTGGCACGTCATGGGGAGCGGATCGTACCGTCCTGCTTCACCTTTACCATGCCATTGTTCAGTCGAAGCTCGACTATGGAAGCCTTGTATACTCTTCAGCACGGCCGTCGATTCTCCGCCGTCTCAACTCTATCCACCATCGTGGATTACGTCTGGCGACCGGTGCATTTTATACTTGTGTCGGTACGCATGCCGCCTACGGTCGATGCCCAACCATCCATCTTACAGATCATTTTTTGACGACACACTCGATGGCCAATATCAGTTGTCTGCGATTGCCTTGCTTCCACCTGGAGTTCGGTTTCGCCGCCTGCTACAGTGGCTCGATTTTACCCTTCCTTCCACCCTTCGGTTGAGCGAAAGCCCATTGCCACCGTGGCATCAGGCCCAGGTTCACACACACCTCGAACTTAGTTCGCTCCCCAAGGAGAGCACTCCGGATTTGGTATACCGCTCGAGGCTTGTCGAACTCCGTTCGCGGTTCGATAGCGCCATATTTATTTACACTGATGGTTCCAAGAGCACTGCCGGTGTCGGGTCTGCCTTCGTCGTCGAGGACAACCGTTTCCAATACAAGCTCCCTGACCGGTGCTCAAACTTCACGGCTGAGCTTTTCGCCCTCCACCAGGCCGTTTTGTATACCTGCCGCCACCGCCACCCTTTCTATGCCATATGTTCTGACTCCCTTAGTGCCCTGCAGAGTCTTAAGGACCCTTTCTCGAACCATCCTATCGTGTATCGAATCCAACGCTCCCTCCAGTTGCTGGCGGATGACAGCTGTCACGTTTCTTTCCTGTGGGTCCCTGGCCATGTGGGTGTGCCCGGGAATGAGGCCGCCGACACAGCAGCCAAGGCAGCAGCTCTTTTGCCTCGCATGGCTACCTTTTGCGTCCCATCGGACGATGTTCAACGGGCTCTTCGCCGGAGTATCGTGTCGCAATGGCACAGTGTGTGGCTTTCACTGTACAACAATAAATTGCGAACTGTCAAACCGATCCCGACCGCTTGGAGGACATCCTCACGCCCCTCTCGGCGGGAGGAGGTCATCCTGGCTCGGTTGCGGATCGGTCATTGCCGTTTCAGCCACCGTCACTTGCTCTCCGCCGAACCTGCACCGCTATGCTCCTGCGGTGAACTGCTGACAGTGCGACATGTTTTACTGACTTGTGTTAATTTTAATCATCTCCGTGTAGCCCTTCACTTTCCGTCTACTCTGGAGGAAATTTTAGCTGATGACACACGAGCAGCTGCTCGAGTTTTGCGTTTTATCAACTTGGCCAACTTATCCAAGGATATTTAACTCTTTTAATTGTCTTTTATCTTTCGTTTTTAGCCTCTTGTTGATGTTCTGACAGTCTACATTTTTTTTAGATCATAGCGAATCTATGTTCTTGGCTGGGCGCTAATGACCATAGAAGTTGTGCGCCCTAAAACCACAAAAAAAAAAAAAAAAAAAAAAAAAAAAAAAAAAAAAAAGGCGGAATTAGATTGCCTCACATCCCTGGGGGTCATTCGTTCTATTCCCTCGAGTGAGTGATCTTCTTCCTTGGTCATCGTAATAAAGCCAACTAGCAAGTTGCGGCTCTGTGGCAATCAACGCAGTTAGCGATTGACACTTATCCCTTCCCTCACCAGGTGTAATTGCTCACCAATTTGTCAGGACTTGGACCCTTTTTTTTCGAAGGTGGGTTTGGCAGGGGCCTATCTTCAGGTTCCCTTGGATGATGAGTCGCAACGTTTGTTGGTGGTTAATACATCATTTGGTTTATACAGCAAAGACGTAGCGATGAGCTGCGACAGGCACATACAAAAGACACATACATACAACACTTTCAGCTATCGGCCATGGCCTACTTCAGAAAATAGAGCACTCATGCAATCACACAACACAGTCATACAACCATCACCTCTGGCCACCGCACTTCAAAGTGAGTTGTAAACTGTCCTTACTATATTATTAATTCCAACCTGGACTTTCCATTATTATATTTGGTCTATACCAGTATTTATGCCTACTATTTGGGGTTGCCAGTGCCCCAGCCATATTCTAGCGATTCCTGGAACAGCTCTCAGTGCCGATTCCGGCCTGTATAAATTATGTGGACGACACATGGTGTCAGACATGTCTGCTGAAGACCACTTGCGGAACCTAAGGTCCCTTTTCTCAGCACTCTAGGCCGCCGGACTCAAATGCATTCTAGAGAAGTGCAGCTTTTTCCAACCCGCTATTGTCTATCTAGGTTTTGAAATTTCAGATGAGGGTGTCACCCCTTTACGCCAGCATGTCATGGCCATTTCGGCCTTACCTTGCTTTATGTCGGTGCAGGAGTTACACATTTTTCTTGGCAAGATCTCATATAACCGTAAATTTCTTTCTGATGCGACATCTATAGCGCAACTATTACATACCCTTTTGCACAAAGGCGTTTGTTTTCAGTGGTTGCAGGTGTCTGAAACTGCATTTTCTCTTTTGAAACAAAAGTTACAGTCTGCCCCCCCCCCCCCCCCCGCACGTTTGGTCCTCTTCTAGCTCGGACAACAATTAGTTTTGGCTGCAGGTGCGTCCCAACATGGTGTAGGAAGAGTCTTGGCCCATAGGTATGGAGACGGTGCTGAGAGGCCCATTGCTTGTGCGTTGAAAACATTGAACTCGGCACAACTCAAATATTCACAGATAGAAAAAGAGGCCCTTGCCATCATCTATGCATTGCACCAATTCTGCATGGCACAAAATTCCATTTGATCCCAGACCATTGATTTTCCTGTTCAACCCTTCCACATCCCTGCCGGATAAAGTAGCACACTGACTTCAGCTATGGGCTCTGTCTTTTGTCGAGGTTTTAACTATGAAATCCATTTTCGCCCCATGGCCCAACATGCGAATACCGATGTGCTGTCTCGTCTTCCAGTGGGTCTTGAACCTGTTTTTGACAGTGACGAATTGCTCTGTTTTCATCTGGAACAAGTAGTGATTGTTTTCCTCTTACTGCATCAAATACTGCAGCCGCAGTCACAGCTGATCCCGTGTTAAGAAAGGTGGTCTCTTTTGTACAACACAGCTGGCTGGAGAGGCTCCCAGGTTGATTTCGGTTCCGCTTCGCAATTACTTTTCCTTCCGTATCAGTTTTCGCTCAGGGATGGAGTCCTCTTACTGTTCACAGCAGGCGCACCAACTCGGGTGGTCATTCCCTCCTCTCTCCGTCTCGAGGTCGTTCATCTTCTGCATGTGGACCACTGCGGTACATCCCATACAAAAGCATTAGTCAGCCGCAATGTGTTCTGGCCAGTCCTGGATAGGGGTGTCCTCTCAAGGGAAGCGGGACATCGTCGACCGCAGAGCAAGGAAATGTACGTGGAGACAGTGCTACGCATTGTCAGAAACTTTTGTGCAACTTCCTCTTCATCTTTTATGTTAGAAACGACTGAAGATTTCAAAACAATTTTTTTTCCTTCCCCCCCCCCCCCCCCCCCACACCAAGAGTTCTTAAACAGCATGTAAACCCTTAAAAATGCTAACCTCTCAACGTTTGTAAACTATTCTTTTCGTCAGCCTATAGCCATACCGGAAATGGAATCAATAATATACGTCATGATATATCGCAAGACTCGCATTAAAATGACAACACTTTCATGCAACAATGTTAGACTTGAGTACGGTAGTGCCATAACGACAAACCACAATTGTTGTTAAGTCAACAATAAAAACAAATTGTAATGTTTACCTATTTGCAAATTAAAAACACCCTTGATTGCACTTTATTTACATATTGCTAACTCCTGTCATACTTTGGTCATCTTCAAAACAATGGGTCTGTGTTTACTGATGTGCATAAATCAAACTATGAAGTCAAAATATACAAGCCCTAAGACTAAGCTTTGTCATTCTGAAGATATCTCAAAAGAGCAAAACATATTAGCAGTAAAGAAATAAAGGAACATTGAGACATAGGGTAAGGATGTTCATTAAAAAGAAATTCATTGATCTCTCATATTTCGTATCACTGTTGGTCCCTTAAAAGTTCTTTAGGTCCCTTTATTTCATGTTTGTCTCTTAAGAGCCTATTTATTTTCAGATTTCTACTAAAAACACTGCATATACCATTTTAAGACTACTTTCAGTGATAATTTTATATTTACTTTAAGCAAGAATAACACCTCTGAATGAATGAGATAACAAAACCTTCAAGGAGCTTATTTGGAATGGCCTCAAACTGCAGACCATTGATTGGTGAAGAATATATGTGGACTGACATATCCAGTTATTGGATACCAGTATTGAAGGCCCATGTATAGTTTGATCATATCATTGTAATACTATTATTAGTACACTGCTTTACCAGAAAGCCAATATCCCTCTTAACAAAATTAGGTAGTCACAGTATAGCAGTCACATAGTATGGGAGGGGAGCAGGATGGGGGAAAAAAATATTCAGTTGGTGAAACGAAGTAGTGATGAAGAGGATTGTGTTTGTTTATTTATATTTATCTGCCCATTCATTCATTTGTTAGTTCATATGGGTGTATTTGTAAATGAAAGACTTTTGGCTGTGAAACAAATAATCATCATAAACAGTTCTTTTACTATTAGACCTTCATCCAATGTTCTTAGCTTATAATATTACTAATATATTTGACTCTCAGTCAAATTTTTGTTAAGATATATTTTTCCAAACCATTGCAAGATTGTCCACTAAGTACATTGCTTACTGTAATTATTAATATAATATTATAAACATTAGTTAGCTAGGACAGGTTAGATTATAAGCTAACAAAGAATAATCAATAAACTTTGTTCTTAGTAAGTATGATATAATGATAATAAATTACATTTTATTGTAAGGGATATTGCAGCTTTATATATTTCAAGAGAAGCTTATTTATCTCTTGTAACTAAGATTGACACTATAAACTTTTATTAAAATATAATAATTTTTAAACTATTACATTTTTATTTTTAACTACATCAAAACCCTATATTTGACAGTGTTGTTGAGAGGTGACCAATTTTATGAGGAGCCTTGACACTCGAACAAAGAGTATTACTTTGAACAGAAGTAAAAATTGTTTTGTTTGCTAGAGTGACTATCTTCAGCTGATACCTCCACCTACACCATATAATTTAGAATGCCACCAGTTTCTATATCAAATTAATAAGGAGCTGTTTGATTTTGTTTGCATGTGACCAGACAATGTGGTGGCGGGAAAGCGCCTTCGTACACCAACTCATGCTGCCTCGGGGCCCGCAACACCACGTACTCCAGGACCAAGTGGGAACTCTTGTCCCAATAAGGTATCTCGGTGAGTAGTTTTCTCTTTATGGCATGTGGGATGCATGCCAAAAAGAATATACTCATATAACTAATCTGCTACTAGATTAGTTTCCATCCTGAACTGTTAGATATAAAGAGAAGAACAGTATAAATTATATGTACTAAGATCTCTGTTATTGTTCATGTTGTTGCTGCTGCTGTTTTTGTTGTGGTTATCACCACTATCTACTACTACCACCACTACTATAATAGTATGTTGATAACTTATTTTTAAATAGTATTGATATAATGATAATTATATTGAAAACAACATGTTACAAGGCTCGCTATGCTTATTAGGACCTAACAACCTATTCTACAAGTATTGAATATAACACTAGGCTTTGAATTAAAATCTGTGCTGTGGCAACTTTTATATTCAATATCTTTGGTATAATGGGACTATATAGTGTCTCAAGGAACTGAATTATTATTGCTATTCTACAAATATTAAGTATGGGTAAGTGAAGGATGCAATGTTAGGTCCTTTGTTTATAGTCCATTGTAGTATGACATTAACGTCACATATTATCGCAACGATAATGCTCACAGTTTTTTTATTTCCCTTGACCTTTACGTCATTTACTAGATCACTGTATTCAGTCATCTCATTGCAGATGTCATGCAGATTTGTCATGTTTAAGAGAATTCTAAGTATATGAGGAATATGACTTGCTAAGCTTTATTGATCACTGATATGTCAGATCGATTACCATGGATTGTTTTACCAGTAGAGGCACCTGTTTTTCGCAAAGCCCAAAATCGTGAAATTTGTACGAAATTTACAGATTTTGCTAAAAACATGAAAATATATACTTTCATACAAAATTGAGAAATTACTGATGAAATTGTATTGACTTTAACACCAATGAAATCCGAATATTGATTCTACTGCATTTTCTTATACGTCAGTATCTAAAATTGTATCGAGTATGATACTTCATTATTTGAGCAGACGTTCAACAATGACCTGCCCATTCTTGGATCTGACAGTGTATTGCTTGTTGGAAATTGTTGCTGATAACATGGTTCTTAGAGTCCTATATTTTGTTTTTGAGCTGTTGTCTATTAATATGTTGTGAAATTTTGATCGAGACAATCATTTTACGTGTTTGATAAAAGCAGGAAGATATTTATGTGCAAATACTAGCATGTGCAATTTTATTGGCAGAAAAATGACACATGCAAAAAAACCAAATAAAGATGTTAATGCTGGGATGATGATAATAAGAAAAACTTGCAACAGGTGTCAAAAGACAAGTTACTCTGACAGGCACGAGTGCAACGGTAAAACAAGCAAAAAACAATGAAGAAAAATTAATTTCATGAACGTCTCAAGTTTTCGTCAAGGCTAACATTCCACTGGAAAAAGCTGACCTTCCGAAACTGAAATAGTCAATGAACAAATGCCACAGAGTTTGTGTATATAGAATTAAGCTGCTTATACATAAGTAATTGTTGCTAAGAGGGATGATAATTCCTATGTACTTGCCTAAACTCGTCATCCTGCCCCAAAACTATACTCACTTTATTGACTAGAATAAAATTGAGTCAACACAAATCAGGAAAATTTGGATTCTCCTGTGCTGCCAACCGTCACATGGCCAGAATTTTACAGTGTTTCAATAGAGTAACCTAATCAACCTGCCGTCAGGTTGTTATAATGTTTATGGCACGAAGTTTTGGGAGAAGGTATCATGTTGGCCGCGTAGTATGTTGGCAATCAGAAACCCCACAATATTTTTTCATAATATGACTTATTGTATTTCTATGCGAAGAGGAAAACAAGAGAGGAGGGATGGATGCACGGCGGCAAGGGGAATAACTCAGTGCTGTCTGATGGAAAGGTAGGAAGGGAAGGGAGGGAATGCAGTGTGTGGCAGAATGGGAGACGTACATGAGGCTAGAGTGTGAGCAGGGAAGGAGACAGAAACTAGCGAAGGTTTAGGCCTTGGGGATTGCGGGATTGTAGGATATATTGTAGAAAGATTTCCCAACTGCACCACCGCCGCCACCACCACCACCACCACCATCATTAGAGACTGATTATGCATTTCAGCGTTTAGTCTGGAGCATAGTACCTCTAATAATATTCCTCCATGATCTATTCAATGCTAACATTGATGCCTTGTCTGATGTTATGCCTTTTACTTCAAAATCATTCTGCACCAAATCTAAGTACTTTCTTCTTGGTCTACCTCGACTCCTCTTACCCTCCGCTGCCGAGCTCATGAGTCTCTTAGGTAACCTTGCTTCTGCCATGCGTGTAACATGACCCCACCATCTCAGTCTGTTTGCTCTAACTGCTTCATCTATGGTGGTCATTCCAAGGTTTTCTTTGATTTCCTCATTATGGACACCCTCCTGCCATTGTTCCCATCTATTAGTACCTGCAGTCATTCTTCCTACTTTCATATCTGTAACTGCACAATTCAGAAAATTTGGTTTTTGTGGAGAGGATCCATATGGCACAGGGTGTGTAACAGTCTTTGATGTGAGCCACATCAGGTAGGGCTGCATGCTCTGCAACAGGATGGTCCACCTGTCTCCTGGTCACAGTTTGACGATGGACATTCATCCAGAAAGACAATTGGTCATGCCCACATAGAAAATCTGCAAATGGTTGCAGCTCAGTTTTTAGATAACATGACTGCTGTCATAGGTTGCCCTGTCTTTCATGGGATAGGAATTGCAAGTGATGGGACTGGAGTAGCTGGTGGTGGATGGCTGATAGGACAGGTTTTGCATCTAGGTCTATTGCAGGGATATGAACCGTGGGGTTGGGAGCAAGCTGGACAAGGTGGTTTGATAGGAGGCAGAATATCACTGTAGGGGGGGTGGAGAGGATATTGTGTAGGGTATTTGTTGTTTCAGGGCAGGATGAAAGGTAGAGAATGTGGTTTAACTGCTTCAGTCCTGAGTGGTACTGGGTCACAAGAGGAGTGCCAGATGGCCAGATGGAGGGTGTGGAGGAGGTGGTGGGTGACTGGACAAACAGGGCCTGTGAGATCTGCTTATGGACTAGGTTAGAAGGGTAATTGTGTTCAGTGAAGCCCTCAGGGAAGCATTTGGAGAGGAACTGCTCATCACTGCAGATGCAACAATCACAGGTGGCTAGCTGTGTGGAAGGAAATGTTTGGTGTGGAATGGGTGGCTGCTGTTGAAACATAGGTATTGTTGATGGTTGGTAGGTTTGATGTGGATGCAGGTACTGACTGGTAAGGCCACACACTATCCACAGTCTTTCGAAACCTCAATACCTTCTCCTCTATTCACTTCACCTGGTCCTGCTCAACTAAACAAGCCACCTGCCTTGATGTTGATCTCCACCTCAAAGATGCCTTATCAATAGCTGCACTTATAGGGCAGAGGTGTGTCTTGGTGAAGATCTGCTCTCTGATTTAGCTGATGATGAAGCAAGTGTGACAAAAGTTTTAAAATTTGTCTGTACTCTGGGTTAAGTTCTTAGGCTGGATATACTATATGTAGAGTGGCTGCCTCATCCTTTGTCTTCCTGTGACCATCCATCCATGGTCTTCTGCTCAGTTCTTTTAACTACTTCTACAACTGTCTCCTTCAATATACAAACTTTATTGTCGATACACAACAAAGTTTTTGTGCCATCTATTCATTACCACAATGTTTGGTTAGTTTGTCTCCTGTATTTATTTATTTTTATTTATTTGCTACATACTCACTATTTATTACATTTGTTCAGGCACAAATGACCTCTTTGTTGTGAGACCCATACCCCATATCAGTCCTTCCATCTCTCAAACATTCGCTTTGTTGTCTTGTTGCTGGTTTTCATGAGTTGGTGTTTCTTACTGTGCTTCATCATGAAGTGTGCAAAAGAATCAAATAGTGTTTGAGATAACTGAAGGCCTGATAGGTGTTCAGTTTCTTCTGGTCTTTTTCCCAAACACTAATATTTGCATTATCTGTATGTATGATTTTGCTAATACTGTGTGATGTGGGTACTTACTATAGTGTGCCAAAGCACTTGATGATGATTATTATTGGTGTTACCATAAGTATTGTGAAATTATTTCACAGGTGTACAGCTGGATCTTGGTGGTAAAAAAAGTAAAATTCTTTTTAAATGGGCATAGCCACTAGAAACCGCTTGTCTTGAACTTGAAGATATAATCTCCGTTACAACAGCTTTGTCAGGATTGTTCAAAATTATATTCCTTGGAAAAAGCGGCTTGAGCTATAGATTCAAATCCCTTATGTTTTGGTTCTTTGCTTCTCAGTAAAGCCAGTGTGCTCTTGGCAGAATTAGCTGCCTTGGTAAATACATCTTTACATGCATCCTATTCTAAAGTATTCAGAGCATGCAATGCTTGTGCTGTTCCTTCTGAGAACTGTCCTTTACATACAATCCCCAAATTTAATTCTAGATTGGGCAGTTTTGGGTACAGAATATGAGCTGTTGGATACTTTTTATTATTATTATTATTATTATTATTATTTTAAGAGAATCATTTAAGACAACACCTTGTCTCACAAACCGTACTTTTTGAGTGTAATGAGTAATCTTAAATGTGGTCTATTGTGTGTGAGGTGTTGCAATATTATAGTAACTATAATGTAATGCAAACAAACAAAAATTTTCCAGTAGGTAGGCATACTGATGTATCTTGTTTTATAGCGAGTACCAGATATAAAAGTAATTGTACTCACAAAAAAGTGAACTATGAAACTGTGGAGCATATGATTTTTGACATAAAAGGAAGTTCAAAATTTCGTTAACTGCAATAAGTTGGGAATTTTTTTGTTTTAGTTGTAGGGCAAATTCGGCACTGGTTACAGGCAAGATGATATTCATTTTGTCTCAGAGTGCTACCAATTTTTCTTTGTAGCTCCCGAGTTTCCGCATAACCACTGGGAGAAGTAATACGTGCAGCTTTCCTCCCACCGCTACTCGCCCGGCAATTTAAACGGCACACCAAGATGCGCCCCCTGCCGCTCTCTCGACAATCGTCAATTTATCTTGACAAAAAGCAGCAATTCATACACGTAACATTAGCAATGAAATACAGTAACAAAAACACTTTGCAGTGGGCTTATTTACGAAAATGCATTCGACTGAAGGGTAATTGAAAAAATAAATAGGTTAAGAAAGTCGCAACTGGTAGCAGAAACATTTTAAAAGTCAAAACTACCGTACTAATTTTGAAGAGTATCAATCAAGGGCATGAATTATATGTTCAGAACGCGTGTTTCTTGCGCACATTACTTCCATTCGTTGCAAATAATGCAATATTCTCGTTGCACACAAACATCGCATATTCTACAGATAACATTTAGTGCACCGAAACTAACGGCTGTTTAATTATTATTTGTAACATTCATGATACTGTCAAGTCACAAAAGCAAATAACTTACCTGGCAAATATTTCTCACGCCATGTGTCCTTACACAAGATAGCTCTTCGATAGATATTTCGATAATTCACGACCGTACTGCTTAGATTTTGAGCTTTGCAAGTGGAATGTTGGCTTTTGCAAACGCTTAAACAGTTCTTTTTGTGAAATTGCCTTTTTCTAATTTTCTCACACGTGAACAGAGTGCTTCTCTGATTTAATGTGTTCTTCAATATTGTCTTTCTTTTTCCACCCAAATTGACAGTTGCAAAATTGGCAAAACACTTTTGCCTTCGGTTGCATACAAACCCTCACTAGCATACTGTTGAGTCCTTTCATATGCATTCATAGTCTTGCGACCCACATTCCGCGGCGCTACACAACAATGACAAAAACGAAAGCAATAGAAACAGTACTGATACCAAACTGAAAGCTGGCGCGAATTCTTTTCTTTGTGGCATTTATTTTGCACAGAGCTGGCTGCAACGCAACAGTTAACGCGGCATCCCAGCTTGTAGCCTCAATTATATATGCTGGAGTTTGTACACGGATGCACTCCCCGCTTCCCCTCTCCTCCTTTTTTTCTCTCACTCCAAATCATGCAATACTAAACAAATGTTTTTAATGAGTTTTATAGGCAGAAAATGGTGGCAATAGAAGGCATCACAAAATTCGCGACAAAATAGCATTTATTACGTAATTTCGCATTTATCGCAAGTTGTGAAATTTTCAGGTCCCTGTCTATGCCGTAACATCACTGACTTCAACAGCTGTTTCAGTAACTCTGCCAATTGTACACCCCCCCCCCCCCCCCCCTGCACTCCATACCCTCCAAACTGCTCCAGCAGGAACTCCTAGAACATACTGTCCGCAACATCAATCTCATATAATGCACAGTTGGGAGGATATTTTATTAATTTTTTATTTAGAAGCGAATAAGATCACTCACTAAAAGGCAGAAGCACTGAGTTGCCGACGGATGCGCGCACATGATACAGAAAACTTGTAATTTTTTGAGCTAAAGTAAAATTACACAAAGAAAACACAGACATGCTACACATGAACATGGCAGAGTTCTTGTTGAACACACAGTGCCAGAACAGCTTTTCAGTAGATGAACAAAGTGAAGTGTTGAGTGGGGTGGATAAATGGTGAGAATAGTGAGAGGCACAAAGAGAGGTTGGGGCTATGTGGCCAGTAGCATGGAGGAAGGCTAGGTAATAATGTGAAGGGAAAGGTGGTAGGTTACA
The DNA here is from genome assembly GCA_026315105.1 of Locusta migratoria. Lineage (NCBI taxonomy): Eukaryota > Metazoa > Arthropoda > Insecta > Orthoptera > Acrididae > Locusta > Locusta migratoria. The sequence continues at coordinate 165,626,727 of CM048747.1, read as the reverse complement.
CAGACTAGACATAACATGGATGTTGGAGCCTGTGGGATGTGGTGCACAATGAAGGTGATGTGGGGACGTGAATATGGACCACCTCCCTCTGAGCTGCTGGCTCCTGCCCGTCTCACCTTTCACCACTTCTTAGGCAACACAGCTCTCACATCACCTAGTCTATCCATTTAGAGACCTCAGAACTTTCCTATAATTTTTGATGAGATAAATAAATAATGTTCATATCTAAAACTGGAAAGAGCTACTAATAATCCAATAAAATAAAAAATAACAATAAAAATGTACAGCCAGTGGTTCTAAGAGAAAATAAAATATCATAATCACAATCATACTTGTGCTGCAAAGTAAAGTTTATCTAATTGGATGTCAGGGTCAACTGAAGAATGGAATACAACCCGTCGGCTTTGACCAGTGACATCATATTTAAGTCACAGATGATAGTTTTTTAGAAGCTGACCATAGATTATGAATGGTTTGATGATAAATAATAACCGTGATAAAAAATTTCTTTTATGAGAAGATGAAAATTACTACCAAATCACGAATCAAAAAAGTACATCGAGAACCTGAACTATGTGGGTGTAAAAGTTTGTTTTATGTGGTGTAAATGCACCACATTTATTCAGTAATAACTTTTATTTGTACAGTCTTTAGTTCAAAGACTTTTCAGAGAATGTTAAGTAATTAAAACAAACTGTTACACCTATGTTACATTAATATTGATTCTGCACCTGCTGACTGGACGACCTGAGTCACAGTTTTCATAGAAGGTAAGTAATTTAAGAAGTAATAAACTGTTTTTAACACTTTTAACTAATTTAGTAAGTTGATTAGTGTGCTCTTCAAGCGTACTATTGAAGGTTTTTGTTTTATTTGCATATTTCCACTGTAATCACGGAAAGTTTATTTTGTTTACACACTCTCTGCTACGCTCGTTTGATCTTACAGATTAAACTTTATACCACAATTTTAAGTGCAATTACTGATGGTTTACACTCATATTTGTGTCCTAAATAAGTTTGCAGCTCTTTATATCTGTAGATTATCATCAAAAATTAGTAATTCTAGTAACAAATTTCTGAACAACCATTGTTTACATAGTCCCCAGTAGGCTTAATTTTTTTATATGTGTTTTTATTGTTTTCTGATAACTTAATTGTCTTACTATCACTAAAATTTGCACCAGAGTGTAAAGTGCCTGACTTGCCATAGAATTGTTAGCACCAGTGTCTGGTGTGATGGATGTAGTAACTTTTTTCATTGGGGCGAATGTAGTGGCATGGGAATCAGGCATGTGAGTGAGACTCATCAGTAGTTTTGTAGACTGTGTAGTCGAGACAGGAAGATTGTGGAACAGGACAGGAAAATTGCTGCCCTTCAGGCTGAGTTAGATGAGGCTAGGCATGAACTGGACATGTTAAGGGGGGAGAAGGGTTAAAGGTGGAATCTGGCAACAGGCATAAGGAATAGGCCAAGAACTTCTTCAGACAGTTTTGTTATTAATGTACAAAATAGGTTTGACCTGTTGCCTCAGTTAGAAACTGATGAGCCTCAGACAGAAGTAGATGTAGACAGGACACCACAAATATTCAGTAGCAAATTGAATAAGATGTAGGGAAGTTTGCAAAGAGAAAGAATGTTTTGTTGCTAGGTAGTTCACATGCTAGAGGTGTGGGACAACTTCTGCTGAATAAATTAGGACCAGAATACCAGGTCACAAGTTTTTTCAAACCTAGTGCTGGTCTGGGGCAGGTGACAGAAGATTTAAGTTCACTATGTAAAGATTTTAGAAGCTATTCTTTTTGTTGGACCGTAGCCATACCGAATATGGAAGCGATAAGATATGTCATGATATATCACAAGACTTGCATTAAAATGACAACAGTTTCACACAACAATCTTTATACTTGAGTTCGGTAGTGCTGTAAAGGCAAACTGCGGTTGGTGTTCCCAAGGCTTAGTAAGCACAATTAAAGTTGGGCCACACACATCCGGATTGTGTCCAGACTGAGTGTCAGATGGGTGACGTCTGTGCTCGTTCCTCTAGCGGCCACACATAACCGCAGCATGTCCGTGCTCCGGCTCATTCCTCTAGCAGCCACACGCCCGTGTCCCAATTGTTCACTGTAGTGACTTGGATGCGCTGATCTGTGTTTCTGTTTGTGAAAGTTGTAAATATGTTCGCTAATTTTAGTAATAGTGAATTAGGAATTAAGCACTTGCAAAATTTGTTTGCGAAATAAAAAGTAAATTAATATTTTTTGGGTTTTAAAACTTGTAGAATTTTTACTTTACTAAGTAAATATTTTTCTTATATTAAAATTCATACAGTATAATTTTGATGATACTAAATACATATTTTTCTTCTATTGAAACTTGAATAAGTGAATAATTTTTATCTTATCCTTGGCTTGCAAATCGACTTCAATTATCTTCCAGACTTTGTCCTTGTAATCGATATTCTCGTACTTTATGCCTGTGTGGTCAAAAAGTAGTGAAACTTATGGACTTCTGCTATTAGATGTTTTGCATCCATTTTTTACACTGTTGAGAAACAAATCCTTCGCGTCATCTGGAGTCCATGCCCGTCACGTGAAAAATTAAACTCTGCGAATTCCGCCCGGTTCGTTGACATTCCATCCATGGCCCAGTCACATTTGGCCACCTACATTTATCTCAATGGTATCTTTCATTTTTCAGGTGATAGCTGATATTTGGACGTGTCCCAGCCCGGACGTGGCCCGACTGTGTGTCCGTTACTTAAAAACAAATTGTAATGTTCACCTACAAATTTGCTGAGATAACGATTTGTAAATTAAAACCATCCTTGATTGCACTTTATTTATATACTGCTAACCCGTCTCATCCCTTTTGTCATCTTTAGAACAATAAGTCTGTGTCTGCTGATGTGCATAAATCAAACTACGAAGTCAAAATATTCAAGACCTAAGACTAAACTTTGTGTATAAATCATTCTGAAGATGCCTCCAATTGGAGAAACACATTAGCAGTACAGAAATAAAGTACAGTCAAGACTTCTTTATTAAATAAATAAAGAAAAATGGGTCATAGGGTAGGATTGTTCATTAAAAAGAACTTTATTGATGTTTCGTCATATCCCTGTTAGTCACTTAAAAGTTCTTTATTCCCCCCCCCCCCTTTTTTTAACAAATTGGTCCCTTAAGTGCCTAGATATTTTTAGATTTCTGCTAAAAACACTTAATAAATATAGGCTTTGAACAGAAGTCTGTAGCTAATGTAGTATTTTCGAAATTGATCGTCTGCTGAAACATTTCAGTTAGCTATGTTTGCTATTAGGGTTATTACAGATTTTGCAATAAAAATCTCAGTAAATTAGCTTACTATGCCTATTTTCATTCACTGCTTTCATATGGCATCATATTCTGGCATAATTCATCATTGAGTAAAACAGTATTCATTGCACAAAAGCCTGTAATCAGAATAATTGCTGGAACCCACCCAAGATCATCCCACGACATGAATTTAAGGATTTAGGTATCCTTGCAGTAACTTAACAGTATATATATTATGAAATTTGTTGTTAATAATGCAACCCAGTTCAGAAGTAATAGCAGTGTGCGTAGCTATAACACCAGGAGAAAGAATTATCTTCACTGTGCAGGGATAAACCCCTCAGGGTCTCAGCATTGATTTGCTGAGTACGGGCTTGGCGAACTCGGAGTCCTCAGCTGCGGGCTGTGTTGTGCCAACAGTCCGCTATACCATAAGCTCAGTGCGTGCTTCTATGACCATCACTCGGCACGACGGTGGAATGTCGTATGTTTTAGAGCCCAGAGATATTGGCTTAAACACTCGGGTCGCAAGAACGGTACAAACCTCTATATAAAAAAACCTCAGTCTCAAGGTGTGCTACGTGCCAAAGAGATGCATGGCTGTTGAGGTTGAACAGTCACTAGCAAGCAACCTCTGAGGAACCTGCCGCACCTCAGTTGTATAAGGCTTATCCAGGCAAGCGGGCCTCTAACTGGGTGGACCTTTAGATCCCTAGCTGCTCGTGGGAACAAAATAAAACGGGCCAAAGATAGCGTTGGTGGGCGTATAACCATCATCTCTCTAAGTGCGGAAAGTTCATTGCCACTTTGTATGACCTCAAATCGTTCCCGTCATTAGCCACACCCAGGGAGGAACAGGGCTGCTAACTGAAATGGGGAATCTTTTACGACAACCAAACCTCAGTTCTTAGTTGATCATCTGGAGGAGACTTTTGGAGACGTGGAGTTCCTCTCCAAAATGAGGAATAGTGATTATTCCACTTCCTGATTTATGTAGTACAAGCAAGAATGCAACACACTCAGTCTCGTTTACCCCTGGCAAGCATGCACTACATGAACAGAGACAGTTGTAGAGTGCGTGCTGTGATCCAAAAGTTACAGATGTGTAGCACTACCGCATGTGTGCAGAATTTCTGGCAAGCCCTGGTTTCGTAGTATTATTACACTGTAAATGGATGTTAAAGTTGAACCTAACTTTGAACTGTGAATTTTTGCCAGCCAAATATGATCAGAGCTTGTGATGACATAATCTGAGATTAATGTTTATACAACACAGATTGTCAGGTTAAGCTTTGATCTGAAATAATTTCCTGCCTTGAACTAAGGTTAAATGCTTTATACAATTGGTGCCATAATGTTTTGACTCACAAGTGTCCATTTACAGTTCATGCTTCAGTCAATTACATGTTGGTGATAGAATTTCCTTAATTTTGTTACTAGTTCCTGCTCTAAAAATTATGTTGCAAATTGTCCTTGAAGTTGTTTCTTTAATCTGATTTACATAACTGTGATGATCCTACGTAATTGTTTCAGATCGTCGTCACCCAGTGACCGTGGATCGGTATCGGGTGCAACGACAGATGATGCAGTTTCTGTTGTTGGTGTTGAGCCTGAAAGTGAAGGTTGCAAAGTTGTGCCTGTGGCTACAGGAAGCTCCCGCGGGAAGGGGAAAGTTTCTGCCAAAGGCAAAGGAAAGGCATTGTTTGCTACCACTAATATTTTAAAAGGTATGTACTGATGCAGAAAAAATTCACGTGAAAAATATTAGAGCAGTTGCTATATCCATCTGTTTTATTTATTTCTATCTTAGGCAATGATGAATGACGTAAAAGGTCAAATGCAAGAAAATGTGCAGGTAATCAAGTGTTTTGTGTAGATATTGACAGCTTATTAATATAAGTACATATAATGTAATGCATATAAGCATTATTAAAGTGTCACCATAGCATTATTTCATAATTCAGTTGTCTCCCAGTCTTGTTAAACTTCTGTGAGTGTCATATGAAGAGGTACAGGGGTTACTTTCAATATTTCAGCAAAACGAGCTGAATTCCTGCTATTTTCAGAAACTTAATTTAAAATCTTTTCGTTGCATTATCATTCGAGTTGTTTGTGCCAGAAAATCTTGTAATACAAATTGCTGAGTTCTCTGTAGTAATCTTTCATCTTCGATTGATAGGAACTGCTGTGTCTGCAAATCAAAATGATAGCCATAAAGAATTCTAATGCCGTCCTCTCATGGGATGTGGAAACAAACGTGGAGGAGGACATTGTGCCATTGCAGTGTGGAATTCCACGTTCCACTGCCCTGCGAAGCGTGGAATGAAGGATTCAGCATCTTAGATTTTTGCTTCATGTAGTGGAACGTGGCCAATGAAAAGGGACCTGGTTTTGCAGAACTTTTGATCCGCCATATTGCAAACAGAATTCCGTATTTCGTGCCTTCTTTCGTTGTAGCATACGATGTATAAATAAAATCTTTTTAAAGTGCCAGAAAATTGAAGAGCTTTTAAAAACACAACATTTTAGGTATGATTTGTTACAATAAATTACCGGAAACTATATATTCCTAGCTTTAAAAGATATTGTGTTTAACATTAGTTTGTGTTATAATTAGGGATGGGTCGAACCCCAATTTTACAGAATCGAATCCGAATACCGAATCTTAAGTAAAACATGTGCCGAATCCCGAACCCGAATCGAATCTTCCGAATCTCGAACCAAAATAATCTGTCATCTCAAGTACATGTATTTAAAAAGAATTACTACTCTTATCACAGCCAGTGATGAAGATAAATGACAATATTAACAGTAAAGTTTAAGAAATTTAAATTTCAATTAGGCTTTTATTTTAAATTTTTTAATACCCCCTAGCCTTAAAAGAAATTTGCACGAAACATTTTGATATATATGTTGTTTAGATGCTTTAAAAATAATGAAAAACTTTTTCACTCTATTACATACTGTTTCATTTTGATGAAATAAAATTTTTATTTAATTCTGAATTACGGGAGTGTGGTACTCACATATGTCCTCCAGTCACCCTTATGAGACACTCGACTAACAGCCCTAATTAGTTATGAGTAGAAAGCATGGACCCGATTTCTGTTGTTTTGCTACAAGGATCCTACACAACCACATATTTGAAAAACATGACATATTCACAGCTATCAAAAATACTAAATCCTTGAGCATTGTTCATATTGATGTCAAGAAATTTATTTTTGTTACTACAAATATTTGAAAGTCTGCTACATTCGAAAATGAGCAATACTGAATTTATCTTTCCTTCGTTCCATCATATATTAAAGTTTAGTGATTGAAACTTGGAAGAAAAGTAGACTTATATTCCACCATTTTTTCTTATTCTTTTTGTCTTCTTTTTTTCTATTTATTTATTTTATTTTTTATGATGGTATTTAACTTCGAATCTGCAAAGTGTGCTAAGTGCTACTTATATTTGACAGCAAAAGCAGCAAAAGCTAGTTGTGTGGGCTCACAGGGCCATTTTTCTGAACTTCTGTTTGCTATGTACATGACTAAACTGCAGGTGGTTTTTTTGATCCTGGAAATGGGAGAAAAAGTGTGGCTTAGAACTTCTGAAATGCATGGAAATTGTGGCTGGGGAAAATTAAACCTATAATGTGCCTGTTCACAGCAATTTAAACACAGAGTATTGTTCTTTGCTTAATCTGGCAGTGCACTCATCTGTAATTGGAACACCAGTACAGGCCCTTACTGTAATCATCAATTTCAGTGTGCTATAGAACAACTCTGATTATGCTCACTTACAGGTATTTAGCAGATAGCATCTTGGAAGTAATTTTCAGATATTATACTAAATGTTAAAATACTGTCTATGGTCTGACAATCCAGCTGATCAGGTTAAGTGATTTAATAATCCATTAACAATAAACATTCCTAGGAAGAATAGTCCTGTTTGCTAATAGCAATATTTGTCCCATTTAAAGTGTACACTGTGTGTGCCACATGAAATGTGCCACTAGTTGCAATAAGTGGCCTTTGAGTCATTGAAATTTGGATTTGTTGTTAGTGATAACAGCTGTCATCTGGTTAAACATTCTTGTTGAATAAATTCTTTCATGAATGCTATTTGAAGATTTCCAAACATTTACAACTGCATGAATAGTCGGACTATAAGGCTAACATTTGATTTCTTTGATATAACTACACAGTAATTCTGTGAATCTGGTTCCTATAAATCATTGATAGCAAAATAAATATTAATAATAATAATAATAAAATATGCAATAGACTATTGGTAACATCAACAAAATAAGAAGGATAGATTACTTCCTATTATGTAGAGGTGGTGTTGAATCAAGTACAATGAGAAGAGTTTGAAACATGTAAGCTTTCAGTCCTCATTCAGAAAATGAAAAGAATTCACGTAACCACAACTCGGACATGCTTGGTTATTGTGTTTGGCCATTGACTGTGGATTATGATTGTGTGTAAAGTGACCAGCTATCTGGAAAGGGAGGGTAGTGGGGGTACAGATGGGAGTTATGAGGCAGGGAATGGGAGGGATAGCAGGGTAGGGGCAGGTGAATATGTTGTGCTGCTTGTGGGAATTGGCAAGGATGTGGTGGGGACAGGATAAGGGTGCTTGATGCAGTTAGGCAGCTGGATCCTTCCCACCACCACCACCACCAGTTCATGTATCCCCCGGGCTCAACCTTCACTGGTTCCTATCCCCCATCTAATTATACCCCTCCCTGCTCCTATTTCATCCCACACATGTCTTATATTCCACCACCCATCACTAGTCCCCCTTCTCTACATCACATCTCCTCTTCCACTTCCACCCCCTCTTCCCGTCAAAGCAGAGCTTCTCGCTCTTAACCTAGCAGCCTCATCCTGTAATATACAGTTTGATATTTTTTGACAAGTATCACACAATGTAGGTAGTGATGTAGCCCCTTGCACCAGTTTTATGAATTCCAGATCATTAATGCCACAACTTTCAGTATTTGGGTGATGGTAATGCTGAGTAACTATTCCTCTGCAGTGGGATGTTAAGAGTATTGTGTAAACTTACATATAATAACCTTATGGTTCCACAACTTTTTAACCACCTATCTAACTGGAGCACAATAACTCAGCTTATCATCAAGAGTTGCCAATTTGTTACACTGAAGACATCGTGTATAACTCTACTGTACTTGGGCAATTGTAGATAATTGTTTGAAACACTTTTTAGTGAACATTGCAAATTTAATGGCATGCACTGTGTTTCTTAGCTATATGTCATGATATTCTCCTGTCAGTTGAACCTAGATTCATCACACATAATAAAAATAACCTTTTGCGAAGTCAAATAAGCAAAACACTTGTGGCTAGAAGTCTATGATCTTGTAACCTTTGAGGTAATAGGCAATTGTAATAAACACGTTCTGTTGACACAGTGATTTTGGTTATTACATCCCTGCCAAATTATCTGTTGGAAAGCCTAGCTTTTATCCAGCAGGTTGTATGCTCTTCAATAGTCACAATTGTGAATATTATACAAGAAAACTTTCCTGATGGGATAAATGTGTATAAAAAATAGAAATTGAATACCTTACCCAAAGAACAGGCTCATAGACACAAAAACATAAATAAAGAAACACACACAAACACAAGATACAAGTTTTCACAACTGATGGCTGCTTCATCAGGAAAAGAGGAAGGAGGGGAAAAAGTGAAGGATGCAGGTTTTAAGGGGGTGGAAGATGAGTCATTCCAATCCTGGGAGTGGAAGGACTTGTGACACTTACGCGAACATTTTCTATATTCAGTGTTCAATTAAGACTAGCACTCAAAATTTCACTTGTGAAATTCCACAAATTTCATTGTATTATTTTGGATTTTTGAAGTGGATCATCATATTCATAGTGTCTTGATAAACTGTAGAGTTCATACATTAATGTTGAAAGGAGAGATGGACCAGGTTGTATAATAAAAAATATCTGATTTACAAGTTTCCTCTCTGCTTCCAGGCACAGAAGAAAATATATTTTAGAGAATAGATGCTCTGATTTCAAATAACATTTTTCCCCTGCATGTAATATGAACTCATATGTTTGTTCCTTAGAAAATATATTGCCTTTCATATGTATTTTACCCAATAGCTATTGTGGGAAAACTGATCGGATTACTTTTTCAGAGTCTGCTGAACTTGATGAAACCCTGGGTCCAATTCCTCCCAAAGACAGCAAAATGTTTGAAGGGATGATTTTTCTGCTGACATCAGTAGATTTTGAGCCCAGCAAAAGCTATGAAAAGGTGCATGAAATCTGCTCAGATTCAGAAGGTATTGTTTGCTATTATTATTGTTGTTGTTGTCAATAAGAAATCATAAGAAACGTTTTAATAAACAATATAATGATAAAACGATTCCACCTCATTATTTGATGGTGAGGTGGAATATTTCATTAGCATGCAGCTACCAGATCACCTACAGTTCACCAGCTTATTGCGTGTATACTGATTTGTAGGTATCTTCATGTTGTGTTGATATTTCTCTAATTTCAATTGACTTTATCATGTAACATTCTCAACTCGGAAATCATGGGGCAAAATGTGTACCTAGGCACTATAAATTAGTACATAACCCTGGAAAGTGCTACACTTAAATTTGATTCACCTATATTGAAATTTGTACCCATGATTTCCTGATGCAAAAGTTAAAATATTATGTGAGGTAGATTCATTTATCTTATATGAGTGACTGATACCAATTTATATGAGTTCCATGACTGTCACTTAACGATAGGTTATAAAAATTTGGAGCAGTCAGGCAAGGTGAACTACGAGGTTTTATTTAGTTGTTTTTATATAAATAATGTAATCATCATCAATTTGCAGTTTTAAAAGTTGTAACTTTTCAATTGTAGAGTTGAATTGACCAACAATGGTGAGTCATGCATGTTTAGATACAAATGGGGGTTGTAATATTGCCATAATTGTGGTACAAGTCTACATGTGCTTTGCTCTTTAAGGTTTGTGTCGTCAAAAAGCTTATGGGTATGCAGTCAGGTATGAAACTTGACATCAGCTGATATTTCAGCAGGAACACACCCTGCCATCCTCAAGGCAATACTCCAGCAAGGAAGCAATGTGCAACGACATTTAAAAATCTTGGTTCTCAATGACAACAGAAAGACAACACACCAAGCAAGCAAGCAAGCACAGTATCATCACACGACCAAAGGTGAAAACCAACTGCAATATTGATAATAAACATCAGTTTTCCATGGGTGATGTGGCATTAATTTTGTCACTCTGTTCCAAGCAAAATTTAAGAAAAACCCTCCACCCCATTCAAAATGTTATCTGATAGTTTTATTTAAATCACTTCCTTGATAACACAATCTCGATAGCTGGAAGTGCATGTCAAAATTTCTGTTTTGTTGTATTCCATCGGGTGACCTGTGTCCAAGCAGTGTTCAGTAACAGCAGATTTGAAACTTCTTGGCAGATTAAAATCGTGTGCCGGAACCTGGACTTGAACCTCATTTGTAGAATGCTTGCGCGCGGAAGGTAAAAGTTCCAGTTTCAAGTCCTGGTTCCGGGACACAGGTCACCTGATGAAATACAACTAAACAGAAATTTTTGGCTTGCATTTCCAGCTATTTGGATTGTGTTATCAAGGAAGTGATTGAAATAAAACTACATGATAACTTGTTGAACAAAGATAGAAGTTTTTGTTTAAACTGCATGGAATCCTGCTCTCTCACTTGTCCAAAAACAAAGGGACAAAATTATCACCTCACCTGCTGAAACTGATGTTTATTATCAGTATTGCAGTTACTTTTTACCTTTGGTCATGTGATGGTGCTGTGTGCTTGCTTGCTCAGTGTGTGTCGTCTTGCTACTGTTGTTAAATACAGAGGTTTTAAACATTGTTGCGCATTGCTTTCTCACTGTAGTATTGCTTTGAGAGTGGCTGGGTGTACTCCTGCCAAAATATCAGCAAATGTTGAATTTCGTATATTGTCTGATGATGGCCTATGAAGCCGAAAATAGATAAACAAAATAAACAAGCCTGTAGAACAAACACAAAATTGTGTATTCTAATTTTCATTATGTTGCTTGCTCGCATGGATTTTGTCACATTGCAGCACCATAAAAAATTGCAACTAGCAAGAAATGAAATATATTTCAGAACATAACTTGATACAATTACATTTAATGGTAACAGTGGCTACAACATTCAGGGCAGAATGTTCTGTATACTGCTGAACAGTCATCGGCTGTCAGAGACTGCATGATGTAGGTGTACAGAACAGTTTCAGAACTCAACTGCCATTGTTCCTGCAACCAAATATGAGGTGATATAAGTAAAGGAATGAGAAATAGTACTAGTTTCCTTATTGAAAGGACATCTAATGAAATTGTTGAAAACATCACTAGATTGCTAAAGAGTAACGTTGTAAAAGTACAGACACTATAAAAGACGATGATTCAAGGTTAGTTTATCATATTTATTTTAGTTGTTAAATAAAATATAAAAAATAGACGAAGATTACTCACCAGGCGAAGGAGCACAGGTGTGACAGCATCACAAATAAATGAATACACACACACACACACACACACAATCGCAAGCTTTCGCAACCCAGTTGCGTCTTCAGGCAGTAGGGAAGGAGAGGGAAAAGGAAATGATGAGGGTTTTAAGGAAGGGGGTAAGGAGCCATTCCAATCCCGGGAGAGGAAAGACTTACCTTGGGGGAAAAAATGGAGGGTAAACAAATGCACACATGCCCACACATTCACACAGACACAAGTACACCTAGGCAGACATACTGTAGAAAGCAAAGAAGTTAAGTTAACTTATACTTTTTGCCATTGTTGCTGCATAATTTATAATCTATCTATTTAACAACTAATTAAGACGAAAAATTCCTAGCAGGAAAAATAAAATATAAAAAATAGACGAAGATTACTCACCAGGCGAAGGAGCACAGGTGTGACAGCATCACAAATAAATGAATACACACACACACACACAAGTTAACTTAACTTCTTTGCTTTCTACAGTATGTCTGCCTAGGTGTACTTGTGTCTGTGTGAATGTGTGGGCATGTGTGCATTTGTTTACCCTCCATTTTTTCCCCCAAGGTAAGTCTTTCCTCTCCCGGGATTGGAATGGCTCCTTACCCCCTTCCTTAAAACCCTCATCATTTCCTTTTCCCTCTCCTTCCCTACTGCCTGAAGACGCAACTGGGTTGCGAAAGCTTGCGATTGTGTGTGTGTGTGTGTATTCATTTATTTGTGATGCTGTCACACCTGTGCTCCTTCGCCTGGTGAGTAATCTTCGTCTATTTTTTATATTTTATTTTTCCTGCTAGGAATTTTTCGTCTTAATTAGTTGTTAAATAGATAGATTATAAATTATGCAGCAACAATGGCAAAAAGTATAATTATTCCTAAAAATGACGAAGACAGGGAATCAGGAGTTTCTGAAAATTGTGTGTTTTGCTCATACTTTCATTATTTTATTATGTTTATGCACAACAATTTAATAAAAAATCATGACATATTGGAAGAAAAGAGTGAAAGATTTTTCACAAGCATTTAAAGCTGTTCTATTGGATTCCAGCCTAACAAAATGTATGAATATTCGTAAAAACTGCAAAGTATTTTACAAAACAAAGTAAATGATAAATGACCTTCTCCTAATTTACATCATCTTCGTCATCATGAAAAAAGAAATTGAAATATACGCTACCTTCTTTTACGAAAAAGAAATAAAAACATCATTCTCACTGGCTGTTTGCAAATGATGCATGAATGGCCACTCTCACTTCCCATCAATTGTCGCACTGTTATCAACATCTACATGTCATTAAAAAAGGGGGAGGGTCTGCGCCAATGCAGAAAGAAATATATGAGTTTTACTGCCGCAAGTCATGTGTATTGCTATTGCTAATTCACCCAGAAAACAAAAGTTTATTTCTCTAAAAAAAACACACAGTAATCCTTAGACAACATATAATATTGTTATAAACAACAGATTTTATGACAGTATTAGAAGTCCTGGAGTTCTATAGCAATCTGAAGTACCTTTGCCCTCAGAATCATTCCTGCGTTGAGCATTTTTGTATTAACTGTTTGTTGAACTAACCAGATAATAAAACTCAATTAACAGCAGCAAATACTCTATGTAAACTTCAGTATTAACGGTGTATCACCATCAGTTTCTCTGTACTCATAACTGAACAATTATTTTACCACATTTTTTAATTTGGAAGGATATGATGAACTATCTTGTTCTGGTTCTGAAATTGAATCCATCACCTGCATCACCATTGGTAACCAAGCAAAGCATTGTTGTATTATTTGATACTTGATCATTTTCAAAGATCATCATAGCTGACTAGGCATAAAGATGTATGAAATATCGGATTTTTCACCACAAGTACAAGTTCGCAAAATTGAACTTGAAACATAAAATGATTTTTTTTACTGAAGTAGGAATGCAATAAACACCCTTATATCCCTAGTCATAAGTAACAAAGTACCCTGATGTAAAGTCCTGTGTGACAGTTGCAGATCCAGTACCTAATTAATTGGATGATAAATAAGTCAAGTCAGATGTTAGCAGTTCAATTTTTTCCCAGCAATGATATGTTTGCTACTGTAATAAGAATATAAAGACATTCTGCTTGACCTGTAATCAAAGCCTGAATTTACTGAAGTACTTTCAGTGTGTGAATAGATGCAAAATCTCAAATGTTAACAGGAATGAGGATGTGAGCGTGGTTGACTAGAAACAACGGAACCTATAGTTGTTACTGATAATGAATGAGAGACATTAAAAAATTATTTTAAATGGTAGTCCTGTGTGCTCTACCTAGGGCATCAAATGGAATTATGAATATTTTTGTTCAGGGCCATAATTCGAATCCTTTCGTAGAGATATAGAGTAGTCTGCAGACTCAGCTAAATGAACGAAATGATCCAATCATATAGTTCCTAGACGGTCGAATATTGCAAAAGATGAGATCTGTATTACAATCCCACTCCAACACTATAATTTTTAAAGTCTCAATTTCATATATAGTAAGAGCCACATGACCTTAAAATTGTGCTCACTTACTGCCAACCATAAATTGGATCTGTCCCAGTTGATAGCAAATTTTGAACAATGGTGCAACTTGATGTTCTTCACTTGGTATTACCGGGAGTGATGTATATTTGATTGTGCCTGTTAAAAATTTACATCTGAAGGGGGCATCAAACCCAGCCATTCCACATAATAAACAAGAAGCGATGAATTTGATTACTATGGTAAGATAAACTAGTGTTGTGATGTGTTGTAATGTAAGATGCTCTTAGCATACATACAAGATGTATTGAAAGCAGTTGGCGCTTAATGAAATGATCAATCTGAGCGAGCTTCTGACACAGAAACTATACAAGGCTAATGTCAGCAAAATGTAAAGACAACTCTAGCCATCATATAGGGATGCAAATATATTATGAACTGTCAGCTATTTCAACAAATTCCGTAGTTTGAAAACACCACTGCAGAGTGAGAATTAACCAGATAAATCGATGATTACTGTCAGTATTAACGTCCGCCTCCATAGTCTAGTGGACAGCGTGATGGGTTAGCACGCAGGGGGCCCGGGTTCGATTCCCGGTCGGGTTGGAAATTTTCTCCACCCGGGGACTGGGTGTTGTGTTGTCCTCATCATCATTTCATCATCATTGACACGCAAGTCGCCAAAGTGGCGTCAGATAAAAAGACTTGCACCAGGCAGGCTGAACACGACCCCAGTTGGGGTTTAACGGTCATTAATGCCACACGATCATCATCATCATCACTGTCATTATCTACATACGGCTGGAGGTGAAGAGCATTTAAGACTTCTTACCAATGTTCAGAAACATTTGTCTGTCAATAAAATTTACTTCTGTGATACTACCGTTAGGAGCTCCTGCAAAATAGGTAAATGTACAAAGTACTTAACGGCTGCTTGAATATAACTAGGGGCTGAAGAGGTGCAGAAGAAGAGTCAATTCCACAGTAGGTTCACATTTACAAATGATGGAATATGCCTGGAATCTATTTATTATTGTGAAATGATACGCAGTGGTAGTGAAAAATAAATAATTATTATTTATTTTATATTTTAGGCCTGGGGAATGAAAAGTGTTAGGAGTTATTTCACAAACTTATTAATTTCTAATTCTTCCAGAAGTGAGAGGGCATTTTTTTAGTTCATATTGTAGAATTTGCAGTTTGTCTAGAGGGGGTTGGGTGTGATTGCTTCTAATAAGATGCTCAGAAAAGGCTGAATTGTTTTTGGCAGCAGCCTTCATTGTTAAGTGATGCTCTTGAAATCTAGTTTTTTAAGGTTCGTCCAGTTTTGGCCATTGTATTAGAAACAACTAAGTTTGTTAAATGGTCCCCAGAACATAGTCTCAACATCTTATTACAAAAACTCAAAATTTTTACAATATAATACTATCTATCTTTTTCCAAAATGACCCCTGTTTTGATAACTCCTAACACTTTTCATCCCCCAGGCCTAAAAAAAAATTATTTTATTTTACTTTTCACTACCATAATGTATAATTTCGAATTAATATATTTCTGGCATATTCCTCCTCCTCCTCCTCCTCCTCCTCCTCCTCCTGCCCCCTCTCCCCACCAGCTTTCATTTCCTTGCAGGTCACACAGGCTTGCTACGCCAAAATTGGCTGACTGCTCACTCTCGTAGACTGTAACTCTGCCCAATTGCCGTGTTTAATGGTTGCCGAAGTGCTCTGCAGTCGACAACAGTACTGTCACTTGTAAATGTGAACCTACTGTGGAACTGACTCTTCTTCTGCTATGGAGAGTTTTATCATACAAAAACATTTTATGGATTTTTTATTGCACCACTCCAGCCCCTAGTTATTTTCCTTCAAGTAGCTGTTATATACTTTGCATGTTTACCTCTTTTGTAGAGGTCCTGAATGGCAGTATCACAGAATTGTTTAACTGGCCCCACCACTGCTTCAATTACATCAGACACCCCCATCTCTCCATCCAAGTAAGTTCTCTCTCTCTCTCTCTCTCTCTCTCTCTCTCTCTCTCTCTCTCTTTTTTTTCCCTCCAAAATTGCTTATCATAGGCTATTAGATACACAGCCCCTGTGTACACGGAGTTGACATTTGCCTGTTCTAGTCTGGTGATGTGCTTACTGTGCAAAACGCGTAATTAGGAAAAATAAAATAAAAATTGCAACGGATACTGCTGATTTTTTCTTTCATCCACCACCATGGAATGGAATGAAATGCACTTCAACATGGTTTGGCAACAGCTTTAACTCTAAACCAATTGGTTTCTTCAGGCCCGGAATCGGTAAACCACCTGAGCTTTGTCACCCACATGTAGTTAATACTAGAGATGCCACCCTAGATATAGCTAAACAAGTGTCACCAAGTAGTTTTACTAAGTATTCTCTATTGTTTTTCAATCTGTATACTTATAGCTCTGTCACAGAACAGCTAAAAAAATTACTCTCAATGAGGTTGGTTGCACAAGCTTAAGGCACTTCTGCTTCCTAAGCAAATACTCTCCCCCAGAGCTAGCAAACACTTAAAGTATTTGGTTTATCCTTACTGCCGCAGTAGAGACCAAGGTAAAAGAAAAGATTAGTTACAATTCTGCTTGGAAAGACTTTCATAGACCCAGAAACATGAATTAATAACTTCATTTCATACCTTAAGTGAAGTTCCCTTAGATTATTGACAGAAACATGAATTAATAACTTTATCAATAATGAAGGATAGGTAACAACTCACCGTAAAGAGGCTCGCTGAACTGACAGACACGAAAATAGTTAATCACATTCACACAAGTTAAATTTTTGGCTATGGCCTTCGTTAGAAAAAGAAACACACACATTCATGCAATCATTCAGACAATATACACACACAACAATTATGTCTGGCCACTCTAGTGCAATACCTAGTGGAGTGGACGGACATGATAGTTGTGTGTGTATAGTTGTCTGAATGATTGCATAAATGTATGTGTTTCTTTTTCTGACTATGGCCATGGCCGAAAATTTAAGTTGTATGAATGTGATCATTTATCTTCATGTCTGTCAGCAGCTCAGCAAGCCTCTTTTTGTGAGTTATCCCCCAGTATTGATATTCCTATCAGATTTTCCATTGTTAGAACTAATAATGTTGACACACTTTAAGTGAAAATTGCACAGATTATTGAAAGAAACAGAAAGTGTTTACAGTAAGCGTAGGTGAGATAGTATATCTATATAGTATCTCACAGTTAACATACCTTGTTCAAAGTTTCTTTTTCAGTTCTTTCATCCTGGCGATTCCTCTAGGCTATCAGAACATTGAAACAATGATTATTGATATGTAATTGTTCAGTTGTTAATTATTTCAGCACTTGTGGTCGAGTCTAACTCCATGGACAAAGCCTACTGTAATTTCCTGTTAAAGCCTATCATAAATTCTTAATAATGCATTTAAGATAGACACTAGGCATATTTGCTTGTCTCCCAATACAGCTGTTTGACTCTTGCTTGATGATTACATAAAATCAGAAAAGGATTTAATATTCAGTTGACAAATTGGTCATTCGAGATGGATGACAAAACAGATTATTTTGTTAAGGATGGGGAAGGAAATGGGCTGTGCTCTTCTTCAACAGAAGGACAAGTGCACATGGAAACTACACACTTCTGTCATTACATCAGTGTGCAAACATAATATTAATAACTGAAAACAAAAAGTTAAGTACCGAATTCTAATACTAATTATACATAGATTCCAAAGAAACTTATGTAACACAATTAAAAAGTACCTATGTGTATACATCAACTTTAGGAGTTGTAAAACAAAGTAGGTGATTTCAAATCTATAATGACTCCGTAGCACAGTGATAGAGTGCCAGACTACAAATTCAAAGGTCGCGGGTTCGATCCCCTCCAAGTCCTAGGATTTTTATGTAACTTTCCACTTCTTTCACCCCTGGCAGTGTTGCTGATGTGAAAAATACCGAGTAGCACCGTGGTTCGGAACCACGTTAAACTGTAGGTCCCCCTATAACTGGCTGGGTAAGTCAGTTCAAAGGTCGGAGGAAGGCAACGGCATACCATCTCCAAACAGGACCATGCCTAGTAAAGCACTGTGGTGTTCAAACCAATCTTTTAATATTGATGTTGTCTTCTCTAACAACCATTGTTATCTCCAACAATAATAAGCAAACATCAAGAATTTAAAATATACCAACTTCTGACCTGCGTACAAATCTGGTGTTATGAGAGAAATGACAGATAAAAGAAATGGTTGATTTGCAGTAGCACTCACATAACAGTAAATTAAAATGTCACAACTGGTAGCTTGATGATCCAGTCAGCAGTGTAAATCAAAACATCCTAGTAATGAAGTCTATAAATATTGCTGCTTCTTGAATTTGTTATTTCACTTACTTTTCTGTAAGAGTAGCTCTCTTGTCACTTTCTTATCACAAAATCCGATGTAAGTTTTAGGTTTTAATCTCGCAATACTCGGAAGCTATGATGAGAGAAAAGAATATGGGAGAAGTAGGTGGTCAGAGAGAGGATGCAGGAGGAGTTTAGTGACAGAATGAAAGGTAGTAGAGAATGGACAGACATATGGGACTGATATAGGAATGAGGAGGAGTGGCAGGATTTAGTGGGGTGGAAAAGAAAGAGAGAGAGAGGATGGGCAGAGTGTATAAAACGATTGCACTTGCTAAGGGCAATAGGGTATTTGACTGCTTTCTGGAAATTGCCTTAAGCGGTTAATCATGTCATATTATGCTCATAACTTACCTTTGCCCCTCATAAATTGAGGTATTCATATAAAAAAGAACAAACAGAAATGAAATTCAAACAATTTGAAAGCCTGCTGAACCTCATAATTTGAGTCATTTGATGTCAACCCACATGGTGTTGTCCTGCATTTGTAACATTCACTAACACTGATGTACTGATTGGGCATTCACGTTTGGAAAATGGTCTACAAATATTGCATAGTGCCACGCCGTACAAATACATCTCTAAATACTACAGAGAATTTGAATTTCTAAGTTCCAGCCAATGAGAAATGTGTAAAATGTGGTTTAAACTCACTCATTGAGATACAAATGAGATAGCTGTCGCATCTTTGTAGGGATCATTTTGACGTAAGTAAACACTCCATACAATAATTATTAATCTGTTATTTCACTACCATTAATATAATGCTCTGCAGCTGTTAACGAGAACAGTATTATTAGGTACAAATCAGTGGGCTGATCTTTACATTTACGAAACAGGTGTTCATGATATAACACACCAACAGTTTCTATTTAAACTCTTTTCAAATATAGTTGGTGAAAGTACAGATTTAATGTTGGTTGTCTTAGTAATATTTACATCAGTGGTGCAGTATTTCAGTATATGATAGATACCTCAATGATTTTTCTCAAAAACCGCCTTTCCAGTGGGCTCAGCATTAATTTGCTGTGTACAGGCTTGGCAAACTCGGGGTCCCTGTGCCACCATACCATAAGCTCTGTGCGTCACTCAACAACCACCGTAGGGTGCAATGTTGGAATGTTGTACGTTTCAGAGCCCAGGGTTCTTGGCTTAATCACACGGGTCGTGAGTATGGTAAAAACCACTATAAAAAAAAGAAAAAAAAAAAAAAAAAGGTCTCAAGATGAGCTATGTGCTGAGGAGATGCATGGCTGTTGAGGTGGAACAGTCGCTAGCGAGCAACCTCTGGGGAACTTGCCGCACCTCAGTTTATCGGGTTTACCCAAGCAAACGTGGCTCTGCCTGGATGAACTTTTATTTCCCTAGTTTGTCATGGGATCAAGATGAAATGAGCAATAAATTATGCCAATGGCATCTCTAAGTCTGGAAGTGAGGAATAGCAAACTTCAATGTAGCCAAATATGATCCCCGATCGTTCTATTCCCTGGATACACCACAGGAGGAACCTCGGGCTAAATATAGGAATGAGTTACATACTTTGAAATTTCTTGTATGTAGCAGAACAGATTGGACACGTTCATGACGACAAAGTCTCTTTTCTTCATAGGATATCTTGAGGATAAGCATGGGAAAGTTTTTGGTGTGTCAAAGATGATGAGTGGTTCAGTACTGATTGAAGCAGCATCCTGCTCAATTGAAAGCATTGCTTGCTTGCAACAAGCTGGATGATGTTCCTGTAAGTATATCACCTTGTAAGTTGCTGAATATGGCCCAGGGTCTAATTTATCACAGGGATCTTCTTTTACAACCCAATGAGAAGCTGCGCGTGAATTTAGAGCAATGGGGTGTCCACTTTGTCTGGTGCGTCTATAGGTGACCGAAGGATTGTACGGTTACCACCAGTGCTTTCATCTTGGCCTTCTAAGGCAATAAATTACCCAAAAAGTCAACGTCGTGATTTACCAGTGTGACGTAAAGCCTTATATTGCTCCCCCCATGTGGTGCTTCAGATATTGGAAATTCAGGCATATGTCCTACAATTGCAACTCTAACCCCAAATGAGGGAATGCAGGCGTCCATCACATCCTGACACTCCATGTAATCCTCCATCCATTTGTCTCAACTATGGGCAGCACCACCTACCCTGTTCACCGGACTGCACTATTCTCTGCAAAGAGCAGAAAATCATGGAAATAAAAGACCCTGGACAAACTAATATAGACAAATGCCAGGAAAAAATATGAACTGCTCCTCCTAGTCTCAGTGATAACTTCCTTTGCCATAGTTAGATCATCACTGCCCACTGTGGCAACGATAGCTCAAACAGTGCAACCATCTTATGCGGGCCCTAAGGGCCGTCACACTTGATCTGCCCCTTTGAAAGTTGGCGGCCTACCTTCTGTTGCTCCCCCAATATCCACTGTGGGAGCACTTCCCCCCAACCATCAGGGACATCAGTCCGCATCCCCAAGCCGGAGAAGCAACAGGTCCCTTGGGACGCTCCATTCCAAGGCTTCTACATGTGCCATGGAAAACCACAGCCAATGGCTCATATACCCATATGCCACCAATTGTTGGGCTCCTTGGTGTGTCTCAGACTCAGAAGCTGCACCTGAGAAGCCCTCACAGCCCCTTGAAACATAAGAGTCAGTGAGAGGGTAAGAAAAGTAAGAATCAGAATAAAAAAGATTAGTGGCTCTTAAGCCACAACCTACATCTTCTGCCTCTGAAGATGAGGTGGAGATCCTTGCATCCCTTGAGGGTCTCGCCATCACCGACTCCCCAGAGCCAATGGTCCTGTATTCTGCAAGTTCTCAATCGGTGGCAACAGATGAAGCTATCTGCTTTATCCTTCCTATCATGACTCTGTGGGATCCTTATCAGGTGGGTTTGACGGAGGACATCGAAAGAGTCCAAAGAAGGGCAGCTCGTTTCGTATTGTCACGATACACAGGAGACAGCATTGTGGGAATGATACAGGATCTGTGATGGGAATCATTACAACAACGGCGCTTATCGCTGCGGCGTGGGCTGCTTACGAAACTACAATCGCCACCATTCTCCTCCGAATGTGAAAATATATTGTTGACTCCCACTTACAAAGGTAGAAATGATCATCAGAATAAAATACGAGTAATCAGAGCCCAAACGGAGAGATTCAGATGTTCATTCTTCCCGCGCGCTATTCGAGAATGGAATGGGAAATAAAATAGTATAACGGTGGTTCGATGAACCCTCTGCCAGGCACTTAAATGTGATTTACAGAGTATCCCATGTAGATGTAGAAATACACCAGTGGAATTGTGGCAGTTTTTTCCTGTTTAGCTGAGTTACGACAACTTCTCAGCACTTCACCTTCACTATGCGTTGCCCTAGAGGAAACTTTGTTTCACAAGGTGCGATCCACTGCCTTACGTGACTATCGGTGTTATTATAGGAGTCACACAGACTGTAACTGGGTGTCAGGTGGAGTATGTATTTATCTTCTTTCGTCTGTCTACAGCGAACCTGTTCCCCTCCAAACACCTATAGAAGCTGTGGCGGTCAGGGTGAAGCGTACAGTGGATATTACCATTTGCAGTGTCTATCTGCCCTCAGATGGTGAAGTGCCCCAACATGTCTTAGCTGCACTGATCTCTCAGTTCCTCTCACCTTTCTTACTTTTTGGTGATTTCAACACCCACAACCCCTTGTGAGGTGTTACTACAATTACTTGCCGTGGTAGATAGGTCGAGCCTTTATTATCACAGCTCGACATCTGCCTTTTAAATAATGGTGCTTTCACCAATTTCAGTGTGGCTTATGGCTCTTACTCTGCTATCAATCTATCGGTAGTAGCCCTGGCCTTTTACCATCTTTCCACTGGAGAGGACATGGCGACTTGTGTGGTAGTGACCATTCCCCAACATTCCTTTCACTGCTTCAGCATCACTCCCCTGGACGTTTTCCCAGATGGGCCCTCAATAAGGCTAATTGGGACATGTTTACTTCTGTTGCAACAGTTGGCCCTCCAACACAATTTTAGCACAGATGTGGTGGCCGAAAGTCTTACTGTGGCCATTATTTCTGTGGCCGAACGTGCACTCCCTTGCTCTTCAAGATCCCCAGGCAGAAGGCAGTGCCCTAGTGGTCACCAAAGATTGCTGAGACAATTAGGGATCACAGGTGAGCACTCCAGCATCATAAGTGATACCCATACTTGGAGAACATCATTGCTTTCAAGCGGCTCTGTGCCCGAGTCAGTCTGTTAATCAGAAAGCATAAACAGGAGTGATGGAAACGATATGTATCTACCATTGGATCATGTACCTCTCCATCCCAGGTGAAGGTGAAAATCAGACATCTGTACAGATAGCAGAGTGCTTCAGGCGTACCTGAAATTTCTATGAATGGAGTAGATTGTGTCGACCCAAATGCAATTGCCAACCACTTTGCTGGGCAGAGTTGTGCATCTGTGAATTACCCACCATCTTTTCACACCCTGAAAGAGCGGGGAGAAAGAAATCGACTCACCATGTGGAATTGTACAGTGCTCCATTCAGTGAATGGAAATTCCTCAGTGCCCTTAAACACAGCCCAGACATGGCACCGGGGTCAGATCGCATCCAAAATCACATGTTAAAACACCTGTCGGCGTAGTCTAAGTGACATATTTTAGCCATGTTCAGTCGCATCTAGAACGATGGTGTATTCCTGTCATAGTTGCGAGAAAGTATCGTCTTACCGGTGCTCAAGTCTGGAAACAAAAAAAAACATGATTTGGATAGCTACTAACCCATCAGCCTCACCAACGTTCTTTGTAAATTGCTAGAACGTATGATGAGTCGGTAGCTGTGCTGGCTCCTTGAGTCCTTAGGTGTATTGGATTTATGCAAGGGAAGTTTTCGTCAAGGCCATTCCACCACAGTAACCTCGTGTACTTGGGGTCCTGTATCCGTACAGCCTTTGCCTGACGTCAACATTTCGTTGCAGTGTTTTTTTATTTGCGAAAGGCCTATGATAAAACATGGAGTCATCACATTCTTAAGATATTGTATGAGTGGGGTCTCTGGTGCCCACTCACATCCTTCATCCAGAACTTCCTGACACTATGTTCTTCTAGAGTGCATCAGTGCATCACATAGCTCGCACCATATCCAAGTGAATGGAGTCCCGCAGGGCTCTGTATTGAGTGTCACCCTGTGTTTAGTGGCCATTAATGGCCTAGCAACAGCTGTCAGGTCCTCATTATCACCCTCGTTATATGCAGATGACTTTTGTATTTATTTTTGTGTCACTGAGTGACGGCTACAGGGGGCCATTTGCAAGGCGCAGTCTTGGGCGCTAAACCACAGATTCCAGTTTTCAGCAGTCAAGACTTGTGTCATGCATTTCTGTCCCCATTGTTATAGTTCACCCTCATCCAGAACGTTACCTAAATGACGAACTACTGAATAAAGTGGAAACATACATTTTTAGGTTTGTTCGACACCTGGCTGCCTTGTCTCCATCACATTCTTCAGCCAAAGCTACAAGTATCCAAATTGAAAATCAGTAGGGAATTCTTAAGAAAATTACTCTGTCCACAGTTGTTTATCTATTTCCAGAGCAGCATTCTCTCAGATTTTCTGAAAGTGACTGACAATACTCAGGTGGTTATCCATTCCAAGCCTTTAGAAACCACCTGATTTCAAGTTAAAGCTTTTGCCAAACTATGCTGAAGTGCATTTTAGTCCTGAAATAAATTTTCTCAGTGGTTGGACAACTGCTTTTAAAACAGAGTAAACAGTCTTAAATACTCTTCAACATATATGCACCACTAGATACAGTACAACACCATTTCTACACTTGTCTAATGACTTCAAAGCAAACGGTATAAAATGTAGGGAAATAGCTTTTCAAACAGTAAAATTTGCTTACTGGATCACCCTTGCCTTTTTGTTGTTTATGTATGATATATGTGCATAATAGGCATAAAAATATTCAACAGAAAGTTAAAGCAATAAAGGTTATCTGAATTTTGTACTATATTAAGCACCAAGTAGAACTGGACTTGGAAACTTTATAGGAAGTAGAAATCGACATCATTCATAATAACCGAGATTGTCAAGCCTTTAACTTGCATTCATTATTTAAGTAATGATACATTGCACAAGTTTTGTATTTTTTTATGTTCGCACGATGATACTCAAGAATTTATTTTCATTCTCAGGCACAAATATATAAGTATTTTTGTGACACATGAACAGTATCGGCATCTCACTCTGTAATCGTCTTTATGATGTTACAACATATTGTGTCCCTTCAGTGTGCAGAAAGAGACATACAAGTAAACCACATTTTCACCATTTATAAAAGTCACAGAAATACTTACATAAATATTTGCACTTCACAATACATATAAATTTTTAAAACATCTAATACAAACCATGAAAAACTGACAGTCACATGATGTAAGCTGACACTTGATGCAATGACTTATGGGATATGCCAATCAGCCACACACTGTTGTCAGTCAACTTGGTGTATACTGCAAACATCGGAACACAAAATATACATAATCTTTCATTTTTCCCCCTGTTTCTCAACAGTTGCAGTTATACAGTTAGTATACGTTAGGTTACCGACTTTTGCAGCTGTAGATTAGTCTACTTTAGACCAGGTGTGTTTTGCTTTATTTTAAAGCACCTTCAATGGTCGACTGTACAGAAAATAGTTTTTGTGTGGTTTTTAGTAAATTTCATCTACAGTTCTCGTGCTATGGGATAACCACTGAAGATGCTTTAAAATAAAGCGAAACACGTCTTGTTCTAAAGTTGACTAATTTACAGGTCCAAAACAAAATGTATCTTTGAATAAATGCAAAGCTTCAATAAATTTAACTGTATAATATTTACAAACACTATGCTTGAAGGCGAAAGCCATGCCAGTGTCAACTTATGTCAGTTATGTCATTTTTATCTCTGTGAACTTGGTTTCATAAAAGTGTAAAACCTGGAAAAATGTAATTAATTTAACCCAAAACCAGGGGTGAATTAACACTTTGAAGATAAGAAATTTGATGGGGCAAGCAACAAATGGGGTAAAAAGCAGTAAAATTCAAAATCTGGGCACGCAAAAGTGGGGGTATTCTGTAATAAAAGCAATACAGACAGCATTAATTGAATTACCTGGTAAATTTGGTGCCTGCGGTAGTATTTTTCAAACTAAAGAATTCGTTGAAATATTGGACATTTCATAATGTATTTGCAATGGGAAATTATGGCTATAGTTGTCTTTACATCCTACTGACATTATACTTCTATAATTCTGTGTCAGAAACTTTGTTATAACTGATCATTTCTTTCTAGAATGAGATGCAAATTAGGTAGAATTGATGAAGATAGAGGTACGGTAGTTGGATTCAAATTATAAGCTTATCTGTCGAGCTTAAGCAATGTTATTTTGGTGAAAATGCTTAACTAGGTATGGGTGGTGAGAGATTTGTTTATGTCAGTATATTTTTGACAAACAAGTGTGTGAATGTGTCAGCTGTCTTATGCTCAGAATGAGACAGGAGACAGATACTTTGTTCCGAAGGAAAATGCAGTTAAATTTGACATTTTGATTATGCAAAAAGAAAACTTTGCTTCAGCACAACACTCCGTCAAGCAATCTTGATTTTGAATAATCAATGTTTCAAAAGATACTGTTTTGTAATTAAATCATGGGGTCAAGCAGCCCATCAATGGATAACTTTATATTGTCACCTTAATCATAAGAAATTATGACAGTTGCTTCAATTTCGAATATAAATTCATTCCTGGTACATGAAATACCTAGAAAAACATGTGAATATTTCCAAGACGCATAACTGTGTACGGTATTTTAAAGCTGTGCAACTAGATTCCTGCATAACCACATATTAGTAAAACCTGATACATTTGTAATTACCAAATTGTGCAAAATCCTAAAGCTTTGTGTATTATTGGTATGGTGTAAAGAAATTTATATTTTGTTGCTACAAATGTTTCAAAAGTGATACATTTGAAGATGAGCAATACTGAATTTCTCTTTTCTTCTTTGCTTGATTCATTTCCTTTGTGTTGATTCAGTGATTGAAACTTGGAAGAAAGTAGACCCGTCTTATTATTATTATTATTATTTCTTTTTTTCTTGCGATTCTTCACAACTTCCGTTTGCTTTGCACTTGATTCTAAGCCGCAGGCAGTTGTTTTGTATCCCGAAAACCAGAAAAAAAGTATGGCATAAGTTTGAGTTAATACAGTATCTCCCACCTAAATTGTTGTAATGTCTCTGTTGCAAAATTTGCAATATGGTGAAGTGCATTAATAAGATGGCAGTTACACACACATCTTACACATTCTTCATTGTCCAATGGATCTCTGGCAGAGTTATAACAGTATGTTGCTTTTGTTTAGTTGCATTTGGTAATAATGTCATCATAGTTCACAGTTCCATGTTTGCCACATGCATGTTGAAAATAAGCAAATGTCACACTAGTTACTGTGCACATCAGTGTTATGTAGCATGTACACTGCAGCAACATCATCAACAAAAACATTTAATCATTCTTTATACTCTCAACAGCTACCACTTTATAGATGGAATTTCAGAATTGCGAAATTGTACCAACCTGTTTTACTGTGTCTGATTGAATTATACATTGTCAAACAGGAGAACGAGAGTTTAGCAGTTATCGTTTTGTGAAAGATCGCTTGAGAATGCAGTTGGAAGCTGGAGGTGGCACTGTGTTGGAGTCTTTGGATGATGTTCCTGAGGACCGTTTACGTGACACCATTCTTATTGCTAATCGACCTTGCCTAACTGCAAAGTACATTTCTTGCCTGGCCAAAGCAGTGAAGATTATTAATCATGACTATGTCATCCAAAGAGTAAAGGTAATGGCACTAAGACTGTAGAAATTTTGTTTCTTTTATGAATAGAATGCATCTGTTTGTGTTTGTTTTACAAATAGGTTTAATCATAAGTATGTAGCATCATTTGTGTGTATTGTGAAAGTGAATAATTTTGCGGTGTGTCTTGACTCAATAGTCAGATGTTCTGTATGAGTAGGCCTACTTCTACACCATATATTTATAAAAATTGCACCTAGCAACAAAACTTCTAATTCATACAAAATACTGCATGAAAATCATACCTAGATACAAAATCCTGATTAATCTGAAACTGGGAGGTATATAAGCAACAGCAATGACAATAATAGGTGCTCTATCAGTGCTGTTTGTCATGTAGAGAAAAATAACTGTTATTTATCTTTTGCATATGAATACCTTTTTTACCAAACTTGTTGTGACTACTTTGTCTTACTTACATTAGTGGTCTCTAAGATAAATAAAAGAAATAATTTTTTCCTTAACAATAAATATTTTGTTTCAAGGTACATAGTGTTTTATACCAGCTCTTCAAGGTTTACTTAAAATCCACATTGTGTGCAAGTAAACAATGCAGTACTAACATTTAATATTGTGTCTTTGTTTCAGTATTTTTAACCATTGTGAATATTAAGTGAAATGTTGTACATCTTGAAAGAAAACACATTTTACTTATGCAAACACTTCTGTATATATTGGACTTACCAGGCAAAAAGGCACCGGTTCGTTGATACACAAATAAAAATAAACACACACACACACACACACACACACACACACACACACCACATATACACAAACACACGCCAAGGCAGACATGTGCAAATTGCAAAGAGGTTAGTTAGAGATGCCAGTCGAGGCAGAGGCTCTGTCCAAAGATTGGAGGCAAAAATGTAGAATGTTGGGCGAAAATTACAAACTAACGAAGGTTGAGACCTGGTGGGCAACGGGAAGAGAGAATATGTTGAAGGGCAAGTTCCTATCTCCGAAGTTCTGAAAGGTTGGTGTCAGTGGGAAGTATCCACATAACCCAGACAGTGTAACACTGTGTCAAGATGTGCTGGTTGTGCACCAAGCCATGCTTAACCAGTGGATGATCCTCATTACCATCAAATTCTGTGTCTGTTCATGCGAATGGACATGTTGTTGCTGGTCATTCCCACATAGAACGCTTCACAGTGCAGGCATGTCAGTTGGTAAATCACGTGGGTACTATCGCAAGTGGCTGTTCCCTTGATCGTGTACACCTTCCAGGTTAC
Organism: Locusta migratoria; assembly: GCA_026315105.1. NCBI lineage: Eukaryota > Metazoa > Arthropoda > Insecta > Orthoptera > Acrididae > Locusta > Locusta migratoria. The sequence goes on along the minus strand of CM048747.1, from coordinate 165,597,802 downwards.
GGGACTGTAGTAAGGTGTTACAAAGGTAGGAGCCAGAAGGTAGGGAAGGTGGTTTGGGGATTTCATAGGGATGGACTAGGAGGTTAGGTGGGCGGTGGAAAGACACTCTCGGTGGAGTGGGAAGGATGTCATGAAGGATGGAACTCATTTCGGGACAGGATTTAAGGAAGTCGTTTCCTTGCTGGAGAGCCACATTCAAAGTCCGCTCCAGTCCCGGAAAGTATTCGGTGACAAGAGGGGATTTCCTGGGGTTCTTCTTGTTGAATGTTCTGAAGTTGGGGGGATGAGGAAATGGCTCTGGCAATTTGGGGGGATGAGGAAATGGCTCTGGCAATTTGCTTCTGTACCAGATCAGGAGGATAGCTGGGGGTTGTGAAAGCTGTTATTAGGTTATTGGTGTACCGGTTCAGAGATTCGGAACTGGAGCAGACTCGTTTGCAACGTTTATCGCGAATCTTTAATTCAGCGCAAAGTTCCTAGTGATTGGAAAAAAGCGCAGGTGACTCCTGTTTATAAGAAAGGAAAGAGAACTGACCCATACAATTACAGGCCAATATCGTTGACATCAGTTTCATGTAGAATTTTGGAGCATATTCTCAGTTCGAATATAGTAAATTTCCTTGAAATGGAATAGCTTCTTTTCATGAATCAGCACGGGTTTAGGAAACATCGTTCATGTGAAACTCAGCTTGCCCTTTTCTCACATGACATCTTGCGATGCATGGACGAAGGGCAGCAGGCGGATTGTGTTTATCTCGACTTAAAAAAGGCGTTCGACGAGGTGCCACACTGCAGACTGCTAACGAAGATACGAGCTTATGGAATAGATTCACAGATTTGTGACTGGCTGGAAGACTTCCTAAATAATAGAACGCAGTACGTTGTTCTCGACGGCGAGTGTTCATCAGAGACGAGTGTATCGCCAGGCATGCCCCAGGGGAGTGTGATAGGTCCACTGTTGTTTTCTATCTATATAAATTATCTGATGGACAGAATAAGTTGTAATTTGCAGCTGTTTGCTGATGATGCTGTGCTGTATGGGAGGGTGTTGTCTGTAACTGACTGTAATAGCATACAGGATGACTTAGACAAAATTTCTAGTTAGTGCGAAGAATGGCAGCTAGCTCTCAATGTAGAAAAATGTAAGGTGATGCGCATGAGTAGAAAAAACAATCCCATAATGTTCGAATACAGCATTAGTAGTGAGCTTCTTGATGCTGTCGCGTCGTTCAAATATCTAGGCATAACACTGCAGAGCGATATGAAATGGAACGAGCATGTAAGGACAGTTGTGAGTAAGGCAGACAGCCGACTTCGGTTTATTGGGAGAATTTTGGGAAGATGTACTTCACCTGTAAAGGAAACGGCATATAAAACGCTTGAACGACCACGTCTTGAGTATTGCTTAAGTGTTTGGGACCTGTAGCAGATCAGTTTAAAGGAAGACATAGAGGCGGTTCAGAGACGAGCAGCTAGATTTGTTACCGGTAGGTTCGACCAATGCGCAAGTGTCACGGAAATGCTCTGGCAACTCAACTGGGGATCGCTGGAAGAAAGACGACGTTCTTTTCGTGAATTTCTGTTAAGTAAATATAGAAAGCCGGAATTTGAAGCTGAGTGTAGTACGATTTTGCTGCCGCCTACTTACATTTCGCGTAAAGATCACAAAGACAAGATAAGAGAAATTAGGGCTCGTACGGAGGCATATAGGCATTCTTTTTTTTCCTCGTTCAATTTGGGAGTGGAATAGGAAAGGAAATGCCTAATAGTGGTACAGTGTATCCTCCGCAACGCACCTTAAGGTGAATTGCGGAGTATGTATGTAGAGGACCTAAGCTGTAGGGAAGTGAACGTTTGATGTGGAATGGATGGCAGCTGTTATAATGCAGGTACTGTTGTTTATTGGTAGGTTTGATGTGGACAGATGTGAAGTTGGCGGTTGGACAGATGGAGGTCGACATCGAGGAAAGTGGCATGGGATTTGGAATAGGACCAGGTGAATTTGATGGGACCAAAGGAGTTGAGTTTGAAGAGGAAATTCTGGAGTACTTCGTCACTGTGAGTCCAGATCATGAAGAAGTCATCAATGAATCTATACCAAACTTTGGGTTGACAGGCTTGGGTATTCAGGGAGGCTTCCTTTAAGCGTCCCATAAATATGTTTGCGTATGAGGGGGCCTTCCTGGTTCCCATGGCTGTTCCCTTTAGTTGTTGGTATGTCCGGCCCTCAAAAGTGAAGAAGTTGTGGGTTAGGATGAAGCTGGCTAGGGTATTAAGGAAAGAGGTTTTAAGTAGGGAAGTGGACAGTTGGCGTGAAAGGAAATACTCTATCGCAGCGAAGCCCAGGGCATGTGGGATATTTGTGTATAAGGAAGTGGCATCAATGGTTACAAGGATGGTTTCAGGAGGTAACAGGCTTTGTAAGGATTTCAGGTGATCGAGGAAGTGGATGGTGTCTTTGATGAAGGATGGGAGACTGCACATGATGGTTTGAAGGTGTTGGGCAGAGATTCATTCTGTAGGAGCTTGGTAGCTGGCAACAATTGGGCCGCCAGGATGATTGGGTTTGTGAATATTGGAAAGTAGGTAGAAGGTGGTGGTGTGGGGTGTCATGAGGTTAATGGAGTCAGGTGAAAGGTTTTGTAGGGGGCCTAAGGTTTTGAGGATTCCTTGAAGCTCTGCCTGGACATCAGGAATGGGATTGCCTTGACAAACATTATATGTGGTACTATCTAAAAGCTGACACAGTCCCTCAGCCGCATACTCTGGCCAATCAAGTACCACAGTCGTGAATCCCTTGTCGGCTTTGAGAATGACGATGGAATGGTCAGCCTTCAGATCACGGATAGCTCGGGATTCAGCTGCAGTATTGTTGGGAGTAGGATTAAGGTTTCTCAGGAAAGACTGAGAGGCAAGGTTGGAAGTAAGGAATTCCTGGAAGGTTTGAAGAGAGTGATTTTGAGGAAGAACAGGTGGGTCTCGCTGTGACGGAGGACGGAACTGTTCCAGGCAAGGTTCAATTTGAATGATGTCATGGGGAGCTGGATCATTAGGAGTAGGATTATTTTTCTTCGAAGCAAAGTGATATCTCCAGCAAAGACTACGAGTATAGGATAGTAAATCTTTGACAAGGTCTGTTTGGTTGAATTTGGGAGTAGGGCTAAAGGTGAGACCTCTGGATAGGACAAAGGTTTCAGATTCGGAGAGAGGTTTAGAGGAGAGGTTGACTACTGAATTGGGATGTTGTGGTTCCGGATCGTGTGGATTGGAATTTTGAGGTTTGGGGAGGGGGGGGGGGGAAGTTGGGAGTGGAAGATTGAGTAGATGGGATAGACTGGGTTTATGTGCAATAAGAGGAGGTTGAGGTTATTGAAGGGGAGAGTATTGCCTTTCTTCTCTTAACTGCTTGATCTTTCCTCTTTGGTTATACATATCCTCACTGGCATGGCTCGGTACTAATATACAGTATCTCTGACTTTCATACTCCTCAAACACAATCCTCGTGACCTAGGTCGAAAATTATCTCCCCCTTCCGTTCCCATCCCTTTCCCCCCGACTCCTTCTCTTGTACCTGATGAAGGAACTGTGTTCCAAAGCTTGTCTTTTTTCTTCATTTGTTTCACTATCAGCGGTACAGCACAAAGTAATGGCCTGCCATTCTATCTCTTTTGAAAAATAATTTCATCCTTTTTTTTTTTAACATTTTAGTTCAGCGTCATGATTTTACTGTGGTTTGCACAGATGTATCTAAACAGGGGGACTTGCTAGGCTGCTCCATTGTGTTCCCCACCATCACCACCACCGCCACCACCACCATCAGGATTCACCTGCCCCCTGCATACTCCATTTTCTCAGCAGAGCGCCATGCAATACTGCAGGCGCTGGAGCAAATGCAGCGGGTTCGTGGCACACAGTTTCTTCTGTGCTCTGATTCTCTCAGTGCACTGCAATCTTTATGCAATTTGTATCCAGCTGAGATGATAGTACAGCTCATACATGACACAATGTACACGCTCCAGCAGCATTGGAAGCAAGTAACATTCTGTTGGGTACCAAGAAATGTCGGCATTCGTGGCAATGAAATGGCTGATTGGGCTGCCAAGATGGCCAGAAAAGGCTGTGATATCAAACATTGTGCCAGTCCCCTGCCGAACATCCTCTCTGTGGTGCGGTGGAGATCCCTTTGTTTGTGGGAGGAGACATGGCAGGCAGTGACGAGCAATAAACTCTGGTTGCTTAAGCCAACTGTCCAACCATGGCAAACCACCTATCAGTCATTGAGGCAGCATGAAGTGGCCTTGACACGTCTCCGAATCAGGCATTGTCCTCTGATACATGGCTATTTACTCCGTGAAGAGGATCCCTTGTTTTGCAATGCTTATGGTGTGGAAATCTTTGTATGCCACATTTTACTTGAATGTATTTCATACCGTGCTGCTAGGGCAGTTGTGGCTCTTGATGGTGCCCTGCCCTCTGTTTTAGCTGATAACGAGGCGAATGTGATGAAAATATTCAATTTTTGTCAACTTTCTGGACTCTGGGCTAAGCTTTTGGGCTGGAGGTTTTAGTGTGTTAACGAATGGCTCGCCCACCACTTTTATAACAGGGATCGGCTGTTCATGATACTTTGGTACAGCATTTTGGAGACATCTACGACTATGTACCTTGCCATATTTGTTTGTGTATTTGCTTCGTTCCCCTTATCATTTGTCTAGTTTGGTTACTTACGTTTCTGTTCCCTGTTTTTGTTCATTTCATTTTACTCAGGTCACATGTGTCGCCTAATTGTCTTGTACGGGCGCTAATGACCTAGTTGTCGTGCACCCATAATGTCCTATCCTATCGTATCCTATTCCATTCCCATTAATATGAGGGGGAAAAGAACGTCTGTATGTCTCTGTATGACCCCAAATTTCTCTTATCTTGTCTTTGTGATTTTACGAGAAATGTAAGTAGGCAGCAGCAAGTGCGTTCTGCAGTCAGCTTCAAATTTCGGCTCTCTAAATTTCCTCAACACAATTTCTTGAAAATAACATCGTCTTTCCTCCAGCGATTCCCAATTGAGTTTCTGGAGCATTTCTGTGACACTTACGCATTGGTCAAACCTACCAGTAACGAACCTAGCTGCTCGCCTCTGAACTGCTTTCATGTCGTCTTTTAAACTGATTTGCTGTGGGTCCCAAACACTTTATCAGTACTCAAGACGTGGTCATACAAGTTTTTTATGTCTGGTATCCTTTACAGATGAAGTATATCTTCCCAAAATTCTACCAATAAACCAAAGTCGGCTGTTCGCCTTACTCACAACTGTCCTTCCATGTTCATTCCATTTCATATCGCTCTGCAATGTTACGCCTAGATATTTGAATGACGCGACTGTAACAGAAGCTCACTGCTAATACTGCGATTGTTTTTCCTTCTCATGTGCATCATCTTATATTTTTCTACATTTGGAGCTAGCTGCCATTTTTCGCACCAACTAGAAATTTTGTGTAAGTCATCTTGTATGCTATTACAGTCAATTAAAGGTGACACCCTCCCATACACCACAGCATCATCAGCAAACAGCCGCAAATTACAAGTTACTCCATCAGATCATTTATATAGATAGAAAATAATAGCGCTCCTATCACACTCCTCTGGGGCTCGCTTGATGATACACTTCGCCGTTGAGAACAACATACTTGCGTTCTATTACTTAGGAAATTTTCCAGCCAGTCACAAATCTGTAAACCTATTCCATATTCTTGTTTCTTTGTTAGCAGCCTGCCATGTGGCACTGCATCAAGTGTCTTTTTGAAATCGAGAAAAACACAATCTGCCTGTTGCCCTTCATCCATGGCTCCCAAGATGAGGAAAGGGCAAGCTGAGTTTCACACAAACTATGTTTTCTAAACCTATGCTATTTCATAGAAAGAAGCTTGTCCGTCTCAAGGAAATTTACTATATTCGAGAAGCGGAGATCAGCAATATGGGCCTGTAATTATGTGGGTCAGTTTTTTACCTGTCTTATAAGTGGGAGTCACCTGCACTTTTTTCCATTCACTAGGAACTTTCCACTGAATTAAAGATTTGCAATTAATGCAGTCTAAGTAAGGGGCCAATGCTGCAGAATACTCTTTGTAAAGCCATACTGGTATTCCATCCGGACCAGGAACTTTTTGTATTCAGCTATCTCAGCTGCTTCTCTACTCCGAAAATACCTATTACTATGTCCTCCATTTGGGAGTTAGAGTGTTGATCAAATGATAGTATGTTTGTATGGTCCTCCTGCATGAATGATTTCTTAAAGGTTAAATTTAGAATTTCAGCTTTTTGTTTGCTTTCTTCTATTACTTACCCAGAATGATCAACAAGTGACTGGATAGTGGCCTTTGACCCGCTTATCGATTTTACATAGGACCAGAATTTTTTCGAGTTCTCGGAACGATCTTTTGCTAAGGTAGGGTTGTGGTAATTATTGTATGCTTCAAATATCTACCTTTTTATAGATGCACGAATATCTACTAAATTTTGCCTGTCTTGATTTGTGTGGTGTTTATTGAACCGGGAGTGCAACAGCCTTTGCTTTCTCAGTAGCTTTCTAACATTATTATTATTATTATTATTATTATACCACAGTGGGTCTTTTACATTGTTAATCAAATTTATATGCACAAATATATCTAACCTTTTATTTACAATGCATTTAAATTTAAGTCCACAATTCCTTTACATCCATTGTACCGGAACTAAATGACGTCCATTCATTTTCTAAGTGCAATCCTAACAATTGCTTATCGGCTCTTTCTAACAAAAACTCTCTCCTAGCCTTCTTGATTGGTTTATTATCTTTGGTCACCATTGATGCTATGACGATATGATCAGTAACTCAGTAACACACATTTTTGAGAGATCTTTCCATCCAGTGGATGCTTATAAATTATCAATTCCCAACTAGTCAGCAATATATACAGCCTTTTCTATTAAGATAGTGCCGTCTATGGCAACATTTGTTGTGTAGACTTGCTTGAACCAAGTTCATGAGTATTGATTCAGGTGATGACGTCTTCATCGATTTCTTCTTCTTCTTAGAAGAAGATTCATAGACAGTATAAGTACTTCTCGATGACTTCATAGTTCTTCACAATACTGTTTAAAGGCGTCGCTGGACTTCCAAGAGATGCAGCTAACTGTGCACGAGTCCCTGTATTACTGTCAACTTGTTTTAGTATGATATATGCATATTTTCTTCTAGCAAAACCTCTTGGCAGTTCTTGTTTAAATTATTGTTCATGTCTGAAACAAGATTTTTAACTTGGACTGCTCACAAACGAAAGTAACAGCTGTGTATACAACAATGAACTTGCAATGGTGCTTATTCTGCTCTTCGCTATCTGTGGATTGTTTGGGTCAGAGTAGTTTTATTATGATCTTGGCTTTTTTTTATCCACTGAGGAAAAAATGAGTAAAAGTACCACACATTGTAGTTCTGTTGCAAATAAAGAAGATGCAAATAGAAGAGCATTGTTCTACTATAGCAGAGTTCATTGCAGTTGTACAACTCCCTCCTTAATAGATAAATTCTACTACACCATAAATGGTAAAAAATGTACCAAAAACACAATGTGTTATTGCAAAAATTTATGTCACTGACTTACTAACTGTACTAGCAAAATAAAGACTGCTTTAAGTGAGTGGTGGCTTTACGTTTCTACAGATCCTAGTAAGATTTATTGTTTAGCCAGTATTAAAGTCATAACTTGAAATTTTCTCAGTTTGTGATTATTGCCAGTTCCTTCTTGCTGGTATACTGAAATAAACCAAATAATGCAATGAAATCAAATTTAATGTTTAGAAAGCTTACTGCTGTACCCCCTTTTGCTCATGTGCCATTTATCTTTCTGTAGTGCGCATAAGTTAACCTTACTAGGAAGAAACATAAAATCGGTGAATTTTTAACATTCATCTTATGGATTTTTCACAGGGCTGCGAATTAATAGCGTAAAATTGCAAAATACATAAAATCGAAGTTCCACTGTAAGTCATAGAGTTATATTGCCATGTCTTATGTACTATTCTGCACTCTGGCCTTAAACTTTCTTCCCAATTTACATCCATGGGTTTTTTCTGTTATCATACAGCAAACAGTTTGATGTAAGTCTTAAGTTTAATTGAAATTCAGATGTACAAGCTCAAATCTAAATTCCTCAATAGGTGCAATCTATAAGTATTGCACATTGTTCATTTTTTCATTATTTTGTCTCTGCTGAGCTTGCAGAGAAATGGACAGAACACACATTTCATGTAAATTTCCTCTTATTCTAGTCAACAATCATTGTACTGTCATTTTTGCATTCTGATTAATTTTAAATTAGACTTGCATTTACAGTTAGTCACTCTCACAAATGTTGATTTTAGTTTTTGATTAGTATTTACAAAGTTTGTTGCACAATTTCCTTAGAATGTTACAATTTTGCAAGACTGTAGTTTCAGTTTCCCATTTGGAGCAAGTTGAGTATGAGCAATTTTTATTTATTTTTTTATTATTATTATGTCTCATTTTGTAACACTGTAGTTTGTTTCCCATTTGGAGCAAATTGAGTATGTGCAAATTCCTTGTCAGCCGCATTTGAAGCATATTGATATATTTTTGTGTTTCAGGGTGATACGTGCTCACCAAATGCATTTGGTCTCCCACTTGGTTGGTCACTTTTAGATGATCGCTATGTGGGAAATGGTGTTGACCTTGGCGCAATTCAGAGGACACGTAAAGGTGGTTCCAGACAGTTATTAGCCCGAAAGAAGCTAGTCTTAGTACATGAAACTCCACAGTTTCTTGCGTTTTGGCAAAAAGTTCTTAATGACCTTGGGGCCAAAACAACTACTTTCTCACCTACTGATGGCAAGTAGATCATGATAAATTGAATACATTTATGTAAACCCAATTGTTTGTTTTTATTCAGTTTTAGTCAATAATTTTTACTGATTTGTTAGGTCAGTTTTGGAATAATGCTCCAAATGTTAAATTTTTATATCAGAATTAATTACTTGCAGCAGAGTTAATTGTAATGTACTTTTGCTGCTGCAGCAATAATAATGACAATACTTTCTTGAACCATTGAGGTCTACACTTTTCCCATATAATAACCTTAATGTTTCTAACATTCTTAAGTAAGCATTCTCAGGAAAAAATAAATAAATAAAAATTACCAAGGACATTCATTTGGTTCTAGCACCACGTTCATTATCAAATGGACACACACACACAGTCGCTGGTTGACTTGGGCAGACTGCAGCTACATCTGATGAGAGCATCAGTCTGGGTGTCACCTCTTGGGGTGGTGGCTGATGTTCCTTCGAGGTCTGGACAAGTGCAGAAGTTGGGAGTGCTAGTCTTTGGGAGTTCCAACAACCGCTTCTGGAAATAGTGGGCAGTTTGGGAAATAAGGCGAGAGTCCTCCCTGTTAGGTTCAACACACTGATTGGATCTGGCTGACAGTCATCGCTTGAATTGACACCTGTGATTCCTGCCACCTGGGTTCCAAAGACATCCTCAGTTCCTGCAGGAGGCTGACATATTTGGTGTATATAGCTGGCCGCGCTCATGGGGTGGGTGCAGAGCTCTCATTTTTTAGCATCATTCCCAGATCTGACAATCCTCTGGTTTGGAGCCAAGTGAAAACTTAAACCAAGAACTTCAACAATTTTATGGCAGTCTCAGAAACAAATGTCTTGATCTCTGCTATAAGATGGAGAAATGCAGACTTACCCTATACAGCTTAGGTAGGAAGGGGTTACTATGGTAGTGGAGTACGTGTTGTGTGCACGAATGGATATTTTAGGCTAGAAAAATACCACCATAGACTTGAAAAGATATGTTGAATCCAAGCAAGGCAGTGTTCATAATAACAGAATACAGAAAGAAATTTTCAATGTAGTAATAGTTATTGGAACTATTGGAACTATTGTTACAAAATATTGCGTAGGGAAAGATCCCAGAACTAGTCCCACTTATAAGTAGCTACATGCCCAAATAATGCAGACAAAAAAATTGGCTGAAATCAGATGCCAATAACTGTGAATTTTAAACTCTGACTGGAATGTATATTGCAAAGATAAGCTGAACATGAAGGATGCTGGCATGTGTGTAGCAATAAAAAAATTATAATTTCTAGTGACATAAGTAGAGATAAAGAGTGCGAAATAATTTCAGTGAATCTCAAGGTTGAAAGTGGATCAAACATGGTCGTTTGATGCTTTTATGGACCTCCTGACTCGGCAGTAGTTAGGGCAAAGCATCTGGGAGGAAATTTTTCACATTAATTTAAAAATAGAGCTGTAGATTTAGGTAGAATTTTTAACTTGCCAGTTATAGAGGATGAGACTCAGATGTTTCTACCAAGTGGCAGTGACAGTCAAATGAAAATTTTCGAAGTTCTTTGTCCAAAAATTACCTTGAGCAGTTAAGCAGATAATTTACTCATGGTGATAAATATTTTCAACTGTTGGTGACAAACAGACCTGAACTTTTCGACTCAGTTGTGCAAGGAATTTTGTCATGAGGCCATCAAACCTTCACCAAATAAGGCTAGTGACAGTGACAGTTTTCAGATGACACCTAGCACTGACAGTGTTGAGCATCAGTTGTTTAAGAGTATCATACAATACACTTTAATAAGTATTTGCCAATAAGTATGTTTTGATAAATGGGAAAGATGGTTTGACTACTGAGTTAGAAAGCTGCTACAAAAGCAATGGAGAGCTTTACTACAAATTGAAACATAGTAAAAAGCTTGCTAGTTTTGGTTTCTTTTAGGGACCTTTGTGTGATGTAGTCAACAAATTCAAAATTAACGTTATATGTACCGATTTAATAAAAAGTCCAAAGATTTTTATGCATTGAAGCATATTTCCAGACACACTACAACAATAATGGTGTTAAAATATATGATACACAAAATTCCAAAATACTAAACATCTTTCTCCAAAGCTGTTTCAAAGGGGAAGATGGTATTGTAGTTCCTTCTCTAAATCGTCACAGTTGAAAAATAATGTTTGGAAAAAGAAATAAACTATACTGAAGCTCAATTTCAGTAGAATGAAGCTTTGTAACATTATTTTGGGCTTCCAGAAAATTGTAACACATCAAGTGTTTTAAACTTGTATGGTGAACTTTTTTAAGAATTCAAAATGTAATAATCCACCATGGATCACATACATTGCTGAGCAGGAGCAGCTTGCATGCCTCAACAATACAGATTGCCGTACCATAGATGCACTCACAGTGGAAGGGTATCTGTGGAGAGGCCAGACAAAAATGTAGTTCCTGAAGAAGACCAACAGCCTTTTCAGTAGTTGCAGGAGCAACAGTCTGGATGATTGACTGAGCTGGCCTAGTAACATCAGCTAACAGGGCTTTGCTAAACAGTTACTGTAAACAGCTGAAAGCAAACCAACTTTGATATACCTAACAAGGAAAGTCCAGGTTGGAATATCAATAATTATGTAATGAGGTTAGGTTATGTCTCATCGTAAAAACAATTGCTGAGCCACAAACAGGCACAGCCCCCCCCCCCCCCCCCCCCACACACACACACACACAATCACCTCGTATCACCTACAAGAACCAAGTACAAAGTAGATCACTATCCCTCGCCCATACCACCATGGACTGGAATAACTGAACCAAATTTTTCATCAGGGCTCTGATTATCTCTCATTGTACCCTGAAATGAGGGACATCCAATATAAGATCCTTCCCACCCCTCATAAAGTGGTGTTCCATTGCCCACCTAAATTCCACAACATCCTGTTTCATCCTTTCACCTTTGCCTACCCCCAAGCCCTCAACACCCCTTCCTAATCCGGTCCTATCATAGTGTTATCATACCCCCGGCTCTTATGCAATCATTGCTAAGCACTTTCTATTCGCATGATTACCAACCGGCCAGCTGTCCAACACAATGAGTGGCCATGATCAAACTGAGGTCTAGAGCAAAGTGTACCATCCTGTGTCACAACATGTAGCAGGACATAACATGCTTAATTTCAATAATTTTCTTAACCAAGGCCATCTCTATCTCCCCCCTCCCACGCCTCACCAGCACCACAAGCATTTCTGAACTATGCAGATGGGAGTTACTCATACATCATATTTTCCACTCCTGAAATTGACCATGCTACTAACTACTCATGATACCCTCCATCCAACAGTTTACATACCATTTGTACTATCACTCACCCTCATATTGCAACACACACCACCTAAATCTACATTCATACTCTGCAAGCCACCTTATGGTGTGTAGCAGAGGGTACTTTTTGTATTGTTGTCACTTTTGCCCCCTATTTCAGTGACATATAGTTTGTGAAAAAACAATTTCCGGTGTGCCTTTATGTGGATTCTACTCTCTCTAATTTTGTTCTCATGGTTGTTTTGCAAGATATGTGTAGGAGGAAGCAATATATTCGTTGACTCCACAAGAAATGAATGCTCTCGGAACTTTGGGAAAAGCTCTTACCACGCTACAGAATGTGTCCTTTGTAGTGTCTGCCACTGGAGTTTCCTAATCATCTCTGTGATGCTTTCATGCTTATGAAATGAGCCTGTAGAGAACTGTGCTCCTCTCTGTTTGAGCCTTTCCATGTCATCAACTCTACCTGATGAACAGTACTCAAGCATTAGCTATATGTGTGTTTTGTAACTTATTTCCTATGTTGACAGACTGAACTTCCTGAGGATTCTTTCCATGAATCTCTGTATAGCAATTGCTTTACTGACAATTAGTTTTATATGCTTGTTTTGTATCAAATCACTCATTATGTCTACTCCCAGATTCTTGATAGTAGTAACTGCTTCCAGTGGTGGTCCTGCTATTGCATAGTTATATAATCAAGGGTCTTTCTTTATATGTAAATGCAATACTTCTATTTGTTTTGTTGTAGCTCATTTGCCATTCTCTACATCATGTCTTGATACATTTCAGATCCTCCTGCATTGTGCTACCCTTCTCCAGTAATAAGACTTCACAATATACTAACATGCCATCCACAAAAGTCTCACCTTACTTCCGATGTAATCTAAGAGGTTTTACTGAAGTCAAAAAAGTGCACTAAATGATCAATAGGTGGCATTTCATATGATAGAAAAGCAGGAATGTGCTTAACCATTAATTTTTAGCAATGGCATTGTGTGTGTGTGTGTTTTTTTGTTTGTTTTATAACTTATGCTCAACATAACAGTCGTCATTCATCAACAAAACGTGTAGTCAAGGGACAATGTTGTGAACAGCACTGTACAGTTTGTTAGTCGGTTTGGTGAGAAATTGTGATCAGTTCTTTCAGCCTCCCTAATGGGGTTGGATGACCTCAGTAGAAGGAAAGAAGGAAGCTTAGGGTTTAACATCCCGTCGACAGCTTGGTCATTAGAGACGGAGCTAATGCTCAGGTTTTTGGGTGAGGATTGGGGAGGAAATCGGCCGTGCCCTTTGGAAGGAACCATCCCGGCATTTGCCTGGAGTGATTTACGGAAATCACGGAAAACTTAAATCTGGATGGCCGGAGGTGGATTTCAACCACCATCCTCCCGAATACGAGTCCAGTGCGTTATCACTGCGCCACCTCGCTCGGTGACATCAGTAGACATGGGACTACATGCATTCCCTCAGTTGTAATCAGAATGAATTGAGGACATAGGAGGCCAAGATAATGTGTACCAGTGACCTTTCATATGTGTGTAATATTGGCTGAAGTGTCTTCCTGCCTAAAGATCCTACCTCCCAGCAGGTGTAGATTGACCATGCTAGGCACGATGTTATTTTGTAACATATTGGCATACGATGTGTCTGTCATGGTCACAGTTTTCAAAACAGCAAATGTATTTTCTTGAAGTAAAATGGTCCAGTCATGAATTGATGTAGTAAATCCACACCACAGTATGACTTTCTCACCATGTAGTGGGGTTTCCATGAGTGATCTAAGATTTTCATTAGCTTAAATTCTGCAGTCGTGGGTGTTGATAGACCCTTGGAGTGTGAAATGAGTTTCATCAGTCCACAACTCGCTAGACAACCAATTTTTATCTTTCCCCATTTTTGAAGGTCCACACTGTAATTGGTTTTTGCGTCACAAATTTGCGACTAACACTTAATTATTATTGCATTGGATTTTGTGTGGATATTGCTGAAGGGTATGTCTTGGTATCTCTATGTAATAGAGCATTTAATGCTGGAGCAATGTGTGTCTTTGTTAGTGCTTGCTTCAACATTGAGAGATGAGCCTACTGTAGTCTGTATTTCTTTCTGAACTGTCAGAGCAGCGGTAACTCTTGTCTGGTCATCCACTAAGAGGCCAATCATCAAACAAACTGTGACCTCAAACTCCATATTGATTTTCTGCACAGCAACATTTTTCACATAATCATTTGAATACCCTTTTTATGGTGTTAGGATCGTAAAACTGAAGTAGCATATTCCCCATTCTGATAAGTAAAGCTTTACTAACGTCACCTATTTAGTCAACTCAACATGGCACAACTGCTGGAACATGTTTCCTCTCTAACTACAGTGAAATTTACACATGATGCTCAGGCAGAATCAGTGGGCTTAACTTTACTATCCAGGCCGCCGCGCAGTATCGAGTGTTTAGATGTTGGCTAAGGTGCCGTCATCTGACCAGCCAATCAGGTGGTAGTACACGGCAGCCAATGAAATTGGTTCTTTTATACTGGCGCAATATTCGAATGTATTCTCTTCGTATTGAGTATTTAGTCAATTTACTGAGCGGGCAAGGGTACATCGAGAACCTGTCAACCATAGAGCAGGAACAGCATTAATAACTTACTTGATGGTCAGTGCAAGAAATTAATTATTTATTACGTCAATTTATATTTACGTAAGTTGTCATTCGCAATGTGGTAGTACTTTCTATTCTCAAAGAAATTGTACTAATTTCTATTGTAATGTTTTGCATATATGTATCATTGCGCTGTTTATCTGCTTAGGGATTCCAAGTTACAGTAAAATTTTCATTCTGAATGGATATTCAGCAAAAGATAATGACGAAGTATGTTTCCTGATTGTCATTTCAGTTTCTTTTTTCTTCGAAAGCTGCTTTTTGGCCATACTACCATGTCAAGATAGTGTTCACAAGTGATTTAATTATGGTGATTGTAAGACTTTTGCCGCTTTTTTTGTATGGACATAAAGTTGAGTGTTACAACATATGGCTTCCTTTAAGAGAGTTGAATGACAATTTCAATAAGTTGCGTTATGAGCGTATCCAAAGGCACTGGAAAAATTTTCATAATTCATATCATTTAAGAGAAAGACACACTTATTTCGATTTACGTTACAGGAAAGTACTGAATTTAAACAAGAAACCTGTCCATGTACAAAAACGTAATTCTGGAGTTATCGATGTTCCGCATTCGAATAGTGTTATTCATTTTAAAAATAAAGTAATTGAAACGTGATGTTAACACCTTTTTTTCAGATGTTGTGATCATAGTGTGTTACGGTCAAAGTCAGGTAGTTCTAAACAACGATCATTACGCTAACATAAAATATGATTCTTATTTCGTGATACTAATTATAACAGTGTTTAACATGTATCATTTGCAGTTTCTGATGAATTTTTCGTGTGGTGTTCATTATAAATTGCGTAATATTTCAGGGCTTTCTTCTCAGTGCTTTTTCACTTACGTCATAATTATTACTACGTTTTTCGTACATTAGAATAGGCAATATTTCATCTCGTCTTGATGTGTGTGTTTGACATTACTTTACTATCAATATCATCTATCGTCAAAGCAACACATATATTACGCGATATCTGATTGGCTGTCACCGTCTGTGCTACAATTGGTTGGCCGCGGCCGCTACCAACATCTGAACATTCGATACTGCGCGGCGGCCCGGATTGTAAAGTTTTACCGAATCAGTGATTTGTTGCTGACCAGTGCTGCCTGTTGCCTTTTCTTTGCATTTGTTGTGTGCTTCAATAAAATCCCAGACATAAGTGTCTTGTACCTCTCTATGACTTCTGTGACTTAGTGCATACTCAAGTGGTAACAAACTTTTGAATCATCCTGGATGTTTTGTGTCCACACACTTGACTACTAAATTCTGTCAAACCTGTAGTATGTTACTTACAAAAGCCCTAAACTGCAAACAATTTTGTTAATGTGTGTAAATGAGTTTACGTTGCAGATATGTCTTTATGACAGTAATGTATTAGTACAGATTAAAATAGTCCATAGTGTGGAATATAATCTTCTGATTTGTTTCTGCTTTTCCTTTAGCTACAAAAGCAGATGGGGAATTGAAAAGTGCAGATGCCATTATCTCAGATGTATCATGCCCACCACAGATCCAGGAAAGAGCTCGTGAATGGCATAAACCTCTTATTTCTACAACCTGGATCACACAGTGCCTCATTAATAGGGAAGTTTTAGCATTTGATGCCCTTCCTAACTTTAGTTTTGATTTTTCTGATTGAATTGTGTAAATGGTTTATTTTACACAGACATTAATTCAGTTTTATTTTGATTCTGTGTACCAGAATTTCTTATCTGTCACAGCTTATATCTGTGTGAAAGTTAGAGGCCTATTTGCTGTACATTTATTGGATATTTGTTTCTTTTGATATGTCTAATCCAAGACTGATATCAGATCTGAACTTACTGAAAATAATACAGTGGTGACTTCATTTCAGAACTTGCTTTTGTCTTTTAAGTTTATTTATAGAATTGTGATACTGTTAGTTCAGATTGATTATGTAAATGAATTTATATCATTATGTTACTATTGTGGGCTTTTATTGTAAAGTCTTAGCAGTGTTCTTTTAAAATAATTTTATGCTTATTGCATTGAAGATGAGTAATGAAAATATTGTTCATATTCATACGAATTTTTATATATTGACTGTTATATTTGTATGTTTTGAAGAAAAGAAATGATGATCCAGATCGCAGTATTATTTGTTTTAAGTTACCATTGCTTGCTGTGATTAGTCATGAACAAATATACTTGATATATTCTTTTGAAAGTGACCAATTGTACTGTATGTTTTATTGTTATTGTAACCTAATAAATAGGTGTGCCACTGTGAATATATTAAGGTGCAAGATTAATATCTTGCATGTTATTTTCCCAATACAGTATCTTGACAGTTGGAAATTTGAATTTGAAACTGAAACATATATCTAAACAACACATACTTCAAAAAAAGTAACAGAATTTTTTAATGGTACTGTCTCTCTAATGATGTAAGTAAGCACTTGTAGTTGCTTGTCTTGAATAACTGTGAAGAAGATGAATGTGGACCAACACAATTCTTTGAAATAAAATAGTACAAATTTTCAGGGATGTTGATGTTTTTTGTGTAAAAGTCTATGGTTGTCAGTTTAAATGAATGAAAGAAAAATTTGCTCCTATATCTGCATTGGTATTTAAGGATACATGAAAATTCTCAGTTTAAATGTGTCCGGCATTTCTGTTTTTCTTTTAACAATATTGTTGTAATAAAGTAGAAACAAATACATTAACTAGTATTTTATTTATAAAAATGACAACCTCTCTAAAGGAAATTTTGCATTACGAGTTAGATACTATTAATGATTATGCTGAAGTGTACTAAATCATCTTAAAAAGTGATATACACTATACTGATATTCTGCAATAATTTTAACTGTTGTATCTGAAAAAGTTTTAGAATTTAGTTAGTCATTTGTTTTGTTGCATACACACAAGAAGAATAAGATAAAATTGTGATTCTTAAAGGCTTCGAAATTCAAAAGGAATTCTTTTCTTATAGCTTACCTAACATATATTTTCTAGATGACAAACTGTCTCTTCTTCAGTTGATTATCTACTGTAAATGTTAAATTTTAGTGATCATAAAAATAACGTGGAAATTGTGTAATTGTTTTACTTTAGGTCGTCTAACATATAGTTGAGCTACTTTACTCTCAAAGATACATAAACAATACTAAAAATTTAATCACCTTTGATTACTTTAGAACTAATTGTAGCAGGGAAAAAACAATCACACAGAAAAACTGCTGAAATAGGAAAAGAAATAAGTAGATAACCTGTGCACTCTTTTTGTTTTATCTGCTAACAAAGAGAAACCTTACTTAAGGTAAATTACAAGATGATAAGAATGTTCCCTTTTCATTTGGTTAATTTTAATCTCGCAATTCGGTTTCTCTTTGAAGGAAACCACCAAACTGTGATTGCTATAGTGGAACATAAATAAAAAGAAAAATATGTTTTAATGTCTAACACACTTTCCGTTGCTCTTGTGTTGCACTCTTAGTTAAATTTATATAAACAAATGAAATCTTTACAATGTCAATATTTTCTGAATGTTATATATAAGTAATAAACACAATTGACCAACAATGAATATAGGTTCTTATATTTTTTTTAAAAACACAGTCTCAGTCGCAGAAGAATTTTTATTGTTCTTAGGCAACCGGTTTCAGTCTGCTTGTGATAACATCTTCAGGCCGACTGCAATACAGTAAGGTTACAAATATTAAGAAGGATGTACAGAATATGATATTATGGCAATAAACAGTAAAATAAAAGCAACGTAAAAGTTATACCCATAGCAGCCAATTGTGGGTGGGGCGGGAGCTGTTGGCTGTGGAAATCAGCTGTGGAATACTGCAGTAACAGTCAAGTTTATATATAGCCAGCTCAGCCCCCCCCCCCTCCCCACATGCGGCAATTCATTCCGGAGAGTCAATCATGTACTTATTAATAATTTTGTTGATGCTGTTGTCTTAGAGGCTACAGTTATGATATTAAAAACAGGGGATAAATATACAAGAACATACAGATTATTACACTCGTTGTGACAGGTATCAATTTAGAGAAAATCGTTTTGAATAAAGATTAACAACATTAGGTTTTATCAATTTTGTTAACTAGCTGTTCTCTATGGGCATTTGAAGATTCTTGATGGGCATATTGGTGCCAGAGATAGTAATACTTCATTACTACTGCAATGACTTGCGCATATTGATGGTTGCACGCCAGCAATGCTCGTTGCAGCACTCGTAGCATTGGACGATGTGTTGATGCTCTGGAGAGAATTGGCATATTCTAGCTGTGATTCATAATTATGTTCATTAATTGCCACAGTTTGGTTCTCGGACCTAGACATTGGCACCGTCTCTCATAACAACTGTGCACAGGGATGACAGTCTTTGAATAGTTATGAAATAAACTTGAAGTTGCCTTCCTACTTCACAGGCGACGCGATTCGTGTCACCTGTGAAGTAGGAAGGCAACTTCTAGTTTATTTCATAACTATTCAAAGACTGTCATCCCTGTGCACGGTTGTTACAAGTAACAGTGCCAATGTTTAGATCTGATAACCAAACTGTGGCAATTAATGAACATAATTATGAATCACAGCTAGAATATGCCGATTCTCTCCAGAGCATCAACACATCGTCCGTTGCTACAAGTACTGCGACGAGAATTGCTGGCATGCAACCATCAATATGAGCAAGTCATTGCAGTAGTAATGAAGTATTACTGTCTCTGGCACCAATATGCCCAGCGAGAATCTTTATTCAAAACGATTTTCTCTGAATTGTTACCAATCACAACGAGTGTAATAATCTGTATGTTCTTGTATATTTATCCCCTGCTTTTAATATCACCTTAGCCTCTAAAAAAACAACAACAACAACAACAACAAAATTATTAATAAGTACATGATTGACTCTTAATAATGTAATGCCGCATGTGGGGAATAGGGGCTGAGCTGACCATATATAAACTCAAGTGTTACTGCAGTATTTGGCAGTTGATTTCCACAGCCCATGGTTCCCGACCTGCCCACAATCGGCTGCCATGGGTATAACTTTTCACATTGTTATTAATTTACTTTTTATTGCCATAATATCAAATGCTGTACACCCTTCATAATATTTGTAACATTACTGTATTGCAGTCGGCCTGAAGATAGTCTCACAAGCAGACTGAAATCGGTTGCCTAAGAACAATAAAAATTCTCTTGTGACCGAGACAGTGTTTTTAAAAAAATATAATTTCATTAACAATTGCTGTTTCTCCAGAAATGTATTCTAAAATTATAAATCTAGGTTCTGTTGGAAAAAGGTAAGTATATAATGTCTGACAAAAAAGAATTTGATCTGGTGAGATGTTAATGTAACCTCATGTATGTACATATCATTGACATGTACGTAAATGCTTAGTTGTTGCAATTCTCTGGGACTGGTAGTAAAGCAACCAGAGTGCATGAGCATTGTTTATGTTACAAGTGTTGTTACATCAACTGTTAGGGCATGTAAGAGACTTGACACTATGTTGAGCAATCACTATAAAGGGTATGGAGACATTACATACTCTTATGAGACAGCATTAGAAAAGCCTGGCAGAGTTTGAAAGTGTCTGTATTGTGAATGTCTGTTTCACTGGACTGAGAAAGGTATTGTAATCATAACACACTGGACTCAAATTCGGGGTACAGTGGTTCAAATCCACTTCCGGCCATCCGAAGTTTCTGTGATTTTTCTAAATTACTCCAGGCAAACACCAATGGTTCCTTTCACAGAGCACAGCTGCATTCTTTCCACATCCTTACCCAAAAAACAGCATGAGCTCAGTCTCTCTAATGACCATAGTCTTAATGGGATGTTAAACCCTAACATTCCTTACTTCCTTCCTTCCTTCCTTCCTGTTGGCTAGATGGCCAAATTGTGCAATAATCATTTATGGAATCTGGAGGTGGCAGTGACCTAGTGTTGAACTAGATGTGATCTTGAGGGCAAGCATACTTACAGTCAAGGTTCTGGCTGATCACATGTGATCAACCAATATGAGGGAGGATCCGTCGTATTGTGGGACAAGCACATGGTAAGCCCTTCGCATCTGTACATGCCACCTGGGAACATGTAGTGGACTCCCTGTGACAGTCTTATGTCGTCCCAAACCACTGCATGCATGCACAAAAACTAGTTGTAGACAGCATAGAGAATTATTGTTTTATGTACAGCCTGCCATTAATAACATACCACAAATTGCTGCATTTGGAGTGTTTCCATCGTAGGGAAGTATGGATTTTTGCTTACTGGTGAACATTCTGTTTGGTGATGAAGTGCAACTCTGCATTGCTGTAGATAACCATTGTGAGTGAGTGTGACAGTGGCCTAGGGAAAGGTTGCATTATTCTTAGGTTTTCCCCTCAAGGGGCTCAGTACAGGCTTGACAAACTCGTGGTCCCTGAGCTGGGGGCTGGTAAGTGCCACCAGTCCTCTGACTCCGTAATCTCTGGGCACGCTTTAGCAGTCACGGTGGCACTGTGTGTCTTGGGGAGTGGGATTTTGGCTTGACTGCCCAGGTCATGAGGAAGGAAAACACCTTTATAAAATAAATAAATAAACAAACTACAATTCCAATGTGTGCTGATGGGATGTACCGCTGTTCAGGCGGAACAGTAATTAGCAGGCAACTCTGGGGATACTGCCCAACATGAGTTCTATAAGACTTACATAGCCATGTGGAGCTCTGTGTAGGTGGACTCTTATATCCCTAGTTGCTCATGGGACCATCATGAATCCTTAAACATTTTCGTTTACACCTCTTAGTGGGATGGGTGTCCTCGTCAGGAGGCACCAACTACCATTCTAACACAGAGGCTCAGGTAGCCAGTCCTCCTGATTTGGAAATTTCAAAACAAGTTAGGAATAGTTAACAAACACACAATGTGTTTTTGATTATCAGACGGAAAGATGGTACCTTCAGAAAAGTATCACCTTTTTACATTCAAAAGGGTCTCGAGGGTAATGCCGGTGACTCAAAATCTGTAAAGCGCTTGCACAACAGAACACTGTTGGTGGAAACTACTACTTCACAACAAGCAGCAAACTTGCAAAAACCACATGCCTTGTAGAATATCTCATTCAGAGGTACATAGCACTCTGAACTACAGTAAAGATGTAGTAACTTGAAGGGATCTGGAGGACATGACAACTGTAGAACAGAAAGGTGAGTGACCTCAGGAAGACATTGTTAATGTTCAGAAATTATGAAAAGAGTGAATGGGGAGTTAATAAAATCCAACTCCTTCATTCTCACCATCAATAGCTCGAAACTCCCTGAATATGTCAAGACAGCTTCATACCGTTAAAAGTAAGGATAGCCCTATGTCCTAACCCAATGCACTGCTTTAAGTGCACCACTCTATCCTTACGTAGGTTTCCCATCCCATCACACAATCCAGTCCCTTCCCTTCCTTCCACCTGAGCTGTCAGACAGCCCTGGCATATTCCCTTCCCTCCCCCTGCTGTGCATCTCTCCCCTCCTCTTGTTTCACCTCCTTGCCACTTCCTCACCCCCACCAATGGTCGCTCTTGTCTCGAGTATGCTTAGTCTCGCAGACGGGCAGCAGTGGCTGGTTATAGTGGTTGTGTGTGTGTGTGTGTGTGTGTGTGTGTGTGTGTGTGTGTGTGTGTGTGTGTGTGTCTGTGTTCCTCCAACTGGCGAGGGCTGTACAGCCTAAAGCTTTACAGTTGTTTTTTATTACTTGTGCCTTTCCGCATCTCATCAGACGTCTCTGCGGTGAGAAGTGGCCTATCCTTCACAAAAATAGCCTCTCTACACCTACTGCACCGGACAGACCAATCAGGCATGCGCGGGATCTGTGCCACAGCGCGTGGAAGGGGGGGGGGGGGAGCCGCGCTCCAGGATAGGGGGTACTCATGGCAAGTCTGAGGGTCTCAGCATCTTGTCCTGGCGTGGCCTGTTCATTCCATCCTGTGCGCTCTCGTCGTAATCTTGCCAATACTGCATCCCACATGGTACTGAGGTGGAAACCGCTCTCACGATTGACCAAGTTGTGGATCGTTATCTACATTGCTTCTTTAAAGATAGAGTCCCAGAAGCCGTTAGCTCGACACAGCAACTTGTTTTAAAGCTGGAACATGTGATTCTGGCTGAGGCTGTGCTCTGCTACTGCAGATTTATCAGTCTGTCCTAGGCGAACTCTTCTGACATGTTCCGAGAGGCGCTGCATGATGCATCGCTGTGTCTGTCCAATGTATTGTTTTCCGCATTCGCAAGAAATCCTGTAGGCTCCTGGCTTTCTTGAGTCCCATTTTGTCTGTCATAGAGCCCAGCATATTCTTAATTTTGGCTGGGGGCGGGAAGACGGTCTTGATATTATTATTCTTAAGTATCCTGGCAATCTTTGCCATGGGTGGCCAAACATATAGGATGAACGCCAGCAGTTTGTAGTCCTCCTCTTCCTGAAGGTTATATTTTCTTGTCTTGCACGTCTCGATAGCATGTATCATTGTAGCCATTCTTCTGGAAAGTTTTCCTAAGGTGCTGTGTCTCTGAAGGTAGACTTTCATCGTCACATATGTCCTGCGTTCTGCGCACTTGGTAGTGAGCATGGATTTTCGTAGTGCTGGATGATGGCAGCTGTTGGCATTGAGATACAAGTCTGTGTGTGTCTTCTTCCTATAGACTCAGTCTCCCAGTGTGCTGAGTGTCTACATCTACAGCTACATGGGATACTCTGCAAATCACATTTAAGTGCCTGGTAGAGGGTTCATCGAACCACCATTATACTATTTATCTCCCATTCTATTCTCGAATAGCGCGCGAGAAGAAAGAACACCTGAATCTCTCCGTTTGAGCTCTGCTTTCTCGTATTTTATTCTCATGATCATTTCTACCTATGTAAGTGGGAGTCAACAATATATTTTCGCATTCGGAGGAAAATGTTGGCGATTGGAGTTTGGTAAGTAGCCCACGCCGCAGCGATAAGCGCCGTTGGCTGGGTGCGGCGGCTAGGGGAGCGGCTTGTACCTCTGTACGGCGACGGTGAACGGCTACGGCTCGTCGGGGAGCGACCTCATCTAGGGTACGGCGATGGCTGACGTCTTGCGGCAAAATAATCGTCGAATACTCACCTTCTCTCTCTGCAGTTGTGTACGACATGTCCAGGGCGCCCACAGTGGAAACACAGTGGTGTGTTGTCTTTTGTCCTCAGGACATCTGTTCTTCTGCGGGGCGTGATTGTTGCTGGGGATGTTGGTTGCGGCCGCGTCGGCCGGTTCATAGGCTGCCGTTTGGCGGCTGCAGCGTATGTCATAGCAGGGCGACACCATTCTTCATGTCAGGTGCGATTGGCGGGGCAGACAGGAGCTAATGTCTGAAATACCTCTTCCTCAGCGGCGTCGGCTCCCTCGTGACTTACATGGCTTACATCCATGGCCATGATATGATGCTCGCTCGGTCTAGTAGTCCTGGCTGCCATGCACTGTTGTAATTCTTCTCTCTCAATTTGTCGTATGAGAGAAGCGAAGTCATGCTGGTCTTCCACAATGGCCATAGGGGCTACATTGGGAAGTTGGTCATACTTCTTGCGTCCAACTCTCCTTTGTTGCATCTCTTCAATACGCTGGCACCACTTGATGAACTCTTCTGTCGTAGCGAAGTCTTTTATCAGAAGGGCTTGGTACATGTCTTCTGATATACCCTTAATCAGGTGCGTGATTTTTTCGGCCTCAGTCATGTTCGGATTGACAGTGTTACACACGGCCAAAACATTCTGTATGTAAGACTGTGTCGGCTCACCAAGTTGTTGGGCCCGGTTTTTCAGTTGTTCTTCCGCCGAGCGGATTTGTCGCTGTCGGTCTCCAAACGTCTTCTTAAGTTCCGCCTGGAACGTTTCCCAGTCATTCAGTTTGTCTTCGTTGTACTCGAACCATTGCTGGGCTGTTCCGTCCAGGTAGAAATAAACGTTGGCCAAGCACATTGTATGATCCCACCTGTTGTACTTGGCGACTCGGTCGAATCCTTTTAGCCATTTATTGGGGTCCTGTCCAGCGTCTCCAGAGAACACTGACGGGTGTCTGATGTGCAGCTGGCCTACCATTGATTTCATGTCCATGGTTCTTCTGATGATACGGACTTTCGGAAGGATGTACTCGGTATATCCCTTGTATTCCGGTTCTAGCCCGTGTAAGCGACGGCTTCTAGGTTGCCTAATCGGAGCCACAGTGATGCAGCTGTTGCACAGGGTACCCGGCGCCTCCACCAATGTCACGTTGAAATGGGAGCAGGCTTGACTTCGAAGGCAACTGAAAACAGCACTTATACTCAAAGCACGTTTATTACAAACTCAACATACACACGGCACTGACTGCCTCTCAGGCAGGGTGCTCTGCTATTTATACACAGACAGAATTTACCAGAAATTAGAAGAACAGTTAAAATAAAATACAAGTAGAATTTACAAGTGAACATAAGAAAGATGTAGAACATTCTGGAATTGTTAATTACAAAGAAATAAATTTTTGCCGGTGGGCGGGATTGAACCGGCAAGTATTGTTTTTCCCTGTTCATTGCAGACGCTTGTCGTATTTGTTTGTTGATGTTCGAAGTGCTCTTGGCTCAGATTTTTAATTACAGAGGGCGCTGAGCCCCCTGACCGGGCGCGCTGAGCCACAGCGACCTTCAGCACCGCAGTCCGTGACGCTATCTCCTTGCGCCACGCCGGCAGTCGGGTGTTCCTCGTCTCTCGCGGCGATATCTTTTGCTTTCCTGATCTGATTTTGATGAAATGAAGCCTACATGTTGCCCCAGGATATTCTCTATATATCTGTGACTAGCTTAAAACCCGGCGTTGCCCGGGTATTTATTTATTTATTGCTGCCATTTTGCCCTAGGTATATATTCATTTGTATAAGGGCTGTATGTCTGTAAAATCTCTCTTCGGAATACAATAAGTAGTAAAGACGTAATAGATTAAAACTTAGTGCGTGATGGGGCGGTTTTCCGTGAACGTTACTGTTTATGTGGTCATATCTCATGATCTACGAGTCGCACTGTGATACAATTTAGAAGGAACATTCAGTTATACGTTTGTATACTGTCTGTAGAATTTCCTGCAGCTATAATTAAAACTGTACAAATTGGAAATTGTAACGTCATACCGAGAGCCGTAGTTTTACTCCATAAACAGCGGAAAAGTAGTAAGCGAGAAACTTTTTTTCTTTCTTCATTTTACTATGGTTGCCAGCGAGAAAACGTTTAATAAAGGTTTTAAATTATGTTTAAAGTTTGTTGCATGTCGCTAAGTACTGCCATTCTCATACAGTGTATTTCGAAAAACTCGCCGCATTATGTGGCATTTTTTTGCGATTTCTATTGGTTAGGACGTAATATCTTTTGAACCATGTGCCGTATGTGATTCTTAACCATGCAGCAATTGTTACCTCACGGTAAAGAATGTGTGTACCAAATTTGGTTGAAATCGGTCCAATGGTTTAGGAGAAAATGAGCAGCATTGTCGCAAAATGCAGCAGTTTTTCGCGCATCTCATTGTTTATGACGTCATATCTCGTGAACTATATATCGTATGTGATTCTTACACTTACGGCGACCGTCCTCATTAATTGAAGCTTACGTGTACAAAATTTCATAAAGATTGGAACAAAACTGTAGATTTGTGTGCAACACGTACAAAAATACGGACACTCTGCTTTATGTATTAGATATCCCCATGAATGTTCATTTAGTACTTTTGGGGATTACTGTCTACAAATAGACACCTGCGAGTGTATTCAGAGAAATGTTTAAATTGTGATATCTTACTTTTTCTAATTTGATTTTGTGAAATGAAGAGTTTCTGTTACCGCAAGATAGCCTCACGTTTCCTATGAAAAACCCCTGAAAATTCGTCTCTTACTTTTGGCGATGAAAGAGGGAGACATGAAGGTTGTCGATGAAAAACGTTAAATTGTGATGTCCTTCTTTCCGTGATTCGATTTTTATTAAACTAAGTCTATATGTTGTCCCAAGGTACACTGAAGTTAGCTGTGACAACCCCATGCGAATTCGTGAAGTAGTTTTGGAAAAGCAGTTTCTTATAGATGAACAGACAGACACGACGGTCTATGAAAATACTTCGGGATTCTATTTTGATGAAATCATGCCTAGATCCTGAACCAATCTTCGCTCATGTTTCCTGTGAAAACCGCATGAAAATTCGTCCAGTAGTTTTGAAGATTGAAGCTAACAGCGACAGGCCTACATTTACAGATTCATTATAAGTATAGATATGTTGTACAGTTGTAAAATTTTGCAGGAATATATTTATTTTTATAAATGCTGAACGTCGGTAAAATCTGTTGCGGATATGGTTCGTAATAAAGAATAGATTAAAAAGTGCTTGATGGGGCGGTTTTCTATGAATGTTACTTTTTAGTCCTCATATCTCATGAATTACGTGTCGTACTGTGATACAATTTCGAACGTACATTCAGCTTTCAAGTGTGTATTCTGCCTGCAAAATTTCCTGCGAGTACAATTGATAGTGTAGAAATTAGAAATTGTAACGTTATATCGAATGCCATAGTTTTGCTCCATGAACAGCAGAAAAGTAGTAAGCGAGAAACTTTTTTCCTTTCATTATATTGATGTGGTTGTCTCCGAGAAAAACTTTAATAAATGGTTGAAATTATGTTTAAAGTTTGTTGCAAGTCGCCAAGAACTGTCATTCTCGTATAGTGTATTTATAAAGTATCGTCGCATTATGTAGCAGTTTTTTTGCGATTCCTATTGTTATATCTCCTGAACCATGCGTCGTTTGTGGTTCGTACTCCTACAGCATTTGGTATCTTACGTAAAGAATATGTGTACGAAATCTGGTTGAAATCGGCCCAGTGGTTTAGGAGGAAATGTGCAGCATTGTCGTTTGACGCAGCAGTTTTTTTTGCCGCATCTTATTATTTATGACGTCATATCCTCTTACGTCTGTGTCGTAGGTGAGTCTTCCCCCCGACGGCGATTGTGGCTTGATATTAAGGAACATGCGTACCAAGTTTGGTTGAGATCGGTCCAGTAGTTTAGGAGATGTGGAAAATACACACACACATACAGCCTATTTTGTAACATGTAAGATTCCGAATGTTGTCGGCTCGGCGCGAGCCGGCTGAAGCGGAGTCGTCTCGGCACAGCCAGCAGTGTGAACACTGCAATTAGAAACGATGTGTTTATTTATCTCTCGGCTCGGCTCGGCCCGGTCGGCAGTGTGAACACGGCCTTACACGCGACAACCGCGTCGATACGCGGCTTAAACATGTTCGATTCCATAAACCGTCTATAGTTATCTGTATTTATCGTCAGGTAACACTCTTCATTAAAAGATTACACAATGATTCCAAATTATTAACAACTAATCATGCAATTGCTTCATGAGAGGACTCGATACGAATACATTCGTAACGGTTGCATCAGTTCAGCGCACCAGTCTTCGTTCTCATGATTAAATATGCTTGGTTTACGTCGCAATTAATTTACAGGAGAACAATGTTTTGGATGTGAAAGGCCAGTGTTTTCCGTTACTGCTGATGAAACTCCGTTGCGCATATAACGCGGAAGTATTTCTTAGTGTGTAAGGTGCTGCAATGAATTTTCTATGAATTTTTTACACCTGTTAAAGCTAGTGTCGATGGCGAGAGTGAATTGTCTGGGCATTCACGTTCACAAAAAGACCTACAAATATTGCGTAGTTCCGCACTGCAGCAATACATCTATAAAGACACCAGAAAATTTGTTTTTGCGAGTTAAAAAAATGAGAAGATGCGCAAGATAAGGTTGACACTCGCTCGAAGAGCTCCAAATGAATTAGCCTCCGCTTCATGTGTTTATTTCTGTGAGGATCATTTTGATATAAATTAAAACTTACTGTTTTTCCATTAATTCACTGTTACGTATCATTCTCTTCTACTACAAAGGTGTAAAGTAGTATTACGTGCAGGTTAATGAGCTGATGACATTTGGGAAGTAAAACTTCACAATGTTACACGCCTACGATTTATGTGTAACTAAAACCGTTTCCCAATATATTTGGTAAAAGTACAACATGAATATTGTTTTAACCTACTATAAAGTTTAGAACTGATTATTTAAAAGGGCACTGTTTTCGCCATTAGATCTTATTCAAACAACTGTTTCAATAATGGGTAGTTGTTTTTACATTTAAAACGCATTTCTGGTTACTTTACTACAACGTACACTATCGTAAAATACTTATATGGAAGATGTCTTTAATGCACCGATTCATTTAGCCTTTAAACTTTCGTAATATCCAAGTGTAAATACGATTAAAAGTGTTACTCGAAACTGCTTTTATTTAGAGGTATTGTATAAATATACACATTAGGCATTTTGCTGTATTTTACAGGTTCTGATGTTACACATTGCTACCAGTATTGAAGCAGTTAAAAATGAAATTACTCCCTTAACTGTGTGCTTTACTGGGTTAAATTTTACCAACCATCTCGGCGGCCTCCTGTGATATGTTGGCAACAGATGCTGAATAGCGAGAATCATGTGACATCGCCATTAGCCAATCACGTGACTAAGTAAATGTTTTCTCATGATACCTTGGCTTTAAGAGAGCAATTACTTGTACTGACTGGATAAGGGTACATACAAGAACCTGTCAATCATAGAGCAGGAGCAGCATTATTTATGTACTTAACGTTCTGAACGATACACTAATCGAGTCATTCTATGTGAGCCGCATAATTTGGCAAAGATTTTTCTTGTTGATGTTACCAGCATAATCACTCGAGGCCGCCTGGATGTAAGGTAAAATTTTACCCTTCACTGCACAATATGGTGACTTCGGAGTAAGTCTGCTGACACCAACAAGTAGGGTACTTTTTTCCAATGGCATAAAATATCTCTTGCAATAATTAGCTTTAAAATGGAGGTATGCGTTACTTACAATGCAGTTTTCACGTTTCTTATTTCTGGCATGTAAAAATTTGGATTGTTTTTTAAGAATGAAGGTAGCACAAATGCATCAACTTTAGAGATATTTCCGCCGTCAGCCGTCACATAATTCTTTTCAATTGTGGCTCAAAAGCTGTAAAAGCTTAAAATCACGAAAAAAAATAATAAACTTTACGCTGATAAATTAAGAAAACGATAACAACTACACAGCTCCGTCTTCTAGTTGCCGCGTCCTAGTGGTCTGTGACGTCACCAGTACTTCAGCCAATAACATAGCGTTTCAATCAAGTGATTTAATCATGAAATTTAATGATTTTTAAGCTTTAATTACATGATTAAACAGATGTTTTGTAAGAATAATAAGCGGAAATGGTATCTGAATGTTATAATTATTCAGATCAACAACAATTCGAACCGTATTTTTAACACAGGAAAATCCCCTATTGTGTAAAATCAATCATCGGACAAGTGTGAAAAAAGAAAATGTTTCGAGCAGGACTTGAAATTGGGTCGTCTGCTTACCAGCCAAGCACCTTGCCGGCTGCACCACCCTGATTCACGCAGGACCTCCACAATGTACAGGCATACTATGTATTTGTGGGAATTTGATATTGATTTTCGTGGAAACCAAGCCCCATTTGAACAAGTTCATGTAGCGTGCTCATCTGGAGGAATTCTATCCCAACTTACCTGCGACCCATCACAATTCGTTTGTACCATACTTGACGCTCCTCTTCTTAGTGATTATCCGCTAGGGAATAATGGACTGTATGTTAACGGCCAGTCAATCAGCTACGCAATTTCAGCCTACTCCGAGGCCATCAGGAAAAACAGGTCACAGCACACACGTCATGACAGGTGATTAAGGTAGGCCTGATCCAGCGCAGTTGCTAGCTGACTGGCTGGCCGCTTTGAGTCACTGGGCTGTGCTCCAACGGCCAGCCAGTAAGCTGGAGATCATGCAGTCGCAGGCCTGCCTTGATCACCTGATATGACGCGCCTGCCGCTGTATGTCTTTCTCATTGGCCTCGAGCCTAGTCTGTATGCAGTCAAACAAGAGCGCCACAGCCTTCTGTTTCATTAGAGATGGTTAGAGGCGGTGTTCCTAGGCATGTTCGTTTGGTTAGGGGTGCCGACTTCTGAAAATCAGTGTGGGTGTTCATGATTTCATATTGCTATACCTCTTGGGTCACAAGATTGAAAGAATGAGCCAGCACTGGACATACATTAATTGTAGCTCAATTTCACTGATTTTTGCGTGCAACCTAGAAAATGCACGAGTTACATTTTCATTTCCGCCACTGCCGGTCGCAAGCCCGGGGCCTCATCTCACACTGATGAGGAAGGAGGAGCGGGAGGAGTATCAACCTCGTTAAAAAACCAGGGTCTTTCAGGCTCCGGAAGGTAGCACCCTGTCATAGGGCCCCTAGCCAGGGTAACGGTGAAGACCTCAACGGCATCGGCGGCGGAGAAGATGGACTTCGGAACGGCGTCGACGACAGAAGAGGCAAACCTGTAGTGTCTGTACTCCAGAGGAGCGGCTACAAAAGTCGTCCGACTCCATGTTAGGGGCGGCCTCATTTAAACAGTGGAAGGCAACGGGAAACCACCATTGATACTTTTTCCATGAGAACCCCATGGCTTTGCTCAGTTCTAAATTATCCGGAGCTTCGAGTCCCCCAGTCGGATCTCCGGGGGGGGGGGGGGAGCAGGAATGATAGAAGTCACTAAACCAACATTATCCCTGCGCATTGTAAGAAAAATTGCAACATGGTACGTACGTGGGCTAATGCAGATAGGAAAACTTGCCATAGTAGAAAGAGAAATGGCCCTACAAGGAGTGGATATTCTTGGGCTCAGTGAGACTCACTGGAGAGGAAGTGGACATTTCGTAACTCAAGAAAGCAATACTGTGTACTTTTCAGGGAGTAGTGATCAAAGTAAGAACGGTGTTGCAGTAGTTGTTCCTGGAAATCTGTCAAACTGTGTTGTCGGTTACGAAACCATTAATGACAGGATCATCTCTATCAAACTAGATCCTTCACCGTGCAAACTCAACGTAATTCAAATCTATGCTCCTACAGCTACAGCGTCAGATAAGGAGATGGAGAAGTTCTATAACCAACTGGAGCAAGCCATTAATAAAATCCCTACCAAGGAACAGACAATAATCCAAGGTGACTTCAATGCTAAAGTTGGAGACACTACCCAAGACTCGCACTTACGATCCATCGTTGGACTTTATGGTCTTGGTGAAAGAAATGAACGAGGCAAGAGCTTACTGGATTTCTGCGTGAGTAACGATATGTCCATCTGTGACACAATGTTCCAACATCACCCAAGACGACTGTACACTTGGATATCACCTGGTGATAGATATAGAAACCAAATTGACTTCATCCTAGTGCGAAAGCGTTGGAAGACTTCAGTCTTAGATTGTAAAACCTTTCCTGGAGCTGACTGTGGCAGTGATCACATTCTGTTATCCATGAAAATGCGCATTAAGCTAAAAACTACTAAGAAAACTGACGAAAGACAGCTAAGACTCACAAGCAAGGAATCTATTCGCAAATTTGGTGAACTTGTAAGAGAAAAACTTCACAAAATCAGTTTTGATAACGAAGCACCAGCATCACAAATATGGGACCGAATGATGAACGTTGTTTCTTCCTCACTACCGACATCAGAACAATCGCAGAATGGATATCAAAGTCCACACTACAATTAATTGAAGAGAGAAGGCATATAAAGAAAACTGGTATCTACACTACCCAGGATCAAGAAAGATACAAGAACCTGTGCTGAATAATACAACGGAATTGTAGAAAGGACAAAGCAGATCTCATTAATGGTATCTGTATTGAAATAGAACTGCATCATAATCGCAATCAGGTACGTGATCTCTTCAAGAAAATCAAAAGCATCACCGGTGAATTTAATCCTCGTACGTGGGTGATAGATGACGAGAAGGGTAACCCTATCGGTTACAAGGTAAACGTTGTTGCGAGGTGGAAACAGTACTGTGAAAAGCTATACTCTGGAATTAACAACAGTACGGGCAACCAAACAGTTGAGCAACTTAATTTGGAACCTACAATTCTACGCAGTGAAATAGAGAATGCGATTCAACATCTAAAGAATTATAAGGCCCTTGGTGTAGACGGCATATCAGGAGAAATGATCAAAGAAATGGACAGGAAGGTATTGATGTGCTGCACTCATTGTGCAAAAGAATATGGGAAACTGGGGAGTGGCCGAATGACTGGTCAAAGTCTCTCTTCATCCCCTTACACAAGAAAGGGTCTATCATTAACTGCTCCAACTACCGAACTATTGCACTCATATCTCACGCAAATAAATTTTACTCTACAAACTAAACCAACGTTTGAAGCCGTACATTCAACCCAACGTATCCTCAGAACAAGCAGGTTTTGTTGAAGGGAAAGGAACTCGTGAACAGATTCTCAACGTAAGACAAATAATAGAAAAATCACGAGAGTTCTGTGTTTCTGTTTTCATCTGCTTCCTTGACTATAGGAAAGCCTTTGACTGTGTTGTGTGGGAAAAGTTGTGGCAAGTACTTGCAGAGATCGGTGTCCCTCCCCACTTGACAGCATTGATAAAAAAATCTGTACAATGATCACTCCGCAGTTGTA
Source organism: Locusta migratoria (assembly GCA_026315105.1). NCBI lineage: Eukaryota > Metazoa > Arthropoda > Insecta > Orthoptera > Acrididae > Locusta > Locusta migratoria. Next base: position 165,564,366 of record CM048747.1, on the reverse strand, counting down.
AAGACAAGTGCTGGCACGTATGATTCCTTCAGAGTTTCAAAAGGTGTGAGGCAGGGTTGTGTTCTATCCCCACAACTATACAACATCTATGCAGAACACGTCATTGAGAAAGCTCTTGATTGTTGGACCAAAGGCATCTCAATTGGCGGGCGAACTGTCAACAACCTCCGTCTTGCTGATGACACTGTACTTTTAGCCAACAGCGAAGATGAACTTGCTGAGCTACTAACTAGAATAAAAGACATTAGTCTAGCATATGGACTAGACATCAACCTCAGTAAGTCCAAACTCATGTTAATTGATCGAGAACAGCAGATCCAGCTCACAGGTCAATTAAAGGAACTGGAAGTCGTGCAGTCCTTCACCTATCTTGGGTCAACCATCTGCAGCACAGGTAGTTGTGAAGAGGAGATAAGAAGGCGGACCACGATAGGACGAGTGGCTATGAAGAAGCTCACGAAGATCTGCCAGAGCAGAGCAATAACAAATAGCACAAAGATTCGGCTAGTTGAAACACTCGTGTTTTCTGTCTTCTTTTATGGCTGTGAATCATGGACACTCAAGGCCAGAGACAAACAACGCATTGATGCGTTTGAGCTTTGGTGCTGGCGTAGGATGCTACGCATAAAATGGACCGAAAGAAGAACAAATTTGTCCATTATTGAACAACTGAACGTCTCCAGACCCTTTCTTCTCGAGTCGACGAAAAAATTCTCCAGTTCTTTGGCCATATTGTGAGAAGAGACGGAGAAAACCTAGAAAAAATAATCTTACAATGAAAGATCGAGGACAGAAGACCAAGAGGAAGAGCAGCGAGCAGGTGGATAGACCAAATCAAGAAGATCTCCGGTCTACCTCTTCAGCAGGCACTGAGAGAAGCTGACAACCGTCCGGGATGAAGACGCTTGGTTCATGGGGTCACGACGCTCAGCAATGAGCACAACGACTTATGATGATATTTTCATTCCACCAGTAGCGATAACTATGCAAGACTTGATATCTAGAGAAAAACTAGGGAGAATATCCATCACAATTATTAATAGTACTTCAGCCCTAGTATATTGAATATTACATTAACTGAAGAATAATTCATTAATTTGAAAATTATCAGCACAGGTATGTTCAAGAAATTTTAACGAAGTTTTATAAGTCAGATGATTTAAGAATGTTATAATGTCCTTACTCATTTGCCACGCATAGAGAAGAAACTCTTGCATTAACGCTTTGATTTGTTTGAGCATGTCAGCTATTGGATGCTCTTTGCATTGCAGTGATAAATTTCAAATGTTTGTATAGCTTATGGGACTTAACTACGGGGTCATCAGTCCCTAAACTTACAAACTACTTATGAACTAGCTAACACTAAGGACAGCACACATATCCATGCCCGAGGGGGGATTTGAAGCCCCGACTGTAGTGGCCATGCAGAGCGTGACTGACGCACCGCAGTCCCCTCGGCCACCGCGGCCGGCGTGATAAATTTAAGGTATTACAGTGCACATATATGTCGGTTAGGAACGCTATGTTTGATATCCAACTTCAATCTTTTCGACCCCTTTCATTTTGCAAAAGAGAGACAAATCCTCACAAATGGCAAAGAAAATGCCAAACAAATTTTCGCGACTATGCTAACTAGCTGTGTTGTGCTAAGGTATTTTCATATGTTCCGTTTGTATAGCTTTCAGGGACCATTTGAAACTGACACAGCACAAAACTCACACACTTAACACACCTTTCTAGTTGTACTGCTATAGATAACAGGGAGCAATGAATAGTCGAAACGTTTTCACCAAATTCGCTTTTGAGTTTATTTCTGCACCTGCGTCATTATGAAGCCCGGCTACTAGAGGTCTGCGTGCTCAGCCCTCTACCTGCCCATGATATTTTATGTTAATAATAATAATTTCGTGTGGCTCATTGGCCTGGCGCAAGTCTTTCAATTGGACGCCACTTCGGCGACTTGCGTGTCCCTAGCCTACCCCAGTTACCAACTGGGGAAAAGGGAACCTACAGCTTAACGTGGAATCCGAACCACGTGTCATTTCTGGCGATTCTTCACATCGTTGAGAGGTGAAGGATGGGTTAAAGTGCAGACTGAAAAAATCATGGTCCGACCGGGTTTCGAACCCACGACCCTTCGGTTTCCAGTCAAGCGCTTTACCTCAAGTCCATCAGCTCCGACATTTTTTATGTTGAGACGTGTATGATGACACTGTATATTGTAATTCTTAACATAATTAAATATTTGACGTTCACTATGTGATCAAAAGTATCTGGACATCCCTGAAACAGCCTCTTTTCAGATTAGGTGTATAGTGCTGCAACCTACTGCCAGATAATCCACATCAGCGACCTCAGTAGTCATCAGACATCGTGAGAGAACAGAATGGGGCGCTCCGCAGAACTCAACGGACTTTGGACGTGGTCGGGTGATTGGGTCTCACTTGTGTTAGATTATGTACGCGAGATTTTCACACTCCTAAACATTCCTAGGCCCACTGTTTCCTATGGGATAGTGAGGTGGAAAGGGATACATACAGCACGAAAGTGTAGAGGCCGACCTTGTCTGTTGACAGAGAGATCTCCGACAGTTGAAGAGGTTCATACATTGTAGTAAGCATGCATCTATCCAGACCATCACTCAGGTTTTCCAAACTGCACCAGGATCCATTCCAAGTGGTATGACCGTTAGGTGGGAGGTGAGACAACTTGGATTTCTTTGCCAAACATCTGCCCATAAGCCACACACCATGCAGGTCAGTGGCAAACAACGCCTCAATTGGTGTAAGGCGTGTAAACATTGGACGATTGAACAGTGGAAAAACGTTGTGTGGAATGACGAATCGGGGTTTGGGTATGACGAATGTCCGGTGAACGTCATCTGTCTGCATGTGTAGAGCCAATAGTAAAATTGGTTGTGTAATGGTGGTCATGAAGGAGGCTTGCACCCCTTGTTGTTTTGCGTGGCACTATCACGGCCTACATTGACGTTTTAAGCATCGTTTTTGTTTCCACCCTTGAAGAGCAATTTGGGGACAGCAGTTGTATCTTTCAACACAACTAAGCACCTGTTCATAAGCCACGGCCTATGCCGGAGTGGTTACATGACAAAATATCCCTGTAACTGACTGGCCTGCAGAAAGTCCTGATTTGTATCCTATAAAATACCTTTGGGATATTTTGGAATGCCGACTTCGTGTCAGGCCTCACCTACACTGATACCTCTCCTCAGTGCAGCACTCCTTGAAGAATAGACCGCCATTCCCCAACAAACCTCCCAGTACCTGATTGAACGTATGCCTAAGAGAGCTGTAACCGAGGCTAAGGGTGGGCCAACACTATAATAAATTCCAGCATCACCGATGGACGGCACCACGAACTTGTGATTCATTTTAAAACAGGTGTCCGCATACTTTTGATCACATAGTGTACATGAGAATTTGGATGTCGATCGACATCAATAAATAGATTCGACGGAGCTTCCACTACTAACCATGGCTGTTACTGATCTCAGATTGTTGCAGCAGTAACGATTTGATGAGACCAGGAGAGAGTGAGTTCGTCCTGCACCCTCCACAGTCCCTTCAAACGGAAACCAAGTCGCTGCTGAGCACTCTGTGTGACAACGTTGGAACCGTCTGCCGGCTAGGTTGTGTTTGCGACACCGTGTCGTTAAAATATGTATAATTTACAACTTTCCCCAATGTTGCAATTTTTCTTCTTCTTTATTCCACATTATTTTCCTCTCTCACTTTGAGTGAGTGCTGAGCACCCCGAAACAATTCGTGTTCATGCGCGCGTGTGTGTGTGTGGGGGGGGGGGGGGGGGGGGGGGACGAGCGCAGGGGCATCGACACAATAGGCTCCCCTGGCTGAAACCGAACAAAGGAAAAATGATAGCCGGCCGCGGTGGCCGAGGGGACTGAGGCGCTCCAGTCACGGCCTACACGGCCACTACGGTCGGGGGTTCGAATCCCCCCTCGGGCATGGATATTTGTGCCGTCCTTAGTTGTAAGTAGTTCATAAGTAGTTTGTAAGTTTTGGGACTTATGACCCCGTAGTTAAGTCCCATAGACTTTACAAACATTTGAACATTTTTTTTGAAAAATGATAGTGCATAAAACAGTTGAGTCACGAGCTCAAGTTCGAACCTTTCCGTCGTCCATGGCCCAGTTTATTAAGCATGTTCAAATGTTGGTATAGGTTATGGGACTTAACTACAGGGTCATCAGTCCCTAAACTTACAAACTATTTACGAACTAGCTAATACTAAGGACGGCACAAATATCCATGCCCGAGGGGGATTCGAACCCCCGAGCGTAGTGGCCGTGCAGACCGTGACTGGGGCGCCTCAGTCCCTTCGGCCACCGCGGCCGGCTGACAAGTATGACGGCATGTGTTTCTTTAATTCAATTTTTACCTGTCGCACACCATTGAGGAAACGGTATGTGCTGAAGGTTTGCCATTTTTCTTCGAGGTAACCGATAACTTTACCGTATGGTTCCAAAGCCCAGCCGTCGACTTTCTGTGGGACTTCAAAAGGAAGTTCAAATACTCGAATCGTACTCTGCAAGTTCAAGTGACACCTCTCCTACGTGTCCATCAGAATATTTGAACTTAAGGCCATTGGCATATCTGCGAATAACATCCTGACACACCTCGGCATTCGTCATTTTAATATAAACGACACTACTCGTGATCGAAAAGTGGATACCAATAACGTCAAGAGGATCTAAACGAATTTCTTCACGAATGAACGTTCCAACTTCATGAGCATGATATCGCGCTTGATGTGCAAGAAAAGAAACTTTAAGGGTCTCTCGGCGATATGTATGCGCTGTGTTATTCGCGAAAGACGGACTAAGACGCGGAAGTAAACAAACACACGTTAGCGGAGCAACTTGGCAAGCCGAGCGAACCCACTCACGACCACGGCTGAATGCCGACCAATCATCTAGGCCAGACGACGGCTCGGCAGTGTACTAACATTTTATACTCATAAGGTACCTAAGACACTTCGGATCGATGTTTCTCGGGATTTTCCGAGTAGTGTGTTCTAATATTTTAACCACGTGACGTGTTAGGGGTCCGCTTTCACCGCACAAAATTTCGGACAAATCCCCGACCCCACGGTCGTGCCTTACCTTGTGAGTGGTTGTGTGAAGTCAAAGGGATGCACTCCAGCTAAGAAATACAGACCATCGCAGATAACAGGCTATAATGTACAACTATAGCTTACGGGATGTGGGCGGCAAAGAAATCTACTTGTAAACTGCCGATGCCCTCAGACACCATCACATGGTAGAGGGTTTCCTTTCGGAGACTAAGCACGAAACATCATACAGCGTCTAGATGTATTTCGAAGATGTTACATTAGTACTTGTTTGCCAACAAGCACGTCTTAATGTGCGTAGTAAAGTTGATACCAGTCCCTGGCAACGGCAACGTCAGTGAGTTCACGAGAATAGAGTGAGAGGGTGAAGGAGGAAATCTGCCAGTTAGCAGCTCCCGTACTCTCGAGAGGGCCTAAGGCGTGGCCAACTGACGTAAAACATTGTTGTTACTGACCATATTTGGTAGCACCGTGACGTTTTAGTTTCAGCTGAACAATGTTGCTACCAAGTATGGTGTTTTTTAGTGCAAAAAAAAGTCACATCCCCACCCAGGGAATGGCAGAGAGGAAAGAGCTGAAAAGTGGTTTTCTAGAGGACTCGGGGAGGTAGAAAGCCACAAGTTAGATTGGTTGAACATACCAGTGGCCAATCGGAACTTGTTAGGTACCGGAAAGTGGGGAAAACTAGCGCGCTCATACTAGCCTTTAAAAACCCCGGTATTTTCATCGAGAGGGAAGTTCTCAGTCAGACGAGTTGGGCACGGATCCGTGTCGTTCGCCACCAGCCTCGGGTAAGCTCCACAACAGTCTGTTTCTGGAATGGAGTACGTCTTTTCGTGGAAAGCTGCTAGGAAGGGTAGCTGTATTAGGCACTTCGCCAGGAAACCTAGACACTGACTTCTGTTGTGGCAATAGATGTAGTCTTTTCCTTTTTTTTAATGATTAGCCGCAGTGGAGTAATATTATGTCAGGTCCGGTGGCATTGTGGTGAAGCACTTGACTGGAAACCGAAAGGTCGCGGCTTCGAAATCCGATCGGACCTTGGATTTTTTCAGCCTGCGTTTTAACTCATCCTTCACCTCACAACGATGTGGGGAGTCGCCAGAAATGACACGTGGTTCGGATTCCACGCTAAGCTATAGTTTCCCTATCCCCAGTGGGATAACTGTGGAAGGCTAGGGACGCGCAAGTCGCCGAAGTGGCGTCCAATTGAAAGACTTGCACCAGGTCAATGAGTCACACGAAATTATTATAGTAGATGGGATGTAATATATATATTTCAATATACCTATGAGTTCCCAAAGTCTTGGAACAAGTTTCCTCTCGAGTCCCGAAATCCGCATCTCTCGTAAGATGACTATTACTTGTCTTTCTGCAGTCACTCCTTTCCGCTCGGGACTTGCAGACTGACCTACACCTCCATTTCCGCTCTCCTATGTTAGGACACGGCAAGATGAAATCACTTCCAAATGTCGAGTGTTTGGGTTACTACCCCTCATTACAGATATCAGACGACGTGTGATGGAGTGGTTCCAGAATGACAGTGGCGAGTTGCAGTTGATGTGCTTCTTCCCTGGGATGTATCTGAAGGTGACGTCAGAGCCCCCTGCCAAGAATTTACAAGAATTAGGAGACTTGTGTGTGCACATGTGATGTCAATCCCTCCAGCAACCAACGAAGGCCTCATTGCTTCCATGACAAGATGCTTCGCCACAGTGTTGTCTTTGCCAAAGGTAGACATCGTGACTAATAGGTAGGTGATCAAAATGCTTTGAGTTTCGGGCCTTAATCTAAGTGAACACACTTTCTCTAAAACCACACAACTAATTTTCATGGGGTTCTCATAATTAACTTGAGTGATGTTTGGTGCAACATACAGCTATTATTTAATCAAAACCTGGTTGAGGAAAAAGAAGAGATAACCGTCTTATCTGTCTGAATACCATTTATGAGGAACTACTAGGCGAATTTGTATGGGATTATTTAATCAAAATCGGACCACAGAAACAAAAGACGTCATAATTTAAAGTTTTATATAAAAAACCATTGTGTTTGTCTGTCTGATTGAACATGTTAATCTGTAGAATTACAAGAGAATTTTCATGGGGATTTTCACAGATAAACTGAGCACATCTCAGGGCATTTATAGGCTTTGTCAATCGCAATTTGAACAGGAAAAAAAATCACAATTTATAATGCTAGGAGCCTGCACTGCTTAGTAGTATGTAATAATAAACCAAAGAGCGAAGAGATGGTGCTGTTAATTTCGTATTACACTTAAGAGTCAATAGAAGGTGCAATTACTTTTTTAAGCCTCCTAGTGTAAGCAGTATTTTTGGAACCTTTTGTCAGGGATAGAATTATTTGTCATAATCTCTATAATGACTGGACGTTGAAACTCAGCTGTTTCCTAATTTAAGCATGGTTGTTACAAAATGTTATTAGATCTCGAAAAGGAAATATGATTCTATTCTGTTCCTGAAGCAGCGTATTACATTGTATATTGACATAAAAGTCGAAATTAGTAGTAAACAATCAATTCTTCATCGTGTACAAACAGATGGAAATTGGTTTGCCAAATTAAAACATGGCGACAAAGCAGAATCATAAAATGCATTTTTAAAACCATCGGCTGTTTATTAAAAACCTTATATATCTACCAGTTTCGGACAATAGACCATCTTCATGGATAAAAAGGTGTTAAAACTGAATGGTAAAATGCATCAAATAAAATACATCTAGTTGAGACAAACAGGAGTAAGTATAACTAAAAATGTTAAAAATACAATGGTCATCTTTTATGAAACCTATGAGTCAACACAACATAAAAGGTAAGAACAGACTATTCTGTTCTTACCTTTTATGTTGTGTTGACTGATAGGTTTTATCTAAGATGACCACTGTATTTTTAACAACCTTTTAGTACCTGCAATAATTCTTGCTACTTTCATAGGCTATCTGTAACCTCAACCTTATTGATAAGGTAACCTGTATCCATCCAGATTTCACTCTCATACAACAAAGTTGGTCGAAAGATATAGCGATGCACTGTTAACTTAATTGTGGTACTGACGTCCTTCTTGCAGAAGAGAGTAGCTCATAGCTGAGCACTCACTGCGTTAATTTCGCTACACCTTCATTCCAGTTCTGTCACTATGTTGCCATCTTGTTACAAAATACATCCTAAGTACTTGAAACTATCCACCTGTTCGTTCCTCCTATTTGTAACCGACATTACTTTTGTTTTGGAGATGTTGATCTTCATACCATAACCCTTATACCTCTGATCTAGCTCTGAAATATTAGATTGCGATCTTTCAGTCGAATCTGCCCTCACAACTAAGTCGTCCGCATATGCTAGTCTGCTTATTTAGTTTTCACCTGTTTCGATCTCACCCTGCCAGTCTATTGTTTTTAACATATGATCTATAAATAGCATGAACTACAGTGGTGACAGGTTACAGCCTTGTTTTACTCCTGAAACTTCATTGAACCTTGAAGTCAATTTTCTGTCAACTCTTTAACTGCTGCCTGATTATCTTTGCGAAGATCTTTACTTGCCTGCAGAAGTTGGCCTCCTATTCCATAAACTTAGAACTGATAATAACTTCCTCCAAGGAACACGGTGATAAGTCTTTTCTAGATCTATAAAACTTGGCTACAATTCCCTGTTCCACTTATATCGCCCCCAGGGGGCTCACGGTTCTTTCGTGAGTACGTGCGTGGCGAGCACGGGGCCCCGAGCTAATGCAGTCTTGCATCTTTACTTCCCGCAGTGCATTTCCTTTCCCCCTCCCCTCCTTTCCTATCCTCACTCCTTCCCCTCCCCACCGGGAGACTGATAACCTCAGTAGTTTAATTCCCCTATCCCAAACAAACAATCCAATCCAGTCCATTCATATCACTTCTCCATTATCTGATATAAGCTAATGATCTGGTCCTCACATGCTCTAAGAGGCCTAAACCCATATAGATTTTTATTCAGTTTGTCTTCAACTAATACTAGCACTCTCTTTTCAAAAATAGCTGAGAATATTTTGCCCACAATGTTAATCAAAGAGATGCCACTATATTTGTTACAATCTTTTCCTTTTCCATTCTTAAAAATTGGTGTGATAATTGCTTTCGTCCAGTCAGACGGAACTTGTCGCGACTCCCACGCCATTTCAATTATACTTTGTAACCATCTGAGACCTGATATTCCTCTGTATTTGATGAGTTTCGACTTAATGTCATCTACCCCATCCGCTTTATTGCATAGCTCTACTTCCTCAAATGTGATCCTGTTTCCACCATCATTCCTACCCCACTGTACCTCAAAATCTGACACATCATTGAACGTTCACCTACACTGAGCAACTCTTTCATATATTCCATTCATCTGCTCAGTTCATCTGCAGAACTCACTGGTAGCTTTCCTGATCTACCCATCTGTCAACTCCTTCTTCCTTCCCTTTCAGAGATTGATGATTATGCTCCAGAACGGATTTTCTGCGGCTTGACCCGCTTCTAACTTACTTCCAGTCTTCCCACGATTTCTGCTTGGATTCTGCACTTACCTGTTTGGCTTTGTTTCATTCTTCAACATAACTTTCTCTGTCTGCCTAAGTTCTGGAATGGAGCCATTTTTGAAACGCCTTCTTTTTCTTTTTACAGGCTGCCTTGACTATATCATTCCGCCAAGATGTCTGCTTCTTCCTTCCTTTACACACTACTGTTCCAAGACAGTATATAGCCACTTCTACTAGTGTGTCTCTGTACCTTCTCCATTCCTCTTCCAGTGACTATAAATGACTACCTTTCTGAGATAGGTGTTATGTATTTTTATGAAATCGAAATTTTGAAACATGTCGACCGTTTCGGGGGATTAAAATAAATTCAACGACAAAGTTGAAAATTTGTGCTGGATTAGGCTTAGAACCCGGATTTCTTGCTTTGGGCCAGCGGTCGCCTTAATCAATTGGGTTATCCCTTCCAACCCAAATTCTCAACTTCTAGCCCCCTTCCCATAGATACTACTTGCTCTCAGCCTATACTGGATTCCCGCAATTTCAGTGCGGAAGCATTCAAACGCTCGATCCCTTGAGAGAATCCAATATAGGCTGAGAGCAAGTAATATCAGTTGGCAGGGAGCTAGAAGTTGAGAATTTTGGTTGGAAGGGAATCGTTCCTGGAAAGCGTAATTGATTAAGGTGACCGCTGCCCCCAGTTCGAATCCCGGCTCCAGCACAAATTACTAACTTCGTCGTTGAATTTATTTCAAAGCCCCGAAACGGTCGAAAGGTTTCAAAATTTCGATTTCGTAAATTTACGGCCGTTAATGTAACTAATGGAGTCTGTTGTTTAGGACATGTCCGAAAAGAACAGAGACCATATCAATAATTATGTATTTTTGCCTGATTTCCTCGTCCTCGAGATTCTCCACTCTTATCCTTCTACATATGGACCTGACTTTCTGCGCTTTTGTTCTTACAAACCAATTTCACTGCAGATTAATAATGATCAGTGTTAACAAAGAACTCTCTGAAAACACAGTTCATTTCTGAATTCCTTATCTGTTATTATACAGTCAATTACAGATCTGGTTCTCCTGCGTTCCCAAGTAAAAAATGAAACTTACCCATAACCTTTTTATACCTTACTGCTCAATTTACTAACCTGGCATTGAAGTCACCCAGTAGAAAATCACTGTCCTTGTCTTTTACACTAACAACTCCATCACTGAGTGTGTTATGAAGTCTATCTTTCTCATCTTCATCTGTCCCTTCTCATGGTGAATAAACTGGCGGTCCTGATATTCTTCCTGGAGACTGCCAAAACGATCCACACCAGTCGTTCTTTTACATACGTTATTGCAAGTATGCTGGGTTCGATTGCTTTCCTGATGTGAAATCCTGAACCCTACTTTGCGCCTCCTGTTTTGAATCCTGACAGGTAGACCTTGTATTGTCTCATTTGGGCTTCTTTTTCTCCCCTTACCTGAACCTCACTAACAGCTAAAACATCTAACCTCATCTTACTTGCAGCCTCTTACAGCTCTTCCTTCTTTCCAGTGTAGCTCCCAATGATGTTAATAGCTGCCCATCTCATTTCAGATCATATAAATATCAAACAATAAGGATACATATGTTGTCTCGATATATGGTATAGATATTAATCTGAAGGAGAAGCACTGAATTAAAATTTGTGCGACAGCCAAGTTTGGAACCTCCAACATCCTTCTTATTAGGCAGATGCTATAGCACTAAGCCACCGTATATAATCTTCTTTCGTAATGATTAAACTACGTGTTTGCGATTATTAAATTGTGTTCTACACAAAATTCTACCATGTGATCTCCTCTTTCATTCCTTTTCCCTAGTCGATATTCACATACCACATTTCCTTCTCTTCCCTTTCTTACTACCGTGTTCAAGTCCCCCATCACAATTAGGTTTTCTTCTCATTTAATGGTCTGAATAATGTCTTTTATTCCTTATACGTTTCTTCGATCTCTTCATCATTGGCAGAGCTTGTTGGCATATAAACCTGTACTTCTGTAGTCGGTGTTGGCTTTGTATCTATCTTGACTCTGATAATGCGTTCACGGTGCTGTTCATAGTAAATTACCTGCATTCCTATTTTCTTATTCATTGTCAGACCTAGTCCTGCATTACCACCAACTGATTTTATATTTATAACCCTGTACTCACCTGACAAAACTCATGTTTACCCTGCCACCGAACTTCAGTAATCTCCACCACATCTAACTTAAACGTATCCATTTCTCTTTTCAAATTTTCTAATTTACCTACTCGATTAAGGGATAAAACACTTCACTCTCCGATCAGTAGAATGCTTGTTGATGACAACATCCCCCTGCCCAGAGATCCGAATGGTGGAATATTTTACCTCCAAGAGGATGCCATCATCATATATTCATACTCCTTGGAAAAACCATGTTAGCTGATGTTACAAGGCCAGCTCAGTCAATCATCCAGACTGTTGCCCCTGTAACTACTGAAAAGGCTGATGCCCCTCTTAAGGAACCACACATTTGTCTGGTCTCTCCACAAATACCCCTCCACTGTGGTTGCATCTACGATACGGTTATCTGTACCGTTGAGGCATGTAGGCCACCAGACATCGGCAACGTCTGTGGTTCATGAGGATGGTCTCAATATCTACACTACTGGCCATTATAATTGCTACACCAAGAAGAAAATGCAGATGATAAACGGGTATTCATTGGACAAATATATTATACTAGAACTAACATGTGATTACATTTTCACGCAATTTGGGTGCATAGATCCTGAGAAATCAGTACCCAGAACAAACGCCTCCGGCCATAATAACGGCCTTGATACGCCTGGGCATTGAGTCAAACAGAGCTTGGATGGCGTGTACAGGTTTAGATCCCCACAGATATCACAGTTCATCAAGAGTAGTGACTGGCGTACTGTGACGAGCCAGTTCCTCGGCCACCATTGACCGTTTTCAATTGGTGAGATATCTGGAGAATGTGCTGGCCAGAGCAGCAGTCGAACATTTTCCGTGTCCAGAAAGGCCCGTACAGGACAGCGTTGTCGCCAAACACGGATGCGACCATCATGATGTTCTAAACAGAACCTGGATTCATCTGAAAAAATGACGTTTTGTCATTCGTGCACCCTGGTTCGTCGTTGCGTACATCATTGCAGGCGCTCCTGTCTATGGTGCAGCGTCAATGGTAAACGCAGCCATGCTCTTCGAGCTGATAGTCAATGCTGCTGCAAACGTCGTCGAACAGTTCGTGCAGATACGATCCGTTACAGCCATGCGGGTAAGATGCCTGTCTTGTCGACTGCTAGTGATACGAAGCCGTTGGGATTCAGCAAGACGTTCCGTATTGCCCTCCTGAACCCACCGATTCCATATTCTGCTAACAGTCATTGGATCGCGACCAACGCGAGCAGCAATGTCGCGATACGATAAACCGCAATCGCGATAGGCTACAATCCGATCTTTATCAAAGTCGGAAACGTGATGGTACGCAATTCTCCTCCTTACACGAGGCATCTCAACAACGTTTCACCAGGCAACGCTGTTTTGTGTACTAGAAATCGGTTGGAAACTTTCCTCATGTCAGCACTTAGTAGGTGTCGCCACCAGCGCCAGCCTTGTGTGAATCCTCTGAAAAGCTAATCATTTGCATATCTTCTTCCTATCGGTTAAATTTCGAGTCTGTGGCACATAATCTCGTGGTGTAGCAATTTTAATGGCCAGGAGTGTTCAAAAGTTAAAAACCTATGTTTGCCTTTCCTTAAGCTATCTTCTAAGATACGTCGTAGTGTGATATTGCCTCGTGTGTTGCTTCATTTCTCCTAAATCCAAATTGATCTTCTCCGAGGTCGAATTCTACCCATTTTTCCATTCGTTTGCAAATAATTCGTATTAGTATTTTGCAACAAAGGATTATTAAACCGAGAGTTCTGTAATTTTCGCACTTGTCTTCACTTGCTTTCTATGGAATTGGGATTATTATATTATTCTCGAAATCTGACGGTATTTCCACTGCCTCAAAAATTTTGCGCATTAGGCGGATCATTTTTTTTTTTTCCAGGACTGGCTCTTCCAATGATGTGAGCAGTTCGGAGGGAATAATATAATCTATTCCAAGGGCCATGTTCCGATTCAAAACTTTCGTGTCTGTCACACCGTGCGATCAGAGAAGATTTGAGACAACGCGATTGTTGACATTCTGGGCTCTGTCTCCGGCCTGGCATTTAGCGATCGTTGTTTCTCAAGGTTGCTCTGATCACGTGACATGACGTCATGACGTACGCGCCGCGTCCTGTCCTATTCGTTGTCTTCGTCCTCAGCTGTCTCTCGCAAGCCTTTCTTACCCCCACAAAGACTGTTTGCCTGACAGTAAGGAATAAGTGTATCAAGTTGACTGAAATCAGTCTGGTAATTTAGAAGGAGATTCTAAAACAACATACACATATAAATGCGCCTAAATCAGAAGTGGAAGCAATTATTGACGAAATAAGTTTAAAGAAAAAAAAAAAACGAATCTATTATTGTAGGTGTAAAAAATCTGAAGTGAATTGGAGGCTGGCAACTATACATTTTTCTAAGAACATAACAACGATCAACGCTACTGAAAAATTCAGTTCAAAATGAGCACTAAAACGTGACCTCACGGTATTCATTACTGATCGAAACCGATAGATGGTGTAGGTTGATCATTTAATATTTTGTTCCGTGTTTTTCGAACTTTTCGAAACTATAATTGAGCTTGATAAGCATATAATGTCAGTAGTTAGCCAGGTCAGAGAAACAATAATTAAATCTTTGAGTTCTGCTTCTGCTACGCTATTTATCGCTGAAACAATAGAGTTATGTGCCCGGCAAGTAATTTCAGGCCTTCCTAGAGACAGAAATAATTCGATGGGCTGTGCCAGGTGACCGGAGCACAGCATTTTTGGATAAAAGGTATGCCCCAAATTCATTAATTATCTTGGGAGGAAGAGATTACTGTTAAATTACAGCGGAATCACCATTACGGTGCTGAACTAGAGAAGATCGCTAACTGTCGTGCTTACGTCATGTCCTACATATCTGTCAGTAGGTCGTTTCTACATGTACAATATTTACTCTGAAAATCACATTTAATTGCCTGATAGAAGGTTTTTCGAACTGCATTCATACTATTTCACTACCGTTCCATTCTATAATAGCGCGAGGAAAAAATACATGTTTAAATCTTTCCGTTTTCATTTTGATCTCTCTCATTTTATTATTACGATAATATCTGCCTATGTAGGTGGGTCCTAACAAAATACGTTCGCATTAGGAGCAGAAAATTGGCAAAATACGTTTTGCAAATAGATCTCGCCGTTACGAGTAACGCCTTACAATATTTTCTGTGACACACTCATCACTGTATCGTAATAATACAAAACGAGCTGCCCTTCTTTGAACTTTCTGTATATCCTGGTAAAACTTTAGGACGCTACTCGCCGGGCTCCAGTGCTTATGTTGGCAACAGATGAAGCAATGAAGTGTAGAATTGGGTTAATATTTTTCACGAGCTACAGAGTAAGTTTTATTGTACCTGCTCTGTGGTTGACAGGTTTTTGTATGTATCCTTGTCCGTTCAGAAAATAATAATAATAATAATTTTCGTTTTAATTGAAGTTGTCAAGAAAAAACATGATAATTTTCAAAATAGCTTACACTCGAAGTAGCTCGGCCTGAAATGATATATATCGAACGTACAACTGTAAATCGATTTAGTGTTTCTGAACCGTAGATTCGGGCGCTATGCGCCATCATGTACTAAAATTATCTTCTTGTTTAACTTATACCTAACCTTCTTAAGGCTACGCAACAGATAACTTTTTTAAAGTGAAAATTAGATTACGTATAGGTCAAAGGAGATCATTATTGTTATTATTATTATTATTATAAGTGCATGAGGGCGCGTCGCATCCGGTTCAGAAACACTCAATCGATTTACAGTTGGACATCGATATTTATCATTTCAGGCCGTACAACTTCGAGTGTAAGCTCTCTGTTTTCTTGAAAATTACCGGAAGTATTTATTGGTCATCTGAGTTGCCACCATTAACATTGGTGCCAATATAACCACTGGAGCCCAGCGAGAAGCGTCGTACAATTTAACCGTACATCCTCTATCGATCCTACCTGGTGAGGATTCCACAATGAACAGCAACAGTCCAAAACAGGACGCACAAATGTAGTGCAGGCAGGTTAATAGTAGAAATGATACATCTTCTAAGTGTCCTGCCAACGAATCGTAGCCTTTGGTTCGCATTACCCACGATATTTTGTTAATGTTTTACTGTATGTCAACAGCATGTATGTTGAGGAAAGTAACTAGAAGTGCTATAGCCAGTGGCAGATACAATATTTTTTTCTGGGAGGGGCACAAGACTTAAGTACGGTGAACATGTCCTCAAACGTTTTGCGAGACTAATTTTAAAATACATACACACACATACACTACTGACTATTAAAATTGCTACACCAAGAAGAATGCAGATGATAAACGGGTATTCATTGGACAAATATATTATACTAGAACTAAGATGTGATTACATTTTTACGCAATTTGGGTGCATAGATCCTGAGAAATCAGTACCCAGAACAACCACATCTGGCCGTAATAACGGCCTTGATACGCCTGGGCATTGAGTCAAACAGATCTTGGATGGCGTTTACAGGTACAGATGCCCATGCAGCTTCAACACAATACCACAGTTCATCAAGAGTATTGTGACAAGCCAGTTTCTCGGCCACCATTGACCAGACTTTTTCAGTTAGTGAGAGATCTGGATAATGTGCTGGCCATGGCAGCAGTCGAACATTTTCTGTATCCAGAAAGGCCCGTACTAGACCTGCAACATGCGGTTATGCTCTGTCCTGCTGAAATGTAGGGTCTCGCAGGGATCGAATGAGGGGTAGAGCCACGGGTCGTAACACATCTGAAATATAACGGCCACTGTTCAAAGTGCCGTCGTTGCGAACAAGAGACGTGTACCAATGGCACCCCATACCATCACGCCGGGTGGTATGCCAGTATGGCGATAACGAATGTGTGGTAACCGCGATGTTGCCGAACACGGTTGCGACCATCATGATGCTGTAAACAGAAACTGGATTCATCCGAAACAATGGGATTTGCCATTCGTGCACCCAGGTTCGTCGTTGCGTACACCATCGTAGGCGCTCCTGTCTGTCATGCAGCGTCAAGGGTAACTGCAGACTGGTGTCCGAGCTGATAGTCCATGCTGCTGCAAACAGCCATGCGGATAAGATGCCTGTCATCTCGACTGCTAGTGATAATAGGTCGTTGGGATCCAGCACGGCGTTCCGTATTGCCCTCCTGAACCCACCGATTCCATATTCTGCTAACAGTCATCGGATCGCAACCAACGCGAGCAGCAATGTCGCGATACGATAAACCGCTATCGCGATAGGCCACAATCCGACGTTTATCAAAGTCGGAAAGGTGATGGTATGCATTTCTCCTCCTTACACGAGGAATCACAACAACGTTTCTCTAGGCAACGCCGGTCAACTGCTGTTTGTGTATGAGAAATCGGTTGTAAACTTTCCTTATGTCAGTACGTTGTAGGTGTCGCCACCGGCGCCAATCTTGTGTGAATGCTCTGAAGAGCTAATCATTTGCATATCACAGCATCTTCTTCCTGTCGGTTAAATTTTGTGTCTGCAGCAGGTTATCTTCGTAGTGTAGCAATTTTAATGGCCGGGAGTATATATATGCTTCTGTTATCGTGCACTCTCTTTGGTGTAAGTTTGTTCACATCTTTGTAAGGCTTTAGGGACTTAATTGTGGGGTCATCATCTCTAAAATTACAAACTGCTTATGAACTACCTTATACTAAAGATGTCACAAACAATACCGGAGGGAGGATTCGAACCCCCGACAGGAAACGGCTTCGCGCATCGGAGCATAGCGCCTCAATGTGCTCGGCCGCACCGTTTCTGTGCACTATGGCGTCATTTTCATGTGCCTAAGATTACAAAAATATGAAAATGATTCAACCAAATTAAACAGTGAAAAGTTTGAAAATTTACCATAAAATAAAATAAAAATTATATAAAAATAAAAATCTGAAGTGTGGAACACGATATTTATCGGAATGATTAAAATAATAAATCAACCATCTGTTCTGGTTTATTGCACAATCACCAGTAATTCATTCCGCTCATTTAATACCATAATCCTGTCGGAACAATATACAAAACTTTTTTTTCGACCTATTTTACCTCTGTTTGAGTTTTCGAGTGATCACTCTTATTTAACCTGACAGTTCAATTATTCCAAATTTGTAAATATAAAGAGAAACCAATTTCGCATGGCTTCCTGTGTGTAGGGATTTGCATATACCCATCTGGCCAAGCTGTGAAACTGTTACAAATCCAATTTAATTAAGAGCCTGAATGCCCTATGTTCACTGTTCAGCTGTGGACACACTTGTTTCATTCTTTTTAATCATAAAGAATGAAACACTTCCCAACAGCTGGACACAGGTCA
Organism: Locusta migratoria; assembly: GCA_026315105.1. NCBI lineage: Eukaryota > Metazoa > Arthropoda > Insecta > Orthoptera > Acrididae > Locusta > Locusta migratoria. The sequence continues at coordinate 165,546,203 of CM048747.1, read as the reverse complement.
TTCAGACTCTGAATTTAATTGAATTTGTAAATGTTTCTCATCTTGGCCAGTCTACAAGTACTATAACTATTAAAAGTATTGTAACTATTTTGGTACAGTGCTACAACCATAGTCACAAAGATAGAAAAATAAAAAAGTACCAACGAAGAAACCCTTCAACCCCCACACAACCGCAGAAGTCATCATGTGTTGATGAGACACCCTCATGTTCACCCTCGTTGACAGCTACAGTTGCATCCACCAGTTACGTGTGTCGGGAACGGGATATAGGTAAATGCTCCTCTCACTGCTGCCAAATCTTACGATCAGGCCCGGAGAGACTCGGGGGTGGGGATGGGGAACCCCACTATCAAGTTTCAAAAAAATGTTCAAATGTTTGTAAATCTATCGGACCAAAGTACGTGGTCATCAGTCCGTAGCTTACAAACTACTTAAACCTAGGTAAACTAACCTAAGGACAAACACACACCCATGCCCCAGGGAGGACTCGAACCTCCACGGCGAGAAACCGCGCGCTCCGCAGCGAGACGCTTTAGACCGCTCGGATACTCCACCACGGCTATCAAGTTTCTGCACGGTTGGGAAATATCGTACATCCAGCGCTGTTCTTGCTTGCCATATCGTACCGAAAACGCCTGAATGCGCCAGCGTAAACGCAGCTATAGAAATTCACTATTTTTTCTCTTAGTTAAGTCCTTTAACTTCATTTACGTATGAGTAAGACATACCCAATAGCTCATTTATCCAAGGAATCACGGAACAATAAATGTTGTACCTAGTTTTATCGTAAATTACTGACAAAAAAAGAGCACGAAGCAATTAAGCATAACAAAAAAGTCACGCAGATATTAGTTAGAGGGACTTTGTATTTTTAAACTCGCAATTACATGCTGCCTGTAAGTAAAAGTTAATTATTATTACACTGATATTCTCTCCCCCCTTCCCCATTCTCTCTCTCTCTCTCTTTCTCTCTCCCCCTCCCTCCTCCCCTTCTCGCTCCTCTCTCTCTCTCTCTCTCTCTCTCTCTCTCTCTCCTCTCTCTCTCTCTCTCTCATATTTTTTGTCAGGCTGTCTGGCTGGGGTGGCACGTGCCCCTGTACCCCCCCTCTGAATACGTCCTTGGCTATAGCTATACAGTAAAATTTAAAAAAATTATATGTGTTATTTTCAATTGCATTTGTTTATAATTGTAATTCCTTGGTAGAATTTTGCGCAGAGCACAATTTAATGATCACCAACACTTGGTTTAATCATCATGAAAGAAGGCTGCATACATGGAAAAGACCAGGAGACACTGGAAGGTACCAGATTGACTTTATAATGGTATGGAATAGATTTAGAAACCAGGGTCTAAACTGTAAGACATATCCAGGGGCTAATATAGACTCTGACCATAACGTATTGGTTATGAACTGCAGATTAAAACTTAAGAGCCTGCAGAAAGGTAGGTAGGTTAGGAGATGGAACCTTGACAAATTGAAGGAACCAGAGATGGGTGAGAGTTTCAGAGGGAGCATTAGGCAAGGATTGGCTGAAACAGGGGAAAGTAACACCGTAGAATAAGAATGGGTAGCTCTGAGAGATAGGGTAGTGAAGGCAGCAGAGGATCATATAGGCAGAAGGACAAGGCCTAATAGAAATCCCTGGATAACACAGGATATACTGAACTTAATTAATGAGAGGAGACAATATGAAAATTCAGCTAGTGAAACAGGAAAAAAGGAATACAAACGTCTGAAAAATGAGATTGACAGGAAGTGCAGACTGGCTAAGCAGGAGTGGCTAGAGGACAAATGCAGAACCGTAGAAGAATCCATAACTAGGGGAAAGATAGATACCGCCTACAGGAAGATAAAAGAGATATTTGGAGACAAGAAAATCAGCTGTATGAATATCAAGAACTCAGATGGAAAACTAGTACTAAGCAAAGAGGTGAAAGCTGAACTGTGGAAGGAATATATTGAGGGCCTATACAAAGGAAATAAACTTGAAGGCAGTATTCTAGAAATGGAAGACGAAGTGGAGGAAGATGAGATAGGAGATATACTGCGAGAAGAATTTGACAGAGCGCTGAAGGACTTGAGTCGAAACAAGGCCTCTGGAGTAGATGATATTCCGTCTGAACTGCTGATATCGTTAGGAAGGCCAATCGTGAAAAAATTGTTCCACCTGGTATGCAAGTTGTATGAGACAGGGGAAATACCCTCCGACTTCAAGAAGAATATCGTTATTCCAATTTCAAAGAAAGCAAGTGCAGACAAGTGTGAAAATTACAGAACCATCAGTTTGATAAGTCATTGTTGCAAATTTTCAACATGAATTATCTACAGGTGAATGGAAAAGCTGGTAGAAGCTGACCTCGGAGAAGATCAGTTTGGATTTAAGAGAAATGTAGGAACATGGGAGGCAATACACATATTACGACTTATCTTAGAAGACAGGCGAAGGAAAGGGAAATCTACGTTTTTAGCGTTTGTCGATTTGGAGAAAGCTTTTGACAGTGTCGACTGGAATACACTATTCCAAATTCTGAAGGTAGCAGGGGTAAAATATAGGGAGCGAAGAGTATATTCAACCTATACAAAAACCAGACAGCGGTTATTAGAGTCGAAGGGCAAGAAAGGGACGCAGAGGTTGGGAAGGGAGTAAATCAGGGTTGTAGCGTTTCCCCAATGTTGTTTAATCTGCACATTGAGCAGGCAGTGAAGGAATGGAAGGAGAAATTTGGAGAGGGCATTAAACTGCAGGGAGAAGAAATAAAAACATTGCAGTTTGTCTATGACATACTAATTCTGTCAGAGACCGCAAAGGAACTGGAAGAGCAATTGAATGGAATGGACAGTGTCTTCAAATGAAGATATAAGATGAACATTAACAAGAGTAAAACGAAAGTAATGGGATGCAATGTTAGAAAATCAGACGATGCTGAAGGAATTAGATTAGGTAATGAGACAATAAAAGTAGTAGATGAATTTTGTTATTTGGGTAGAAGATAACTTCTGATGGCCAAAGTAAAGAAAGTATAAAATGCAGATTGGCTATGGGAAGAAAAGCGTTTTTAAAAAAGCGAAACTTGTTAACATACAATATTAATTTAAATGTCAGGAAGTCCTTTCTGAAATCATTTGTCTGGAGTGTACCATTGTATGGAAGTGAAATGTGGATGATAAGGAGTTCAGATAAAAATATGATAGAAGCTTTTGAAATGTGGTGCTACAGACGAATAATGCAAATTAGGTATGTATATCTCGTAACTAATGAGGAGGTTCTTAACCGAATTGGGGAGAAAAGGAGTTTCTGGCATATCCTGACTAAGAGAAGGGATAGATTGGCTGGACACATTCTGAAACATCAAGGAATTGTCAGCTTAGCATTAGAAGGAAGCGTGTGCGGTAAAAATCGTAGAGGGAGACCTAGGGACGAATACAGTTAGCAGATTCAAAAGGATGTAGGTTGCCGAACGTATTCTCAGATGAAGAGACTTGCACAGGACAGGGTAGCGTGGAGAGCTTCATCAAATCAGTCTGCGGACTGACGACCACCGGTATTTAATTGAATTTACAGTCTTTAGATTTGGGTGATTTGTCGTGTAAATGGGCAACTTCCAAGACTGCTTGCAATAGAAGCATCTAGGCCTGAAATGATATATATCGAACATGCAACCCTAAATCGATTACGCGGCTATTCATGTACGACTTATGAAGTATGTTTTGTTCGTGGTCATTGGTTTCTATGGTCATGAGTTTTTTTGATTTCTTATCATTTAAATTCCATGGAGGTGGGTGATCACCTGAAGTGTTCAATCAGGTTCAGATATAGTGAGTTGGGAGGTCAGCACACAAATTGTAACTCGACACTCTGTTCTTCGAACCAGACCAACATACTCCTCTTGTGACACGGCTAAAAATGCTACTGCTGTTGGGGAAACTTACAATGAAACGCCTCCTGACGACAAACTATTAGTTTTTCGAAAAAAAATTTCCTTAAAAATGTGTATTTTTTATGTAGAATACAAATATTGAATGAAAAATAGGGGTTACCGTTTGAAAAAATGAATTTGATCTTGGCTTGACCTTGAAAACAACGTTAAGGTCTTTCGAGATAACCATTCCATGATCCTCTTCGAACCTGACAACATTTTTAGAGACACTTTTTATGCCGATTTGTGTCGCCCCAGGGGTGTTGGTCGTTAAGATTTAAATGGGAGACTCTTCATCAAAATATTGTTATACACGAGAGACACTGTAATGTCGATCATGACTCTGTCACACTTCATCAAAACATATTTTAACTTGAGAGATAAGGTAATGTCGAACTTCATAATAATGAGTTTTCCTTATGTTGCTTTGTATGAGCTACAAGATATTCTCCCTTTATATATCAGTTATGTTGATTAGACTGTGTACATGGGTATCACCGCAAATGTTGATGCATCCCGTTGTTCAAGTTCTGGTAGGAATACAGTATTTAATTTGTGAGCAAAAGGGGCTAATGGATGGAGTTAAGTGACATTGGGGACTTTGGGTCGTAAAGTGGCCAGATGGTTGAGGAAGTTAAGGCATCCACTTGAAAGAACCTGGACATGTGGGGTATAATCTTGGTCTAGTACAAATTTTTCAAGTGCAGCAGTTGAATTATACCAGCGCCCACAGCATCTAAGGCGAACAAGTTTCCCTGTAACACTGACTTCATACATTCTCCAGATGTGGCTATGAGTCTCCAATTCCATACTCGCTGGTCTTTCATGTTGTTTCTTTATTCTATGATTGTTATACCTTTAACATTTAGATATAAAGATAAAATTTCAAAGCTATTTATTGTTGACTGAATATCTAAATTTGTATGCTTTTTGCTATAGCTTTTTTCAACATTCATACTACCTTATCATAAGTATCCAGACTTGCATATATAAAGTGAAATTGACCATTAGATGATGGAAGAGGAGCCCCGCCATTATAAAAGGGGATGGAAAGTATTGTTTTGTCAGTAGATAGAATGTAACAGCAGAATGAGTCATTGGGATGACATCAATAACAAAGCACGTCAGGGATATTTTAAACCTTCTAAAACTGTCCATGTGAACTGTTAGTGATGCAGCTGTGAAGTGGAAACACGAATTAGAAACCACAGCTAAACCAAGACCAGGCAAACCACATGTAGTGATAGAGACCGTCGAACATTGGAGAGAATGGTTGTAATTAATCTCAAGAAATTGGGGGAATGAATCACTTGCGAGTTCAAAAATGCTACCAACAGCGCAGCTAGTGCAGTGACTCTGCGTAGGGAGTAAAAAACTGTGGCACGAGTAGCTCCTCAAAGTCATGGAGGTCTGTAATCATAATTCTAACTGACTTTTGAGACGGTGTAAAGAGCAACTTCATTCGACAGGGGATCTCTGAAGTGTTGAATCGCGCTGTACTCCATGGTTTGTGTTTGGCGCTTTCCTGGAGAATGTTACCTCCATTGAGGTAATGGAAATGGAAATACAGAAGGGATGGTGATGTGGTTTGTGGGTGTTTTCGTGATAAGCGTGTGGTCTCCTTATTTTCCTGAAAGGATATAAGTCCAATATATAGCATTGTGACTGTGTGTAGAAGAGAAACATTTTGGAGACGTTGATTTTTGATCTCAGCATGACAATGCACTCTTTTATAATGCAGCATATATGAGGCAATGTTTAGTAACAATGTTTTTTGTAACATAGGGGACTTATGTAGGAATTTTTCAAAAGAGGATCAGGTAGTTATAGTGGGTAGGGCCGGGAATAGTCTTGATAGGGACGGGGAATATGATATAGGTGGTGATCTGGAAAGGATAGCAACTCTAAATGGTGGCACGAATGTGCATTTCGTGCAGCTGTTTCAGCGTCATGATAGGCCTTGTCTTAATACAGCTGTCAGCCGTGTTAACATGGGGCTTGAGAAGGCGCTGATGACGGAGGGCATGGATCACATTGCAGTGGTGCCAGGTGAGACTATACAAAGGTCGGATTTTACTATTCACGGTCTGCACCTCAATAGGTATGGGAAGGGGAGGTTGGCAAAGCTCATAGGTGACAGTGTAGTAGGGGGTGGGGGTTTCACTCATGGAAAAATTCCTGTAGTAGTTGGTGTTAGGGCTGCACCTTTTTTAGACTGAGGACAGCTGATAGGTATTCCTGCTTAAAGAAAGTCCCTCTAAGAAAGGAACCACCTTTGACAAAGTCTAAGAATATAAGTAATAAGGGAATTACTGTTTTTCATCAAAATATACAGGGTATCAGAGATAAAGTTAATGAACTGCTTATTGATACTGATTCTGACATTATTGGTATTTCAGAGCACTTTTTAAGTGGTGTGACAATTCAGAGACTTCTTTGCCAGTATACAGGTTAGCTGCCTTCTACTCTAGGAGTTCCTTGCAGTGTGGGGGAGTGGCCATGTATGTAAAAAACGATTTTTCATCGGAGTCAATCGATTTTTCTAAACACTGCACAGAACAGATATTTGAATGTGGTACAGGAGTTGTTAATGTTAATGGAACTAAACTAGTAATAGTTGTTATTTATAGATCCCCTGACTCAGATTTTAAAATGTTTCTGCCCAAGCTGGAATTGGTTCTGGGTTCACTGTATAGGAAGTATAAAAATTTAATTGTGTGTGGAGATTTCAACATTAATTGTGTAGGTGATAGCTCAAGGAAAAGTCAGCTGTTAGATCTATTTAATTCCTATAACATGATGCAAACAGTATTTTTTTCCAATGAGAGTGCAAGGAAATAGCAGTTCTACCATTGACAATATTTTTGTTCATTCTTCATTATTAGAGGGGCACTCTGTCAGCAGAATAGTAAATGGCCTATCAGACCACGATGCCCAAATTTTAATTCTAAAAAGTATTTGTCCTCAAACAAATGTTAAACATAAATATCAACAACTCAGAAAAGTTAATCCAGTTGCAATTGACACCTTTTTAAGATTAATTAAGGAACAAGAATGGCAGGATGTTTATAGTGCTGATAATGCAGATGATAAATATAATACTTTCCTTAACGCATTTCTTACGCTGTTTGAAAGTTGCTTTCCGCTAGAACGCTCAAAACAGGGTACTTCCAATAACAGACAGCCAGGGTGGCTGACAAAGGGGATAGGAGTATCATGTAGAACTAAGCGGGAGTTATATCAAAATGTTAGAAGCAGTCAGAATGAAGATGCAGTAGCTCATTACAAACAGGACTGTAAGGTTCTGAAAAATGTCATTAAAAATGCAAAAAGTATGTGGTACACAAAAAGAATAGCAAACTCTCGGGATAAAATTAAAACTATCTGATCAGTCGTGAAGGAAGTGTCTGGTCAGCAGCAGCAGGTAGAAGCTATAACGTCAGTGCGTTACTGACAAGTTAGATATATGTGCAATATTCAATAATCACTTTCTGAACTAAACAAAACTCTAATTTCTACACGTAATCATATAACGTTTTTAGAAAATGCCTTTCTGAGGCTGTTACCTGAAATGGTCCTTCATGATACTTCCATAGGTGAGATTGAGTCAATAATTAAATCACTAAAGACTAAGGACTCTTGTGGATATGATGGGGTATCTAGCAGAATTCTAAAGTACTGTTCTCCATATGTTAGCCCAGCACTAAGACATATTTGTAATTTTTCCTTTCAGAATGGTCAGTTTCCTAATAGATTAAAGTACTCAGTAGTGAAACCGCTTTATAAAAAAGGAGAAAGGGATAATGTAGACAACTATAGACCTATTTCTATGCCATCGGTTTTTTCTAAAGTTATTGAAAAGGCTGTATATTCAAGATTAATTGATCATTTCAGTTCACATAATTTATTGTTAAACGTACAGTTTGGTTTTAGAAGTGGTTCAACGACTGAAAACGCTATATTTTCGTTTCTCTGTGAGGCACTTGATGGGTTAAATAAGAGGCTACGGACATTAGGCGTCTTCTTTGATTTAAAAAAAGCGTTTGATTGTGTTGATCACAAAATATTGTTGCAGAAGTTGGAACATTATGGAATATAATCCCAATGGAATATGCAATCCCAATGGGGCACAATTAAGTATGGGGTGCCCCAGGGGTCTGTTTTGGGGCCGTTGCTGTTTCTTGTTTATATAAATGATATGCCTTCGAGTATAACAGGTGACTGTAAAATATTTTTGTTTGCTGATGATACCAGCTTGGTAGTGAAGGATGTTGCTCGTAATATTGACACAGTATCAAATAATGCAGTTCAAGAGATACGTTCATGGCTAGTAGAAAACAAGTTGATGTCAAATCACAGTAAAACTCAGTTTTTACAATTTCTAACACATAATTTGACGAAAGCTGACATTCTGATTACACATAATGGCCATGTGATAAGTGAGACTGAACAGTTCAAATTTCTAGGTGTCCATATAGACAGTAAGCTGTCATGGAAAGCCCATATTCAGGATCTTGTTCCAAAACTAAATTCCGCTATATTTACCATTAGAACAATATCTGAGATAAGTGATTTTTCAACACGAAAAGTAGTCTATTACGCTTACTTTCACTCACTTACGACGTACGGCATTGTTTCTTGGGGTAACTCGCCTGATGCAAAAAGGATATTTCTGGCTAAAAAACGGGCGGTTCGAGCAATATCTGGTGTAAGTTCACGAACGTCATGTCGACCCCTTTTCAGTAGTCTGGGAATTTTGACTCTGGTGTCACAATACGTTTTTTCTTTAATGTCGTTTGTTGTTAATAATATCAGCTTATTCCTACGAGTTAGTAGCTTTCACGCGGTGAATACTGACAGAAGTCTAATCTACATTTGCATCACACCACCTTAACACTTGTGCAGAAAGGGGTACAGTATTCTGCGGCATCCATTTTCAATAAGCTGCCACAAGAACTAAAGAATCTTAGCACTAATCCACACGCTTTCAAATCTAAATTGAAGAGTTACCTCATGGCTCACTCCTTTTATTCTGCCGAGGAACTCCTAGAAAAGTTAAACAATTAAGCTAATTTATTTTTTCTTTATTGATTCTTTTCACTTTGTCTTAAGATTGTGCAAAGGACTACTTAAAATTTTTCTATTACCATTCTTGTGTAACAATTAATGTATTGACTTGTTCCATGACCATGGAGTCTCACTCCTCAATTGGGTCCTATGGAACAGAAAAAACCAATAAAATAAAAAAAATAAAAGTGGACAATAACATTCTTTAAATTGACTGGTCTACTCAGAGATCTGACATGAAACCGGTAGACATCTCTGGGATGAGTTGCAACAGATAATTCGCACCAGACCCTAATGTGAACGTCACTACCATCTCTGATTTCAACATGCCTGATAAAGAATTGCCTACCATCTCTACAAACATTTATACACCTTTTTGATAGCATTGTGCAGCAGATTTGAAGCCATCACAAAGGTGATGTAATTATAAGCCGCCTCGCTGCGGAGCACGCAGCTGCTCATCGTCAGAGGTTCGAGTCCTCCCTGGGACATGGTTGTTTGTATTGTCCTTAGGTTAGTTTACCTTAGTTTATATAGTTTGTAAGCTACGGACTGATGACCACGCAGTTTGGTCCGATAGATTTACAAACACTTGATTTTGAATTATAAGGGACCAAACTACTCCGGTAATCGGTCTTAAGACTTCCAAACAACTTAGAATAGCACATGCTAAGGACAACACACAAACTCATGCCCGATGGTGAACCCGAACCTCTGATACGAGTGACTGCATGAGCTGCAACATGACGCACGGCCATTCCCATGCGGTCACCTCATATTAATGTCTCCTAATAGGAAGACTTATGATTGGATAGTGTGAGTAATGCCGTCTTTTCCCAACCTCTCTAATTTTGCGAAATACTAAGTTGTTTCCCAGTCTGTAGCCCAGATTTTGTCATCTTATTTGGCAACTATACACTACCATTTGTGAGAGGTGCAACACTGAGAAGGAATTATCCGAATAGTGCCACACCTCGTCGAAGTGGCGATGGGTGTACAAACAATAAGTGATACGTTTTGCAGCGTGAAGGGGTATACGTACGCCGAGAAGAGCCCTCTTGTGTCAGTCCGACAGGGTCTGTGTTACACCCAGTGTAGTCGGTACAGTCCTGTCACACAAGGTGGAAACAATACAATGAGTGCCAATATGCCTCGTCGCCTTCTAAGTGAGCCTTATCGGCGTGTGAACGAGTTCGGAGCAGAATGATTGGTCTCTGGAAACGGGATTGTCATATCGTGTGATTTCGGGTCGCACAGGGCATTTTGCTACGACAGTGATGCCTATGTAGAAGTAGTAGATAGAGGAAAGTCATACACAACGATGGGCAGGAACTGGACCATGGAACACGACCACAGCATGTGATGACCATCATCTTGTCCGTATGGCCATAATGGACCAAACAGCGTCATCCACAATGTTAACTCGTTGCTAGAGCACTGCAACACGTGTGAACTTGACTGCATCGACTGTTTGTCACAGTCTGCTGCAGGTTGGACTGGTTGCACGCATGCCATTACGTCGGCTTCCATAGTCTAGAAACCACAAGTTTCTCCGCTTGCAATGAGCATTTGAATACTGTCAGTGGGGTGCTGAGTGGCAAAATGTTATCTTTTCGGACAATTACTACTTCAATGTGTCCTACAGTAATGGCCGCTTAAGTGTCTGGCAGTACCGTGGTGAATGCTACGTGGAAGGCTGCATTATGTCTGCGGCGTAGCAGAAAAACATCAGGTGTGATGGTATGGGGCACCTTTGGTTACAACACCCGATTTCGCCTCCTACATATTGGGGGCACTTTGAACAACAATTGGTACCTAATAATAGTTGTGGACCCTGAGAAACTCCCCGTGCTTCAGGCATCTCCACAGGACAATGCCCGGCCATATACTGCGAGGAATATACATGCCTGCACGTTCGCCTGACATGTCGACCATCGAATTTGCCTTGGACATGGTTAGTAGACGCCTTTTGCATCATAGACCTCCAGTAACTAGTGTCAGATTTGTTGGCTCAGATACAATCTGCATGGAGGGAAATCCCTCAGTAACGTATTTAGAACCTTATTGATTCAATGCCATGGTGTATATCAGTTCTATTTGCAGTGCATGATGGCCACATGGCATACTGAATAGTTGGACTCAAAGGAAATGTACATGTTTGAAAAGGTAATCATTTGTTACTTGGCAAGAACCTAACCTGTGCTATTAAATTCATTGAATTCGTGTTTTTCCTTCTTGGTGTTGTAATTTCCACAATTGGTAGTATACGTTCTGCACTGAGAAGTTTTTGAATCTTTACATTAAAAAGATTTTACATCCTTTTCATACAATATGCGATGTCATCCAGTGAGGTATTTTGTATTTAATAATGTAATAGCAACATGATATTGTCATACACTGGGTAATGAATTGCCTGTATAGGATTTGTAAATTCTTATTGAAAGTAAGTAAAGTCCATGTGAAATAAGCTAACTTCTAATTATTGAAAGGCGTAAATTAAATAATCATATTTATATATGTGAAATATTTATCTAATTGTATGATCTGAAATTATTATTTTAAGTAACTTTAAATATTATTGTTGAATCAGACACATCAGAATGGATAGTATTATTTGTTAGTTTTAGTCTCTGTATCTTCTCTTAATAGCAAAAATTGAACTTCTTGAAGGATCAGTGACTTTACATTTGATTGTACTTAGCCACATTTAAAACTGAAAAAAATGTATAAACGAACATAAAGACAATAAGGAGTATAGGAAGGATTTCTGTAGACAGCAGTTTTTCTACAATGAGAACGAAACATGGTACAAAACCGCCCTTGTTGGATTATCACATGAACCTGTGAATTAAATATTCTGCACTTCTTCTACATAAATGAAATTACTCAGTGAGCTGTTTGTGTCCATGTACCAGCTAAAATCTATAGATCTCTATTAAGTAGAATTTTCGTGATTAACTGTTGTTCTTCTTTGAATAGATATAAATATTTTTGATTTTGTTTCTTCATTTATTGTAATCTGATATGATGCAGTGGTAGTACACTTGACTAACATTCAACCATCCAGATTAGGTTTTGTATGATTTCCCTAAATCATTCCAGGCAGATTCTCGAACAGTTCCTGTAAAGAGCACAGCTGATTTCCTTCTCCAACCCTTATCCAAAAATTTGAGTGTGAGTTCTGTTTCTAATAACCAACTGTTGAAAAGACATTAAATCCAAAAGACATTAAATCCTAATCTTCCTACATCAATTTACCATAAGCTTGCAATATATGTGTGGGCAGTGTGTATTCATTTTAGTTTCGTTTATATTTCACTTCTTGATGGGAAAAAATTTATTTATTGACTACATGATCCTACCAGTTTTCATTTTTGGTGATTAAGGTACTCAACCCTAAGAAGCGACATTATGAGAAATCCTTATTTAACTCTCATTGCAATGTATTGCTGTATGATTAGTACAACCTAATTCAGTATTTTCTTACCAAGACTGTTAGTCTAGTATTTGCAGCTAATTTGTTTAGTTATTATCAGAGCCATTTATATTTAATGGATAATAGTCTCAGATTTCAAACATTCTTCCATCTATGATTTTCTTATACACAATTGGTTTTGTTATTATATGTCATAGAATTTTAGTATTGCCTGACCCTTTGTAAACTATTGAATTATTTATGATTAACTCAACATAGACTTCATAATTTGATTGCAGGTGATGAAAGTGTAAAAATATTTTATATTAGATCATACTAGATTCTAATAAAACATGGATCTGAAGTGCTTATACTTCAGTTCCCAGTTTTGAGAAAAGATTTAAATTAATACATTTTATTGCTTGATCTTTTAAACTGTATAGTGTTACAGTTAGAAGGATATTCAAATAAGAAATCTTGGTTGTAAATTACCTCATAAAAATGCTGTTGCTATTGAAAACCATAATGATGAGCTTAATTGTTTTCAGGTCTAGTCTAAATCACAAAATGCTGCGTATGCAAAGTGGTGTGCTCTCCTTTGCCACCCTTGCCATTTCTGGGACAGCTGTATTAATCTGGTAAGTGCAACAGGCAAACACTTATTTACAGTTATGATGGATTGTAACATAATTCCAAAAGTTTGCTTTAATCTCTTTGGGATCTGAAGAAATGTATTATCAAATATAACATAAATAGATGTCATATCAATCAATCAAAAAAATGTTCATATTACATAGTACCAGTATGGGTTTGCAAGACATTTATAAGATGCTTACAGTAGCACAAGTTCTTTAAGGTATCTCTCAAAGAATATCCACATAGTAAGTAACAGTCTGAATAGATTATTACTTTGAGTCATTTTCTAACTAATGTTAAAATCTAATTGTCTTAGAAGCATTTAATATGGAGGTAGTTACCAAACAATTTAAAATCAGCTGTGTTAGTTGCAGGTTTGATATTAGAATTAAATGCAATCTTGATGATCATATTTAAATTCTTCAGTTACCTCTTTGCAGAACATTCCTATAAAAGTTCCGAAAATTAGAAACTGCAGAATGTTGTATATGTGTCCTAGATGTACCTAAATCCTCTCTTACTGAAACCTAATTAACAGAGTTAGTCACTTCTTTCTTTTTTTCAGTTTACAGTGCAATAATTACTTGCAGTTGTTTCATGTCTACATCGATATAAAATAAATTTTTCCTACACTGCAACTCAATCAATAAATCGGTTACCTTGTTTCAGACTACAGTAGTAGTAATGTATGTCATGAATTATTTTCAACAAATGCTACGTGGTTGAAAACATGCAAACATAACAGTGACTCTTATGTATATACATTCTCATAGACTCAAAATGATATACAGAAATGTGTCGGAAATAAGTCGTTGTTAACTGCTATAAAAACATGGTAGGTTCAATAAAGTAAGAAATAAAATATCAAAATACTGCTAAAAATTGTAATAATGAAGGAAATGAAATATTCATAAGCCCCATCAAAACTCATGAGCAGATTGATATACTTAAACGATTTTTTTGCACATGGTAGTATGAGTAGATGAGGGATTGAATTGGAAGAAACACATTGAAGACCGCTGAAACCTTTCAGTTCATCGACTTATGCTATCAGGGTAATTGCAAAATTTGTTGATATACATCTCGGTAAATTTTCATTCACAGCTTTTATATGGAATCATCTTCTGGCACAATTCAACATTGAGTAAAAAAGTATTCACTGCACAAAAGTGTGTTATCAGAATAATTGCTGAAGCTCACCCAAGATCATCCTGAAAACAGTTATTTAAGTATCTAGGGATCTTCACTGTAGCTTCACAATATATTTATTTTGTTATTAACAGTTCAACCCAATTCAAAAGTAATATCAGGGTGCATAGCTACAACACTAGGAGAAAGGGTGATATTCACTATACAAGGTTAAATCTAACTTTGGTACAGAAAGGGGTGAAGTATGCTGCCAAAAAAGGCTTCAATCACTTACCAAGTAGCATCAAAAGTCTGACAGATAGCCAAGTGGTATTCAAGAGGAAATTAAAAGAATTTCTGAATGGCAATTCCTTCCACACTTTAGTTAAATTTTCAGATAAAACTTATAGAAATAAAAAAATTCTTAAAATATTGAGTGTCATTTATAGACATCATTTACTAAACTGACATGTTCCACATCATTGCAAAATGTCATATATATGATCTATGAAACAAGTATTAATCTAATCTAATCTAAGGTGGTCAACTGCATCTCCCCCTTCGACACTACACCATTTGCAACAAAAGCCACACCACCAGCTTTGTCCATCTGTGCATTTAGGTGCCAAATAATATTTCACACACTCTTATCAAGGGTTGAACTATTTTGCTTTAGTTCCTGGTATTAAAAGATCAGATTGACTGAGGACCTTGACTGAAGACATTTACCTGCAAACAATCAAAAATTAATTACATAGAATTAATGTTTTAAAGGTCGTGATTAAAACACAAAAGCCCCTTCATATGAAGAACTGCCATAATGCTAAAGAATCAACTTCAAATACAATTTATTTTCATTTTAATATAAGGGGTAAGGAAATAAAACACAGTGAAGCTGAAAAACAGTAAGTAAACTGTGTATTGTATCAACTTCAGTCAAAAGTCAGAGTACACCATTTTATTCCATAAACTCTGCAGGAAATGGGAAACCTAAATGTTCCAGTAAGATATTGGTGAGCTGCTCTATCGTTTATGTATGTACCAAACATAGGCCCCACCATGAAATATGTCATCTTGAATCTAATTCAATGGAGAGCGGCTCATGTGAAATATCAAATAACAGCAGCATTTTCTGATAAGTTCATTCCTCTAAACAGATCTGATATAGCAGTTATGGTTCAAAAGTTACAACAAGATTCCTCTTTTGCACAAGATATCTTGTTCAGTGATGAGATACTTTTTGCTTAGTAACTTTGTCAATCGTTACAACCACAGATATTGGGAGTGACCAGAATCCTAACTTGATGGAACATTCAAAGGTAGTTGCTGATGTAAAGGTTGTGGAGTGCAGTGGAATATGGCGTTCCCATGTAATTGGACCAATTTCCAATTATGAGAACTTAAATGCTTAAACCTACCTGGAAATACTGGAAAAAGTGGTGCTTCCCTTAGTTCTGAATGAAGATGACAGCTTTTCTTCTTACTTTCAATAGGCTGGGGCTCCACCACCTTTCAGAGTAATTGTTCGGCAATTCATCACTTGCTTGGACATTGGAATGGCTGACGTGGTTCAGTGGAGTGGCCACCCACACCACATGACGTTTATCTGTGGGGTAACTTAAAGCAAACCGTATATACAGAGAAAATAAGAAAGAAACAGAGACACATTGAAGAAGTGTGTGCCAGCATTTCTGCAGAAATCCTTCTCCGAGTACACAATGATGACTGCATTCCACGCCTTCAAATGTACATTGACAAAGAGAGACAACATATTGAACATATTAAATGACTGTTATTTATGGAAATAAGTCAATTCTCTACCTCCAGACAAAATGTGTTATAACTTTTGAACTAGAACTGCTGTGTCAAACTGTTTACAGGAATGAACTAGTCTGAAAATGCTGATGTTAACTGATATGTCCCATGATCCACTTTCCGTTTAAGAAATTGATCTAGATTGAAGGTATGTGTTTTGAAGATGACAGCCATGTTCACATCGTACCGTAAAAAATAGACCCATTCACGCTTACCTTACTCAAATATTTTTAATTCTCAATTCCTGCAGAGTTTAAGTTTATTTGTAGATCTATCGGACCAAACTGCGTGGTCATAAGTCCGTAGCTTACACACTACTTAAACCTAGGTAAACTAACCTAAGGACAAACACACACACCCATGCCCCAGGAAGGACTCGAACCTCCACGGCGAGCAACCGTGCGCTCCACAGCGAGACACTTTAGACCGCTCGGCCACTCCACCGCGGCACAGAGTTTATGAAATAAAAGAGTGTGCTGTAACTTTTTATTCATCCTAAAATCACAGCAACTGTTAATACAGTAAGTGAGGTAAGACGTATTTTAATACCTTCATGGATTTTTAAATTCTTTTTATGGTTGCATATGAAAATTTTTTGTAACCAGGTATGCACCTCTGCGTGTGAACCAAATCAACACCCACAAACCTCTCTGTTTGGGGCACCTAAATTAAGGAAACAGTATGGGAAGACAACAAGATTGTATGGAGGTCGAAACAACCCTGAAAACATGCAGATGGCCTATATCCTGCAACAGACTAGTGCATTTGCATTACGTTGCAGAAGATCTGTTGGGCAGCCCTTGAACATCCTCTGTACAACCCCATTATCCCTAACCAGTGGCAACATTTTTTTTTCCTTGAAGAAAAACATTCTTGGCCATCGATTTACTTCGGACAAAGAGGTGCACAACTGTGTACACTCTTGGTTTCCCAGACAACCAAAAGAAATTTTTCAGTAAGGCGTTGATCATCTTGTGAATAGTTGTAGCGATTACTTTTGAAATAACTAACAATTTATTTACATTTTTCCTTATGTCTCATTTTCATTTGTCTGCCCCTTATATTTTTAAACGATTTAACTCTTTCCACATGTATTACACAGGTGTGTAGTATGCAGCAAACATATTACGAAATGGTATTTTCTGTTTCAGGTGGTGGCGCAATGAGCTAAAGAAACGAAGGTATGAATGGATTATTGTCTGAATAATAGAACAAAATTAACTGTTTTGTGTCCTAGCTTAGGCTTTGATACATGTAAGTAAAACATACAAAAGTACTACGCTCTGGCCCTAGATGGGCCAATTGGGCTCAACTAACTAACTGCTGTGTCATCCTCTGCCATCACTGGAAGCGATATGGAGAGGGATGAAGTGAACACGCTGCTCTCCTAGTCGTTTTTTATAAACTTTTCGTCCGCTACTAACCGGTCAAGTATCTTCTCAGTTGGTCTCCTGAGGCTGAACACACCCAATTCCAGTCGTCCCATCAAGGAAATATCCTTAGCTGTACTGAGTATCGAACCTCAATACACAATTATGCTGAATATTGGGAAGGAAGCCCATTGCTATTCAAAATACCTCCCAGATGTGGAATTGCGGAATATAGCCCCTTTATATCCTTCCACCTGCAAAGCAATGGTAAGTTCTGGTAGCAATGATCAAGGTGGATAGTGATCACACAATTCTTTCCAAAGTTGAGCTTTATAATGTTGAGATCTTCTAAGTGCCAATATCATCAGAGAATCCCGTAATCTTCCATTATTGGGCGTAAATTCAGCCATAAGTTGTACTTAGTATGAAACAAGAATCATCTGTCTAAATCAACAGTTTTTCTGTAGTCCACATTTTATGACTTCAGCACCACTTTTTCATGTTATGGGCATGTGGTACCTTGTATGAATGGTTTTGGAATTCCAGCTCACTTTGGAATTTCCTGCTTACAGATTTCCATTGGAGTTTTCTTGCTGGCAGGATTCACGAGTTTTGGCATTCAGTTCTGCAGTGCCTTTTTCAGTTGTTATTCACTTGTTCAAATGTTTGTAAATCTAAGGGTTGGCCATCAGTCCCTAGGCCTACATAAAAACAAAAATTGTGGCTACCACTGTTACAGAAACTCCCACCATACAAGTGCCAACAATTTGTCCACATTCCAACATAATCGACTCATAATGCATGGAACTCACATGACTGCAATAATTTTGAAAGGATAATGGAGAAACAGCGATCATAATGTAATGGTTAAAATTAAAAACCATCCAGCAGTTCACGTTTATGTGGTCAGCTGTGTCCACCAAAACCGCATGCCATCATGGTGGTATTCATCTGATGATAGTCTACATTGATTGAAACCCCTCATGAAATAAAAACAATACTTCTACGATCTGGACTGGTTTTAATTCTAATTCTAATTTTCATGACTGCGACTGACACAGTGCATCAGGAGCATTTTGATCAAATACAACAGCACAGCCTACAAGCTTTCTTACCATCTGTATTTATCTTCAGGCATTAACTTTTCGCAGTGCTTCATTATTTTTATGCACTTGTGAAATTCCAATGCTGGCCGTTAAAATAACAATCTCATCAAAAATAAAAAATCTACAAAATACAAGTGTAGCAGCACATTCTTTAGACCAAAAAAGATGTCAGATTTCACGTAAAATCAAGTCTGTTATTTTAGATAGTGTCTGTGGTGTGCATATCTACCAATTATGTCATAAATTGTTATTTAATTAGTTTCCTAACTACAGTTATAGTGACTGTATCATTACTAAACATCTTTATTTCTATAATAAATATAATGAGTTGGCAATCACTACTATTTAAAATGGGATACTTTATACTTATGTAAGTATACTTTCTTCTTAACTGATTTAGATAAACGAATTTGGATTAATCTTATGTCAAAGGTTGTTGCAAATTTCCAAGTCAGTATGATACTTATTCTTAACTCATTATGTTACAGTGTAACTGCCAATTCATTATATTAATTATAGAAACAAATTTAAGAAACATACATGGACACAGTTTACGCAATTGATGACAGATCAACATAGTTTATACAGTCTTTAGCCAAAATTAGGCCACTTCTACTGCATTTCTCGTTGTCTGATGTAGATCATCTTCTGTGCTGGTGGCTGGACATAGTCGGCAGTTAAGCACATGAAATGATCATATGGCATTTTTGTCTGGGAGATCCCATCTGGAATTGTTCGAACTCCTAGTACAAGTCTTTTTACTTGACACCACTTCAGCAACTTGCGTGTCGATGATGAGGACAACACAACACCCAGTCCCCTGCCAGGATTGAACCCAGTGTCCCTGCATGGTAGTCTGCAACACTGTTGACTGATCTTTGGGGCAGACACTTAATGTTGAACCACCTGGTCTTCTCGAGAGACACACTGCATGTTGTTTTCTTCACTGTTTTCCCATTTTGCCAAGTTAACGATTGATCTGGTCAGTCCTGACCTCATACTGTTCAAGGACTTCCACGTTGGCCTCTTCTCGTCATGGCCAGGGGTCAAGATTCTGAGAATCTTTTCCAACTAGGAGGATAGAATGTCTCAGCCCTCCAGAGTTGCAGGCTGGCTTCTTTATCAGTGGTTATTAGTTTCTCTGATGTTCTGAGGTAACGTTTCCTTGACCTTAGTCATTGGGGAAAGGGTTGTTGCCCATGCATGGCATGAATGTTTTCCTGTTCCAATTTCGTTCTCTTCCTGTTTGCAGCTGTTTCTCTTTAGACAGGAAGTGGCACACTTTCTGCACGTAGAGCCATTTGACTAGAGTTGACTTCGGGGATGGGGGTGGGGGGGTGGGGAGGGAAGAGGATATCGAAAGTGCCACGAATGTCTCCTAGAAAACGATGGTATGGCTGTGCACTCAACGTGGTGTAGAGCAAATAGGATAATAATCTCATTGTACTTATACATGGCAGTCAGAAACATCCTGAATACTTGTAAGGATCTGGCAGGTTAGATGATGGAACAATTTTGGAAATTTCATTCTGTTCTTCTTCATCTTGTGTCGAAGTTGATCAGTTGTAGCCGCTGACATTGAAGCAGAATTATAGTATGTGTTCTGGAGGGAGAAGTGGTTTAAGACAGTCCGTTAGGCCGCATTAACCATAAGGCTTCATAGGCTCAATGGTAAAAACGTCTGCCTACTAAGCAGGAGGTCTCAGGTTCGAATCCTGTCCATGCCATAAATTTTAATTCAAGGTCTATTCTTATATTCAATATCTTTGAGATGCTTTCTGTGGGTGAGAAGTCTGGAGACTCTTCTGGTCAAGATAACCTTCACCACGCTCTATATAAAGACAGGGCAGAACCGCAGGGACAGTATGCTCATGGGTTACATTGTTGAAGGACACCTCCTCAGAGATCTTGAAGGTAAAGTACAGCTGTCAGCCTCAAGGTATTTTATGTTCAAATTAGGAGCTGTGCAAACTAGAGTGAATTTGTTGTGTATCCTATAGTGTCTTAAACCACTGAACCTATATGACAATGAGAAAATCAGTCTGAAAACGTTCGCCTTCTTTGGAGTGTCCACTCAAGGACACATCATTCTTGGTGTTGTACAGCAAAACCAAGACTCTTCTGATGAAAAGACATGGTGTAAACTTCTATTTCAAGCATTTTAACTGACAGCACTACGTCAAAGTTCTGCTCTCTGTTGCCATCTCAAATGAAGACGAAACAGTGATCATCATGTTGATAGACGATGGTACTCTAGACATTGTTGTGTGCTCTGCTTGACTGCTTATACAGGGTGTTTTAGGAGGAACAGCAAATATTTTAAGATGTAATAGTATAATGAATTGCAATAAAAATGCCATACAACATCAGAACATCTGTCCAATTTTTATTGCGTACAGAAGTAGAACTGCTGCTACGTAACTTAAAAAAATTTAAAGCAAAGGTAAATAATACATTTTCACTGATTATTTAAATTTGTTCTTGGCAGAACATCACCTACTGAATTAAAAGCATACTTTGGTGTAGGTTCTATAAGCTTATTTTTTTAATTAACCAATTTTTGGCTTCCAGGCCACCTATAGACCTGAAAGATTATTCAGTAGGAAAAATGTAAAGAAGCGAGTAAGTCTGCAAATCCTTGTAGGTGGAAAGGATATATATTAAATTCATTGCTTTAGTTGGCCTGGTATGGGGCAGTACATGTACTGCCTAGAATTCAAACTCGCTATTAGCATGTTGTTGTTGTTATGGTCTTCAGTCCGGAGACTGGTTTGATGCAGCTCTCCACCCTACTCTATCCTGAGCAAGCCTTTTCATCTCCTCGCTATTAGCATACCGACTAAAATTCTTTCTCAAGTCTCTGCAAAAATAGCCCAATGGTAAGTTGTCAAATAGATTTCGGAAAGAAAAATTGGGAAGTCCATATGGACTGTGGCTCTTCAGAGTAGGAAGTTACGCTCTTCTCTTTGTACATCGACTATCGAAAGTTATGTTTTATCTCTGCTGCACACGTGAACACTTGACCACGCCCCATTTTAGATAGTATTTATACCGCTCTCCGACGCCCGATTCGTCAGTTGGTAAGACTCACCGCTACCAGTAGCACCTCTGAAAATGTGCAGCGTAGCTCTGGACGAAACTTCAGGAGCAGATATGTTTCTTCGACCACGACCATATAACCCGGAAGATTCAACAGTAATTATTTCAGCCAGTTGTGAAAGCCTTCACTGCATGAACGTGGGATCATGTTTGGTAATGGCTCAGTTTTTTTGTCACAGATCGTGGCTAGCCCTCTGAGCGGTAACATGCTGGGTTAGAAACAGCGGAAGTAAATCTGTGAGGATGGGCCATGAGGTGCACACAGCTAGCTAATTGACTCTCAATATGTCATGCAAGATATGACATGTACTCACATTGACTATCTTCTCGTCCTGTCCCACTTAACCAACTGTAATAATATTTACATAAAATTACAAGGAGCATACTATATGTACAAACACAGTTCCCCTCTTGTACATGAAATTTAGAAGTTACAGAAAAAATATTTTTTTGTTTTCCAGCATTAGATCATATGTAACAAAAGTATCTAATAGATATTACACTGTTATAGTGTTTCATATGGTTTAATTACCATTGCCCTGCATCAAAATAGTGATATGTTTTTCTTTTTGTTGGCTGATTTTACTTTTATAGCATTAACATATAATGACATAAGTCTTATGACTTTTGATCAGTATTCCACACTCATTATATTAGTAAGTTTCATAGGTAGTCAGCTATTATTGTGATACAAGTTGTATTGCATTCAACATTTATCTTCATCCAAAGACCACAGTGAAGTAAGATTTTTTCATCATGCATCAGACATGAGTTTCTACAATGGCATGCCTTTCGTAATGGCTCCATTTCTGAATGTAGGGGAGGGGGAAAGTGTGAATGTTATCTACTTCCAAACCTGTTGAAAATTACGCTTCTGCAGTTGAGTGAAAGATGTAAACAAGTGTGTGGCCAAAAAAAGAAAAAAATGAGAACCTCCTTAGAAGCACTCTGTACCTAGCTTATAAGTGTTGCCGATATGGAAGAAAGTTTGGTCTGTATCAGTGTGACCTTCCAGCCTCATTAGTTTGCAAAATAAACAGTCATATATCAGGTCTCATAGAAACAGGTAACCGTAAAATCTAAAGCCATGAAAACCGATTGTAGGCCATGTTAACAATGTATTGACGTAGAACTTTCAAAATCATACAGTAAATGTTCAGGAATCTTTCTTTAACTGAAACACAAAGGCAGACTTAATATCTCCAAAACATTTTGTTTGTAAAGAAACAATGAATAGTAACTGTTGTACCATTAATCTTTGTGTAGAATGTGTTTAAAAATTTAGTGATCTTGTAAACAACAAAATTTACAATTTTCTTTAAAATATTAAGTAATGAACTAGTTGCAAATAATTCACACTCTATCCTTATCACTCACAGATAGGTACGATAGTAATAGAGAAAAGGCAGATGCAAGTACATATGTATAAAAGGTAATAAACTCCGAGTAGTAGTAACAAATATTAGTCTCCTTGTAAGAAAATGTATATAATTAGATACCAGATGATTAATTCTGAAATATATAAAAATTAGACATTGACTTTTTCATGTTTATTTTATTTTTTGTTTATTTTACAAAACGCCTTTGAAAACAATGTTAATAGTAATAATATGATCATCGTTTACTTCTTGCTGTATGTGTCTTTGGCACAAATATAAATGTCAGATAATTAGTGAACCATGGAAAAGCCACATATAACTGTCCATGCGAAAAAAAGAAAAAAAAAACAGGTTCTGGCTGATGTAATCCTGCCATTTGAAGCGTCTGTCCTTGTGGATTATTTATAATCATAACAAAGGGTACTTTTATTGAGAATTACCTTCTTATCATATGGAAAGGCATGGTTGGATCAGAAGGTATAAGGTTAATGTGGGGTATTAGCGCAGTTTTAAACTACTCTTGTGTATTGAATCTAAATAACTGCAAGAGCTGTCAGGCCTGTTAGTTAAATTATTTGTGTAGTTTAAGTCGTTACATCGACGTGTATAACCGAAATCGTGTGATAAACTATGCTTACATCAAAGAAGGTATTTGGCTTGCATAAAGAACGTAAACAACTGCAAGAGCTGTCATTCATGTTACTTAAGGGTATATTACACAGAGCATATTTAGTCGCTAGTCGCTGGCGTATTTGGACGCAGCTGCTAAATTCGCTCCGTGTAAACAGGGACAGCGAACAAAGTCGCTGCTCTGAAACGCGAGCGTCTAAAGCTGAAGGATGGGCTACTTTAGACGCTGGTCACTGGCGTTTTTGGTCGCCCCGTGAAATATACGGGAGCTTATAAAGTAGCCACCAGTCGAGTCAAGATGATGAAGGAAGTAATAAATACTGGCAGTGTGTTTCTCACAACAGTATTAAAAGAACAATTAATCTACCAAAAGCAAAACGGAAAAGTAGGAAAACAAAAGAAAATGGATAATTGGATTGCGAGGAGGGATAAATATGGTGCTACTGCAAATCTTTTGGGTGAATTATCGTGTGAAGGTCCTTCTGCCTACAGAAATATAATGAGGCTCACATAATAAAATTTAATTTTGTAAATGTTAGAGGATAAAATAGGGAAACAGAATAAAGTCATGAGGATGGCGATCTCGCCAAGAATGAAATGTAATTAATCGTTATTTTTAATGTCCCATAATACTGGAAAACTTCGATAAATTTTCAGAAATTTGATTACAATTCCACTTTATACATTGTTTGGTGGTACACAGAACTTTTAATATCTTCATTTACGTCGATGATCACAAAATTTCTCGTCGTTTTGACGACCGGTTTCGGTCAGGATGACCATTTTCAAGTCTACAACAAATCAGAAACAGAAGGATGCATCAAGTATTAGACTACCTTAGAAAACATAAATAATGCATTACAGTCATCAATACATGTAATATAGCCATATGGCATCATCACAGCATAGGTGTATCTTCATTAAGGAATGTAACAACAGGTATGATGTATAATATTATTAACACGTTTTTTATATTGATGACTGTAATTGCTTATTTATGTTTTGTAAGGTAGTCTATTACTAAATGGTCATCACTGACCGAAACCGGTCGTCAAAACGACGAGAAATTTTGTGATCGACGTAAATAAAGATATTAAAAGTAATTACAAAATGGATCACTGATATAAATTCGCTTCCATGTCGCACCTTGGGAAGCAGAACTGTTTGGTATCACCTAACCTCCAAAACATTGTCATATGCTACGTCGTGTTTCAAATGTTTTTACGAAGACGCTAGCGTCTTTAGTCGCTGCGTGTCATTGAGCCAGCGTATTCATTCGCTATTCGCCCATACGCCGAGCGACAACAAACGCCAGCGACTAGCGACCAAATACGCTCCATGTAATATAGCCTTTAAACAGATTGTCAATAGATGGCACCTTCTATATTGCTTTTATATCGGCCGCGCAAATTAAGTTGATACTCGGCGCGGTGTGTGACAGGAACAACCGTAAATAAATGCCCATTTAGTATCGTTTGCCAGGTATCAACTTAGATTGTACAAACAGTACCCATTTTTTTTTTCAAAATAAATTTTTTTAATAAAAACAACAACTTTAAACTATCTATGTATTTTTTGCCATTCGTGGAGAACGAAACCTTGAAAATGATGCCTCAATCATTAATTTTGGAGAAGCCATACAGGAGATACGGTGTACCCACAAAAAACACCGATGAGAAATAATATATATGACTGTAATGAACGAAGAAATGGAAGTTCGTAAATTAAGCATTATGGAAGAATAAGTTAAGAGGAAATAATGACAATTCAGAATTATGCTACGTTATAAACAAAAGTATTTCCTTAACAGAAGTTTATATTAAATAGAAAACTTGCAAATGCTTAAATTATCACTCAATAAAAACTTAGGAATTAAATAATGAAGGTTGATTTTTGCTGTGGAAACAAGGGCAATGATGAAGGTGAGTAGAAGGATATACAAGGTTGGAAACTTAAATAGTGGCAACACTGCTGTGGAGACACTATGCAATGGAATCTACTATTATCGCTGATAGTACGCATTATTAACATACCTATCTTACCTGGCGTGCACACGATCGAGAGAAACACAGTCACTTGTGGGCGAGCGATCTAATGTAATGGTGTCACTACGTTTTCGATACAGAAACAAAGGAGCTGGATCAAGATTTGATGCGCCAGACGTCGTACATAACGACAGAGTCAGCATGGTCTTCAAGAGGCGTACAGGAAATCGGTATTGCCATACAGAACAGCGAGTGGCACAATGGGTAAAATTCTTCGACGAAGGTTGGAAAACTGAGGCAGACATTCATCGTGCAGGTCGTCCTAGCGTCTCTGAAGAAGAAGTGCATACTGTTGCCATGTTAGTGAACAGTGGTCGACGCCAGACGATTCGTGTGCTCCCTTAACGCATATTCTTGCACGACAATGCGCAGGTGCTTACAGCGAAAGCTGTGGCTTTTCTGTTCGGTCGATGGGATTGGGAAGTACTGTACCATACACCTTACTCCCCGAACGTAAGTCCTTGTGACTTTGATTTGATTCCGAAAATGAAGAAACCACTTCATGGCATTCGCTTCAGAGATTCAAAAGGCAATAGACCGCTCCAATCACACTGTCAACAGAACAGGCTCTGCTATGGGTATACTACGCCTTGCATATCACTGGCAATGGGTTTTACACAATGCTGGTGACTACTTTGAAGGACAATAACAGGTGCAAATATGTAACACTTTTGTATTGGTTGTGAATAAATAGTTGCCTCAATGTATTATTATAATCATTCACTAAGGTAAAATTATATATATATATATATATATATATATATATATATATATATTACTAGCAACCCGGAAACACTTCACCCTAGCTGATGTCTACGGGATATATACCCTAATCTCTTCTCTTCTTCTCCCTATGTCTATCCCTTCTTTTGCCCCTCTCCTTCTCCCCCTATCTTCGCACCACTCCCTCTTATTCCATAACATATCCATCTCCTCCCCCTCCTCTCTGCATCTATATCTTCCCCCTTTTTAAATCCATTTCACTCTCCCATTCTCTATCTCCTCCTCCCTCTTATCTTATTGATTGTTATTGTAATCGGGACCCTGATTGGGAATATAAGTCAAAATAGATGGATAAATCAAAGCGAAACGGGCTAATAGAACTGCTCTATCTGCGAGGATAGTGGTTTAAATGGCCGTACTTTTAATGGTTTTATTGTATGAATGGGTATGATTATCAATTTAGGTATTAAAACAACCTTCCTGTTTTATGTTGAAAATGACGAAGAAGAAAAACAAAACCGCACATTTTTACAGCACAACTTAGTATGTTTTTTTCCAGTGAGCAGAATAGAAATGCTTTTTTTGCTCAAGCAGATGTGGTTTTTGTAATTGGCAGATATTCGTCAATTGGTTTCTTGACCTCTAAGTGAATAATGAACGCTTAGGAATCTAATTGAAACACGATAAACAACATTGCTACATACCGGCAAAATGTTACAAAAGCTGTTGGATCGTAGGTATGAAGTCGACCAATCGTGGCAAAGCTTGAGATAGCCAATGAAATTTGAGATGGCGACAGTTGCGTTGTCTTCATAGTAAACAATGATATTTTGATAATGCACTAATAGTTTTGTTTCAGACATATTAAACTTACTGAGGAAGATGATGTTTTTCATGTATACTCAGCACGTCGACCATAGATACCAACAGATGGGACAAATAGCAGAGGGGCTATAGACATGGCATGGTTCAAAGATAGGACCATGTGACTGTTGGCAAATATTAGCTGTATATAATAAACAACTCCAGTTTTCTAGATATGCCACAATTTTAAACTAATAATACTTTCACTTCAAATGTAATGTTACTTCCCTTCACAAAAAGCTCTGCATAATCCTAGGCAAAGCTGTACACTGCCACATGTCTGTTGGCAATACAATGGTTTAGCTGTAGAGATGTTGGTGCCATGAAAACAATGTCATGTCCATTCTACGAGTATTTGTAGTAGAAGACTCTGCATAGATAACTCCATTTCCCTTTATTATAACCTCCTTGCGGTATTTGTTCGCTTTGTTTCAGCGTATTTGGTCGCTAGGAGAGTAGTGAATGAATTAGCTGCTTGTTGGAGAATCTAGAAAATTATCTGAGCTGGAAGCGTACCTTCAGTTTTGCTCAAATTCTGATATTTTCACGTAGATTATCTAAAAATTTTATTTCATACAAACATTGTCCAAAGAATTACTAGCAGAACAAAGAGAAGATCAGTCAAATCAGTGAAGCCATGCTCAAGTGATGCACTTTCATACATGCGGCAATTCATTTTTATTAATATAGAAATTATTTTAGTGAAGGATTTATCTTTCAAAGTTTCAGTTATCTATTGTGTGTCAGCTTATGAGGATTTTCTCTTCAATTTGTCATACAATCAAGCTGAATATTGCACTTTTGGTATATGCTAACATCAGCAGGAGTGGAACAGTACTAATTGGAAAAGAAAAGCATTAATATCAGTTCATGTTTTATTTTTTCATCTCAGTGAGCAATTAAATATCAAAATTTTCTAAATTAAATTAGCTTTACTCATTATATAAAATATTATTTTTCGGATTTTTTGTTTTACTTTAATAAAGTATTATTTTTCAGATTATTTGTTTTACCTTGTATTTATTGCATCTTCCAGGGCCAAGAATGATGCTTCAATGGCTTTGACTGCCCGTGAAGAGAATCAGTATGACAAATCCTCATCAAAAGAGAAGGATGATGAGGTAAATTAGTTATCAGTCTACCTTGTTTTAGAAGCATTTGGTTTATGACATCTTGTAATTCTCTGGGTTGGTAATTAATACATTAGTTGCATATATTATGGATTATGAGTAATGATGTGTACAGCAGTGGGAAAACAGTACCACATATTCATATGTTAGTAACAACTTATTATGATTAACCATTTCAGGGTTTAAAAACATACATTGACATTTGGTCTGAGGTGTAAATGAATTTTTAAGTGACTTGGTGAACTCATGACAAGGGTTCCGGGGTTATTACAAGGAGTCTTAGTCACCAAACACTGTTTTATTCTGAATTTTTCATCAGTAAAACTGTCTGATTCGCTGTCACGGTATAAATGATACTTCACAACTATTTTAGCTCTCTCGACCTGGAAATTATTCAATTGTGACACTTGGTGGCATAAATCTTTAAAAAAAACAACAAATATTTTGTAATAGGAAATTCGTTTTATTCGCAAATCAAGCAGCACGTTTTTGGTATCATGTGAGAGTGTAGTCACAAATTATTGAAAATTTTTATTTAACATATTGTAAAGTGAGCTTGCTGATGGGAGACAAAGTTTTGTTAAACATATAAATGAGGATGTGATGAAACATAATGCCTTTGAATTTTTTATTATGTTCTCAATGTCAGTTGAGGTTCACAAGAGGTGTATATAATCTAGACGACACACTAACTATTTCATCCACACCAGCTGCATCAGCTGCGCCATGCATCATGTCTTGTGGAACATTTGACTCACTTGCTTGGCATGCATCAATCCTCAGTGTCACATAGGGCACTGCATCTGCAGTGTATCCACCTGAAAACGCAACAATTTCTTTCCAGTCATCGGTCACTGTGAGTATTGCTCAAAACTGAGTGCTGCAACAGTCATCCACGCCAAAAATTAAAACAACAGCTGAATGTATGTTTGTCTCACTCGGAGTAGATGATTCACCACACTTGTCTGTCGTTTGGGCGAACACATGGAGCTATGCAGCATGGTCATCGTGCCACCTCCAACATAACAAGTACAACATGGGAAAACAGACACTACTACAATGCAAATCATTGCTAAAGGAGGGGAAGGAAGAAGGATTACAAAGGAAAGGATTGACACTGGGGGCACTGAAATTAAACAACGGCGACAACTGAAAATGTGAAAGGGAATCGAACCCAGGTGTGCTGCTTCGGGGCAGCGGTCACCTTAACCACTTGGCTACCCTACTAGCATCCCGTACGTCTCAAACTTACACAAGTCGCACCCTACCGTCTATGCCATCTTACACTCACTGTTTCAGATTCCTGTGCGAGCTCGAACGTATGACCGCATCTGCGGTGAAGTAAGTGAACCTAACGCCATCTTCGCATGTAAATATTATATTGGTGTGGTGTCTGTTCTTTCGGAGATGTTTGAAAGAACAGACAACACACCTGCTTCGCAACCATATTGCAGTTGCAAATTATTATAAAGAGGGGAAGTAAGAAGGATTAGGAAGGAAAGGATTGACAGTGCCTGCATTAGGGCATTGAAACTAAACAATGTTGACAAGTGAAAAATGTGACCCGTGCTGTGAATCGAACCCAGGTCTCCCACTTTGGGACAGAGGATGCCTTAACCACTTGGCTACCCGTGCTTGCCTCCCGTCTGTCTCAAACTTCCTCAAGTCGCACGCTGTAGCCGTCGGCACACGAAACGAGGCAATTAACGTTAACGTGCGTGGGAACGGCAAATACGACACTATGAGGCACAGCTCCGTCGGCACATGGGACAATCTGCTTAACGTGATTTGGGTTTCAGAGCTCTCTAGCGACACTTTTCAGCGTGCAATCGTCGACTGCCACACCTTTATTTGGAGCGCGAAGTACACATGTCGAAAAGTAAGTGTTTAAAATGGATCCTACGGAAATAGCTGTTTTGGCGTTTTTAATTATTGTCGAAGATGGTAGGAGAAAATCCCGCAGAAGATTATTAGTGCGGGAGTGGATTCAGTGGTGAAATGATGGTAGGGGAACCATTCATAGGCAATACTTGATCTTCCGATACCACCCGTCTGCTTTGACCCATGACGTCAGGCACAACGTCATGACGATAACCGACATTCATATTTCAAATCGAATGTAACGTGGCGTTGATAACAACATGAAACAAATAACTACACAAATATAAATGTAAACGAAAATAAAGAAAAATAAGTAAATGAATTTAACGGGACTATCGCGGAAATTAAGAAGTTTTGGGCGGGGAGATTCTAAATAGAAAAGCAATAGAATAACATTAATGAAATAAACTGAAACATGAAGACTGACGTCGCATTTTTTGGAAGCATTTCTTTTCTCTAAACAGACTCCGTTCCCTCGGCTTCATTGGTTAACAAAAGGACATCTCAAAATGTAACTTCACTGTTACATTTCGGTAGCCTCTCGCGCCGTATTTCACCAAGTTTCAGAATTGTACTTAATTATTACACACACACACAAAAAAAAGCTCTCCTGACGCTACATCGTATTCAAGAACTTCAATACATGAGCCGTTTTCAGGGTGATTGTGTGTCCTACATACAGTGAAGTATAGTCATTGCATTGTTTTCGATGTTTCATCTTTATTTAAATATTGCTATTTCTATTGTTTTTCTATTTATTATATAAGCACTGTTTTTCCTTTGTGGCTTCAATTAAAACACACATATGTTAGTCCACACAGTAGTCATGTTGCTAAAAGTAAATAATAAACTGAACTGAAGCGGGAAAGGTCGAAACATGACGTAGACAGTGTTCTTGCTTCCTATTGGTCTGACTTAACGTGGCACGTTACCGAAGTATCGTATAACGTATTTTGCATTTCACAGGAGCAAATGGCTCCTCAATGGGAAAAAGCAGGATGTGACATCAGAAATCTCGGAGAGCGGCATGTCAACATTAGCTATCCCGTTGTGTGTGCCGACAGCTTATGGCATCCATGCTATCTTTGGGTGCGTTTATGCTGCCACCTCGCTGCTCGTCGACATGGCACGCCGATGATGAATCAAGCCCACAGGGTCTTACCGGTCATACCATCTCAGCTCGCCCAGCTCGCTGCTCGCTACGATCTTCGACAGGCGATGATATCAAACTGGTCTGTATTTCGCGCTACGATCATCGCCACCTGGCTTGAAACTTGCACTGTGATTGATTGCTTTAAGGTCACTCTAGCAGAGCGGTGGTTTGACTGTTGCGCGCGTGGAACTCTCGAGCCCATCACGCACAATATTGTTTGTTAGAGATAGTTTCAGTACAGGCAGCAATGCGTGAAGATCTGAGGCAGATGATAATGGTCTGAATAAGCAATCTGGATAGTTTCGAGCTGTTGGTAGTAAGTGTAGAAGTATCTGTAGTGAATATGTTCAGCATTCAAAGGATGCACTCCATACCTCCTCTTCCTTCTCCTTTCCACTACCAATATATTTGTAGCGAACAAATCATTGTCAGTGTGGTCAGACGATGTGGAAATCATGTTTAAAGCTTCACGCCACTGCAGTTGTGCACTCAGCTGTAATGTAACAGCTACTGGAGAATACACACGGGGACCAGCGAGGTGCCTGCAGCGTGAATGCAACAAGGCTGCTGACGAGCAGCGAATTGCCAGCAGCGAGGTGGCACCATAAACGCACCCTTAAGGCGTCCTCACACGGAATGTGTTGTCCCAATGTGGAGCAGGACAGACGTGCTGTCTACCTAGCTACAGCACGCTCTCAAACGATCTGCTACATCCATCCCTGTGCTACATCTCACGGAACGTGCTGCTCATCGTGATTTGCGACCGCAGCGCTCTCCAGCGCCCATTGCGGGCTGGCGCGAAGATCACTGTCTTTACAAGGATGGATGTGCGTAAAATTACACGGTATCTCTCTTAGCGAACACCGGGGAAAAAACTGAATACAATAGCTTTCTTATGCTTGCACATTGCATGCAATACTCATTTTCTTCAAGAAACACAAAGATGTTACATTATCTGAAAGCGTATGATAACAAAATGTACGACTAAATCACTTTTGGCAAAACATCATAAATAAACTGTAAACGGTGAAATCCTTCATCTGCGCTAGCTCCACTTGTCTTGCTCTCTTATATTGCTATTTTTCACGATGTACATATTCTGAATATCCAAATGTTTACTTTGGCATTCCTTGGAAGATAATAAGTTCTGCCTGATACGGTCTACTTGTTCATACACGCGGGACAATGCCTCAGTTCGACAATGTTCACTGTGATCATTTTTGCTTTTAGTATTGTACGTAAATACTTTTGCTCTTTTAATTCATCTGCTTCCATAATCACTTGGTGACTTGTGTTCGCCTCCTGTCCATCTCAAACATCCACAAGTCACACGCTATGGCTGTAGGGCACCTACCACACATGCCCTCTTACACTCGCCATTACGGATTCGCGTGTGAAGTGGAATGTCTGCAGTGAAGTGTGTGAAGCTAACGCCGTCTTCGCATGTCTATACTTTTTACATTGGTGTGGTGCCTGTTCTGTCGAGTATGTCTGAAAGAACAGACACTACACCAACATAATAAAGTACTACAATGGGTCGCCCGCATTGCAGACCTGCAAATTCGACAAGTCCTCTATGAGAAACGCTTAGCAGACATGACGCCTTTGTAGATGCAGCATTGCTTCCACACCTTCGATTATCTGTCTCTGAGTCTCTGAGTCTCGAAATTACCTTCTGATCTGTTATATTCACTGGTCATGTAGTCACTGGACAAAAAAAGCCTGTCATTAGTTAATCGGTTATTTGAAGTCACATATCAGCTGTCCTGTGCACCAACACTTACACAGTGGTCGGGCTTCGCAACCTTCCCACCAGAAATACCATCCTAAAACCCCAATGCTGGCTGATGACATGTGATGCTTACATCATGGAGGTTCAGTAAGAAGTTGGAGTGAACGATATATATGGCGCCACGTGCCCACAGTGTAATCATTACATGCAGTAAGTGGATTGGCCACTTGCAAATGTCGTCAACTGTCTGCTTACCCAAATGACAGCGGTGAGTTATGATAGATACACTAAATCACAATGCAAAATCATATTGGCACTGGGTACATCACTGAATTCCAGACTATGTATGTGTAAACAATGCACAAACATCATTTCCCAAACTCTAATTCGTGATCACACCCGGTACGGGTGTACCATGCCTCCAAAACTCTTTGATGCTCTGATGAGATGCTTTAGGCGTGCGATTATATGCAGTCAGTGCCAAGCATATGCGTGCAAGCAGTGATAGCAGCTGTTATAGAGCTTGAAAGGTCCGCATGTTCCAGCCATCCCCACTACGATAACACAAGAGGCTTCCTGGACCCCTCCCACTTCTGCTTGTGGATTCAGCAACACACCCAACTTATTCAGTCTTGCTCCAATCTAAGGTTAGTGCAGCACTCCTTGAGTCTTCTCTGCCCCCTCAGCAGGGCTATTGATATACACCCAGAGACTCTGGTTGACTATCCATGGGCACCAACTATTTCATTGTGCTACAATTTTATTATTGACATTGAAATTTATTTTTAGATCAGTTGATGGCATATGTCCATATGCCCCATATGAAAGGTATCACTGCCACACTTGAACACGCCTACTCCAACAGCTTTGCTCTCTACTGACATACCATGATTCTTGCCAGTTTCTCAGGAGATGATTTGGAAATGCCTAGTGGCAGACACTGTGAGAGATACGTTCTTTATTGTGGTATGGGCTTAGCGTAAATTTCAGGAAGAGTCAGCCAATATCTTAAGAATAAAAAAACCACACATATTTGAAAAAAATTCTTTTATACTTACTTATGAAACAAGACATAAATCACATTACAAATCACAGACCTAGATTTTACAAAAATACTGCATATTACATGCCACTGAAAATCAGGAATAAAATATTGACAAGTTTGAGGACGCCAAAATAGACATCATTGGAGCAATTACTAAAAAATATTTAAAAAGCAAATACTGTTATAATCTGGATGATGTAGATCCAGATTTTATAAATTGGAGGCTAAACAGATATTAAATTTATAAATAGTTAGTAAACTTGTTTTGTTGGTAGTTACAAATTTATCAGCCTTCTTGATCTTTTCTATCTTTTATATTTTTGAATAAGTTCTTTTATATATAGCACCATCAGGAGCGCGAATTAAACTTCGGCAAAAATCACATGAAAACTAGCAAATCAGAACAATTTTAAATAAAATCTCACCGTTACACGTTGAGGCGATATTAGACACAGAACCGGAGTCGTGAAAGAACAATTTTAACTTAGAAGCAAATGTGAACAAAACTTGTCCACATGCTCAGGGAGGAACCAACACCTACCAGACGCCACTCCAGGAACTGACTGCTTGCTTCCATTCTGCACCCGAGCGATGGGGAGAAGCACGTTCAAACAGTTTAGGCTTCTTCAGGCCACCACCAAATGAAAAGAGGAAACTCTCTGGGCAATCTTTTCTGAAGATTTCCTTTGGCTGACGGTTGGTAACACCTGAACAGCAGCAGAGTAGACGAAAAGAAGCAGAAAAAGCATCACAAACGCTTATCAGAAAGGCTTTGTACACAAGTTCCATTCATTCCATGCCAGCAGGGGTCAGTGGGAACATATCAGGCCACACACAGTTACATATGGGGGGGGGGCATTATACACAAAAATAGACATTTAAAATTATAAAATGAAAAAGCAAAAAAAAAAAATGTTTGGAAAATATGTTCTTGTTATACACTGGTATCTTGCATACTGCGAATAGAGAGTCTCCCTACTCTGAGCACAATGATAATTATTTAAAGGGAATAAAATAAATCGAACATGTCAGATGGATGTGTTTCAACATTCTTCAAATTCCCAAACAGTAGAAATGATCTTAGAAAATACTTACAAAGAAATCATAAATTAGTAAAGAAAAATTAATAAAAAATAATAACATATATGTAGTTAGTTATATTTAAAATAATTATATTTTAAATGTATCCTTTTAAGATTTTAGTCAATTCTCTTCTAGTCCATCTCCTCTTCCATCTCTCTCTCTTTCCTTTTCCCTCCTCTCTCTGTCAAACTCCTCTGCCCCCCTCATTTTCTGTCTCTCTCTTCCTCTCCTCCTACCTGTCTTTGCCTCCCCCCTATCCATCTCCCTTTTTTGCGTTCATCTCCTGCTTCCTTCCACTACAAACGATGGTACATATATTTCACAGTAAAATTTCCTATATTATGCATTTGCCTACTCTCCCATTATCCTACTACTCCTTCCCTGGTTTCTGTCCATCTCCTCTCCCTCTGTCCATCACCTCCTCCCCATCAGTAGCTCCATCTTCTCTTCCCTTTCCTGTACATCTCCTCCTCCCCCTCTTTCAGTGATATCCTCCTCCCCTCTCTCTTTGTACATTCCAACCTTTCCCTGTGTATGAAAAATTGCTTATATACTACATTTTCAATATGACTGGAAGGTACCCTCCACCATGCACTACTCAATGACTTACTGAGTACAAATAACTTCTCCAAGGAAACATACATATATGTACCAGCTTTCATGGTGACTGGTCAAATGGCAATGAAGTCTATTAAGTGTTCAAATGGAGTCATCGTATGTTGTAACATACCGCCCCCTGCCATGCCCTCCCCCTTGCCATTTATCATTCACCACAGTGTATCCAGGAAAGCATACTTGCACCAAGTTTCATAGTGATCTGCCAGACAGGGATGATGTCTGTTAATCTATCAAATAAAGTCGAAATCTTTGTAAAGTATCCTCTGCCATGGTACATAGTGACTTGTCAAGAAAAATTACGATATTTGCACTTTGTCCAAATTTTCCGGATTTCCTTTGTAACTGTCCCAATTTTATACCTGGAAATATTCCCAGAACCATAATGAACAACATTAAAAAACAATTACAAATGTCCATCGATTCAGTAAAAGCTTTGGTATTAAGTTCATAAAAAAATCATGCAGAGAATTTCATTTTCCTGGCTAAGTTTTCATTTTTTCCCTCAGAAGTTTGTTCTGTTACTAACATAAAAAACAGGATTTTGCTAGATTGGTCCAGCTGATCTCAATTGATGCGAATAGCAACAAACAGCCTTTAATTTTTATTTATAGATTAATTTTGATGATTACGGTACCTGATGTTGGGTGAGTTTCTTATTTTAAAGGGAGCATGTGTGTCTTTTCATGCCTTGATATGATTATTTCTCTGCTGGTAATATGAGCTTTTAAAAATGGATAATATGTTATAGTCAATGACTTGACTAATCGTTAGAATTTTGCTTTCAACTGAATTTGGGAAGCTTGTTTTGTTGCTTCTGAAACTGTTCTGACATGTCTTGAGTTATGAGGATCAGATCCATCTTTTATTAATTTATTTGGAATAAATGTTTTAAATGCTGTGGATACAATTTATTTGGATTTAAGCTACAGCTAATCTACACTTACATTTATAATTTTGAAGGAAATGAATTTTTTTTTCTTGTAAGGTATGGAGTGAAGTTTTCTATGCTTTTATGAATAGGTACATTTTTCGTTTACTCTAGTGGATGTGTGAGTTTCGAGATTCAGTCTCACTATAATTCTGTGATCACTAATAACTGTATCCACTCTGATGTTCATTATGAATTCAGGATTATTTGCTGCTAAGACGTCAAGAATGTTTTCACAATCATGAACTGTTCGAGTGGACTCATGAACTAATTGCTGGGAATTATTTTCACAGACATTTTAAGCATATTTCCGGAATCAAAAAGGTATTTCCTTCAACAGATCAAGGGTAAATTGAATTCATTGTCAAGTATAATTGTATGAGTACATGTTAATCCTTTTAGCTTTCCAGAGGTAAAAGATCATGCAATTCTGATGGTTTTTGTGGTTGTTGAGAAGTTCTCCAGAAGCATCTAATTTTGTTCCATCAGGTTCTGATGTAGCGCATTTAATGCCAACGCACAACATAAGTTTACTCTCTTCAAACTACTGTAGAACGATTCTGGCCTTGAGTTGCAGACAGTTATCTTGCTGAAAAATGACATCATTGCCAGGGACGCCATGAAGTAGGAAGGGATGGAGGTGATTCCCAACAATATTCACCTAGTTTGCAGTTATCATGGTGCCTTCGATTATTGTTGTACGTCCCATAGACAGCAAAGTGAGTGTATCCCACAGCAAAATACAGCCCATGTCCATGATCTGGATGGCGACATAAATGGAAATGACCATCAACTTGATGTGACTTGATATGATCCAAATAACACATTTCCAATTACTCATTATTTTCGATGGTCGCATGTCCACTGCATTTTTAATTGACACTCTCGCTAGGTCAACATGAAAACACATGGAGTTCGTCTGCTGTTAATCCTGTTAATTCATCAATGTTTTACCCAACGGTATGCTCGAATCACTTTTTCTGCACCAGTGTTGTCATTTATACTTTCCTTATGTGACACATGTCCACAGCACCTCTAATCATCATTCATTTTCATGATAGGCTGTGATCATAATGTTTTGACCTGGCAAGGGTTATATAAAATACTATGTTTACGATTTTAGACTGACTAGAAAACATTTCATTTCAGTACTGAGCCCAGTCGCATGACGCTAAATCATAAATTTTGTGCTGATTTCAAGATAACATCGACAAGATAAAAGGCTAACCAATATCAACATATCAGTCAGTAAATGAATTACAGAAATATCTGGACATAAAATCACAAAGGTCGAATCGTTTGGACATATGAGGAGGACTAAACATTCATGATCAGCAAGAAAAAATTCGAAACTGAACCTGAATGGCGACATAGTCGCTACCATTTTAGGAAATGGTACAGGCACACAAATGGAACAGGAACTGGAGGGAAGAGAAGTTGGGAGGGAAGAAGTGTATCAGGTCAGATAAAGGAGATGCAGTTATTCTTCAACAGGCAGACATTCTATACAGTAAACATAACCAACACAAGTAAAATAGGCATACCAGTATAGGTATTTGATTTGCAAACTTATGTTTATAGGGCTCTTATTTTAGTTTTGACAGTTGCTGCTTCCTCTTAGATACAGAATAGTTTTACAACATATATGTTACAAGATACATTATTTTCTGACAGCCATCATTTGCTTGTACCTTCACCAATCACTGATGTAAAACGAACGTGACCTATACAGAAACAATTGAATCTTCACTACTGAATATCACTACATTTCAATCATCCAAATATGTTGAATTGTGGCAGTCCTTCATTGCTATTTGCTGGTTTGAATCTGCAGAATATCAAATCGAACCTCTTATACAGCTTTATGTTAGTAAACTCTGAATCAGAGGTAGTATACAGAAACGGTGACAAGAGCTCTTTTCTTGCATGGACAGACAGATTCCGATACAAGCAGCAGCTACAGGATGGCGCCACAAGACCTCCACAGCAAGACGAGTACAGGCGGCTACCGGTCGGTCTACTTCAAAACTGTCAAATCAGTTTCTGAAATGCAAGAAGTCATCATGCATCCCAAGTAATGGATATTTGTTTTTTAGATTGCTTGAAGACGTAAATCTACAACATTTTAATATATATCTAAAAAGATCCATATTACTTCTCAGAAATCATGTTAGATTTTTATGGAGTTTTATTGTAAAGTAATTTACCTGTTGCTACTAAGAAACAAAAAAAATCACTCTAGTTCATGGGACATAAGTCAAAAACATCTTTTGCAACCATGGATGATGTCGCTGTTAGCCTTGGTGAGAACCTGTGGTAATTTATATCACACCAACACCAAAATTATAATAGGACATGTATGTTTTTCAGATTAAACAATATAAATGGCTGCTAATATGATTATTAAGACATTTCCATAAAATTTATGTGTCAGCTTTCTTTCTTTGGCTGTTTGGATCAGGAGTTCCATCTATACTACTGACCATTAAAATTGCTACACCAAGAAGAAATGCAGATGATAAACGGGTATTCATTGGACAATTATATTATACTAGAACTGATATGTGATTACATTTTCACGCAATTTGGGTGCATAGATCCTGAGAAATCAGTACCCAGAACAACCACCTCTAGCCGTTATAACGGCGTTGTACGCCTGGGCATTGAGTCAAACAGAGGTTGGATGGCGTGTACAGGTACAGATGCCCATGCAGCTTCAACACGACCACAGTTCATCAGGAGTAGTATTTTTTTTATTTAAAAATGTTCAAATGTTTGTTAAGCTTAAGGGACTTAACTACGGGGTCATCAGTCCCTAAACTTACAAACTACTTACGAACTACCTACAACTAAGGACGGCACAAAAATCCATGCCCGAGGGGGGATTCGAACCCCCGACCCATCAGGAGTAGTGACTGGCGTATTGTGACGAACCAGTTGCTCAGCCAACATTGATCAGACTTTTTCAGTTAGTGAGAGATCTGGAGAATGTGCTGGCCACGGCAGTAGTCGAACAATTTCCGTATTCAGAAAGGCCTGAACAGGACCTGTAATATGCGGTCGTGCATTATCCTGCTGAAATGTAGGGTTTCACATGGATTGAATGAAGAGTAGAGCCACGGGTCGTAACACATCTGAAATGTAACAGCCACTGTTCAAAGTGCCGTCAATGCGAACATGATGTGACCGACATATGTAACCAATGGCACCCCTTACCATCACGCCAGGTGATACGCCAGTATGGCAATGATGAACACACGCTTCCAATGTGCATTCACCTCGATGTCGCCAAACACGGATGCGACCACCATGATGCTGTAAACAGAGCCTGGATTCATCCGAAAACATAACATTTTGCCATTCGTGCACCCTGGTTCGTTGTTCCGTAAACCAACGCAGGCGCACCTGTCTGTGATGCAGCATCAAGGGTATCCCAACCATGGTCTCCAAGCTGATAGTTCATGCTGCTGCAAACGTCGTCGAACTGTCCTTGCAGATGGTTGTTGTCTTGCAAACGTCCCCATCTGTTGACTCAGGGATCGAGATGTGACTGCATGATCCGTTGCAGCCATGTGGTTAAGATGCCTGTCATCTCGACTGCTAGTGATACAAGGCCATTGGGATCCAGCACGGCGTTCCATATTTCCCTCCTGTACCCACCGATTCCATATTCTGCTAACAGTGATTGGATCGCGAGCAAGGCGAACAGCAATGTCGCGATACTATAAACCGCATCGCAATAGGCTACAATCCAACCTTTATCAAAGTCGGAAACGTGATGGTACGCATTTTTCCATCTTACGAGAGGCATCACAACGTTTCACCAGCAACGCTGGTCAACTGCTCTTTGTGTATGAGAAATCGGTTAGAAACTTTCCTCATGTCAGCACGTTGTAGGTGTCGCCACCGGCGCCAACCTTATGTTAATGCTCTGAAAAGCTAATCATTTGCATATACAGCATCTTCTTCCTGTCGGTTAAATTTCGCGTCTGTGGTGTAGCAATTTTAATGGCCAGGAGTGTATATTAAGGGCACACAAAAAGAAAGATGTGCTATGATGAAAAATGTTACAATAACTAATTGTGGCTAACTAATAAATCAGGAAAACATGTTGCAGCCTAAAATCATAAGACTGTGGGCGGTCAAACAGTGTTTAACAAACTTGACTCGCGTTTGGGATCATAACAGTTGGAACCCACCTATTCAGATTTTCCAAAAAATGTTCAAATGTTTGTAGAGCTTATGGGATTTAACTATGGGGTCATCAGTCCCTAAACTTGCAAATTACTTATGAACTAACTACAACTAAGGATGGCACAAATATCCATGACCGAGGGAGGATTCGAATCCCCGACCGTAGTGGCCGTGCAGACCGTGACTGAAGCGCCGCAGTCCCCTCAGCCACCGCGGCCAGTAGATTTTCCATGATTTCCCTAAATTGCTCCAGGCAAATACCGACAAAATTCCTTTGAAATGGCACTACCTATTTCCTTTCCCATCGTTAAAAAATAAATTCTGATCTTCTACATACATATTC
Organism: Locusta migratoria; assembly: GCA_026315105.1. Taxonomy (NCBI): domain Eukaryota; kingdom Metazoa; phylum Arthropoda; class Insecta; order Orthoptera; family Acrididae; genus Locusta; species Locusta migratoria. Next base: position 165,504,900 of record CM048747.1, on the reverse strand, counting down.
CGCAATCCATCCAAAGATGTGTGGCGGAGTGTAATCAGTACCACTACTTGCTTTCCTGTTCCACTCCCAGATAGAACGAAGGACTAACGAATACTTGTATATTTTTGTATGAACCCTAATCTATCTGATCTTATCCATGTGGTCTTTACCAAAATATAGGTTGGCGGTAGTAGAATCTTACTGCAGACCACCCGAAATTCCGACCCTCTAAATTTCTAGAACAGTACTTTTCGAAAAGAATGTCGCCTTCCCTCCCTCGAATCCCAGTTGAGTTTCCAAAGCATTTCAGTTACACTCGTGCACTGATCGTATCTACCAGTTAGAAACTTAGACACCCGCCTCTAAACTGCCTCTATGTCCTCCTTTAAACCGAACTGGTGGGGATCCCAATCACTTGAGCAATACTCAAGATGGAGTCATACAAGCGTTTTATATGCGCTCTCCTTTACAGAAGAATCACATCTTTCCAAAATTTTCCAAATAAAGCGAAGTTGACCATTTGCATTCCCCACGAATGACCATATATATGCTCTTTCCCTTTCATATCTCTATGCAGCGTTACGCAAGAAGTTCACTTGACTCTGTCAAGCACCACACTACTAATGCTGTATTCAAACTTTGGGGGGTTGTTTCTCCTTCTCATCTGCATCACCTTACATTTTCCTACATTTAGCGCTAGTTGCCATTCCTAACACCACCTAGAAATTTGGTCCAAGTCATCCTGCATCGTACTACATTCATTCAATGATGACACCTTCTTGCACACCACAGCATCATCTGCAAACAGCTGCAGGCGTTTAACACTGGAGTTCTGAATACATATGAAAGATAGGCTTTCCACCTGTCAGGTTTCTGAGTTGCCACACATATCCTGTTATATCCACTACTTCCATATGAGGTGATGAACAAGATGGTGGCTAGCTCAGGCACACCAAGTAGGCATTCATTTAACTGGAGCAGATCGAGCCATGTCTGTTGGTAGAGTTTCAGTTACTGCACATATTTTCCTACTTCTAGACAACCCATCTACAACAAAGCTATTTTACTTTAAATATTCATAATTGCAATATCAAATTTCTTTCAAGATTCCAGATTCTAATAATTCATTAGTAATCCATTTAGTCAAAGCATCAACTTAAATTATCTGTATTTTGTTCATAAGCTCATTATTTTAAATATCTATTAAATTAGAATGAAAATAATTCAGTGTCATCGTTATGGATCACAATACAGTATGCACTGGAATAGTATTCACTACAACTACAACCCAGTATAAGGTATAATAAATACCAAAATAAAATTGAGGCACATGAGAGGAAGGAGGAAAAAATTTAAATTTATACTAACAGTTATCCACTACAGTAAATAGTACCTCTCTTGAAAATATGTTTTAGAGCCATTTTAAATATTTGTGTGTCTTTTATTTTCTTCATTTTGTGAGGTTGTTTATTGTAAAGTTTTTCCCAGTTTGTAATGGAGCATTTTGTCTAAGAGTTGTGTTTACGTTCTTACTTCTATGTTCCATTTTTGCCTAAAATATGGACCATTTGTACAGCATAAGTTCTTCTCTAATTCGAAATATTTATGCTGGACTGCAATTCAAACCCGAATTTCAAGATGAAGCTCATTCCTCGTTATAATGTAAGGCTTACCTTAAGGGTTACCTTACATAATTAAAAAAAAAAGTATGGATCTGTAAGCATTTGACACTTTCCAGAATGAAATTTTACTCTACAGCAGAGTGTGGGGTGATATCAACCTTAATGACATATTAAAACTGAATATCAGACCAGTATTTAAACCTATAACCTTCATCTTTCATGGGCAAGTGGTCTACAGTTAGAGCAGAATAACTACAGTGTGATAGTTATTCTGATAGGTATACAACTAATCATTAGGCCAAGGCTTTTCAAATCATCTCCACCCTTATCTCTGTGATCAATAGAGCCCAAGATATGATCTCCTGAAGATTTGCAATTTCACACCTGACGCTTTTGAACATATTAATAATTTGCACTGTAGAGCACACTGTTATAATACAGAATGCTTATTTTTTTATTGGAAAGGTCAACTATCGCATCCTTGTCTGCTTTGCATAATATTTTAGAAAAAGTGCGTTTTGTAACAGTTGTAGGATAATAATATAGACAATTTTGATGTGTAAATATTTAATTTGAGGTCCAGTGTGCCTTGCATCAATTCAGATAGAACGTCTGAACTTTATTCTTTGTAAGTAAAGGTTAACATCAAGTTCAATTGCATTCAGATAAATAATAAAGACAATTAAATATGGATATATTTAATTTAGTGTCAATTCTGCCATTTTAATTCTGATAATTGTCTGCTTCGCGTAATATTTTAGCCAATTACGTTATCCAGGCACACTTCCCTTCTAACTTAAATTCTCAACTGCAGCACACTATGACTGAAGTGCCCCCTGCCCATTACTTCCTCTTGCATGCAGCCTGTACTGTAATTACAGAAGTTATCAAGCATATTAATGCGTTCACATTGAAATTGTCAGTTTCTGTTGGAGGCAAATTTATAATTATTGATATGGTGTCAGTTCTTATCAGAAATGTCTGAAAGAACAGACGATTTGTTGACATTAACAGCCATAATTTTACGAATTTGAAGGATTTAAACATTTCGTCTGCTTCAGGGTATTTACCACAAAGAGGTAAATGACAATTTCAATGTGGACACATTGATATGCTCCATCCCTTTTGGGGATACAGTACAGGCAGCGAGCAGGGGGAAGTAATGTGCAGGGGGCACTACAATCATTGTGTGCTACAAGTTGAGACTATGGGTTGGAAGAAACGTGTGCCTGGATAACCTAATTGATTAAGGCGGCCACTGGCCCAAAAAGGGAAATCTGGGTTTGAATCACAGCAGAGCTCAAATTTTCACCTTTGCCTTTGAATATATTTCAGTTACCTGAAACGGTTGAAATACTTAAATATTTCGAATTAGAAAACAATTTATTCTCTACAAATCAAATGGGCCATATATATAACTTGAGGCAAAACTGAGAACATCAGAGTAAGTATGTAAAAGCAACTCTTAGGCAAATAATTTCTTTACAGAAGCACCTGTCTCAAGGATGTACAACTATATCAATGGAAGAGTTTATGATGCTGCAGCTTTAATTACTGTTACAATCCTCTTTTACACTATGGGTTTTGCTGTTTAGCAAGTTGCCAGTAACAATTATCTCATATTGTACAGTGACTTTGTTTAGGTAGAACATCCATATTTAAAACATCCTTTCTTTTCCAACAATATTGAATATAACAGCTTCTTGTTGATGTAGTTGATGTCTGTGTTCCACCTCAGGTTTCCCTTAATCTATATTCCAAGAAATTTTGTGGAGTTCACATTTTGTAATTGTTTTATAAAAGGATTTTATAGTCTAGTTACTATTTGTAAGTTCTGGCATCAATGTGACTATTACTGATGATCAGTTTTTCAATGTTTGAAACGTAATTTTGTATTTCATATTGTGTTTATTTACCAGTCTTACATAAACAGGTCCTTACAGAACACCTTATATATATATTTTTTAGAATGGTAAGTACATGTAATTTTCCATTGACACATAAAAATAGCATAATCGTAAAGTAAGCATAGACACAGTAATGGATTAAACATGAAACCTACCTATAACCTAAAATATGTACATTAATAGAAAAAAGCAGCTATTGGTGATTGTACTGCAGAAGCACTCAAACACCTACTTGTACATTTCAACATACTCAACTGTAACTAGTAAACTCAATCTAGGCACAAATAAAGGCATCCAGAAGTTACCTGTTTGTAAACATACCAAGACGTTCATGCCAGGATTCCCTAATGTTAGACACTAACCTATCCTTTGCAGTGGCTGGCAGCCTGTCAGAAGCCCAGGGCAGTGGAAAAACAAAATGAGTCCCCCCCCATCCACTTGCAATACATGTATTACTATATAAAAAAGTAACTTTTGAGATTTGGAGGGCCCCCAGGACGAGAGGCACCAGACAGTCTAAAAAAATTAGATTTCTAGATTTGGAGACAACAGAACGAGAGGAGCTTAAAAAAATTAAAAAAAAATCACACTCTTTCGAGGTATTTGGAGACCCTCAAGATGAGAGGGCTGGGGTGTCCTGCCCCCACACCCCCTTGTCTGCCAGTAGTCCTCTCTACTATCAGCCCTTAAATTTAAATTCTTTCATTTCGTTTTCCTTTGTTGTATAAATTCTTACATTTCAGTATTTCCATATTTCTTTTCTGTAACTCGTTTTAAGTTTAAAAGTATTTATAGCAGCAAAATCATTACATGTAAGTAAAATGAGAAGAATTCATAATGTTATGCATGTATCAAAGTTAACATTGTAAAAACACGGTCTGTCTTGGCATGTAGGTGGCAATTAAATTAAAAATAAAATACCAAAAAATAATGTCCTTCCCCTATAAGGTGGATACCATATTGTACTTACGTATGAAGTAATTATCATTGCATTTTTCTCATTCAGTCACCACCATACAGGCTGATAAAATACTTTCAGAAGATTAGTAAAGACTATCTTTTGCTTTATCACATAAAAATAAGGACATTATTAAAATTAACACCTGATAAGTAAGAATTATCAAATAATTGACATTATATCTTCTAACAGAAGATCAAGTTAGCCTACAGTAAGATGAGTTTCTTAATAACTTATTGCTGTGATGAAAGTTAGTCTTATGTATAAAATCTGGGTGACTAGAAATGGAAGATACGTAACTTTCCCTAGAAACAATAATAAGTTTCTTTTACCAAACTATTCCTTTGTTATATTAGTACTTGAAATGTCAAAAATCAAATATTTCATTTAGTCAAAGAAAGTTGTCCCTATACACAATACAACAAAACACAGGTAAACTAAAATTATGGCCCAACTAATATTACTGCGGTGAGGTGTAAGCTATCCTCAATGTATTCTTGAACTTCTTCAGAATTATCAATATATATATATATATATGTATGTGTGTGTGTGTGTGTGTGTGTGTGTGTGTGTGTGTGTGCGTGTGTGTGTGTGTGATGCAAATTGTAATTATTATTTAATTCTTCAAGGGTAGAACAGCATTACATACTTAGTTATATCAATATTTACATCAAAATTTGCGGTATAGCAGATATTAAATTAACAGCAGTTAGATGCTACAGTTTCAGTAAGAGGACAAGTGTCTATATCAAAGTGTTGATAAAATGTACATCCTTCTCTCAAACAATTTCGTTAAACCATAATACATCACAGCTGCAAATAATAAAAGACAAACAGTTATAAATACATTTACATTTCTATATAGAAAAAGATATAGTATACTGAAAAATCTCTAGATGCTTAATCCCAATTGAATTGTGAAAAGTTCAAAAACAGCGCACTGGGATAAATCAGGGCATGAGTATTTCTTAACATATCTATGACCTCATCATGTAATACATCGGTTCAGTTAAGTGTTTTCTTATTTTCCTCAAGTGATAACAATGCCCATCGCCTCAATTTGCTACAGTTACAATAATCACATTTTGGATGTTTGAACTCATATTTTCCATGCTTGATAAGAAACATTGAACTGAAATTCTACCTAATGTTAGGCGCCATTTCCTTACTTTTTTTTAGTTATCAGTAGGATTGTTTCTACCATGACATCAAGAGTTTTGCATGTTTGTACCATGCATTTTACAGATTAACTTTGTTTTTAATGCTGTGGTCTTTCTTTCCTCATTTTTGACATTTTGATATTTTGACATGGTTTCTTTTCCTGTTGCCATTTTCAACTGTTGTACACGCATTTAATCTCTTTTATCAACAAAATACAAGATCAGAACAAGGGTTGAGGCATACTATCCCTCAGCATGCGAATCAAATGGTGCAGTATCCAATAATGATGCTACAAAATAGCATCCACAATACACTGAATTGTGGGTTTTGGAATACATAAATGCACAGGAGAAAAATAGTTACTTCCAGCAGAAATCTTGCTAATGTTATTTAACACTGTCTTTAACCATGACAGTGTTCACAGTTCCCTGGTAACTAGATCGCAAAGATCTATCACATTGTGGTAATTTTGACTAGTATGTTCCACACAGCACTGCATATCATTCAGCTGTTGATGTGAGAATAAAATGTAGTGATTTAGCGGACTGGTTCTTCATTGCTGTGAGTATGCCTCACATGAAGCAAGTACGTTTACACTTCTGTGCTATTCAAAAGAACCTTTGTACATAATTTGCAAGAAAATTTACAATACACAATAATTGAAAGTCTTGACACAGTAGCAAGAGTGTGACTTTTCATGTTTCAACTTATGTGCACTCTGTAACTTAAGTGCAGACATCAATAATGAAAATTATGCGTGAATCCTCTTCAACTTGACTAATCTTCTGAATAAGAATATAATATGTTGATGTTTATATTTGAATTACAGGGTGATCTGTGTGACTTGAATCTCAATTCTATAAGAATAAGCTTATCTTCCCTGATGAATGTGTTGCAGAAACATTTGGAGCATACCCGAGAGGATGGTATTGTCATGGACTCAGGAGGAGACAACCTCATGGTCACGTACATATTACCAGCGAACAACCACATGATCCATTCATCGTTTTCTTCTCACAAACACAGAAGGCGTCACCATGGTAGAAGGTCTGTCAATGCAGCCCTTCCCGCTTCAGCTGCTGACACCACCACTGGTTGATTCAGCTTCCAGTCATTCACACAAGATTGTATCACAAAAATATACATTTGTGCAATTGTGTTGTACATAGTGCATTGTTTTCGTGATGTGCTGTTTTTGTTATTCAGTGTAAATTATGTAAATTTTGTCATGTGTGTGTGTAATTAAAATATCCTTCTTATCAATTGAATTTTTTATTTTATTATATATATATATATATATATATATATATATATATATATATATATATATATATATAAAATCGCCTGAGAAGGGGGAGGGGACAATTGCTATAAGATATGACATGGCTTGGTTCTGGTATATTATGTTTATAATTCATACACAATTATGGATATGACTATCTGTTATTGTGAGAGACTGCCACATTTGTTTTAAAGCACAGTGGACTGTGATATTAATTATATCTATATCTAAATTGTCTACATTATCAGAATTAAAATGGCAGAATTGACACTAAATTAAATATATCCATATTTAATTGTCTTTATTATTTATCTGAATGCAATTTAACTTGATGTTAACCTTTACTTACAAAGAATAAAGTTCAGACGTTCTATCTCAATTGATGCAAGGCACACTGGATCTCAAATTAAATATTTACACATCAAAATTGTCTATATTATTATCCTACAACTGTTACAAAACGCACTTTTTCTAAAATATTATGCAAAGCAGACAAGGATGCGATAGTTGACCTTTCCAATAAAAAAATAAGCATTCTGTATTATAACAGTGTGCTCTACAGTGCAAATTATTAATATGTTCAAAAGCGTCAGGTGTGAAATTGCAAATCTTCAGGAGATCATATCTTGGGCTCTATTGATCACAGAGATAAGGGTGGAGATGATTTGAAAAGCCTTGGCCTAATGATTAGTTGTATACCTATCAGAATAACTATCACACTGTAGTTATTCTGCTCTAACTGTAGACCACTTGCCCATGAAAGATGAAGGTTATAGGTTTAAATACCGGTCTGATATTCAGTTTTAATATGTCATTAAGGTTGATATCAGCCCACACTCTGCTGTAGAGTAAAATTTCATTCTGGAAAGTGTCAAATGTTTACAGATCCATACTTTTTTTTAATTATGTAAGGTAACCCTTAAGGTAAGCCTTACATTATAACGAGGAATGAGCTTCATTTTGAAACATATTATTCGTTTGACCCTGTTTATAGTGAATATGTAGTAATTAACTTCTTATGTGACTTAATTAATTATTGTGATACACAATGTATGTAGGTAACTTAACTGTGAACATTTTCTGTCATTTATTTATTATCTGTATTGTAATTGTTTATGTATATATTATTTTATTTTATTTGTACTTTGTATGTTTTCTATATGACTGTAATTACTTGTTATGTTTGTCAATATAAAATAGTTCACTGTAAACAAGATCAAATATCGATCTGAACAGTTATCGATATGGCTCATCAGGTCAGAGACTTTATTGTACAGCAGCGCTCATCTGTGGGAGAGCAGGCAAGAAGCAGCATCTGCCGCCCTGTGACGTAGATCGGACATTCGTATGCGGTTTGCAGAGTGTTCAAACAATATGAGTAATAAAGTTAAAACAAAGTGTATGTTATAATTTGTGATAAGTGCAACGAATGAGTTTATGTGAAACCAGTGAATATAAGTGAAGTAAGAATTGATCTTAATGAAACATTCATTCATTCGTTCTGCTGAGGCAGAAATTCGTTACGTGTTCCGTAACCATCCCAGACGTCCAAAAAGCAGTAGCGTCATCGCGGACACTACTGATCGCAATTAATTACGTGATTCGTGAAGCATCGCGGCGAACTGCTAGCAAGCTGCCAAACGAGGAGCCACCACCAAAGTGATTTATGAATGAATTTATGTACCATTTGTATGACTGCAGAGTACCACGTAACTGGACTGATAAACAAGATAAGTTAAATGCTATTGGTTGTAATTTACTGTGAATGCATGTTTAAGTTTTGTTTAAATACAAGAACATTAGACAGTACTTTTGCTATCTTATTTGAACAACTAATTAACCACTCATGATTAGTATGACAATCCTCAATAATGCATGAATAATATTTCTATACAATTTTGCAATCAGGAGAGTGTCATTAATTATTAGAGACTGTGATAATTATTCAGGTGAGACAATTTTGCTAAAATTGATGATAGAAGATAACAGACAGTTGCATGCCAGTGTTACGTTACCAAACCTCACGATTAGCAAAGAATCAGATTAGGTTAAAAATTGAGAATAGTAATTGATTATCATCATATTAATTATTGCAGATTAATGAATAATTTTTCTATTTCGTTTTGCACTGAGTTCAACAATAATTGCCACCACCACATCTGTCCTATAAATAACCAAACTTGTACAATTGCTGTATGCATAGCATCAATTAAGAATGATTTGCTTACGATTCCTATCTACTTGACAGAATTAATTTTATCAGATACTGACTTTAGTGGTTGGACTGCACCTACTTGCCAACCATGTGGTGTTAAATTTCCTACTATGCATAATTTTATAAATTATCATTACCATTGGCGTACTAATTGAGCCGTATGCATTGCACAGACTCAGTAGTTTAATTTCTGCTATCTGTGTGTGCTCAGTCTCCGTAGGAGATTTTGTAAGGAAAGGAAAGGTGAGTGATCTTTTGAAAAGTTTGTCAGATAGGGCCATAGTATTTGTTAATTACACTAATTGTCTTGCTAATTATTTTCAAAATTTAAATTACACCACTTGCATTAATCTCGAGTTTAACATAACTAACCACAATATTAAGGTCAGGTTTGTTATGTTGCTCATACATTACAATAACAGCCACCACAGTTAATAACACATAAATCAAAATTCAGTTCTTTCTTCCACTCACACCTTTCACCCAATATCCCCAACAAATATTTTATTTCCTTACAATTAAATAAGCAACACATGTAAAACAGTTCAAGAATGCTAATGTGAGAGCTCAAGAAAGGAAGGCTGTTCCTCTGTAAAGACTCAGACAGAAACTGTGGAACTATCTGCCTCAATCTGTATTCTGCCTTCCTCACAAAAAATTATGGCATGCAAAGACATATTTGCTTTTTCGTGCTGAAATAGGATGGCTGAAAGTGATGATGGAAGTGCCAGTGAAAGAAAGTGACATGGTGGGAAAGAGACAGCCGTTGTAGAACAGAGAAATAGGTGCGAATAGTAACAGTGGAAGAAAAAAAGAGGGAACACAGTGGAATGAGAAAGAGAGATGAGTGGAGTCCACATATAAGCTTTGGGGTCTCATCCAGACCGGCTAACATTAACAAGAAAAATCCTAATACCCACATGTGGAACTTTCCTGTGTCTAGGATTTAGAAGACTGACCACTCCATCTGTAAGGAGAAGTGTAGAGAAGACACAATGATGAATGAAGAGGCAGACAGCGGACATTAAAAAAAAGATCATGCCAGTTTGAGAATAAAAGAATGGGACATGGATAATGACAGAAAGACAGTGAATGTGGAAAAAACTGCTAAAGAAGATATTGAGGTAAGGATGAAAGCAGTAACAATGGAAAGACCGAGGAAAGAGAAGCACAGGGAGAGAGACATTACAGTGATAGTTAAAGTGAGATGCTGTGTATGAAAACAGCGTTACAATAAGAGATTAGGTAAAATATTTTATATGAGTGCAAATTCCTTGTGTGACAACATTTTTGGTGAAGTGGGCTGGACTGAGGACTGAGGCAGTTGGTTTCCCAATCTTCTGTCAGAGTCTTTTGAAGAGGGACATATTTCCCTTTCTTGTCCTCTGACAGCATTTTCCAGCTGGTTGTTCTATTACTGTACAAAAACCTGGTGGCTTCCTCACTACAAGATTCCTACCCAGAAATTAAATATTTCTGTAGCTAAATACCGAGTACCATTACAGCTTTATAGCGTTGTAATAAAAATGTTTGAAAAGACAGTGTGCAGTATCGTTGTATCAGAGGATCTTGGTATTGTGTTCCTGTTTGAGCTAGGATCACTGGGCAAAACGTATTTGGCTTAGTCTGGACTAGTCAGGACCACCCTGGACTATTCACACTGGTATGTTTGTTGGTATAGCTTATGGGGCGTAACTACTGGGTCATCACTCCCTAAACTTACAAACTACTTAAGAACTAACTAATACTAAGGACAGCACAAATATCCATGCCCGAGGTGGGATTCGAACCCCCGACCGTAGTGGCCGTGCAGACCGTGACTGGAGCGGCTCAGTCCCCTCGGCCACCGTGGCCGGCACACTGGTATGCGTACTACAGTTTATAAGCAAAGTCTGAATTATGAACACGAGTTAACACACAGGCAAATCATGCAAAATGATTAATTCTTTTTGCAAAAGATGTCATTTAGGCTGAAATGAATGCTCCGATAGTGACACCATTTTTATGTGCATCATTCAGATTTCAGTTATGTGCAAATCACTCTTTCTGTGGGCGCTTTTTGACAGGGTCACATAGACATTTCAAACATATGTGAATATGTTTAAAATATCCAAAAATGTAGATAAGTGGATAAAGTCAAAACAAATTATCTTTCTGAGCAATCATTATCCGTTTTCGAGTATCATGGTTTCAAGTCCAGAAAAACGTAGCACGTTCTGAGACTCATTGATAAATTAATTATCGTTTAGTTGTTTATATGTTAACTGTGGGAAGCTTTTTAAAGTAAAGAAAAATAATTGTACAAACATAATTTACTTATTTTTTTCCTGAAGAACTTTGAAGAGTTTCTAATTCACAGCACATATTGCCTGCGGTAGCTAATAAACTATTATAGAATACAAGTTGTGAACCAAAATGAAAAATGACCCAGTTACATCACAATGGTGCATATGCCCTGGTCATAGACGATTATTTGAAACCGCAGAACTAGCTTATCGAATTATCTGATGACTTCAAAAATATTTCAATAAACATCTCGAGATATTCTCGCTTTCTTGCAAGTAAGTTAATACTAATTACATAGCACATTGAACTCGCAAGGAGGCTACATATGTAATAGGAATTGTGCCATGTTGGAAGCTATTATGCCAAGTATCATGTTACACAACGTGACATTATTTGTCTCCTGTTAATTTTGCATATGCATGACTATGTCAAAAAATTTTCATTTAAATGTTTTCGAAGCTACTACGTACATGCTCTGTTACATCTTTGTAACTGTCTATGGCATAACGTCCTTTTACTCTAATAAGAGCAAGATTTATTTCGGTTATTGTTTTATAACTGTAAGTAATGCATATTGGTGAAAATAATATAGGATAGCTGACAGTTTGAAACAAAAAAAATGGTACTGAAATTCTAATAGTATTTCAACGTCAGATGCTTACAGATTGCATAACCTGCCAAGGGGTATCAATTACTGGATTCTAACGATGGATTAAACTACTTTCTGTTACCCATGTATCACTCTTGTTAATGTTCATCTTATACACTCCTTTCAGGACACTGTCAATTACCATCACTTGCTCTGCCAAGCCCTTTGCTGTCTCCAACAGATTTACAATATCATTAGCAAAATGCAAATTTTTCATTTCTTTTCCCTGAAATTTAATTCCCATTCCAAATTGGTCTCTCATATTCTTCACACATTGCCAATGTACAAACTGAGTAATATTGAGGAAAGGCTTAAACCCTGTCTTACTTCTTTCCCAATCACTCCGTCCCTTTCATGCCCTATGACTCATAACTACTGTCTGGCTTTTGTTATAAGTTATATACAATTTTTCGTTCCTTGTATTTTATCCCTGCTGCCCTCAGAATTTGAAAGAGTATGTAATCAACACTGTCAAACGCTCTCGCCAAATCTATGTTATAAGATAAATTATTAGGTGCGTTTTTTCTCTCATGTTCCTACTTTTCTCCTAAAGCCAAAATAATCTTCATTCTGGTCGGATTCCACCATTTTTTTTTCAATTCTTCAGTAATAATCCATGTTAGTATTTTGTTAGCCTTACTTTCTAAACTTATAATTATATTATTTTCAGACCTGTCTGTATGTGCTGTCTTTTTAATAGTGGTTATTACATCTACATAGATACATACATATGTACTCTGCAAGGCATATTGGAGTGCATGGCACTTTTGTGATATTTTTCTATCGTTGCATTCTGTAATAACTTGCGGGTTAAAAGGAACACCTCAATCTTTCTATTTCAGATCTGATTTCTATTATTTTATTATGATGATCAAGTCTCCCTACAAAGGTGAGTGCTAACAAAATATTATATTTGCATTCGGAAGAGAAAGTTGGTGAAAGAAATTTCGCAAATAGATGTCGCTGCTACAAATAATGGCCTTTTTTAATGATTTCCACCGCACTCATGCATCGTTTCCGTGACACTCTCTCCCATATACTGCAAATACTATAAAACGAGCTCTGTAAGGTGACAAGCCTTGTGAAGCTATGTTGACAATGGGGTCCATTTCTCAGGCACGCGCATTCGGGCTGTGTTATGACAGTTTTCAAAACATGGAAGCCATGTGTCAATCTGACAGATAAGTCTAGCGCAAGAAGTCTGTTTCTCGATTCGAAGATGCGTTTAGCAGAGAGGGTCGGTGTTAATGTAAGCAATATTGGTTCGATGGCTAGACAGATCCAAAGGGATTCGAAGTCAAATGAGGTGTTGTTGCACGCGGCAAGAAATTATGCACTGCAAGAACATTCAACTGAAAATTCTGAAGCGAATCTGCGAAAACTGCAACTAATAGTAGCACATCTTGGATACCAGCAAGAGTCACTGATGAAGAGTGCCATGTTGGTGGAAGAGGTCACAGAGCAAGTAGGAGCTATGCAACGATGATATACCCAGTATCCCATGTAGAAGTCGACCGAGTTCAGGAGTTGGCCAACATATGGCAGCATCTCTGATGAGTATCGTTTACGCGTAACGATCATGTGACTGGAAATACCGGCGGTTAGAACAGTGTTAACGGCAGCGAGACAATATCATCCAAACTATTTAAATATTAATAAAAGCTGACTCTAAGAAGGGAGGCTCATTTTGAAGCTAAAGAATAGTTGTTGCGCTCATATAAACATGACTCCAGTCACATTAATAGTTTTTGAGAGATAGTTAATTGAATATTGTCATTAAATAATACTTTTGTAAAATTTTTAACTTGGAAACGCTTTGAGCAAAGTGCTCAAATGAAAGCTCTCATACAGTAATGTCACATGGAGTATATATGTTGCTTTTTTTTCCTCAAGCCCAGAGAATTTAAATAAGGGTCCGAAATGTGATTTTCGAGCATTGCAAAAACTTGGTATTTATTAAATAACTACATTAATTCCCGCTGCTTTGCACACATGGACTGGATGGTCTGCGTCTACATCTAAAATTAATTTTCGTAGATTTACCTTTGAAAATGCCTTCCTAATCAAGTATTTTGATACGACTTGCCACGCGCTATTCAACCATTGATGGCAGAATACAAAACATCCCGAAACATATATTTAAAAAAGATAACTATGGTTTCATATCCAAATTTTCTCTTTTCTAGCATAAAAATAGTCTTAGTAGCATCCTTAAAAGATTTCCTCTTATGTTGCCTGCTTAATGGTTGAATTTCCAAAAATATCTTAACATGTGAAACTTCCTGGCATATTAAAATTGTGTGGCAGAACTGGGACTCGAACCTGGGATCTTTGCCTTTCGCGGGCAGGCGCACTACCGACTGTGCTATCCCAACACGACTCACGATGCCGCCTCACAACTTTACTTCCGCCAGTAGCTCGCCTCCTACTTTCCAAACTGCACAGAAGCTCTCCTGCGAACAATGCAAGACTAGCACTCCTGGAAGAAAGGATATGGTGGAGACATGCTTTAGCCACAGCCTAAGGGATGTTTCCAGAATGAAACTTTCACTCTGCAGCGGAGTGTGCGCTGATATGAAACTTCCTGACAGATTAAAATTGTGTGCCGGAACCGTGACTCGAACCTGGGACCTTTGCCTTTCGTAGGCAAGCACACTCGACTGTGCTATCCCGACACGACTCACGATGCCGCCTCACAACTTTACTTACGCCAGTAGCTCGCCTCCTACTTTCCAAACTTCACAGAATCTCTCCTACGAACTATGCAAGACTAGCACACCTGGAAGAAAGGATATGGTGGAACCATGGCTTAGCCACAGTCTAAGGGATGTTTCCAGAATGAAACTTTCACTCTGCAGCGGAGTGTGCGCTGATATGAAACTTCCTGGCAGATTAAAATTGTGTGTCAGAACTGGGACTTGAACCTGGAACTTTTGCCTTTCGCGGGCAAGCGCACTACCGAATGTGCTATTCTGTGAAGTTTGGAGGGATTTGAGCTGGGAACTGCGGTACAGCGATCTGTGACGCTAACCACTGCACCACACATCCTGTAGGAAGACTTGCAGCAATATAATTTATGCTCGTTTGTCACAGCAATTTAAACTCTCATATATCATAATCATAAATCAGACTGGCAGGACATTGATATTATCATCAACAAAAGTTAAAAATGTAAAGAGATGAAAAAATTTACTACAACAGGATTGGAACCTAAAAATTTACAAACATGAGTGTTACAGCTAATCAGCCTAATGACTAGACCACAACTGTTCCCAATCAAGTGTTCTGTTTAGTAATTCAGCTATAGTCTGCTCAGACCATTTATTGTTATTGCATTATACATGGGTTTTTACTCTTAATTGCCATTTATGTTCCAAAGCGTAGTATTTGACAAATCGCCAATGTAATAGTGTTTTAAAATAGTATAGTGTCATGATTGGCACTCCAACATATTGTCTACAATGTTATTGAATAGCAAAGGCCAACAGTGGGAGGAACGTATCAGGTCCTAATAAGTCCAGTCCACATGCAGTGATCTGTCTACGCAGATATCTGTGCAAATGTTTACGACCACCAATATATGTGCCTGGACGGGTTAGGTCGCTTCAGATTAGGGCGCCCACCGTTCATCAGTGAAAAAGAAAATATCAGTAGTACAGACTACAGTTACACTGGCAACCTAATACGCTCTTTTCTAAAGTTTATTTTTTATCAATGACTAGCTGAACCTGGCCACACTTCGCTGTGGTAGTAAATAGGAAAGGAAATACTGTAACTCATGTGAACATAGAATGACCGAGAGAATGCTTCAGTCATATCAATATCGTTCGTTAGGCTACTGTGGCTATGTAAAACGAAAATTATAAAAAATAACGTTTCACCGATACTCATTATTTTAAACCCAATAAGATAGATTACATTTTTTGTCGTTCACTTTCTCCAAAACCATACAGATCAGTTTACTGACTGTCGGTATGACATATAATTCACCATAGTAAGTTTGCCTCGGTTGCACAGTGGTAGAGTGCCAGACTACAAATCCAAATGTCGCGGGTTCGATCCCCGCCATGTCCTAGGATTTTTATCTGTCACTTTCCACTTCTTTCACCTCTGGCAGTATTGCTCATGTGAAAAGTGCCGAGTAGCACCGTGGTTCGGAACCCACGTTACACTGTAGGTCCCCCTATAACTGGCTGGGTAAGTCAGTTCGAAGGTCGGAGGAAGGCAACGGCATATCACCTCCAAACAGGACCATGCCTAGTAAAGCACTGTGGTGTTCAAACCAATCTTCGGATTGTTGACTGATTTACCTTTTAGTAAGAAGCTATAGTTTTCTACTTTCTTTCCATCTATTTTCCATCCGCTATGTTTATCTCCTGCTTCCCCACTATCTACCTCTTCATTCTCCCTCTATCTAATCCCCAACCTCTATTCATCACTCCCTTTCCTGCCATCCATCTTCAATCTCCTCCTCGTCCTCCAATCAGGGACTCGATATGTTCATCACATATCAGTTCGTTAAGTAACAGCATCGTCTTCCCAGTAGTCCGATTTAGTCAATCTCCTCCTCCTCCTCCTCCACTAAGAGAGCCAATATGTCCATCGTGCTTCAATTCGTTGAGTCATCCTTCCAATCGCCCGACTTAGTAAGCGATTTTGTAAGTGATTCTGCTGCGCTCCGCTTGGTAATACTCAGCATATAACAGGGGACACTGCGTAGACCCCCTTTGAGAGAGAATACATTAGCTTGCAATGCGATAATATCTATAAATTAAATGGCAGTGTTCCGAGTAACTGACATGTTGATTGAATGAATGACTCATCATCGCCCAGCCAAAACAACTAATGAAAAAACTTGAAATTTTTAGAGGGTATTAATCTTACACCGTTGGTGTCGTTTAAGAAGCGATGTTTTGATACTCTGTCCCTAAGTGATAAAAAGTTTTTTGAAAATACGCTGTTATTCATTCAATTTTAAAGCTACACCTACATAAATTGGTTATTATTTAAAAAAATGCGTCTTTCAGCTTTTTCTGAAAATCAGCCTGAAAGTAGCCTGTTAAATTGTTTAAGCAAATCACGGGCAGTTGAGATCTGCAAATGCCAGTTAAAATGCTCACTGCTGCTCTAAATTACCTTGCGAGTGGCCACAGTATTTGCACAACGCAAATTTATCTAATTGCTCACTCCTTAAGGGAGCAGTCAACCGTTTAACAAACACAAAATTAATGTTAAAAATAAATGAATAGATAATTAAACATGGGACGGGGAGCATGCAATTCTAAGCAGAGACTTCAATACTTTAAATCAAAATCTATTAAAAAAATAACAAGCAAATAAATGTGGGAAGACCAAATTAAGCACACACCTTGTACACAAGTGAATTAAATCATAAAGTTACTGATCATACTAAAATTGTTTCTGAATTATATCAATATGGAAGTAAAGTGGGAAGAAAATTGCAAACACACAATGGATAGATAAAAGCACATTCATTCATTCACAGACACATGCATAATGCTTGCGACACTTTGCCATGCGGGATCAGTTGATAGCAGCGACAAACGATGTGGTGGCAGCATTTTGACGAAATGGCAGGTGTCTTGAAACACACACATTTCAAAATCGCAATGCACCAAACGAACTCGTGTGTAGGGAGGCAGTGGCATACTATTCTTAAGTACTATGTGGTGTGCAACCACAAGGAATTACACAGAATTTAGCTAGCCACGGTGGCCAAGGGGACTGAAGCACTCAAGTCACGGTCTGCACGGCCACTACGGTCGCGGGTTCGAATCCCCCCTTGGGCATGGATATTTGTGCCATCCTTAGTATTAGTTAGTTCATAAGTAGTTTGAAACTTTTGGGACTGATAACCCCGTAGTTAAGTCCCATAAGCTATACAAACATTTGAACATTTTACACAGAATTTAGAATAATCAAGTAAAGCACACTCGAGAATTCATATAGATGAAAGCTAGTATTAATAAAAACATGGCTGAAGTAATGACCGTTATGAAAGCATGTGGTGCAATCGCTCATACAAGACATGAAAGACGGAATCAAACTAGAAAATCTGAGAAATAGTTTACATACTTGTGGATACAGACATGATGTGAAATCGTTAGTTAAAGACAACAAGAAAATTTATACATACCAAGTTTTGCACAAAGGGTGAAGGCCACACACGAGTAATTCTAACTTGAGAGAGACTGGCCACTAAGTCATCATCGGAATGAAAATGCATATACAAAATTTACACCGAATTACTCGAGTTCTGTAAATTAAGAGACACTTCGCCTCACAGGGCGAAAGAATTACTCAAGAAAACTATCACTGACAAACTAAGACTGCCTGATCACAAAGAAAGAAAATTTGTAAAAGCGTGCCTTCCCCTCAGCATGATTTGACAAAGTACTTACTTCCACGGTCACAGCAAGAATGAAGCTCTAACCTTCCACACCACACACTGTATGTAGAGTGCGCTAAAATCCCATACAGAGCGCGTTCAGAGCATAGTGTCTACCAACCCTCTCTATCTGAGGAAGATAATGCCCTCTTCAATGGCTCCCAGAGAGGTCTCTTGTCATCTCTTTCATCCAAGATTAGGTTGGCACCACACTAAGAACAGAGCCACCTCGCCATCTTGCCAAGTAAGCATGTCTCTGGCCACCCAGCAGACGCCAGCGTGGACGACAAACGAAGCCATGCATTCTTAATTAAAGCAAACAATGTCCTAAGCATGAGGTGGCGAATGTAAGACACTGCATGGCTGTCAGTCAATAAAAACAACCTTCCACATTCACATGAACTCATAAGTTCAATCACACGGGTGGAAACATATATAAACTTTGGGCATTGATCATTAATAAACAGAATAAAAAAAGTAACATACTAATAGAAAATAATATTGGTGCAGAAACCCATTACTTTAATGAATAACTCAAAACTGGTACACGCTCACACATTCAGTGGACGGGTTTCAGCACCCTCTGCTTAGGGGTGATAAACAGTCTGGAACCAATTCTGTGTTACTGGATTGGATCCAGATTATAATTAGTTACAAACACAATGAAAAATGGTACCTACTCGGGGCATTGTCGGCAGTTAGATTTAAAGAAACATGATAAATTAAGCGACATTCAAACATTTAACATGAACAACCATTTTAAATTATTTAAACAAAATTTAAAAAAAATAGTAAAGATGGTGGTGCGCAGAAAAAAGATTGGTGAAGAATTGGAAGGTAACAATACATGGATAAACAACATTGAAAATTTACAATAAATAAAATAAGACCATCATAATCTTTTTTACTCCCAGGAGTGTCTTTAAAAAATTAGTTCGATTCACTTTGGTGAGTGTTCATTTTTCTTGTAAATTGTTAACTTTGCTCCACACATCGATAAAAACTTAGGAGCATCGATGGGCAGGATGTACTCTTTGGGATAACTGGCTGGAAACTGCATCCTACACTTATTTAACACTTTTCTACTGCCAAGTTGTCTTTCAGTGTCCATGGTCGTAGTTGATGGTCCCTCTTTCCAGCTCCAGGTGTATCTCGCCTCGCCGACTTCTCTTCCTCTCTCTCAGCACCAATGGTTGGATCAACCATCATCTTTATTTAGGCACAGAGAAACTTTGTTAGGACTTGCAATGGCGAGCGATCACAAGAGGCAGTGCCACGCCTTCATGACATAGGATTTGTGAGGTTCTGACATCCAAGCAGAACCCAAGGATGTGGAAATCCAAAGTGTGTTAAACAAGGAGGTTCATAAGTGTTTCAATGCCGTGGCAAAATTAGCAACTGGTCTGGTCATGACAGACGCCAGGTATGTGTGCAGACATCTGTGTGGTGTTCCGGCTGCTCTCGTTGAGTGGTGTGCAGCAGGGGGCGTTGCCCGCTGCGCTGACAAAAGCACATGTCATATGTGCCCACCGCTATCGGCCCACGTGTGGAGTGTCACAATGGACACGCCCTCTTCTGCTATGGCAGGTGGACCACCGCCGCCCGGCGTGGTCGGTGACAGTGCCTGTAGCAGCCGCTCGTAGTAGGGATGGGAAAAACCGACCGGTTAAAACCGATACCGGTATTTTAGTTTTGAATAACCGGTTTTTTCGGTATTTATTTGGTGTCGGTTGTAACCGGTTTTTTTAGTTATTGCCAAGAACCGGGTAAAAAAAACCGGTACGACTACTTCCTGTAGCAGTGATTCAAAATGTGTGTGTGTGTTTTTATATAATAATAATCTGATGAAGACTGACTGAATGTGCTGAAAGCGGCCATTTTAATAAATGAGTTTTCTTGACTGCTTTTGCTATTGGATATTAAAGAACAGAGTGTTGTTAGCTCCTCAACACGTTGGTTAAAACTTTAAATGCATTATATTGCTATGCTAACAAGTTTTATTAATGTGATTGCTTGAAAGTGAAGGGCTTTTTTAATAACCAATATGGGTTTAGGTAACATTAATCATGTGGTGCCTCGCGAGGTAGTCGTGCGGTCTGAAGCTCCATGTCACGGACTGCGCGGCTGCTCCAGTCGGAGGTTCGAATCCTCCCTCCTCCCTCGGTCATGGGTGTGTATGTTGCCCTTAGCGAAAGTTAGTTTAAGTTAGATTAAGTAGTTTGTAAGTCTAGCGACCGATGACCTAACCAGTTAGGTCTCATAAGAACTCACACCCATTTGAATATTCTTTGGGCATGTCGTGTACAGCTTTTCTAGTTCGATTTGCGTAAATTTACACTGTCAACAATCATACTGTTAGTCAGAACTGTGACTTTCGTTTTCAAAATACTTCTGCAGCACTGATTGAAGTTCATTTACTGACTGTAACTTATATAACTAGCTACTGATCTGCGATGGCTCACAAGTCCAACATAAGGAGTGGTTGGCTCAGTATTTGCAACTGCCGGATGGTAATATTAGGCCAGTAAATCTGTGTTTCGTATACCGTCTTGTACGGACTCCTGGCTAGACTTACACACACTCAAGAAGGCTTAATATTGGGAAGGGATCTTGCAAAATATGGAAAGACTAGTGATTTGTCGTATAACGTAAATTTACCTAAATTTTAACTAAACCTCCTAAGTTTCGTTTTCGGCCGAAACTAGAAGAACCTAATATTCGATTACGGTTTCTGTTTCGGCTACCAATTAAGTCTCGGTCGAACTTTGCTGGAAATAAAAGCAATAAAAAAACCGAAAACCGGTTATTTAAAAAACTAGTTATGTTGAGCAGTTTTTACAGTGCGGTTAAACTGGTGACGAGAAGAACCGGTATAACCGAAAACCGGTTGTTTCAGCAATAACCGCCATCCCTAGCTCGTAGGCGTGGTGGGATGGGACGGTTGACAGCCGGCTGGGGTGCGGGTGCGCGCAGTTCGCCCCCTCCCCTCATTGGGGGGCAGGACCAGTTGGTGACGTGGCGGTAGCACAGACAAATATATACATACGGGAAACCTCCGTAAGGGCCCGGTCCTACGCTCAGGGGTGCGGGGAGGGAGGGTTTCCAGTAGTTCCGTAAGATGTCTCATGATGGCGCTGCGGTCGGAAGCAGCCCTTTAAACTGGCCAGAGCAGGCGGCAGGTAGTGGCTGTCCCCACCACCAACTCCCCTCAAACGCCAGCAAGCCTGACACAGCCGTGGCCTCGTGGCAGGCGGCACGAGCTCTCCCCTCAGCCTCCCCTCCACACTACCCTCTGACGTGCGATAGGCACCCTAAGCCGGGGAACGGCCTGACACCTACTAGCATCTTACAGAACTACCACGGGAGCGTAGGACAGTGGTTTTGGGAGGGCTGCTCCTCTGTATATGTTACTCTGTGGCAGTAGGCATTCTCGCGGGCGCTGGCAGGCCGTTACGGCTTAAGCCGTCGGCACACGGAGCGTGTATCTGAAAAAGTGTAGCCAACGTGGTGAGTTTCTGATGTCAACGTGCGAACCACACGTTGGAGAGGCTTTCCCAGCGTGTGGGGCAATATCAAGCATTCTCAACGAGCATCTGAACGATCACCAATAAGGTGAGAGAACGCCACCGACGTCACACCAAGTGGCTGCCTGCGGAGGGGGCAGCTCTTTTCGGTAGAGAGACGAAGACGCCATGTTGGCCGTCGTATTTCGTGGTTTTTATGTATGTAACTTAGGTCTTATGAATGTATGGCGTTTCAAAGCAAGTAACAGTAACTGAGTAAACTGAAAATCTCTCGGAAACCGACCATTAATGTACTATTTATCGGAATAAATGACTGGAAACATCTTATACGTGGTTAAAAAATTTCCGTATTACAGTAATCTGCCGTTTCAAGGCAAGGCGGACTGAAAATCTATCAACACGAATAGTTCTTTGTATCATTTGTTGTAATTACACGTCAGCAACCGACATATCGTCCAGTAGCAAATACGACACGTCTAATAATGTATGTGAGGATACATTCGCGATGTAACTGACTGTAGCATAGGGGGTAAGTTGTGGACTATGGAGTTATAAGAAGTTGCAGTGTTGGTTCAAGGCTCCACATTTTTTTCTTCTTTTATTCGGTTTTTGTGATAGACTCAAAGACTTTCCTATAAATTTCTTAGAAGTAAACTGCATAATATTTGATGCTATGTAAAAAAAATCGCACTGACGTGTTTACGGCCCACTTTAGATTCGTAGTTTTATAAGTTTGTGCAAACATTTTGGACCAAAATAATCATCTAAATAATAAAAAATTAATTAATAAGAGTGTCTGAAACCCTTTTAGGAAAAATTAGGTAGTGGCAGGTTTTGAACCACCGACCTTTAGTGTCATAGTCCAACGCTTTACCCACTACACTACGGCTATCAATCAGAATACTAGTCCTTTAATCTCATAGTACTGATGGCCGTTGTTAACTGATGCTAATATGGCATTTGTAGACACTAGATTATCGTACGGAGAACTATGTGTTTTTGTTAATTCTTCAGTGGGCCATTGCTTTCAAATGACAACGTGTAAGTTACAATAAGAAAATCATCAAATACGCAACGCAAGATGCCAGAGAGATTTCTGGGTGAGGAATGTCACGTGGTTTTCGTTAATTCAATGGAGGGTGTCAAATCTCCGTTATTTTTGCAAATATGTCTCAAACGATACGAGATATGAAAAAAACCTGAGGGAGCTAAGTTGTAAAGAAGTTTCTCCTCTACCAATTATGTTATTCAATTTTTGTGTCAGATGAACGGTTAGTTTTCAATTACAATTATATTACAAATGGCTTTTTTGTATTACTACCGTATTTTTTGTCCGAAAAGTTTGAAAAAGGGAGGTTCTGGTCTCTGGAGGCCTACAATCATGTCTGTAAAATTTGGTGCTGATCGGTTGAACGGTTCGTCTTAAAAACAGGGAACACGTTACAGACAGACAGACAGACAGACAGACATACATCACAAAATGGCCGTTATTTTTGCAAATATCTTTGAAACGCTACGAGATATGAAAAAAACACTAGAGAACAAAGTTGTACAAATTCGGTTATTCAATTTTCGTGTCAGATGAATAGTTAAGTCGTTATTTTCATTTAAATTTCGAGCTGTCAAAAGACGATCGCAAAGGCCCACTTTTAGTGTTACTACCGTAACATAAAGTGGGCCAATAAGTGCGCACCCTCTGAGGAGTGAGTTTGTTGGATTCGTTTTATGAACAAGACAGTTTGCGCCTCACTTAGAGTAAAATACGAACTTATTGTTTCACGTATCGCATTTTACACGTTCTTAACATTCTTCTACTGAATAGTAAAAAATGAGCGTGGAAGCATGATCTTTTAACGTTGGCTGAAAAGCGAGACTCTTGAAATAAGCTTTGTGTTGTGAAAGCCTATTCTAATTTTATATCGCACAGTTTGACATGAAACTTTATAATTCGCTTCACTTATTGACATAACATGCAACTTTCATAAGAGTCTTATGTTCATAGGTTGTTGTTGTTGTGGTCTTCAGTCCGGAGACAGGTTTGATGCAGCTCTCCATAATACCCTATCCTGAGCAAGCCTCTTCATCTCCACATAAGAACGGCTACCTACATCTGTCTGAATCTGCTTTCTGTATCCATCTCTTGGTCTTCCTCTGCGGTTTTTATCCCACACACTTCCCTTCAACGCTAAATTCACAATTCCTTGATGTCTAAGAATGTGCCCTGCCAATCTATCCCTTCTTAAGTCAAGGTATGCCAGAAATTTCTTTTCTCCCCAATTCTGTTCAGTACCTCCTCATTAGTTATGCGATCTACCCACCTAATCTTCAGCATTCTTCAGTAGCACCACATTTCAAAAGCCTCAATCCTCTTCCTGTCCGCACTGTTTTTCGTCCATGTTTCACTCCCATACAAGGCAACACTCCATACAAATGCCTTCAGAAAGGACTTCCTTAGGCTTAAATCAATATTCGATGCTAACAAATTTCTCTTATTCAAGAATGCTTTTCTACCCATTGCCATTCTGCATTTTATATCCTCTGTACTGCGACCATCATTTGTTATTTTACTGCCCAAGTAACAAAACTCATCTACCTCCTTTATTGCTTCGTTACCTAATCTAATTCCTTCAGCACCACCTGATTTTCTTAGATTGTACTCCATTACCCTAGTTTTGCTCTTGTTCATCTTATATGCACCTTTCAGCACACTGTCCATTCCGTTCAATTGCTCCTCCAGGTCCTTTGCTGTATCTGACAGAATTACTATGTCGTCGGCACAACGCAATGTTTTTAATTCTTCCCCCTGAACTTTAATTCCTTCGCCAAATTTCCTTTATAGCTTGCCCAATGTACAAATTGAATAACATTGGAGAAAGGCTACAACCCTGTCTTACTCGCTTTCCAAGCACTGCATCCCTTTCATGCCCTTCAACTCTGACAACCACTGTCTGGTTTTTGTAGAAGTTGTAAATAACCTTACGCTCCCTATATTTTACTCCTGCTTGCTTCAGAACTTGAAAGAGTTTATTCCAGTCAACATTGTCAAAAGCCTTCTACAAATCTACAAAAGCTAAAAATGTAAGTTTGTCTTTTCTTAATCTATCTTCTACGATAAGCCGTAAAGTGAGTATTGCCTCCCGTGTTCCTACATTTCTCCTGAACCCAAACTGATCTTCACCGAAGTCGGCTTCTACCAGCTTTTCCATCCTTCTGTAAATAATTCGTGTTAATATTTTGCAACCATGACTTATTAAACTGATGGTTCTGTAGTTTTCACACCTGACTGCACCTGCTTTCTTTGGAGTGGGGATTATAACATTTTTCTTAAAGTCTGAGGGTACTTCACCTGTCTTATACATCTTACAGACCAGGTGGAAGAATTTTGTCATGGCTGGTTCTCCCAGAAACTTCAGTAGCTCTGAGGGAATATCATCTACTCCAGGGGCCTTTTTTCGACTTAGGTCTTTCAGTGCTCTGTCAAATTCATCTCTCAGTATACTATCTCCTATTTCATCCTCATCTACTTCTTCTCCCCTTTCTACAATATTGCCTCTAAGTTCATTTCCTTCATAGAGCCACTCCATATACTCTTTCCACCTTTCAGCTTTCCCTTCTTTGCTGAGAACTGGTTTTCCATCAGAGTCCTTGATATTCATAGAGCTGTTTTTCTTATCTCCATAGGTATTTTGTTGTTACGTATTTAGACACATCTCAGAACATAACGAACATAAGGACAAGCGGGGAAATAAGCGGTTCAATAGAGGGAAAGTTGGAATTCCACTCTTTTGATTTGGTAAACAGTGTTATTCCAGCAACTAATACCGCCGACAACTGTCGCTGGAGCGCGCTGCGGTCGCCTGTAGCTCGTTGAGGCACACGTCTCGTATGCTCAAGTTGCGCCGACTCCGAGCGTTCAGCCGCACGGTGGACTCGCCACGTTGACCACATACGTGCAGACACACGCTCCGTGTGCCGACGGCTTTAGTGTGGGTTGCTGTGTGACGTAGAAGGCGGGAACCCCGTCCCCCTCAGTTTTCGCAGCGTAGGGGCGAGCGCCGAGGTCTGCCGGCCCACGTTTCTAGTAGCAGTATGGCGTGCGCGAATGCTTCCCATGGCACTTAGAAAATACTTCATGACACATATTCGTTGTACAGTGGCATTCATCAGACTGGTACCATATATTCGCATCAACATAAAACTACAAAATTACACACATAACATCTTGACATCTTGCGAGCCATGGATGAAGGGCAACAGGCGGATTGTGTTTTTCTTGACTTCAAAAAGGCTTTCGACGTGGTGCCACACTGCAGACTGCTAACGAAGATACGAGCTTATGGAATAGGTTTTCAGATGTGTGACTGGTTCGAAGACTTCCTAAGTAATAGAACGCAGTACGTTGTTCTCGACGGCGAGTGTTCATCAGAGACGAGTGTATCGTCAGGTGTGCCCCAGGGGAGTGTGATAGGACCGCTATTATTTTCTATCTCTATAAATGATCTCATGGACAGAGTAAGTTGTAATTTGCGGCTGTTTGCTGGTGATGCTGTGGTGTATGGGAGGGTGTCGTCTCTAACTGACTGTAATAGCATACAGGATGACTTAGACAAAATTTCTAGTTGGTGCGGAGAATGGCAGCTAGCTCTCAATGTAGAAAAATGTAAGGTGATGTGCATGAGTAGAAAAAACAATCCTATAATGTTCGAATACAGCTTTAGTAGTGAGCTTCTTGATGCTGTCGTGTCGTTCAAATATCTAGGCGTAACACTGCAGAGCGATATGAAATGGAACGAACATGTAAGGACAGTTGTGAGTAAGGCGGACAGCCGACTTCGGTTCATTGGGAGAATTTTGGGAAGATATACTTCACCTGTAAAAGAGACCGCGTATAAAACGCTTGTACGACCACGTCTTGAGTATTGCTCAAGTGTTTGGGACCCACAGCAGATCAGTTTCAATGAAGACATAGAGGTAGTTCAGAGACGAGCAGCTAGATTTGTTACCGGTAGGTGCGACCAATGCGCGAGTGTCACGGAAATGCTCCGGCAACTCAATTGGGGATCGCTGGAAGAAAGACGACGTTCTTTTCGTGAATTTCTGTTAAGTAAATTTAGAGGGCCGTAATTTGAAGCTGAGTGTAGTACAATCTTGATGCCGCCTACTTACATTTTGCGTAAAGATCACAAAGACAAGATAAGAGAAATTAGGGCTCGTACGGAGGCATATAGGCATTCTTTTTTTCCTCGTTGCATTTGGGAGTGGAATAGGAAAGGAAATGCCTAGTAGTGGTACGGTGTACCCTCCGCCACGCATCTTACGGTAAATTGCGGAGTATGTATGTAGATGTATGAAAAACTAATCGAGAATATTACAGTAAATTATTAAAGTTAAGTCCTTGTCTTGTTCCCGCGCTATGTCGTTGAGGGAAGCAGAAATGAAATTTGCAAAAGCTACGCCACATAAATATAACAGGCTTTAATTATTTTCATTAGGCTCATCATTGAATCCCTGAGTCAAACCCACCGGGGAAGGAGAAAGGGTGTCAGCCACCACATTCTCTTTCCCGGGTATGTGTACAACCGTGAAGTGAAATTCCCGGAGATGGAGCGCCCAACTGGCCAAACGCCTGTGCATCGATTTCACCAACATGAGTAACTGCAATGCACAGTGATCAGTGTATAGCCTTGTCGCTCAGCCGAAAAGAAATCCGCGGTACTTGGTAAATCCGAAGACGACCGCTAAGGCTTCCAGCTCTGTCACCGAGTAATTCCTCCCGCATTTAGTGAGAATACGACTCGCGAATGCAATTGTTTTCCGGCGCACGACCCCGTCTTCTTCATACTCTTGGAACAGCTCGGCAGCAATTGCGGTCTTCAAACTGTCCGTTCCAAGGCAGAAATCCCTGGAAAGACGGGGTGTGCTAACAGAGGCGCAGCCAGAAGTGCTTTCTTAACACTTTCAAATTCATATTGCGCGTCCGTGTCCCACTTCAACGGCTTGTTTTTATTTGTGACTGTGCAGAGGGAATGTGTACCCATCATTTGAAGAGGTAGAATCTTTTTGTAAAAATTTACAAGACCCAAAAAGGCACGTACTTGCTTCTTTGCTGTCAGAACGGGAAAGTCTCAAATTGCATCTAGCTTACTAGCGTCCAGAAGAATACACTCACTCGTAATGATGTGCCCGAGAAAGTTGACCTGCGGCCAACGAAATTCTGTTTTCTTCAGATTAACCTCTAACGTCCATCACCTCTTTTCGGAATGACTCAAACTGAGCCCTAATATATTCCTGAATCACGGAAATGGTTATTAGTTCACAGTCTATAACGAAGTCATTCCACTGTAGGTGAAGTTGAACTTATCTTATATGCTGGCTGAAGTCCATTGCGTTGTGAGCTGTCTTCGGCATTCACTAAAGAATTTGATTTTACAGGATCTTTTCATAAATTAAAACCCTCTCAATTGATATGGAAACGATTTTATTTCCACTTAAACATTGCATAATAAAAAAAAAAAGCAGCAAGCCAACACAGCTGCTTACAGGTTTCTGGCCACTCAACAACTCCAAAACAAACTGACTAAACAATGGTTTCTCTCCAACATCTTTCTGCTTAACCACGTAATAAAATTGATGACAAAGTTTTGCAATTCAGAATTAAACAATATTCTTTTACATTAAATATGCCAAAATACAGGAATTAAAACATTACATTTAAGCTTTGACTATTTATCTCGATGTATGTACTTGTTTCATGAAATTTGTATTTAAATGTGCTACACAAATTTAAAGTCATCCTTTTGACTAGTGTTTACAGTCTTCAAATTATTTACATTATGTGTGTTTTCGAAATGCACACATATTTGTTTTGCCAATATTGTGTAGGCGTACTATTATTGTGACATGGAATTTTAATGTGTTTTAGTTTGCAGTTACATTATTTATTAATACGGAGTTGTATATGGTTGTCTTAGTTTTGTTAATTTCGAAGATAGTTTCTTAGTACCAAACGGATTATTAATTTTAGTGCATGAAAAATTATCAGTATTTAATTTAGGATCTAGTGATATATAAAACATGGTCTGCCCTAATTTATTTAAACAAAAGGTATATATGAAATCATGTTGTGCAATAGTTTATAACATGTAACATTGTTGTTTTTATACAAATTAGTATCTATATAGGTTCAGCAATTTCCGAAACGGAGTGTAATGCATTTTTAGTGTTTGCAGCTATTATTTACGATAGTATTAAAAACTGAAAATTACGTAAAAGGTCAGCTAAAGTTATATTTAAATGAACGTACTATTTCTTAAAAGCGTTTTACTAATAGTGTTAATAGAATTTCAAACAGAAGGCGAAAATGTAAAATATCACATGTCCGGAAATGAAGTTTTACTTGAGGTATCAGATATTTCGTGTTTCTATGTTGGCAACTGATTTATGTATGGAGCGTGCAACATAGCAGAAACGTTACAAACCGTTACTCCTAATTGCTGAAAAACATACAATAGTTGATCTAATACTTGGTAGTGGCTTTCCCATGAATTTTCCGCGATCAGCACATCATCCATGTAGGTGGTGATGTGCTGCCGCAGTTCCTCCGGTAAAATAGACTGAAAGCCACAAATAAAGGCGGCAGAACTAATGTTCAGACCAAAAGGAAGCTTTCAGAACTGTTAACAGGTTCCGAAACAAAGGAAGGCCATGTAAGGCCGACAAGCGGGTTCCAGTTCTATTTGCTAGTAGCTGGCCTGCAAGTCGATCGAGGAGAGCACACACGGACATCGTGGAATTTCTGCAAGAGTTCATCTAACGTCTGCAGTCGATCAGTCTCCGGCTTAATTACGGTGTTTATTTGCCTCGAATCCAGGACAGGCCTGATTGCTTTATCCTTCTTGGAGATGAACAACAATGGACTGTTATATAAACTTGCAGTACATTCCATGGCGCCATCCGCTGACATCCGTGCAATCTCTTCCTCGACTTCCCACTTGTTTACCCATGGAATTTGGTATGGCTTCGCAAAAAAATTTGTTGTGTGGCCGCTTTTTAAACTTATATTGATAGCCTTTGATCGTGCCTGCGGCATCAGAAAAAACCGTCGCATGTTTCTGCAAAATAGAATCTAGATTAGTTTTCACTCTGAGTGCGGCATCCTCTAACTAACTCATTTTTCAGGCGATCTCGGCCAGGACGTCTACTTTCTCACAAACAACGAGAAGTACTTATGGGTCAACATACTCCGAGAGCACCGGATCTGGCGAGTATATCGCCCGGTAATCTGATAAAAAATGGCAACACAGACCTACGGAACTCAGCCTCGTGGTGCACTCGCTGAATTTTAACCTAATTTTTTCCTTTTTCAACCGAAGGCGCACTTCGCCTTTGCCAAAGTGCAAAGTAGTATGGTGTGCCACCAGAAATTTCACACCAAGCAACATATCTACAACTAATGATGGCAAAACGATCAAGTTGGCCACAAAAACATGTCCTTGACACAAGAATTCAATCTCAGCCAGCCTCCGTACCTCTACATTATGCCCGACCAAGGCGCCGGTAACCTTGGTGCTTTGCAGAGGAAGTTCTGGCCAAGATGCCACTGCTTGGCAGTGCACGTATGCCGCCTCAGTTATTACGGACACGACACTGCCTGTGTCGAGAATGCATTGTAGCTCCACAGCTCTCACTGAGATTTTCAGGACGGGTTGTGTTACATGACCACTCGGCTTGGGTCTCTCCTCTAAGAGGACTTCTCTTAAGTCATCAAACCCTATCAGCCTGACTTGTTTAGTCTCCTGTTTGTTGTCAGACTCCGAGCAGAAGGGAACAGAGCGAGAATGTCATTGTTTTGATGTTGAGGGTACGGGTCGCGCGTCTGGCTTTTTGTTATGTTTCAGGTCAGGCAAACACACTTTCACACCCTGCGGAGGCGTGTTCGGCCATTCCCAGTGAACGCACTTGGAATTAGCATCAAGCGGTTCGTTATTGTCAGAGTTCCAGTTATTGCCATTCCCTCACTTCCGTCTTTTCTTCTCACGGTAGTGACCTTTATACCCAGTTTCATTTTGATTACGCCATTGCCCATTTTGCTGGTTTCGCTGGCCGTTTCCCAAAGACTGGCGATTAGAACTATTATTCTGCTCCTTCTCTGGTACCTGACTTTGATTATTGTTCCCCTTTCCCTGTTTGATTGGAAAGTTATTCTGCGGGGGGTCATAATCAAAATCTAGATCTTCTAGGAGGGCTTCAAAATGCTCCACGTCATCTTTGCATCTCCCTGCTAAGAGATCGTTGTGCAGACGTCACTAAAGCTTACCCAAACAAATCCCAACAAGCTTAGGCACGGGATACGGGTTGGTCAAATAATAGTTCTTATTCAACATAACCTGGAAGAACTCGACCGGACTGGCAAAGTTCGACTGTCAGAACGGGAGCATCATTTGGATGTTATGGCAAACGCAGATCTGCTGGCTCTCGGACCAGTAGGAAGCTAAAAGGTATTGTCGGAAGCTCTCGTAGCTTTCCCATACCAATGGAATGACCTTATTCGCATCGCGGGTTAACCTTCCAAGTGTCTGCACACAAACTCGGTTTTAAGTTCTTCGGGCCAATTCGATGGAGGGGAGAAATCAAATTGCTCTACCGATGCCTGTGGATGTATTCCACCGGGCGCATTCCAGAAGGGTTCAAACTTATGCATGGTTAGAAAGTGGTTGTAATCGAAGCCCGGTGCTGGGTCCCGATTACATCATGAGGTTCTGTTTTGAGCACGGCTCTAACTTGCCTGGGAGGCTCACCCTCGTCCTCGAAGGCGAAACCGGAATCTCGGCTTGCGCTTCCGGCAAGGCTGCCACAAGTTACACGGGGCGCACGCCCGTTACATGTGGTCTTCTCCTGTCGCCTGGCCATGCGCCCACACGGTTAGCCAGCATGGTAACAACTCTGGTTTAAAGGCTGTCTGGGGTTTAATTCTACCCGTGCAATCCTTTGCACGATATCATCTAGCGTGCTCTGCACACTAGTAACTGCAGCGGTCACCACATCAATGCAGCCAGAACCCGCACTGATACTGATTTGCACTGTTTCTACGCGTTTTCCCATGAGTTCACGCACATTGTTCATCTGCGTAAGCACTTCCTCAACACGCAAATCTATGGCTTCAACGTGTTCAGCAAGATCGCTGATTCGCGTCTCTACACTCTAAATGTGTGATTTTATATTTTCTATCTCCACGATGTTCCAACTTACTAACTCAGCCAGTTGCTCACGGAGACCAGCCATTCCTTGTAATACTTGTGCCTCTTGATTCTCGACCTGTTCTTTTATTTGTTCAGTGACCTCTTTCGACTGTTCTTTCATCTCATCAAGTCGTGCACCAGTCTTTCGTGACTGCTCTTTTATTTCGTGAAACTGATTGTTAGGGCATTGGTCCATTTTATCAACTCGTTCAGTGATCCGCACGGTCATTTGTTAAAAAAAGGACGGTGAGTGCATCGGGTAATGGGGGTACCTGCGGACAAGCATTCGCCACTAGGATAATACCATAATTCGTAAAACAACGGAAGGCCGGGTCACGCTTTCCGGTCGGCTGCTTGCCTCAAACCGTCCCATAGCCAACGCTTTGTACGCGGTTTTCTAGTGAAAGATTATTTTCTGTATGAAAATT
Source organism: Locusta migratoria (assembly GCA_026315105.1). Classification (NCBI taxonomy): domain Eukaryota; kingdom Metazoa; phylum Arthropoda; class Insecta; order Orthoptera; family Acrididae; genus Locusta; species Locusta migratoria. Next base: position 165,472,242 of record CM048747.1, on the reverse strand, counting down.
ATCTCCCACATTCGAAGCATCGGTTAAGGCAAAGTGCCGGAATATAATTCCTGCGATCAATCACATTTTTCCCTTTGCTATTCCTTAAGAGCGTCTCGCCTATGTGTTTCAACTGCTGATACAGTAGCGCTACCCATTTTCAAGAGCACATTAAAATATTCTCAATGAAATACTAAACCACAAGTTCCTGGCAACCCACATGGTCAGAACACGTGGTGCCTCTGTAAGAGTTTCACACACAAAATTGTTTTTGCCCCCAACACCGTCGTAATTGCACCCACGTTTCACACTGTGTAAACTCGACAGTTATAACCCCCCCCCCCCCCCCCAAAAAAAGTACAAATGCACTGACAATGCACGGCTGAAAACACAATGGAAGTACACTAGTGCTTGAGATTTCTACTCATTCACATGCACACACACAGACATTCAAATGACAGGAGGGCATCTAGAGAAAGAAATAAATTTTAAAAATGAAATTAGGAGACGCCAGAAGGATGAATCCTCGCAGCAGTAAGCCAAGTGAAAGTAGCCTATTAAATTATGCAAGTAAGATCTCGGGCAGTTGAGATCTGCAAATGATGGTTAAAACGCTCACTGCAGCTCTAAATTACCTTGTGAGTGGCCACAGTATTTGCATAACGGAAATTTATGTAACTGCTCACTCCTTAAGGGAGCAGCCAACGTTTTAATAAACACAAAATTAATGTGAAAAATAAATGAATAGATAATTAAACATGGGATAGGGAGCATGAAATTATAAGCAGAGGCTTCATACTTTAAATCATGATCTATTAAAAAAAAAATAACAAGCAAATAAATGTGGGAAGACGAAATTAAGCACACACCTTGTACAAATGTGAATTGAATCATAAAGTTACTGACCGTAAAAAATTGTTTCTGCTCTTTATGAATATGGAGGTAACGTGGGAAGAAAATTGCAAACACACAGTGGAAAGATGAAAGCACATTCATTCATACACAGACACCCACATAACGCTTGTGACACTTTACCATGCAGGATCACTTGATAGCAGTGACAAATAAAGTGGCGGCGGCCTTTTGACGAGATGACAGGTGTATTCAAGCACACGAATTTAAAAATTACTATGCACCATACGAACTCATGTGTGGGAGTCAGTGGCATACTATTCTTAAGTGCAATGTGGTGTGCGACTATGAGGAATTACACAGAATTTACAAAAGAAATTAATTTAGATACAGACGCAACTTGAAAACGTTAGTTAAAAACAACAGCAAAATTTAAACATACCAAGTTTACACAAAGGCTGAAGGATACACACGAGTATTCTAACTTGAGAAAAACTGATCTGGCCGTGGTGGCCGAGAGGACTGAGGCGCGCCAGTCACGGTCCGCACGGCCACTACGGTCGGGGGTTCGAATCCCCCCTTGGGCATGGATATTTGTGCCGTCCTTAGTATAGGGTAGTTGATAAGTAGTTTGTAAGTTTAGGGACTGATGACCCCTTAGTTAAGTCCCATAAGCTATACAAACATTTGAACATTTGAAAAACCGGACTCAAAATCAGTACCGAAATGAAAATGGAAATACAAAATTTACACCGAATTACTCAAGTTCTGTACATTAAGAAACACTTCGCCTCACATAGCAAAAGAATTACTCAAGAAAACTATCACTGATAAACCAAGACTGCCTGATCACAAAGAAAGCAAAGTTCTAACAGCATGCCTTCCCCTCAGAACGATTCGACGAAGTACTTATTTCCATGGTCGCAGCTGGAGTGAAGCTCTAAGGCCACACCAGAGCGCGTTCAGAGCATACTGTCTACCTGAGGAAGATAATACCCTCCTCAACGGCTCCCAGAGAGGTCTCTTCTCACCTCTTTCGTCCAAGATTACGTTGGCACCACACTAAGAACACAGCCACCTCGCTATCTTGCCAAGTAAGCTTGTGTCTGGCCAGCCAGCGCAGACCACAAACGAAGCCATGCATTCTTAATTAAAGTATATGAGGCCCTAAAGCGCGAGGCGGCGAATGTAAGCCATTGCGCGACTGTCAGTCAATATTAAAAACAATCTTCTACATTCACATGAACAGAGCAAGTTCAGTCACACTGGTGGAAACATATATAAACATGGGGCATTGATCTTTAATAAACAGAATAAAAATAATTAACATACTAATAGACAATATTAATGGCACAGAAACACTTTTTGTTAATGAATAACTCGAAAACGGAACACGACCACACATTCAGTGGGCATGTTACAGCAATTAAGGGGATGAAATAGGGGATGAAGAGATTTTCGAAAAATGCTGCTATTAAGCCAGTTTTGAAGCCTGAAATACAAAAGATGGTATTTGGAGACTTGGTTACAATTAACAAAGTATGTGTATATCACCCCTCCCCCTCTTCGTCATGGCCTGCCTATCATCCTGTATCTCGTCTTAGAAATATGACGTAGAACAATGTTTAGTCTTATGTTCAAAATATTATATCTACGAAAGTTCTTGACCAAAGGGTTTGAAATATTGATACAACGTACTACTGGATTACGCTCATGTTTTTACATGCCTATTTTTAAAATATATTATATCATATACGAATTTATATAAATTTTGCAACGTGGAAAAGTTATTGCCAAAAATCGCAAAAGTGTCATGTATATAGGTTAAGTGTAATATATTAAATAAAAAGCTATCTAAAAACCTTCCTGTTTTACAATGCAATGTTGTGACAAATTTGGAGCTCAATCAGTGAACTTTTTTAGATTTTCCAACACACACAAACCAACACAACATTTTTATATAGAGAGATGGAGGAAATTATGTTGTTTTTGGTATTTGTAATGTGTATTGGGGAAAAATACAAACAAAATGGCATAAATGGAAAAGGAGAATGGCTACTTGAAGGAGAGCAATACTCACATATGATTATACTTCGTGAGTTGCAGGGCAAGCCCAGTGATTGGCGCTATGTTTTGCAGATGGATGTGGAAACTTGAAATTATCTTTTGGCACTGTTAACTGATCGCATAATACGTTAAGATATATGTATGAAGAGAGCAATCTCTCCACATGAGCGTCTGACAGTAACATCAAGATTCCAGGTCACAGTAAGGAGCTACAAAGACCGAGAATTTTCAACAGCAATTTCTAAACAAGCGTTGACTGAAAACATTTTTGATCGCCCAGGAAGCTGAGGTTATCAAAATACCATTGACATTGTATATAAACTTTGTGATCTCCTACTCCAGACAAGGAGATTTCGAAATTTTCTGAACTTCTCTACAATATATAGTTCGCAGGGACTGTAAAATAAATAAATAAATAATATAAAAGTAAAAGAACCAGGTCTTCTGTTAGCAGGAGGATCAACCAATCGTAATTTATCTACATGATGATTTTATGCAGTTGCCTTTTTGTCTCTATCACTATATTATATAGTTTTCACTTTCCATAAACAAGTATGCATCCGATAAAAATAAATGAATTCGGCAGTGAATTTCCTAGACCGGTGTGCGTGTCAACTCTTCTCGTTCACTGTGTGCACTCGTGACGAAAAAAGTCTGGAGCGACTCAGATTTGCAGTGATTTCCCCACTTCCCAACTTGTCTGTGCAAATGTGATTTCAGCAATTTTGCTCAAAACCTCCAACTTTCAGTCTTGCAATATCTAATATCTGAGCAAATCTGCAGTGCACACTCAACGATCTGAGAGGTATTTTCAGACATTTCCACATACAGATCTTTGTGTGTGTACCAGCCTTAACGTTTACAGCACCTGGCCCGCTACTTGAGTTACTCCTTTTTTTATCGTCCACTGTTCTAGTGTGTCAATGTTGGCAATGGCATTTGAACGGCTTCTTCAGTTACTCCTGTTTTTATCGTCCACTGTTCTAGTGTGTCAATGTTGGCAATGGCATTTGAACGGCTTCTTCAGTTACTCCTGTTCTTATCGTCCACTGTTGATGTTGGCAATGGCCTTTGAATGCTATTGAAAATTCAGGCAAGGCAAAACCACACCGGCCGTCACGTGACGGCACCGTCACGTCATGGTGTTCTTGTTGTCTAACCAGGTCAATTTTCTTTGCCCAATAGCAAACTTTTAATATCAATATAAACAGACGTGGCGACGAGCTGCGACAGGCACGTACAAAAGACACACACATACAACACTTTCAACTATTAGCCATGGCCTTCTTGAGAAAACTCACGCAATCACACAGGCATACAACACAGTCATACAACCATCACCTCCAGCTGCCAAGGCAGCCAGAGTTGATGGTTGTATGACTGTGTTGTGTGCCTGTGTGATTGCTTGAGTGTTCTATTTTCTAAAGAAGGCCATGGCCAATAGCTGAAAGTGTTGTATGTGTGAGTCTTTCGTACGTGCCTGTCCCAGATCGTCGCCACGTCGTTGCGGTGAGTTGTTAACTGTCCTTATTACTGTTTTATTAATTCCAACCTGGACTTTCCATTATTATATCAATGTAAACAGAAATTCACAGCCGGCCGCGGTGGCCGAGGAGACTGAGGCGCTCCAGTCTTGGTCTACACGGCCACTACGGTCGGGGGTTCGAATCCCCCTTCGGGCATGGATATTAGTGCTGTCCTTAGTTGTAAGTACTTCATAAGTAGTTTGTAAGTTTAGGGACTGATGACCCCGTAGTTAAGTCCCATAGAATCTACAAACATTTGAACTTTTTAGAAATTCACAAACCCTGAGACGGATTTTCGCCTCGAACATGTCAAAGACATTAAAGAAAAAAGTGAAGCAGTGCATTAAAATTTTTCATGTGGCCAGGAATCAAACCCGGACCTCCATGCTTACTAGGCAGACGTCTTACCACTAGACCACCGCACCACTAGCAATTAAGGTGCTTCGGAATAGTCGACGTACGACTTCCCTCCACGTCGCAAACTTTAATTCAGCTTCTATGTTTCATAGAATGTTGCCACTACTGCCAAGGCTCTCCATGCAATGGAGTAGCACCTTGGCAATGGACATTTTGGAACAATTCCTGCCTTTAACCTTAGGGTAAGGTGATATAAATATCAATATAAACAGGAATTCACAAACCTTGAGACGGTTTTTCATCTTGAACGTTCATTTAATTCATTGCTTCACCTTTATCTTTAACATATTTGACAGGTTCGAGACGAATAACCATTTCAGGGTTTGTGAATTTCTGTTTACATTGATATGTAAAGGTTAATGGTGGGAATGTTCCAAAATGTCCATTGCCGAGGTGCTATTCCGCTGCATGTAGAGCCTTGGCAGTAGTGGTAATATTCTATGGAACACAGAAGCTGAATTAAAGAGTATGACGTGGAGGGAAGTCGTACTTAGACTATTCTGAGGCGCCTTAATCGTTAGTGGTGCGGTGGTCTAGTGGTAAGACGTCTGTGTAGCAAGCACAGAGGTCTGGGTTCGATCCCTGGCCGCATCACAATTTTTAATTCATTGTTTCACCTTTATCTTAGAAGTGAAGTATTTAGTTACCATTCATGATGTAAAAAGTCATAGTTTTATATCGGAATTGAGGAAGCAACAACGCTAAATTTTATTGACGACCAAAATAAACTTTGTATTGTACATTTTCGGTCAAATTAATGTGATTAAATGTGGGAAGTGAAATCAGTCATATGACCAGAAGCCCTGTTGACCATGGAATGTCTTTCCATGAATCAGAGTGGTATGGTGAAGAAATTGGAGGTTAGAGAGAGGCGAATCCTCAGGAGGATCTTAGGATCAGTAGAAGAAGATCAAGGATTCAGAAGGCGACATAACTCAGAGCTCTATGAAGCTCCAGATAGTGCAAGAAAATCCAGGGTATCTTTCTATAGCAATGTTGCAAGATTGTGCCAAAGTGGAATGGCCGAGTGCATTGAGGCGTTATGCTCTGATGCGCTAGGTCATTTCCCTTCAGGGGTTCGAATCTTCCCCCAGGTATGGGTGTTGGTGCTGTCTTTAGTGTAAGCGAGTTTATAAGTAGTATGTAAGTTTAGGGACTGATGATCCCGCAGTTAAGTCCCATAAGCTTAACAAACATTTGAACATTTTTTGCAAGATAGCCTCCAAACAGATTGATCAACCGTCTGGTCACCTTCTGGCAAAACAAGACGGTTTGTACCACTCAACTGACAGTAACCGAGAAGGTCATTAAAGAATTGGGAAACACTAATCTCCAGAACAGAGAACCTGTGAAACATGCTCTGAAGGAAGTCAGAGGATTTCAGGAAAAGCCCTGGAAGAAAGTAACCCCTGGACTGAAGAAAGGAAGGAGTTACACTGGCAGAGGATGTGACAGTACTGGGCAAAGGTCAAAGTCCAACATGAAAAGCGCTTGACAAAAAGAGATTAACTTCTGATGGTAACAGACGACCATTCCATCAAAACTTTCTTCTTGACATGATGGCCTGGAGACTGACATTGTGAATACCACCATTAGAAAATCATTGTTCAATCTTCTGACAAACGCAATGTGATGTCATGGACAGTTAGATTTGGCCTTCAAATTGAGTGAAAGGAAATAATTTTTTGCATTGAAATTGAATTAAATAATTAATGCAGTTGACAGGTTGTTGTGTGTACCCTTCTGTAGCCAGTAAATTAATTATTCTCCTAAATTTTGTTGTAACACACAACGTTTCCGAGACTGTAAGTGTAATTATTTCTTATACACTAAAAGACTGAAAAAACACTGAAATCGAACAAAATACAGCAATATTTATCACGATAACTACGACAGAGTAGTGGTGTTTCGAAATACTACCACCATGGAGCATCCTTGTCGAATGATGTTTGTGGTGAAACAAATTACAATAGAGTTGAACGTTTCGGTCACACGATATATATTGCGTGTGTTGAGTAGTGTTTCTTAAAACTCAGTGTTCTCACACACATATGCGGTGCAGTTGCAGTACGCCAGTCAATGTGTGAATACTCCTGATTTGACAATGCCGTAATATGATGGTCAGAGGGAATTTGTCTTGAATAGTCAGCATTTAACATGATTTTTCCTGACAAGACATATAGTACTCCAATTATAAAATGAGTATATACATAATGGCAGAAACAATGTTCTAGAAATACTTGCATCTGTTTTATTGATACGGTTTTCCGAGCGCTACTGTCACATGTATTCACTATGTTTACATACAACAAATCTGAAGGAAGCCGAAAGCGATTCCGTAAACCATTTTTCGCTGACATGTTTAAATGAGAGAGCCTAAATCAGATTTCCTAGCCCACTTAATATGGCGACTGGAAGACGGCTGATTCATTTCGTGATTTAGCCAGCACAATCACTGTTTTTCTACTTAAATACATAGATTCATGCTCACACTAATATTTATACTTTTATTTCACAGTAGAAAATGTCACTCTGTTCATATGTGCCGAAAATTCTTAACAAGAAAACACAATCTGACTAGCCAAGAACGCTTCATGAACGGTTGCGTTTATATGGGTACAAAAATCGATTGTGGAACTGGAAAACCGCTTTAGAGAAGTGGATTTTCAGAATAGATTTCGGAGTATTTACATGACCAACCAAAGCGGAATTTGGAAATTGGTTTATGAAATCCGGTTTTCACCCCATTTACATAGGCTCCCAAAACCGGGTTTCTTGAACCGATTTCTAAATTCCACTTTTGGTTGGTCATGTAAATACTCCAAAATCGATTCTGGAAAACCATTTCTCTAAAGTGGTTTACCCATGGAGGTAAAAAGAGGGGAGAGCTCACTACGGGCGTCTGCTGTACTTCTGTTTGAAGCCCTATAGGTGTGGTCGACAAGCATGTTGGTTTGTTCAAAACACTTACAGGCCCTTATGGAGGATTTCTTGTTCAGCATGTTTCACGACCTGCCAGTGATCTCATATACTAGTATAGAGATCACTGCGACCTGTCCAGCAAAAATGTCAGTGAATATTGAACATTACGCTATTGAAATACATAATAGAAGCTCAGAAAAGGCTTATCAGGCTTTCTTTTGTTTTTAAAATGTGTATATGACCAAGCAATAGAACACGTTTCGTGTTGTCAAAAAAGCAATGTTTGATTTGGTTACAGACTTCAAATAATTAAAAATGTTAGTGCATATTGGAATAAGGTCTTTGGAACTCACGTAAGTCCATGTGTTACAGTATGCGCCGATATAACTTGAAAGTATACACCAAAAGTAATACTTTTGTTACATACTGTACAAGCGTACATTGTTTCTTGTTCATTGTATTTTCATATTCATATTATTGTACCCTATTTTATTGAACATGTTTATAAATACAAAACTCCTATGTGGTTTCCATGTTAGTCCATAAAATTGTAACATTAGAAAATGCGTACAGAAATAGGCATATTGTCGTGCTTTTGTAATTGTTATCACAGTATGACTGCCTTGACAGAACATACGATCTGATACGTACTCATGATACGGTGTTCTGTGTGCTGCTATTAAAAGCACTATAGACTGATTTGCGTGCCAGATACGTAAAATGAATTGGTAAACTTTCCTTTGGTTTGCAATTAACCAAATTTTCTCTCATTTGAAAATATAAAACCCTTTTGTGGTTTTTGCCTACATAAAACTGCACAATTAGAAATAAGCATATTATTGGACTAGTGCTTTTGTGTTCGTTTACATGACGAAACTGTCTTCCAAAGGACACACAACATGATTTTTAGTACAACATCTGAAAACAATGAATGGTTTATGAATAAAGAACAGTCTAGAGTGCAATAATTTATTTCATTCAAATAGTTTCAGTCTTATTTAGTTGAATGAAATAAATTATTGCACTCTAGACTGTTCTTTATTCATAAATTTAAATAAGATTGTTGTTGACCCAAACATAGTGAAACGAAAATGTTTCCAAAAATATACAATGAATGGTAACGGATATGTTTCCTCAGAGTCTTTTGCGATGGCATTCTTCCATAAAATATTCTCGGTTTACAAGCTGCATCATATCGGATAAAATCCTCGAGCTTTCTATGGCAAGCTCCGCCATCGTAATTAGGAGTAAACTTACTGACTGTAGGTGTTGACAAGGTGTCCTGCTTATGTAGCTGCATCACTGCATCTGAAAGTTTCTGGATTGCTGGAGAGTGCCTGTGTGGAAAGACAGTGCGGGCCGATGGAGCACGGTACCGCGTGACGTCAAGTGGAGCTACCGCCAGCGCCACATTTGAACCCGGCACTCTCGCTTCCTTATTAGTGCGGGACCTCTGTTTCCACTCTACATCCAGGGCCCTCCCCCCACACCCTGCTGAGTGTATACCCCTGGTATCTGATGAAATTGTTGCCATTTAATCTAATTTCAGCCGCCTCTTTTATAACAGAATCTCAGTAATATGATGTTTGGGCCAGAATTTTCGTGTTTTCAAATAGTATTACATCAGAGACATGTTATGCCCCATTAAGGACAGTACAGGTCTGCGTGTTTCGGGTTTATATGGCGTCCCCTGTGAGTGCGGAAGTATTTACATCAGACAAACTATTAGAACTGTGGTTGAACGTTGTGCAGAATACATTCAGCACATAAAACAAAGAGAGCTCGAGGAGTCAGCCTTGGCATAACATTGCCTAATAAATGGGCATAAAATACTATTTGAAAATACGAAAATTCTGGCCCAAACATCATATTACTGGGATTCTGTTATAAAGGAGGCGGCTGAAATTAGATTAAACAGCAACAATTTCAACAGAGGTCAGGGGGGCGTGGGGCCAGGCACTGGACGTAGAGCAGAAACAGAGGTCTCTCGTTAATAAGGAAGTGAGAGCGCCAGGTTCAAACATGGCGCCAGTGGTATGCTCCATGTGACATCATGTGGTACCGCGGAACATCTGCCTGCGTTGTTTTCCTGGTGCAGGCGCTCTTCGGCTCTCCAGAAACTTCCAGATCCAGTGCTGCAGCTATATAAGCATGACGCCTTGCCAATACTGGTAGGGGACTTCCGTCATCATCCCATCTGGCTCCAACCCCTCCTTAATGATGCCACTGAACACCTGATCCTCAGCCTCGTTCTCCCTTTCCTTACAGTCACCCTCACCACCAAGTCCGTTACCTGTCTTCCCATTCACCTGCAGTGGCATCAGTTCGTCACCACCTCGCTCCGTGGCGACATCCTTCCCCTTCCCCAACCTACTCGCCCTGAAAGCAACGCCACACCTGACTTCGTACTGGCGTCTCCCAACCTCCTTGGGAACATCACAGCGGACGTCCTTGACCTTATAGGCAGTGACCATGCCCCTTGTCCTACTCACCCTTGACCACTGCCCCTGCGCTGCCCACACTCCCCATCCTATGCCCCTTCCGAAACTTGTCCATCATTACTCCCGTGCTGAGACTGTGATGCCGTCGCTCCATTGGCCCCTCTGTTGCAAGCCACCTCCTTCCCCTGCACACCCCTGCCAACATTACTGACCACGCCTCTTCCTTCCTCTACCAGGCTGTTGTCGACGCAGCCCATGCCCACATCCCCACCAAGGCTATATACCCTCACTGTCCTACCCTTCCTCCACAGGACGTCCTTCTCCTACGCGAATCCCGTCGCCTCTACTGGTCCTACCTGTGGACTCCTGACTGGGATACGCTCCAATGCTACTGGCAACTCCAAAGACACATTAGAAACGTCTTGTTCACGAAAAACGCCAGGAATGGTGCCAGACATGCACCCGCCTCAATTCGATGCTCTCTGTCAATTCCTGCAACTACTGGCATGTCTTCCACCACCTTTCTGACAGTCATTCCTCGCCCCACTACCCACTTCTCCATGTTGACCACTCCTTTCCTGACTATGCTAGTAAGACAGAACACTTTCCCTCCTACCTTTCTGAAGTCTTTTCTGTTCCCAACAATGCTAACTTTGACTATTATCTCTTCCCTGATGTCCATGAGCGAACCGACACCTCCTCCCCTCCCCCCTGCTTGCCCCCAGCTTCCAGTACTTGGCCCACATTTCTCCCTCAGAATTGAACACGCCTATCACCAACCATGACATAATTGACACTCTTCGCACCAAATGCAACACCGCCCCCAGTCATGTTGGACTGACCTACCGACACCTCTGGGCCTGCCCCCCTCCTTCCATGCAGCCCTCACTGACCTGAGGAAGACCTCCCATATCCTCATGTCCCTCAATCCTGAAAAGCCCCAATCCCAGACCTCATCCTATCGTCCCATCAGTCTCACCTCCGTGTTCAGCATGGTCCTGGAAACCAACCTCTCCCAACATATCCATCAGTATCTCTGCAACCACCAGTTCCTCCCCCTCTCCCAATGTGGCTTTCGACTCTCCTTCTCTGCTGACGACCAGCTCCACCTCACCCACCTCCTTTCCGTCCTGCTTAACTCCCATCACACCGCTGTCTTTGTCTCCCTTGACATAGAAAAAGCCTATGATCATGTATGGCATTCTGGTCTCCTTTTCAAGCTGCAGTTCTATGCCCTTCCAGTTATTTATATCCACCTCTTCGCTTCATTCCTCACCCACTGCCCCTCCTATGTCACTGCCTGCAAGTCTGACTCCCATTTGTTCTACCCCTCCACCGGAGTGCCTCAAGGCTCTGTCCTCTCTCCTCTCCTTTATCTCATCTACTCTGCCGATATGCCCCAACCCCAACTTCCTGTCTATCTCCTACAATATTCTGATGACACCGCCTTCCTATTCCTCATCCCCCTCCCTTGCCCATTCCCAGTTTTTGCTCCAGTCCTGCCTCATCGAGTTTGCCTCGTGGTGTAACCGGTGGCTCCTTTCTATCAACCCAGCAAAATTGCAGTCAATCATTATAGGTCGTACCACCCCTTCCTTCCGCCTCTCTGACTTCTACCTTACCCTCCACAACAGTCCCATCTGCCACACCGCCAAATACCTCGGCCTAACCCTTGATCGCTCTCTCTCCTGGACCTCACACCTCCGCACTGTCCGCCAGAAAGCCCTCTCCCACCTCAATCTCCTCAAACCCTTACTGGCCAGATGTAGGGTGTCAGCCCCTTCACCATCCTATACACTTACTGCTCCCTCGTGTGTTCCGTCCTCTGCAGCTTCCATCGTGTCTGGATTTCCGCACCCAAATTCTACTATAAAACCCTGCAAATCCTGGAACGCCACACCCTCTGCCTCACCATGTCCGGCTCCTCTCCTCCATGCGGATCCTGAATCACCACACCTCCTCTAATACCCAGCACACATCCAGATGCTATACACCAATCGCAAGATAGACTCACATCACCCCCTGGTATACACCATCCTTACCTATCCCGGGTCTCTGCCATGCCTTTACCGTTGAATCCCTCCCTCCCTTCACCTCCACACTCTCCACATCCTTTCCCAGGGTAACTTCCACCACCTCCCCATCCAGATGACGTCCTCCGCCCAGAAATATACCCGTCCTAACAACCCTGATCCCCTCTCGTGGATGAAGCGCCCCCCTCTCCTCTTCCCCTCCTCTTCCCTTCCTCCATTTGGCTATTCCTCTTCCTGCTCTTGAGTCCCTACACCTCCTCTCCACCCTCTCTCCGCCCCTTCCTCCGTGCTTCCCACCCTACCCCTCTTACTCTGCGGGGTTGTGCGACATCAGTTTATAACAGTGCCTCGTTTAGTGTTGTGTGTCAAGTGCGTCAGTGTGTTTTTCTCTGCGTCCACCGTATACAGACAAGTATTGCATCGTTTACTATGTCTCCGAGTGCACACCATCTTATTTAGATGTCATAATGCTTATTTAAATGTCACCGTGGCTCTTTGTGCTGGTATGAATTACACATTTTCACTGACGAATGGAACGTGATTCTCTTTAAATATTAGGGCTATGAAAACGGTTAGTACAACCGTAAACGACGCATATAGGCATTATCAATCACAAAGCGTCGACAACTCTACACAGTAGCTTAGCAGGAAACTAATGTTTTGAACAAACTGTAATGGTGGATCTAGGTTCAATTCAGCTTCAAGTTTGTGACGTCATGCTCTCTTCCCTCTTTTTACCCCCATGGATTTTCCAGTCCCACAGTCGATTTTCGTGCCCATGTAAACCGACCGATTTTTGTGCTTTCTTGTCTTGTCAGATTGTTATTTCTTGTTAAGAATTTTCAGCACATATGGATAGAGTGATATTTTTTAATGTGAAATAAAAGTGTAAACAGTAGACTGAGCGTGGATCTGTGTATTTAAGTAAAGGAAAATAGCGATTTTGCTGACTAAATCAGGAACTGAAATAGTTGTTTTCGAATCGCCATATTAAGTGGGCTAGGAAATGCCATTCAGGCTATACCATGTAAAGACGACAGCTAAAAACGGTTTACGAAATTCGGTTTTCGTCTTCCGGAAAATGTGTTGCATGTAACCGTAGTGTTTGTCCGTAAATGTAAACGAGGTGATTCAGTTTTATGTTTTCTTTACAAAGATATTAATTATGGAAGATATAAAGTACATTTATACTTGGGTAGTGGTACATCTTTCAATATTTTGTTGTGTATTCTTTGGCAAGTTGTTGTCAGAGATGATGAAACATTCGGCAGGTAGTGAAAAATCATGTTTTCAAAAGCGGGTCTTCGTATGCTTTTATTATGTGGTAATCGGAAGGTGCATCTTTTGAGTCACGAAGCAAATCAGTTGAAGTTTTTGAGAGTTAGGAGAAGGTACGTTGAAGTTTTAGGCCCAGTGACACCAAGGAGTTTATATACCAGGACTATAAAGTATGATACGCCGGGCGTGCGATGTGTACATTCAAGCATTCCAAGATACTCTGATGCAACGATTGATGATGACAGTAAATCACCGAAGGACTCGCACAGAAATTCTAGCGGAAGTGATGATGATCAACCCCCTCCGCGTCCACTGCCGACGACTGTTGCTGTCCCGGAGGTGTGGCCAAATGTGCCTTTAATAGCTGTCAACAGAACGCCGCTTTTCCCACGTTTCATCAAGATTGTCGAGGTGAGCTACAAAAATTTCATAATGTCGCAGGAGTGCGTGTGTGTTGTATACAATGGTGAGTTTTCCATCGAAGCATTCGAAACATGGACCAACGCTTCCACATTTTGTTAGTGTCGTATATAAAAAGTATTAATATGAAAGTGTATCCTATTAACAGTTAAAGTTGTACATATTATTCCTCAAAACATTGCGTATGTTTATTACCAGAATAAGGTGTGCTATTGTTTACGTAATACTTTGATCTTTACTTCATATAGCTTTCAATCTCTTCCACTCTAATGCCAACGGTACATTCTTCATTGTTGCAACATAGCTCCCACGGAACAATACGGTATATTCGGTGTCAGTTCTTTCCGTTAATTGCAAGGAAAATGTTGCTTATATTTCCATGCTCTATTTGTTTACAATTAAGCAATCCTACTCTTATAGACATTCTAAATGTTCACTTAGTATTATTGTCTTGGGTGTCATTGCATTGGTATCCAGTGCCTTTTGACTATGCTGATGGATAAAACTCATTATTTGAGATGCAGATTTTTTTATGTGTAAAAATCGCATGTAAATGCTATATTTCAGTGGCAAAGGATTATTTCTGTGTTGGGTTGTGCCCTTTGGATCAAGGCAGGAAGATGTTTCTGTTTGGAGCAAGTGGTCTTCCGTTAAGAGGTTTGTGTGTTTGGTGTACCAGTACTAACAGAACACATTCCAGCGGAGACAGGACTTGGTAATGTTTGCTGAAATCATTAAGTTGTAGCAGTGTTGTATATGGCAAACACAATTTTCTCATCTGGAAATGAAACCGGATTCTATTCAGCACTGTAAATGATATACTGTAGCCTAATAAAAAAAATGTATGCAAAATACATGCATGAAGAATAGACATACCGGTAATATTCACTGGAGATCCCTCAAGTCCCTTTTTTCCAAAGGTACCTATTTTTTCAATTTGGTCACTAAAGTACCTTTTTTTTTTCAATTTGAAACACTCATTTTGTCATACTTTAACAACTCCAGTAAATCTTAAATGAGGCACCTTTCATCCTAAAGCTGGCTTTAACCTTTGTAGCAGCATTTTTGTCCCTTCTCGGCTCCCGCAAGTACGAAAGTTTCCTATTAAGAGGAGTGATTGTAGGGCATTGTTGACTGCAGTGCTAGGAAATTTACGCGGTGACAGTGCTACGCGGTGACAGTGCTACGCAGTGCCAGAAACTATTGCGTGACTTCCTCTTCATCTTTTTGATAGAAGTGATGCATGGAAGTAGTTTATATATGTTGGCAGTATCTCCAACGAGGATGACTTGTGACTCCTACTGACCAAATAATACCGATCAGAGGCAGGATGTGTTGAAAAATGTTCTACCTACTTAAGATGCAATCAGAAATGTTCAGCTACTGAGATCGGTTACAGTACTATGTTATTCTCGGCCACTGTATGAATGTATCAGTCGCGCGACACTGAATTTTGTAGCTGCTGCGCCAAAACCATTATCTATATCTACATGGTTTACTCTGCAAATCACATTTAAGTGCCTGGCAGGGGGTTCATCGAACAAACTTTATACTACTTATGTCCTATTCTCAAATAGCGCACGGAAAGAAGGAACACCTATGTGAGCAAATAAAAGTACTGCACTTTGGTAAGCTGTCTGAACTGTAGGTTGTTAGCCGTGGCTGTGAAAGTCACAAAAATACATTCGAGAGAATTAATTGGTACTGTAACTACTTTCGGATTGGCTTTGTCATGAGATAATTTATTAATGATTAGGTGTAAAGGTGAGATTTGCATATGCAAGTACTTTTAAGTTTAGTGGAGCAGGCAAATAATTGAAATAAAAAAATTCTCCTCCAAGAGTTGTTACAATGCATGCAAATCCTTAAAACTGCAGATCTTTCAACATTTATAAACTATTCTTTTCTTCAGCCCATAGCCATACCGAAAACGGAATCGATAACATACATCACAAATAATCGCAAGACTCGTATTAAAATGACAACATTTGCATGCAACAATGTTATACTGTACCCGAGTACGGTAGTGCTGTAACGGCAAACTGCAGTTGTCGTTAAGTTGGTGTTCGCAGGTCTTTGTAGGCGCAATACAAACAAATTGTAATGTTCACCTATTTGCTGTGACGACAATTTGCAAATGCAACAGAGCCTTGATTGCACTTTATTTATATACTGCTAACTCGCCTTTTCCTTTATGGTCATCTTCAGACCAATAGGTCTGTGTCTGCTGATGTGCATAAATCAAACTACGAAGTCAAAATATTCAAGCCCTAAGACTAAGCTTCTTGTATATATCATTCTGAAGATGTCTCAGAATGGCAAAACACATTAGTAGTACAGAAATAAAGTGCAATCAAGACTTCTTTATAAAGAAAAATGGGTCATTGGGTAGGGCTGTTCATTAAGAAGAAATTTATTGATGTCTCGTATTTTGTATCCCTGTTGGTCCCTTAAAAGTTTTTTTTACAAATTGGTTCCTTAAGTCCCTATTTATTTTTAGATTTCTGCTAAAAACACTGTGAGTGGTATTGGGGTATGGCATTCACAAGGACTACGTGGTACATATGTA
Organism: Locusta migratoria; assembly: GCA_026315105.1. Taxonomy (NCBI): domain Eukaryota; kingdom Metazoa; phylum Arthropoda; class Insecta; order Orthoptera; family Acrididae; genus Locusta; species Locusta migratoria. Next base: position 165,455,738 of record CM048747.1, on the reverse strand, counting down.
AACGAGCATCACTAGCGTGCAGGCATAATCTGAAGGCCATGGCTTGTTATTCTTTCTTCCAAGTGATTCTCTGATTGCACCAGTAGTCATGAACATTGATACTGCTGTGTGCAGGCAGAAAGGCGGGTGGTGGGACGATATGCAGTAGCAAGGGCTAGTATACCACGTGACGACACAGCCAGTAGCACCATTTTGCAGTTAGAGTGCTTTGGATATATAGTCATGATTTTTTTTCCCACCACTGGACCTATATTGAAGGTTATTTACTTTACAAAGTGTTTGTTACAGCTGGCAGATCAGAAAAGCTGCTAGTGTAACATAAGCAAGCAAGATGTTGTGTTCCATGAAGTTTCGGGATTGCAGCCGGATTCAGTCAACTTCTTGCCACGATATTTCGGCTGACACCCGTTGAGCCAACTTCAGCTGAATGTGTTCCACTGGAGATTTTAGTTCTCGATGCCCCTCAGGGGCTCAGCATTAATTTGCTGGGTACGGGCTTGGCGAACCCGGAGTCCTGAGCTGTGGGCTGTGTCGCGCCAACCGTAAGCTCTGTGCGTGCTTCAACGACCATCGTTCGGCACGACGGTGGAACGTTGTACGTTTCAGAGCCCGGGGATCTTGGCTTAATCACCCGGGTCGCGAGGACGGTACAAACCTCTATAGAAAACCCCTCAATCTCAAGGTGTGCTACGCGCCGAGGAGATGCATGGCTGTTGAGGTTGAACAGCCGCTAGCGAGCAACCTCTGAGGAACCTGCCGCACCTCAGTTGTAAAAGGCTTACCCAGGCAAGCGGGGCTCTGCCTGGGTGGACCTTTAGTTCCCTAGCTGCTCGTGGGACCGAGGTGAAGCGAGCAATAAACTCTGCCAACAGCGTCTCTAAGCGAGGAAGAACAGATTTCAATGCCACGAAGTATGACCCCCCGATCGTTTCCTTCCCTTGGTACATCACGGGAAGAACATCGTGCTAAAGATAGGGATGAGTTATACTCTCCAAAGTATCTAGTATGTAGCAGAACAGACGGGGAAAGCTTTATGACGACAGAACCACTTTTCTTTGCCGAAAATTTAGAGGATAAGTATGGCGAAGTCGCGGGAATGTCGAAGATGAGGAGTGGTTCAGTGCTGATAGAAGGTGCATCATCCGCTCAGTCGAAAGCATTGCTTGCTTGCGACAAGCTGGGTGATGTCCCTGTCAGCATAACACCTCACAAATCGCTGAACTTGGTCCAGGGTCTGATTTACCACAGAGACCTCTTCCTACAGTCTGATGACGAGTTACGCGCCAACTTAGAACGGCGGGGCGTCCACTTTGTCCGGCGCGTGTATAGGGTTTCGAAGGATTGTAAGGTTGCCACCGGTGCTTTCATCTTGGCCTTTGAGGGCGATACATTGCCCGAAAAGGTCAAGGTCATGATTTACCGGTGTGACGTAAAGCCTTGCATTCCTCCCCCAATGCGATGCTTTATATGTTGGAAATTTGGGCATATGTCATCTCGCTGCACCTCTAGCCCCACATGTAGGGAATGCGGGTGTCCATCCCATCCGGACGCTCCGTGTACTCCCCCGCCAATATGTGTCAACTGTGGGCAGCATCATCCACCCTGTTCATCAGACTGTACCATTCTCCGGAAAGAATGTAAAATAATGGAAATTAAGACTCTGTCCAGACTGACATACACCGAGGTGAGGAAAAAATATGAAAGAATCCATCCCGTACCACAGACTGCTTCATATGCGACAGTTACGTCGTCGTCAGCTACCCTGGCGTCGATGGCACCAACAGTGCAACCATTTTCTGTGGGCCCTAAGGGCCATCAAACTCAGTCTGCCTCCTCGAAGGTTGGGGGGCTTCCACCCATTGCCCCACCAGTACCATTGGTGGGGGCAACCTCACCCCCACCATCGGGGACACAGGTCCCCATTCCCCTGCCGGAGAAGCAGCAGCCTTCCCAGGCCCCTCTCGCTAGGGAGAAGTCCGTTGGGATGCTCCCTTCTTCGGTTTTGAAAACTAGACCGGAGGATCCAAGCCGTTCATTGGGAGATGTAGACACCACTGGTCGCAGGGCTTCCCGATCCTCATCGGCTCCTGAAAATTCAGAGAAGCCCTCCCAGCGGTCTAAACCGAAAGAACAGCGGGGAGGAGAAACGAAAGAAAAAGAGATCTAAGAAAAAATCTCTTCCGACGGCACTCCTGCCGTCGGTTTCTCAAACTTCCAATTCTGAGGATGGGTTGGAGATGCTAGCATCCGCTGAGGACCTAGCACTCACCGACCTCCCAGAATCGATGGACATAGATGCCACACTTAATAAGGCGGCGGCAACAGGTGATACAGAGGCGTAAATGAAATGTCCGCGACGTTCATGGCATCCCAGTATGCCAACAGCAATATCCTCCTGTGGAATTGCGGTGGTTATTTCCACCGTCTCGCTGAACTGCACCATTTATTGAGCCAATTCCCTGTGTTGTGTGTAGCCCTCCAGGAAACTTGGTTCCCTGTTCAGCGGACCCCCGCCCTTCGTGGTTACCGGGGCTATTATAAAAATCGTGCAGTCTGTGACAGAGTTTCCGGAGGTGTTTGCATCTTTGTTCTCGCCAATGTTCCCAGTGCACTGGTGCCACTACACACTGCACTCGAGGCAGTGGCTGTGAGGATTCGGGCATGACAGGAGATTACTATCTGCTCTTTGTACCTTCCTCCAGACAAGGCAGTGTCTTACGCGGAACTCGCTGCCTTGGTTGCTCAACTCCCCTCGCCGTACCTCCTGCTGGGGGACTTTAATGCCCAAAACCCCTTGTGGGGTGGAACTGATATTACGGCCAGTGGTAGAGACGTGGAGTACCTCCTGGAGCAGCTAAATATTGGCCTGCTTAACAACGGAGCTGCCACTCACTTCAGCTTGGCCCATGGCACCTACTCAGCCATAGATCTGTCGCTTTGCAGTCCCAGCCTACTTCCACATTTAACTTGGAGGGTCCACTATGACCTTTGTGGAAGCGACCACTTCCCTATCGTGCTGTCACTCCCACAGTCATCATCTGCAAGCTGCCTGCCCCGATGGTTACTCCGTCGGGCAAACTGGCCGGCCTACACGTCGGCTGTTACAGTAACATCTCCAATCCCAGACGATGTCGATTTGGCTGTCGATGATGTTACTAGGGCCATTGTTTTCGCTGCTGAAGCCACAGTCCCGAAATCCTCTGGTTTTCCCCGTCGTAAATCGGTGCCCTGGTGGACACCAGAATTTTGCTGGGGCTATCAGGGAGCGTCGTCGAGCGCTCCAGCGCCACCGCCGCCATCCTTCATTGGAGCACTTGATTGCTTTCAAACGGCTCCGTGCCCAAGCTTGTCGGCTTATAAAGCAAAGCAAGCGAGATAGCTGGGAGAGGTATGTAGCCACTATTGGCTCCTGGGCCTCCCCAACTGAGGTGTGGAAGCAGGTTAGGCGCCTTTTCGGGCATCGTCCACTGGCAGGAATCCCCAGTCTCTACATACGGGGTACCCTGTCCACAGACCCAGCTTCTATTGCGCAGAACATGGCAGAACATTATGCTAGCAACTCAGCATCTGCATCTTACAGTGCGGACTTCCGCACCCTCAAAGAGCGTGTTGAACAGCGGCAGTTTTCTTTTCACACGCACTGCCAGGAAAAATACAATGCACCATTCAGTGAGTGGGAGTTTGAGAGTGCCCTAGCTGCATGACCTGACACCTCCCCAGGACCAGACAGTGTCCACAGCCAGTTTGTCCATCACCTGCCTGTGGCTTTTAGACGACGACTTCTCACCCTGTAGAACAATCTCTGAGTGAAGGGTACTTTCCCATCGCAATGGCGGGATAGCATCATTATCCCGGTGATGAAACCTGGTACTGATCCGCAGGTGGCTGAGAGCTATCGCCCAATAAGCCTCACAAACGTTCTGTGCAAGATCTTCAAACGTATGGTGAGCTGGCAGCTCATGTGGCTTCTTGAAGACCGGGGACTCCTCGTCCGCCAACAAGGGGGCTTTTGCCATGGCCGCTCTGCAATAGATAATCTAGTGTCACTGGAGTCGGCCATCCGCACTGCTTTCACCAGGCGTGAGCACATGGTAGCGGTCTTCGATCTTCGCAAAGCGTACGACACCACTTGGCGCCACCATATACTGGCTACGCTGTATGTATGACTGGGGCTTACGTGGTCCCCTACCGACGTTCATACAGAATTTTCTATCACTCCTTACTTTCCGAGTTAGGGTCGGTACCTCCCTCAGTAATCGTCATACCCAAGAGAACGGGGGTCCCCCAGGGCTCCGTTCTCTGTGTACCTTTATTTTTAGTTGCCATAAACGGCCTTACGGCGGCTGTGGGGTCATCGGTCTGTTCGTCCTTGTTTGCCGATGACTTCTGTCTATACTACAGTTCTGCTAACATTGGTGTCATTGAAAGACGACTGCAAGGAGCCATTCAAAAGGCACATTCATGGGCCTCAGCGCACGGCTTCACATTCTCAGCATCCAAAACCCGAGTGATGCACTTTTGTCGTCGTCGGGTCGTTCATCCTGACCTGGAACTCTACCTTGCTGACGAACAGCTTCATGTCGCAGAAACGCATCGGTTTCTCGGCATGCTGTTTCACAACCGACTGACTTGGGGACCACACCTCCGTCAGTTGAAGCGAAAATGCTGGTGGCATCTAAATATATTGCGCTGTCTCGGCCACTCTGCTGCATCTCTTTAAGGCCCTAATATTATCAAGCTAGGATTATGGGAGCCAGGTGTATGACTCTGCGGCACCTTCAGCATTGCGGACCTTGGATCCCATTCTTCACAGTGGTGTTCGTCTTGCAACAGGGGCTTTCCGCACCAGCCCTGTGCCAAGTTTCCTTGCTGAAGCCAGCATCCCTCCCTTGAGGTTTCGCCGGCAACAGTTATTGGCTTCATACGCCGTCCACGTTCATGCTTCGCCTCATCATCCTAATCGCAGGCTTTTGTTTCCAAATACCTCCCTTCCCTCTCCAGAACGTCGACCCCGATCAGGACTGCCAATTGCGGTTTGGGTACATATTCTCCTTTCCTCACTAGAGTCCTTACCCCTACCTCCCGCATTCTCCTGCGAATCTCATATCCCTCCTTGGTCCATCCCTCGCCTACAACTTCACCTGCAATTGTCCTGCGATCCAAAGACGACGGTTTCGCCACACACACTTTACCAACAGTTTCTGGAGATCCTTGGTACGTTCCGTGATGCAGAAGTCATATATACTGATGGCTCCCAGGTTGAAGGCAGAGTGGGTTAGGCCTATGTTCATGGCGATCACGTTGAACAACGCTCCCTTCTTCCTGGCTCTAGCGTCTTTACTGCTGAACTGATCGCTGTACTTCGTGCTCTCGACCACCTTCGCACATGCCCCAGGAAGTCATATGTCATTTGCAGTGACTCCCTGAGTGGCTTACAAGCTCTCGACCAATGTTTCCCCAAACATCATCTGGTGCAATATATCCAAGAGTCTGTGTTCAGTCTCGGCGTGTCTGGCCGTTCGGTGGCTTTCGTCTGGACCCCGGGCCACATAGGCATTCCAGGGAATGAACGAGCTGATTGGCTGGCCAAGCAGGCCATCACCTCGCAGCGTCTGGATATTGGTACCCCAGAAAGGGACATCCGTTTGGGTCTGCACCACAAGATATCTATGGCTTGGAACTCAGAATGGTTGAAATTAAGCACACTCAACAAGCTCCGTGCGATCAAGTCTTCGACAGCAGCTTGGAAAACATCTCTTAGGCCATCTCGAAGGGACTCGGTCATCCTCTGTTGCCTGTGTATAGGCCATACATGGCTCACGCACGGCCATCTCTTACGTCGAGAGGACCCGCCAAACTGCCATTGTGGCGCTCTGCTGGCTGTGGTCCACATCTTGGTGGACTGTCCACTTTTAGCTGCATTGCGGCAATCTTTTAACCTGCCTACTGCGCTTTCTTTGATTTTAGCTGATGACGCCTCTACAGCTGACTGTGTTTTAGGTTTTATTCATGCAGCTGGATTTTATCATAAGCTTTAATGGTGGATTCATATGCCTGATTTTCAGGCATACACCGCTTATAGTTTTAATCTGTTTGTCAATTTTATCTTGTCAGTCCTATTTTCGACTGGCAGTTGTATGTGCAGAATGGCTGGCTCATCCATTATTATCCTAGTGATAAGCCAGCCAACATCCTCTGCTGTGGTTTTAGGTATAATTGATTATTTGTTCCACCTCCATTGTGGTTCCTTTTTCTTTTATGTTGTAATTATGACCAACACTGTCTTCCGTATGTCTTTTGTACTGGTTGCAGGGTGCTTACTTTTAAAGATCCACGAAATCCTATGATATCTTAGCTGGGAACAGGGGACTGATGACCCGCTAGTTTAGTCCCCTTTAAACACCCACCCAACCAACCAGTTCTCGATGACACCTTTATCACAAAAATTGGCGCGTATGCGCATGCACCCCAGTGCGCCTGGGTATCTGCACGAAGTTGAAGCTACATGACTGGCATCTGTTGAAATGTGTGAGTACTGCAAAAGTAATACAGTAAATGTCCGTCCTCTGGATGAATGTGCACTCAGTATATTACTTGTCGGATGTATAAAATTTAATCATCGCTAAAAGCAATGGAACACACTCGGGCGAAGATGGCTAAACGGTTGTCAGCCGAAATATTGAGCCAAGAAGTCGACAGAATTGGGCTGCAATCTCGAAACTGGAACATTACATATGCTGGGAAAACTTCAAGCATCACAAGATCTGTAGTGTTATGAGAGGAGAGAGGCAGAATTGGAAGCAGACAACTCACTGAGGTGTATAACGTGGGGCTACGGATATCCAGTAAAGTGAATGCATCCGTCAGAGTGAGTCAACATCTTTTAAATTGTTAAGAAAGCAGTGTTCACTAGAGATTACTGCAGGGAAGCATCACAGTCATAAGAAAGAAGTGGGCGATATTTATGATTTTTGATATAACTTTTTGCATCAAATAATATTTGAACTGTGTATCTTATGTAGACGGTGATGATTCTCTTGTTTTTAAGCTCAGGTGTGCAAAATTTTATCCCACTCATGTGAATGGTATGGCAGTGCAGAAAATAAGAATCTAATCTGAAGTGGCCATTCCCCCTTAAAAAATTACAAATTTTGATTTTTCAGCTGTTCCTTAGAGTTGAAAAAACAACCACCACCACCCAGCATGAACATCAGAAACAAAAATATTGAGATTGCTGAAACCATTTCTGAGTTTAGCAAGACTAACTTAGAGCAACTGATATTTAATACACAGCAAAACTAGAATAACATGAAATACATGTAGAATTAAAAAGTCTTTGTTGTGCCATATGTAAATTTGGAAATTACATTCAATGTGAAACGTCTTAAATAGAGTATAATAATGAAAGACTTGGTGACCTACAGGAAGTCTTTTTGAGAGGTTGCTACTTCTGTTTCCAACATATCCGTAACCTATCCCAACTATTGAACTGGGAAAATGAGACGTTTAATGTGAATTTTCAACCCACATATCATTTCTCTTAACTGCTCGCATTGTGCATAGGTGAAGGGTACATTATAACTCTGTGAAAAAAATCTGTTATCCTAGTGCTTTTCGATCCTGTGAAATATCATATTTCTTGTTTATTAGTACAGTAGAGTCCTGAAAACTTGGAACTCAGTAACTCAGCAGTCCGGATAACTCTAGCACATCCCGGGACACCCCCCTGGAATTATTACGTGGTCGCAGAATGCAGGATAGAACTGAAATCGTAGCGTGTGGCAGTTAAAGGCTATATATGTCATTTTGGGCCCAGGCATCATCTTTTCTTGTGCCACCCACACTCTATTTAAGAATCCCTTGAGTTTCATTAATGCAGTATGTAGGTATATGCTTTTTGAAACTAAGGGAATATATTTTTTCATGGGGTCGTTTAAAATCAGCTTAGGTGTAATGAGTAATGGACAATAATGAAATTGGTTACAGCAGACAACAATGACACGTGACGGAGCTGACGCGCTCTTCCACTCAGTCTACCTTTAGTAGTCTTTTCTTAACTGCGTTTTGTGATGTTTATTTGAATGTAAGTAACAAATATTATTTGTTAGGTATTGTCTTACATTTTTGTGTCACCGTATTAAAAAAACACACCACCGTTCCTGGTAAGCAGGATTTTCACAAACTCGGCCAACCTTCGGTCCACATTCAGCAGAGTTTTTGGGACTCTACTATACATCGTTGAGCACGCTTAGTTTGGCAACATGCTGAATAGTGACAGAAATTTCAATTTCGTAGTTCAATATTTATTACTGATCACTGTTTGAACCCATTTGTAAAGAAACAAGAGTACTATACCTTTTTACACGCAGTTCAGTTTTATGTGTTTAAGAAACTAATACAGTCCTGTACAGTGTGCTCGCAAAATATTGGTAGAATCGCGTGCTACCCATATACCCCAAACACAAGACTATAAACAATTTCTCAGATAAATCAGCTTTTAGAATTAATTCCTACAAAATTAGCATGTTGGTAATACAGTGCAGCATTGGATGTCAAGCCCAGATCTTCAAACATGTGGGATTGGTTAAACAAAGAACTTCAGTTGAAAATTCATTCACTACAAATGATTTACCACATGAACCCACCATTAGAATTTAAATTCGTGAAAGTGGGGTGTGGGGTGTTGTCTATTTTTTGAGTAGGCATAATCCATAGTTTGTATTATTTTTATTTATTTATTTAATTCTTTAAATTGTTATTTTTGTTTGTAATACTACAAACAAAAATTTTGCATCTACAATCCACTACAAAAGAAGCTCTTCAAGCTTACGTAAAATAAAAAGCGATTTCTTCAAGTCAACAGCCAGATTCACATAGGTGGATTCTGGACCCAGTATACCACTGCTGGGTTCAACTTGTGACAGAAGCCTACTGAAAGTTCTATGAACTTGTGGTGGCTGGGGTCTATCCATTGCAGATCCTATGCCAGGAACTGTTTGTGAATTATATCATACACATTTGTAGCTCGCCCAAGAATCTATATTACCATCTTCTTTTCTTAGACATGGTCATCCAACTCCCACGACGACGGTCTAAATCAGGAAAACAAATGCCATTTGAGTTTATTCCTTTATCTCAAATCCTGGCCTTTACAGCCTCTATTCTGAGCCCACTTTCTGAGCCCACTCATATATATCTTCCTGGTTTATACCCTTGGACCTTCACGAGATCCAAAAGGTTCAGTTCATACTGAGGCTCTAAGCGTCAACTTTCTCCATTCTAGACGCATCCCAGGGCTCTGAAATAGTCTACATGGATGGCTTGATGGTTGACGGCCACATTGGATTTGCATATGCTCGTGCAGAATGTACTGAACAGTGCTCCTTGCTAGTTGCTTGCTGTATTTTCATTGCAGAGCTGGTAGCCATCTGTCACACTCTTGAGCATATCCATTCCTTCTCCAGTAAGTCCTCCATCTGTAGTGACTCCCTGAGCAGCTTACAAGGTGTCAACAAGTATTACCCTCACCATTCTTTGGTAAAGACTACCCTCAATCGATCCATATATTCAGTGATATGCTTACATAGATCCCAGGACATGTTGGGATTCTGGGGAATGAATTCCTTGACGGGCTTGCCAAGCTGACTACCAGTAAATCAATTCTGGATATTGCCTTTCTGATAAATGATCTCTGATCAGTATTAAATCACAAAGTGTTTGTGATCTGGAAAAATGAATGGCACAACCTGACTGCAAAACAAATTGTGTGCCATCAAGGAGATTACAAATAAATATAGGTCCTTTATGCCAGTCTGTCGAAGGGACTCGTCATCCATTGTTGGCTCATCATCAGCCATACCTGGCTAGCTTGTGGTCATCTGCACCATCATGACGACCCTCCACAGTGTTACTGCAGTTCGTGGTTGGCAGTGGTCTACATGTAGTTGGACTGTCTTGATCTCTCCGCTCTTTAAGCAAGAATTTTAAGCTTCCTCTTATGCTGCCTCTGGTGCTAGGTGACAATGCCTCAACAGCTGACTTTGTTTTAAGTTTTATCTCTGAAGGATTTTTTTTTTTTTTTTTTTTTTTGATACTCATTCGAAGGGTGGGTGCCAAAGCCCGATTTCTCTCTCCTCCCCTTCTTTAATATGTTTTTTTGTATTACTTGGTTATGTGTTGATTTGGGTTTCTGGAGCTTGGTAGACAACCTAAGCTTTTAGGCTGGATGTTTTAGTGTCTTTCATAGTAGTAGGGCTCATTCTTTTTTATTCTTGTAATCCGTCAATAACAGCCATTTGGTGTAACCTTTTCCAGCTCTCTCTCTCTCTCTCATATTGCTCTTTCTAGCCCTCGTTGCCTTTATGTTGGTTTCTTTTTTTGTGTGGTTCTGTAAAGGTTGTGTAATTTTGGAACAAGGGACCAATGGACCTTGTAGTTTGGTCCCTAAAAACATAAACCAGTCCAATCAACATAGTGTCAAAATTGAGAAATAGGTTAATTCGTAACTAATTTGTGTTGTAGAATACTTGTTTGTTTAAATTGTGTTGTTAGATGGGTAGTTGCATAAATTTTTATTCCTATATGGCCATTATTTTTATTTTTATTAAAGTTTTTCTCTGTAAATAAAATTTGTTTAATTTGTTAGTATGAACTTTTATTTTTTTTTAAATTTTTTATTTATTTATTTTTTAATGCTGTAGTTGTCTTTTCACCTAAGACCAAAGGTACCAGCCAGATTATTAGGACACTGTAACTATAATCTGTAAATAGGAATTTCTAATTTGTGGTCATTTAATTGAAGGCAGTGTCTATTTTGGAAGCTCAATTGATCCTTCATAATGTTATTACAATAAATTTGATAACAGTATTTTTATTCTGTAGAAACTTCTACGTAAGTATGGAAAATATAAAATCTTTTCTCCTGGGGTAATTAAAGAATTTGCAACATATATGGATGGAAAATTTTTAGTACCTTTAGTCTGAAAACCTGATTGTTCTAGTTCTGTGAAAGCTTTAACTAGAGGTCTGAAATTTAAAATCGAACATTATACACTATATGCAAATAAATTTTGTGTACCAAATTTCATGAAAATCCAAATTGGTGGATTGCATTTTGCCATTTTTGTGGTTCATTCGAGATTGAATGACCCTCTAAGTATTAAGTTTTGGCTTTCATGGTAATCCTACTCTCATATTTAATAATTGTACACATTGTTGACATTTTCAACAATACAGTCTTGAGCTAAAGTCTACAGTAAGCTGCCCATCCACTTCTCTCCTTTTCTTTGTTATATAATAAAAATGTTGATAACACCTTGTGTGGGAGGCAATTAGTAGCAGAAAAATGTGAATTAAAGAAAAAACTGTTTTTGGCAACAGGATGATCTGTAGCATAGCCAGGAGTCTAGGTTGAGTTTTGGGTGATTTTGTTTTGAGTTGGCGAAGACAAGAAATAAGAGGATGGGAACTTAAATAGCAGCAACTATTTATTCACAACCAATACAAAAGCATTACATATTTGGGCCATTCCGTGCCAAGTGGTCTAATATCGAGAAAAGTTCCCACATGACCCTCATGGATTTTGATGAAATTTGGTATGAACAATCACACATGTTCTCAATGAACACTGGTAAAGTTTCAGTTTAAAAAAATCAATACTTCCGGAGATACAGTCACTTGTTTAAGACCATAGCACAGCTTCCAATAGTGCGTCGTTGAATTTTCAGCAACTTCGAGATGATATATCTCTGGGAGTATTTGCATGAAAGAAACAAAACGTGCCCACCTTATACAACTTTTAGAGCTCTTTAAAGTAAAATATTAAGAACAGGATTTCTGAGCAATTTTCATAAAGAAAATTAGGGGAAAAGTTGAGCGAAAAAATTGCCGGTTAAAAAAAGTGCGAACTTTAGTTTTTTATATCTCCAGAAGTAATTGTGGGATGTACATGAAACTTTGCACACCATAACTCACCAACACAAGGTCTTAGAATATAAAGTTTCATTCTCCCATTGCTTCCCATTATTTCACAAATCTAGGGTAAAGTTGACGATTTTTCAAAAAGTGCTAAAAATGTGTATTTTCAGTCAAATTTTTCAAAAAAGTGTTTTCTCCAAATTCCTTTAAACTATGCTCATTAGAAAGAGCATATTCTAAACTATCTAGAAAAGTGGATTTGGTTTTGCAATGCAAGCATATAAGGCGCTAAAAAGTAGCATAATCCTAGAGGCGCACTGGAAGTTTGAACCCATTTTTCTGGCACTCAAATTATACCTAAATTTTTTTATTATGTCTAATAAATATTTGTTAATGCCTGAGATAAGTGAAATAAGAAGTCCTGATGAATAGGACGTAGCTCAAGTCCGAATAGAAAAAGAAGAAAATTATAAACAATGTTATTTCTTAATTGTAGCTCCCATCCCACAACTCTCTCTCTCTCTCTCTCACACACACACACACACAAACTGAATTTAATTTATTTGCACAATCATTATCTAATTATTAGTAGCCTGTTTAATGAACAAACACTAGCTTACTGATGGAAAAGAAGTGTATAAATGAGTTGCAATGGTTTAACCGCTGCTAGTTTCATTTCACCTGAGAAAACCAGCATCCCCATCGCCACAGGGGCAACAACAGCCACGGGTGGGTTCCTTTGCCACAGGATATCCCAAGCGTGATAAGCATTTCTTTACACCAAGCCTGATAATAAAATTATTGAAGTGTCCTGGGTAAAATTAGAAGCCACTCATAGGTTGCTTAGTTTCCTCTAACCTATTTCAATTTTTGATAGCGTATGGTGGTACAATTTCAATCATTTCGGACAAATGTAATTGTAACTGCAAATATATTGAGAAAAGAAATAATTAATTTTAACTATGGCACTTGTTCTTTAATGTTTAATGAATATGTAACACAAATATTAGACAATTACATATGTTGGTATGAACACAAAAAAAATGTTACAAAATTGAGAAAAATCGATATAAAATGTACCACACTAGGTAGAATTATGATCACTTCCTGGTACAATTTTGATCATTGACTTTTCCCACATAAAAAGCACTTTTTCTTTTGGGCACCAGTGCATACTTCGCTGTAACAAACGTTGCACAATAACGAGTTTACAAGCACGTGGAAACTAGAACATCTATAAGAGCACGTTCGATGAAGTAACTCCAAGTACATCTTTACAGGAAAAAAATTTATGTCTCCTTAACACAGAGTGTTGTATTCTTGGAAAAGACAGGAGGAGCTGTAGAAACCTGCTACACTGCAACGCCACACAAAGGCAAGTGCTAGCAACAATACGAGACTGAAAACTTATGTTGATCAGAATTGTACCTATATCGAATTTGTACCACCTTACCCTATGCTACATTAATTTTCTGATGAATCTACATCTACATACATACTCCGCAATTCACCGTAAGGTGCGTGGCGGAGGGTACACTTTACCACTACTAGGCATTTCCTTTCCTATTCCACTCCCAAATTGAACGAGGAAAAAAAGAATGCCTATATGCCTCCGTACGAGCCCTAATTTCTCTTATCTTGTCTTTGTGATCTTTACGCGAAATGTAAGTAGGCGGCAGCAAGATCGTACTACACTCAGCTTCAAATTCCGGCCCTCTAAATTTACTTAACAGAAATTCACGAAATGAATATCAAGAGGAATGGTGTATTGTCAGACAAATTTACTGATGGAGCTGGAATAACTGCACCTTAAAGGCCTTAAATGTTATCTGAAAAACAAAGAACTTGTTGTCCTAATGGAATTTTTTGGAACATTATTCTTTTATTATTCAGGATGCTGTGCAAGGCTTCCACTGGAAAGCAACAATTCATCCATTTGTTATCTACTTTCATCAAAATGAGAAAGTGGAATCTTTAAGTTTCTGCATTATCAGTTCTTGTTTGTGGCATGACACTGGTACAGTTAACGTTTTTATCAAGGAGCTCATCAAATATATAAAAGCACAGTTTGAACAGATATCTCACATTCATAATTTCAGTGATGGCTCCAGTGCTCAATCTTACCTAGACCTGTTTCACTTCTTCTCTGAAAACATTAATGGAATCAAATTTGTTTTCATCAGTAAAGATGAAATTGGGAGGGGGGGGGGGGGAGGAAAAAAGGAGAGAAAAAAATGTCACAAGAAGTGAGGTTTAAACATGGACAAACTGTAGCAGGCACTAGAGAAAATCGTCACTTTTTGCCTATTGATGAAACAATAATTCAGGTCAGCAGAGTTTTAAAAGATTGATCATCTTTTCTAGCTACAATGGGTCAGAGAACTAAAGAAGGCATATTAATGTCTGCTCTCCAACCTGGACAATATGTTGCATGCATCTAAGAAAAGTTTTGGTGGATTGGGAATATCTGTGAGACTTCCACTGAGCAATCGGGTGCAATTAATAAACTTTATGCACCCTCATGGTCCAGCAGATTCATTTTATTGACCACCAATAAGTGACAAGTGCTGGGTTCCATCAGACCACATTATTGCAGTTATTCCAGCTCCGTCAGTAAATTCGTCTGGCCGGCAATACACCATTCCTGTTTACATTCATCGGGCTTGGAAACCTGTGTAAAGAAACTCACCCATAGCTGTTGATGCTCGAGCGTAGCCCCTATGGTGATGGTGAATTGAATCTAGCAGTGGTTAAACCACAACTCATTTATGTACTTATTTTCCTTCAGTAAGCTGGTGGTGTTAATTAAAAATGCTACTAATAATTAGATAATGATTGTGCAAATAAATTTTACAATTTACATTCATTCTAAATTATAATTTTGTGTGTGTGTGTGTGTGTGTGTGTGTGTGTGTGTGTGTGTGTGTGAGAGAGAGAGAGAGAGAGAGAGAGAGAGAGAGAGAGAGAGAGAGAGAGAGAGAGAGAGAGAGAGAGAGTTGTGGGATGGGGGGGGGACAGTTAAGAAATAACATTGTTTCTATTTTTATTCTTTTTCTATTCGGACTTGAGCTACGTCCTATTCATCAGGACTTCTTATTTCACTTATCCCAGGCATTAACAAATATTTATTAGACATAATAAAAATTTTTAGGTATAATTTGAGTGCCAGAAAAATGGGTTCAAACTTCCAGTGCGCCTCTAGGATTATGCTACTTTTTAGCGCCTTATATGCTTGCATTGCAAAACCAAATCCACTTTTCTAGATAGTTTAGAATATGCTCTTTCTAATGAGCATAGTTTAAAGGAATTTGGAGAAAACACTTTTTTGAAAAATTTGACTGAAAATACCCATTTTTAGCACCTTTTGAAAAATCGTCAACTTTACCCTAGATTTGTGAAATAATGGGAAGCAATAGGAGAATGAAACTTTATATTCTAAGACCTTGTGTTGGTGAGTTATGGTGTGCAAAGATTCATGTACATCCCACAATTACTTCTGGAGATATAAAAAACTAAATTTCGCACTTTTTTTAACCAGCAATTTTATCGCCCAACTTTGCCCCTAATTTTCTATATGAATATTGCTCAGAAATCTTGTTCTTAATATTTTACTTTAAAGAGCTCTAAAAGTTGTATAAGATGGCCAAGTTTTGTTTCTTTCATGCAAATACTCCCAGAGATATATCATCTCAAAGTTGCTGAAAATTCAACGACGCACTATTGGAAGCTGTGCTATGGTCTTAAACAAGTGACTGTATCTCCGGAAGTATTGATTTTTTTAAACTGAAACTTTACCAGTGTTCATTGAGAACATGTGTGAATGTTCATACAAAATTTCATCAAAATCCATGAGGGTCATGTGGGAGCCTCTAGACCACTTGGCATGGAATGACCCATTTGCACCTGTTACTGTCCTTCAAAGTAGTCATCAGCATTGTGTAGAACCTGTTGCCTGCGATGTGGAAGGTGTAGTATACCTTTAGCAGTGCCTGTTCTGTTGATAGTGCAAATGGAGTGGTCTACTGCCTGTCGAATCTCTGGAACAGTTATGAAGCGAATGCCACGAAGTGGTTTCTTCATCTTCGGAATCAAATCAGTCACAAGGATTTAAGTTTTGTGAAAGCAGCAGCAAAACTTTTTGCACAACCCACCCATCATTTTGCACAGTGATGCAAGGGTGCATACAGTACAAGCTTTGGCTGCTCTGTTTGATCTGTGGGACTGGAAAGTTCTGTACCATCCACCAGACTCACCGAACTTACGTCCTTGTGACTTTGATTTGATTCTAAAGGTGAAAGAACCACTTCATGCCATTCACTTCAGAACTGTTCCAGAGATTCAACAGTTAGTAGACTGCTCCATTCGCTGCATCAACAGAACATGCTCTACTAACGGTATACTAATCCTCCCACATCGCTGACAACGGGTTCTACTCAATGCTGGTGACTACTTTGAAGGACAGTAACAGGTGCAAACATGTAATGCTTTTGTATTGGTTATGAATAAATAGATGCGACTATTTAAGTTCCAACCCCCAAATAAATCAAAACAACTGGTTGGGGTACATCATGTTATGTTAAATTGCAATATTCGTTTATCCTGCGGTTGAAACTAAAATAGCATTTTATTGCCTACACAAATCAGCAGATCGGACATCAGTTTTCCCCCATCTGATACAGCAGACATTATCAATATACATATCAAAGTATGAACATGTTCAGAACATTTGTAAACTTTTACCAAGATTTAAATATTTACCCAATGAATGCTGTGTGCATTGTACCACTTGTTCACTGTTCATTGTTCTAAAATTCCTATAAACTGCCAACAAAATTGGAAATGGTGACTGATGACAATCCAAATTTTCAGTCTGAAATGCACTTCAGCCAAATTAGATTAGATGAGCTTAATGTAATGCTGTATGTAGGTGTGAAGAGGGGTGGCACTGTCTATTAGACTGATTAGTTCTGACTAATGGTAGCACTGTTGGCTCGAGCAGCTTGTCAGTTGTACTGTGATCTTTGGATTGTGGATCTCATGATTTTGTGTAGATCAGTGGTGACATGAACTGAATACTGAACTTTACAAGTGAAGGTTTTGAATCGGCTCAAATATATTTTGACCCGTAAGTGTGTGTTACGTGGCATGAAGAGAGCACAGTATTTTTGTATCAGATCATATTTGTAGTGGGCTGCTTGTAGAATTTAATCAAATGCTCTAGTGCTGGACATTCATGGTTCAAAACTGTGTATAGTGGATATGTTAACTCATTTGACAATGTTCTTTCCTTGTGTGAAGCTGATTGCAATTTTGTGTGTGTGTGTGTGTGTGTGTGTGTGTGTGTGTGTGTGTGTGTGTGTGCGCGCGCGCGCGCCTGTTGCAACTCGTTACCACGTCTTTGTGGTGAGTTGTAAACTGTCTTTATTACAATATTATTAATTTCAACCTGGACTTTCCATTATTAGAATTAACATGCCATTGGTTATGCAAAATATGGTGTGTTGCCAACCTACGAGTGATACAAAAATGCTACTGCCCCTATTCTAGACTTTAGCATTAGGTGTTATTACTGGACATGGTGTTTCGTAAGGCCTGAAATTTATTAGTATTTTTCTTTTTTTCTTTTCTTTTGTTAACAGTGGATGTGATGGAAAAGTTTACTGGTCATTTGTTGCGGATTACAATGGGTGATGAGTACAGTGAAGTTCTACAGCTTTTGTTTGTGTATTTTGTGTGTGTGTGTGTGTGTGTGTGTGTGTGTGTGTGTGTGTGTGCTTTGGCCAGTCTAATTTTATTTGTTGATGTCTTTGGTGGTAAATATTTTTTATTGGTTTATAGGCTTTTTAATGCATTGTGTGTGCTAAATTTGCTTACAGTAGTTTTGTTGTTGTTTACGAGTATTTTAATTGGTCAAGAGAAAATTGGGTATTTAAAGTTGTGGGTAGGGTGGCTTGTGTGCCTCAGCGATACAATAGCTGTACTGTAGGTGCAACCACGTTGGAGAAGTATCTGTGGAAAGGCCAGACAAATGCAGTTTCTGAAGAGGGCAGCAGCCTTTTCAGTAGTTAAAAGGGCAACAGTCTGAAGGATTGACAGAGCTGGCCTTGTAACTTCAGCTAATATGGCTTTGCCATGCCATTACTGTGAATGGTTGAAAGCAAGGGGAAACTACAGCTACTTTATCTGAGGACATGCAGCTCTACTGTATTAATATACTGTATGATGGTCTCTTCTTGGGTAAAATATTCTGATCTCCGGACGGGGACTACTCAGGACGATGTCGTCGTCAAGAAAAACAGAACAGGCATTCTATGGATTGGAGCATGGAATATTCTATCCCTTAATGAGGTAGTTAAGTTAGAAAATTTGAACAGAGAATTGGATAGGTTAAAGATAGATATGGTGTGGATTAGTGAAGTTTGGTGGCAGGATGAACAGGATTTCTGGTCACATGAGTACAGGGTTATAAATACAAAATTAGTTGGTGGTAATGGAGGATAATGTCTGATAATGAATAAGAAAATAGGAATGCAGCAGGTAAGTTACTATGAACAACATTGTGAATGTATTATCATAGCCAAGATAGATTCAAAGTTTATGCCAACCATAGTAGTAAAAGTTCATATGCCAACTAGCTCTGTTGATGATGTGGAGATAGAAGAAATGTATGAGGAGATAAAAGAAATTATTCAGACATTTAGGGAGTTAACAAGAGTAAAACACAAGGGTAATTGAATGTAGTTTAAGAAAATCAAGTAATTCTGAAAGAATTAGGTTAAGTAGTGATACTATAAAAGTAGATAAGTTTTGTTATTTGGGTAGCAAAATAACTTCTGATGGCCGAAGTAAAGAAGATATAAAATGGCTATGGGAAGAAAAGTGTTTCTGAAGAAGCGAATTTAACTTTGAAACTTGGTGCTACAGGCGAATGCTAAAGATTCACTTAGTGGATCACTTACTTAATGAGGAGATGCTGAGCTGAATTGGGAAGGAAAGGAGTTGCTGGCGTATACTGACTAAAAGAAGTGATAGATTTGCAGGACACGTTCTGACACATCAAGGAATTGTCAACTTAGCAATAAAAGGAAGTGTGTGGGGTTGTGAGAGAACGATGGAGATTCAAAAGGATGTAGGTTGCCATTCTTATTCTCAGATGAAGAGGCCTGCATAGGACGTGGTAGTGTGTAGAGAGGTGCATCAAACCAGTCTGTGGACTGGTATTGAGGGTATGGAGTTGTGTATGGGTTACAGGTATTGCGGGTTTTTTAATACCTGCTTTTAACATTGTTTTGGGTGCTTTTTTTTATATAGAGATATTAATTCGAATTAGTGAAAGGAATTTTGTTATAATTGCTTTTAAAGCTGTGTGTGTGTGTGTGTGTGTGTGTGTGTGAGTATTTTATTTTCAATGAAGTTTTGTGTTGCTTTGTGGTTTTGTTTGTTTTTGAATGGTGACATTATTGTTAAAGATTAGGATGGATAACAACTCACCGCAAAAAAAAAAAAAAAAAAAAAAAAAAAAAAAAATGCTGAGCTATACTCAGGTATGTGGACAACACAATTGCCCTCATCCAGCTCCCCTTACAACCTCTTAATACCTTCATATCTGTATGTCCATTTCACCGTCAGCTGCCATATTTCATGCACCATCCTTCTCTTATAGAATCCTGCCCTAATGTTTTTGCACCAGTTCAGAAAAGTATTCCTGTCCCTGGCTAAAACCCAGTTTCACACCCAGTTTTACAAGTACTGACAAACCCATGGGATCACCACAATGTACTAATTTCAAATAAATAAATAAATAAATAAATAATTTATTTTCTACAGATCTCACCCCTCCTTTCATACTGCACTGCACCTATACAGAATCCTCTCTTACAAATGTAGTATCCCAAAAAAATTCTGCTGCCACCTTGGTGTACCACTATTCGATCCCTGTCCTACCCACAGTGTTATTCCTTGTGAACCTCTTATCGCAGACCCTTGCTGTCCTTTCCTAGTTTGCATATTGTCCATAACTCCCCTACCAATACTTCACAATATCCTATGTGAAATCGACCTCGAAACACTGTTGTTAACCTTTCCACTGGAAACCTTAACCCCCACAGAAATTTCAGTCCCATGCAAAGGACTCATCTTCAACATCATACTCAAATTCTACTATGTGGGAGTTATCAAACACCTTCTCTCCTGTTAATTTCTATAATGGAAACAATAGTTTTCCATCAGTCCCACCAATTCTAGCCAAGTTTATCAGAATATTTAACACTGCCTCTCTCAGTCCATACCATATTACTGAACCGGTGACAAGAGGTTCATGAGCGTACTGCAGACATTTCTCTTAACTGCTCATTTCTGGACCAAAATCGCCCTTTTTCACAACAACATACTATCTGAGCACTTAAGAATTTGATCTGTCCAGTCTCACTATCATATGTTCATCCTGTGTAATCAAATAATTAATTTTTGTTGCATTGTGTGTTAGAAACTGTAAAAACTGAGTCTTACTGTGATTTAACATAATTAATATTGCCTATTGTCAAAATTCCACCAATGGTGTTTACAAAGTAACTTCTTCCTTTAACCACTCTAAAACAGCTGTCTACACACATGATTTTTGTTTTGTCCACATCCTTGGTAAAGACCCTTCTGAAATACATCTTTCATTGATCTCCTTGTAAAATTAATATTAAAAATCGGTACTTAAATTTTCATGTTCACATATTTATATACAAGCCTTTAATTTGTCATGAACAGCATTACTTGATACTGTGTCAATATTGTATACAACATCCTTCACTACAGAGCTGCTGTATCAGCAAACAAATCTATCATACAATAACCTGTGATGTTAGAAGGCACGTAATTTATGTAAGTAAGGAACAGCAGACCCAGTACTGATCCTTTTATGTGGGCAATGGCGTCACATCAACCATGACTCTGGAATCTACATCTACATCAATACTCTGCAAGTCACACCATTGAAGTGAATGGTAGAGGGTTCATCAAACTGCTTTTGATGTTTCTCTGCAGTTCCGTTCTCTAATAGGTCCTGGAAAAGAGGAATATTTAAATCTTTCAGTTTTGATCCGATTTCTCTTATTTTATTTTGACGCTCATGTCTTCTCGTAGGTGGGTGTTAACAAAATATGGGGCCGTATGAATAAAAAAGAGCACATACTCCAGAGAAGATTCTCAGAGCAAAAGAACATTCACTGAGTAAGTTCTCAATGTCATATGAATAAAAACTTTGATGAATATGCTCAGAGCAGGAAGTTCATTCTCACTAGCTCCCCTCCTTCTTTATTAGATTCTCCGCATGTCATGTCCAGCACAGAACAGCTATTCAATCATGTATTTATTTAAACTAGTCCAATCATGCAAATTAAATGTACAAATATGGAACAGGCATCTACGTGTTCAAGAACAACTGTATTATCTTTAGATATTGTGAAGGAGCATATTATTAAGACGAAATGTGCACTTTTTACGAAAATGTATTCTTCTGACAATAGAAAATTTTCGTCCTGTGAGAAACTTTTTTGTTATTGAAGTTGGGTTAGCACAATTCGCAAACAAAATTTTAAGAATGCATCACATATTCATCTGTTTCAACGTGGAATGCTGTCGTAGCTTTCTAACATGAGATACTTATTGTATAAGCGTTAGGTCATGCGATTTTGTTTCAAGAAACAGGCTACTAGGCATGTAATTAATCAGTTATTAATTTTTCTGTCGTGTCTACTTACTTCTAACATAAAAGAAGTTACAATTATGAAGTCAGAAAACGCATTTTAAATAAGCCAACCGGTTTGGATAGGAACAATACTTCAGTATGCCTACCTGGTATTGCAGCAATATTTATTTTGTGGTAGAAACTGTGAACTCCTGGGATGCACTTTATTTGGAACTAACATCGCAAGGCCTTACTAATATACCTATTTAAAATCACAATATTATTTTCCTATCTAGCTGTTTATAACTGTAAACATACACTCCAAACAAATGGGTAAAACACGCAGCTAAATCCACTTGTGTTTCATTTGTAACTCGGTAATGAAAACATTCCTCTTAAATCACTCTCCTCACTATATAAAATGCTTGAAGTGTCACACTAACGATTTTTCTGAAGGAAGCTACTTGTCAATAAAATGTTTTTATTTGCATTAACTTTCTAGTCCCCTCCCCCTGCATTTCTTAAAAAAAGGAACTTGTAACTTGTTTTTGCCTTCTAAGTAACACAAACCACAGTGAAATGAAACCTTAATAGAAGTTACTCAGCACAAAGTATGCTAGAGGTCTCACTTCAGAAAGTGGAGAATGTTCTCTGCTGTGACTAACTTCCCCACCCTGTTACTTATGCTGAGAACTTGCTCAGCTGAAGTATATTCTTCAACTCCCTTTATTCATGCGGACCTGAGTATGTTCTCTGGAATTTAGAGTGTAAAGTATATACTCCATTTTATTCATATGGCCCATGATCGTATTTGGAAAATAAAGCTGGCAAAAGAAATTTTGAAAAAAGATCTTGTCACGACAATTTCAGACTTTGTTTTACTGATTTTCACTACAACTCACATCATTTCTGTGACACTCTCTCCCCTATATCATGATAATATAAAACAACCTGCCCTTCTGTGAATTTTCTTTAAATCGTCTGTCAGTCCCACAATGTGCAACAATACTCCAAAATAGGACGCACAGGTGTGGTATAGGCAGTTTCTTCAGTAGAACTGTTGCATCTTCTGATGTTCTGCCAACGAAACGTAGTCTTTGGTTCACTTTCTTTACAATATCTTGTATGTTTTATTTACAATTTAAGTTGCTTGTAATTGTTACTTCTAGGTATTTTGTTTAATTTAAGCTCTGTAGTTTTGACAGATTTATCGTGTAAATGATGTTTAACGGGTTTCTTTTAGCGGTCGTATGGACGACTTCACATTTATCATTATTAAGGGTCAATTTCCATTTTTTTCACCATGTAGGTATCTTATCTAAATCATTTTGCAGTTGCTTTTGATCTTCTGGTGACTTTACTGATTCGAGACAGCATCATCCATGAATAGTCTAAGGGAGCTATTCAGATTGTCTCCTAAATCGTTTATAAAAATGAGGAACAGTAGGGGCCCTGTAACACATCTGTGGGGAATACCAGATATCGCTTCTGTTCTGCTCGATGACTTTATGCCAATTACATTGTACTGTGCCCTGTCTGACAGGAAGTCATGAATCCAATTGCACATTTGTGGTTATATTCTAGAAGCACACAGTTTGATTAGAAGACACTTGCGAGGTACACTGTCGAAAGCCTTCTGGAAATTTAGAAATACGGGATCTATTTGACATCCTTTGTCGATAGCAATCAGCACTTTGTGTGAGAAAGAGCTAGCTGTGTTTCACAAGAATGATGCTTTCTGAATCTGTGTTGACTATGGGTCAATATTTCATTCTCTTCAAGGTAGTTGATAATGTTTGTGGGAAGTATATGTTTTAAAAGACTGTGCAAACCAATGTCATTGATATATGCCTGTAATTTTGCGGATCACTCCTATTGCCTTTCTTGAATATTGCTGTAACCTGCACAGTCTTTGAGTATGGAATGTTTGCTGAGTGATTGGTATATTATAAGTAGGTATGGGGCTATTGCACCAGCATACTCTGGAAGGGGGCTATTGCACCAGCATACTCTGGAAGGAAACTAATTGGTATATAATCGGGACTGGGAGACTCACTTTTGTTAAGTGATTTAAGTTGTATTAATACACCAGGGGTCTCAAGTTCTAAATTAAGGATACTGGCAGCAGTTCTTGATACAAATTCTGGAGTATTTGCTTCGTCTTCTTTTGTGATGGAATTTCGGAAGGCTGTGTGAAGCAATTTTACTTTAGCAGAACTGTCACCAAGCAGCAGCACCGTTACTATTGCGTAGTGAAGGTATTAACAGTGTATACTTCATATACGGCCAGAATTTCATGGGATTCTCTACCAAATTACATGATAGGATTCCGTTGTGAAATTTATAATAAACTTCTCACATTGAAGTTCAAGCTAAATTTAGAGTTTCTGTTAAAGATTGCCAGTCTTGAGGATTTTGTGTCCATTTAAATTCGGCATGCTTTTTTTCTTTGTTTTTGCAGGATTGATTTAACCTGTTTTGTTTACCATGGTGGGAGAGAAACTTCTTTTGTTAACCCTTTGAATGTCAAGGTAACAATCTATTGTTACCCCCTACTGACACCAAAACTGTCAGGGTGCCGATTCATCGGTACTCTGCTTCATCTTGTTTAACTTACAGAATTGGGCGCTAGATGGTGTTGGCATGCTGATTACAGATGATCTTTGCCTCGAGCTACTTGTAGTTCGATAGCTATCGACAATTGAGCATCGTTTCGATGAACTATTATCTTTCGATTATTCCGAGTTTGCATCGTTTGTTTATTGACTTTGTGTTTCACAGTACATGTTTACATTCTGTTATTGCATTCAACGTTCTTGTTTTTGCGCAGTATTATTTATCATTGTTTCTGTGTTTTTTCTTTACATTAAGAGTCTACAGTTTGTTTATTTTCTCCGATTTTTGTGAAAAATGCAGCCTACACCAGGCCACAGCAGAGGACTTACCGATGAAGAAATTTGTGAACTTTTGGAATGTACTAGTGAAACAGAGTGTTTTAGCGAAAGTAGCAACAGTTCAGAAAGTGACCGTGATTTAGTTGATGATATTGCAAACGAAAGTGAAGACAAAATGGAAGATGCACAATACACTGAAGTAAATGCACCTAAAACACTGCAGTCATGGAAATTCTGTAATGTTCTCTTCAAATAAATAATTATTATCTTTGTAAATGATAACACAAATTTCATATCCCTCATGTCATTTTACTCAGAAATTTGTGTAGATGCTATGGACAGTGTTTAGCCTTCTTAACTTGAAGCTCAATGTTGGACATATGGAATCAAAGTCAAATTTATAATATTGTTTTTTTAAAAAATATTTTATTTGGACTGTCACAATCAGATTCATGTGAAACCTTATGATGATCTGTGCAAGTCAGAATATTCTACATACTTTTATGAATAAGTGGTAATTTTTTCATATTTTTAAAATGAATGCTATGTGATATATGGCAGTTTAAATAGAATGTAGCATAACGGTATAAATACGCATGACATTTTTAACACACACCACTCCAAATCGACTGACTGCAAAAGGGTTAATTTGTCAGGTATAAATCTGTCCATGGTTGTTGATATTATTTCTTTGAACGTAAGCCACATCTGATCTAAACTAATATTGTTAGTTTCAAAAGACTGGAGATTCTCACTCGGTAAAGCGATAATCAATTTTTTTATCCGATTTTTTGAATTGACGTATTTTTCATTTATTTTTGGTAGATTTGGGAAATTCTATATTCATTTTCGCTACAACCACCCTGTGTTCACTAATCCTTGCCTGGTTTGATGCTCTTTATTAGCTCCAGATAATTTGTTGCTAAGAGGTCAAGTATATGTTCACAACCATTTACTATTCTAATGGGTTCATGAACTAATTGCTTGAGATAATTTTTGGAGAATGCGTTCAGCACGAATTTGTACGATGTTTTATGTTTGTCTGCAGTTCTAAATGTGTATTTTTGCAAACATATCAAGGGTAAGTTAAAGTTGTCACCAATGAAGTTTATATGCTTGGGGAGCATTTTTGAAATTTGGTCCAAGCTTTCTTTGAACGTTCCTGCAATTGAATCATCTGAGTCGGGGTAGGTAAAAAGTCTGTTATTAATTTATTGTGGTTGTCAGGTATAACCTCTACTCATACCAACTCACAGGAAATATCTACTTCAATTATGCTACAAGATAAACTGCTTGTGATGGCAATAAATACGCCCGCACCTGTTTTATTCAGTCTATCCTTTCTGAACACTATTTGCCCCTTAGTAAAAATTTCAGATGTTCTTATGTCTGGTTTTAGCCAGCTTTCGGTACGAGTAATGATTTGAGATTCTGTACTTTCTATTAGATCTTGGAGCTCTGGAATGTCCCCCACACAGCCATGGCAATTTACAACTGTTACACGAATGGTTTTTAGATCTGTGTTTATCCTATCTTTGAGCTGTGTCCTTAGAAGTTGAAAACCTTCCTACCCCTGTAGCCACTTCCTGTGCATAATGGACTTGTGATCTATTCAGCGGAACCTGGAGCCACACCACCCGATGGCGCATGTCAAGGAATCTACAGCCAACATGGCCGCGAACTTTCTGAGCCTCCAGTTGGCACTGTACAAAAGGTCCACAGTCGTTCCTATCAACTATGCTGCAGATGGTGAGCTCTGCTTTCATCCTGTAAGCAAGACTGGCTGTCTTTACCACTTCAGATAGCTGCTCAAAACCTGAGGGGATTTCTTCAGATCATTGGTGCCAACATGTGCCATCACTTACAGTTGGCTGCATTCTTCAAGGCATCTGAATGGGCACATTCCACATCTGGAATGACTACACCCAGTATGCACATGGAGTTCAACATAGGCCATCTTCCTTTTTGGCAGCCGTCTCCCTAAGGGGCTCCATTACCAAACTATTGTTGAAGCTCCCAACTACAAGCAAACCCTCCCTCTGTGAAAGCCCGGATCTGGCAGACTGTGTGGTGACTTCAGGGTGGGCGACACCATCCGGCTCAGTAACATCATCCTGAAGAGATAGCACTCAAACCTGTTCGCAAGATGAACCAGGGAGGCCTGACTATCAGTCCTCTGGAACCTCTTATGCATCTGCCACACACTGGAGCAATCACGCATGCAACCGCAGGTGGGGTGCCTGCCTTATTGTTAGCAGTATCTGGGCATGGCGCTGCCACAGGCCAATCAGCGGGCACGCTGGACATCGTTCGGTTCCCACAACTTCCCACAAGTTACCAACACCACCACCACCCTTTGACTGCAGCCTCAATCTGTGCAACCGAGGTTACCACAGCGTGAAGCTCGGAATGAAGTGTCACCAGGTTGGACAGCAGCTGCACACAAGTGTCATAGTCCCTATTCGTGATTACAATACTTGGAAAGACTAACGACTAGAAAGAAACACAGTGTAGACTCGACAGAGGGTAACTAAGGCAAATGAAGAAGGCTAGAATGGTACTAATCCAAGGAAAACAAATCAAATGACTGTCGGGATTCAGATGGCAGAACAATCTACTAACCAGATGTTTAACATGAAAGTGAATCTAATATACACACGAGCACTAGATGAATTTAATAAACTGAATCAGTAACATAAAGATCAGTTGAAATATGTTGCTTCTAGTAAGAAGCCGGTTGCACTCACAAGTATCGGTGCGCTCTCTGCTGGGATCTGCTCTTGGCAATGACTGCTCACTGACTGACTGAATGAAGGGTAAATTTCCCACCTGGACTAGATGTTAGTGACCAGGTGGTAATTTAGCAGCTCTCAGTATGGATTCAGGAGATACTACTCCAATGTTGAGAATCTGACTTTGTTGGTCAGTTATCCAGCAGGCTTTTCTATGTAAACAGCATTGTATAGGTATATTCTTTGAAGTCAGTAAGACTTATGACACTATTTGGAGACATCTTATTTGGAGACATCAGTGGTGCTTCTGTGGCCACCTACCTATTTTCATACAGTCTTTCCTGTCTAAGTGCTTTTTTAGGTACCGAGTTGGTGGCATGTCATCACCCTCATTTCTGACTCTTAAACTTTCATGCCTACCACACCTGAGGGATCTGAAAATGAAGAAGACCCAGAAGGTGCTAAACATTTTAAAATGCCGCATCTACTGGTCGTGGGGAACAAATAGGGCACTTCTCCTAGAGTTTTATGGGGCTTTCAAATGATCACACTTAGGCTATGGGTACACAGTTCATGAATTAGTGAGGCCTTCATATCTGAAGACCATTGATGTTGTTCACCATCAGGGATTGGCCAATGGTGCGTATAGGACCAGCCCCTAGCTAGCGTCTCTGTTGAGGTTGTTTAACCACCACTTACCATCCAGTGGCAACTCCTCATGGTGCTTCAAGGCAGTAAGCTTCTTGCCAATCCAAATTTACCAGCTTATCATACTGTTGCTAGTCCTGATATGGATTGCCTTTTCTCAAACTGGCCATGAGCAACAAGGCTGTTTTGGATCCATGTACAGCAGGTGCTGGATTTACTTGGTGTAGATAAAGTATGGCCCCAAACCCAGTGTTGAAGCACCTGCCACACTGGATTTAGTATAGTACAATAGAAGCTGCACTCCTGTAAGTGACTTTAGCTGATTATTTTATGCAATTTTAACTGAGCACCATGACTGTAGCTGTTTTCACAGATGGGTCCAAACAGGGGTACTCTGTTGTCTTCCCTGATCATCAAGAGTGCCTCAAGAGATGTGGAACTTCATGCCATTCTAAGGGTAGTGTAGCAGACAAGACATGTTGCAGGTGTGAAATTCCTCAATTGGCCAGATTCACTGAGTGCCCTTTAGTCTCTCCAAGCCCTGTAACAACCAGATAAAGTAGTCCAGAACATCCAGGATGCCCTTTCCCGTCTACAGAGGTTGGGGAAGGCGGTGTCTTTCTGCTGCCCTTACCAGGGCATATGGGTATTAGAGGGAATGAAAGGGCAGATGTAGCAGCTAAAGAGGCGTGTTGTGAGCCTCAGATATTTGTCTCATCCACCTGCATTCTGCTACCTTGCTGTTGAGGCACAAAGTTGTGTCTTGATGGGAAATTGAATAGTGGGGAGATACAACTATAAGATGTGGGTCATGAAGTGCACCATGCGGAGGTCTGCGCGGATGTTGATATCTGCAGTATTTCTTACTTTGCGGATAAAATTGTGATCAACAGAGATATCTGTGTGTTATATGCAGATAGAGCAAGGTATCTGTCCAGTACGTCTGTCGAAATGTTAGCTGAAAACTCCAAGCCTGTGGACATTTTTTGAATCCTTGCAGGGCCCAGGTAGAGCAGAAGTCAGTTGTCCTCATCCCCTGATCACAGCGGACGTAGCTTTACCCAAGCGACCTGCGCCTAATCCGTTCACGCGACCGTGTCTTATCTGTAGTCTTTCAAGTGCTTTCTGGGTGGTAAATTGGCCCACTGCCCACCAGAGGTGCCATGCAAAATTTATGCTGCCTTCAGTTAGCACTTTGTAGTTACCGAATGACAATGTATATCATAGTGAATACAGGGACAGTTCTTTCTTAATAGATACTATATTGTGCAAAGTGAAAAGAGGTGATTTGACATTAGTGAAGGAAAACAAATTAAAATTGTCAATTTGGAAAAAAATTGGATACATATTTGATTTCGAGGAAAAGATCAACAATATTGGCCAGTTTTGTGTGTTAAAAAGTATATTCTAACATCGGACACAAAAGTGGAACTTCAGATTTGCTGAAAGACTCATGTGAGGCAGGATAAAGTACCATAATTATTTCTTTAAATACCAAGCCAGAAGCAAAAGTTCCTAAAGTTTCGCCAAATTTGAAGACACCATGACCGAAAAACTTATCAATCCTGTCAGCAAAGACATTTTACTGTTCGATGTAGCGTATGGAGCTGGGTTACTCGAGATGACACAGTTTCTTATTGATGTGTGGGGCATATATCCTGAACTGTGTGTCTTAGTCATTTAATTATGTCAATAACCATCATGAAAGTGCAAGATATTTGTTGGCAAAGTTTCACCACAACCAAATGAATGGTACAGCCGCTCATAAAATTGGAACAAACATACAAACAATCATGTTTATGTATTAGATAAATGATGATGGAAGTAATAAATATTAACAATAGCATTTTATAGCAACTTCCTTAACCAGGTTTGATGTACAGTAAAATAATAATAATAATTTCATGTGGCTCACTGGTCTGGTCTAACATATTTAGAAAGGTACACAACGTTAGATTGTATAGGCTGGTCGTACCTGCAGCCGAGATTCTCTCTTTTTGCTGACAGTTACCAATTATAAGTAGACGGCTGTTTTAACACTTGAAATGACACATTTTGCTTTCTGTCACATAACCTCTTATGTGTAATATGGGGAAAATAGAACTTCAAATGAACCGCTTCTTTTGTTGAATGTAAACACAGTAAAATCTCTGTGCTCGTCAGTTTTAACCATGAAATTTAAGAAGATGCCTGTATTAAACGGCTGATGTATTACTCCGACCACATGGTCTTTGAAGCGCTACTGTGTGTATTCGGAGTGCCAATGTTTTCCTTTTTGGAATAGCCTGTTTTCAAGTAGATAGAGAACAGTTACCTTGATTCGAGGAGTCAAAAGTAGTTAAGTTGTCGAAGAAATGACACTCTAATGATATCATTATATACCATGGTTTTAAATACTTCTATCTATTATTATGACTCATTCAAAACTTTAATATCTGTGGATGCGGATAACGAACGTGCTGATGCAGATAAAGTGTCGCAGATGCGGTTGCGGATATGGACCTTGCGGATGCGGATAATACTTTTCTTATTGCACAGATCTCTAGCCACGGCACACCTCCTTTGAACCACACTAGCGGGATGAGGTCATTCTCACTTCGTTTTGGTCACTGTCCCAGGACACATGGCTTTTCATAAGTTATGTATGACATCTGTTATTTTAAACATGTCCGAAAGAACAGACGCCACATTTATATAACTTATACAATTTAACGATGACGGGCAATGATCCTTTCTTAAGTGCGGAGGCACTCCTACGCCCTTACTCTTACGGGAATCAGTTTAAATAACTAAGAGTTTGAGTAATAGTGGGCAGGGTAAAGTTGAGAATTTGTTTCTGATGGGAGGCATGCTTGAGTAATCCATTGCAGGTGTGATGATCACTGTGTCCCCAGTGGTGTAAGGGTCAGTGCAACTGCCTAAAAAGCAGGAGACCTGGGTTCGAATCCCAGCTCGGTACATGTTTTCAACTTAACTCATTCGCAATTAATGTCTTACATTTCGTGAATATGAACATGGCTTTTTGTTTTGGCAGGAGGATCCTTCTCAGTGTTGCTTGTGATGTTCCTTTAACAGTTGAATGTGTTTTATTTTCAGACCAAAGGGAGCATATCTTTTTGCAAAGTTACGTGACCTCTATTTTAACTGAAGATAAAATGACTGTGGTAAGTCTTTCAAAATTTTGTGAAGCCTCATATTTACTTCCTAAAATTTTGGGGGCAAAATTTTGAAAGAGTTATTAGGTTGACTGGCTCTTCCTTCTTTTTCTTAATGATCAGCAAGTCACTTCCTCTTCTGACTGACAACTGATGTACTTAGTTTTATTGCTCAGTTTTAGATTGGGCAACCACAGGAGTAGGTGTAATAAGATAATACAAATGCAGGTAAACTACTAGAGCACCTTGCAGTGATTGCATTAACAGTCAAGATAGATATGAAGCCAATACCACCCCCTCCCCCTTTTTTTTTTTCACCATACTTGCCGGATCTCAATACTCCAGGCTACCTCATATTCCCTCGATTCAAACTCGCTTTGAAAAGATAGAGATTTGACAATACTCCTGACATCCAACAAAATGTGACTGGACTTTTGAACACCACCCCAAAGTAAGACTTCATGCAAAGTTTCCAGGACTAGTATCGCAGAGCCAGCAGTTTATAGTTACTGGAGGTAACTGTTTCGCAGGACAGTAAGGTAACTGTAGTTCATAGTTCATCTAAGTTAATGTTACAGGACTATTCACCAACCTTTGGCAGAGGTTGTATATAGCTTCCACTGTGGACAGATAAAGTTGGTGTAGTAATGACTTACTACACTTTAAGTTTCCACTGTAATTAATCTCATTTCAGTATTGGCGAGACAATTTGCAAATGTACTTTGTGAGGCAGTTCGACAAACATGACACTTTATGTACTCGGCAAGATACTGAAGGACTTTGATTGTAAGTAAGCATATCATTGCACATAATCAGGGATCTACTCATAAACTTAGAAAAGAGAGAGAGAGGGGGAAAAAATTAAAATGTCCAACCATTGTTCTTCCAATTACAGAACCAACCACTTTTTATCGCTGCTTACTAATACTCTCATGAGATTGTTTTGCTTTAGTCATTGGAATCACCAAATATCAAATTGACTTTGTGGTTGACTTTTAGTGATCCGAGTGGTTCAAGCCAGCTACCAACCAATTGTAGTGCTCCCTTGCGCACTAAATGCTCACAGTATCACCTATTCTATAAGTGCCCCAGAACTCTGCCAAGTGTGACTGGCTGCACATTGGCAACATCACTCTCCACTGCAATTTATTACTCACAAAGTTATTTTAGTGAGGGGCAATTTGCAGTCTCCATTTCAAAAAAAAAAAAAAAAAAAAAAAAAATATATATATATATATATATATATATATATATATATATAGGCAGTAATAGTAACAAATAAACACACAGACACACACACACTCAAAAATGCTAGCTTTCGCAGCCTAGCTGCTTCATCAGGCAGAAGGGAAGGAGAGGGAAAAGGAAATGATGAGGGATTTAAGGAAGGGGGTAAGGAGCCATTCCAATCCCGGGACAGGAAAGACTTACCTTGGGGGAAAAAATGGAAGGTAAATAAATGCACATACACCCACACATTTACACAGACACAAGTACACTTAGGCAGACATACTGTAGAACTGTAGAAAGCAAAGAAGTTAGAAGTTAGACAGAGATGCCACTTGAGGCAGAGGCTCTGTCCAGAGAACCATGGCAAAGATGTTAAGATGGTGGGTGGGAATTCACATTTAGCGGAGGTTGAGACCAGGTGGGCAACGGGAAGAGAGAATATGCTGAAGGGCTAGTTCCCATCTCCGGAGTTCTGAAGGATTGGTGTCAGTGGGAAGTATCCAGATAACCCGGACGGTGTAGCACTGTGCCAAGATGTGCTGGCCATGCACCAAGGCATGTTTAGCCACAGGGTGATCCTCGTTACCAACAAACACTGTCTGCCTGTGTCCATTCATGCGAATGGACAGTTTGTTGCTGGTCATTCCCACATAGAACGCTTCACAGTGCAGGCATGTCAGTTGGTAGATCACGTGGGTACTATCGCAAGTGGCTCTGCCTTTGATCGTGTACACCTTCCGGGTTACGGGACTGGAGTAAGTGGTGGTGGAAGGGTGCATAGGGCAGGTTTTACAACGGGGGCGGTTACAAGGGTAGGAGCCAGAAGGTAGGGAAGGTGGTTTGGGGATTTCATAGGGGTGGACTAGGAGGTTACGGAGGTTAGGTGGGCGGCGGAAAGACACTCTCGGTGGAGTAGGAAGGATGTCATGAAGGATGGATCTCATTTCGGGGCAGGATTTTAGGAAGTTGTATCCTTGCTGGAGAGCCACATTCAGAGTCCGCTCCAGTCCCGGAAAGTATCCGGTGACAAGAGGGGCACTTCTGGGGTTTTGTGGAAAATTCTTAAATGGGGGAGATGAGGAAGTGGCTCTGGCAATTTGCTTCTGTACCAGACCAGGAGGATAGCTGCGGGATGTGAAGGCTGTTATCAGGTTATTGGTGTATTGGTTCAGGGATTCAGGACTGGAGCAGACTCGTTTGCCACGAAGACCTAAGCTGTAGGGAAGGGAACGTTTGATGTGGAAAGGATGGCAGCTGTCATAATGCAGGTACTGTTGTTTATTGGTAGGTTTGATGTGGACGGATGTGTGTAGTTGGCCGTTGGATAGATGGAGGTCGACATCGAGGAAAGTGGCATGGGATTTGGAATAGGACCAGGTAAATTTGATCGGACCAAAGGAGTTGAGGTTGGAGAGGAAATTCTGGAGTTCTTCTTCACTGTGAGTCCAGATCATGAAGATGTCGTCAATGAATCTATACCAAACTTTGGGTTGACAGGCTTGGGTGTCCAGGAAGGCTTCCTCTAAGCGTCCCATAAATAAGTTCGCGTACGAGGGGGCCATCCTGGTCCCCATGGCTGTTCCCTTTAGTTGTTGGTATGTCCGGCCCTCAAAAGTGAAGAAGTTGTGGGTTAGGATGAAGCTGGCTAGGGTATTAAGGAAAGAGGTTTTAGGTAAGGAAGTGGGTGGTCGGCGTGAAAGGAAATATTCCATCGCAGCGAGGCCCTGGGCATGTGGGATATTAGTGTATAAGGAAGTGGCATCGATGGTTACAAGGAAGGTTTCAGGAGGTAACAGGCTGGGTAAGGATTTCAGGCGATCAAGGAAGTGGTTGGTGTCTTTGATGAAGGATGGGAGACTGCACATGATGGGTTGAAGGTGTTGGTCTATGTAGGCAGAGATTCGTTCTGTTGGGGCTTGGTAACCGGCCACAATGGGGCGGCCGGGATGATTGGGTTTGTGAATCTTGGGAAGTAGGTAGAAGGTGGGGGTGCGGGGTGTCGGTGGAGTCATGAGGTTAATGGAGTCAGGTGAAAGGTTTTGTAGGGGGCCTAAGGTTTTGAGGATTCCTTGAAGCTCTGCCTGGACATCAGGAATGGGATCGCCTTGAAAAACTTTATATGTGGTATTATCTGAAAGCTGACGCACTCCCTCTGCCACATACTCCCGCCGATCAAGTACCACTGTCGTGGAGCCCTTGTCGGCAGGGAGAATGACGATGGAATGGTCAGCCTTCAGATCACGGATAGCTCGGGATTCAGCTGCGGTAATGTTGGGAGTAGGATTAAGGTTTCTCAGGAAGGACTGGGAGGCAAGGTTGGAAGTAAGGAATTCCTGGAAGGTTTGAAGAGGGTGATTTTGAGGAAGAGCAGGTGGGTCTCGCTGTGACGGGGGACGGAACTGTTTTAGGCAGGGTTCGATTTGAATGATGTCTTGGGGAGCTGGATCATTAGGAAGAGGATTATTTTTCCTCGTGGTTGAAAAACTTTATATGTGGTATTATCTGAAAGCTGACGCACTCCCTCTGCCACATACTCCCGCCGATCAAGTACCACTGTCGTGGAGCCCTTTCCTGATGTCCAGGCAGAGCTTCAAGGAATCCTCAAAACCTTAGGCCCCCTACAAAACCTTTCACCTGACTCCATTAACCTCATGACTCCACCGACACCCCGCACCCCCACCTTCTACCTACTTCCCAAGATTCACAAACCCAATCATCCCGGCCGCCCCATTGTGGCCGGTTACCAAGCCCCAACAGAACGAATCTCTGCCTACATAGACCAACACCTTCAACCCATCATGTGCAGTCTCCCATCCTTCATCAAAGACACCAACCACTTCCTTGATCGCCTGAAATCCTTACCCAGCCTGTTACCTCCTGAAACCTTCCTTGTAACCATCGATGCCACTTCCTTATACACTAATATCCCACATGCCCAGGGCCTCGCTGCGATGGAATATTTCCTTTCACGCCGACCACCCACTTCCTTACCTAAAACCTCTTTCCTTAATACCCTAGCCAGCTTCATCCTAACCCACAACTTCTTCACTTTTGAGGGCCGGACATACCAACAACTAAAGGGAACAGCCATGGGGACCAGGATGGCCCCCTCGTACGCGAACTTATTTATGGGACGCTTAGAGGAAGCCTTCCTGGACACCCAAGCCTGTCAACCCAAAGTTTGGTATAGATTCATTGACGACATCTTCATGATCTGGACTCACAGTGAAGAAGAACTCCAGAATTTCCTCTCCAACCTCAACTCCTTTGGTCCGATCAAATTTACCTGGTCCTATTCCAAATCCCATGCCACTTTCCTCGATGTCGACCTCCATCTATCCAACGGCCAACTACACACATCCGTCCACATCAAACCTACCAATAAACAACAGTACCTGCATTATGACAGCTGCCATCCTTTCCACATCAAACGTTCCCTTCCCTACAGCTTAGGTCTTCGTGGCAAACGAGTCTGCTCCAGTCCTGAATCCCTGAACCAATACACCAATAACCTGATAACAGCCTTCACATCCCGCAGCTATCCTCCTGGTCTGGTACAGAAGCAAATTGCCAGAGCCACTTCCTCATCTCCCCCATTTAAGAATTTTCCACAAAACCCCAGAAGTGCCCCTCTTGTCACCGGATACTTTCCGGGACTGGAGCGGACTCTGAATGTGGCTCTCCAGCAAGGATACAACTTCCTAAAATCCTGCCCCGAAATGAGATCCATCCTTCATGACATCCTTCCTACTCCACCGAGAGTGTCTTTCCGCCGCCCACCTAACCTCCGTAACCTCCTAGTCCACCCCTATGAAATCCCCAAACCACCTTCCCTACCTTCTGGCTCCTACCCTTGTAACCGCCCCCGTTGTAAAACCTGCCCTATGCACCCTTCCACCACCACTTACTCCAGTCCCGTAACCCGGAAGGTGTACACGATCAAAGGCAGAGCCACTTGCGATAGTACCCACGTGATCTACCAACTGACATGCCTGCACTGTGAAGCGTTCTATGTGGGAATGACCAGCAACAAACTGTCCATTCGCATGAATGGACACAGGCAGACAGTGTTTGTTGGTAACGAGGATCACCCTGTGGCTAAACATGCCTTGGTGCATGGCCAGCACATCTTGGCACAGTGCTACACCGTCCGGGTTATCTGGATACTTCCCACTGACACCAATCCTTCAGAACTCCGGAGATGGGAACTAGCCCTTCAGCATATTCTCTCTTCCCGTTGCCCACCTGGTCTCAACCTCCGCTAAATGTGAATTCCCACCCACCATCTTAACATCTTTGCCATGGTTCTCTGGACAGAGCCTCTGCCTCAAGTGGCATCTCTGTCTAACTTCTAACTTCTTTGCTTTCTACAGTTCTACAGTATGTCTGCCTAAGTGTACTTGTGTCTGTGTAAATGTGTGGGTGTATGTGCATTTATTTACCTTCCATTTTTTCCCCCAAGGTAAGTCTTTCCTGTCCCGGGATTGGAATGGCTCCTTACCCCCTTCCTTAAATCCCTCATCATTTCCTTTTCCCTCTCCTTCCCTTCTGCCTGATGAAGCAGCTAGGCTGCGAAAGCTAGCATTTTTGAGTGTGTGTGTGTCTGTGTGTTTATTTGTTACTATTACTGCCTGTGCCCCTTCGCCTGGTAAGTGTTCTTCATCTATTTTTTACGTATATTTTTTTCCTGTTAGGAATTTTTCCTCTATAATATTCGTATATATATATATATATATATATAAAAACCAATGCAAATACATGTACACATCTGAAGGAACCAACACTGTGGCAACAACAACAAATGTAATTACATCAGTGCAAGTTTTAGTTTGTTGTTACAATCTTCACTTGTTTCATAAGAGTTATAGACTACAAATTAACTCAGATAGATGAACCATAGGAAAAGTGAGAATGCTCATGAAAGATTTTAGATTACATGATAAGCAAGGTTGGGCATAAAAATATTTGGTGTCAGTATGCTGCAGTGAGTAAGTGTTGGGATTGCTAATTTTTGTGGTTTTGATTCATTTCATGCTACTTTACGTTTCCTTCATTTTCTTTCATTCCTTGCAATTTTAAATTTTAATTACTTAATTGGTGCTCCTGAATTGTTACAGTAGCGAGAGTTATCATCAAGGAAGATGCGATTGAAACACATTCGGTCATACAGCATCAATTTAGTGCTCCTTTTCTCACACCCAGTAATTGAGTATGCTGGTTATGCATCAAAATTGACTGCGAAAAGGCCTAATTAAAAACATGAATGAATGTATACCTTCCACTGAAGCCTGTTTTGGAAAAAATGTTTTTGCTCAAAAATACTTCCATTAATTGTACATGGAGTAAACAATAATTATCCCCTTAAAGAAAACCACAACATTTGCAGATACTTGATAGAATTTTCGGAAATAACATTTTCATTCAAAACTTCATCAGTAATTGGGGGCGGGAGGGGCAAGAGGACACTGTTTAACCCTTTCAGTCCTGGCATACTAAATAAAGTACATCACTTTTACACATTCTTATCTCTTCATTGAACACTGTGAAATATTTGAGCTCTTGTGTGCTAAATACAATATTTCTACTTGACATTCTGAGAGTAACAGCTGCTGCCGTTTAGTGCCATAGTACCTACACACTGCTCTAACAGAAGTCAAGATGATGATTAAAAAAGCAACTCCTCCTGGTAAGCATATTGTATTTTGACATGTACTGTATGCACTTTTTATTGACAATGTTTTTGTTCATAAATACAGTTGAAAGAGTGATGTAAAACTATGACAATACAGAAAAAGTGCTAATGTGTGACAATTTATTCCATTTAAGACCTGGTCTTTTATTTATGGTACACAGCATAATTTTCAAACTATTTGTGTCTGAAAAATTCTGTGAATGGTCTCAGGAAATATAGGAAACAAGAGTTACAAACAAAATACTTTTCCTGGCCTTAAAAAAGTAATTGCTATTAGCTACATTATACTCCTGACAGTGTTGTACAGCTGTTGGAAACTGTCAGCAAATGATTCTTGTGGAATTGCTCGAAGCACTGAGGTCATGCATTGTTGGATCTCCACAACCACTCTCTCACCTTTTATCACTGCTACAACACAATAAACATGCACTAACATCCCATGGGTCTTCATCACTGTTTTGCTCAATTTGAAACAAAACTTGATGTTAACGTGTTGCTCCATTGCTCTATTTTGCATGCCATGTTCCAGTGACACAAGTTCACAGTGACCCAGCATGTACAACCACTTCACGGCAGTGCTTTGCATGATAGGGGACACTTCTTGACAGAACTTTTCAGACACACCCTTTAAATTCATTATAATGAATACAAAGTTTCAATTTTTTTTGTACAAAAAATCTGGACTGAAAGGGTTAAACACATTTAGTTAAAGTAACTGTAATAAAACCTTATACTGAAATAAAAAATATTTCATTAGCATTTTTGTCTTTTCCTATGGCCCACACGGATAAGATATTTTAGGAATTTGAAAGTTTCATCCAAGCGCTTTTACTCACAGTTTGAGTCAAATCAGTGAGAGACATCCTGTAACCTCCCATTGTTGTCACACTCTTTTTGTCACGTTATGTGCTTCCTGCAGTATTACCATTGCAGTGTCAGTTCTCTTCTGTTTTGGTAGAACAAGGAACATGACCTGTGCGTGCAATTGTTCTGCACAGAAATCAAGAACGGACATTGTCAGGATATGTTTCCAACTTCGTTGAGCTAATCAAATCAGATGGTTCATAGTTAAAATAGTATATGAGAGCAGATTAAGTGTTTTTCTGTAATGAACTTTTGTGCCTTTACTATTATGATTTCTTTTCTTAACAGCTATATGTGAAATGTGTGTTGTGAATAGATTAATCCCTAAGTTTATTTTTATTTATTTATTTTTTTTAAATTCAGCTGATGCCACAGATAATTCTGTTTTGATATGAAGAGAGAAAGGGTGTTCTCTCCAAAGATGATTGTTATTTATGCATCTTAGCTGCGATAAAAATAAATATAGTGCTAGAAAATTGAATCCATGGAAACTCGCATGTCTACACTGACAAGAGATAAACAGAATTACTTATTGAAGACAGGTACATGAAAAGTGGAAATGTGTGCAAGAAATAAGGATATACAAAAATATCAAATGGGAATACATTAAGGGCTATTTTGCAGAGGATTGCTTATGCTTGTAGTAGTATTAAAATTGAGAACTTCATTGAGGCATCCATGCCTCTGTAATACAATTTTATGATTTTGTAATTTCAGTATTCTGATGTTGTATTCACTATTATTTTGACTATAATAAGAGATGTGTAAGTGTTTCTTCTTCTCTTCTTTCAGATATCGAACCCACAGCTTGTTGACCTGATTAGGAAAAAGGTTAAATGGAATCAGCCTTATGCAGGCGTTTTTCTGAAAATCAATGATGAGTGAGTCTTTCTTATTTTCAATGTTGTTTAATTTATAATAATTAAATGCATCCTTTACATACTGCATGTATTGCCTGTCTTGTATAAGGGACATTTAATTGATACTGATTGAACGTAGCATTGGTGACAACTAATGTTAATATCATATTTATGAAACGAAAATTATAGAAGGAAACTTTACTGGTGGGATTCTATAAATTAATATATTTGCTATTTATGCTAGTGGTTCAGGAAAGGAGGGAGACAAAATGTATAAGTTCTCAGTGTAAGTTCTGTTTATTACTTTTCCCAGAACCAGATATACAAGACAGTAATACAGTTTAATTTTTATAGTGTTGCTGGATGAGATAGTAATTGCCTTGTGTATGATAAATGTTGTGGGAGAAATTTTCATTCACATGCACTGGGCATGGTATGGACTATTCCAAAACATACAAATGTCACAGCTTTACTACATTACTG
Organism: Locusta migratoria; assembly: GCA_026315105.1. Taxonomy (NCBI): domain Eukaryota; kingdom Metazoa; phylum Arthropoda; class Insecta; order Orthoptera; family Acrididae; genus Locusta; species Locusta migratoria. Next base: position 165,415,588 of record CM048747.1, on the reverse strand, counting down.
TAGTTATGAATGTGTGCACATTACCTGAAGGTGAACTGAAAGCTATGAAAGGATTGTTTCTGGATCATTGGAATACCACAAATGGACAGTATGCATTTCTTTCGTAACTAGATACGTGCCACCCATGTGGTGAGCATGTGCACCCACACAACCCCCCCCCCCCCTCCAAACACACACACAGTCAAGCTGCAGTCTCACGACAGTTACAGGTGATGGTCCTGTACCTGTGCATACCGGGGGGTCATTCCAGATGTGGAACGGGTCCTTCCGGATGCCATGAAGGGCACAGGGTGCAGCCAGCTGCAGGTGGTAGCTCATGTCAGCACCAATGATGTGTGTCGCTTTGGATCGGAAGAGATCCTCTCTGGTTTTGAGCGGCTATCAGAACTGTTAAAGACTGCCAGTCTTGCTTGCAAGATGAAAGCGGAGCTCACCATCTGCAGAATTGTTGACAGGACTGACTGCGGACCTTTGGTTCAGAGCCGAGTGGAGGGTCTGAATCAGAGGCTCAGGCGGTTCTGCGACCGGGTGGGCTGCAGATTCCTCGACTTGCGCCAAAGGGTGGTGGGTTTTCGGGTTCCGCTAAATAGGTCAGGAGTCCACTATACTCAGGAAGCGGCTACACGGGTAGCGGGGGCTGTGTGGCGTGGACTGGGCTGTTTTTTTAGGTTAGAGGGCCTCGGGAATACACAAAATGGGTTTCAGTCTCAAAGGGGGCAGGTCAGACACAGGAAGAAAGCAGATCTAGAAACCATTGGTATAACAATTGTAAATTGTCGTAGCTGTATCGGGAAAGTTCCAGAGCTCCAAGCGCTGATAAAAAGTACTGAGGCACATATTGTTATAGGTTCTGAAAGCTGGCTGACGCCTGAGATAAGTTCGGCCGAAATTTTTTCAAAGGGCCAAATGGTCTTCAGAAAGGATATAATAAATAAAAAATGGGGTGGTGTGTTTATTGCTGTTACAAACAGTTTATCCTGCAGCGAAATTGAGACAGATACTTCCTGTGAGTTGGTCTGGGTAGAGGTTATACCTGACAACCGGAATAAATTAATAATTGGATCTTTTTATCGGCCCCCTGACTCAGATGATGCGGTTGCTGAAATGTTCAAAGAAAGCTTGAATCACATTTCAAATAGGTATCCGAAGCGTACTGTTATAATCGGTGGCGACTTTAATTTACCCTCGATATGTTGGCATAATTACGTATTCAAAACCGGCGGCAAATATAAAACATCGTCCGAACTAGTTCTGAATGCTTTTTCTGAAAACTACTTCGAACAGTTAGTTCATGAACCCACTAGAATAGTAAGTGGTTGCGAAAATACCCTTGATCTTCTAGCAACAAATAATCCGGAGATAGTAAAGAGCATCAAAACAAATACAGGAATTAGCGAACATAGAGTTGTAGTAGTGAGACTAAATGTCAAAATTCCCAAATGCACAAAAAATAAACGAAAAATATATCTATTCAATAAAGCAGATAAAAATTTGCTTCACGTTTTCCTGAGTGATAATCTCCAGTCTTTCAAAACTAAAAATGCGAGTGTAGATCAGTTGTGGCTTACTTTCAAAGACATAATATCAGTAGCAATCGAGAGATTTATACCAAATAAATTAATAAAAGAGGGGGCTGACCTCCCATGGTACACAAAACAGGTCAGGTCACTGTTGCAGAAACAAAGAAAAACGCATGCAAAATTTAAAAAGATACAGAATCCACAAGACTGGCAATCTTTTACTGAAACACGAAACCTAGCATGGACATCAATGCGAGAAGCCTATAGTAGTTACCACAATGAAATCCTGTCTCGTAATCTTGCAGAAAACCCAAAGAAATTCTGGTCATATGTGAAGTACACTAGCGGCAAAACACAAACAATACCTTCACTACGCGATAGCAATGGTAATAGTACTGACGACAGTACTGCTAAGGCAGAATTACTAAACACAGCTTTCCGAAATTCATTCACCAAAGAAGACGAAGTGAACACTCCAGTATTCAATCCAAGAACAGATGCCAGCATGCGAAACTTAGAAGTAGAAGTTCCTGGAGTAGTAAAACAACTTAAGTCACTAAACTAAAACAAATCTTCCGGGCCGGATTGTATACCAACTAGATTCATCTCAGAGTATGCTGATGCAATAGTTCCGTACTTAGCTATAATTTACAACCGATCACTCAGCGAAAGATCTGTACCCAAAGACTGGAAAATTGCCCAAGTTACTCCAATATTCCAGAAAGGCCATAGGAGTGATCCCCAAAATTACAGGCCTATCTCATTGACGTCGATTTGCAGTAGGATTTTGGAACATATACTTTGTTTGAATATTATGAACTACCTCGAAGAGAACGACCTATTAACCAATAGTCAACACGGATTCAGAAAGTATCGCTCTTGCGAAACACAGCTTGCCTTTTATTCACATGAAGTGTTAAGTGCCATCGACAAGGGATCTCAAATCGATTCCATATTTCTGGATTTCCGGAAGGCTTTTGATACTGTACCCCGCAAGCGGCTTCTAATGAAATTGCGTGCTTATAGAATATCTCCCCAATTTTGCGATTGGATTCACGATTTCCTATCAGAAAGGACACAGTTCGTTGTAATTGACGGTAAGTCATAGAGTAAAACAGAAGTGATATCTGGCATTCTACAGGGAAGCGTTACAGGTCCCCTACTCTTCCTCGTGTTTATAAACGATTTAGGAGACAATCTGAATAGCTCCCTTAGACTGTTTGCTGATGATGCTGTCGTTTATCGGTTAGTGAAGTCAACAGAGGATTAAAAGCAACTGCAAAGCGATTTAGACAAAATTTCTACTTGGTGCTAAAATTGGCAATTGACTCTAAATAAAGAAAAGTGTGAAGTAATACACATGACCACTAAAAGAAATCCACTGAACTTCAATTACGAGATAAATCAGTCAAACATTAAGGTCGTAAATTCTACCAAATACCTAGGAGTTACAATTACGAACAACTTTGACTGGAGAGAACACACAGAAAATATTGTGGGGAAGGCGAATCAAAGGTTACGTTTCATTGGCAGAACGCTTTGAAGATGCACCAGCTCCACCAAAGAGACTGCCTACATCACACTTGTGCGTCCTCTCCTGGTGTACTGTTGCCCCTTGTGGGACCCTCACCAGGTGGGACTGACGGAAGATATTGAGAACGTTCAGAGAAGGGCAGCTCGTTTTATCATGTTACGGGGGGGGGGGGGGGGAAGCGTCACGGAAATGTTGCACGAATTGGGGTGGAAATCATTAAAAGAAAGACGTTATTCATTGCGGCGTGATCTGTTTGCGAAGTTTCAATCACCGACTTTTACTTATGAATGTGAAAATATTTTGTATTTTGCTAGCACCCACCTACTTAGGGAGACATGACCATCCCAATAAAATAAGAGAAATTAGATTGAAAACGGAAAGATTTAGGTGTTCTTTCTTCCCGCGCGCTATAAGATAATGGAACGGTAGAGAAAAGTTATGAAAGTGGTTAATGAACCCTCCGCCAGGCACTTAAATGTGATTTGCAGAGAATCTATGTAGATGTAGATGTACCTGATCTATGGTCAACGTCATCTGGACCCTCTAGTCGAGAGGAGATTGTCCTTGCCCAGCTTTGTATTGGCGACTGCAGTTATAGCCACCAGTATTTACTTCATGGTGATCTTGCTCCCTTATGTGAGCACTGTGATGAACCTTTTACTGTTTACCACCTTTTAGTGCAATGTCCGTTTTTTAATCATCTCTGTCATGATCTATTTTTACCATTTGAAATGTTTGATATTTTAGCTGATGATCCGCATTCTGCTGACAGTTTTACTATTTATACATCGTGCAAATATGATGAAAGCCATTTAAGTCCTAACCCCGGTTATGGGCAGTGTTGAGCGCTAATGACCTTAGCAGTTGTGCACCCTAAAACCACAAAACAGGTGATGGTCATGGGTGTAGGACTGGAACTATTATGAATTGGGTGAGTGTTTCTATTTCTGAAGGAGGTTTTCTGGGCTGAAAGCTGAATTATGCCTGTGATGCATCATGCATAATGAAATCTGTGTGTTCAGTAGCAATTTGTCCTTTTCCTTGTTCTCAAAAATGCTGGAGTAATACAGTGCTTAAGCAAACAAAGCTGCATGAATATTTTTACACTGCAAAGAAACTATCCCCACCACTTACCTCAACAGGAGTGTATAAAATCCCCTGAAATTGCAGCCAGTTGCATGTAAGAAAAAGAAGCATTAACACTTGCCTCGAAGGACAACAGTAATTGTCACTATCGTGCACCACGGATTTACTAAGATCCTACAATTACTATTAAAAATTTACAGAAACACAGAAAAAAATTCAACATGAAAGAAAAACAATTGAAATTAGAAAAGTTAAGCGATCATCTGTTTGTGCTAATATATCATTCCAATAGAGAATTCTCACTTGGATCATGGTCTTTGGCCCATAAAAAAAGATATCAACAAGAATTCGAATACTGGCCATGAAAGCCCAACTATGATTAAACATAGAAGCTGTCTAGGATATTGCTTGGCCCAAGTTAGAGGTCTTAAGTTTCTCAGTGGAATGTATTGAGTCTTTTATGCATGACTAGTCTTTTCTACATGTCATTGAAACAGAAAGGGCAATTGCTTGGCCATTTTTATATGTCAGTGAACCAGGAGTGCAAACAGTTGGTGTTAGTGGAACATCTCTTGACTACCCTTTGAGAATCCATACAGCTGAGGTAGTGGGAGCTTCTGTTCTGTGCAGGTTCCTCTGTACATCTGTCAAAATACTGTGCCAAGGCAAATCACAAGTTTGCAATGTGAAGAAAGGAGAGCTAAAAGCTATAGATAGTATTTGTACTGACAGCAGTATATTGGTACTGCCTGTCGTTTAAGAAAATGCAGCCATTGTTATGAAGATGAAAGATATGAGCCGAGAATTCAGGATCTCTTCGATGGAATGCCATTCCAAAAACTAAGATCACATCTGACGCAGCGAATCGCACTGAATATTAATCCATTGCTTGAGAATTTATGATAGATTGGCAAAGAAGATTAAAATCTGTCTCTGAGTAACAAAGGACAAAAGGAACCTTTTTACAGAGCTTATGGATATATTGCTTGTCGTTCCCATCTGGAAGAGTCTGTGTGGGAATGACTGGATGACCAGTCAACACCAACATCGCTGATAATAAGCATCATTACAACTTACAACATGTGGAGTAAACAGCAGGGACAGAGTACATGCATTTTGTGATTAGTCACATGATAGAATTTTCAGAAAAGAAATCTTGTTGTAGAGAAGAGCTATTTGTTTGGGGATGCATAGGAATCCACAATATGTGACAACTTCAATTATCTGATCACTGTAGCAGGTCGCATGGAGAGAAACAAAATGGTAATGATAATGGAAAACCTATCGGATGTTGGGGCACAAGGTACATATACTCTGTGGCTACTAGTTTAACACCATTCTGTAGCGAGGGTGAGTGTATGATAATGATAGCCACTCATGTCAGCGAAAAATCGCAAAGAATCGTCAAACAAATATCGCCTCAAAGAAACCAGAGAAGGAAGCCAACAGGCCATTTGTCAGTCTCTTTTGTGATTATAGTAAGAACTCTCTCTCTCTCTCTCTCTCTCTCTCTCTCTCTCTCTCTCTCTCTGTGTGTGTGTGTGTGTGTGTGTGTGTGTGTGTGTGTGTGTGAGCGCACACGCGCGCTGAAGAGGGAACTTAATTGATCACTTTATGTAACTTAACGCATAATAATGGATATCATCATAAATCTTTTGTAACTCCTTTCATTAATCAAATGTGTTTTAGCTGATTGCAGTGGTGATGTCCATCTGGTATACTTTTCCTTGATAGTACTTTAGATTTTATGTTCTGTGAATGTGGAGGTGTCTAATAATATAGGACACAGAAAATACTGCACATTAAATACTATATAAATTTCAGTATTATTCTGTGTAAGGATCCAAAGCAGGTTTACATGTTGTTGTTGTTGTTGTTGTTGTTGTGGTCTTCAGTCCACAGACTGGTTTGATGCAGCTCTCCATGCCACCCTGTCCTGTGCAAGTCTCTTCATCTGAGAATACGTTCGGCAACCTACATCCTATTGAATCTGCTTACTATATTCGTCCCTCGGTCTGTCTGATTTTTACCCCACACACTTCCTTCTAATGCTAAGTTGACAATTCCTTGATGTCTCAGAATATGTGCAACCAATCTATCCTTTCTCGTAGTCAGGATATGCCAGAAACTCCTTTTCTCCCCAATTCGGTTAAGCACCTCCTCATTAGTTATGTGATCTACCCTGAAGTATATACATATGAAGTTATAAAAAATGCTAAGTGGCAACTGACTTACACTATGACATTTATCTTCTATAATCTTTATACTGCATATAAAATACAGTCTGCATATGTTTTTATTCACAGAACATGGAAAATAGTTGTTCAGTTGACTTAAAATTATAACCCAAAGTGGCATTGTTCACCAAGAAGGTTTTTGTGTTATCCACTTTGTTGTGGTGCTGAAAGGTGTGTGGGTGAAAAAGGCACATAGTCCATAAAATGAAAATACCCATGATTTATTCATCCAGTATTTTAGAATGAGAGCACTTAGTGACTTCCAACAACTTTTAGACATAATTGCAAAACTGTCACTGAAAACCCCCACAAAATGACAAAAGAAAGTAGTTTATCATACACTACATTGTGACTGTTCCTGCAGTAAAACTTAAGCATAAGGCATATTTTTAAGTTTTACTTCTATACTAGTAAGTGTATTTGTGACACAATTTGCAGACAATATTCAGATATACCACTTAATGTTTTTGCAAAATTTATATCATTGTATGGTACACAGTTCAGGAGAAGTAATGTTATAAAACTGAGATGCATTCAAAACAACTGAATCATGCACAAGGGCTTAATTTATTACTTCTTTACTGCTCTGTCTATTGCACACATTTTCCTTAGATGGTGGAAACTTCAGGTTGGAAATAAACAATATAATGAGGACAGTTTACAACTCACTGCAAAAATGTAACAAGAAGCTGTGACAGGCATATAAAAAACACACACATACAACACTTAACCTATAGTCCTTGGCCTTCTTCAGATTATAGAACATTCATGCAATCACGTGGGCTCCATTCACATTCTCACAACTGTCATCTCCGGCTGACGCATTCCGATTCTATTCATCATTACTTGACTTAGCTACACAGTGACTACTCCCTCCATTATTTATAATGCAGTGTACCTCTTTATTACCAAGGATATGACAAAGAAATAACTACAACAAATTTTTTTTGACTTTTCTGATAAAATGTGAGCTACTTTACAGCAATACAGAAATTGAACATTATTATTTACTTACTAGTGTTAGTTCCTTATGTTGCCTGGGTGTGTATTTATTCCTTTTTTATGCTAACCCATCTCTCTCTTCTCCCTCCGTCCATTGCCTTCTCCCTACAGTGTATCCGTTTGAGATTAATTTTCATTCAACTAAATCATTATGATGTCATATTTTCTGAACTGTGTGTCCTACAATAACATAATTTTCTGGATTTGTAGAGTGGAAGTCAAGTGTTTGTGAAATGAGTTGCAAGTAGAGTTGGTACTAAAGATGTAATAAATGACTACTTCATAAATGATGGGGCAGATTTTCATGCATTTAATTGTTTTTGATGCCATATTACCTTAACTACATGTCACTGGCCATTTTTACCCTCATAGCAATTGTTTCCTGATTGTAAAGAATATTTGCACCAAATTTGGTTGAAATGGATCCACTAGTTAAAGAGGAGATGTTTTATAACATGTATAGATTTACTTATTACTTTAAATTTCCTGCAAAGACAAACTTTTAAGTCAAAGTATCTACATTCACTACTTACAGTTTGAGATATTGATTCATAGTTCAGCTCTGCTTTATTTTAAAAACATGTGAAATGTTGTTATATCATTGTCAACTGAAACAGTGTTGAAGTAAGATTTCATTGATTATTCTGATGACTACTGTCGGGCCACAATAACTTTGATTTGCGCAAGGGCTGTTGTGAGGAATGGGGGGGGGGGGGGGGAGGGGAAGGCAACTTGTTGCAGTGCTGGAACCGTTATTCTAACAATGTGTACAGTAATATTTCATGCCAAGGAGCAATGTAACATATGTAGCACTTGTAAATAAATGAATAACTTTCAGCTAGTACCGACATTTGCTGCTTGTGACAGCACCAGTATAATCGTCAAGTTTTTATGGACAATTAGTACCTAGCAATCCTCATTGTTTAGTTCATTAAGATGGAAATTTGCCACTACTAGATGTAGATGTCTCTGGAAAAATATTTGTACAATTAATAGTTGTATAGATAGATGTTAAATAATTCTGAAAATTTAAATCATTCTTAGACTATTTTAAAAAATTTTGAATTTTCAGTGACTTCAGCTTTTTTGGTAACCCACACTGCTGAAATGAAACATCATGTAGAATTTTATGGAATTTTAAAGTTTGTCTGCTGAAATGGCAATTAACTTAATTTTTTAAAGAACTGGGTATTGGAAGCTATACTAATGACAGCAGTATGCATTAACACAAATAAGTAACATCACTTCCTATATGTTGTTTCACACTATGGCAAGCTTAATTTTTAATAGTGTAAGCCTATTCAGCTGTGAGATTTGTAACAGCCCTAATTCCTTATTTGTCTCTTATTAACTGAATCAAAATAATATCTCACTCCCACCTTCCTTTCAGGCAGTAGCATCATCTGTGTCCATGGATTTGGCTTCATCACCAATTTCTACTTTGTTAGCATATGCCTTAATATATCCTTCACTTATGGCCAACTATGAACACAAGCAACTTGTGTAACAGAAAATTAAAAAGGTCTTTTGGTCCATGAATCAATCCATAATAGGTCAGCACACATTTCGTAATCAAAGACCTTTGATATTATTGGTGGGGCCAATCAAAAGTTCTTCATTCATGGAACTATGGGATTATACACATTGTAAACAATTGTCATGGAACTATGGGATTATACACATTGTAAACAATTGTCATGTACATTTTGTGCAGGTAGAAGCAAGTTGGGTAATGATAATTTCTCTGCAACAATACTCAATCTAAGCAAACCTGTAAGTCATGCATGCAGGAAATTTTCCTCACCACATACTTTGTCACAACTCGATTGGTAGTTGGGTAACTTCGACTACTTAAGCAGTGTGAAGAAAGAGCTAGAAAATCATGATTGCAGTTATGAGGGAGGTTTCTGCTACACTTTAGTTAGCAGTATTTCTTTCATTTGTGGAGCTTTCTACATGCTGCGTATGTAGAGACAATTTTTATGTGGGTAAGGAGCATAGTCAATAGAAAGTACCTCACATATTCTCTTGGGAACAGTTTGAGGGTCTGGAGATGTGTTTTACATAGAAGCCAAGTTCCACCTTGATATTTTACTCAATAGTAATACTTCTTGTTGAAGTTCTGCTACAGTGATATCAGGAAAGAAAAGTTGGACATGCCTGCAAATGTTTATTTCATTGTATCCCCGCCGGGTCCTAGGATTTTTATCTGTCACTTTCCACTTCTTTCACCTTTGGCAGTAATGCTCATGTGAAAAATACCGAGTAGCACCGTGGTTCGGAACCCACGTTAAACTGTAGGTCCCCCCTATAACTGGCTGGGTAAGTCAGTTCGAAGGTCGGAGGAAGGCAACGGCATACCACCTCCAAACAGGACCATGCCTAGTAAAGCACTGTGGTGTTCAAACCAATCTTCGGATTGTTGACTGCTTTACCTATCTATTGCATTATGAATTTTTGCAAGATGTTACCAACCTTTAATAATTTTATTTATATATTTATTCAGGCAGTTGACGTAAATCAATTGATACATGTTGTACCGTTACATATAGGCTATTTTCACATTTTGTTGCAGAAACACGTCAGACATTGTCAATAATGTCTCGGAGGTATATCGCATTGGGACATTTGCACAAATATATGAGATGCAAGATCTTGGTGACAAATTGAGACTTGTTGTGATGGCCCATCGCCGTATAAGACTTGTGGGCCCACTTGGTGATGACACGGAACCATTGGGTGAGAGAGCTTGCCTATGTACTCAGCAGATTGTAATGTTTGTTTGTTTGTGTGCGTGTATTTGTTTGTTTTTTTATTTATTTATTTATTTTTATTTTTTTTTCCATGGTGGTACGCTGGAATTCTTGTGCTGTGTTGACATGTTCATCTCTTCTGTAAACAGTTTTATGCAAATGATCCTTTACTACTCGCTGCAAAGAAGTCACACTTGAAGACTTCGATCACAAAATCCATGCTGCATGCTGCAACTTGCATGACAAAAACACAGTTTGCACAACATATTTTTCGGCCAAAGCCTTTTAACGAGAAAGAAAATGCATATTCAATTATAGAAGCACAAACAATATCTAGTGTGACCAATTCAGCAAATTTATTTTATAATAACAATAATAAACAAAATAAAAATAATAAAATGTAATCATACTAAGTTAAGAATGAGATAAGAGAAGGAAAATTTGAAGGTTGTAACAAGGTTTAAAAGAATATTTGAGTGTTGGCAGTGTTGGTCAATGGAAAAAGAGATGATGGCAGAAGAATTTTAAAGTCTGTTCCCCCCCCCCCCCCCCCCCCCCCCCCCACACACACACACGTTATGTCTGTTCAAAAGATTCAGCAATGTTTTCCCCAAAATTTTTGTATGCTTAACTTTTACTTCTTGTGCATAGCCTCCTTCAAAGCAGTTTACTCCAAATTGATGTATGGTTATCTATGCCTTTTCCACTTCTGGAAGAAGTCTGGGTTCGCCTCTTGGCTAATTGTGCAAAGTGCTGACTGCAAATGTTCTTTTATTTCAGCTATTGTTACAAAACTTCATCCTTTCAATGTGGTTTTCAACTTTGGAAATCAAAATTGTCCACAGGGATCAGGTTTGTAGAGTACAGAGGCAGACATAATGTCATTTTCTTGGAATAGTCATGCACCAACAGGGATGAAAATGCGGGTGCATTACATTATCATTATGTAAGAGCCATGAATTGTTTCACCACATATCAGGCCGGTTCCTTCTTTCAGGTTTTTGCATATCCTGATAGTACCATTGATTAACTATTTGTCCCTGTGTGACTAATTGTTAAGCTAGTCCTCCATAGTGAAAGAAAACCATGGACAGGTTGTTCTATTTTTATCCCCCACCCTTTCCTTTCATTTCAACATTGTAACTTTAAATAGACTGATCTCTCTTCACCAGTTCTTAAGGAACAACATGTTTTCATTTGTGTGATTCAAAAGGACTTCACATATTGTGAGGCAATGGTCTTTCTGCTCTTGACTCGTGAGCAGTGAGACGAACTTGGCAGAACACAATGCATTCCAAGATGCTGTGTCAAGATTTTGTTTCATAATATAATAGAAATGTTACATTCTTCTGCAATCTGTTTCTCATTTAGTCTTGGAGTTGGCACTCAAACAATATCATTCACGTATCTGACATGAGCATCGTCAATAGATGTCGAAGTGTTTTGTGAACAAGGGTCATCTTTAACTTCCATCTGACCATTTCTAAATCATGTGAACTATTCTTTTCACAATGTCTAGTCTGGTGCTCAGTGTATTGTTTTCACGGTGAGTGGTAGTCTGTCTTTTTCACGTACAAAGTTAGAACTAACAGTTCAACTCAGGAATACTAAAATGGGTTACATATTTAGACATTGATTCAGTGTAGTTTTTAAGTTACATTCCAGTCTTATAATTAATTTTAATTATAGATGAGGTAGATGCAGATCGTCGGCGTCGCAAACGCCGAAAGAAGAAGAATAACAATGTTGAAGAAGGACAGATAGTTGCTTCAGAATCATCACAACTGCATCTACAACCACCAAAACAACCAACACCACCACCACTGCCACCACCATCACAGCCACTGCCACCTCCAGGATCTACAGATACTCGTACTCCACCTCCAGAGAATGAACAGCAGCAGCAAAAACCAGTACTTATGGTAGAGGTTGAAAATGTAACTCACGAGAAGTTTCGCCAAACAGAAGAGGTCAAGGTATGGCCATAGTAGAAATATTTTTCAATGTAATGTATGAAATTAGAATATATTAATCATTTCAAATCATATATTTATTCTCATATTGTTTTCTTATCAATTCGTTGTATGTGTAAAATGTTGACCATAGGTTCCCACGTCAATTGTGTTTTGTATTGTGTGGTAAGCATAATCATCACAAATTTCCAACATAACTGTCGTAATAAGGTGCCCATGCCCATTAAATGTAACTGCCCATGCCCATTAAATGTAACATATTATTGATAAAATTAGTGTGCAACTTTGTTACATGAGTTCCCATAGTCACCTAGGTGCAGTATATCGATGATTTGCAGATAAGATTCTGCCCATTTGATGGGCAGGGATATACTCAGGATTTAAAAGTAACATGGGTTTTCAACTAACATACCCATATTCAGAAAAAGAAATAGAAAAGGTCTGTTTTCTTATGGGAATTACATGGTGAGAGTTGGAACTGGGTGGGATGGAGAAAAGTAATTCCAAAAGCCCCAGACCCATCTTAGAGAAGGCATGTGTAAAGGTAAATTATTAGGCTAAGCAATTTAGAGTCTGCAATTGACAGTGACTTAGTACAGAAGGTTTCAGCTTCATGTTATTGTGGCCTTGTGGTAATTCCATCTCACAAGTCAGATGACGGGAGGGTGTGTGATTTGATTAGTAGAGTGACGTTGCTGATGACACTTTGGTGTATTGTTGTGGGAACCACTTGCTTAATGTCATCTCAGTGGAAATGTAACAGGCAGAAAAATACCTTTTGTAAATTTTGAATGATAAACATTTATCACATTAAGGGCTGAGTGTTATATTGTACATCCATTACAAAAAATAAGAGGTACATAAATTATAAAATTTATCACTCGGTCACACTGTACACATTTTGATTTTCGGATTTTGATTAACAGGATAATTCTGAGAGAATTAGAGGTAGTAGATATCAGTGAACTAAGCAGAAAATTTACAAAAACTTATATGACTCAACAGTATAACTGCTGTAAGGGACACACACACACAGCCGATAATATATGTCGGGAGTCGGCCGCGAAAGTGCGGCAAACACCAGAGCACGCCACGGGCGAGTCAATGACACAAACAGTGCGCAGTTGTGCTCTGCGGCCAGTGTGTTGTATACGAGGTACGAGCTCACTTCGCGGGTATTCATACAGCCAGTGCACGCCAGTGTTCTGTGTCGTAGTGAGAGTGTTATTGTCCGTGAATACAACAATAACTTTTGATTTAACAAGTGCTGACTTCGATATAACGATGAAAATTTTTTCAGCTAATTGTTGCTCCTCTAGTTTGTGAAACCTAAACTCAATCGAGAAAGAGAGAGATTGGAAGAGAAGAGTTATCTCAGCATTGATTTAGCAAATAATGTGAATAATAGCGATGGGGTGGCTCAATGTTGTGGTGTGTGTGTGTGTGTGTGTGTGTGTGTGTGTGTGTGTGTGTGTGTGTGTGTAGCTTTCTGAGTGATTGTGTGAATGTGCATGATTCTCTTTTTGACGTAGGCCATGGCCAAAAATTTAAGTTGTGTGTATGTGATTATCTATTTTTGTGCCTGTTAGCGCTCAGCGAGCCTCTTTACGGTGAGTTGTTACCTATCCTCCATTATTGACATTTCCAATCGGATTTTCCATTGTTAAAAAATAATGTAAGGCATTTTATTTGAGCCTTGAATTGTGTTGTGAACAGAATATACTATGTGAAATTTGCGATATAATGGCAAAACTGTCATTTTAACCTCTTCATTGTATAACTATTCCCTTGACTCCCAGCATTTCTTTCATCATGTTTCAGCATATTTCTCTCAAACTGAGGGGACTGTTGGCCATTGTAGTTTAGTTCCTTTAAAAATCTAACCAACCAACCATCTCAAACTGACTGACTGCTGCGGTTTCTAGTTTACAGTAATTCAAAGGTTTTGACAAAATCAGTAATTTCAATGAATATTGGCACATTACATTTGATTTCTTATGATAGCACTATGTATGACATTACTGGAAGAGCAAAAATATATACATTACTTCTCAGAAAATTGGCATTTCAAGAATTTCCTTCCTTTAGGATCCCTTTAAAATGTAACCAGGGGCAAGAAACCAAAAATTAAAAGTACATGTTAAAAGTGCCCATCAAGTACGTATACATCTTCAAAAGTGTGTGCCTTGCGACACGAAACCTAGACCTAAGGCACCATTTAATTTTCAAAAGATGACCTCCAAGTAACAGGATACAGTAAAACCCCGCTTTTACGTTCTCGGATTTTATGTTTTCCTGTCAAATTTCCTATGTTCGCAATGTTAATTCGCCCTAGCTTTTGCGTTAACATATTTACCTATGTTTTACGCTTTTTGTAACCATTTTCGTGAAGAAAAAATGATGTAATTGACATAAATTGACACTGGCATGGCTTTTGCCTTCAAGTATAGTGTTTATAAACATTACGCAGTCAGGTTTCTTGATACTTTGAATATACGCAACTGTATATTTCGTGTTTCGTTGTTTGCAATATGTGCCTAGTTGGCTCACTACGTGATGGTTGATAGGAGTATCACTGTCCCATCAGCCACTACGCCAATTGTCAGTTCAGTTTTGTTTACGCAACTGGTCGTTTTTCATGCTTGGCATGGAGCGTTTAAAGAATTTATTCTCATTGTGAAATGCAAATATTTATCTAATTATTTTTGTGATGTTTTATAAATGTTGATACTGATGGCTTTCTTATGTATATTGAAGGGGGCACAGTATATTGTAACCTCAAAAATACGATTGTTGTTTGAGGTGCGGACCCTGTGCAAATGTCACAAAAATAATTATACTTATGCTTATAATTGCAATTGAGAACACAAATAAATTTTCTAATATCATCATTGAAACATCTAAAAATACATAAGTAGGGAACCTGTGCAGTTTCACTACGTAAATAATGTATACCAGTTTAAGGCTTGCTGACAGTCGATTATGATGAATGAAATTACGTCAAATATTTTACTTTCTATAAAGTTACCAGCCCTAGTTATGTCTGATGCTTAAAGTAGTACAAAATTTGGATAACCTTTATTACATGTAAATAGACTTCCTAGTGAGTATTTTGATGCCTATGGCATATCACAAACTGAAAATGCAAGGATGGTCCAGTAAGCATATTTTACTGTTTAAAACATTATTTCCCACATTTTCCATTTTCCTGTATTTTACACAATTTTTGTTAAGTAAAAACATGGTTCTGCTGTACTTTAACTGTACAATTCATAGGTATTTAACTGTGCAAGCAGTTAACAGGCCATTCAATTTCATAAAAACCCCTTGGAATCGACAGTTGAAATTTTAAACAAATACTCACCACTAGGCTTTACAACACACAATCTAAATTTAGGCACAAATGCCACTTAAGTGGAGACATAACTTCAAAATGCAACCAGGGGCAAGGGACCTAAAATTACAAGTAAATGTTAAAATAAAAGTACCCCTCAAGTACAGATACCACTTCAAAAGCAGGCCTTGCAACACGAAACGTAGACTTAAGGCACAATTTAGTTGGTGACTTGCAAGTAACAAGATGAATTAAAATAAGCATCCTACAGTCGGACTGGTATCACCTTCAGACACCTTTTTTCTATAAATGAAGCAGCAATGGCTCAGGCTGGCAATAACACGCACTAGGTCACCACGGCCAAACGGAAGCAAGTAAGGAGGGAAAGGATGAAGGCTAGATAGAAAACAAGTGACAATTTCAGGGACTGCGGCAAAATATCAACAGGGTAGACAGGATACCTGCCAAAGGAAAAAGAGCACTAACTTAAATTACACCTGACACCCCCCCTCACCCTCCCTGGGTAGGCAATGAATTTAGCAGGCGGGCACACACCAGATAAAACCTCCAACAGCCTTAGAGACCAAATGATCAGTACTTTAGCAATTTTAAATAGATGATTGATAATGTGTAAGACAAGTGAGTCACACTCGTATTTGAATTCTTAATAATATCAATAGTAAAGGATAAGATGCAGAAGTTACAAAGGTCGACAGCTGGGGTTCTGCTGTACAATCCCTAATCAATCGCAAACCCAATGCCACACTGGGAAGACTTGAAGATGCGACAACTACAAATGGAATTGACAACAGCCAGATGGACAGTGTGTGGAAGGTAGTTAACTCAAATATGTCACGGGAGCTGGAAACCGCAACCTCCCCCAGGACTTTGTAGACAGACTAGTTAGGTCAACAACTCTAATATTGTGTGTCCACCATCATAGTCAACCTTCCTGGGAAGACGTAACTAAAGGTTCTTAAACACCAATACCAATACCCACAGCCAGAGCTCTGTGATGGTTGACCCCAATGTTGCGACTAAACACCCGCAGCCCGGCTGGAGACATCACCACTTGACCAGACATCAGAGCATGGCCCAGCAATACTTGCTGCCCGGCTGAGTGCCACAGTCAACACGGCATGGACTCCCTTGTACTCTTCCACTTGCACTGCCAACCACACTTGCTCATGCCATCTCCTTACTTTGTGCCAAACTCTAACTGCTGATGCCCTGTTGACCAGCCCAGAGCAACCGGCACCCTACCGACACACTGCCGGAACATGCCAAACTGCAGACTCTCTCACTGCGACAGAGTTCTCATGCCTTTCACATGCGCCACCAGATATACCCGCCGATCGCGACAACTAGCATCGGCCACGAGACAAATGCCAAACGAAAACTAGCCACGCTATCTGCGGTGAAGTAACGAAGAGATACCGATATGCAAGTTGGAGCGAAGCAACTTGCGCCAATACAAGTAAATCAAGCCAGCATGGCTCAATGTAAATTATTTTTTGTGTATATTCTAATCTCTATCTTCCTCTACAGTTTTTACAGTCACACTTACAGTCCCCTCAACATTTTAATCCATGGGAAAACCATGACATGTTGTCACTAGGATCATTTACAATTTTATTAATAATTATAAATGTATTTGATATCTGAATGTGCCATCCAAAATTGTAAAAACTCTAAACAAAATTAATGTCATATTGAGAGCTAATGCAATAAATAGTTTATGTACAAATTAATATTGAAATAGGTGTAAGTTGTTTGTTGCAATACTCAAACTAGTTCATAATTGTTATCAGCTCTAACAGTACAAGAAGATACAGCTTTCCTTTCTTGCATAGTTTTTTATGCCACGGTAATGGATAATAATGTACCACCTTGTGGCACAGCATGCAGCTGAACCCAACACAATTGATTTCAATGGCTGCTTTACAATCCAGAGTATCCTCCCCTCCACCACCAGCTCATCTGAACTACTTAGACGGGAGTTGTCCCTTCAACACATTCTATTATTTTGGAACCACCTAAGATAACTTATCATTCTTACACACCATGCCTTATGGTCTGCCACCTATCACTATCGTGTATCTTTCAGATTCATGTCTTCCTTCCTATAGTGTGTCACTCCTTTTTATATTATTTATCATTATTTTTGATTGATTTATTTTTCTTTAATATTTAAATTCCCTTAATAAATAATTTTTTGTTATATTTTATTATTCTTATTTTTATATGCTATTTTAGTTTTGATGTAATTCTCTCCCTTCCCCATTCTCCTTCCCACACGCACTTCTGCACCTCCCCGTATTCACTCTCCAGTCCCTTCTCTTTACTGCACTCCAAGCTACATTTCACTTTAGTGCCTATCAGAGCCAGTACAATAAGTTACACATTGTGGAATGTTCCCTCTCCGCCCTTGCCCGGCCTCCCTCCCCGCCCTCTCTGTGAAGCTGCTTGTTGTGTTGTAGCACACAGGTTGTGGTAATTGTATGAACGTATGTGTGTTTTTCTGATGAAGGCTATGGCCAAAAATTTAAGAAGTGTGAATATGGTTGTTACTTTGTCTCAGCTGTCAGTGGGGCAATCATTTCTATGGTGAGTGTTTTCTATTCTCTGTTACTGACATTCCAACCTGAATTTCCATTGTTAGATTCCATTACTAAACAATGAACTAAAATGACAAAATATAATTCATACAAACAATATATTGATGATAGTTTATATCTCAACCCAAAGACATTTGGTGAGCCATAACAGGCACATAAAAAGGATACTTATACACATGCAACCTAGCTTTTCGTCACTAGCCTTCATCAGAACTCCTGCTGTTGCATGCAGAGAGCAGACGTACATAATGGAGCAGCCGAAGACGTGGTTGTGTATTGTGAAGTGTGTCTGTGTGATTTTATGAATGGGTCTTTACTTTGACAAAGGCTGATAGACAAAGGCTGAAGTTAAGTTTATACTAGCTGAGAACCCGGCCTTGCCCAGGTATTTATTTATTTATTTATTCCTGCCATTTTTCAGGTATATATTCATTTGTATAAGGGCTATATGTTTGTAAACTCTCTTGGGAATGCAATTAATAGTAAAGGAGTAATAGATTAAAACTTGGTGCATGCTGGGGCGCTTTTTCATGAACGTTACTGTTTATGTGCTCATATCTCATGAACTACGTGTTGGGATATGATACAATTTAGAAGCTACATTCAACTATATATGTGTATACTGTCTGTAAATTTTCCTGTTGCTACAATTTGTACTGTTCAAATTATAAATTGTAACGTCATACCGAGAGCCGTAGTTTTACTCCATAAATAGCAGAAAAGTAGTAAGCGAGAACCTTTTTTCCTTTCCTCATTTTGCTATGGTTGTCAGTGAGAGAAAGTTTAATAAATGTTTGAAATTATGTTTAAAGTTTGTTGGAAGTCGCTAAGTACTCTGATTTTCGTGTAGTGTATTTATAAGTCTTGCTGCATTATGTAGAAGTTTCTTACAAATCCTATTGTTTATGACGTCATATCTCCTGTGAATCATGTGTCGTATATGATTCTTAACCCTGCAGCAATTGTACATTGATGTGTGTACCAAATTTGGTTGAAATAGTCCAGTGATTTAGGAGAAAATGAGCAAAATTGTCGCTAAATGCAGCAGTTTTCTGCGCATTTCATTGTTTATGACGTCATATCTCGTGAACTATGTATCGTATGTGATTCTTACACTTACGGTGACCGTTCTCATGGATTGAAGCTTACGTGTACAAAATTTCATAATGATTGGTACAAAACTGTAGATTTGAATGCAACACATACAAATATATACGGACACTCTGCTTTATATATTAGATGAGTGCCTTTATTATGTTCCTATCACAGCTCGATAAGTGTCTTTGCAGTGAGTTGCAAACTATCCTCATTATATTGTTCATGTTATACTTAGCTATATGTTATGCCACAGGATGGTCTACCTTGCTTTAGGCCACATTTTGATTTAATCTTGGATAGTTTTTTGGTAGTCATACTATATAAACAGCAATACAAATTATTGCATCTGAGCTGGTAAAGCAGATGGCTGCTTTCTTAGGTGGCGCTGCTTGTCATAGGGTAAGATAAGCCTGTGATGGGAGTGGAATAGGTAGTGCTTGGTGGGTTGATTGTGCAGTCTTGCATTATTTGGTAGGGGGCTGTGAGTGGGGCTGTTATAGGGATGGACTAAGATGTTTGAAGGTTGGGCAGGTGATGGAATACCACTTCAGGAGTGGTACGAAGGATCTTGGGCAGGTTGTCTCCCATTTTAGGGCATGATGAAAGAAAATCAAGCCTCCACATAGGACATGGTTACGTTATTACAGTCTAGGGTGTTATTGGGTGACAAGGAAGCAGTTTACTGTGGGTGGAGAGAAGATTGGATGTGTGTATATGACAAGGGAAATGTGTTTGTGGACTATTTCTGGGTGTATAGTGCCTATTAGTGAAATGCCTTTGTGAGAGCTTCAACGTATTAAGCAAGAGAGTTCTTGTCACTGCAAATACACACTCTACACATGGCTAGGCCATGTGGATGGAGTTCTAGATAGAGACATTAGTGAGTTGGAGGTTTATGTCCAGGACAGGAAAGTGGCACATTAGCTTGAGGAAGACAAATTGGATAGGAGAAGAGGAATTGAGGTTGTGGAGGAAGGAGGATAGTTTGCCCTCAGTCCAAGTAATGAACATATCATCGGTGACTCTGAAATGTAAACAAGTTGGCATACGAGTATTCCATGCAGGTGCTTTTGTCTATGTCATGGATTTGGTTGTATATCTTCCACTAAAGGAAAAATAGTTAGGATAAAGTTGGTGATGGTTATGAGGAATGAAGTATATTGGGTCCAGTTTCTGAAGGACATTGGGAGATGGAGTATTTGAGAGCAGTAAGCCAGTGGGTATGAGAGATACTATAGGGAAGTGGAGTCAGCTTTGACAAGTAAGAATCAAAGAGGTAAAGGCGCTGGGATGGTGGAGAGTCGATGAAGGAAGTGGTTGGTATCCTTGATGCAGGAAAATAAATTTCGGGTGGAGGTATTGGACAGGGAGGCTGAAATTCTTTCAGTAGGGGCGCATTGAGATGAATAACTTTACAAAATAGGGGGGGGGGGGGGGACACACTTCCACTTAAATGAGGAAGAACAAACATTTTTATTATTTGTGACCATGCACATGGATACTGCACTATGTGGACCTCCCTTGGTCAGAACTCATTAATGAATGATTTGTTATTAATTAACAACTTCTGATATTACATCTTTCAGCCAAAGAACACCTTTTCAAAGATACTTACCCTAGACTTGAGGGACTGATGTGTGAGAGAGAGAGAGAGAGAGAGAGAGAGAGAGAGAGAGAGAGAGTCTGCCTGTAGCTTGGTGAAAATTGAATTATCAAACTAAACATATTTTGTTTTAAATTTAGGGAGAGGTGTCGTAAGACATTTCTGTGTTGTTACATATTGGTGTCCCATCACTTACATTCTCTGGTCTTCAGAAGAACAATAGTTTAACGGTTATCATGCATTGGTTCCAACTTCTATTTGATTATGCTTTTCAGAATTTACTATGTATTACTATATATGCAGCTTTGACATTAAGTGTTCAAAGGTTAAAATTTCAATCCTTTGCTGTCAAAGGATTATTTACATCCTTGACTGCTTCTTCCATCTCAGGAGGGTGCATAGTGTATATGAGAAATGTCATGACACACCAAAGTTGGGAGGCCTCTCTTGTAATTAGCTAGGTTCATAGGACAATGAATAAAAGGACTATGCGCTGTAAAGCTCTGTGCTGTTGTATCGGATCTTTTGGATTACATCATCATTAGTTGTTCTAGCACTTACTCTCTAGTCTCTCATTTTGAGGATGCATCCTAGAGTTTTTATTATTTTTTAATTCTTTTAATTTTAATTTAATTTTTGTTTTGTTTTGTCTTGTTTTAAATAGTAAATATAAAATCGTAATTATACATAGTTAATAGAGCAGTATAAGTTTTGAATTCATTAAATTTGAGAGGATTGCTAATGTAAAGCAGAAGTGGTTTTTATTAATAAATTATTGTCTACTTTTAACAGGCTTTGACACAAGAACTGATAAAAACAATTCGTGACCTCATTAATTTGAACCATCTCTACCGTGATGCACTTCAACAAATGCTTCACCAAGGCGAGCGTGTGGTTGACAATCCAGTGTATCTGTCAGATCTTGGTGCTGCTCTGACAGGTGCTGAGCCACAGGAGCTTCAAGAAGTATTGTCTGAAATGGATGTGAGTTCAATATTTTGTACATATTGTCTTCTCTGTCTAATGAAACATGATGCAGCAGAGTTGTTAAATCTTACTGCTACTATATGTTGACTGTTGTAAATTCC
The DNA here is from genome assembly GCA_026315105.1 of Locusta migratoria. NCBI lineage: Eukaryota > Metazoa > Arthropoda > Insecta > Orthoptera > Acrididae > Locusta > Locusta migratoria. The sequence goes on along the minus strand of CM048747.1, from coordinate 165,393,742 downwards.
TTTGTGCCCCATATGATCCTTTGCTTTTTGTGTCCTAAATGTTCACTCCGTTGCTCCCATACTCATGTAAGAAAATTATTCAAGCAAAGAAATAGTTATTTATATTGTAATATTAGAAAATGTAAACTAAACAGGGAAACATTACATAAATAAATCTTCAAATGTTCACTTTATGGTGGAATTGGCATGCACTGTTATACAAAGCAAGACATAAAATTCTGTTCTCTTGTCACAAGGAAAATTTGAGTGCATTGTGTTGTAATGGATGAGGTTTTTTTTTTTTTATACATTTACAATCAACAGACATTAATGTTATGTTATGTTATGGTGAGAAATAGGGAGGACACTTGATGTTGAGAGAGTTCATCTAATAAAACTGAAATTGATATTTGGCAACAAATTCTTTGTCAAACTCTGCAAAACGCGAGAACATTCCATATATAATAAGGACTATGTCATTTGTAATGTACCTTAACATCTGTTTGTTACAGATACCCAAGCGCCTCATGTTGTCACTTGCTCTGCTGAAAAAGGAATTTGAATTGAGTAAACTACAGCAAAAGATTGGTCGAGAAGTTGAGGAGAAAGTGAAACAACAACACCGTAAATACATCCTCCACGAACAATTGAAGATAATAAAGAAGGAACTTGGTCTTGAAAAAGATGATAAAGATGCCATTGAAGACAAATTCAGAGAGAGAATAAAGGTAAATATGAGACTTCATTGTTGTTATTGCTGTTCAGTGGACATTAACTGATTCATTGTTGTTCCATGGTTTCTTAATACTTTCTTTTATCCTCTTTGATTGTAGACATTGTTACTGTCATTTACTTGTAACTAAAATCCAATTTAAAAAAAACTGCAATGTATATGTTAACAGCTTTTGAAATTTGTGTAACACCATTATTTTTTGAACAGGATAAGACGGTACCAAAGCCTGTGATGGAAGTACTGAATGAAGAACTGCATAAACTCTCTCTGCTTGAGAGTCACTCATCAGAATTCAAGTATGTACAACTGTTCCTTTTGACAAACTCTGATGTTCTGTGTAGTCAAATCATTGTGTACGAAGCATCTTCAGTGCACTTCAGTACTGTTCTATACCATTAGTGATTATACTCTGTTCACTCTGAAGTGGCGGCTCAAGGTCACGCAGCTGTATCCCCACTCTACACCTTGCCTCCCACCCCTACACCCTTGCCAGCACACTGCGTAGGCAGCCCGCTTAGACAATGTGCCAACAATAATAAGCACTGCCGGTTTTTAAAATTAATTTATCACATTTTAGTGACCTTCATTTCGTTCGTTGCGATATGTATATAATGTACATCACTCCAGAGGTTATTACCTCAAAATAATTACATTAATAAAGAGAAATAGTGAAAAAGTTACATATAACTCACCAAACAGAAACTACAGTGGGTGGACATCAGCTTCATTATCTTAGTCATCACTGGAAGTCTCCTCACTATCGTCACGTAGATTTATTAAAATCCTCTGAATTTGTTCACCTCTGAGTCCATCCTTCGCAAAGTCTTCTTCCTGCAATTGCTCCGCACGGGCAACGCATTTCTGCCAATCTTCTATTGTCACGTTTTTAATGGCGTCCTCCAGTAACTTTCTCGCATCTCTAATTTTAAACGTAGAATTCTTTTCTGCTACCTCTCGCTTTATTTAAGCCCATATCAGTTCAATGGGATTGTACTGACAGTGATAAGGGGAAGCCGTATTACTTCATGTCCCATTTCTGTAGCTAGATCATCAAGCTCATATCGCCTAAAACTACTGCTGTGTTGCCTGACAGTGCAAAGCAATTCGGCTATTGTGTGTGTGGGATCATGAGGTATGCTTTTGCTTTGCAGCCATTCCAAAACATCGGCTTTCTTGAAACTTGGGAATTTTTTTCTTTAAGCATGGAATGATAGCTTGCATTGTCCATGACAGTCACACCCTTCTTCCAGGCTTCAAAGGAGATCAGTAAACCATTCCCTAAAGACTGTATTATTTATTTCATGGTGGTAATCAACACCGCTTTTAGACTGGAAAACCAATTCTGCCCCCTCTATGAAACCATATTTGGCCGATCCGGCATGGCAGATTATCAGACGTGATCCTTTACCTAACGGGACCTTTAGACCACCGTTTCTTTTAGAATCCTGCCGGATAAAACTTTTAGAATGGTTTTGATTTACCCATGTTTCGTCGATGTAAATGACAGGTCGAGGATGATCTTCATTCCTTATTTCAAGCATTCTTCTTAAAAATGAGGCTCTTGCAGCTACAACATCTTTTCTCTCCATCAAAAATCTTCGACCGTCATTAGCTCTTCTGTATCTGAAACCAAGTTTTCTCACAATTTTATGCAAAGATGTAATACCTCCTGCATAGTCTATCTTATCTTTTAAAACATCTTTAAGTTTTTTAAGTGTTGGGTATTCACCATTATCGTAAAATTCTTGGATTGAGTGGCGGATAACGTCTTTTTGAAAATCGTATAATTCTGTGACAGGCTTTTGGCGAGTAATGTTTTTTCTTGGAGATGAAAAGCTTGGCCCGAGGATATCTTCATTTTCGATTACACTTTTATGCGCTTCCTCACAGATGCGTTGCACTGTTCTTACCGACACCTGACGGGCTTCTGCGGTTGTTTTTTGAGTATCTCTGAAAAAGTCGCAAACCTTTTCTTGGCAGTTTTCCAACGCTTTGAAAAAATTATACACTTTATACACAATGTCCTTCGATTGACGCCTAATATCACTCAGACTCCACATTGCAACAAATTTAAATGTAAACGCAGAGAAACGCTACCACACTGTTGTAGAACTGCAGAAGGGATGGACGGCGCGCTGGGGAGAGGGGAAAAGGCACTGTGGAGGGGGTAATCACGAGACGTGCAGAGTGCCGGCCGAATGACCTTGAGCCGCCTCTTCAGAGTGAACGGAGTATAGTCAGGGAATTGTTGGAGCAGACTTCAGTGTGGCTTATAATGTTTAAGTACTCTCAAAACACTATAAGTAATCAATATAATTATATTTTTAAGAAGACTGTCTAATTATTCCTGTTTAGAGGACTGTGGTTCATTATAACAATGTCGTGCTGAAATGGAAGCAGGCTTGATTTTAAAGGCAGAGTTGTCAACTGAACACAGCACTTATACTTCAAGCAGGTTTATTGCGAACTGAAACATACACACAGCACTGACTGTGTCTTGGGCAGAGTACTCTGCTATTTATACACAGACAGAATGTACCAGAAATTAGAATAATAGTTAACATAAGAAACATGTAAAATTACAAGTGAACATAAGAAACATGTAGAACATTCTGGAAATAAGTAGAAAAAAATAAATTTTTGCCGGTGGACAGGATTGAACTGGCGACATTTGGTAACACTATCCATTGCGTAACGCCGGCAGTCGGATAACTCGTGGTCTTGCAGCAATAATGTTGCATCTCTTGAGCACGTGCGTGTGCGTGTGTTCTTTGGATATTTATCCTCTGTGGTTTACTTTTGGTATGGCTTAGTACCAATGATCGCTTCACAAACAGCATGTATAGCTCTGGTCTTTCTGCAAAGAACTGTAGCATGCCTGCATAGTCATATTTTTCATGATTTCACACTGCCCACCATGTTTTAATTTGCCTAACGAATTTACATCAGGAATTGCTTGCATACCTTTTGATTTGAAATTCATGTAATAAGCAATGTAACAGGCTGACATGGGAGTGGAATTGAAACATATTTTCTTTTTAATTTATTATTATCCCTTCATAGGAACCATTTTTGAATTTGGCATGAAACAAAATATGTACACCTATGGCTAACACGCTCAGGCAGCTGAAGTTCATCATCCAGGTAGAATAGAGATCAGTGCTCAGTACTTATCGCACAGTATTTCTGACATCCACACACCACCACCACCACTTCCTCCTCCTCCTCCTCCTCCTCCTCCTCCTCCTCCTCATGGCCTATGTTGTGAACAAACTTCCCCTTCTGTTTCCTGTTCCCTTTTTCTTCCCTCCTCCCCTGCCTGATGGAGGAACAAAGTTCTGAAAGCAAGTGTCCTATTTTGTCTCCATATGCATTTTTCGTGTGACGATCGGCAGTACAGAAGCAACCTAAGTACTGGCCAGTCAATTTCTGTCTTGTGAAGAATATTTGAGGCTGTCTTTCTCGCACGGGGCAAAAGCTGACATCTATGTTTGTGTGAAAGAAAAACTGACACATGGACACAAGGATGTGTAAACCTTTCTGACATGTGATCACAGGTATTGGTATACCTTTCTGTTGTTCAGTGGATCAAAATCAAAACCAGTGATCTGGATAGTCCTTTAGTGCACTTCCAAATTAAGAAAGGAAAAATATAAATGTGGGAATGATTATTGATAATTTGCTTACTGACATTGACAGTATATTTACTATGTTGTGAGGAAGTTCTGGCCTGACATATAGCAAAATGCAATATGACTGTATATCAGCACACCCGCAGGCTGAAACTAACGTAGTAAAAGTATCCAATTTTTTAATTTTCTAATAAACACAGCAGAGTGTCCGTATGTTTGTGTGTACGTGTTGCATACAAATCTACAGTTTTGTTCCAATCCTTACGAAATTTTGTATACGTAAGCTTCAGTCCATGAGGACGGTCACTGTAAGTGTAAGGATCACGAACAACACATTGTTCACGATATATGAAATCGTAAACAGTGAGATCTACATCAACATCCATACTTCGCAAGCCACCTGACGTTGTGTGGCGGAGGGTATCTTGAGTACCACTATCGGTTCTCTCTCCTATTCCAGTCATGTATTGTTCGCGAAAAGAAAGATTATCGGTATGTCTCTGTATGGGCTCTAATCTCTCTGATTTTATCTTCATGATTTCTTCGCGAGATATACTTAAGAGCAAGAAATATACTGCTAGACTCTTCGTTAAAGGTATGTTTTCGAAACTTGAACAAAAGCCCGTACCGAGCAATAGAGCGTCTCTCCTGCAGAGTCTTCCACTGGAGTTTATCGATCATCTCCATAATGCTTTCTCGATTACCGAATGATCCTGTAACGAAGCAAGCTGCTCTCCATTGGATCTTTTCTACTTCCTCTACCAATCCCACCTGGTACGGATCCCACACTGGAGAGGAGTATTTAAGCTGTGGGCAAACAAGTGTACTGTAACCTACTTCCTTTGTTTTTGGACTGCATTTCTCCCCCAGGGGGCCCACAGCTCTTTTGTGGGTACATGTGTGGCGCGCACGGGGCCCCAAGCCGAAGCGACCATTCTTCTGTCCCAGGCCGCTTCCCTCTCTTCCCCCGGTTTGTGCCTTCGCCCGGAGACGGGCGTTTTCATTCAGTCCAAGGTTTCTTTTTTTGCTTCCTCTCAGACTTGTCCTTTCCTTGGTCCTCTTCCTTTTCTGTTCTTTTGCCTTCCCCTCTTTCTCCTTGTCCTCGACCCGCCCTTTTAATCTTCGCCTCTGCGTTTGAGATCCTCCCTCCTTCATCCCTTCTCTCCTACCTCTCTTCTTTCTGCATGTCTGAAGGTCAACCCACGCTCTGCGTAGCCGGTGACGGGGTAATGCGTAACTCCCCGCCCCGGGTAGACATGTAGGGCACGTACGTACCTCCCGGTAAAGGCTGGACCCAGGGAGGGGTGATTACCCGAGCTGGTACCTTCCGAGCATGCCGATTGGTCCCTCCGTCCGTTCTTGGGAGGTGTGACCTGAGGTGCGAACAGTCATCTAAGGCGGGTGCGCCCTCAGCTACGGCCCCCACAAGGAAGGAGCGTGCCATCGAAGACGCTGGTAATCATGTGGGACACTTCCGCTATGAAACCTTCAAAATCTATTCTGACCCTGACCCAAAAAAGAAAACATGATGAATCTCAGTCCAAGAAAGTCTTGCCCAACATTCCAAAGTTCCTTGTAGTATCGTGTACAGATGGTCAGGATTTTTCTTCTGTGAATCCTTTTCTTATTCAGGAGGGAGTCGATGCGATTGCAAGTCCCTTGAAGACCTGCTACAGACAGCGCAATGGGACCTTGTTGCTCGAAATTGAGAATGCCTTTCAGGCACATAAATTACTTCAGGCTACGCTTGTGCATACTTTCCCAGTAAAAGTGGAAGCTTACCGCACCCTCAACTCTTCGCGGGGGGGTAATCTTCACTAGATCCCTGGATGGGTTATCTGATGAGGATATACTCAACTATATGTCCGATCAGGGAGTTACGGTTGTTCATCGCGTAATGAAAAAAGTTAACAATGATCTCGTGAAAACTTGTACTGTCTTCCTGACGTTCGACAGGGTTGACCTACCATCTAAGGTGAAAGCGGGCTACGAAGTCCATCAAAGCGAATGTCTACCTCCATCCCCTTGCTGCATTAATTGCATGGGTGACCATGCTGTTTCTTCACGGGACTGCCCCGTCTATAAAGAAGAGCGGGTCATCCAGGAGATACGCGTCAAGGAAAAGGTCTCAACCTATGCCGCTCGGGAGTCATTAGCAAATAGGAAGCCCGCTGTACTCCCAGCAGGTACTTACAGCCAGGTCCTCACCTCCCCTCGACCAACTAAGGAGGTAGGCACTCAGACCTGGGATTTCACCTTCTGTGACATGGTTGTCAGATCGGCTAGCCCGAAAATTGCTTGTTCCACCTCTCCGATCCCTTCTGCCCGTTCTATAGTTAATTTGTCCACCAGTTCCCACACATCCCGGGCACATAAATCCGCTGCCCAGAGTTCCAAAAAAAAACCTGTTCGTGACGATTTTCTCAAAACTCCGTCTTCTCAACCGTCCTCCACTTCCACTCGTCATACCTCCAAGAAGGCTCACAAAAAGAACAGCCCCCCTCCCCTTCCCCACTGTGGCGTGACTCTTCGGTCACGCCATCCAACAGTTGCCGGCCTCGGCCATCTTCTGTTTCGCCAGGACGCTCTGTCTGCTGGGCACCCGGCCCTTTACCGGTGGTGGAAGCTGCCCCTCCTGATCAACTCAGGGAGGTGGCAGACGTGTCGGTTGAACCAATAGAACACGATCCTTTGCCCCTAGATAGCGATAGCAGTGCTCCCTCGAAGTCTGGTCCTCAGCGGCCGTCGAGGTGACCTAGCTTGCTTGTTCCTTTTTATCTTCTTTTCTTCTCTAATTTTTTATCATAGTGCTCCTTCAATGGAATATTCGCGGCATTCGTTACAATCGGGAGGAATTAAAACTACTCCTTCGATTGCACTGCCCGCTTCTAGTCTGTCTCCAAGAAACTAAGTTACGTCCATGTGATCATGCAGGCTTCCTCCACTACACCTCTGTGCGTTTCGACCTGCCCCCTGTGGAAGGTATTCCAGCCAATGGAGGGGTTCTGATGCTCTTTCAGGACGACGTGTATTACCATCCCATCTCATTGCATATTCACCTACAGGCAGTTGCCGTACGCATCACCCTCTCCACCCTTTCTTTTTCCCTCTGTAATATCTATTCGCCATCGTCGTCTGCCCTTACTGGGGCAGATGTGCTACACCTCGTTGACCAGCTCCCTTCACCTTTCGTGTTGGTAGGCAACTTTAATGCCCACCACCCACTATGGGGTTCTCCAGCACCTTGCCCCCATAGGCTCCCTTCTAGCAGACCTCTTCAACCATCTTATTCTTGTCTGCCTCAACACTGGTGCACCAACCTTCCTTTCCGACACAACACATACTTATTCACACATAGACCTCGCGATATGCACTCCTCAGCTTGCACGTCTGTTTGAGTGATATGTACTTTGACACGTACTCGAGTGACCATTTCCCTTGTGAAATCCATTTCCTGTATCATACCCCATCTCCTCGTCCCACCAGTTGGAACATCTCTAAAGCCGACTGGGGGCTTTATTCTTCCATGGCTGTTTTTTACGATCAGAATTTTCCCAGCTGTGACAGTCAGGTCGAATACCTCACAGAGGTTATTCTCACTGCTACCGAACATTCCATACCTCGTACATGCTGTTCTCCACGTCGTGTCCCAGTCCTTTGGTGGACTGCAGTGTGCCGCGACGCTCTTAGAGCCCGGCGACGTGCTTTACGCACCTTCCACCGCCACCCAACGTTGGAGAATTGTATAAATTATAAACGACTAAGAGCGCAATGTCGTCGTGCTATAAACGACAGCAAACAAGCTTGCTGGACTGCTTTTACCAGTTCTTTTAACCGCTTTACTCTCTCCACAGTTGTTTGGGGTGGCCTACACCGTTTATCCGGCATCAAGGTCCACTCCCCGATTTCTGGCCTGACCGTTGAGAACGCAGTTCTTGTGGACCCCGCTGATGTTTCCAACGCTTTGCGGAGGTTTCGAGCTCTGCCCATTACCACCCTGCATTCCTCCCTCGGAAACAGGTAGAGGAGGCACGGCCGCCCTGTTTCCACTCTTTTAACCGTGAAAGTTATAATGTCTCCTTCACCATGCAGGAGCTAGAACTTGCACTCGCCCTGTCCCGATCTTCTGCTCCTGGCCCCAATTCCATCCATATTGAGATGCTGAAGAACCTTTCTCCTGCGGGCAAGTGTTTCCTTCTTAGCACCTATAATCACATATGGACTGAAGGTCAGGTTCCCACAAGTTGGTGTGAAGCCATTGTTGTCCCCATCCCCAAACCAGGGAAGGACAAACATCTTTCTTCCAGTTATCGCCCCATTTTTCTGACGAGCTGCATCTGTAAGGTGATGTAACGCATGGTTAATGCTCGGTTGGTCTGGCTCCTCTAATCTAGACACCTCCTGACTAATGTTCAATATGGTTTTCGTAGGCACCGCTCTGCTGCTGATCACCTCGTTACCTTGTCGACCTTCGTTATGAATAACTTTCTAAGGAAGCGTCATACTAGCAGTGTTCTTCGACTTGGAGAAGGCTTACTATACCTGTTGGAAAGCGGGCATTCTCCGCACATTGCACACATGGGGCCTTCGTGACCGCCTCCCTCTCTTTATTCAAGCATTTTTGGCGGATCGCAAGTTCTGGGTACGGGTGGGCTCTGGTTTGTCAGACACCTTTCGCCAGGAGAATGGGGTGCCACAGGTCTCTGTCTTGAGCATGGCTCTCTTTCCATTGCAATCAATCCGATCCTAGATTGCCTTCCAGCCGAAGTTTCCGGATCCCTTTTTGTAGGCGATTTCGCAATTTATTGCAGCGCCCAGCGGACGTGTCTCTTGGAGCGTTGTCTTCAACGCTGTCTTGACCACCTATATTCCTGGAGCATTGCGAACGGCTTCAGGTTCTCCACTGAGAAAACGGTGTGTATAAACTTATGGAGATACAAGGAATTTCTTCCACCTTCTTTACATCTCGGCCCTGTTGCTCTCCCTTTCGTGGAGACTACGAAATTCTTGGGACTCACGTTGGATCGGAAACTTTGCTGGTCCCCACACATGTCCTACCTGGCTGCCCGTTGTGCCTGTGCCCGATCCCTTAATGTTCTTCATGTCCTCAGTGGCACATCATGGGGAGCGGATCGTACTGTCCTGTTTCACCTTTACCAGGCCATTGTTCAGTCGAAGCTCGACTACGGAAGCCTTGTATACTCTTCTGCATGGCCATCCATTCTCCACTGTGTCAACTCCATTCAACATCAGGGATTACGCCTATCAACCAGTGCATTTTATACCAGCCCTGTTGAAAGCCTTTATGCCGAAGCTGCTGTATTACCCTTGACCTCTCGGCGTGACATACTCTTGTCAGTGCGCATGCCGACTGCTGTTGATGCCCAACCATCCATCATACCCATTATTCTTTGATGACTCACTTGATCGCCAATATCGGCTGTCTGTGATAGCCTTGCTTCCTCCTGCAGTTCCGTTTTGCCGCCTACTTCAGCGGCTCGATTTTTACCTTTCCTTCCACCTTTCGGTTGAGCGAGAGCCCATTGCCACTGTGGCATCAGTCCCATGTTCACACCCAACTTTAACTTAGTTCGCTCCCCAAGGAGAGCACTCCGGATTTGGTATACCGCTCGAGGCTTGTCGAACTTCTTTCACGGTTTGATAATACAATATTTATCTAACTGATGGTTCCAAGAGTACTGATGGTGTCGGATCTGCCTTCGTCATTGGGGACAACCTGTTCCAATACAAGCTCCCTGACCGGTGCTTAAATTTCACGGCTGAGCTTTTTGCCCTCCACCAGGCTGTTTTATACACCCACCGCCACCGCCATCCTTTTTATGCCATCTGTTCGGACTCCCTTAGTGCCCTGCAGAGTCTTAAGGACCCTTTCTCGGCCCATCTTCTCTTGTATTGAATCCAACACTCCCTCCAATTACTAGCAGATAACAGCTGTCACGTTTCTTTTCTGTGGGTCCCTGGCCACATGGGTGTGCCCGGAAATGAGACCGCTGACGTAGCAGCCAAGGCAGCAGCTCTTTTGCCTCGCATTGGTACTTTTTGCGTCCCATCAGACGATGTCCAACGGGCTCTTCGCTGGAGTATTGTGTCGTCCTGGCACAGAGCGTGGTTCTCACTCCACGACAGTAAATTGAGAACTGTAAAACTGATCCCGACCGCTTGGAGGACCTCCTCATGCCCCTCTCGGCGAGAGTAGGTCATCCTGGCCCGGTTGCGGATCGGTCACTGCCAATTCAGCCACCATCATTTGCTAACCGCCGACCCTGCACCGCTGTGTTCCTGCGGTGAATTGCTGACAGTGTGACATGTTTTACTGTCTTGTGTTAATTTTAATCATCTCCGTGTAGCCCTTCACTTTCCGTCTACTCTGGAGGAACTTTTAGCTGATGACACACGAGCAGCTGCTAGAGTTTGGTGTTTTATCAACATGGCCAATTTATCAAAGGATATTTAACCTTTCTAATTGTTTTTTATCTTTTGTTTTTTAGCTTTCTCTTGATACTCTATCTGGTAGTTCTCAATTTTTTCGAGATCTAGCGAATCTCTGTTCAGATATGGGAGCTAATGACCTGAGAAGTTGTGCACCCCCTAAAACCACGAAAAAAAGAGGGGGGGGAAGCCTGCATTTCCTTAGGATTCTTCCAATTAGGGATGGGCTAAACTGCGATTTTTCGATATCAGTGATTTCTGTGACTGCTACTTTTATATATCTGTGATTCTTAGTTGCGATTTGTCACTGTTTACAATCGCACTCTACTAATCTTCGACATGTATCCCTCCGCACTCAAACTGCGATTTCGGTGACTCTGAATGCTACTTCTGCGATTTCTGCTACTGATATTGCTACATTGCTACTTCTGCGATTTCTGCTACTGATATTGCTACTTCCGTGATATCTGCTACTTCCGTGACTTAGGCGATGTGTGTGGCAAATGCAATATATATATCATCCATAACAGATCCTCTTCCTACGTGTAAATATATACAAAAAAAAAAAAAAAAAAAGAATATTGATGCTCAATTTACGTGTAATGTTGGGATTATTTACACATCGACAAATGTCAATTAGTCTTATAAAAGCTATTTCAGTGTTGAGTGTGTAATGTATAGTTAAAAGTGAGGTTATTCGCAAGTAATGTGTAACCGAAATCGGCAAGTAGGCCTATAGTCTACCTTAACAGAAACATTTGGTAGATTAGGCACACAGCAACTATAACAGTGCAACGAAAGTGCTATGTTCTTGCCTGTAGAATGAATGAATAGATTTTTTTTAACATTGTGTGATATGTCACTTACCAATTTGAAAGAGATATGTAAATGTGAAATACAACGTGAGTGACTTCTGAAAATTCCCTTTTCTCTTTAAAACCTTTCGGTATCACTACATATTCTGCCAAATAACTATAGATAAGAGCTTGCGTTATATTTTACTAATCGACGTGCCGGCCTAGTGTGCTCATGTTGGCAACTAAAGCTTCATTTTATAAGAATTTTTAACTTACTGACTGTACAGGGTCACACACAAGAAATCTTACAACCACAGATTAAGAATAACATTAATTATTTATTTTATGATAAACAAAATATTATTTCAATCATTCTGTATGATTTAGATTTCTAGGATCATTCATTGGTCGTTGCCAACATAAGCACACTATGCCACCACTGCAGTAAACAAAGTGTTAATAATACTGAAGGATCCGATACCACCCATCTGCTTTCACTCATGTCATCACAGGACGGAATGTACGAAAAAGAAAAAGACGGAAAACAACATTCCTAAACCTAAAACAAATCTGATAAAATAAAACTTTCCATTACGCGAAAAACTTGTTTATTTTCAAGTGTAATATTTTTATAGAATCCTCGAAGATACAAGTTTACTCCTATATAGCAGTACTTAACACAGTCCACATTGAAAATGGAGTTGGCCTACTGTTAAACATTTCGTAAAATTACCTGTACTTAGTTGACCACTTGATACCACCCCCTTGGAATATTTATTTTATGTACGATGTATAACGCAAGCAAAAATATTCGTCGAAACCAGATTTTCAATGTAACATACGTATTCTGAATTCCCATAATAGTTGTAGGTTCTACGACGAAAAATTATTTTAAACAGGGATCAAGTCCGTAAGACAATATTTATTTGGCATTCACATTTGTTGTCTTTACCAACTGTAACCTAAAAACATATGCCAGGCTTTGCTTCACAACACGTAAATGCTGCCGCCAGGTAAAATAGTGCCACTAAGTGTAAACATTTTCACAAAGAAAATTATCTTCTTGCTCATTAATTCGACAACATCCCTAAACAACACACGAGTGAAAGTACGACAGTTGGTCAACAAGTAGCATAAGGCGGAATATTAAATGCTATTCTCAATTGCTACTTGCGACTCTTAATCGCGACTTTTCACTGAAATCGCAGTTTGGACCAGTGAGGACGTTCGAGCTCACTGGTTTGAGCCTATGGCGTTCGACCAACACATACACAAAAAGCCACACATACACGACGCAGACAGAGAAAAGCTAGAAGTACCAATTTTGGCCAACAGATGGCAGCCGACAAAGTCTAAACTGCGCCTCTTAGTTGCTACTTGTGACTCTTAAACGCGATTTGTCACTGAAATCGCAGGTAGACTCTATAGCCTGCCCAATGCAAAGATATTGGTACAAACTTCGACCAACAGATGGCAGAGTGCAAACTGCTTCTTGCTACTCTTAGTTGCGACTTGCTACTTTTAGTGCTACTGCGCTTCTAAACTGCGACTGAAATCGCAGTCAGAATCCGTAAAGTTGCGACTGTGAATACTGCTACTTCCAAATCACTGTGACTCTTAACAGATACGCGATTTTCGACCCATCCCTACTTCCAATGAACCTAAGTCTGGCATCTGCTTTATCGACGACTGATTTTATATGGTCGTTCGATTTTAAATCATTCCTAATGCCTACTCCCAGATAATTTATGGAATTAACTGCTTCCAGTTGCTGACCAACAATAGTGTAGCTAAATGATACAGGATCTTTCTTTCTATGTATTCACGGCACATTACACTCGTCTACATTCAGATTCAATTGTCATTCCCTGCACCATGCGTCAATTCGATGCAGATCCTCATGCATTTCAATACAAGTTTTCCATTGTTACAACCTGTCTATATACTACAGCATCATCTGCAAAACGCCTCAATGAACTTCGGATGTTATCCATAAGGTCATTCATATATATCGTGAACAGCAACTGACCTACGACACTCACCTGTGGCACACCTGACATCAATCTTACTTCGGAAGAGAATGACATGCTGCATTATGTTATCTAGGAACTCCTCAATCCAATCACACAATTGGTCTGGTAGACCATATGCTCTTATTTTGTTCATTAAGCATCTATGGGGAACCGTATCAAACACCTTGCGGAAGTTCAGAAGCACAGCATCTACCTGAGGACCCGTGTCTATGGCCCTCTTGTCTTGTGGATGAATAGCGCGAGCTGGGTTTCACACGATCGCCTTTTTCGAAACCCATGCTGATTCCTACAGAGCAGATTACTAGTCTCTGGAAATGTAATTATACTCGAACATAATACCATCTTCCAAAATTCTACAAATGACCGACACTAGAGATACAGGCTTATAGTTCTGCACATCGGTTTGACGTCCCTTCTTAAAAACGGGGATGACCTGCGCCATCTTCCAATCTTTTGGAACACTACGCTCTTCTAGAGACCTACGGTACACCACTGCAAGAAGGGGGGCAAGTTCCTTTGTGTACTCTGTGTAAAAACAAACTGGTATCCCATCTGGTCCTGTGGCCTTTTCTCTTTTGAGTGATTTTGTTTTTCTATCCCTCTGACAATTATTTCAATATGTGCCATTTTGCAATTTGTGTGGCAGTCTAGAGAAGGAACTACAGTGCAATCTTCCTCTGTGAAACAGATTTGGTAAAAGTCATTTACTAATTCAGTCTTTAGAGTATCGTCCTATGTTTCAATGCCATTTTCGTCACAGAGTGTCTGGAGATTTTGTTGTGATCCACCTACCGCTTTGACATAAGACCAAAATTTCTTAGGATTTTCAGCCAAGTCAGTACATAGAACTTTACTTTCGAACTCGTTAAACGCCTCTCGCATGGCCCTCCTCATGCTACATTTCGCTTTGTTTAATTTTTGTTTGTCTACAAGGCTTTGGCTAGGTTTATGTTTGCAGTGAAGTTCCCTTTGCGTCTGTAGCAGTTTTCTAATTCGGTTGTTGTACCATGGTGGCTCCTTTCCATCTCTTGCTTGGTACATACTCATCTAATGCATGTTGTACGATGGCTTTGAACTTTGACCACTGTTCCTCAACACTGTCTGTACTTGAGATAAAATTTCTGTGTTGAGCTGTTAAGTATTCTGAAATCCGCTTTTTGTCACTTTTTCCGAACACACAAATCTTCCTACATTTTTTAAATATTTATATTTAAGGCTGAAATTATCAATGCTGTTACCGCTTTATGATCGCTGATTTCCTGTTCTGCGTTAACTGTTTTGAATAGTTCGGGTCTGTTTTATACTAAAAGGTCTAATATGTTGTCGCTACGAGTCGGTTCTGTGTTTAACTGCTCAAGGTAATTTTCAGATAATGCACTCAAAACATTCACTGGATTCTTTGTTACTGCCACCCATTAGAAATGTTTGGGTCTCCCAGTCTATATCAGGTAAATTAAAATCTCCTCCAAAAACTATAACATGATCAGGAAATCTACTGGAAATATTTTCCAAATTTTCCTTCAGGTATTCTGCCGCGCCAGCAGGACTATAGAAACATCAAATTACCATGTTCGACCTGCTTTAACCTTGACCTTCACCCAAATTATTTCACACTTCAGATCTCCGTCTATTTCCTTTGATACTAGTGCACTTTTTATCACTATGAACACACCTGCCCCTTCACTCTGCGGTATACATTCCAGTCTGAGTTTAGAATCTCATTACTGTTTACATCTGGTTTCAGCCAACTTTTCGTCCCTAGTATTATTTGGGCATTGTGACCATTTATTGAGAGCAGTTGTGGGATCTTTCTGTAGACGCTCCTGCAGTTAACTACTACTACAGTGATCTTTTCATTTCCTGTTCTCCTCTGCCTACTGCTACCTTGTTGCGACTCAGAAGGCGTCTTGTCAGGCCTAGGGAGGGAAATCTCTAACCCCATCTGCACTCCACACGTACTCAGCTACCCTTAACCACTTCCTGCATATAGTGCATGCCTGACCTATTAAGGGGAACCCTACATTTCTCCACCCGATAGTGGAGGTCGAGAAATTTGCACCCTAGATCTCCGCAGAATCGTCTGAGCCTCTGGTTTAAGCCTTTCACTTGGCTCCAAACCAGAGGACCACGATCGGTTCTGGGAATGACACTACAAATAGTTAGCTCAGATTCCACCCCGCGAGCGAGGCTTTCAGCCTTCATCAACTCCGAGCATGACCTCTGAACCCAGCTGGCAGGAGTCATTGGTGCTGACATGAGCAACAATTTGCAGTCGGGTGCACACAGTGCTCTCTATCGCTGCCGGAATGGCCTCCTCCATATCTCGGATGAGACCCCCCGGCAAGCAAACAGAGTGCACACTGGCCTTCTTCCCCGACCTATCCACTATTTCCCTAAGACGCTCCATCACCCCGCCTAACATTTGAGTTCCCAATCACTAATAACACCCCCCCACCCCATGTGCCTGCTCGGACCCTGCTGAAGGAGCGGCCACATGACCACTCACAGGCAGAGCGGGCGACGCTTCACGGCCAGTCTCCACATTGACCTTTCACCCCGAGCGACTTGAAAGCCATTGAAGCTGCAACACCCCTTGAGGAGAGGGTGGCTCAACCACATCCAGCACGCTCGAAGATGTCCCGACAGCAGAGCCCGTGGGTGAAGCATGTAACACCTTTGGTGTCCCATGCGACGCACCAGAGCCCCCACTACCGCAACACTCTGAGACAGCAGCCTGAAGACGGCTGACCGCGCCCAACAGCACGTTCAGCTGATCGCGAACAGCGGCCAGCTCCTCCCGCGTCCACACGCTGCAGTCACACATCCTAACAAATCAACAATTGCCTGTAGAGAGTTGAGTATCAACTTGTTAGTAACAAGAATTTACAATGCTTGGCCCACAAATAAGTGAGAAGAGTTCTCTTCCACTAAGCTGTATCTCTGATGGTGCTGCTGACAGTGCGACTGGCGCTATCAATGCTAACTACCAAATATGTGAGAATAAACAATTAAACAGTAGCACAAACAAAGTCTGACAAGTATGTGGGAATAAACCTCTTAAAACAGAAGTACTAACAAAAATGAAGAAATATACTGCCAAATTAAATTAAGATACTTAGCCCTTTTTACGATGTGACACTGGCAACAGCTGGCACTGTACGAAAAACTGCTGCATTAAGTGACAATGCTGCTCATTTTCTCCTAAACCACAGGACCGATTTCAACTAAATTTGGTACACATATTCCTTACATGAGATAACAATGGCTGTAGGGCTGTAGGAATACGAACCACATACGGCACATGGTTCAGGAGATATAACACCCTAAACAATAGGAGTTGCAAAGTAACTGCCACATAATGCAACGAGACATAATAAATACACTATATGAGAATAACAGTACTTAGTGACTTGCAACAAACTTTAAACATAATTTCAAACCTTTATTATACTTTCTCTAGCTGACAACCACATCAAAAAAATTGAAAGGAAATAAGTTTCTCGCTTACTACTTTCCCACTTTTCATGGACTAAAACAACAGCATTTGGTATGACGTTACAATTTATAATATGTAAACTACAAATTGTAGCTGCAGGAAATTTTACAGACAGTATTCACACATAAAGTTGAATGTACCTTCTAAATTGTATAACAGTAAGACATGTAGTCCATGAGATAGGAGCACCTGAATAGTAATGTTCATGGAAAACCTCCCCAACCCACCCAAGAGATTTTACAGACAGCAGCGATGAGTTGTATGTACCGTATGTGTGCGAATATAGGCCGCACCTAAAATTTTGACACATGATTATAGAGAGGGGGGAACTGGAGTATACGCCGCAGGTTTTTAATTTTTATTTTATTTATTTTTTTGTATAATCGAACATTTTTTGTAATTAGAAACACAATGTAAACAAAATAATGTTCTCTCTTCAATACACTCAAAACAGATATGCAAAACTGTAAATCAACGAATAAGAAAGCGAGATGACAGGCTGATCTGGGTGCCCCAAGTGAGGGCACGCCGAACCAAGGCGTGTTACCGGGCATTTCAAGTGTGGTATAGCACAGGCGTGTGCCGCGAAAATACAGTTTTTTTGGTGTGTGTGTGTGAGAGAGAGAGAGAGAGAGAGAGAGAGAGAGAGAGAGAGAGAGAGAGACGATGTTTTGGCTTGTAAGTGGTAGTAGGAAACGAACGTACGAGTTACACCGCCGAATGTAAGCTTCAGGTTGCCCAGTCACAGTAATGGACTTGGAAAACGGGAAGTTTGCCGTAAATTTGTCGCTGACGAATAAACGTTTGACGCTAGTGTGTAGTGAGGATGAACTATTGAAATGTTCAAAGAGTCGTTGTGCATTTCAAGGGCTAAAATTTAAATATCCCCATGTTCACTTGACTTCGTAATTCAAAATAGGAACAGTGTTTTTGCTGTTAAAACAGAAATGATTCAGTTGCAAGGCTGCAAAATAGCCCCAAGTTCCATGTACATAATTTCATGGAAATAACCCCCAACAAATGTGAAACCAGTGAATCTGGTCATAGTAAAATACGTTATTTTTAAAACGTAGCAATGGAACTTAACATCAGCATTAGCTACACAAATCAGTTGTTCCGCTATCTTAACCTCCCATCACCGCTCGTGGTAGGCATTACCGTACCAACATAAACGTCATGGTAAAAATCCCTTGCGGCACACACTAAACTTTTATCGCAAAGACTAGCTTAATTGACTACATCAAATTAAAATCGTTTATGTGCTTAGGAAGTGTGTGTTACATACTATTTTTTTTTTAAGGCCGCACAGACTTGTTAAAAACGTCTTCAACTTTTGTTGTCTGCAGTACAGAATGACACCATTCGATTTGTATCGAAATATCGAATTCTTGCATCATTTCCGTAAATATGTACAAAAACGTAGATGCAGTTGTGTGAAACTGTTACAGTAGCAATTTTGAAGATTATCTAGTTTATTAAGTTTCTCAAACCAAAATAAAAGTGAGCATGTAATTTTTTAAACTAATGAGTTTGGGAAATGGAGCGTGTGTGGGAAGGGGGGGGGGGGAGAGAAGCATTGAATCTCAATTATAGGCTGCACCATGATTTTGTATGCCAAAATTTGGAAAAAAAAAAAGTGTGGCCTATATTCGAGCAAATGCGGTATATATGCCACCCACAACTGAACGATTGAGCACGCAATATGATGCTTCATTTGTGTGCTTTTTAAATTTCAAACACGTCTTTTGAAATAGGACTTCACTAGATTACATACAATACCAATAATCGAAAACTGGTTGCATTTTTGATAATTGGATGTTGGATATATATCAATTATGTAATTTTGCATTTTCACATTCAGATGCAAAATGGGAATTTTTCAGGTCCCTAACAATCGCATTCTTACCACTGTAATTTTCAGCCACAGCCTTCATCAGCAAGAGAATGCATTACATGTCCAGGCATAACTCTTCCATGCATGACTGCTGTCTTTGACCAAGCTTAGCAGCTTCTCTTATCAACAAATTATGCTACATATACTAAATGAATATTTAAAATTCGATTGGGAGAAACATCCATACCTAAGGATCTTGTGAAATATGAGTTATTAACTTGGTTCCACAGCTATTGGACAATAACATATGAATGAAGGCAGAATAAGCAGGTGGAGAGGCAGACTGTACTAACATGATAAAATTCACTTGTAAAGATTCAGTCAAGTACCAAGGTAGGAAAAGTATTTGAGAGAATTCGGAAACCAGTGTTTCAACCATGAATTAGCTCTGAATGGGTCATGCATATGAAACAAATAATACTAGCCAGTCTTAAGCAGGCAGTAGTGCTGACCAAAGTATTAGAAGTTTTACACAGTAAAGAATAGATATAATAATTAAATATATGATAATGTCTGTTGTGGAAAGGTTGAAGTTCAATATGTTTAGCTATTTTGGCTCTTTAGTGTCAGTCTTCCTATGTCAATTTCATCAGTGGCTAAGGGAAACTGTAAGATTGCCAAAGTTATGCTATGTGTGATGCATGATTTTGAAGGTTGGTAATAAATGTGGGACAATAAAGGAACAAATATTTTTTTTTCTTTTGCAGGAGATAAAATATTAAAAATACACTTGTTTGCTCTATTATTACTTTGTACATTTTATATGTATTGTAAACAGGTTGAGTTTCAACAGAGCAAAGCTTGATTTTCACTTTTATGTGTAGAAAATGTACTTTGTGGTTGTGAGGAAAATAAAATTGTGTTAACTGGAGAAGCTGTGAAACAAGAGTACACTAATGGAGGAAGACGTGTAATAAATCCTGTAATTTGAGTACATGTGATGTGACAACAGCAATTGAAAATGGTTCAACAAATCTTCCACAGTAATTAATCGTCTGACAGATAATTTTGTGTCATGTTGTACAATTTTATTATTATTATTACTGAAATTTTATTATTGTTGTTACAATATGTTTCAGCGTAACAAGAAATTATTTGGATTGGCTTACATGCCTTCCGTGGGGTTTAACAAGTCAAGAAAACCTCGACATAGAAAGAGCAATGGAAATCTTAGATGAAGATCATTATGGTATGGAAGATGTGAAGAAGAGAGTGCTTGGTGAGTTCAATTTCTGTATTAAAGTAGCGGAATGTGTACATAAGGAATAATTATAAGGGTTTCCTACAACAGGTGGGTTTGTTATTTCCGTCAGAAGGATAC
This sequence comes from Locusta migratoria, assembly GCA_026315105.1. Taxonomy (NCBI): domain Eukaryota; kingdom Metazoa; phylum Arthropoda; class Insecta; order Orthoptera; family Acrididae; genus Locusta; species Locusta migratoria. The sequence goes on along the minus strand of CM048747.1, from coordinate 165,373,407 downwards.
ACAAGGAGTGGAATCTTGGGAAATAACTTTTTGCATGGTAAGCATGATTTCTATAGTTGCTACTTCCTCTGGTTTAGAATTATATGCGCTGTAGAGCCCATGATTGTGTAGTAAAATTTCTTTTTACACTGCTGGTCACATAACAGGCATTACTTTTATATTACATACATTTTATAAATAGGTAAAGTATGTTTGTAAAAAAAAAAAAAAGAAATTGCGTGATCTCTCTCTCTCTCTCTCTCTCTCTCTCTCTCTCTCTCTCTCTCTTTTTGTTAAATGTGCATTGGTAACTTGTCTAATTGTCCCTCGCTCACTGTTGTTGCTGGTTGATGGTGTTAAAGTTTTTAAATTCTCCATGATTAATTGGTATGCATTCATATACAGGGTGATCAATCCTCAGCGCAACCACCTGGCGCAGATTTTTTGTGGCGGCTGGTGGCCAGCATGTTAGCCTGCCGCCGGTCGCACTGCCGGTGAAGGTGGTGGGTAGTTTTTTCTGCTCCACTGCGAGGCCTTTGTTTGTGTCACATTCTTGTGAAAGTAGAACATGTTTCTCAGCTGACACAGTACTGTGTTGTGTGACAGTGTTTATAGGGAAATGGTGAAAATCTCTTATTCTATTTGCTAAATAGTATTCACCTATGATTCGTATGTGCACACAAAATCAGTGCGAGAGTTACAGAGATTATTTCGTGATGAATTTCCTAATGTTCGTGTTAATAGTGACAGGTATATTGAAAACATATTGCGGCCTTTTTTTGCCCAATTAACATAGAGAATGTGCTTTTGCGACATTTCAGCAAGGTTCTGTGATTGCACATACAGCCAACTTATCATTACGGGAAATTAGTAGTGTGTTCGGTGAGAGAATTAGCAAAAAGAACATTTGCCCCTTCGTTCTCCCAATTTAAGCCCGTGCGATTTTTATCTGTGGGGAGCATTAAAAGAGAAATTGTACAAATCAAATCCCCTCACTTTAGATGAACTAAACACAAACATTCGTCATGAAATCACTGCAATTTCTGAGAGGAAACCTCAGAGTGTAATGAGCAACTTCCTCAGGAGGTGTCAGAAATGCTTGAAAAACGAAGTGAGGCAGTTCCAGCACCTCCTTGCGTAATAAAGGTGAGTAATTAACTTTTCTTTCTAATTGTTTGTGTTATGTATGTCAGAAATAACTTGCACACCAACTTGTATTCAATTTAGTGTGGAGGTCGCGCGGCCTGCTAAGCGGGCACCGCAGCTGCTATCGCCAGCATGTCGCACACTGCAACGGGGTTGTGCTGAGGATTGATCACAGCTTTGAAGTAAATATAGCTTCTTTTCAAACTTGGCATCTCTGGACGCATAAAAACTAAATACTTCAAAGAATGAAGTTTATGGCTTTCACATGTGCTCAAAATCAGTATTCCAAGAACTCAATTTGAAATGACTAGGTTAGCTAATAAAACTTGCATATTTGCTCATATATCTGGGCCTTATGTATCAGATACAAGAACCATAATAAGAACACACAAAAAGGACAAATATTATTGTAAGTGAATTGGTGTAAAGAAAATGAGGTGCAAATTCTTTTCCTGTATAAAGTCAGTGGTTTGTTTTTCCATTATGCCTAATATGCCTGTGCAATCTGGAATAGCCTGCTCATGTGAAGAAAGTAGATATGGTGCTGCAGAAGAGCTGAATACATCAAGGCGTCACTATTTCTCGAACCATAAAATTATCAAGCTCTCTTGCTCTAGCACTGCATTCACCAGTTCATAAAATACAGTGGAAAATCCAGCAGCCCCGTGATGAAAGGCACATCATGTATCAAGCAGAGGAGAAACTCATTGTACCACAACTAAAGTGAGGCAAGACTCTCAATAAGCATCTGTGATATTAATGAAGATCAAGCTTGTAGTATTTGACCAGAAAGACAAATACAGTTTCCTATGCGAAAAGTGCTGAGGTTAAAGGCATTAAGCACATTTTGGAGTACACACTTCTCTTACAAAGTACTCTCTCAAATCTTCGGAAACAGATCAAGGTGCCTTATTGGGCTGAAAAACTGTACAATAGTAATGATGATGTGGGTTTTTCAGTTACTTCAAACCTGTATGCAACTTCATATGTGCGGTAATAAATATTGTCCTCAGCAGCAGCACACCTTTTCTCAGCTCATTTTGTTGTTTTAGTACTGAATTATGATGTCCGTATGATTCTTTGTAAGTACAAAATTACTTTGAATGTCAAATATTCCACTGCCATACCAAGTCTCAGTATGACAGTTCTCGTTTGCCAGCTGTATCAATGATGGTTTCAGTGTTTGTTGTTCTTGTAAGAATCTAGCCTCCATTGTTGGCTCATTTGGTATAGCACTGTTAACTGGAGTAGTATGTCACAATGCCTGCTCCTAGGAATCGTTGCCACTGCATATGTGTTAAAGGTAGACAATTGAGTACTTGGAAGAACTTCATCATCTCGATTATAATTATATTAAAGGTTAATATCTGGTAGGTAAACTAGTAAAATCATTTATGATGAATAAGGATAAATTTTTCAACAACAAAACTCAAAGCATAGTAAAAGTTCTCATCTAATTATGTGACAAAGTTTTAGAAACTTTTTCTTAGCCTGTCTTTATTACAGGTTGTGAACATAAATGAAATGATTAATTTTAATTGTAGAAATTGAAAGTCCAGGTTGGAATTCAGTATAACGAGGATAGTTTGCAAATCACTGTAAAGACAATCCTCGAGCTGGGACAGGCACACCACCGTCAACTCTGGCTGTTGCATTCAAAGTCATGCTCTGCACTCACCACTGAGTGTGATTTGGAATACAGCAGCTGGAGAAGACAGTTGTGTCTGTAAAGTGTGCCTGTATGATTGTATAAGTAAGAGTGCATGCATCTTTCTGAAGAAGGGTGTGACTAAATTTTTTAAGTTATGTGTTCGAAAGTTTATTTATTTTTTATGTGCCAGTCACAGCTCAATGATTGTCTTTGTGGTAAGTTGCAAACTGTCCTTATTATATTGATAATGTGAATTGTTTATTATTACCTAGCCAAACACTGTGAAACAGGAAAACTCTCTCTCTCTCTCTCTCTCTCTCTCTCTCTCTCTCTCTCTCTCTCTCTCTCTCTCTCACACACACACACACACAAAATTTTAATATAGTGAAACGCTGATCTTTGGTATCCTTCGTTCACAGAGTTTATTGCTGTTAGCCAGCTTAAAGGATCAACACAAGGCAAAATTTTGTGTTTCCATGGACCTCCTGGTGTTGGCAAAACAAGTATAGCGCGTTCAATAGCACGTGCTCTCAACAGGGAGGTATGTAATTATTTCTTAGAGTGAAGTAAAATACTAGTTATGCTTCAAACTGCATTTTCCCAGTTTTCCAAATTCAGTAATTTTTTCAGCATAACAGTAAAAGAATTATATTTTTTGTAACTGGAGATTTTTGTTGCATTATTTTTATTAGAGTGCACATAAATTGCACATTACTTATTCACACCATTAGTGAGGAATAATTTACTATATTCAGATGCTTATGTAGAGGAATTGAAATCTGTCACAAATAATTTTTATGGGCCCACTGTGAATTTTGATTTCACTGATGTCAAAGTTCATTATTGTTGCTGTCACTTGTACAGAAAATAGTCTATTCAGTTGATTTATACTTTGTATTGGTTTGCCAGTGAAGGCATCATACAGCCTTAGATAATTATATAAAATAATTTATATGATGTACAGTGTTTCCTCAAAAACCAACTGCTGAATTAATTAAAAATGGAAAAAAAGGAGTTTATAAACAAGTTGATTATCTTTGAAGGCAGCTGTCGGAAGTTACATTTTCTGTAGGGTTTATCATGCATTATGGTGTCCTTTCTGTGTTACAGTTGTCAGTTAGCTCTCAGAAGGGATGTAAAGACAACCGTTGAACTGCAGACAGATGACAATGATGATGACACCACCACCACCAACAACAACAAAACGAACACACACACACACACACACACACACACACACACACACACACACACGCATGCACGGACGTGCAATTCGGAGTAAGGGTGGGAGGGAGGGGGGAGGATAGGGCAAAGTGAGGGTGGAGGTGGTTTTAGCACTGCCTTACAGAGCATATGGTGACTGGTGAGTGGAAAGAGATGCAGCACGTGTGGTGGGCTTGGGGGAAAGGTGGGAGTGAGGAGCCAAGTGGGAAGTAGTAGAAGAGTGGGGAAAACGTAGTGCAGACAGTGGTTGGTTAATAACACAATACTTGGGAGACGTGAAGGGTAGAGGGGGTGGGAACTGTGGGTTGTGTGGTGACAATAGGTTAACCTAGGTTGAGGCCTGGATAATTTTTGGATGGATAATGTGCTGGGAGGATCCAGATGGCCCAGGTTTTGTAGCAGCCTTTGAAATTAAGGTGGTTGTACTCAGATGCATGTTGTGCCACAGCACTGGGGGCACCATGTTGCGGTGCGCGCGGCTGTTCACCGTTGGGAGTCGAGTCCCCCTTCGGGAATGGGTGTTTGTGTTGTCCTTAGGTTAGTTTACCTTAGTTTAAGTAGTTTGTAAGCTACAGACTAATAACTACACAGCCGAGTCCGATTGAGTCAGATAGATTTTACAAACATTTGTGCCACAGCTTAGTGTACTTTGCTATCAATTTCCCTAACAAGAGCCAAACTAATCGCAATGTTTTACCTGCTTTTTCCAATTAATACCACCATACAACTGAGATCACCTTGTCCTCCCCCCTAATCACTCCAAAGTCACCGTTCAGGAATTCCTCACCTCAACTTCGCCTCACCATCCCTCCTCAATTCCCTGCTTAAGAATGCGAATGTTTTGGCAAAGACAGGAGAGCCTTAAGCAGCCTCAAAACAGATCCAACCTAATCATTATCCCTGCAGAGAAAGATTCCACTACTGTTGTGATGAATATATTGATTATATGGGAAAAGGCCGCCTCCAACTTTCTGGCTCTTCTACCTATATGTGCCAGAATGATCTTCCACCCACCTTCTATATGCTCCACAAAATCCACAATAAATCAGTCCTGGACAGTATCAGCCTTCAGTGACCTACATCCCCAAACAATTGCCTGAAATTTGTCCTCTGCTGTAAAGGCTAACATTATTCCAACTACTATTTTTTCCTTTGAAGGGACAGTATAGATCCAAGTCTGTGGCACAGCTATAGGCACCTATATGGCATCTCCCTGGCATCACCTCTTCCATGACTGGTAGATTGTGGCCAAAAGCTACAAGTTGTATGAGTGATAGTGCCTTTTTTGCGTCTTGCGCCTGTGACTCAATGACTTTTTATATTATTGATCTTTGTTCTTAGTTGTGTATCATATTTTTTGTGACTGTGGTTGCTGATTGTCCCAGTATTTGCAAAAACAAGTGTGAAAACCTGCCTGAAAGCCATGCACAGGTGATGATGTGTACCAAGACAAAGAGTTATAAAGTGCTGTGCAGATTCAGTTGAAGTCTGATGTTACCTCCTGGTCTCAGATGTATGAGCAGATACAAATTACAACAATGTTTGAGAAAAATTCCCTCCTCCTCCTTCACCCCCCCCCCCCCCCCCCCCCCGCGTTCCACACACACACACACACACACACACACACACACATACACAAATAAATAAATCAGAATTTGCTTGTGAGAGGGTGTGCTGTCAACCTTGAAGTTCAGTTGAGTTGTTAGTGAGCCTAGGTGCTGTCTTTTAAACTACAAGAGGCGATTGTGTGATGTTCATGGCCTGTGCTATTGATGCTCAATTAACTGCTGTTATGTAAGTAACACAAACATAAGGTCTTCAGCAGAGGTGAAATTTCTGTAAGTGAGAGGGATGTCAAGACATCCAGAGTAAAATTACTAAAAGCAATTTCAGATAACTACTTAAAACAAACATATAGTCCAGACTATCACCTCACAATAATGAGGTTGACAGAAAGTGTATGTTGTTTTAGGAGGAATGGCTAGAGGACATCTGCAAATCCATGGAAGGAATGTATAACTAGGGGAAAGATGGATACTGCCTATAGCAAAATAAGGGAGACATATGGAGATATGCTGCATGAATATCAAAAGCTCAGATGGAAAACTAGTACTAAGCAAAGATGGGAAAGCTGAAAGGTGGAGGAAATATAGAGTGCCTCTACAATGGAAATAAACTTAAAGAAAATATTGCACAAATTGAAGATGAGGTAGACGATGATGATTATGATGATGATATAGGTGATATGATACTAAAAGAAGAATTTGGCAAAGCACTGAAAGATTTGAGTTGAAACAAGGCTCCAGGAGATCATGATATTCCCTCTGACTTGCTGATGACAGCAGTTAAATGGATTTGACAGTGTTTTCAAAGCTGGTTAGAAGATAAATATCAACAAGAATGAAAAAAAGGGTAATGGAATGTAGTGTATGAAAATTAAATGGTACTGAAGGTATTAAATTACGTAATAAGACGTTAAAATTAGTAGATGGGTTTTGTTATTTGGGTAGCAAAATAATTTCTTATGGCTGAAGCAAAGAAAATGTAAAATGCATTATAGCTATGGTGTGTCTTTACACATTATCCTGCACTGCATTTATCACAGCTAAGATTAAAGCAAGTGTGACTATACACTGTAAGAACCTACGTATTGGGCTAGGTATGTTTCTGATTTAGAAGTTTGGATTTTATCTTACGGTCAAACTGTGCATGTCTGCTTTCATGCCACAGCAACTTCCCTAGTTGCAGATATTATCTTCTACCTGTGATCCTGAAGTTAAAAACACTCTATGCAAAGGCTTTAGTTTGCAAAACAAGTAAGAAATATTTCATAAAATAACTGGTTCATTAATAAAAAGGGTTTTATTTTAACATTTGCAAATGTGAAGTCAGAGATTTAGTTAATAAGGTTTATTCAATCAAATTGATTCCTTATTGGAAGTGTCAGATGAATTATTAATCATAGACATTATAAGATGGTTAAACAGTTGCATCGTTCATGATAAGAAATTGGTAGCACCTTTCCCCAACTACATAATCATAACTTTAAGAAACACAGAACTCTGTGTATGTATATTTTCTGAGCACTCAACATGAAATGGTCCACAGTTCAATATAGTTTTAAGTTTCCCAAACACCATTTCTACACTCGGAAGTTCTTGTGTAAACACATACACACATATCGGCTGCAATGACATACACTTGTTCTCGTCAAATTTAAGAGTCCTGAGAAGTAACCATTTACTGCACAAATCCTAACACACTATGTGATCGAATCACTTCTATCATCCAGGAGGGTTTTTCTTCTGCCAAGACTAGACACAGAGTTCTTTGCTGCGCACGCCCTTTTCTCACCCCCCCCCTACTCTCTCTCTCTCTCTCTCTCTCGCGCGCGCTCGCGCTTCCCTTGGCTGCTTCATCATTGGCCAATCGCCATCCCTTCCAAAATCGTGTACTTCTTAACATGACATTTCTTTAAAAGTAAAAACTGACCATCTGAAACCACTCCCTTACTAATTTAACATTATTTAAATACAGAAAAGGATCGAGAATTAGTATTACATATAGTCTAAAATAAATAGAGAAACCACCTTTCATGACTTTAACTGCTCATGCCACACAATATTTACGTAAATTACTGGGAAATTGTACAAAAAATTAACACGCTAAATTAAATATACGAGAGGTAAACCATGCTGCTTGTCTTTTCAGTGTTTCTATGGAGAATATGATGATCTGTTTATAATTTTGATTATAAATTAATCATTTGAAATCAGCCATTACATGAATATACACAAGCTTGGTGCTTTCCAGATGATTGATAGAGACAATAAGCAATCATCTAAACCAATGTTTGCTGAAATTGCATGACAAATTCAAAAGTTTGTTATTTAAAGCTTTATTTTTCTATATTTTGATTTAGTAGTCATAAAAATTTGTAATTTTTGAGATATTGGAATTATTTTTAGAATCATATGTGCATAAGTATTCCGACATTGTAGATATCTTAAATGTTGGTGGTAAACAATTTTATAGATTTTTTTTTTTTAATTCTCCATTACTGGAGTGTGGAACTCACAGATGTCCTCCACCCACCACTTAAGAAATGCTTGGCTCATTAGTTTTGAGTACAAAGTGTGGGCCTTTCCTCGATTTCCACCAATTTGGCTAAATCCCCGACCGGCTGTTCAATTTAACCTGCTATACTTGGCCTGTTTGGCAGCTGCTCCAACAGCTTGCCACAGTTCACTGCCAGTACTTTATCTTTCCACTCAATACTCAATAATAATTTTCAACTCTACAGACATTACTTCTGTAAAGTCACAGGTTAGAAAAGCATTTCTGATGAAACAGAATTTGCTGACATCCGAAATTAATTTAAATATTTGGAATTCCTTTCTGAAAGCATTTGTTTGGAGTGTAGCATTGCATAGGAATGAAACATGGATGATCAGGAGTTCAGACTGAAAGATGATATAAGGTTTTTAAATGTAGTGTTATAGACTAATGATGAAGAGTATATGTGTAGATCATGTAACTGATGAGGTGATACTAAACAGAATTTTGGACAAAAGAAATTTTTGGCATGTCTTCACTAAGAGAAGGGATCAATGGGTTGGACACTTCTAAGACATCAGGGTCTCATAAGTTTAGCATTGGACGGAAGTGTGTGGGGTAAAAATCACAGAGGGAGGCCAAGAGATGAATACAGTAAGCAAGTTCAAAAGATGTAGGTTTCCGTTCTTACTCCGAGGTGAAGAGTCTTGCACAGTCCAGGGTAACATGTAGAGCTACATCAAACCAGTCTTTGGACTGAAGATAACGACAATGAGAACAACAACAAAAGTCCGAATCATGTTACATGTTAAAGACAGTTGTTTTGCTTAATTTTTATAAGAATTTTTGTTGTTCCTATTTCATCAATACAGCCACTGCTGGATACAGGCCTTCCCCAGTCTTCTCTATACATTACAAGCTTATGCTGCCCACATCAAACTGCATCAGCATGTTTCCTCATGTAGTCTATTTATGATACTACTGGCTAGTTTATTGCATTCTTATCTTTCAGTATTCAGCAAAAACTTCTATTAATCATCCATTCACTTCAGTACAAGTCTTACTCGCCTCCCAATTCATTTTCATTTCAGTCATGTTATCCAGTCTAGTGAGTTTCCCAATCCCTTCATCATGTGTCTTCTAATTATAACTGTCATGCAGCTTTCTATTAACTGAGCAGCACCTACTTTTTGAATAATTCTCTGTATACAACTCACAGCCGTAAGTCAAAACTGGTAACATATGGTAATTGCAAATTGTGTTTTTCATTCACTTTCAGAACTGTCCAAGCTTAGTTTTATCCTTATGTGTAAATTGGCAGTCTGGCTACAGTGGCTGGAGACAGTGATCTCGTGTGTGTGTGTGTGTGTGTGTGTGTGTGTGTGTGTGAGTGCATTTGCTTTTCTCTGTATGACGAAGGCCAAAACAGCTGAAAGTAGTAAGGTACTGTCTGTTATGTGTGCCTTTCTGTGGCTAATTGGGACGCCTCTGTGGTGAGTAGCAACCTACACGTCTCAAAAATATTATTTTATAGATTTATGTGAATGACGAACAGAACTTTTATCACTGAAGGAATTTCCATTAACACAGATATTTAAAGTTTCTTAATAATGCCAGTAATTGTCTTTCTCCTTTTTGTGTGTTTTCAACTAGGTATTGTTTCAGTATTACCATTTCTGTACTTTAATTATTTATTGTTCCACAGTACTTCAGATTTAGTGTTGGAGGTATGACTGATTTTGCTGAAATTAAAGGACATAGAAGAACCTATGTAGGAGCTATGCCAGGAAAACTGATACAGTGCCTGAAGAAAACAAAGACAGAGAATCCACTGATACTGATAGATGAAGTGGACAAAATTGGCAAGTAAGGTCTATTCTAAAATATATATGATAGTTATTGAAACCTTTGAGGTGTAATTTTCAAAAACAATGAAGGGAAAAAGCTGCACAAGGTCAGTTTTTGAGGTAAAGATCAACTTAATGCTGTTTTTGGTATGGAGGGGAGGGGGGGGGGGTTGAGATCATCCTGGTTACAGTAGGTACCTTTATTATTTGACCAAATGCCTTTTAATCAGAGTGTAATATTTATCAGTACATTGTCATGTAAAGAGCAGTCAATGTATAAAAGTTGGAATTCTTAAACTAATTGTCTTTTCCTGTCCTTTGGGATTTATGTTCAAATGTTTGTTAAGCTTATGGGACTTAACTACGGGGTCATCAGTCCCTAAACTTACAAACTACTTACGAACTAGGACGGCACAAATATCCATGCCCGAGGGGGGGATTCGAACCCCCGACCGTAGTGGCCGTGCTGACCGTGACTGGAGCGCCTCAGTCACCTCGGCCACCGCGGCCGGCTGGGATTTATGAAAATAATTCAGAAAATGTTGTAACGTGAACTGTTTTAAAACTTACCTCATTGACTTACATGTAAGAGCTCTCCTGTAACTATAGTTTTTTTTTTTTTCCTAAGATAAGATTGGAGATAGTTGGGCAGAAAGCTTGCAAGCTTGATTCAAATTTTAAGCAAATTAAAACTACTTCTGGAAAGTTGCTGTAAGTATCTGGCCACTTGCTATTCAAAACATTATTTATTCATGATGCATTTGGACTTGGCCCATCATAAATCATAAAAAATTTAGGGAATATTCTTCTATGTTTAGTGGAGTCACAGCTATTATCAGTTCTCTTTTGAAATTTATTAATCATAAATGTGATGCTTTAGACTGTCGGGAGAACAAATAAAAAACAAATAAAATCACACACAAACACACATACAAGCTTTCGCCACCACTGGCAGCTTCTTCAGGAAAAAGAGGGAAAAGGGGAGGAAAAGGGAAGGATATGGGTTTTAAGGAAGTGGAAAAGGAGTCATTCCAATCCCAGGAGTGGAAGGACTTACCTTAGGGGACAAAGAGGAAGGTAAACAAATACACACACACTCAGACATATCGAAACGCAAACACACCTAGACAGACATTTGTCTGTATATATATATATATATATATATAAAATAAAGATTTTTGACTTACCTAAAGTACAGGCTGGTCGATAGGAACACTAAACACACACAAAAACACACAACCATTCGAGCTTTCGCCACCAGTGGTGGCTTCTTCGGGAAAAAGAGGGAGGAAGGAGAGGAGAAAGGAAAGGATACGGGTTTTAAGGAAGTGGAAAAGGAGCCATTCCAATCCCAGGAGTGGAAGGACTTACCTTAGGGGACAAACCTTACCTTCCTTTTTGTCCCCTAAGGTAAGTCCTTCCACTCCTGGGATTGGAATGGCTCCTTTTCCACTTCCTTAAAACCCGTATCCTTTCCTTTCTCCTCTCCTTCCTCCCTCTTTTTCCCGAAGAAGCCACCACTGGTGGCGAAAGCTCGAATGGTTGTGTGTTTTTGTGTGTGTTTAGTGTTCCTATCGACCAGCCTGTACTTTAGGTAAGTCAAAAATCTTTATTTTATACAATTTTCCTACCTGGAAGGTCTCCTTCTATAATATTATATATATATATATATATATATATATGACTTATAATGGGATAAGCCCAAAATGCATCATGAATCAATAAAAAAATAGTATTATGAGGATAGTTGCAATTCCCTGAAAATGGGCACAAAAAAGATATAAATGCAGTTTCAGCTCTTGACCATTAGCTTTCATCAAAAACAGAACACACTATCATTCATACAGTCACACAGGCACACTTAATACCTACAACCATCTCCGACTGCTATGATACGATGGGAGAGGAAGGGAGGGCCAACAGGATGGATGCCCACTGCAAACTTTACTGAATTGCACAAATGGGAGTTATCCTTACAGTACATTTTCCAGTCGTGAAATCATCCAGGGCTTGGTAACCTTATTTACCCCACATAACAGTTCCTGCCAAGCCCTTCTCCTCAATCCTGATTTCTTGTATATTCCATGTGTGTATACCCATTTTGCTACCCCTCCTCCCACCACCACATTTGCATTCCTAAGCCGTATCTCTTCCCATGTAGTACCTAATTGCTCTGAAAGTCTGTGCTGTATCCATCCCAACCATTGCCGTGCATCCGTCCTGTTAGCCCCTCCCTTTCCCTCCGCTCCCCTCCCCTCCACTCCCATCTCATCACTGCAGAGCGTGACTCGGAGCATACCAGCTGAAGGTGACAGATGTATGTCTGTGATGAATGCATATCTGTTTCTATGAATTATAGTGTGGTCTTTTCTGACAAAGACTAATGGTTGGAAAATGAAGTGTGCTACTGCCTTTTTTTATGTGCCTGTTGCGGCTTGATCATCTTTCCGATGAGTTGCAAACTATTCTTATATTCTTATTATATTATTGAATTCCAGCCTGGGCTTTCAATCACAAATAAATAATGTTTTTAATAGCAAAGTATCACTGAAATCAGACAGTAGCAGTAACTTGGTTTAAGTTCCTCAACAGCTAACACTGTATGGCATGGTGAGACTTGGAAATAGGACATTGCTTTCATGGGCCATGCTCAAGTGAGAAATGCAACCACAACTCTCAAACTCACTGCTTCCATTGTGGCAATATATTGGGACTAATTTCCACGCTTCACTGCAGGTTTTCTGTGTAACTTGTTGGGATAACATTACTAGATGGAAGCATATTGTGAAGAAATGAGTTAAAAGTGGCTTGTTGTTTGTTCACTGATTTATTATTTCAACCTTTAGTGGAATATGCACTGTTTTGGAATTTCCTGACATAATTAGGTTATGAGAATGTCACTTCGTCTTCATATAGGCCTATTTCAGTTGTTAGCCTTGAAAGACGAGGCTCAGAGTGTGAGTACCAATCCATCACTTGGTTAAAATCTGCCAGAAAAGTTACATACAGTACATACTATACTACAAATTCATTGGGCATTCCTTTTAATGAGCATTTTTTAATTAATTAAATTTTTTTAGTTGTAATGGGACTATTCTTATACTGATGTTATAAAAACGATTTTTTTTTTCCTGTGGAATATGGAGTTTCACCAAATAACTCTTTTGTTTGTACTTCAGAAGGTGAATTTGTTACTGAAAACACAATAAGGATTTATGATGTTTGTGTATAAATATTTTCCAAGAAGCAGATGCTTTATTTTGCTTATGAAGTACAGGGTTTGGCTATAAAGTAATGAGACAGTCACCACACAGCAGTCCAATCACCAGCTGTGCACTCTTTGACAGGTCAGGCCCCTCTTTAAGCTAAGCAGCCCACTGGGTGACAATACCTTCTTAGCTCTTATGTAACTACCAGACCTTTCCTTGTTCCCACATCTCAAGAAAAGACGAAAGTTTGTCATTTTGACAATGTATCCACAATTTGACAGGCTGTTTAAAAGTTTCTTGAAGAGGTTGCGGTAGCTGAATTCCAGAAAGCCTTTGCAGTATGGGGATCATGTTGGCAGTAGGAGACAATTTTGAAGAATTTTAATAGTGTATACTGATTGGGTCTGGCAAAAAAAAAAAAAAAAAAAAAAAAAAAAAAAAAAAAAAAAAAAAAAAAAAAATATTAATCCAATATCATAATGGGCAAATAGTGTATTCTTATGAAAGGCACTTCTCATGATTTGAGTGTTGTTCAGTCCTTGCAGCCAAACTTTTATAATTTTTATCATTCATTCTGCAATGCCACACACACACACAGTTAATTTTAAGTGTTAAGTGAGCAACAGGGGAAGTAATGGGTGAATGAGAGAGAGAGAGAGAGAGAGAGAGAGAGAGAGAGAGAGAGAGAGAGAGAGAGAGCGGGGGTGAGGGGGGGGGGGGCAGATTTATGAAAATTATTGATTAAGAACAATATTGGCAGGCCACAGTTGTAATTTCTTGAATTACATTATTCTTTGTCCCAAACTTACATAACTTTGTGTACTTTGAATTATTTGTTGAAGTGTAAAAGAAAAGGAAAAAAGGTTATCACATACATTAAGTTTATATTTCTTGTTGGGAACTTGTGTCATACAATTTAGTAAGCTGAATGTTTCATTTAGAACGTTTCCAGTGGCTGCAGCCTAGTGGGTTTCGTCTTCCTTATTTTCAAGTTGTAAGAATGGCCCGCTGCTGCAGCAGCATGTAGCATTAATATGTCAGTTTAATCATGGGTCAGCCATCATCTTTCTGTATAACCTAATTTTTATTGTGTTATGAAAATTAAAAATAAGACATTTATATTTTGATTTATAGAGGTTATCAAGGAGATCCCACCTCAGCATTACTGGAAGTGTTGGATCCAGAACAAAATCACAATTTCTTAGACCATTATCTAGATGTTCCAGTAGATCTTTCTAAGGTAATTCACATGAATTTGCAATACCTAGAAAAATGCACTTTCATTATGGTGAACACATTTATGAAATCACATTTTCTTGCCATTTATATTTCAGGTGCTTTTTATTTGCACAGCTAATGTTACAGAAACAATTCCAGAGCCATTGAGAGACCGAATGGAAATGATAGATATGTCAGGTTATGTCGCTGAAGAGAAGCTTGCCATAGCAAAGCAGTACCTTGTTCCACAAGCAATGGAAGAATGTGGTCTGTCTCAGAATCAGGTATGACATTTTACTTACATTTAATGTAATTATACTCTGATTAAAATTACTTTGCAAGTGACAGATTGCAATTTCAGATGGTAGTGTTGCCAGCATGGGGTGAGCCATGCATTGCATTTAACATAGGCAACACAATCAGCATATGGCACTCGAGAAATACTGTGATAAGATGACAACTCGCTTTTACTACTGGAACAACTGAAATGTCAATCACAAAGTAATTTTAACCATAGCATTTTATTGGATATCCTCTCCTCCCGCCACCCCCCCTGGCCTAAATCTACGCTAACCCCTCCCCTTCCTCCATCCTCAGCTCACCTATTCATTATCCGTTCCTTACCCCCCCCCCCCCTCTCTCTCTCTACCGCCCTCTCGCTCTCTCTGTCATTCTCTCTATCTCTCTCCGTGTGTGTGTGTGTGTGTGTGTGTGTGTGTGTGTGTGTGTGTGTGTCCATCCATATTTCCCTGTTTATGAAAAACGTTTTAGACACCCCCCCCCCCGCCCCTCCTACACCCCTCAGCATCATTAATTTCACTCTCTTCTCTTCTCTTTACTACTTGATCTTTCCTTTTTAGTTATATTTATCCTCTCTGGCTTGGCTCAGTACATACATGCAGTATCTCTGACACCCACACTTCCGAAACACCACCTTCATGACCTAGGTCGTGAACCACCTTTCCCTTCTATTCCCATCCTTTATTCTTCCCTTCTCTCCCACCTGACGAAGGAACTCTGTTCCGAAAGCTTGTCCCTTTGTCCCTTTTTTTCTGTTTTTTCATTTTGTGTTACTATCGGCGGTACAGCACAATGGTAAGTACTGGCCAGCCATTCTATCTCATTTCAACAGTATTTATTATCTCTGAGGAGAATTTTCATCATTAATAGAATAAGTATGTGATTAGTTTAAATTGGGGCCTATCCCATATTAACAATATATAATGACCGTATAAAGTCCCTTATAAGCAGCCATTTTGATTAAGGATCCCCTTTAGTCCAAAAAATAGAATAACAAGCAATTGAAAGTACAGTCAGAATATAGGAAACTGAGGTACAATTACAATTAGTCTATTTTATGCTGTATATCCCTCATCATAGCTACATGTGTATTAAAAAATAAAACATTCAAACAATTTACAGGCATACAGTTGGGTGAGGTCTTCATTAGCTATTTTGACTAGTGTACTGTCATTTTAAATTCATTTACATAGCACTCCCTTGCTACATTTAAAACTTGTTTTGCATAAAACACTGTTGTCAACTATTCTGTCAAAGTTCAAACCTTTCTAAAGGCTTCGATGTTACGCCAAAACCTTAGTTCATCCATTACTTGTGTGAAGTATCTTCTATGATTAACATGTCTTCTACTGTTCAAACATTTCTTTGGCACATACTTGACTGGCAGAAGCCAACTGAAATGCCACACAAAACATTCCCCGAAATGGGTCATCCTTTCCTTTCTCTCTCCCATGTCTTGGTATTCTTTGAAGAATTGCTCACTTCTAACCTGACCTAGCCTTCCTTACCCTTACCCTTCCCTAGTGAGTTCCACATAACTCCTGTGGAACACAGCAAAAACTGAAAAGCAATTTAGACCTTACCACCATTCCCGCAGACAAAGGCGCCACCACTTAAGTCTGTGGTGGTGTTTGTGTGTCAGGGCTTCAGAAACACATGCATATAAACTTCATATTTCATTCCAGTAGTTCAACACACCCTTCAGCAGCTTTACAAGGCTTAGGTCTACCCCAAAACCTGACTTCTAAGCCAATCTCCCTCCCCACACTGGCCACTCCCTGAATTCCTGTCTTCTATCTACTACTCAAATCCAACCAGTAGGTGTACTTACAGGTTATCCCAGTATGGCTAGCTGCCATTCCTCTCACATAATGAACCTCTGCTTTTGTTGACTTAACACATTCAAACTATTGTCTGTAATGTCATACCCTACCTACAAGATAACTGCTTACTTATTCACTGCCTAAAATAGTTCATATCCCATTCCAATCAGATGCCTTGTTCATTATTACAGATGGGATGTCTTTGTACATCATCATCCTCCATGCCCATGATGTTCTGGCCATGGAATGCTACCTCTCCCAGCATTGTCAAACAAAGCACACAATCTCTTATGCAATCTTACTGGCCAACCAAGTGTTGAACATCAGTTATATCACTTTTGGAGGTCATTTCCATAATAAAATCAGCACTAGTGGCTTGGTTGAGAAATCCTTTGTATCCAATCAACATCTAAAACCGCCTTGTCTGGTTAGCATTCATTAATGGCATTTCTTGAGGTGGACTCTTGGCAAGGGTAACCTGTCTCTCTTCCTCCCTAACCTCAACACCTTCTCCCAAATCTGCTTCACCTGGTTCTTCAAAACTCAACAGTGATTCACCTTCATGATTGCTGTTCTCCATCTCTCACGTAACTCCCTATGTACATCTATCTGTTCATATGAAGCACACCCACTACACCTGTTACCTTCACTTTGACATGTTATGTCAAAAAGTCTATCTTATAGCCTCTCCACCTGTTGACACCTCATGCGCTGAGGAAAAGATGAGTTATTGAGATACACTAATGTCCTTACTATTACTTCTCATTGTGCCCTACTCCTACCCAGACTACCTACAGAATATTCTTGTTCATCCTTATTCCAGTCTTGCACAGCATGGGTCTAGAAAACTTGGGTGTAAGACCTGTCCCATAATCTGAGCAATTCCTGCAACTGTCCAGGTAGCTGATCTCCAGTATTAATATGGTGTTTTATTGTGGGTCATTTCATCTGGCTCTTCTCCTGCCTGGCCCCGAATGCACCTCAAAACTGGTGTAGTATGGCTAACACCTGCTGACGTTGTTCCTGAGCCAAACCGGGCCCTATATGCATTTCCATAGTAGTGTCCTCTAGTGTGTTGTCAGCAGTAACAGTAGAGCACGAGACATTGTCAATGACATTGAGCTCACTGTGCTGGACTGGTTTAGCTGTTCCAATAGACATCCATGGCAACCACCGAGCACCGAGTAATAAAGATATTTCATTTTTAGCCACTTATATAATAGGATTAAACATTTACAAGTAATAACAGTGAGGCATTGAAGTCGCACATGGCATCTACACGCTTCAAATCATTAGTGTGATTCCTTAACGTTAGTTACAAATATGATTTTACAGATTTAAATAAGCCACATGATTTAACCTCAACTGAAGTCAGTTGTATCATATCTATAGAGATTTTGAGCCCTGATAACACATTCCAGATTGTCGTGTAAGTTTTCATGTTGCATTTGCTGAGGATAGGTGAGCCGATGAGACTATTATACATTGTTAATCAAAGTTTCAATACCTAGCCATTTTCACAGTCAATCTTCAGTAGAGAAGTAATCTTCAAATTCATATACTAGTGTGTCTACAGGTAAGTAAGTTATTTAGATTGTGTGATTTTACTTTTTGCCGTAATAATGTATTGGTATTTTTGTACAAAGATGTACCAGAAAAAGTTACTAAAAGGCTTTCAAAACCGGTAGTAGGAGTTCACAATGACTAGATTAAATATGGCTGTAATGGATTGATGATCTTACATTGTCACACATCCCTTACTTTTATTTTTACATCTGTATTTTACTGTTTGAAGTTTTAAATATATATATACAGTAGAACCCAGTTTTTACACTTTTAAAGGGACTTCATTGAAATGGTGTAAAATGCGGGAAATAATGTCTTAAATGGTAAAATATGCTTACTGGATCAGCCTTGCATTTTTGTAGTTTATTTGTGTTATATGTACATAATAGGCATCAAAATACTCGCCAGGAAGTTTATTATGAACTGCTTCGATAAATATCATTTGGACGCTGCTGCCAGGCTATGTAACGCATCTTCAAAATTACCGCCTTTTACCGGCATTAAGTATTTACATAGTAAAACTCCACAATTTCCGTTCATTGTGTCTTTTTTGATGTTTCAAACAACAATATTAGAAAATTTATTCGTGTTCTCTTCGAGCCGTTCACAATATCTGTATGGCAAAGCCACATTCACTGACATTACAGGGCCAGATCACTCAATTATCCAGAATGTTGCCCCAGCTACTACTAAAAAAGTTGCTCTTTAGGAACTACGTTTGTCTGTCCTCTCCGCAGATACCTCTCCACTGTACGGTATGGCTATCTGTACCATAGAGGCAAGCAAACCACCCACCTTGGCAATGTCTGTAGTTCATTGGGGGTGGGGTAAAATTGTCAGTTTCAAATACAGTAGAACCTAGTTTTTACACTTTTCAAGGGACTTCAGTGAAATGGTGTAAAATGCAGGAAATAATGTTTTAAATGGTAAAATATGCTTACTGGATCAGAATTGCATTTTCGTAGTTTGTGATATATGTACATAATAGGCATCTAAATACTCGCCAGGAAGTTTATTATACAATAAAGGTTAACCAAATTTTTACTATTTTAAGCGCCAGGCAAAATGTAGTTTTATGGGAAGTAGAAATTTTTGACGTAATTTCATTCATTATAATCGAGAACGCCGATATTTTAAGTGCCAGACAGAACTGGTTATTTTATGGGAAGCAGAAATTTTTGACGTAATTTCATTCATTATCTTCAAAATTACCTGAACCGCTTCGATAGATATCGTTTGGACGCCACTGCCAAGCTATGTAACATCTTCAAAATTACTGCCTTTTACCAGCATTAATTATTTATGTAGTAAAACTCAAAAAGTTCCAGTCTTTTTGTATTTTTAGATGTTTCACACGACGATATTAGAGAATTTATTCGTGTTCTCTAGTACAAACATATGCATACGTATTTTTGTAACATTTGCATAGGATCGGCATCTCTCACTATTATCGCTTTTTTTTTTTTTTTTTTTTTTTTTTTTTTTTTTTTTTTTTTTGAGGTTGTGGGTATTACGATACCCAACTTTGACATATAATGTTCTTTATGTATCACAAAAACAATGCAACTCTATTTTATTCTCACTTCAACAAAGCAACTGGATCTGATTGTTTGAGTACACGCCAGACGCTCTGGCAAAGAAGCTAGGGGAAAGAGGAACTACACCGCCACAAATCAGCGTTATTCTCTCGTGAACAAACCGTTCTGTTCCTCTGAGTACAAGCCAGGCGCTCTGGCAAAGAAGCTGGTGGAAAGAGGAACTACATCGCCTGAAATTGGTGTGTCGTAAGTCAACAACGAAACACGAAATATACATTTCAATACATGCAAAGTGGCAAGAAACTCGACTGCGAATAATTTTTAAGCGCTATACTTTATGGGAAAGCCACCCTAGCGTCATTTTTCTTCACGAACATGCTTTCAAAAAGCATAAAACGTGGGACACGTGTAAATATGTTAACGCAAAAACGAGGGCGAATTAACATTGTAAACATAGGAAATTTGACGGGACTGACAAAAAATGGTGTAAATGGCAGGAAAACGTAAAAACCGAGAATGTAAAAACGAGGTTTTACTGTAGATTAAATTGGAAATCCACATAGAGTTGTGCTGGTTTAAGCCTTACTAGCCACATGTTTCACATACTGCTGATGTATTTTGGGGCAATATTTGTTGAAATAAAAAGATGAATGTATGCATAGTTAGGGCAAAAGTCATGGCAACTATTTTATTTCTTGCAGATACCAGTCAGGTTGGAAAATTTGACATATACAGATGAAAGGGCAAAATGTTAACTACATGAGTGGACAACAAATGGCACCGAAATATCATGAGACACTAATTTATTACGGTTGTATACAGGGCAGTATGGCCTTCATGGTGCAAAAGAATGACAACATAGAACACACAGAGATCACATGACAAACCTAGGCCTAAAGGCCCTCAAAGCAGTCCCCTGCTACTGTCACCACACTGCCAACGATGTGGGAGGCGCTGAATACCATCTGCTTCAGCATTTGCCGCACCATTTCTGAATCGGGTCACTTGTTTGCACAGAGTATTAGCAATGTCCTCTCATGTTGCTGCCTACCAGGTAGTGGTTTCTTAATCTTGGGAGTTAAGTCAAAGTCACAGGGTGAAATGGTGGGAGAGTACGGTGGGTGCTCCAATTCTTCCCATCCCCAATGTTGCAGTAGCTGCTCTGCACGCTCTGCTTTATGTGGTCTTACATTGTCGTGCAGGATTATTGCACTGTCCACAAGATCCAGACATTTCTCCAGAAGCACCAGGGCCAGGACCAGGAAGTCCCTGTAGTACTGGGCAGGCACCGTTCTGCCATGTGGAACAAAGTTGCAAACAATAACACCTCTGACGTCATATGCGACAATCGCCATCAGTTTGACTGGAGAAGGATTTTGACAGAACTTCTGCCTCCTTGGTGATCTAGCATGTTGCCACTTTGCAGCCTGACGTTTCAATTCTGGTTCAATGCCCTGGCCCAAAATTCATAGATGGCAATTATTTGTGACAAGAATTGATCGCTGTCCTGTTGCCAGTGTGCGAGGTAGTCGGAGCATATTGCATAGTGCACCAACGTTTCAACTTCTGTCAGTCCATACGGTACCCACCATGCTGCAATTTTGCAGAGTTGCAGCTCATTATGTAATATCCTGTTGATTGTGCGTTTCTCAATGCCACTTGCCCTCTCTTACTCCAGCAGCATTCGTTGTCTGTCTTCATCCAGGAGCTGCTTGTGACTGCATGTGCTGCATTGGTCTGCACACTGACAGGTTGTCCTGAACAGTGTTAATCACTGGTTGACACACGTCCTTGCTGAAACTTCACTACCCACTGTGCTACTGTACAGTGTGGTAGGTCGTAATTCCCAAGGCCTTCCACTAATTTTCTGTGACATTCCATCACATTTCTCCCTAGGAGAATGGCCATTTTTATGTAAGCATGCTGCTCAACACAGGTTACTTCCATCTGGCACGACACTCACCAGCTAACTAATTTCAGAGCCCTTTTTCCCTATTAAAAGGTATCACAGAGCCATCTGTCACTCTGCATACACACTATGTCTGCAGAATTTTCATACAACACACATACCTTCATGATCTGTTCACATATGTACAAGAAAGAAAGAGGTTGCCATGACTTTTGCCACAACCCTAGTGATTGCACATGCGTGCTACTGCTTGCTCTCTCTCTCTCTCTCTCTCTCTCTCTCTCTCTCTCTCTCTCTCTCTCTCTCATGCATGGGGGTTATATCTTTAAAACTGCTTATTGAATATACAATCTTTGTTTCAGATACTTCTTGAAGATGATTCACTCAATACTTTAATACGATCATACTGCAGGGAGAGTGGTGTGCGTAATTTGCAGAAGTACGTAGAGAAGGTGAGTCAGCATGCTTTGCTCCTTTAGTTTAAAATGTATGTAATTATTCACAACCTAGGCCTTGACAAGTGACATCACCTATCACTACCTCATGGACTAGGTTGTAAATAACCTTTCCCTTCTGTTCCTTTTTCCCTTCTTCCTTCCTCTCTTAATTGATAAAGGAATAAAGTTCAAGAAAGCTAGTATCCTATTTTTTCTTCTGTCCTTTGTGATTATTGACGATACAGAACTAAGGTAAGTACTGGCCAGTCAATCTATCTCTTTTGAAGAATTTCAGAATATATTCACTACTATTCCATTCTCTCATAGTGCAGGGGGGGGGAGACCTAAATCGTTCAGTTATGATTATTTTTTCCCCCTATGTAGATAAATGCTAACAAAATATTTTTTCATTCTGAGGAAAAAATTGATGAAAGAAATTCTTGCCATGACAAATAACGCTTTTCATCTAAGGGTTTCCACCCCAACTTGTGCTTTATCCCTGTGATGCTCTCTCCCCGTATCACAATGACATTAAACAAGCTGCCCTTCTCTGAACATGTTTGTGTCCTCCATCAGTCCCTCTCCATCAGTTTTGCACCCCAACTCTTGTGACACTTTCTCTCCTGTATCATGAAGTTACAAACGCAGTTGCTCTTCTCTGAACTTTCTCCATATTATACATCAGTCCCACTTTGTGGGGATCCCACAGTGTGCAGCAATACTCCCGGGGCAACACTGATGATGCTGTACTATCATGTTGTTGGAGTGTTTCTCATTACTTGCTGTATGCTTTGTCTAGTCGTAACTCGATAACACTCCAGATTTGAAGTTTTAAGGTTTGTGAGATGATTATATACCCTGTTTTTAAAGTAGATGTATCTTAATAAATTTGGTCACCGTGGAAAATCTTCTTTGGAAATCTTGTAATCATGCAATATTTAGGCATCATAGACTTCGACATAATCCAACCTTCGGCAAGTAAAAGGGATCTTCTTGTAATAATTAATTTATTATTTTGATTATTTTAAAATAGAGAGACAAGAATAGAATGTTAACTTTCACAAACTAACTCTATTTGAAACACCATAAATACAACAATTCACAATAGTCATGTCCAACTATTTTAAAATGTCCCTTACACATACACTTTTTAGACTAAACATACTTCTGTAACTAAGTTAGTTTTCAATTGTCTTTTTATAAACAAGTATTGTTTTTAATTTTTCCTGGATTGCGCCTTTCTACATGACGTTTTACTCTGTCCACTTTGCTGCATAGTTATTGTCTCCGACACATCCAGCGCTCGTCAGCTGTGCAAAGTGTGATCTGCATAAAAGATTGACAATCCCATGCATATTGTATGACCGAGTCTCAACTAAATCTAACATGTTTAAAACGAATAACTATTTTTCACTTCATCCTTTCCTTTCATTACCCAGCACCCAGTGGATCCAGTAATTTTGCTTGTTTCACTACATTGTGGCTGTTTGATTTTTATTCATTCCCCCTTTTGACAACACCCTTTTCAATATTTTTAGCATAATTTATTAAATCATTCAGGCAACTGCCCAAATTGTGGTCTTAATAAACCTTTGCGATGCTTTCAACAGTTTTAAACCTGTCTTCTTAAGAAATAATGTACATTTGACCTAAAAACAACATGATGATATAATTTACTAACTTTTATTCATAATGTCCAATATTATTCCTCACATAAAGCTACCTGACTATAATGTCAGGAAATGTGACGTGCATCATTAAGAACTTCTTACAGAATAAAAACTAGTACTTATTAAAAATTTCTTTTAGAATGGACATGCCTAAAATCAAAGGAATGTCGAAATGCTTTAAACCACCACTAAAAAATTATGGCCTGGCATCCTGTTTGAAGAGATTCATGTTGACTGACAGGAAAAAGAAAGCGCTAAACATTCTACACAACATTTTTCCTTTTTTATTTTTCCCTCTGCTGGAAACTAGCCCTCTAATGGTATAGCCCATTCCCAGACGGTAAAGTTCGGTACATAGCCCAAGTGAGTGTTTACACATTTCCTAGGTTGGCAACATTGCTGCACGTCTTGGGCTGTGTGTTGAACTTTTACCACAATAGTGGTAAAAAGTGATATGTAGCGCAGAAGGCGCCAATTTTTGGCCAGAGATCTGTGATTGATAGTAAATTCTGTTGTTGTAATTTGTAAGTTACGAGGATAATCGCAGATTATTTATTATCTAGAATACCTAAGTATTAAGATATTACCTTGGACTGTGTGCCGAACTTTTACCCTGTTGGAGAACTCTTGGAAAGATAGATGGGTATAGCTCTTCAGCCCTGAATTTTTTTTTTTTTTTTTTTTTTTTTTTTTTTTTTTTTTTTTTTTTTTTTTTGGCACTTTAACATGTTTAAGCCCAACTTGATGTAAATACTAAGGTATTACTTAGTGAATGTTGTGTCTTCTAAAGTGTGCTTATGAAAACTCTTGATAACAGTTTAAGTATTTACTAAACAGTATTGTTAAGGCATTTGTTTCCTAATTTGGTTCTATCTAATATTCTTTCACTTCTTTGTTTCCTATGCTGTCTTCAGCAATTTCTTCTTTGCCATAGCAATGGCTTCAATGGAAAGAAAGTTTTATGTTCACAGTTCCATTGCATTGAACTTCCATTTAGTATCCTACATACCCTCCACCCTATCTTGGGGAACAGGTAAGTATTTCAAGCCTTTTTCAATAAGACCAAATACTCTTCACAGTCCATTGGCATAATTATGTGAATCTAATACACCACCTAATGTAATACACACTCCAGTTTTAAAATTAAGGTCTTAAAAAAGTGCTTGCTGGTGTGTAATTGGTAGGATAAATATATTTCATGGAACTGTGGATGTAAATGTGAAATAACAAACTTTTAGTGATCAATTTTTTAAGTCCTTAAAAAAGGAATTCCTAAATTGATCACCTCCATTATGTGATAACAAGCATACCATAAATTATAGAAGTTACACATAATCATTCACTAATTTAACCATTCCTGGTATTCTCATAGGAGTCTCCATCATAAACGGATTAATTTCCACTTTCCTTATCATCCTTGTTAGTGTTCATTGTTAAGGAGTTGTAATACAGAAGTCATTCCTATATGAATAACTGGTTACTGCTTAGTTCATAGATCCTTTTATTTATGTATTTGTTTTACGTTGTCTGTGAGGTGACCACAAAATGAATAAAGACAAGGCACTGGTGGTGTTTGGAAATCCCACCAGGTTGGAGTTCCCACATTTTGTGGAGCCACTCAAGTACTAAAGTTTGTATCATTTTGTGAAATCTTATAAGGGATAGTAAGGTGACTATTTCAGAGTTTAGTCCTATTTGGTGCATGGATACCCACATCTCTTAACAGGAAAACTGCCAATATATATATATATATATATATATATATATATATATATATATATATATATAAAATATAAAAAATAGACGAAGATTACTCACCAGGCGAAGGAGCACAGGTGTGACAGCATCACAAATAAATAAATGAATACACACACACACACAATCGCAAGCTTTCGCAACCCAGTTGCGTCTTCAGGCAGTAGGGCTCCTTCGCCTGGTGAGTAATCTTCGTCTATTTTTTATATTTTATTTTTCCTGCTAGGAATTTTTCGTCTTAATATTCATATTATATATATGAAGTGTACTTGTGTCTGTGTAAATGTGTGGGTGTATGTGCATTTATTTACCTTCCATTTTTCCCCCAAGGTAAGTCTTTCCTGTCCCGGGATTGGAATGGCTCCTTACCCCCTTCCTTAAATCCCTCATCATTTCCTTTTCCCTCTCCTTCCCTTCTGCCTGATGAAGCAGCTAGGCTGCGAAAGCTAGCATTTTTGAGTGTGTGTGTTTATTTGTTGCTATTACTGCCTGTGCCCCTTCGCCTGGTAAGTGTTCACATCTATTTTTTACGTATATTTTTTTCCTGTTAGGAATTTTTCCACTATAATATATATATGTATATATATATAATTTTTTTTTTTTTTTTTTTTTTTTTTTTTTTTTTTTTTTTTTTTGTGAAGACATTAACATTTGAATGTTAAAGGATGTGCACTGGGTCATTTGACTGTCAGCCAGTTCTCTGTTTTCAAAGGTCTACTTCATACACAGACATCAGTTTTACTGAAACTTCCTGGCAGATTAAAACTGTGTGCCGGAACCGGGACTCGAACCTGGGACCTTTGCCTTTCATGGGCAAGCGCACTACCGGCTGTGCAGCGGAGTGTGCGCTGATATGAAACTTCCTGGCAGATTAAAATTTTAATCTGCCAGGAAGTTTCATATCAGTGCACACTCTGCTGCAGAGTGAAAGTTTCATTCTGGAAACATCCATTAGGCTGTGGCTAAGCCATGTCTCCACCATATCCTTTCTTCCAGGAGTGGTTCGCAGGAGAGCTTGTGTGAAGTTTGGAAAGTAGGAGGTGAGGTACTGGTGGAAGTAAAGTTGTGGGGCGGCATCGTGAGTCGTGTCAGGATACCACAGTCGGTAGTGTGCTTGCCCGTGAAAGGCAAAGGTCCCAGGTTCGACTTCCGGTTCCGGCACACAGTTTTAATCTGCCAGGAAGTTTCATATCAGCGCACACTCCGCTGCAGAGTGAACGTTTCATCAGTTTTATTGTTCATCTACTACCTCAATGACTAAGTTGTAGGATGTATACTGAACAACCAGAACATTATGATCAAATGCCTACTATCAGTGTAAACCCATCCAGGTGATAGCAGCATCACTTGATGAAGAAAGATTGTTAGTAACACACACACACATGCTTGGTGCATGTAGTATCAGTGTATTTTTTAGAGAAGGTAACCTGAAACCGTAATCATTCTTCCTCCTCTTTTGGGAACTTGTAATTTCTGTGAAATGTGTTTGTTGCCAGTGTTACAAGGAAATTTTGTTGTATTTTTGTGTGCAAGATAAAAATTCAAGTTACTTATTATTTGAATTAGTTTTTATTCGTATTCCTGTATTTTGTAACATATACATTTCAGCATATTATTGACAGGTTCTTCGCAAAGTAGCTTTCAAGATTGTCAAGAAGGAAGCAGACAAAGTGATAGTTACACCAGAGAACTTATCAGAATTTGTTGGCAAACCTGTGTTTACTCATGATCGTTTGTATGATATAACACCCCCAGGTGTTGTCATGGGTCTGGCATGGACAGCCATGGGTATGTAACTGGAACATGCATTTCTTCTTTCAATTTTATCATCTTATCGACATTTGTCATTACTTTATACAGTATATGTCTTCACAAAAACAGACAAATTTGAGAATATTTATTACTGCAATTATAATTTTAAACGCTTTCACTGTACATAAAGCAATGTATAACATCTCAGTCAATTCCAGATGGACTCATATTATGACTGTGTTCATGTTTGTTACCTTGTATTTCAGGTGGATCAACATTATTCATTGAGACTATGACACGGAGACCGACAGACTCGGATGGTGAAGGCTCTCTGGAACTCACAGGTCACTTGGGAGATGTCATGAAAGAATCGGCTCGCATTGCCCTGACTGTAGCACGACATTTTGTAGCAGATGATGAAGCCGCTAAAAAGTTCCTAAATTCAAGTCATCTTCATCTACATGTACCTGAAGTGAGTATATTCAGTGTCTAAAGTTACTGAATACGGTGTTTTCTGGAAGGACATTATATACTTGTGATTGGTAGTAGTGATGCCCTGAATAATATAAAACTACAGTGCTATATGATATATTTGTTTGCAGGGAGCGACACCGAAAGATGGACCAAGTGCAGGATGTACAATTGTCACAGCATTGATATCCTTGGCAAAAAATACTCCTGTTCGACAGGATGTAGCTATGACAGGCGAAGTGTCACTCACAGGCAAAATCTTGCCAGTTGGTGGCATTAAAGAGAAAACCATTGCAGTATGTATCTTAATAATTTCCTCAGCATTAATAATAATAATAATAATAATAATATATGGGTGGTGAATCAAAATGTTTGCTTATTTCTCATTACAGGCAAAGAGAGCAGGTGTGAAATGTATTATCCTTCCAGATGAAAATAAGAAAGACTTCAACGACCTTGCCAAATATATAACTGATGGACTTGAAGTTCATTTTGTAAATCATTATAGGGAAGTTTTCCCTATTGTTTTTCCAGAGGCAAAGGCCAGTACAGCTTCTGTATAAATGTGTTATGAGCATAACTGTTTATATATATATAATGTAATATAGATACAATAAAATTTTATTTTCTGTTTGTATAAAAAGAAAGTGTTTTTTTTTATATATGAAATTGTAACTTCTTAATAATGAGAAACATTTTAGCATGTTGAGATGAATTTTATGTAAAGTTTGGATGAAAAATTAATAGTTGGGATACTACAGTCTTGATTATCTTTGAACCTCCAGTGGGAACGACTGTCCAGTCTGTATCAAGGCGCCTTGAGACCAAGCGGCTATTCCACATGTCAGTATGTCAAATTTGAGCATCTAGCAGGTTCCAAAGCCTTTTCATGAATTCCCTATAGATATATATGTGGTGTCTGTTCCAAAAGAATAGACATTACTTCTGATCCTGCAGTTGTTATTATTTTATATTCACAGAATATAAGACATGAACTGCGAATGGGCAAAGCATAAAATGTGTACCCAGCTGGGATTCGAACCCGTGTCTCTTGCTTTCTAGGCAGTTGCACTGACCACTACACCACTGGGGACACAGTGATCACTGCACCTGCAAGATCTACATAAGCACACCTCTCACAGATACAAATTCCCAGCTCTACCCTGCCCACAGCACTCAATCGTAGTTTAGAAACTAATTCCCATAAGAGTAAGGGCCCCAAACTTGCCCATCCCTCCCCACTAACAAAAGGATCATTGCTCATCACCAGCGTATTATATGTATAATGTGGCGTCTGTTCTGAAAGAACAGATGTCACTTCTGATCCTGCAGTTGTTATTCTTTCAGATTCACTAAGAGTTTTGAGTACTGTGGGCAGGATAGAGCTGGGAATTTGTATCTGACAGGAGGCGTTCTTAGGTAGGCCTTGCAGGTGCGGTAATCACCGTGTCTGCAGTGGTATAGTGGTCAGCGCAACTGCCTAGAAAGCAGGAGACCCGTGTTTGAGTCCCGGCTGGGTACACATTTTCAGCTTTGGCCATATACAGTTGGTCATATATTCTGTGAATATGAATTCCCTATAGGTTACTAAGCCTCTGTTAAGGTGTCTGTCAGGTACCCGAGCCTGTTGTTGTTGTTGTTGTTGTTATTATTTAATTTTTTCACAGTTGCCATGCAAGCATGTTGACCTAATTATCCACTGTCTCAAATTATGAAATTTGTCATTGATGCTCAGAACAACTGCTTCAGGTAAACAGTATTGTCATCTCAGGATTGCTGTGGTAGCTGGTATTGTGGCAATAATTTGTTGTTCATGTAGCCTAATACACAAAGGCAGAATAACAAGGCATAAAAAGCCTTTGCCATCTAACAAGGGACAGCCAAAGTTAACCTTAAATATTTTCTCATGGAATTTATGCCTGACTTTTTTTTACTACTAAGCTTTACCTATAATAATTTTATTTTTGAATTCTCTATGCAGACAAAATTGAACTAAAAACCTAGACTTAGAAATGTGGAGCACCTTATATACTCGGCCAAAATTTGTGAAACATGAATTTACAGAGATCATACAGACATTTACAAGTCACCACACTGCCCAGGATAAACAAACAATATTCTAGCAGAGAAAAATTTGCTATTTCTAATGGTGTAATTTAAATTAAAAACTAAGGTGATGTGTATGAAGATATTTGCCTCAAAACTTGGTTGAATTTAGCGTCTGGTTTTTGGAGGCAACTTTCTGGACCATTATCTGAGGAACTAGAACACACACAGTTTTTCCATTATTACACTGTCTTATCAGGTATAAAAACTGCACAAAGGCCCCTATTGCTGAAATTGAACTTTAATTTTTGGTCATGGAATTTATGCTTGAGTTTGGAAAGAGGGGAAGAAAAAAAGTAAAATAATACTGATTAAGCTTTACCCATGACAAAGTTAGTTTAGAGTTCTGTGGGCATAAATGATCTAGAAACCTAGACTTGGAAATGTGACGTACCTTAGAAGCAGAGCAATGATAGTGCAAACTTGGCAAAAAAATTCATCAGGCACACTCGTAATGCATAACCCTTCCACAAAAGGGGTCCGAAAGTTTCATCAACATTAGATATTGGCCTAAAATTTTGTACAAGATTTTTAACAATACCCTGGTAAAATTTGAACAAATTTGAAGGTGGTCTAGCTTCCATCCCTTTGTGATTTGACATGGAGTGACCCCTTTACTATCATCATCATCATATACTTCCTCTTTCCTTTCTACAATATGTTCTCAAAGTTTATTTCTTTTGTAAAGCCCCTCTATATATTCATTCTACCTTTCAGCATTCCCTTCTATGGATAGTACTGGTTTTTCATTTGACAGGGTGTCCAATCACTTGGAAAACTTGGTCAATTTTTTCGTCCTGTGAAAATCTCTAGAAAACTAAAAAGCATTGCTTCTGGGCATGTGTTTGCTTGCCTTTAGTTAATCTCGATGATTTCCTGCACTTATGATTCACCAAAATTCGCCAAGCCGCCCCCCCTCTCTCTCTCTCTCTCTCTCTCTCTCTCTCTCTCTCTCTCTCTCTCTCTCTCTCTCTCTCTCTCTCTCTCTCTCTCTCTCTCTCTCTGTGTGTGTGTGTGTGTGTGTGTGTGTGTGTGTGTTTCTGTCTCTCTTTCTGTGCAATGAAATGATGAGTCAGCCTGGCTGGACCTAGACAAGCAGTTTTAACCCTGCTGTGCTAAGCCGAGTTTCTAGAAGTTTTTCATTGTTTGTTTAGACTTCCTTTGTCTTTGTGCCATAGTGTGCATGTTGGGTGTGAGTTGAATAGCAAAGACCTATAAAAAGTAAACATTGTCCTATTTTCAGCTTTTTAAATGTAATTATTGCTCTGTTTGCTAATGCGTTATGATAAGAGATGTCCTCCTAGAGTTTGACTTCGAATCCATTTATTTTAATCTAGGAATGCTAGAGCGCATATGGATTATTCGAAGTAAAGTTGTGCAGAGGTTACTAATTTACCATCATAGATGTTGATGAAATTTTGTATAAACATACTTGCATCTTAGGAGTAAACATAAGGCTTTATGATCAATTCAGTACTTCCGTAGATCCCACTGTGCAACTTTCAGTGAAGTGGCCCCATCAGCTTCCATTCAGTACATATCTCTAGCTATATTTTCTTGATAGAATTATTGTACAAGATTATCTTGTTGTACAAGATAATCGGATAAAATTTTCATCTCCATTTGTGGGGTTCCATAATATTTTACCTCTTGCATACCTTAAACTACACTTTTTGAAAAGATCTTTACCGTGCTGCTTCATTCACTTTGCATGGTGTAGTAGTACCCAAGTACTAGCTTCAGAAAGTGTGCTTTAGTTAAGATGTTTGAGCACAATATATGTGGTTTGGTCTCCCAGTTACAATAAGATTTTTTGTTGGACACATGAAATAATATGCAAAAAAATATAGTATCGTATATGCAATTGAAACTCACTCACAATCACCTATATTCCTACCAAATCCCATTAATTAAAAATGAAAAAACACTAATCATGTGAACAGTGGTGCAGCCATGGGAGGGGGAGGGGGCTAATGGGGCTGAAGCTCCCCCTAGGCAATTCACAAAGATTTTTTAATTCTATTATTTTTTATTGCTTCACTTTCTTTTTTTTTTTTTTTCTTTTTTTTTTTTTTTTACAAGTCAGTACCGGATATTCTAAATAGTACACATGTAATATACACAAAGTAACTATAATTTGCTAAGCACAAGTAAACGTGACAATGTGTCGCCAACGTGATGCTGCCACTGAGAACATTTGCTGCTGTTTTTGTGAGCAGTTTTAACGCCGCCACGACCGTCTTTGATGCTGCCGCTGTTGTTACTGCTATGCTGAAGTTACGAGCCGATTGTTCATACGTTGCGACCCGCTGCTTAGCACGTCAGCGGTGCCACCAAGTGGAATTTTATGAAGGCAGCCAAAAACTACAAACAACATTATTATTATTTTAGTTCAATTTTTACACACATTCTCATGTTAATTGAGCTGTGAAGACCTTTCTCTTTGGCTAGTATCATAGAAGCTGCTTAATTATTTTAAGAGCTGACTATATACAATCCATTTCCACCACGTTGTTCCTATTACACTTTCAAATTAATGCGATCCTTTTCATTTTATTTCTTGTGGAATTTGTTTCATAGTAAATTATAAAAAGTGCAAAAATAACTTGTAGATTAATAAATTAAACAGGCTTTATTTTTTAAAAACAGAGCACACCCCCCCTCCCCCCGAACGAAATCCTAGCTGCACCACTGCATTTGAAACATCGATAATTTGAAATGGAGATGCCAAAGTACAGTATTTTATGTACAGTTAAAGCTCATAAATTGTTGAATTTTCTTCCGAATTGTGACCTTTTTGTTGCGGCAGTATAACTTCATATGCCTGGTAATACAGTAATACTTTCGACGAATGCTGCAAGTGTCCACTGGTCCACACAATTCAGTGTAACTAGCACCTTAATCTGTCCTCAGCTTTTGAGGTATGTAAACAGCATGGTCATGCCATAGATCAGTACTTACCATGCAACATTGCTGACATCCACCTTATGACCTAGGTTGTGTGTAACCTTTCCCTCCTGTCCCCTTCCTCCCCCTCCTCCTTCTTGACAAAGGCAATATAAATTACTGAAAGCTAGAAGTCACCATTTGTACCATATTTTTGTGTGCACTATCGGCGGTACCAAACTATGGTAATTACTAGCCAGCAAATTTTATCTCTTTTGAACATAATATTATGTTTGCGAAAGCTCTGAAACTCACCAGCCGATATGAAGAAATATACTCAGTGGAGCTTGGAATTTTCACTCAGTGTAAGAATATTTTATTTTCATTACCCATCTGCATCAAATTAATTAAAATATGACTACAGATTTTAGAGGGTTTGCAGAGGTAAAAACACATTGTGTAGTCTTGGTGTACGGTTGATTGTAGCTCATACATGGCTGCATATGATATAAAATTCTCATTTAAAGTTGAAACCTTGGCCCAAAAATTTTTTTTTAGGAGTCTTATGGACTTGCAAATAACTTGAATGTTACCTGTTTGATGTTTAGAAATTAGAAAATATATTTCCCATTTTTGAAAATATGTGTCCATCTTATTACACTAGAAAAATGTTCATATTTGGGTGGGCACATCTACTGTTTCTATTCATGGTAAATCTTCAAAATTTTTAAGATATGCTCATGATACGCACATGTGCAAAGAGGCAACAATGGTAAATGACTGGACAGACAAGAAATTCTGAGAAAGGAAGAGAAAGAGGCAATATGAGTGAAAAAGAATGGGACAAAGACAATGGCAGAGGAGGACAGTGGTAGGGAAGATCAAGAGAAAGGAATGAAGACAGTGACGGTGGGAGAGAGACACAATAGGAAGTGCCTGTGGGATGAAAAGTGGACAATAGGGGGAGACATTGGCAGTGAAAGGGAAAAGCTGTGTATGAAAACTTCATTAACAATAAGCAACTGGTGTGATAAGAGTGTCAATATCTTTGCGTGCGGAAATTCATAGTGAGGAAGAAAGAATGAGGAGTGATACAGCTGGTTCCTTACTTTTGTCAGTCTTGTAAACAAAACATACAGTACAACCTCATTTTTACGCTTTTCAAGGGACTTCAGTGAAATTGTGTAAAATGCAGGAAATACTGTTTTAAATGGTAAAATATGCTTACTAGATCGGCCTTGCATTTTCGTAGTTTGTGATATATGTACATAATAGGCATCTAAATACTCACCAGGAAGTTTATTATACAATAAAGGTTATCCAAATTTTTACTGTTTTAAGCACCAGGCGGAACTGGTAATTTTATGCTGATAGCTGAAAGTGTTGAATGTGTGTGTCTTTTGTATGTGCCTGTCACAGCTCGTCACTATGTCTTTGCGGTGTGTTGTAAACTGTCCTTATTGCAATACTCACATTACAACATATCCTAGAAGATAGGTTAAGGAAAGGAAAACCTACATTTTTAGCTTGTATAGATTCAGAGAGAGCTTTAGATAATGTTGTCTGTAACACACTATTTAAAATTCTGAAGTTAGCAGAGGTAAAATATAGGTAATCAAAACCAGACAGCAGTTATAACAGTCAAAGGGCATAAAAGGAACACAGTGGTTGGGAAGAGGGTAACACAGTGTTGTAACCTTTCGCCAATGTTATTCAATTTGCACATTGAACAGACTGTGAAAGAATGCGAAGAGCAATTTGATGATGAAATTAAAGTTCAGGGAAAAGAAATAAAAAAAATTGCAGTTTGCCAATGACCTTGTAATTCTGTCAGACAGTAGAGGACATCGAAGAGCAATTGAACGGAATGGATTGTGTGTTGAAAGGTGGTGATAAGATAAACATTACTGAGGGTAATGGAATGTAGTCCAAGAAAATTGGCTGTTGCTGAAGGAATTACATTAGGTACCGAGACAATAAAAGTAGTAGACGACTTTTCTCATTTAGGTAGTGAAATAACTTCTGATGGCTGAAGTTGTGGGTTTTTCATGGGGTGTGAGCCCCAGAAAACACTCTTGTCTGTGTAACAACACTTTATTACACTGATAGTGCACAATCATAACACAGACTAAATGGAATTATTAGGGTTTCCAAGAGGCGGCTTGTTCAAAAACAATTGTAAAGATAAAATCGTTTGTACAGAGTCGATTATGGCTATTGCCATCACAATAGGGGGTGGTAGTCAGTGGTGTGGATGTATTTGATGCCGCAGAGGTGGCAAAGGTTGAAAAAAAGAGCAGAATCGAACTGGCAACCTTGGTCTGCGGTGATGACCAAGGGGCAGCCGAACCAAGAAATCCAAGAATGAAGAAAGGCTTTAGCCACTGTATCTGACGTGATGTTGGTGAGAGGGGTGGCCTCAGCCCAGTGGGTCATCTGATCGATAGTTGACAAGACATAGTGGAAACCATCAGCTAGAGGAACAGGGCTGACGAGGTCAATGTGGACATGTTGAAATCTGCCTGCGGGAATAGGGAAATAGCTCAAAGGAGGGGGAGGTGTGGGTGGTGATTTTGTTACATTGGCAGGGAAGGCAGGCCTGAGCCCAAGCTTGACAGTCTCACTTGACATCTCGCCAGATGAAACGTTCAGTGACAAGTCCGATTGAGATGCTGATACCAGGATGTGAAAGCTTGTGCAATTTTTGGGAAACCTCTTGCTGTAAGGGGCGAGGGATTAAAGGTCGAAGCTGGCCTGTGGAATCAACACACCAAAT
This sequence comes from Locusta migratoria, assembly GCA_026315105.1. Classification (NCBI taxonomy): domain Eukaryota; kingdom Metazoa; phylum Arthropoda; class Insecta; order Orthoptera; family Acrididae; genus Locusta; species Locusta migratoria. The sequence continues at coordinate 165,338,088 of CM048747.1, read as the reverse complement.
TTCACCCGTGATCCCAGGAAAAGAGGTGCAGATGGGGTGGAGAGAGGAGGAATGACCAGAAACAAGTTGCATGAGCTTTTCATCAGCCGATTGGAGAATGGCAAGGTTAGAGAGGTCTGTCAGGGAGGACACGGCATTGACTCGAGAGAGAAAGTTGGCTACAATGTTGTCAGTGCCCTTGATGTACCTGACATCGGTGGTGAACTGGGAGATGAAATCTAGGTATCGGAAATGTTTAGGAGGAGGATTGGCTGGCCGGGTTTGTATTGCCCCGTTAAAGGTTTGTGGTCGGTGAGGACATGGAAAGGACAGCCCTCGGTCTTGAAGTGTATGTGCTTAATGGCCTCGTAAATGGCAAGGAATTTTCGTTCAAAGGCCAAATAATTCTTCTGAGCACAGTTTAAATTTTTAGAGAAGAACTGGAGAGGAGAGATATTGCCGTCTAGAGATTGGTTAAAAACGACACTGATGGCAGTGTCTCTGGCATCGGTCATGATAAAGATGTCTGCCTCAGGGTGAGGGTGAGCGATAGTAATAGCATTTGATAAAAGGTCTTTAAGGGAAGAGAGAGCCTCAGACATCGTACCGGTCCAAGAGAGGTGAGTGCTCGTGGTATTCTTGCCTGCCAGCACATCAGTAAGGGTGGCTTGAATGTCAGCAGCACCAGGCAAGTGGCGAGGATAATAATTAATAGTGCCTAAGAACTGCCTCAATTCTTTGAATGTAGAGGGGCATGGTAATTCCTTGATGGAATTGATCTTTTTGGAGGAGGGGAGGGGAGAGGAATACCAGCCTTCAAAACAGTGTACCCCCAGAAACTTAACAGAAGGTAGGTGCAAGTTGGTTCTTGCTGTGATTCAACTCAATCCCTGCCATGGCCAAAGTGTCACAGAGAGTTTGTAAATGTCATCTAAGTAACAAAACAAAACTTTAGGGGAAGGAGAATCTTAGTGACAAAGCATTGCCAGGTTTTCGTAGCATTTTTAAATCCAGATGGCATGAAGTGGTAGTGGTATAAACCTATCGAAGTCATGATGGCAATCTTCTCAACATCCTCTGGAGCCATGGGTATCTAATGGTATGCACGTTTGCAGTCAACCACAGAAAAAAATTTTAGCACCAGCAAGAGCATGAGTGGAATAGGCTACATTAAGGATGGGATACCTGTCCATGACTGTCTTAGCATTGAGCCTAAGGTGTCTCCACACATTCTCTAAGAGCCATCTTTATTTTATTTTATTTTTTATTTTTTTTAAGTAAGTGAATGACTACATATCAGAAGGTTGCTTGTTCAGATCATGTCAGGGTCACCAATGTGGGTTTTTCATGGGGTGTGAGCCTCAGAAAACACTTTTCTGCATAACAGCACTTTATTACACTGATAGCACACAATCATAATACAGACTAAATTCAATTGTTATTCAGAGATGAAGAGGATTCACAGGACAGGATAGTGGAGAGCTGCATCAAACCAGTCTCACGACGGAAGACGATGACAACAATGTGATACTATTTTAAAAAATAAAGTGTGGTAAAAAAAATCTTAATTTTATTCTAAACTGGATGACTTGATACATTCAACCAATGAATAGAAACAATCTTTAGTCCCCTTCTTGAGAAAAGAGTGTGGTCAAACATGGCATGATTTATATCATGATGTTGTGTTTACTACGTGCATTGAAAAGACCCTAAATTATGTGGTCAGTCACTGTCAGTTGTGTTTTACTAAACAACTAAGCCATTTATAGCCTTACTTAATGGAGGAATGCATCAATCTTCAACTACCTTATCCTTATGTAGGACAGTGTTCCAGTAAATATGTCTTACATGGAGCATTAAACCCTTTTTTTTGCACCAAGTAATTTTCTGATGGAGTAATGCAATACATGCCATCAGCCATTTTGTTGTGATACTCTGCTCCCCACTAGATAACTGAAATAAGAACTGTTAGGCTTGGCTAGCAATTTGATGAGTCACTGTAAGGGTGTGCCAAGTGCTATTGGCAAGCAGGAGCCACTCAGCCCTTGCGAGGCCAAATTGAGGAGTTATTTGATTGAGAAGTAGTATGCCCAGTCAAGACAATCTACACTACCGCCAGGAATGTGAGTTGGTGACCATGTATCCCTCCATATCATATCCATTGAAGCCTGTGGCTGTACAACAATATTGTAGCCGGTCGCTACCTATTAAGCTTTTGAAAGCCTTTAAGAAGCAATTTAATTTTTAGTTTGTGTTAATACTTAATTTCTGTACATATATGCACTCTAGTTTATACATGTCTGTGTAGCTGATGTTTCAGGTGAAGCTGAAAAACCAGTTAATGAAGATAGTAATAATGAAATTAATTGGTTTCGAAACTTGTAGTGCTAGAATTTTATTTATTTATTTTTCAGTGTGAGTTAGTTCTTCACATACTATACACTTTTAGATGTAATATAAATATTGAAATAAGAGGTGTAGTCCTCCTAAAATATAGCAGATATATAATTTAGTACATTATTTGCACTATCAGTACTTCAAAAGCAGACAACACCCAATCAATGAAATAGTCACAAAAAATCTAACAAATGAAAGAGCAGGTTAGCATGTCAATAATAGGGGATAGGTAGTAGTAACTTAATGTAAAGACAAATGTGAAGCTGCAGATGGACATGTCGAACAGACAATCACATTCACACAACATAAATTTTCAGCCACACTCTTCATCAGAAAAAGATAGACATACACTCCCACAACTGTATCTGTCTGTGGGTGAGTGAAAATCTTTATGGAGCAAATCTGCCTAATTCACAAAAAATCTGTGTTTAAGGCCTTTATGATATTCACTTACTTATTGTTTTCACACATTTCGTGTGATCCTCAAATTTCATAGCACCTGCTTATATCTGTGTAAAATTAGGTTCCCTGTTGAACAATGTGTGTGTGTCATTTTACACAGTATTCTGTAACTATAGGAGGACAGCCTTTTCAGTTGACAGATAATGCCAAGCTCTCTTTCACAGTGGAAAGTTATCTTCATACAGGAGTTGTAAACAGTACAGCTATGGTTCATAGCACAAATATTATAAAGTAGTATATGAGTAAATTTCTGTTTCTTAACTGAATAGAGCAGTATATAAAATTTTTCTGAACACATTTTCCACATGAATTGTGTGATGAGTATATTGTTTAATTGGGCAGAATTGAAGGTGCCTGTGTAAATTTGTTCAATTTTCAATAAACAAAAAAGTTATCTTGATAACTACTTTATTTGGAAGGGGCAGGGGCATCGAGCTCCTTAGGCCCACTTTTGGGTTCACTACTGACAAAGAGAAATGTCAGCTACAAATATTTACATGTACAATTCTTCTCACTGTAAAATGGATATTCCTTGTTCATGCAGAGATTGTACAATATCATAGCAATTTTCAGCTTCTTGAAATGACCGTTGATTTCAGCTTAGACTGATATATCACGTTTGGCCTCTGTTTCCTGTTCTTAATGTCTATATAAACTTGAATAGTGTGTACAAACTACTGGTTTCAATTTTCCAGAATGATAATGACAGTAAATGTACACTGTGTGTGTATTTTAAATTTATGTTAAGAACAGTAAAATCCATGAAACTATTTTACAAAGGAGAGTTTGTAAAACACTGTCTCATTGATGCTTCAGAACTTTCCCATGATTGTTAGGTTTCAAGAAGTTAGCTTTTCCAGTCAAACAGTGACATGATGTATATGCATTGTGACCAGTAACATCTACACACAGATAATAAATAAGATTAAGGGCGTCTTTGCTGTATATATTTTGTTGTTGAAGCAACAGATCTTCACATACATTCTGGTAGTGATCATACATACGAGGTGCCGATAACAATCTGCTTGTAATGGAGCACATGGCCAAAACAGCAGGCACCATTGTTAAGGTTCAAACTCTTACCTTACAGGAATCAGTGAAATTCAGTGAGTAATGAGTAAAATGGGAGGCATACTATGTCATTAGTGTGTGGTTAAGCTCAAATTTCAAGTCTAGTGGGATCAGACTTAGGGTAATTGTGCAATTATGGTGATAACTGTGCCTAGGTGGCATGATAGTCAGCATAAGTGCCTAATTGCATGACACCCAGTTCAAATCCCAGCTTGGTATGAGTTTTCAGATTTCACCATTTATTTAATGCCTGCTGGCTAATGCAATAAATTAATTTGTGTCTTGATCAGGGTAGTGCCATAAAAAAGTGTCCAAAATAAACCAAGCTTTTATAATACTCACCTCAAACAGTACAACTTTTCAACTAAAATCCTTGCTATTTTAGTAATGAATGAACATAATATTATGTTGAATGATTTATTACAGCAATAACAATGTAATTACCACAAAATTAACAAAAAAATCATCAAACATGTACAATAAGAAAACATTACTATAAACATACACACAATATAATGAGCTTTTTTTCTGAGTTCTTTGCATTGTTGTTTTTATTTGTATGGGAATGTGTTGTGCATGATCAATAGCATCATGTCAGTGAATCACATGGAGTGGTACTTGAGGCAGTGTAAATAATATATTATCACAGACTTGACTTTGTTGAGTTTGGCAGTGTTCGTTGGTTAATGCAAGATTTCTGCCTGGAAATCTGGTATTATTGTGTCATAATTCTGGTACAATAAAAAGTTTACAATGTGTTGTTTCAATAATTGCATGAATAAAGAATAATATAAATAATACTACCACTGACAGCATCATTATGCCAACAATCCCAAGAACAGCACGTATTGCCTGTAATGAAAACAAAAAATAATTAGTAAGAATTGCTGTATAATACTATTACCAGTCTCTCTCTCTCTCTCTCTCTCTCTCTCTCTCTCTCTCTCTCTCTCTCTCTCTCTCTGCACACAAAGTAGGAGAGGTGTAGGATAGGAACTGTTGGGTGTGGGGAAAAAAAAGGCAATTATCATAGACTTGGGTTGTATAGTTCATTCAACAAACATAATCCACTGCCTATTTTTAAGCATACAAAGTTGCCATTCAAATGCAGACCAAGGAATTTACAGTCTTCTTTTTCTGTATAGGAAAGTCTACAAATATGACCCACAAATTTGGTAATAGTTGCCTGCTTTGAACATCAGCCACTTTGATGTCCTTGTTTTTATTTTTATGTCCCTGTTATTAAAATAATTACATCTAATTGCAAGAGCTGAAAAATACATTACATTGACCTAATTGTCACCATAAAATTACAGAGAGGAATTATCAGCATAAGTTATCATATGAGAAGTAGAAATTGTACATTATCATTTACACACATGAGGAAAAACAAATTGCGGCAGGCTTCATTCCATTAGCATTCTATACATTACTGTTTCACACACAGACAATTTGGATTTTTCCACTTCATTTTAACAATTTATATTTGTGGTTTTTAATGGATATTTAGGCACATACACTGGAGTTAAGTAAGTGTTTGTGTGTGTGTTTTATTGCAGACCCACAGTTTCAGGGAAGAAAAGTGCCTCGTTGGTCAAATAGAAAGCCTTTGTGAGATTTAAAAATATGTCCACAGTATTCTTTCCTCATTTTGGATAGTTATAGACTGCACAAAAGTAGCATATCTTTCTCAAAGATCTTACCAAATGTAGAAATAAATCATATTGATCTGTAATTTAATGCATCTTCCTTGGAATGCATTGGTCTGGCATTGCTCATTTTCCATCTATTGGGAAACAGAGTTTCCAGAAGGTATTGCTGACATTTGCACACAGTGCTGTTCATTCACTGTTGACTTGTTTCTTAAGCATTAGTAGTTCCAGTTGGAAACTTTGTTTAGGTCTGGTATTTTAAATATGTGCAACCTACATAATTTCTATACACTGTCCGGGGTTTTCTAAGTAAACTGGTATTTTTACAACAGGGGGCCCAAAAGTAGTAAGAATTTGGCTCCAGTGGAGAGGGAGAGTGGGGAAATCCATTGTTCGACCAGTTGTCCATTATGGTCACACCACATGAGTCAGTGTGTGAGGTGGTGTTGCTGAGAGTGCATTGGTTTCCCTGAGACAGGTTTTTTTTTTTTTTTTTTTTTTTTAGAACATCTTTTTCCTTTTCATAGAAAACATGTCAGATTGTCAAGAACAACACACAATTGTGAAATTTTTGTTTCCTTTTGGAGAAATTAGTTGCAGAAAGTATTGTAATGTTTTGTATGTGAGAAGGGTTGCAGCCAAATTTGTCTCTCACCTTCTCACAGATGAGCAAAGGGAGTGTTTATTATTGGCATATTTCCAGTGTCAGAGTCAGCACAAAGAAGACCCGATTTTTTTAAATATTTTTATTTATTTATTTTTATTTTTGGTGATTACTGGTGTTGAATTGTGGTGCTATAGATATGACTCCTAACCCGAAACAAAGCAGCACTGAAGCCAATGGAAGACAAATGGTAGGGGGGAGGGGGGGGGCTCGTAGCTCTTTCTTCCATTGCTGATTAATAATTATTTTCTTTTAACTGAATGTCCTGAGATAAAATGCATTCACAGACATATATATGTGTCATCCTATTTATTATTTGATCCTTGTAAGTTGCAGATGCTGCCATGATTCTCTGTAGCCAGTATATTCTTTAAGGTGATTATGTTTGTAGTGATTAGGCTTAATTTGGATGAGTTATTGTTGTGATTTCTGGGGGTTCTACAGTTAAGTGAGCAATTTAGTGGGAATAATGATATTCATAACTTTTTATAGATGACACACACACACACACACACACACACACACACACACACACACACTGAACGATCACATCCTGAGGAATGGAAGTGTGTTTGCACACTCTCATACACACGGCTCAGCTAGTGCGGACCACTTGGAAGATACACACCAGCACCACTTTACTCCACATTACCCAAGTCTGTATTTACATGGATTGTATTCCTCGAGAACACTCATAAGTTTTTAATATCAGTTTGAAATGGAACTGGTAGAATTTGTATTCTTAAATAAAATTTGTGCAGAACTCTGAGAATATGAATAAATTTGCCTACATTCATGAGAAATTGAATTAGTGGCACATTTCATCCTGATGATGGTTGTGATTGTCATGACATATACCTCACAAGACATTTAAAGCAATCAGGGAAACCACTATAATAAAATTCAAACAATTTGACTGCTGGATCCTCATATTTATGTAGCATACCCAAAACATTGTGAAACAATTCGAAAATGATGAGTGGGGTGCACTGCCTTTTTGAAGATGCAGACAACTTGCAAGGTGCTCTAAGCAAACAAAAATTGCACTTACTTGGTCAATAGGTTGTTTTAGTGTTCACTAAAGATAAATGGCGTGAGAACTGCAAAGCTATGATTTTATTCCATTAATAGTCCAGCTAAAATGCATGGCTTTGCCCATCAAGTTTCTCAAGCGTAATACCCTTGATCTTCCAGTAACTGCTATTAAATGCACTGATATTGTATTCTATATAATGGAGAGTGGAGAGGGATAGATATCTATCCCCAAGGCAATTCAATGAATATTTATGTATCTTTCTAGCCTGAGTTATAGTTGTAGTTGTAGAAATGGCTTGGCATATTTCTGCTACAGATTTTTTGAAAACTGGTCTGAATCAGCTGCTTGTACTTGAAAAGTGCTCCTACTAATGACCATGTTGTTGATGGGATGTTAAAATCCAATCTCCCTTCTTTAATTGTGCCCTGAAATGAGACATCCTCCTCAATATTCTTCCTACCACTCCTAAAGTGGTGTTCCGTCACCCACCCAATCTCCACAATATCCTAGTTGTCCTTATGCCAGTCCTTTCTGTAGCCCCCCCCCCCCCTACTACAAGGATCATATTCCTATGGATGACCCCAGTGCAAGACCTGCCCAATCTACCCACCAAGCACTTCCTATTTGTCCTGTCCTTGGCTGGTATGACTACCAACAAGCGTCCATCAGGATGATTGGACACTGCCAAACTGTGGCCAAAAGCAAGGTAGACCATCCTGTGGCACAACATGCTTGATTTTAGTGGCTGCTTCATAACCCAAGCCATCTGGATTCTCTCATTGTCTGGATGCCTTTCAGTTTGTGGTTTTCTAATGTTCGCCAGCCGCAGTGGCCGAGCAGTCATTTCAGTCACGGTCGCTGCGGTCGGGAGTTCAAATTCCCTCCTCGGGCATGGATGTTTGTGCCATCTTTAATATAAGGTAGTTCATAAGTAGTTTGTAAGTTTAGGGACTGATGACCCTGTAGTTAAGTCCCATAAGCTCTACAAACATTTGAACATTTCTACTGTTCTTCTTCGTCTTCTTCTTCTTCCTCTTCTTCAACAATGTGTTTTTTTCCATTCTTCTCACAACACACTCCTAGTGTCATGAGAACAAAATTTTACATGGCTAAAGCTGAAGGAAAGTGGAAATAAAGCAGGAAAGACTTTTAGACCATTACTCATGAAAATTGCAACAAAAAATTCCTTGTAAACAGTACAGGTAAAAAACATATTACAACAAAAATTTTTCATTAAGTTATAATAGACAGAAAATTAATAATTACCAACATAAGTCTATAACAATGTTTTAAAATTGCTTCCTGTGCTCTTTGAAAATATCTATAAATTTCTCATTACTTCATTTAAACCCAAAAATATAATGTTTTGTCTTACTTCTATAACTTATTACCTTATCCTGCCAGTGCTTGTTCTTCAGGCACCAGGAATAGCCTTCACTGGTAAATGTAACTGATATGTACAGTGGAATCCATAGTTTCGGAATTATTTGGTAGAGTGCAGTGTCAAATTTCTTCCTCAGTAAGAATGACTTGCGGTTCATAAGATCTCGCATCTGTCAAAAGACAAGAAATATGTAGAATAGAAGTTTGCTTCTAGTTTAGACATGTCAGTTTATTAAATTTTATCTGAAGCTGGATTTTTTGTAAGGGTAACTTACTTCATAGTAGTTGTACATTGCTAGATCACAGATTGCTTCTGCATCTTCATTTCTTATTTCTGAATATTTAGGAAGAACTTTAGAGAAGTCTTCATTGTACTGTTGCATCAAGTCATCCAGTATTAAGCAATCTTCAAAACCCTGAAAAATATGACAGTTTAATAACAATCTGGATAACCAAACAAAGTGCTGTTTGTTTGAAATAAAACCATGAATAATTCATGCTGTTAAATATTTTGTTTCCTGTTTTTGTTTAAAAAAAATTAATACCAATAATTCAGTAAACTCAGTAATTCTGCTTAGTCCCTAGTCCATAGGAAACTTATCATGACAGTCTACAACCACTGACTGAAAAACTATTGCTGAGAATATTTTCATATAGCTCTCTTGAAAACCTGTTAATTTTGTTGCTTAATAAACATGTTATGTAGGTATAATAATGGAACAATACAATTAGAACACCAGCTTAGGACTGACTTAAGAAATAATAGAAATCTACTTGTAAATGATAGACTTCTTTCTGAACTTACCAAAGAAAATCACCAACACCTGAGGCTGGCCAAATGGGTATTAGTAATGGACAAAATTTTAGTGAATATTGATCTCTTATCTACTACACTACTTACCTATCATAGTAAGAATCTATCCGTATGGAAAAACTTAACATATTTGCATTTCCCCTTGTATAAACCATTATTTCTGAAAACTGGTATGTGCCATATACTAAAATTTCTGAAAGCATAGTTTGCAGTTCTTCAGAACACAATCTGCTTTTATAGTGAAAATGATGCCAAAAGGTCACTTTTTTGTTATATTTTTTATTACTGCATAACTAGTGTCAGATGCCATCTTCAGATGTCTTTACAAATTTACAAAGGTTTTATTTCCCTAATATTATATGGCCTACATACCATTTATATAAAATAAGTAAAATTTTGTTGTCACTTATGCAGAGGGCTCCAGTTTAAAAATGGATTGTTCCATACAACATTTTATATAAATGTGACTAGTAATTGGAGTACTCTCCTAGACATTTTCAAAATAATGACAATTTTGTTGGCGATAACCAGACAGCAGAAACGCTGTTTAAGAGGATTTTTGTGATAGTTACAAGCTTAGTCACCAGATGGCAATACAGTGATAATACAGTGGTTTGTCATTAGATGGCGTTACAGTGTTAATGCAGTGGTTGGTACGACGGGGACTTTTCTTCTAACTTCAACTGATCTTTTCAAATTTTTTTAAGTTGTTGTCACATATTACAGTTATTGAATTGGTTTTATTTGCCCGTAGACAATTACAAAATCGTATGAGGCATTGTCCAGACACATATAGTTTAATTTTACAAGGGTTTCCAAATATACATATACATATAAAAATTTGCAGTTACAGTAAAGGCAACAAAATTTACAAATTTTCTGAGTTTACAGATCTCATTAACAGTAACAGGTGGTAAAATTTATCTAATTAGTTTACCATAAATTAAAATTTTTATTAATTTACATTCATACTTACAGTGAAATTTCATCATTTGTCATAACAAAAAAATTTATTTGTATTATAAAGTACCTTTCCTTTTAAGGAATATTATTGGTGGGGGGGGGGGGGGGGGGGGAATGCTCTACCTCCAAGTTGAAAGGCTTTTCGAACCTTACTAAGACAGGTCCAGGGCATGTCCAATAAATTCTTATTTCTACTGTCATAAGAGTGCACATCAGATCTGCTTTCATACAGATGTATGTTTTGTTTAATATAAGTCAATGACTTCAATATGAATAAACTAGGATTAGTAAGAATTTTATAATCTATGAAGTACTGTTTGCAGGAAGTTTGATTATTTAAGGCAAAAATGAACCTAATGGCCTTTTTCTGCCATATAAAGATATCTTTGGCTCCAGTCGAATTTTTCACAAAAGCACACTATAATGAAGGTGCATGTGGAAGAAGGCATGGTAAGCCATTAAGATTAGCTCCTTACTGACACAGTCCTTGAGTTTCCTAAGGATAGGGTTGGCATATTCCAAGAACCAAAATCAAGGACATTTCTGTCAAGTCGTACTGAAGATCTCAATACCACCCGTTCAATACTGAAGAACCCGATACCACCTGCCCAAATGAAGAATGCTATATTACCTGTCTTCTTTGGTTCATGGCATGATTGATGACGAGATACTAAATGACGAAAAAATGCGGATAACAAATTCCAAAACACAAAACAAAACTCGTAATATTAAACTTTTCATTACGCATCAGGAAACTTTTCTTAGCCACAGTGTTCTGCCGAGCATAGGGCCATATTCCAAGAAATCAAAGTAGTCAAATAGTCATGAATGAAATAGTTGTTATTAGCATTAATAAGCTTTTAATGTGTGTGTGTGTGTGGGGGGGGGGGGGGGTTCTATCGTTCCCTGTTACTCAAAAATGTTTTAGAACTCCCCCCCCCCCCCCCCCCCCACACACACACACACACCTCAGCATCATTCAGTTCACTCATCTTTTCTTCTCTTCTTTCCTTTCTTATCTTTTCTTCTCTTTACTGCTTGATCTTTTCTCTTTGGTTATATCCTCTTTGACATGGCTCAGTACTACTACACAGTATCTCTGACTTTCACAATCCTAACACCATCCTAATGACCTAGGTCGTGAATTACCTTTCCCTTCCTTTCCCATTCCTTTTTTCTTTTTTCTCCCTTCTCTCCACCTGAAAAAGGAACACAGTTCCGAAAGCTCGTTACATTTTTCTGAGTGTAACTATCGGCAGTACAGCAAAAAGGTAAATACTGGGCAGCCAATCTATCTCTTTTGAATAATAATTTATCATCTCTGTGGAGATTTTTCCATATTAATCGAATTTTAATGTAAAAATATATTCATATATACACAATTGTGCTCTTACAATTGAGATGCACTATACTAGACTTTGTCAGTTATATTTATCTGAACTCTGACCAGAAGAAAGGAACTTTATTTCATTCTGGATTAGTTTGTGAAAATCAGAGCAACTAGTCTCTTTCCTGTCATATTGAATTTGCAACATTAGATTGACTGAATTTAGAGCAAGCCTGTTCCTTTCTTCTGTCCACTGTGCATTGTAACTATGCACTGTACATTTGTACTTGCCCACACCTCTTGCAAAAGGCCTCATCTTCGTTTTTCCCATGTTTAAACTTGGAAACTCTCCTGCATATTCGATTCGGAATTGCACTTTTCTTCTTGACATTATTATATCAAAATTTGATGGCAAAAGCAAAATTAATACTCCACGTGCCAGTAGCTGCATGTTTATCTTACACAAAGCCAAAGGACCTAAGATACTGTACAGCAAAAACAATGTTAAACAAGAGAGGAAAACTGTAACATCCACAGACAATTGATTATTGTGCAAATATTGGTGCTGTACCTGTTGCCAATAATTTATTTTTTTCATGTAACAGTTGTCTCTGTTTTTAAAAAAGTAGGGAAATATACTTTCAGGGTTACCTCATATGTTTACTGTAACATTTGAGAAATGGCTTTGGATGTGCTGTAGTTTGATACAGAATACTAACAAGGAAACATTCCCCATTGCACTCTTTTAGTGGTAAGTTAGTGGAGTGGATAGCCCATCAAAAACTGAACACAGATTGAGCACGAAAACAGGAAGAAGTTATAAGGAACTGTCGAAAACAATGATAACATCAACATTGAGCTGATGTGCAAAATGTGTCAAAAGCCATGTCATCTTGGTTATGTGCTCATGTTGTTGGACTATGAGAATGGAGATCCACGTTCAACACTCCTTCAAGCTGTATATTTTTATTTTCGTTTTTCACTAATTATAACTGTCAGTCTTGTATTTGAGTTGTCTGTTCATTGTATTCAATTTTGTGTTGTTGTGTAATGTCCTATTGTCATTCGAAAGGTGGTGGCTTTTGAATTGGAGCCATAAATGTTTCCCAAGAAGATGACAGCCAAGTTCTCCACTGGAAAAAAATGTCTGATCGTACACAATATTTGTGACAGTATGTGATGTGATAGGATAGGAAGTGCTTATCACTATACTTGTGAATGGGTAAGATATGCCTCCTTAGATTAGATTTAGATTAGATTAATACTTGTTCCGTAGATAACAAATAAGACATTTCACAATGATACGGAACATATGAGTTGAACAAAAGGTGTCTATACATAACACTCAATATTTTAAGGTTTTTAAATTTTGTTTTCATTATTATTATTACTGTATTAGCAAAATTATTAAGTTTTATCTAAAAATTCATCTAATGTGTAGAAGGTGTTGCCATTCAGAAATTATTTTAATTTATTTTTAAATACTAGTTGGCTATCTATCAGACTGTTGATGCTACTTGGTAAGTGACCAAAGACTTTTGTGGCAGCATAATTCACCCCCTTTCTGTGCCAAAGTTTGATTTAACCTTGAATAGTGAAGATCACCCTTTCTCCTGGTGTTGTAAATATGCACACTGCTATTGCTTTTGAATTCGGTTGGACTGTTAATAACAAATTCCAAAAGTGAATACATATATTGTGAAGTTACTGTGAAGATCTCTAGATCCTTAAATAAATATCTGCAGGGTGATCTTGGGTGGGCTCCAGCAACTGTTCTCATTACACATTTTTGTGCAATAAATAATTTCTTACTCAGTGTTGAATTGCCCCAGAATATGATCCCATTTGAAATCAGTGAATGAAAGTGGGCATAGTAAGCTAATTTATCATGATGTATATCACCAAAACTTAAAATAACCTTGATAGCATAAGTAGCTGAACTCAAACATTTCAGAAGATTTTCAAGGTGTCTCTCAACAAAGCGAACACCTAAACATTTTGAATATTCTACCTTAGCTACAGTTTTCTGTTCAAAGCCTATATTTATTAATCGTGCCATACCATTTACTGTATGTAACTGTATGTAATGGGGTTTATCAAAGTTTAATGAGAATTCATTTGTAAAGAAACACTCAACAATTTTTTAAAAGACATCATTTACAATTTCATCAGTTAATTTCTGTTTGTCAGATGTAATAGCTATACTTGTATCATCAGCAAAAAGTACCAGTTTTTCATCTTCGCGAATATTAAGAACAGCAATAGACTCAAATTTGAACTTTGTGGGATCCCGTTTTTGATAGGCCCCCAGTTGGAGGAATTAGCAGTTTCTTGCATATCATGTGAACTGCTTATTTAAACCATTTGTGCACTGTCCCACTCATACCACTTGCCTGATTTATTCATTTGTATGAATGTGAATGTGTTCGTTCCCAAAGAAATGATGAGACCATAGCAGTTTTCACACAAGTACAACAGACGATCCAACAGACCCATTCTAATCAGAACATGTCCTAGAATTTTGGAGAATGAAGTTGATTATGTTTTTATTGTTTTCATTTCTTTAAGAGGTTTTGTCTACTCTCACCATTATCAAATTTACTCGAGACGGTAATATATACTTAAACATGACAATTTCCAAGGCTACCAAAAGAGAACGGAGATGTCAATGACTGAATGGACAGTTGACTTTTTGTGAAAAACAAAAAGTAAAAATACATGGACTGAAGGAGGTCTGAATACCGATCTCCAGCATTGCAGTCCATCATCATGACCACAGAACCACAAAGCCATGGCTCCAGCACTATGATCAATGTTGCATATCTGCCACTTTGACCATCAATTGTTGCTATTTTCCTTTCTTATTTCACAGTTTCATTCAACCTCTTCCTGTTTTCGTGCATGATTTGTATTCAGTTTTTGATGGGTCATATTACCACAAAATCTGAGGAGTGTGTGTTGGGGAGATTCCCTTATTAGTTTCATTATCTTAAGTTCTCAGTAGTCTACTGTGAGCTATTAAAACTTTTCAATTAGCATAAAAAGTCATTCTGATACCTGTGAGGCAAAATAAACATTTGCTATAGTTCAAAACATATATGATGTAGTACCTTATATAGTTTCAGTTAGAAAAGATAAACAGGAGACAACTTACACTGAAAGACTTACCGCATTCATTCCCTGCCCATAAAAGGGAACCATTGCATGAGCTGCATCTCCAACAATAATAACTGAACTGCCAACGTGGTAAGGATTGCACTGTAACAAAACATTGTCTAAATATAAACATTATTGTGACTAATAATGCCACATATATAACTCATCATGTCACTGTTGGTTTACTTATGAATGAAACCATATGTTAAAAAAAAAAAAAAATACCTTTCTGCCTGCAGTATAGTAGTGGTACAGTGTACTCTCCGCCACACAGCTTATGGTGGATTGCGGAATATGTATGTAGATGTATATTGAAAGTTAAATTGTGTACAAAAATCTGTGATGCTGAATCCATATCTTATAATGGGGAATGATAATACTCAATTTCTTTTGCTATTATATTTTCAAATAATATAGTAGTTGGATGAGAAATCATCACTGTCATAATGGGAACTCGTAAAGTGTATCAGCAAGCTTATAAATAATTATTCAACAGTATTAAGAGCTTTATGAGAGGATTGCAAAATAATAATAATAATCCCCCCCCCCCCCCCCCCCAAAAAACACACACACACACACACACACACACACACACACACACAAAAGAGTGAGTGGTTGCTGCATCATTTCTTGTCAAGTCATAGTCGTGCTGTTGCAACCATCCAGTATATATAAGTTCATGAGAATATTTGTTTCTGTGCCTTACAAGTGCCACAGTCCAAATGTATTTTTCCAGCATTGCAAGTTCTTGATAGTAGGCAAGTTTTATTTTACACCTCATAAGACATAAATGTATTATTAAATTTGTACCACACCAACATCTATTAACACAAAATGATCACATAGGATATTACATAATTCTACACTGGATGGAAAATATCTTGTTAGGAAGGAGGCAACATGTTTATATTTGATGGAGAAGCATTGTCATTAGTATAAGTAACTGCAGATGGGACACAGAAAAATTTATTAGGACCCCTACTTTTGACTTCGTATCAGATGTTTTGTATATGATGATGATGGTGGTGATGTATGTAATTTGTAATGAAATACTATTTGATGAAAGGTGAACATGTATCCAATCGGATATTGTTAAGTTTATAATGTAGTGCAAAAATTAGCAACTCATAAATATAAGTTAATGCACTTCAAAAAACACAAATATTGTACCCTAGGTTTGACAGGCTCAGCCAAATTGATCACATAATACTTGGAAACATTGGAGAGTATTCATGTGTTTAATCTGGAAGTCTGAAACAATGTACACCAAAAATTGAGACTCAAATAATTTTTTGAAATTGCTCTATAATCTAGGTTCCATGGACTTAGGACAACATTTTGCTGTTACAGTTATTTACATCACTGATGAAAAATTTTGAAATTACAAATTGCCCTGTGCATGGGTCATTGTGTGAATGTTCTATTTTCTGAAGAAAGCCATGGCCAATAGCTGAAAGTTTTGTATATGTTTGTCTTTTGTATGTGTGTGTCGCAGCTCCTCGCCACGTCTTTGCGGTGAGTTGTAAACTGTCCTTACTATATTATTAATTTCAAGGCATAGGCACTGGGTGCGAATCACAGTTTGGCATATACTTTTAATCTGACAGGAAGTTTAATATCAAGACACACTCTGCTGCAGAGTGAAAATTTCAGTCTGGAAACATCCCCTAGGCTGTGGCTAAGACATGTCTCCACAATATCCTTTCTTTCAGGAGTGCTAGTCCTGTAAGGTTTGCAGAAGAATTTCTGTGAATTTTGGAAGGTAAGAAATGAAATACTGATAGAAATAAAGCAGCGAGGATGGACTGTGAGGCTTACACGGGTTTCTCATTCACTAGGGCACTTGCCCACAAAAGTCAAAGGTATTGGGTTCAAATCTCTGTCTGATACACAGTTGCAATCTTAAAAGAAGTTTCAGTGTTTGTTGTTGCTATTGCATTACTTAGAGTTGGGTGAATTTGAAGATGGGCAAATTATTGGTGCTCATATTGAAGGTGCTTTCATAGCTAAGGAAGATGAAGAGTTTGTTGTTTCAAGAGGCACTAAACTGAAGATTTATGCCAAATACAGGTAGAGCAGGAAAAAATTATTAATAAGTCACAAGAGAGACAAAAGTGTGTGTCGAGTGATAATTAGGGTCAATCATTGAAGAGGATTGTAACGAAAAGTAACAGAATGACAGCTGCAGAACTGAATTTCACGCTCAGGAATCCGTTAACAGCAAAACAACAGTAAGGCAGCTCCAGAAACAGGGAATTTAAGATATCAGGGGCAAAATACAGGGAGCAGAAGGTATTTTCAACTCTTGCAGGAACCCATATGGTAATTACAAGAGTCAAAGGAAAACAGTGGTTAAGAAAGGGGTAAGACAGGGTTTTATTGTATCCCCAGTGTTCTAAAATCTATACATTGAACAAGCTGTGAAGGAAAGAAAGGTCATTAAAGTTCAAGGAAAAGAAACTTTAATATTGTCAGAGACAGCAAAAGACTTGAAAGTCAGCTGAGAAGAATGGACAGTGCCTTGAAATGAGGCTATAATAATAACAAGTTCAAAACAAGGTTAATGGAAATATAGTCAAATTAAATCAACGATGTTCAAGAAAATTGTGTGGGAAATGAGACCCCAAAAGTAGCAAATGGTTTTTTCTATTTAAGTAGTAAAATAACTGATCATGCTGAAATTTGAGGGGATATAAATCCAAATGACAGTAGAGAGAAAATTGTTTATGAAGAAAAGAAATTTTGTTACATTTATGTAAATAAACATTAAATATTGTTCATAGGTAAGTGCATTAGTTGAGAATGACTGGATGAATTTGGGGAAAATAAAATAAATAAATGAAAAGTTTGTAACAGTAGAAGGACTGTATTTCTCAATGTGACTGGTAACTGTTGAATAATGTTTAATAAATTGTGTAAGTTTTAATGTAGCAAATTTATATTTCATAACTTTACTGTATTTTTGTTGTCTATAATATTATTATCTATTATGAAAACACAAAGAATTATAAATATTTTTTACATTATATTTACTTTAAAGGACCACAGCTGTTCATTTTGGCCAGTGAGTTATTTTCCACATTCCATATCAGTAAAGGTGCAACAATGGCTCTTTTTATCTGCTTATCACGTGTTATATCATAGTTGTGACCTGGTTCTCTCTCTCTCTCTCTTTTACACACACACACACACACACACACACACACACACACACACACACACACACCTTTTTCTTAATTTTGTTGCTGTTCTTTATCAGTATTTGGTTGTGATCTGCAGAGGTTTAGCTCTTCTATTATGATGCATCAGTACTTTTGTTCAGATGAAGAATTACTGAATTATTTGAGTAGTTTACCAGAAGATTGTAAAAGGGAAGATAGTTTTGAACGTAATTCATTATGTGACAATGGTGATACTTTGTATCAGTTGTTCAATATATATTTTTCACATGCCCAGTTCTAGACATATACTTTTTTTCCAGGTTGTGCTTATAATTTATGTTCAGATAATTATAAAGTCAAAAACAACTGAACTATGGGAACTGCCTGTATGTTAATATCGGTCTGATATTGCCCACAAGTAAAGTTGCAGAACAGTGTTTGTTTGAAGTATGTGAACTTGCCAAGTAGCCTTAAAGCTTGTAATTGTTATAACAAACAATAAATTGATACATGTTCCTAATCGCTTTCTGGTGCCTCCTCACCACATCTGTGAAAAATTATTAATTGAAATATTTATAAATTGTAAGTGATGCATGTGCTTCTTGAATTGTAAGTACAATTTATTTACATTTACAACCAACCTTAATGGAGATGAGTGGTGAAGGCTTGGTGGAGAAGTAATCCTTGATTAGCCGCTCAGTCCCAATGAGTGGCAGTGCATCAGCAAAGTGTTGTTTAAAGAAGTCTAGTAGTGCTTTGGTGGTGTCAAGTGCTTCAAATTGTTTGAAGGACATGAAGAGAGTTACTGTCCATGAACAGTCCTGGTTTGGCAGTGCAATCATCATAAAGGAACCTCGGGGCCATACGTGCAGGTACTGCTCGGCCATTGCAAACTGTGGACATTTGAATAGTACATATCAGAAAGAAAACATTTCATTCATGTAATATATACGGTTCAGGCTGCATATTTCATTCATGCAATTATTTGTGCTGAATGTAATAATTTTGTTCCATTTATATTTCATTCCAAGGGATTCATACTATTAAATAACTTTTGTAAAAGAAAGTTTTTTATAACAACTACACTGTATATCAGTTCTAGCTAAGTAGATGGTAACTAGAGTAATTGGATTTTCATGTCCAATTCAATATTGTTTCATTATGTAGTTAGTGAACTATTTTCAATAATTATCTACTTGCAAAGTACAAAAATTTATTTTCTTTGTAATAAATTACAAGTATTAAATTATATTCTTCACCCAAATATATTAGAACATGTTACTTTTTGTAAGAGGCCCCAGCATATAGAGGCAATTCAGAGTTCATTAGTCAGACAATTTATTTAAAAAAAATGCATTATACTACTGCTCACAGAATAAATGTTAGTTTTATGTTGAATCAGTGACATGTCACTACTTCCCTTTTCAATCCCCCAGCTAAGAAATTAAGCAGTCACTCACAAATAGCTGTCCACCAAGTCATTGTTACTAGTGCAATAAAAGATAACAGTAATGACTCACCAGAATCCCAAAAATTCCTGATGGGAATACTGAATCTTATTATTGTATTGAGCAGTGGTCCGTGACTGTGTGTAGCTGCAGAAGAGGACTACCGTGGACTATGTTTTTGTGGTGATGATTTTGGATGACATGTTTCATCTTCGTAAACAGTTTGCAGTACATGTCACCTCCTCAATCCTAATAAATAAATAACTGCAAAAGGCCTAGGCAGATGTATCCAATTTTTGATCATTACAGAAATGGAGCTGGTTGAAGACTACACACATCCATGTATGAATATGAAGACCTGTGGCTATTACTTACTGAAATACTGCCTACGTGCTGTGTTGGACAGAATAATGTTGTGACAGATGACTGATCCATCCTAAAAGCAGTGTTCAGAAAGTCCATTACACATCTCGCTGCACTTGTCAACATATTGAAGTGCATGAACATAATCTTGGAACACTTTAATGTAGGCAACAGGGTTGGTGATGTGAGTGATAAGCTGTTGATATGTGTGTTAATCTTTGTAGTATACACATTCCCCTTTAACCAACCTCTTACACAGAAGTCTAATGGGGTTAGGTTGGGTAATCTGGTACACTGGACTTTCTCAGTTGACTACACTCGAGCACAATAAGCACATTACCTCACAACTGCTTCCTGAACCAATTCACGATTGCACAGAAAGTACACTTCCAACTGTTGTATTGGTGTGAAAATCACATTGCTGCCATCTATTGGAGTACCCTCACACTGGCACAGTGGTTAACACACTGTACTTGCAATTAGGAGGATGCCAGTTCAAACCTGCTTCCGGCCATCCAGGTTTTGGTTTTTCGTCTTTTCACTAAATTACTCCAGGCAAATACTGGAATGGTTCCTCTCAAAGGGCATGGTCAATTTCCTTCCAATTTCTTACTTAAACAAGCTTAACTTGTGCTTCGAATCTAACGACCATGTTCCTTGCACCCATGGACCAACAAGGTTCAAATGCTAATCATTTCTGCAGAGAATACTAATGTACATATGCTGTGAATATGAACTTCCTTTCTCCAGTCCTTCAATGCATTCTATTTATTCTTAACATGAATGTATGTACCTGGATTATGTTCATATTTCAAGTAATTTTCATTGCAAACTGGAAGTAACACATTGAGGTGAACTACATGACTGGTTGGCTTACCTGATACTCTTTCCTACATATCAGAAAAATGGCCTGATATAAGACATCTGGCAACGATTTCAAACTGCTCTGCAATGATTCAATATAATGACATCCCCCCTTCCACAATTTTAATGATGCTCTTTTCCTCAATACAAGTGACAGATCTAAGGGGAAACAGGGTGGGCTAGCTGCCCTGGGGTCAAAGTTTGCAGGTGCCCCAAAATGGGCAGAAATATTAATTTTTTTTTCTTTGAGAAATGACCAAATAAACTCTATTAAACTGTAGCATAAGCTAAATTTTATTGATAATAATTAATTATTAATACTTTTAAATTTCTGCTCATTTCACAACTTTTAAACATACACCATAAGGCTGAGTTGCTACTTATTTCACTAGCTTGAAATTCTGCTCATCCTCCAACCATGCACTATTACATTTGTTTATACTGTAGTAGGCCTATTGTGTCACCCACATCAAAATGGCAGGAACATCAAATGTGAATTCTTTTTGTGGGCACCATTGATTCTTGTAAACATAATGGATCTGGCAGTCTTTCACTTTTTGTTCCTTTTTAGAGTTACTTACTCAATTAGTAAAAATGGAATCCTTATAGGTTCCATTGTTGACTATCTGTGTATCTGTCTGTTAAGACCTCTTCAATCTTCCCATCATCAGCAGACCTAGTTGACAAATAAACTTTTACTATTGTGGTTGGTGTTGGTTTCATGCCTATCTTTGTTATGATGATGTGTTCGTTATGCTGTTCCTAGTAGCTTATCCACATTCCTAGTTTCTTATTCATTATTAGACCTATTCCTGTGTTCCTTACAGCTGGTTTTGTATTTATAACCCTGTACTCACCTGATGAGAAATCCTTTTCATCTTTCCACAAAACTTAACTAATCACTACTACATCTAACTTCAATCTATTCCCTTTTAAATTTTTCTAACATCCCTACCTGTTTAAGGGATCTAACGTTCCACATTTCAATCTGTAGAATGCCATTGTTGTCTTTCCTGATGATGACATCCTCCTGATTAGTTCCCACCCATAGATCCGAATGGGGGATTATTTTACCTCCAGAATATTTTACCCGTGAGGATGACTTCATCATGTACTCATAAAGTAGAGCTGCATGTCCTCAGAAAGAGTAAGAACTGTAGTTTCCCCTTACTTTCAGCTGTTCCCAGCAAGTGTATGGCAAAGCCATTTTAACTGATGTTACAAAGCCAGTTCAGTCAATTCAGATAGTTGCCCATGCAACTACTCAAAAGGATGCTGCCCCTCTTCAGGAATCACATTTGTCTGGCCCCTCCACAGATAATCCTCCACTGTGGTTGCACCAACAGCACAGCTACCTGTGTTGTTGAGGAATTCAAGCAACCTCCGTCCCCCCCCCCCCCCCTCAGCAATGTCTGTGGTAAGAATTTCAATTTAAATGAAAGCCAATGCTGTGAGAAAAGTACAAAACTTACTTTGTCACAATTGCAAAATATTGTTTTTTATTGAGAAAAGAATGGAAAAACTAGTAAAGCTGACCTTGGGATAGATCATTTTGTGTTTAGGAGAAATGTAGGAACACACGAGGCATTCTTGGAAGGTAGGTTAAGAAAATGGAAACCTATGTTTATAGTTTCTGCAGATTTGGAGAAAACTTTCACAGTGCGGTATGAAACACTCTCTTTGAAATTCTGAAGTTCGCAGGAGTAAAATATAGGGAACAGAAAGTTATACACAAACTGTACAGAAACCAGACAATAGTTATGATTGTGGAATAGGTATTAAAGATCAGGGAAAAGAAATAAAAACTTTGCAGTTTGCCGGTGACATTGGTAGTCTCTCGGAGACAGTGAAGGACCTGGAAAGACAATTTAACAGAATGGATATTGTTTTGATAGCAAGGTATAAGATGATTGTGAACAAAAGTAAAACAAGGCTGATGGAATGTAGTTGAACTAAATCAGATGATGCTGTGAAAATTAATTTGTAAACGAGGCAATAAAGGTGGTAAATGAGTTCTGCTACTTGGGGAGAAAATAACTTGTGATTGCCAGAATAGAGAAGATATGAAAGGCAGAATGGCAATGGGAAGGAAAGTATTTCTGAATAAGAGAAAATTGTTAACTTTAAATATTAAATTAAGTGTTGGGAAGTCTTTTTTTTAAGACATTTGCCTGGAGTGTAGCCTTGTAGGGATGTAAAACAGGGGTGATAGATAGTTTGAACTAAAGGAGGATTGAAGCATTTGAAATGTGGTACTGCAGATGAAAGCTAAAAATTAGATTGGTAGGGTAGATCACATATCCAATGAGTAGGTACTTAACAGAACTGCAGAAAAATTTGTGGCTTAAGTTGACTATATTCATTCATTGTAAGAATAAACCATGGAGGTATAAGGAAGGGAAATGACACTAGACTTTCGTTGTGCATTGGTTTGAAGTTGGTGGGTGGGGTCTGCTGCCACTTTGATGACCCAAAACGTTTTGTTCATGCAAACTAAGTTTAGAGAGAGTGCTGTGGACGAAGCAGCGACTATAAATGGGAAATTTATTGCAGATACTCTTCCCAGGTTTGTCCCTGAATAATATCGTGCATATCCCACAATATTTCATCGAAACAACTTTCTGACATCTTCAGGTGTTGGTAGTTTCTGCTGGTTCATGGCAAGACATGACTGATGGAAATTCTGCGGCAGTATCCGAATTTATAAGGGAGGAATGTAGGAAATGTGCATGTGTGAGTGTCCACTCTGAGTTGGTTAACAGTGGCGCTCATAGTGCGCCCTGTCCGAAGCCGAGGAGATGTCTTCAGTGCTTGCGCAGTGGGCAATGACAGTGCTGCCAGACGCCCATGTGGCTAAAGTTTGAATTAAATATCAACAACACACCACACCCCACCATGTATACAATGCTCTTTTTTCTTCTCCTTTATTCTGATAGCAGCCAGTTCAAATGTTTGTAAAGCTCATGGAATTTAACTGTGGGGACATCAGTCCCTAAACTTACAAACTACTTATGAACTAACTTATACTAAAGACAATACAAACATCCATGCCCAAGGGAGGATTCGAACCTCCAAGGTCAGAGATTGCATGATCCGCAACATGGCGCTCCAGACTGCTCGATTACTCCCGCGCGGCATGGCAGCCAGTACTGGATTCTAGGCAGTGTTTAGTTGAAAGCCTGTGTCCCTGTTACGGTAGC
Organism: Locusta migratoria; assembly: GCA_026315105.1. Lineage (NCBI taxonomy): Eukaryota > Metazoa > Arthropoda > Insecta > Orthoptera > Acrididae > Locusta > Locusta migratoria. The sequence continues at coordinate 165,314,148 of CM048747.1, read as the reverse complement.
CACTGCACCAGGTGCCAACATACCTTATGCTGTCAGTAGCAGAATATTGTTTATGAATGCTTCTTGTTCTTATACCTGTTATCTGCTGACAACAATTGTTTTACATAATATATATATATTACAGTGCTTATGTGAATAATGTATCATCAGGAAAGAAATTTCGAACTTTTTAAAAATCCAGTAGTACAACAAATTTGGCTACATTGATGTGACTATTTTTGGGTATACATTTGAATAACTAAGAAGAGAAGTATATGTGACTAATTTAATGGACTACCGAACTACAAATGGGGAAGTAACTTTACACTAAACTTCTTCCCAATCACATCAACATCATCCTTAACAAAAGTTTGCTCATATTGGGCAGGAGGCTTATTTCACGATAGCTATCAGGTAACTGCAGATTTTGGCTGTTGTTGGGAATCAGTATTTGTTCTAATCATAATGTGTAGGCTTTCACGCCCGGCGTCTTCAGTAATAAAAACTTCCAGGCTGAGAGGTCGTGTTCGAACAGTAGAAATTCCTTCCCCTAACGTTTCGTTGCCGGCTGCGGGCAACATCTTCTGAGGTGAGTTGATGACTGGCTGCTGGGCCTTGTCTCTTTATTAATTGATTCATGTCTTTTGCAGGGTACAAGTATCGTTTGTGTGTATGTTTTCTTGTGTGATGGGGGGGGGGGGGGGGAGGTTTGTCCCAATTGGGAATATTCTGTGGGCATGGGGACAGCTCCGGTATTCACCTTACAGCCAACAGGAAACCACGGAAACCTGGGCCAGAGCTGCTGGTGGTAACCAGCGATGTGCTGGTTTGTTGTGTTTTTCCTTCTCAGGGTCTCCTTCGGTGTTGGCCATAGTATCCCCTAGTTTCCTTTTTGTTCTCTTCTTCTTGAAGTCGCTTTAGGTCTTCTGTTGTGGCGGGGTCTCGAGGAGGATCACCATAGTCTTCCTGAAGGTGGTATGGAGCATAGTCCTTCCAGTAAGGCTTTTGGAAGACCTTCCTCTGGGGCCACTGTCCATCAGCCTTTTCTTGGTAGAAGCGTTCCTTCTCCTGAACAAAGCTCTCTGGCGTTTGGAGCTGATGCTTCCAATTAAGGACCTCGTCTGTCATCACTATTTGGTTCGTCATCTTCTTTGCTGAGGGGGCAGCGTCTTCTGTCTGCGTCCCTTTCTCAGCACAGTCGATGGTGGCCGTTTGTTCTGCCAGCGTTCGTGTCTTCAGGCGGGGCGTTTGTGACCACCTGTCATATTTATTTTCCTCTCTTTCTGCGGCGCCTTCCATCATAGTACCGGCGTCTCGCGTCGTCTTTCGCTGTTGCTGCAGCAGCAGAGACTCACGAAGACAGAGACATACTGCCTCCATCTCTGTGTGGAGGGCCATGCGGAATCTCGATTCCGCTTCCGTGATGGCCGCCTCCACTCCGTTGTTGTTGTTGTCTTCTCCTCCACGGGGCGCGGCGTCGCTGCCTTCTGCCACTGCAGCTTCCTTGGCTTCGTGGCGGCCGTTCGCGGTGAGCTGATGTGCTGGGGCATGCGCTCGTCCCCCCTCCCCTCCGCCGCTCTCACTGGTGGCGGGGTCGGCCGGGCGTGCGGGAGCGCTGGCACCTGCAGTCTTCTTGCCCTTCTTTGCTGGCGGCTGGGCTACACCGGCGTGGTTTCCCGGCCGCTTCCGATGCTGGGGCGCTGTTTCCTCTGGTCGGGGGTTCGTTGTCTTCTTGTGCCTTCCCCGTCGTCTTCGTCGCCGGCGCTTCTCTGTGGTTGTGTCCGCCAGGTTGGCCGCGGCTCCCGAAAGCCGGGCAGCCCCTCCAGTTAGTGATGTGGGGCCCACCACAACGAGCACAAAGTGGCGCGTCCTCTTGACGTACATTGCAGGTGCGACTATCGTTTTCCCCAGAACACTTGACGCACCTTGCGGTGTTGCGGCAATACTTCGCCAAATGCCTTCACCCTGGCATCTGTAGCACTGTGGCTTACAGTCCAGGTCCGGCGGGAGAGCTTCTGCTTTCACAGGAAAGCCTAGGAGCTTCTGCAGCTCGAAGATGTCTTTACGGTCGACCGTCGTTGGAATGGCAACGACAAACAGGGTGGCCTCTTCTTGTTCGTCCGATTGTGTAATCGGACGACTGCGTCGCCGTAACCTGCACGTCACAGCCCTTCCTTAACAGCGGCTTCGTCCAGAATCCATGGCAGTCCTTGTAAGAGTGCCTTGGTTAGCTTCTCTCGTCGCTTCGGCGGCGTGGTCTTCCTGAGAGGCGGCTCATTAACGATGTGGTTGCCCACGACGTCTTGAAACGCCTCGCGGTCGATGGTGTTTGCCGCTGTGAGCCTGCCTGATGGTGCCGTCGAAATCTAGATATTCAACGGTAACCTCCAGTGCGCAGCAGTTCTCGATCCGTTCGTACAGGTCGAGCCATTCAGCGCCCTTGCACCGGATGTAAACCGGGAGGGTGACAGTGTGGACCTCTTCGTCTGCTGGGTCAGTGGCCTGTATAGCCGCTGACGTCTTTCTGTTGGCCGCTACTTTTGCCCATGATGTGGCGCGCTGACACGACAATTTTGCTTTTGCCGTGAGACCGACAAATGACAATGACAATTTTTCTAAGCGCTTTCCACAACACGTGTTCGTCCTAACAGCTCTCGCGCACAGCCGAGTTCGGGAGCGTCTCGCTAACGATCCGCTCGCTACCGCTGCTCGGCTACGGTGGGCCGTGGAGATCCTGATTATTTAGAGGGCGCCACGACACGTCGCTTGATGTCAACAGTAAAACTATATTTGGCTGGCGTCATTACTCTCGATCAAAGGTAATCGATTGTCACATCTTTGGTACAAAGTAGACCGCCATATCTTGTCTAACTTCAAGCTTTCTTCCTTCCTGTTAAAATTATTGTGGTGTTTAAAAATCTCTATAGCCTCTCTATTCATATGTGCATAATAATGCGATGTCGTAGCTATCACGCTTGTCTCACTAAATTTTATTTTATGGTCACCATTTTCAAAAACGTGTTCTGCTATGGTCGATTTGTCCGTGTGTCCCAGTCGACAGTTCCTTTTGTGTTCAGTTAGGTGAGTATTGATACTTATTTTCGTTGTTCCAATATAAACCTTCCCACAACTACATGGAATCTTGTACACACCCGGAGTAGCCAAAGGGTGTCGCGCATCTTACGTTGATCGTAAGCATTCACTGATCTTTTTGGTTGGTTTGAATATTGTTTCAACTCTAAACTTGGCCAGTACTTTCCCAATGCAGTCCGTGATATTGTGGATGAATGGGAGAAACACTTTCCCCGCCAAAGGTTGTTGTTGGAAGTTAGCAGACATTTGTCTTCTGGGCTGGAGTGCTCGATATATCTCCTTATCACAGTATCCGTTTTTCTGAAATGCAGTTCATAAATGATGGAGTTCCTCCTGCAAATAAGGTGGCTCATAATAACACCTCTCTTCTGCCTGGGATGATGATTCGAATCTTTGTGAAGAGACCGATCGGTGTGCGTATCTTTCCTGTATACTTTATGACCCAGAGTCCCATCTAAACGTCCAAAAAATTTATCTGTCCATTAATCTCCGTCTCCATGGTAAATTGTATTTTCGCGTTGATACTATTCAAATGCTATAAGAAACAGTTCAGTTCCTCTTCCCCATGATTCCAGATCACAAAAGTATCATCCACATACCGATACCACTTCAAAGGGCTCTTTCTGGCTGACTGCAGTGCCTGTTGTTAAAAAAATTCCATAAAAATATTAGCAACCGCTGAACTTAGAGGGCTACCCATTGCCACTCCATTGATTTGTTCATAGAATTCATTATCATATTGAAAATAAGTCGTGGATAGGCAATGCCGAAATAGATCTGCAATATCAGTGGGAAACAAGTCAGATATTTAAGCAAGAGCTTCGTTGACAGGAACCATGGTGAACAGGGAAATCACGTCAAAGCTGACAAGAATATCATCAGGGTTGACAGTAATCTCCTTCAGTTTTTCGATAAAGTGCATAGAGTTTTTAATGTGATGATCAGTTTTCCCAATAAACGGTTGTAGCAAGGAGGCAAGATGTCTAGCCAACTCGTGAGTAGGGGATCCAATAGCACTTACAATCGGTCTCAGTGGGATATCGATTATGTGCACCTTAGGTAGCCCATATAACCTAGGAGCGTAAGCTTCCATTTTGCAAATATGTTTTTTATCCTCTGAAGAAATAGAAGACTTTTTTATCAGTTGATTGGAAACTGCCAGCACTTTCGTTGTAGGATCCTTGTTCAACTTTTTATAAGTGGTCGGATCCAAAAGGTCACTGATTTTCTTATGGTAGTCTTTACTCTTCATCACCACGGTAGCATTTCCCTTGTCAGCAGAAAGTACAAAGATACTCTTGTCCGCATTAATCTCCTGCAATGCCTTCTTTTATCCTGGAGACAAATTACTGATGGGTGGCTTAGCCTTACGCAGTATCCTGGCTGTTTCCATCCTAATCTCATCAGCAGTGTGTGATGGTAGCAGACGAATCCCCACCTCTATATTCGCTATAATGTCCTCCGCTGGAACCTTCGGCGGAGTAATTGCAAAATTTCCACCTTTTGAAAGAACAGAAATTTCTTCACTGGCTAATTCTTTTCCGGACAAATTTATAACCGTTCGGGAATTGTCTATATCTGGTATTTCCTGTCTGCTCTTCTGTAGATTGTCGAACTTCTTCTTCTGCCTATTATAAGACACTTCTGCACTATGTTCCATAGATCCAAAGATTAGCCCATCCACCTTATTCCAATCGTCAACTTGCATTGTATTGCTAATAAACAGATGGAGATTTAATAATTCACTACTTGTTACCGCCAGTCCTCGACGAGTTTGATGGATCCGTTCTCGTAGCATCGCCAGTTCCATGCGTGAATAGATACGGATAGCTTGCGCTGAATGAAACAGTCTTCTCGCCTTCAAAGACTTCAGAATTGTGCCGGTGTCACGACAACGTAGCAAAAAAGTGAGAGAACAAAGCTGCTGAGCCTTCTTCTTACGTAGACTCTCCAGTCGTCGTACCATAACAGACATATCCTCTCCACAGAGGCGTGTAATCATAACGTGTAGGCTTTCACGGCCGGCGTCTTCAGTAATAAAAACTTCCGGGCTGAGAGGCGGTGGTCAAACAGTAGAAATTCCTTCCCCCAACGCAACGTTTCGTTACCGGTTGTGGCGAACATCTTCCGAGGTGAATCGATGACTGGCTGCTGGGCCGTGGAGATCCTGCTTATATAGAGGGCAGGAAGAAGCTTGAAGTTAGACAAGATATGGCGGTCTACTTTGTACCAAAGATGTGACAATTAATTACCTTTGATCGAGAGTAATGACGCCAGCCAGAGATCGTTTTACTGTTGATTTCACGTGACGAGTGGTGGCGCCCTCTATGCTCTTTATATAAGCAGGATCTCAACGGCCCAGCAGCCAGTCATCGACTAACCTCGGAAGATGTTGCTCGCAGCCGGCAACGTAAACGTTAGGGGAAGGAATTTCTACTGTTCGACCATGGCCTCTCAGCCCGGAATTTTTTATTACTGAGTATTTGTTCTCTTCCACTGATCAGAGAAGTACTGGAACTGGAATCACTTGTCAAAGACATGTGTCAATAAAACTAATGGTTTCTGAGGCAGCTGCTTCAGGTATTCGTTGGTAATTATTCGTTGGTAATGCCATCCAAACTGGGTGCAGATGTTCCTCAGCAAAACCTTAATTGTCTTCCTGACATCAGAGGGTGTAGCGACTTGTGACACAGATTCTGTTGCTTGCAGTAAGAGCTTCTTTCACTGTATGTGTCGTGGGCCATTCGTCGTTGCGTTCTCTTGGGTTAAGTGGAGATGTGGGAGTGAGTTCTTTTCTTCATACACTGTTGCAAAAGTCTCTGAGATGGTTAATGGTGTGAAGCCCAGCCCTTGTGGTGTATGTGGTTGTTTGCAGTTTTTAAGTGCCTTGATGACATTCCATTCATCCTTTGCTTGCAACAGTAAGTCCTACATATTTTCTTTCCAAATCTCATTGCACCACTCTGCTAGGTGTCACGTGAGTTGTCATTGGTTGGCAGTTGATCAGCTGTCCCAGGGGTTTTGTAACTGTTACCAGTACTTGCGGTACCAGTTCTACTGGTATTTTAATTCCTCGAGGAGGGGAGGCAGATCTTCATATCTCCTTGTGGTGTCCTTGTGCAAGTTTATTGTCAATTCCCTAGCTGCGGTTTTGATCTTATTTGTTAAGTAAGTGATAGCTGTGTCTATGTCTGTGGTGTGTTGCAGCTGGAGGGTGGGATTCACAGAGTTTGTCAACTTCCTCTGGAACTGTGGCAAGTTGGTTACCTTCTGCGTGAGCAGGTGGTCCGGTATCACCAGAGGGTGTAGTTGTAGAAGCACTGGTCATGGTTAGAAGACATATCATTTATGATTCAAAGTTGGAAATTTCCTCCGACATTCTTTGTTACTATGATATCCAGGATGTCTGGCAGTTGTCCTGGGAAGGTTGGGTTGTAAGTCGGCTTGTCCAGACTGTGCTCCTCGATGGGAAGGATGGGGAGCATCTCACCCTTCAAGTTTGTATGGCAGCATTTACATGCAACATGTTTAGCATTGAGGTCGCCACTTATGAAGACAGCTTCCCCAAGCCAGAGGAGGTGTTTGATGTCATGATGGAGGTGGTCTTCCACAGGCCTCAGGTAGGTTATAATGAATGTCTCATCCTGTTGATCCATGTGCATTCTTACGACAGTTGCCTAGTTGGGGCACTGGCGCTACATGGTGCACTGACAAGCATTGTATCTCGTTGCCATATCCCCACCTCGCCTGCACCAGCCAGTGTGTTCATAGATGAACATGTTTCACAGCATAAAGGACAGAGAAGGTCATAGATGTTGATTGCAAAATATCAGCACATCAACTGAGTGCTGGTGGATAAAGAGTGGATTTCTAACTCTTGTTGCATTCAAGATAGCTATTGTCAGGTTATGCACTGTCTGTCAGCGACAATCCATTAATCAAACAGTTGTGTTATTCCCTCAAGGAGGGTGAGCACCTTCTGAATCTTTTCAGTGTTTTGCTTCATCTGTGTCACAGTCTGTAAGACAAGATGATTTGTAGGTTTCTCATGTTGAGAAACATCGAGAGCAGCTTTGAGTGCTTCGGACACAGACATTTCCTGTGCCTGTGGGGCGGTCTTCCTATCAGTGAGTCAGCAAAGGTATGGTTGAGGGGTAACCTCCCTCACCAACAGTCTGTAAGAGGTGAAGTAGTTGCTTGGTCTGCTGTGTGGCTGTTCTCACAATTGTGTGGCAAGGAGGTGCCTTCATTCAGTTGGGACGTTGAGGTCCCCGCTGCGTTTTGAATTGTTTCTTTGCTTACTTATGATGGGGGCACCCTCTCAAAGAAGCCAGGTGGGCACCTTTGCAGAACAGACAGACTGCCTTTTCTTCTGTGTGAATGTGCATCCAATGAGGTCCACCATATTTTTCACATCTGGCAGGTAGGTGACAATAGCACATCATATAGTCCAGTCACTGGCAATTTTTGTACTGAGCTGGGCCTTTCTTCGACTCTTAGTTTTCAACTCATACCCACACCTAAAACACCAGATTTTATCGGATTTCTTGCCCTTGGGGAGAGTCACTATGAACACTGGCATTGGCCTGAGCTTCCTCGTCTCTTCATCTCGATGTTTATATTGGTGGGTGTATTAGACTGCAAATCCACTGGCCTTCAGTTCTTGCTCAATCTTTTGGACAGTGAACTCTGGAGGAAGATATTTGGTGACCACCTTGAAGCCCCTGTCCTTCAGGGACTGATGAGTTTAATAGTGCAGTTTCTTCCTCTCAATGAAGAGACTAGCCTTCCTGTAGTCCTCCATAGAGTCGAAGGTGATCACCACAGGACATGGCCCGAATTTAATCACTGAGCTGTTCCTTTAATGTCTTGTTAAGCTGTAAATAATTTTTTGTACGATACACGACAAGAGGCAGAGGACGCACCTTTGTCTTCTGCACTGCAGGAGTACCCATTGTATCCATGTCCTGTTTTGTTGATGCAGGTCCTGGGCTGTTAACATTTCAAAGGAGTTTCTTGTCAGTACGGTGTATGTTATATCATCCTCCAATGTATCTACCACTGCAGCAAGGTTGCATTGTAATTTTCTTAGCGTGTGATGTTTCCGCCTCCCTGTTACCATTTCAAACCCATCTGTGTTCACCATTGATGTGGCTGGTAAGTAGTGTGGCCCTTCTGCTGCCGCTGCACTGTGATCATCTCCATCATCTTCCTTGTGTTCACAGTCTGACGTGAACAATGGTGGGCAATCTGAGTGCCACGTTAGGGATCGCGCGGCCTCCCGCGTCGGAGGTCCGAATCCTCCTTAGATTAATTTAACTTAGTTTAAGTAATTTATAAGTCTAGAGACTGATGACCAACTTAGTTTGGTCCCATAGAATTACAAACATTTGAACATTTGGAAGGTCGCATGTCACAGATGTTCTCTACGTTCAATACGTCTCCGTTCTTCGAAAGCACTTTTCCCTTGCAATGCTGCTATTTTCGGCGTAGGCACATCCACACATTATCGCGTAACCATTGTAATGGGCAAAAGGCCCGCCCTTGACCGTTGTAATAACTTCCATACTGACGGTCACACTACGAAATGCGGAAGCGACCAGTGTTCATATGTCGTGATGGACGGTGGGGGGGGGGGGAGAGGAGGAGGAGGAGGAGGAGGAGACAGGGGAACCCGACCCTTCGGAGCAGGTAAAGGCGTGGCAAACGTCCGGCGTGCCAAGTGTCCGGTGTGGCAAGTGTCCGGACACCGATTTCTGCGACCCGATTCCGGGCCTCATTGTGTCGCCCCCACCCCTTTCCCCGTATTTTAGGGGACTGAACAACAACAACAACGATTGAAACTTTGGCAATAAGAACCAATATTGTTTCAGTGTTTATCAAAATAAAATAGGAACGGCGTGATTTATTTTCCCTAAATAATTTTTGTTTCTTCTTTTTTTACGTCACGCTGAACAAATCCTATATGAAGAATATGACTTACACGTCTGAGGTATCTGTAATAGCAAACAAAAGGAAGTTTAAGATAATTTCAACTAAAAAGAATAATTACACTGAGAAGTAAACACTTTGTAACATAAAATTTATGAGCCTGCAGAGCTTTCATAGCAATAAGTTTTGGTATTCTGATTAAAGTCGGCTGAATACTTTCACATGTATTATGCATATAAATTTTCTTGTCAGCAGGACTTCAGTGCCCATTAAATGAGTCTGCATGTGACAGACATACTGCATTTTGTAGAATGTAGGCCTACCAGTTTCAGGTCTTTTTGCCCATTTTCGAATCAACTAAGTTCTACAACAGACCCGTTAGGCACACAGTTTATTTTTCTGGGTTGACAGTAGATCATTTCCGGGCATGCATGTGTTAGTTTGTATAGTTAACGGTTTTGGAGTTTAATATTCGTTCTTCAACTCCGGTAGGACTATTCGACCGTTAGGGGAAGGTCGGGTAGCCACGGACACAAAAATGAATTGCTAATAAAACAACAATAAACAATTTTCTGTGTTAACTTTCATCGTAAAATGAAACCAGTAACTTCTTCAGTCATATCACTTAGAACTAAGCATAGATAATAATTTTTTATGAACTATCTTAAATACACTTTTGAATCAGTTTATTGGCACTAAAAAATTTGGAGGGTAGCCCCGGACACAGCATTCAGTGGTACTCCACTTGTTTCTTGGCCTTGAAAATATACAATTGTAATAAATATTTCAAGCATCTACATAAAATCAGATTCAAGGTACCAGTCCTTGCAGTTATAGCACTGAATACAGTCTTCTTCGAAGATTTCTCCACATGTGACGCATTCTGTCTCTTTTCCTTGAACCTCTTCGGAGAGACTGAATATCTGTCTTTGCCATGAACGTTTCTTTAGAGCATTTGCGTTTTTTATTTTTTCGGCTTGTCCTTTTTATTGCATTTCCTTTTCTGTCTCTTTTCTAAACCTTTTTTTTTATATGGAGATGACGCTTCTCCTTATTAAATCTATGAGGGATTTTCAGAGCTTCTGCAAGATCAAATGCTAATTTCAAAAACTCTTCTTATGGGTGAAATCCGCCAACGAAGTTAAACAGGAACGCCGAAAAATGTTTGCGCGAACAAAGTTCACCGTTGCGAGTATCTCGCTCGGTGCATATGCCAAAACTGACTTGCATGTGTTTTTACTCCTCAGGGCGCGCATTTTAACTCGAGTCTTGCCAACGCAACGTGCTTGGTTTCTTAGAAATTGAAACGTCCGCGGTTACCCGCCGTCCGCGGCTACCCGACGTTCCCCTATACTAACGAGAAAGAACAGGTAACTCATTGACAGTGTCGGCTTTCCTGGTTAAGACGCCAAAGCCATTACTTTTTTTTATCGTGGTGCATATGTTTCTTGCTTCAGTTACTTTTCAGTATCCAATTATATTGGTTGTACTTTTTTCAGTATTCGCTTTAGTAAATAACTAATTACAGTTTATAAAACTGATATCTAAAAATAATCTTGAATGAAACTTTCACTCTGCAGCGGAGTGTGCGCTGATATGAAACTTCCTGGCAGATTAAAATTGTGTGCCGGAACCAGGACTCGAACCCGGGGCCTTTGCCTTTCGCGGGCAAGCGCACTACCGACTGTGTTATCCCGAGACGACTCACGATGCCGCCTCACAACTTTACTTCCGCCAGCACCTCGCCTCCTACTTTCCAAACTTCACAGAAGGCAAAGGTCCCAGGTTCGAGCCCCGGTTCCGGCACACAATTTTAATCTGCCACGAAGTTTCAAAAATAATCTTCTTTGAAATGTAATATTTATTTGACCATCGTACGTTACCATATCCACTGAGCATTGTAGTTTCAGCAAGTGATTGGCAGCAGGCAGTTTTACAAGTGTGGGTGTTGGTCTGCGGCGTCGTGTGCTAGCAGCGCGCCTCACCTTGCCTTCCTTGGTGGGCGGTATGCAGAGCTCGAGGTATCCGTGCTCTATGTAGCGCTGGCTGTACTGGAAGAGCGGCGTCTTCATCATCTGGCGGCGCACGGCCGAGAAGGCGCCGTCCGCGCCCACCACCAGCGACGCCGAACGCTCCACTTGCGAGCTCTCGTCCCCACTACAAAACGGGCAGTCACTGGTCACCCAACTGCTGTGTATAAAGCCCCGTTTACACCAAAGCGAACACAAGCGAACACAGGCGAATGAGCGTTCGCCAGGAATTCGCCTGTGCGCGTGCGCATTGGCTTGTACTTGGGAATAAGCGCTTACACCGGAACGAACGGAAGAGAAAACAGCAGACTGCCGCAAGGCGAGCATACATTTTGTCGCATACGCCAGCGCTGAAGCGGAGAGGTCGCGAACTTCCTTTGATGGTTCGCCCTGAAACCGACATCCAGCGGAACACAAGCGAACACCTGCGAATGCGAGCCGAACGTGACCGAACAGCGCGCGCATAGCGTTTACACCAGAGCGAATGCTCGTTCGCTGCTGCTCGTTCGCTTGTGTTCACTTCGGTGTAAACGGGGCTTAAGGCATTCCATTTGACCGTTACAATCTAATTGAGGATTTCAGGTTTGAAACTAATAGTCACCTGGAATGTTAACGATGGATTTTAAACACAGATGCGAATTATTGTACATTACGTCCGCCTGTTATGGAAAACACTTTCATGTGATATAAAAAGGTTTCAACAACTCTGTGCTGCAGTCAATGGGTTTTCTCTATTTACCACTGTAAAATGGAAACGTATGAAAAAGAGTGGATTTCTAACTCTTGTTGCATTCCAGGTAGCTATTGTCAGGTTATGCGCTGTCTGTCGGCGACAATCCATTAATCAAACAGTTGTGCTATTCCCTCAAGGAGGGTGAGCACCTTCTGTATCTTTTCAGTGTTTTGCTTCATCTGTGTCACAGTCTGTAAGACAAGATGATTTGTAGGTTTCTCATGTTGAGAAACATCGAGAGCAGCTTTGAGTGCTTCGGACAGAGATATTTCCTGTGCCTGTGGGGCGGTCTTCCTATCAGTGAGTCAGCAAAGGTATGGTTGAGGGGTAACCTCCCTAACCAAACGTATGAAATAAATCGCAATTTGCGATTTTATGGCTTCACTGTATTCGGTTTAGATGGAATACCAAACTGTGGCGCTACAGTTTGATATTCCATCTAAACCGAATACAGTGAAGCCATAACATCGCAAATTGCGATTTATTTCATTCATTTGAACGCTTTAATTCGTAAAATATATATATAAAATGGTACTTTGAAACTTGTCCATAGAAAATGTATATTGCTGAATTTGTAAGAAAATGTCTAATATTGTGCCTCCTATTTTGTGTCGAGTAACTTGCTTGCAAGAAAATGTATAATATTGCTTCTACTGTGTGTATCGATATGTGTACATAAATCTGAAGTTTCATCTTTGGGAAAGATTATGTATCGCATAGTATTGTAGCACGTGCAGAGAGACAGAGTGTGGGACTTCTGGTTCAGCTCGCTTAGAGAGCAGTTGTGTTGTGTATGTGGCTCCGATGTAGAGCAGTGGCTGCTGTGCCAGCAAGTTGATTTGATTGTATTTGGAATATATTGTATGTCTTATAATTGTGAAAAACGTTGTACTACCTCTGGAATTAAGGTAATAGCATTTCATGTAATTATGAAAAAGTTGTGTCATTTAGGTAATGTAATGGTGATTATTAATAATAAGTAACACAGTTGACCTTTCTTTCCTGTTTCATTTACGTAGTTGGAAGATTAACCTACTTCCTTTATTTGCTAATTAGTTATTTGTGGATTTAAAGTGCAGTATTGATTTTGGTAATCTTGTTGAACAGATTTCTTTATGGATATTGTAGTAAATGATTCTTATGCAACACTGCATTTAATTGACTATGATACTGAATTTTGATAATCAGGTACTGATCTGCATAAAATTCTCGTAGTCGAACATTAAGAAAGTGGTTTGTGTTTTTAATATCTTTCTCGCAGTCAAATTTTTTGAGTATAGTCAGTGTGTGTTTCATGCAGGTTACGTGTCATAGTAGAGATGGGCAAAACCGAAAACTTTCAGGAATCGAGAACTCTGTCCTCGAGAACCAAAAGGAACCGAATACCAAACCGAGAACTAAAGAAAAATTAGGTGCCTAGGCAAATCTACTAGATGCCAGTATTAGCTCTCTGGGCGAGTTCTGATGTGAAATAAGCGTTCTCAATATCTACTTAAAAAACATGGTTTGGAAATCAAGTGTGCAAAATTTCATATAGATCGGAAAGAAGCTATAGATTTTGTGAAAGTCCGTTGGTAAAGTACCCTCGGCCATGCATCATACAAAATTTTACGTAGAAGGGACCTTCAAATTGTTCTGCCGGCCGCGGTGGCCGAGGGGACTGAGGCGCTCCAGTCACGGTCAGCACGGCCACTACGGTCGGGGGTTCGAATCCCCCCTCGGGCATGGATATTTGTGCCGTCCTAGTTCGTAAGTAGTTCATAAGTAGTTTGTAAGTTTAGGGACTGATGACCCCGTAGTTAAGTCCCATAAGCTTAACAAACATTTGAACATTTTGAACAAATTGTTCTGAAAGTCAACCATACAAAATTTTATGAAAATCAAAAACCTGTAGATTTTGTCGATGTCTGTAGCTAAAGTACCCTCCGTCATGTGCCTTAATTCGACCCTAACGCAAAATCCTTTTTCGGCTGATGTAGTCTACCTATAAACAGCATACCTGCCTAATTTCAGCTTCATAGGTGAAGTAGTTTTCGTGATTTCGTGTTCAGTGAGTGAGTGAGTGTGTAATCATTCGCTTTTACACATACAGAGATAAGAAACATTTGGATAATTTAATAGATACTCAAATTAAACCTCTCCATTTGTTTGAAAAATGATGATATTAGTGACAATGCCTGGAGATAATAAAAGATAGCAGCCGCAAGACTGAAACATACAAACAAAACCGAAAATTTTCGTTTTTACTTTTCTCAAACAGAAACGAATACCATAACCGAGAACCCATATACGAGAACCTTGAAGCGAGAACTCAAAAGCGAGACCCGAAAACCGAGACCTTAGAAGCGAGAACTGAGAAGCGAGAGCTGAAGCGAGACCCGAAAACCGAGACCATAGAAGCGAGAACCAAGGAGCGAGATCTGAAGCGAGAACCGAAAACCGAGACCTTAGAAGCGAGAACTAAGAAGCGAGATCTGAAGCGAGAACTAAGAAACGAGAACTAAGAAGCGAGTTCTGAGAACTTTTGTTTGGCAATCGTCATATAATAACGAAGAACGGGTACAGTGTTATAAATTTAATTAAAGTGAAATGAGGAATATAAATAATGATTGCAACAAACGCAAATATAAAATGATAAAACGGCATAAATTATTTTGAAGTTACTGCATAACAATAATTAAAATTTCATAAACGATTATTCCAGATAAATAAAGAACGATAAGAAGCATAAATGAGCGAAAATGAAAAGTTAGTATGCTGATTGAAATGATGTAGCAAAGAATTAGAATTAAAAAAAATACGTTAAACCAATCATTTCAATAAAACTAATGCTAGATCATGTTTCAAATCAAATGTTCAAATGTTTGTAAATCATTGGACCAAACTGCGTGGTCATCAGTCCGTAGCTTACAAATTACTTAAACCTAGGTAAACTAACCTAAGGACAAACACATACACCCATGCCCCAGGGAGGACTCGAACCTCCACGGCGAGCAACCGCGCGCTCCGCAGCTTTAGACCGCTCGGCTACTCCACCGCGGCTCATGTTTCAAAAAAGGTTTTAAAGTAGTTCTGATAATAATTTAAAAATAAAAATAAGTCTTATTTGCACTGTCAGGATTCGGACCCTTACCCTACAGCATAGCATCATAATGATTTAACCTACTACACTACATGATGACGGGCACAGGAAACAAACTGTGTGGCTTATGCTACAAAACTTAGCTAAATGTTACATTACTTCAGAATATGACAATGGTAGGAGAATAAATGTTTGTATCGACAATTTCCCAACACTAAAAAGCGAACACTGAAAACCGAGAACCGACTCAGGTTCTCGAGAACAACGAGAACTCTTTGGAATCGAGAACTTTGCATTCTCAGTACTTGGTTTGCCCATCACTATGTCATAGTTGTTTTGTTAAAAGATCCGTTGCGCACATAATCAGTTTAATGCACTGTTTCTTATTTAACAGCATATACATCAATACCACGGCCATAATTAAATCAAAATACTGTGTTAATGAACAATGTACATGTTCAGTTAAATTCTGATGAAGTTATCTGTTGACTTAGTGATCTGGACTGTTAAACATCAATATATGACAACCATATGGACTGCAACTAATACCAGATCAGGTTTTGAATGAGTAACTTTAAAATAAACTACTTTGTTGTTTAATGTTGAATCTATCGTTTAATCAGACAACACGCTCACAACTTTTAACTTTACATATTCTATACTCTCGTACCATATCTGTCCTTCCATCCTCACTTTCCATCCATGTTGCTCTCCCATCTCTCTGTTCCTCTCCACCTCCCCCTCTCTTAGCACATTCCTTCCTCTCCCCGTCTATGTTCCCGCTTCGTTGGTTCATCTCATCCTCCCCCGCCCCAACCATAAAGGAGAACTCATACGAGGGGCGTTTTAAAAGTCCGTGCAAAGTCCGAGATATGGCACCACCGGCGCGTATCGAGGTCATGTGGAATTAGTAGTGCCGCGGCGGATTAGCCGTACGTACTGGAGTGCCGCTCGGTAGCACAGTGGTAGACTACAAATCCAAAGGTCGCGGGTTCGATTCCCGACAGGTATTAGGATTTTTATCTGCCACTTTCCACTTCTTGCACCTCTAGCAGTGTTGCTGATGTGAAAAATATCGAGTAGTACCGTGGTTCGGAACACACGTTAAACTGTAGGTCCCCCTATGACTGGCTGGGTAAGTCAGTTCGAAGGTCAGAGGAAGGCAACGGCATACCACCTCCAAACAGGACCATGCCTAGTAAAGCACTGTGGTGTTCAAACCAGTCTTCGGATTGTTGACTGCTTTACCTTTACTGGAGCGCCGTGCTGTGGTGTGCGCGGCCGTTCTCCGGTTTGAATCCCCCCTCGGGCTTGCATGTTTGTGTTGTTCTTAGGTTAGGTTAAAATGTTCAAATGTTTGTTAATATTATGGGACTTAACTACGGGGTCATCAGTCCCTAAACTTACAAACTACTTATCAACTACCTTATACTAATGACGGCACAAATATCCATGCCCGAGGGGGATTCGAACCCCCGACCGTAGTGGCCGTGCAGACCGTGACTGAAGCCCATCAGTCTCCTCATCCACCGCGGCCGGCAGGTTAGTTTATCTTAGTTTAAGTAGTTTGTAAGCTACGGACTAATAACAATGCAGTTGAGCCCCATAGATTTACAAACATTTGAACATTTTTGAGATAGCAGCATCTTTGACAAGGTGACACACAAAGTTTCAGCCATATTGGACTACTTCTTTGTGTTTGGCATTGAGACTCAGGAAGTCGAGTGATTGTCAAACAATGAACGAAAAAGAATTTCTTGTGGTGATTAAACTTTAGTTTATGAAAGGCAAAACGCCTCAGGAGACTAAAGAGAAGCTTGATAAACATTATGACGACTCTGTAACTTTGATTAGAACCGTTTATACGTGCTTTCAAAATTTTTGGAGTGACCATATGGGCACAAGTGATGCTGAACGTTTTGGATGCCCTGCGGAGGTCATGACTCCAGAAATCATTGATAAAATCCATGATATGGCGATGGATGACAGAAGAGTTAAAGTGCGTGAGATTGCTAGTGCTGTGGGCATCTCGAATGAACGGGTACATTTTATTTTCCATAAATATTTGGACATAAGAAAGCTATCCGCAAGATGAGAGCCTCGATTCCTCAAGCTTGACCAAAAACGGAATCGTGTGAATTGTTGCAAGAAGGCTTGCAGCTGTTCAGGAAGAATCCGCAGGACTTAAAACGTCATTTCGTCACTGTGGATGAAACATGGATACATTACTATATTCCTGAGACCAAAGAACAATAAAAACAATGGGTTACCAAGGGATAATCTGCACTAAAAAAGGGGAAGACCGGTCCTTCAGCCGGAATGGTTATGGCGACGGTCTTTTGGGATTCGCAAGGGGTAATCCTCATCGACTATCTGAAAGAGGGTAAAACTATTACAGCTGCATGTTATTGAACGTTATTGGAC
The DNA here is from genome assembly GCA_026315105.1 of Locusta migratoria. Taxonomy (NCBI): domain Eukaryota; kingdom Metazoa; phylum Arthropoda; class Insecta; order Orthoptera; family Acrididae; genus Locusta; species Locusta migratoria. The sequence goes on along the minus strand of CM048747.1, from coordinate 165,296,876 downwards.
CGTTTGAAACCGAGCCGCAAAGAAAAAGCCGGCGACTGACCTACAAAAAAGTCCTTTTCCATCATGACAATGCACCAGCACACACTTCAGCTGTTATGGTTACAAAATTATTGGAAATAGGACTCCAACTCGTTTCACATTTCCCCTATTCTCCAGGCTTGGCTCCCTCGGACTATTATTTATTCCCCAATTTGAAGAAATGGCTGGCGGGACGAAGATTTCATTAAGAAGAGGAGGCAATTGCAGAAACTAATAGCTATTTTGCATGGGTGGAAATTCTTATTATTCGGAAGGGATCAACAAATTATAAGCGTTGGACGAAGTGTATAAGTCTAAAAGGAGACTATGTCGAAAAATAAAAATGGTTTTCCCCAAACAAGTTAGTAGTTTTTATTTTTGAATGGACTTTTCAAACGCCCCTCGTATGCATCTGTTAACATTTGCGGTGATCAGTGAAACATATGCCATGCACGATAATGTAGCTTGCATATTATAAAAACCCTCTCCAAGAAAATATACAGGTTAGGCGTGCAAGATCGGAACTATACAGGGCGTCCCATTTGATATGTAACAGGCAAGATTCATAACAATATTTAAATACAGTTACCACCACATTTTCTTAGTTAAATAGACAAAATTAAAACTGTAATGTTTTGTCATACTAGTGAAAATCGTTAACAAATGTCAAGACAATATATCAGTGTTCACTGTGGATCATCTAAGTATTGTCAAAAGTTAATTACCATTATAAAATAACTTATCCATTGATAGGAACATAAACTATGGAATGGTTGAGAGCACATGGCTGACTAAATAGCGTCATGTATTTTAACTTGAATTTCAATTGAATCTTATGTAAAATAAAGAAGAATATATATGAACATGTAAACTTTTATTTATAATCAATTTTAGATTAGCTTTTGACAGAATAATAAAATAAGTCATAACAGGCGAACCCACTGTGTAGATAAACTCGGCAGATACACTATTCTTTGAAGTCAATATTCACACTTGTGAATAATAGAGACGTAAATGTTAGGAACAGTTTCCTATTAATATTTTCCACATTATTACGATAAATGTGATATCCATTGTTACTTTTCATATTTAGATATATTTCAGATATTAGAAATAGGTTTAAATGTTAGTAAAAGATGAAGTCTTAATTAAGCTTGATTTTCAGAATATGAAGTGTTATGATGATTAAGATAAGTGATTGTAAATTTAATATTTGCATATTTTTTCAGAAATTTCAACTATGCTGGGCACTGTTGGGAATGGTATTAAGGGCGACCCCCAGAGGTCGAAGGAACGCAGTTCTGAATCAAATTTCGAGACAGTCACTATTTCCGGCAGCACATTGATATTTAATTGTTAGAACTGTTGTTATAGTTGCAAGTTGTATTAAAAGTGTGTGATTAAAGTTCTGATTCAAACTTATGTGGTGTTGCTGTTCGTAATTCCAATCCAGCAGCGTACACAATAAATGAGTTCAGCTGCTCGTATTCAACGAAATCGAGATGTTGCTGCAGTATCGTTAATCCAGATGTTGAATTACCGAAAGTTACACCATACCCCGAGATAACAAGGAAACGTCAAACAAAATTTTGTGGTGAAGCGAGGAAGGCAAATAGACTCGTTTTGTTTCAATTGGTGAAATGAGCTGGCAGGCTAGGCCATTACGTTTCACATTCTAACCTTCCTGATTTCAAAGACCAAGGAAAGGGAAAGCACAGTAGATACGACAATGAAATATGCGCTACAATGTAGAGCATCTCAAAGAATTTATTTATCACACCTCTACATGTGACCCATTTGTAGCACGAAGATTATCGAGTCGATAATAAATTTCTTGTCAAGTTCTTTGTAACATTTCCTCTATTATTGTTGCAACCGCATTAGTGATACGTAGGAATATTGTGCTCTTTGGTCGCATACACGCAGTCCTTCATTAAAGAGATCTCCAAACATATTTTACAGAAAACCATCTAACGTAGTTCAAAGTTAAGTAAGCCAGTTATCAACCAGAAGATTCTTTGAATACCGTAGTGCTTTGCCAAACATGGGCCTGTTGGAGGTGGTATGCCGTTTGCTTTTCGAACCTTCGAACTGATTTAACCTGCCATTTAAAAGGAGGACGAACAGTGAAATTCGGATTCATAAGCATGTTGTGCCTTGGTATTTTTCACGTTTAAAACATTACCAGAAATCCAGAATGAAATTTCCACTCTACAGCGGAGTGTGAGCTGATAGAAATTTTCTGGTAGATTAAAGGTGTGTGCCGGAACTGAGATTCGAAACTGGGAACTTATCATATCAGCGCACACTCCGCTGCACAGTGAAAATGTCATTCGAAAAACAACCCTTAGTCTGTGGCTAAGCCATGTCTCCACCATATACTTTCTTCCAGGAGTGCTAGTACTACTAGTTCCCAGGAGAAGTTCTGCGAAATTTGGAAGGTAGGAGGCGACGTACTGGCCGAAGTAAAGTTGTGAGAACGGCGTGCCGGGATAGCTCCGACGGTAGAGCGCTTGCTCGCTATAGGCAAAGGTCCCAGGTTCGAATCCCGCATCCGGCACACAATTTAATTTGCGAGGAAGTTTCATTAACAGAAATTAAAGACGTCTTAAGTAAGGGATAAAAATCCTAGGAATGACCATGGTTAGAACTTATGATATTTGCATTTGTAATTCGGCGATTTGCCAGACAACCACAGAAGCGCTGCCTAATATTGTTTTATTCTATGTATTATCCTCATCGAGAAACAAATTAAAGAAATCCGAATTACTTTATCTTTCTGATGTTTTATAGACTTTTCTGTTGTGACTGGAAATACATGGATTTTTTTTTACTAGATTAACAGAAATGAATAATCAGCATAGTTACAATCGCTACTCAGAACTTCTTCAAAATTAGTATAAAGCTGTAGATTTGTAAGCAAACACACATGTACACACAGAAAAACACACACACACACACACACACACACACACATACCACACATCGTACATAAGATGTTCCTATTGTAGTTCGCCGGCCGCAGTGGCCGAGCGGTCTGCGGCGCGCCAGTCACAGCCTGCACGGCCCTACGGTCGGGGGTTCGAATCCCCCCTCGGGCATGGATGATTTGTGTCGTCTTTAGTATAAATCTAAGGATTATAACACGATTAACGCTAGATTTTCTGAACGTTGGACGTACAAATTACACCCTCCGGTATAAGTAGTTTGTAAGTTTAGGGACTGATAACCCCGCAGTTAAGTCCCTTAAGATTAACAAACATTTTGTAGTTCTGAATGATTTTGCAGTCCTTCTCGCGACGTTTAGATATTATAACGGACCAACAATGAACTATTGTCCTTTAGGTGTTTGCGGTTGTTGTGGTCCTATTTAAGTGAAAACGTATTGGTGTCATTCAGTGACAGAGGATTAAAAAATACGTATTCGCCAGCAAATAATGAAATCGGGCTAGTAGGCGGTAAAGGGAACTATTGCATATTAATAAAAACATGTAAATATAGCTAAATATGTTTCCTTATAAAATGAATACATTACGCGTTAGTGCCCTGAGCAGATCGACATCAGTACTAGCAGACAACAAGGAAAAAGATTGCCATGTTCTGTTATCTAGTGTACCGGTATTGTTCTACTCTTATCTCTGGTGTGGTTCATGACTATTCAGTCATTGTCTTTTGTGACATTTATTACCGACGTACTTGTACGCAGACGGAATATTTCTCAAGAGTTTTCTTTTATAACACACAGTACAGCTGTTAACATTTTTATTATTATTTTTCATCTGCCATATTCTAAGAGACGGTACACCACACTTGACCGATTTCCCTTCTGCTACGAGTCTGACTGAGTCGCATCGCTCGCGAGCGCCTGTGTTCGAGCTACGAGCGGCTCACTGCGCAACTCCCGAGCAGTAACCGCGCTTACGAGTAGCAAGCTTCAAAATGGATCGCATCACAACAGTTAGTTCTCAGACTTGAATGATCTCCAGTGCCCAAGCCGAGTGTTTCCGGATGTGGGTTCCTTCTTGAAAATGGCTCAGTTTGCCTTTCCGCACAACAGAATAAGCATTGTCGGTGTTTTTTTGAGGTACCCTGAACACACACACACATTATATATATATATATATATATATATATATATATATATATATATATATATATATATATATATATATATATAAATAAATCCTGACCATTAAAATTGCTACACCACGAAGATGACGCGCTACAGACGCGAAATTTAACTGACTGGAAGAAGATGCTGTGATAATCAAATGATCAGCTTTTCAGACTATTCACACAAGGCTGGCGCCGGTGGCGACACCTACAATGTGCTGACATGAGGAAAGTTTACAACCGATTTCTCATACACAAACAGCAGTTGACCGGCGTTGCCTTGTGAAACGTTGTTGTGTAAGAAGGAGAAATGCGTACATCACGTTTCCGACTTTGACAAAGGTTGTATTGTAGCCTAGACCGATTGCGGTTTATCGTATCGCGACATTGCTGCTCGCGTTGGTCGCGATCCATTGACTGTTAGCAGAATATGGAATCGATGGCTTCAGTAGGGCAATACGGTACGCCGTGCTGCATCCCAACGGCCTCGTATCACTAGCAGTCGAGATGACAGGCATCTCATCCGCATGGCTGTAACGGATCGTGCAGCCACGTCTCGATTCCTGAGTCAACAGATGGCGACGTGTGTAAGACAACAATCATCCTCACGAACAGTTCGACGAAGTTTGCAGCAGCATGGACTATCAGCTCGATGACCATGGCTGCCGTTACCCTTGACGCTGCATCACAGACAGAAGCGCCTGCGATGGTGTACGCAACGACGAACCTGGGTGAACGAATGGAGGAATACAGGTTCTGTTTACAGCATCATGATGGTCGCATCCGTGTTTGGCGACATCGCGGTGAACGCACATTGGAAGCGTGTATTCGTCATCACCCTACTGGCGTATCACTCGGCATGATGGTATGGGTTGCCATCGGTTACGTCTCGCACACCTCTTGTTTGCATCGAGGGCACTTTGAACAGTGGCCGTTACATTCCAGATATGTTACGACCCGTGGCTCTACCCTTCATTCCATCGCTGCGAAATCCTACATTTCAGCAGGTTAATGCATGACCGCATGTTGCAGGCCCTGTACGGGGTTTTCTGGATACGGAAAATGTTCGACTGCTGCCCCCTGGCCAGCACGTTCTCCAGATCTCTCACCAGTTGAAAACGTCTGGTCAATGGTGGCCGAGCAACTGGCTCGTCACTCTTGATGAATTGTGATATCGTGTTGCAGCTGCATGGTCATCTATACCTGTACACGCCATCCAACCTGTATTACACTCAATGCCCAGGCGTATCAATGCGCTTATTATGGCCAGGGATGGTTGTTCTGGGTACTGATTTCTCAGGGTCTGTGCACCCAAATTGCGTGAAAATGTAATCACATGTCAGTTCTAGTATAATGTATTTGTCCGATGAATACCCGTTTATCATCTGCATTTCTTTTTGGTGTGGCAATTTTTATGGCCAGTAGTGTATAAAGATACTTTACGAATATGTTCGTTGGTGAGGTGCAGCTGTTATCAAAATCAATAATGGGTCTAATCCTTAAATAAATAAATAAATAAATAAATAAATAAATAAATAAATACATAATGGACGTTAGGAGCTCATATTATTCACCCCCTGTAGTCAGCACCAGCAAATAGTGTCTTCTGTGTCTAATTTCGTAGGTTTTGGGATCCATTGATCTAATTTTCTCATAATTAATTTCGACGGATGAATTAAATTTCAATTAGCTTAAGGTTCATTCTTATGTTAAGTTTCTTATCTTAGGTTGAATTAATCGGGCTACATATTTTATTGCGTTATAAAATTTTCCTTAAACGCCCACAAATTCATACAGAAAGAATCTCACTAGCAAAGGCGATCTTCTAATAGTTGTTAGACAACTTATATATAGTTGTATCAATAAAGAGCGATTTTTTACTCTTTGTTGGAACGATAATCGAAACGGGGTGTTAGATTCATTCGCCATAACCTTTGCCAGATATTTTGGTGACTTTTATGAACGACTTTCATCACAATCAGTTTTCTGCACTTCACATAAATACTTATCAAAAGTTAAAATGATTAATGTTTTATTAGAAATGTATAAGCTAATATCTATAGAGATTAATTTTTGTATAACAACTGACTTACTTACACTTGAAATGTCATTTGGTTTTCCTTGAAGTTGATTGCAACAAGTTTATGCCTGAAGTGCAGCCTCACATTGGGATACTTCTCAGTGGCTGAAAACAATGGAAGACAAGGTGATTAATATTTTAACAGTTACTTCAGAGCAAAAACAGAAAGGGACAAGCCTCAGTTTGCTGCCTTAACATATTATTGGTAAATATTTGGTTATTTTGTTTGATCGTAAACTCTGATAATTAACCAATGTGTTTATACCAAAATCTGCGTCTTTTCTTATCTTTTAAATGTACACGTGTATTATTTGACTGAAATGCACTACCTAGATTTAACAAAGCCATAATCAGCATGAGCTGCAAATGAGTCTCTGAGAATGTAATTCTAAAGACCAACGTCTGCTCTATACTATTCCTGTCATACTTCGTGCACACTGTATTACTCCAGGGAACGTACCTTGCATCAGCAATGAGTGGTATAGGTTTTATGAGATGATGTTGTTGACTATGTTTACCATATTGTGTTTCGATCACAGCTACAGCCTCAGTTCAAATTCTAAAATCATTTGAGGCATGTGTGCTTAACTATGGTAAACATGTTCAAATGTTTGTTAAGCTTAAGGGACTTAACTGCGGGGTCATCAGTCTTTAAACTTACAAAC